>JANDEH010000050.1:0-1250710 GCA_024610705.1 Tetragnatha versicolor | reverse complement strand
AACTCCTAAAATTTCCGCTAGAGGGCACTGCGGTTGGTCGCATTCGATTGCGCATAGTCACTTTACTATACCATGACCTTAACTGCATAGCTTTAGCTTGCTCCGTTAGCAACTTATTACAGGGTAAAGGGACTTTCCTTTACACCCTGTATATATATATATATACAGGGTGTTTCAAAATTGCGTTGCACGGCTTTTATTCGGAACCAGCTCCTCCTAGGGTCATGGAAGTAAGGTCTACCCCTAGGTAAGTGACCCTGGAAAATCCATTGAGAGGACTTACAGCGCCCCTAGCGGCGAAATTAAAAAGTTAAAAAATTAATTTAAAAACTAAAGAAGATAGAGCAAAAACCTCAATGAGAGTATTGTTGCCAACGTCAAGAAGAATTCATTGAAAAAAATTTGATCAAAATATCTTGAGTATTCGCGGAGATATTTGCATGTGAAAATAGCACTTTTTCAGGGGTCATAAAGTAAAAAGTTCGCATAGTTGCAAATTTTTTTGATATTTTGATTAAATTTTGTGTTCTTTCAACTAAAAAAACACAAAACTACACAATAACACTGAAAAATTTGCAAATATGCCAACTTTTTACTTTTTGACCCCCGAAAAAGTGCTATTTTCACACTCTAATATCTCCGCGAATTTTCAAGATATTTTGATCAAATTTTTTTCAATGAGTTCTTCTTGACGTTGGCAACAATACTCTCACTGAGGTTTTTGCTCTATCTCCTTTAGTTTTTAAATTAATTTTTTTAACTTTTAAATTTCGCCGCTAGGGGCGCTGTAAGTCATCTCAATAGATTCTCAAGGGTCACTTACCCAGGAGTAGACCTTACTTCCATGACCCTAGGAGGCGCTGGTTTCGAATAAAAGCCGTGCAACGCAATTTTGAATATATATATATATATATATATATATATATATATATATATATATATATATATATATATATGTAGGAAGTGAGAAACCCCAAAGGCTTGTGGCAGCGGCGCGAGTGGTGACGTCACGTCAGCCATACGTCAGCGGAGCTTCTGTTAAAAGAGCGGCACGTGGAAGCATCGGGAGATTCGCGATTGGTGTTTTTGGAGAGAGAGAGAGAGACGCTGGGGAAGGAACCGGCAGACGGCCGATTGAATTAGACGCCGCGAGAGTGTTTGGCAGTAGGCCGATGGAAGTTTATCCGGCAGAAGGCCGCGATCGGGAGTGGATTGTCAGCTCAAGGAGACGTGGATTTTAGCCTTTAGCATCATCAACCAATTCATCATTTTAATCATCGTATTCTTAACTTAGTTTTATCTTCAACGTTGTGTTTTAGTTCTTCTAATAAAGCTGTTTTTACTGCAAGTGTTTTTAGATTACTCTCCTCAGACCACCAGACTACCACATATATATATATATATATATATATATATATATATATATATATATATATATATATATATATATATATATATATATATATATATATATATATATATATATATAATGTAGGGTTACTTGGGGTAAGTGGGTCACCCCCATAAATACAGGAAATTACACACTTACTCGCATTGATTATGTTGCAGCTTGTCACACCGATGAGTTGCATATATTTGAGATTTGTTTAATTTATTTTTAAGATTATAGAACTAATTTAAAATACATTCCCAGAATGGATTTTTTGGAGAGTTCAAGGCGTATTTTTCAAAGAAGTATTTCCAGGTAAGTTTTCATTACATTTTAATGTTTATTGAACTGTTTTGCAGAGTTTGACCTAAATTACATACTGCAATTTGAAATTTTTCAAAATTTTTAATTTTGAAGTGTTTAACAGGGGGGTCCCACTTACCCCATAGTTTTAGCATGGTTGGGGTAAGTGGGACCCCTCAGTGTGGGGTAAGTGGGACCCTTTATTATGATATAAGTGGTTTTAGAGGGTCCCATATGATATAGGAACTACAACTGAAGACATGGGCGGATTTCGGGGGGATTATAGGGACAATTTCCCCCCAATATTTTCAGAAAATTTCGATTTATAGTAGCAAGTAGAAGACCTTTTACTCACCACTTCAAAATTCATTAAAATTTATAAATAGTTTGATCGACATTTTATATCAAATTTGCGTTTTAATTTAAGTTATGGTGAGTAAAGTGAAATATCTCATCAATAGTGTTCATTCTCATTTAGTGTGTATGATTTCTTTTTATCTTACAATGTGTATTAAAGTGCCAAAATAAATCTTAAACAACCTTATTATGTTTTTTAAACACTATTTTATATGCTAAAGTAAACATATCCCTTTGGCCTTTCAAAACATTCTTTAAAATACTTATTTTGCTTTTCATTCTATTCTTGCCTTGTCATATTGATTTTGATGTGAGTATATTTCTCACTCATGGACACAGTTAGAATAAAAAATTTTATATTGAAATTTACTGTACTTTTTTAAGTAATACCCACTTACTTCCTTTTAAGTTTTGCTTGCTTTAAATATAAATAAAGAGGGGGTGACCCACTTACCCCATCTCTTGGGGTAAGTGGGTCACCCATCTCATTTTTGATAAAAAGACCAGTTAAGAAAAATATAAAGCTTTAATTTAGAAACTACTGATAAATTTTTGTTTATCGATAGACTCTTTAACGAAATTTGTCAACAAGTACAAAATAAACCCTTTCAAATTTTTTCTATGAACCTCCAAAAATGTACTAGGCCAAAAAGGGGTCCCACTTACCCCAAGTGACCCTATATCAGAACTAATTTCTTTCAAAACCATTTTTTCTATATTTATTTCAGAGCGTCCCTGAACATTTATTAGCCAATCAAACCATCGCGCCAAAAGGGGGTGAATCCCTCGGTGTTTCAAAAGTAGTATCAGGGTTCTGATTCTAGTAATTACATCCTCAAACAGTAGATAAGCTTGTCTTTGTTTCTTTGTCAATTAGGTTAAAGCCTAGTGTCGTTTGTCAGTTGGCACCAGCCTGTTATACAGGAATGATTTTCCAATACATCAATCCGTGCACCGCTTTTCTGGATGTTTGTGGGCCGGGAGCCAAACCCCCTCCGGGACTAATAGTGAGTTCATATTTCTTATTTTTGCTGACGTAATTATACTTCAAATAAAACTTTTTTTTTGTTTTAATGGCATAGAACAGCACACATTGACCGTGGTCGTTATCCTAACATGCCGAAATCAGTATTTATTTAACGTTACCCTGTGCTTGCCTGTGAACTGAAGCCACGAAGGTAAAGTACTGTCCACGTGTTGTCCACACCATACTGTGTTGTCCACCCCACACACATACACATTCACTAGCCCACCCTTTTTACAGGGGGGCACATTCATTCATCACTCAGCCCTCTCCACAATTTTGCCATGTCTCTGAAGGGGAGAGAGTCCCCAGATACCTGAACCCGTGGTAAACTCCGCCATGACCGACCACAGGACCCACAGATTTAACAAGCACGTACTCCGCATATACTCGGTGGGTCTTTGGTGGTGTCGGTAATCGAACCATGGACCCTCCTAACCCAAAGCCGATGCCTTAACCACCAGGCTTCCCACGGCCCTCCTTCAAATAAAACAAACATAGAAAAAATACATAGTGTTCAATATCAAGGTTTGAGGCAGCAATGAGCTAAATCCAATGTAAAACCCTTTATCTACTGCATAAGGATATTCTACAAAGATACTAACAGGACGATATAGGTTTTCCACCAGTCTTCCACCCCTTTCATTTTTACAAAATTTAAATTCTTATTTCCTACAGGCTGTTCGTTATAAACTATTCGTGGAGTCACTCAACCTAAACTCTTCCGCATTAGACCAACTACGAGTTCCACTGAAAGATTTCTTCAAGTGCACCATTACTGGTGGAATCGAAGATAGAGAATGCGAGTAAGAGTGAAGGGTCTAACAAATTTCAATTAAAAAAAATTTAAGCTTTATTTGGTGACCCTTTTTTGAATTCTGAATGTTGAGTTATTCATTTATTCTGAAAACAAACCTCTTTGTTACAGCCTTGAAAACGTCGTAATTGGGTCCTACTACAGTGACGCCAACATCCCGAGTTTCTGCTTCACTTTGAATTCAAAATGGGGAGACCCGAATCGAAAAATACAAAGGATGAAAAAATCTGAGAGTAAGTTTGTTATAAACAAGGGTGATGTCCCAAGCCCCTATCAGGCTTCCAGACAGGAGCTCTACGAAACTCATAGTGATATGCCTACTTAAAGACTCTGCTAACAAAACTCCTACGGCTATATTACGGAAATAAAGAGTTTATAAGAGGTGAAAATTCTGACAGAAATATATTTAGGTTTTTCCGAACAATAACTTAGCCACTATAAAAAGTGGGTAACCATTGATGACTCCACCGCGATCTCCCCTCTGTGCTGTGGGCCTTAAACGCACTTGGAAGCGAAATGGCCCTCAACTGCTTTAATCCTCACTACTTTTCGGGGTTACTTTTTATTTCAAGGGCTTGCATCCTTTCTGACAGCTATTAGTTCTTTATTCCGAACTGAGTAGCAAACAATCAAACCATGCTTTCTCCTTCAAATACAAATTTTCAGGAAACTCAAAAAACTAATAACTTAAAAAATAACTAATTTAAAAACCTAATTATCGTTTGTTTCGTTCTATAATGAGTAACTGAGAATATTTGTAGTCATAATTTACCTAAAAACTTAAAATTAATTATTAAAAATGCATTTGAAATTTGGAGAAATCTTGTTTTGATCGAACACATAGGAGGAAACATGGTTTGAATGTTTCCAACGTGGACAAAACACTTTTTAATGAAAAAAATTTTAATCCTTCTCTTCTCAAAAACTCTCTCTACTTAGGATATTCAATGTACATTAGGTGATTTCGTATCAAAAATCCTCACCAATATTTTTACATAACCAACTTAACTCATTAACGCCCAAATTATTTTCGATCAAAGAAGAAAACTCGAACTTTAACCCATCCCTGTTACAAAATAAGTGAAGCAAACGCAAAAAACACAGGGTATTAGAATTGAGGGATGTTTTCTCTTGTCATATGTGCAGTTTCGTTGCTGTTGGGTGAATTTAAGGTAATTTAAGAGAGAATTTATGACCTTATATTCAGCGATCTAGAAATAGATCACTGGGGGCGCTAATGGGTTAACGCTCACAAATGAGTGGGTCACGTGACGAGTAAGAACAGCTATGATTGGCTGTGACTGGAGGAATCACTGTTTGACTGAAAACAGGCTCTAGAGAAAACACTTTTTGATTGAAACATCAATTTTCTAGGTAGTTTTAGAATAGGTTAAAACTTGTTTTAGTTGAAGATAATTGCATTATTTTGTGTAGTATAATGTGGAGATCATGAAAATAGCAGTAACTAATTTTTTATTTTTTTTGGAGAAAACACGGTTTGATTGTTTGCTCCTCAACTATCTTCAGGGATCCAGATGGAGTTCTACGTAGACATATCCTACAGGAACCAAAGTGCACCTCCTGAGGAGATCCAGCTTCCCAAGTACAACTCCCCGGGATCGTCAAATGTGCAGCTCGGCCTCCACTCCCAAAAGATGTCCCAGAGTCCCTACATGTTCGGCAAAGGATTCATGGGAGGGAAGAAGTATCTGATCAAAATGACAAAGGTACATGCATGGACACAGAGATCAATGCTTTCACGCCTGTATTCCACTCATTTGAAATTACCATGTGTGGTAACTCTATCATATGAGACCGTGTTTCAGAGAGTGGTAAAAAATCGATATTCTACTTCCTCTGGTTAACTTACTCGGGTGGTAACTTGGCTTTCCGAAAATCAAGCTGGGTCGCCATTTTGCCGTCCTAACAGAAATAACTAATCTGGCTATTATAAGGAAGTTTTAATAATTATAATATTTCATGAACTTGAAAACTTTTCAAACAATAAAAAAAAAACTTATTTTACTACAGAGAGAGAGAGAGAGAGAATCTTGGTTTAAAATGAAAATATCATTTACTTCAATCAGCAGTTGTGCTGCCATCTATAAATCAGAGAGCTAAATGAAATCCTTTTGGTTATTGCAACTCCAGACTTTTTTTACTGACATTAATATAACCTTTAATCTTGTAAAAACACTTTTTTACAATGAAAGAAAAAATATTCCATCATAACAAGTTCCCAAGGAAGAATATTCTAACGCAGGGGTTCCCAATAGGTGGTCCGCGGACCCCTGGGGGTCGGTGGACTGTGTCCAAGGGGTGTCGATTCAGCGGGTGAAGAGCGGAGGAAGAGCTTTTAGTCTAGCCGACTATAACAGAAAAAGTGGAGGACTGATCAATGGTCACCACTTTTTCCGTTATAGTCGGCTAGACTAAAAGCTCTTCCTCCGCTTTCTTGCGTTACCTTCCTATACCGTGCTGATGAGCCCTAACAAGGGCGAAACCGGTCCACGGTTAGAGGCGACGCTTGAGAGCTGGAGTTTTCTCACACATTCCTCTAACCAGAGGTTACTGGTGAAGAACTCTTCTTTGCATTTCATATTAATCCCCGTAATAAGCGTATATATACGCCATTGGCACTTAACACTCGGGATTTCCAAACCGTATATTTACGTCGACGGCAGTTAAGGGGTTAACTCATTTTTAGAAGCGTTTTGAGTTCGAGGGGGGCAATTTTCAACACTATTACCTTTACTTTTTGACCCAAAATGTCAAAATTTTGGGGATTTCCTAAAAATAAACACTGAATACCCCATTTAGATACTAATGGGGGGTATGGAGGTCCTCCCCCCAGAAAAAAATTTTGAAATTAGACCAGTAAAAGTTGGGTTTTTACTTATATTGTAAACCTTTTTGGGTCTCCAAGGGGGGACACTTTCCAGAGTGCCACCCCCCTGGATCCAACACTAGTTTTAATAGGGAGTATGTAAAATTGGATCCTTACTGATAGTTTTGTACAAAAAATAGTTGGGATAGGTTAGTTAAGTTACATACTAGCCCGTCCACTATGCCGCTGAATCTAACAGTCGTTGAAAGGTTGACAGGTAAAATTACCTGTTTATGGAAAAACCGTGAAAATAGTGTTTTCCCACTTGGGGAAATATTGCCTTTTACCCTCATGGGAAATACCATCGCTACACGGTTGACATGTAAAACGAACTCCCTAGTGGAGTTCGTTGGAAATACTGCATTTTACGCTCATGGGAAATACTGTGCTTTGCCCCAAGTGGAAAATTCTATGTTTTTCTTCGAGTGGGAAATAGTATGTGTTTTCCCACATGAAAACAATCGAGTTCCAAGTTAATGGCTTAAAAGATAAAAAAAGGTTTACAAAAACGGAGAATAATTATTTTAATATTTACACAACACTTTAAAATTGATCGTGGAAGAGTTCTCTGTGTTAACTAATGAAAAATACCATTTTTTCCGTATAGGATGAAAAGCACTTATTACCGCCGCCTTATCAAACGAATTGCACCGACTACGTTAAAGACTGGCTTGAAGCAGATGGTCTAGCACCACTCAACCAAGTGGTAAGTCAAGTAATTATGCACCACGAAAAACCAGAAAACTGGAGTAAATAATTTTCTAGACGCACCCCCGATTCAAAAACACGTCAAACCGTATATTTCCATTCGTTCATTAATTCATTCCATTCTCAATCTTAAAGATTTATAAAACTATAATGTTAGGTTGCTAAAAATATTTATACCCGGGAAGGACTAGCGGGACCGTATGGTACCGGCAAACAGCACTAGGAAAAAACGGCTTTTTTCTACCAAAATACTTTTATTTTTTCATTCTGACGGTAGATGTCACTACTACATGGACCAAACTTTAGTAAACAGCAATTTAATAACAAATTATTTAAATAAATTCTTGCTTAATGGCTTAATGAAAAACGTGTTTTTTAAGACAGGCGAAAAAAGGATCGTCTGAAAATGTAAGTGCAATTTATTCATACCTAAAATTAGTGAATGGATTAAATAATCGTGAATTATTATTTATAATTGTATTATGCAATAATAGCCCAAATTTGGAAAAGATTGAATAATTTTAAGGTAGAAAATTTTGGTATAGAAATCTTGCGGTACCATATGGTACCGCTAGGCTTTTACGCTACCAAATAGTTCTAATATTTTAAAGTAGTGTATTTTTTATTTTAAACGTTTTATACGCTGTGAAATTAATTAATTTTTAAGGTAAAACCTATATAATAATTTTTTATGCTAAAAACTTATTGAATTTATAGAGTATTTCCCATAATTTTAATTTTTAAGGCCAATAATTCTAAATTTAATAAGAAAAATTTCATATTATAAGTTGTTGTTTGTTGTTGTTGACTTATTCCTCATGGTCTAGCCGCAGGCTAGACCAAGTCCATGAGCCCAAACGTCCCCAAAAAATCACCAGAAGGGGATCAGATAAAAGGTCAACTTTCTCCAGACCAACACAATGCAAAATGTGATCGGGAGAAGCCTGTTCAGAGTTACACCTGGTACACGTGTATCAGGCCCAGGAGATTTAGTTGGATCCATAGTGCCCAAAGCAAGATTAAGTTCTTCCATTGTAAAACCATCTCTAAAAATAGGGTTACCTCGCTCAGAGCTGCGGCATCCATGAACTATTTTCCTTGCACACGTTTCTTTATCTTTATCTAGCAGAGTAAAGTTTAGTTTACTTATCTTTTGATAGTAAGAACCCAGGAGATTGGCAGCAGCTTTGTCATCTGCGAGGACTTGTCCATTTTCATCCAAGATGACATTGCAATCCTCCTGTTGAGGCTGCACAGTGCTCAAGGATTTCATAAGTTTCCAAAGTTTGGTATTTGGGGTGTGGGCATCTAAAGATTTGCACAGATCAGCCCATTTCTCTCTTTTGAGTATAACAAACATTCTTTTTATTTGTGCATTTATTTTGTTTAGGTTCATTCTGAGGGTAGGATCATTCGAAGTTTTCATTTCGCGATGTATCTGGTCCCTTTCCCTCAACAAGGGTTGAAGTATAGGAGATCTATGCATGAAAAAGGGAGTGAAACGCTTGTGATTTCCCCTAGGGATAGCCTGACCAGCGGCTTTAGTTACTATTTCCTTAAAAGAAAGCCAAGTTGCATCAAGATCCTCATAAGACTTGTTTTCAGTGGGAGGTATTGAGAGAATACCATCATCTACTAGGTTTTTATATTTCTCCCAGTTGGCTCTCTTAAAATTCCAATAGTTTTTCTTATTTAACTTGATCCTTTGTTTCAACTTTACTTCCACTAATATTGGTAAATGGTCACTGCCAATATCTATAATTGATTAATCAATATTATAAGTGATTGATTGGAATATCCATCTATACAATGGTAGTATTTCATGCAAATCATCAATATTATGTTCATAGTCTTCAACTAAACTATAGACGCAAAATACAAAAAAATGGTTTATGAAATTTTTAAAGCCTAAAACTTATGGTTTTTAACAAAATTCCTAATTTTAACACTCATTATGAGGGGAAAATTGGAAAAACTATCAATTCCGTATCAAATCAGCTTACCTCGCAGTATAGAAAGTTTGTTTATCACCTTTGGACTAGTGTGTACAAAATTTAGTTCTAGAAATAAATTTGATAATAGGATTTTAAGAGCAAAATATAACTACTAATTGGTATAATGAGAGTAATATCAACTATTTAATAATTAATTTGTCAATCATCATTGCCTAAATTGAAATTTTTCTTGTTGTTTTAGTTAAAAATGGTAAATAAAGTGATAAAAGTGTGATAAATTTATTATTTTGACTTTGAAATCTCAAACTTATAAGAATATGTATGGTGCACAAAATGGTAGTGTAAGAGCCTAGCGGTACCATATGGTACCACCCTATTCTGACTAAAATAATAAATTTTTTTTTGAAAGAAGGATTTTAGGCTACTTCAAGACATGTCATAAGCATACAGTAAAGAGGAAAATTTAATTTGAGAAAAAAAATTAATTCAGTCTTTCCCGGGTTAATTTCTAATTCATGGCATTTAAATGTAGATTAAATAAACATACATTTTTTTTATTAGATGACAATTCAAGAATGCCGAATGAAAGCTGCTTTGAATGAAATCGGGTGCATACCGTACTCTGTGGATTATCCTCACAACTACACTGTTTGCAGATATTGTGAAGATTGCGTTAGTAAGTTCTTCTATCTATAGTATCGATAGTATTCTCGAATAAAGTCCAAACCATTAAATAAGTATAAACAACCAAAAATTACTACGATAGTAAAGGGTCACGTGATTTTGACAACTCTGAAACTAGTGTTTGGAGGGGAGACAGGTGGAAGTTGAGGGGCAGTTGATCGAAAGAGGAAGAGACATCTGCTTGTATATAGAAGCAAGACCCCAACTATCACCGGTTTCACAACTATCGGCAAGTTTGTAAAAATCACTTGACCCTTTTACTATTGTTGGCTAATCAGTAAACACATGGTTTTCGGTTTTTTTTCTCTCGACAAGACAGCAAAAAAAACCATGAGCTGTCGGTAAAAAGCGAAAACCACCTTTCCCTATTATGTATACAAAAACTAAAATTTAATTTAAAACTAAATGCATGCGACCATGTAATTCCCTATTATGTGCTTGCGTAATATTTGAAGAGCCCCTTTAAAAAAATTACTTAACATTACTTTACACTACATAACATTAAGTTCATCTATAGTATCTATAGCAGAAAAATATCTTACTGAATTAGTTCTCGAATAAAGTCCGAACACTTAAGTAGGTATAAATAACCAAAAAAATTACTGTACAGGGTGTTTCAACAAGTCCATTAATAATAATTACAAGCACAGAGAGATTATTTGCGAATATAAAATTTGCCCATAAAATTATATTGGAAAATATGACGCTCATATCTCATAAAAAGTTATTTATTTCATAATATGATCAAATTGATATTTTTGGGTACCCTAAATTTTTATAAAACATTTTTTTTCAAAACTATTATACTTACTCTTATAATAATATACATTCTTATTACTTATAACAGTATTATCACTAAAATAAATTTATCTGTAGAGAATAAATGATGTTTCCACCCAAACTAAAGATTAATCTTTTCTTATCTTTTTAATCTTTAATTCTATTATTATTAAATACCTTTAGATTAATTTTTAATGCAAGGAATTCCTTGCATCGAATACTGGAAACCTTATATCAAGAAAAATGGGAAGTCATATCCGACAAAAACTCTTTCATTTCACAGTGTGCGCATGCATTATATTATTATAATTAATATTTTAGTTATAAATTAGTGTAAGTAATGGTCATCCTAATTTTTCAATAATATTTTGTACAAGTTCACACTTTAATTGCATAAAGAAGTAGCATTTTTCTTTGTTACTTTTAGATGAAACCAGGATTGGTAGTTCTTGTACTGATTTATTGCAATCTAAGAATCAACCGTGCGAGTAAGTATAGAATAATTAATTTATGTGTACTTAATTTTTATGAAAACATTTTTTAATTTCAGGCATTTTTCAGAAGTTTTTTGAGTAATCGAGGTTAATATTGTCCTGTGCTTTCTTTAGTGAGTACCTGAGAAGTATAGCTTAAGGTCTATTGGAATATTAAAAATATTAGTTTATGTACTTATAATATTTTATATACAATGAGTACATTTTCACCTGCTAGATAATTAAAGAATAGGATTTGAAAGAAAAGGATTTAATGTGTACTAACCTTTTTTTTTCAATTAAATTCAACAAAAATTAAAACTATCCAAGTATTTTTTGGAATCATTCAATTTAGCTAGCTAGAAAACTCAGAATTTCAGCATATTCACATACTAATTATACGTCAACCTCTATACACCCCTAATTTTATCTGGTATTAATTTTATTTAATTCTACTTACAGTTCTGAGAGTTATATTATGAACGTTGAAGAAAAATGGGTCTACATCATACAAAGTTATGTAAGGTCATTTTAGTTTTAAGAGTTTAGGTACTAACTCCCAAAAAATAGATATTCATCTATGTTATATTTCATTTTAAAAAGATAAAATCGTAATATTTAATTTTATTTCTTTAAAAAATTATAAAAATATTTTCATATATAAAAATGTTTACTCTTGTTTTTCAGTCCAGCAAATTTATTTCAACCCGAGAGGTAAGCTATTTCATTTTTTTTTGCAATTAGAAAACTTAAATCAAATATTAAATAGTGATGCTCAAGCTTGACTTCAAAGCGATTGCTGATTTATTTCTATTACAAAATATTGAATTACTTAAAAATTTTTAATAAAATTGTTTCGAAACTTTTCATGTCAGCATTAAAATTAAAAACCATTTTTACATAAAAAATGTATTTTTTCTGTTTTCAAAAAATTTGGGAATTCCCCAGTGTTTTTACCACTAATTATATTAATTGATATTTTGCTGCAGGATTTTTACATAAGGCAAAAAGGAGTGAGTACCTGATTTTTTTCTATTTAATCACCTAACACGTTTTTCTACAAAAAAAACTCTAATTAATATCAGTGTTTTAAAAGTTATTCGCGTTATAAAATCCTATTCATATAAATATTTATTCAAATTTAAATTTTATTTGCTTATAAACTTTTATTCTACAGTTCAATTAAACTTTTTTCTGCAGTTCAATTGTACCTCTCAAAGAATTTTTACAAAGCAGTAAGTATTAAATTAGTTTTTATGGAACGAGAATTTAAGAATTATATTTAGAAATTTTTAGTTAAGGTTTATTATGCATGTAATTTTTTTTAGGATCGGTTCCACTCCCTCTTTATAAACTCAGCGTTACCCCCCTTTTTTAGGTTTGAATGGTTCAGGAAGTTTATTAGGATACCGTCAAACCTATCCCCCCCTGTGTTTCAATATTGTTTTTAATTAATTTCTTGGAAAAATGAGTATAAAAAACGACTTTATATTTTATTTTACTTACCATAACTTAAATTAAAACACAAAATTGATATAAAATGCCGTTCGAATTACTAATAAATTTTCCAATAAACTTTTAAGTGGAGAGTAAAAGTTGTCTTTCTACCCTCCTTTTGTAGAAAAGTTAAGTAAAAATAAACTTAATTAAATTTAAAATCTTTGACTTGATAAATGAGACAAGAACAATAATCTATTTATATAATAAAGATAAAAATTAGATGAATAAAATTTCATGGGTAAAATGCAAGTGTTTCTTACTACCCCATTGTTTTGTTTAATGGGGTAATAAGAAACAGGGAACTTTTAAAAATTATCCACAACCCTAAATTGAAGAACAAAAAGTAAATTATATTGCCCCTACCAACTAAAAAATTCACTAAAAAATTCAAAAAGAATTAAGTAGCTGAAACAAGATACTTATGAAACAACTTACAAAGCCGCAAATTAAATTGATTTTATAACCCCTGTTTCTTATTACCCCATTCTCCCCTATGTAACTTCTTTCTTCCCCATTTTAGGTGTCAGACAATAAACATAGAGTTAAATTTCGACGAATACGAAATTACTAACGTGACATACAATCCGAAATTCGAGGTAAGTTTCTATTTAAAAAAAAACGACGAAAAAATTTTGATTTTTGTGTAATCCAAGATATTTTTATCAGTTCATTTTAAAACATTTATTAAATTATAATTATAATTAAAAAATTATTTATTAGAAAATTTTTCTTTCCTTGAAATTTTCTATTTTTTTGTTTTTATTTAATTACTTATATTTTTATTTAGAAGTAAGGAAAAGTACAAATAATTAGGATGTTTTCTTAACAACTATTTTAATTTTTTCAGTCTTTGGAACTCTTCAGCGTTATAGGAGGCTACATGGGCATGTACTTGGGAATCTCTTTGGTGGCAGTATACGAATTCTTGGAAACGGCTATGACAGTAGCCTACGGATTTGTCAAAAAATCCAAGAAGGCAAAAATCAGGCAATTTCGCAAAACACTAAACGCTGGAACGAAAGACAATTTTGTAGCTTTTCAGCATCCAAGGGCAAAGAAAGAAATTTACTGAAGAAGAAAAAATCAATCGTGATTCAAGCTTGTTTTTTTGTCGTTACGAAAGACATGTATTAATTTTATATAAACTAGTACATGACATTAGAGTTAAATCCTTTAAAATTGCTCCATCTATACTGATATTATATGCACAGGGTAGGATGTTTTATTGAAAGAGGTAGCCTTTAATTTTCAAGATTTAATGAATTAAGTTTAGGAGTATGTAATTTTGCAGCACACATAGAGTAGGGATATGTATTGAAATACGTGTACTAATCTTATAAAATAAAAGCAAATGTTTGTGTTAGTCTTTTATACAAATTCTTAGTTTTAATCCAATCTGTACCAAACTTAGTATGTATAAATAAAATAAATCTAATGAAAAACAAAGGCATGAGTTGAAACTTCTGAAAAACATTTTTAGCCAAGTTCCCCTGTTATAAGCGTGTCTGCTACCGCTCCAATGTGTAGGGGACACCATTATCAATGCAAAATACACTGCCTCGGTGAAACCTTTTAAATTTTGGTCAACCAAATTTGATCACATATCCTATATTTTAATTCAGTGATCCGATATAATTATAGTAAAGTTTTTATTATGGTATAATTTTCATCGATAAGGACACAAATATTTGGCTAATGATTCACAAAATCATCCTTTATGCTTAAGGTTTGGACATCACTGTATATTTAAAAAGATTTTTCAATAAATAATTTTATCATTTCGGAAAATATTTCAGAAAACGATGAGTCAGTAACCAAATCATTAAAATTTTATGAAAATACATCCATTTCCTCCATTAAATATTCTCGGAATTTTTTAAAATCGGTTTTGAGTAATAATCATTAAGCATACTAATCAGTTTGAAATTATGTGAATTAGAGGTCTTTATAAAGCCCTTCGGTTTTCATAAATTTGTCATAGGCGTATCAAGCATTTCCTGAAGGTATTCCAGTAAATTTCTTTAAACCTAGCTCTCCTTCAAGACCCATTAGGTTCCTGTGAGTAGTGTTAGTTTTTTTATGTAGTTTATGTGTATAATTTCCAGTACACTTTGAAGATAGTTTTAATTTTTTTTAAATATTATTCTCTTAAGGAAAAAAATATTAGACTATTGTTATAAATTTATTAATATTAGACTGCATACTTACTACTATTAGATAACATAAAAGTTGATTGTTCGAGACACTTTTATAATGAATTTTGCGTTTTTCTTCAGGGTATTATTACAAGGTACACACAATTTAGCTTGGAAAGGTCAAAAAGTGGTTTCTTGAATTTAAATGGAAAATATTTCCCAGATAATATACTATTTTTCTTTTCTTGAAAGTTTCACCCCTTTATAAGGAATAGAAGAATTTCTGTAAACCACTGCTGAATAGATACTATACTACCACCTCGAGCGATCCCATTTGTCCAAATTTGAGTTGTTTATATTTTTATGGTTTTAAACCATTTAAGGCAAGTTTTTTTAAATGGAAAAGGTCATAAACAAATGTTTCTTTAAAAAATATTACGAAAAATAGAAAGAAATATGAAGATGTATAAATAAACATTATATGTTTCGAATACGAATTCAAATAAAGACGATAAAATATGTACGACCAACTACAGGCGTGTAGCCCAGTAAGGTTAGTGCAGGAATTATATTTAAATTTAAAAATTATTAATTTTTTCTTGCTGGTAAAATTTTCTAAATCCGTAAAAAAATTGCAGTAAATATCACTATGAGTATCTCTGTACACAGGTAAAGGCTGTATCAATATACTATAACAAGATGCACAAATGAACAATTCCCGCATTTTATTATTATTTTTTATTCGATACAGATAGATGAAAAAGGAATTTTGGCCCAAAAACTTTTTAATTCCTATGTTTAGTTATTTTTTAGTTTAATTTCAAAGTTTGTCTTATTAAAGAGGCGCGAAAACGGCTGCTACGTCACAAACAGTTGTGTGACGTCAGTGGGCATGAATAGCAGTACAATCAACCAATCAGGTATATCCTTTCGGCAATTGTCGATGTTAGTTTGTGCCCAATTACGTCACGCCCGTTTCGTCGGCAACTCAAATTTAGCTATTTTTATTTTCAAATTTCTAATTAAAGAAATTTTTTTGAAACTTTTAAAGCAGATTTTTAAAAGTAAAACCATTTGTTTTACTGGAAATATTGCTTTTTATCCAATTTTAAAAAATACGGGAATTGTCCATTGCAGAGCTTTTCTTATGGAAAAACTGACAGTTATTTCCTCTGTTAAATCATCGGGTAATTTTTAGACGGTACACGAGGGTCTTACTCAACTAAAAAATTAAAAAAAGAGGTTATAGTTTACAGGTACTATCGTATTTCCTAAGCGGAAACCGAAAAAGAAGATGGGAAAAAAGAAGCTGACTGCTAAAAATGCACTCAAGGCTATGGTGGTGATAGTTTGTATAGTAGGGTTTTTGTGGCAGACCCTCGAGTTCTACTTCCTCTACTTGACCTATCCAACAGTCGTTGATATACAAGTGTCAGTTCCTCCTGAAATTGAACTACCAGGAATCACTTTATGTAGTTCGTCTGGGTAAGTTGGGTTACCCATTTTATCTTATTCAGCGTATGCCCGACGAGGGCTCCACATACAAAAAAAACCTTTGAGTCAAGATTCCTCTGTTAGCATTTTAATACGAACACATTTAAAATTTCATTGTTTACCAAATAGATGGAGTGATTATGTAATCTCTTGTAAAGAATCTTTAATGAATACTTTTCGAACACATGAAATTCAAAAATTATAAGCAGGAAAAATTTTCTTCTCTGCTATGAGGCATAACTTTTATTCACTATTTTGTTGGTATAATGGAAAATATCTGTAATTCTGATATGTATATACCCCTTTTTTAAAGAGTTAGAGAAATATTGAATGCACTGTAAACTCTTAAAACAAAATCTAGCACTCTATAAACACATATATATTTTTTTAAATATCAGTATTTTCAATTTTACAAGGAACAGTTTTTATTTCGCAAGTCGTGTTTTAACTGCCAAGGAAGATTGTAATGTAGTATATTAGAAGGATTTAAAAAAAAACTATTTTCGCTCAGTTTATTATCCGCCCCTTTTTTAAAGATTGAAGCCAGATGTCCTCTGTTCCCTAAGGCCAGCCTGTGCAACTGGTATTGCTTTCAAATTTGTCAACCCATGCTACGCATTCAAATTCCTTTGTACACCTGAAGGTACGGTTCCACCAGGATTTACAGTAAGTCAATTAAAGTCCAAATATTAAGTTTTGAAAAAATAATTAATAAAACCTTAGAAGGGTTTTTGGGCCAGATTTAGCTTGTAGAAAAAAGAGAACACAATGAATACGGTGGATTTAAACGGTAGCTCCCTAGATCTCGTTTCCATATTGTTCCGAGATTCGAATCTACGTTACCGGTAGGCTGATTGCTCTTACACTTTTTGTTGTCCCACTACTAGAACAGCTAGTACTTATTATAAGAAATTAGTTAAGTTATATATTAAGAAACATTTCTCCAGCCCTTAATATATTTTAAAAGTAATAAAAATCTAGGGTATAAATATTTGAAAATAAAGTGCTTGTAACGCCACTTCTTGTCGCACAAACTTTCAAATAATTATACACTTAATAATATAAAATGCCGCTAGCACTTGATGTCTATGTCTACTACTTTCGTTACAGTATATTTGTGATTAAAAACTGTTTTGTTAAGAAGTAAATGTTTTAGTGTGTCTGTGGAAGTATTTAATAGGATCATAAAAAGTCTAGGGTGACGAGATCTTGCGAGCTACCGTTTCAAATATACCGATTCCGTATGGTTTTCGTTCTGTGCTCGTTTCTTTTACGTGCTTCGTCAAGCTGAATCTGGACCTTTTCCTGAAGAAATTTTCTCTGCAAGAATATAATGGAATTACCTTCTTTCTCTTTGGCGAATTGCATCATCATTGCATCGAATTTTCCACAGGCTGTTCGTTATAGGATGTTCACAACGGCCGGTCACTTAAATGTTTCCACTCTAAACTTACTTCGAGTTCCACTTGAAGATTTCTTCAAGTGCACCATAACTGGCGGAAGCCAAGATAGGGAATGCGAGTAAGTAAAAAATTTTACAATTGTGTGGTAGAGTAGTTGTAAAACTGGTCAAAAGCACCCATAGAGAATAGATAGAGGTAGAGTGAGCATGTGCAATAGTAACCCTAAATAGTGACTAAAATAATTTCCGAAAATAACCCCCAAAGAACGTTAACACATGACTGCCGTCACGTGACGGCGGTTTTACAGGAAAATATTATCACTACCTAAATTTTATGCTGTGCAGTGTTGCTTCTACGAACCTGAAATATAGTTTCGAAATTGCTAAGCAAGCGAAAACGCCTATCTCATAGCTAGAAGCCTTGCTAGTGGCAAGAATAGATTCAATTTGATTGCTCACTCCATTTGTATTTCTTCTCTATGGGTAGTCCCTTGTGGGCTTACTGATGCCTGGTGTCCTTTTCAAGCCTAGAAAACGTAGTGATAGGATCCTACTACAGTGACGCAAACATTCCGAGTTTCTGCTTCACTCTGAATTCTAAATGGGGAAACCCGAACCGAGAAATACAGAGGATAAAAAAATCGGAAAGTAAGTAATTTTTAATTATTTTCAACAGAGCACTGACATACCTTCACAAGAAAAAACTGAGCGTCGTTGTCATGTGTAAGAAAGAAGAAGATGAAGCTATTATGAAATGGACGTTAATTAGAAAGAAAAAAACCATATTTTTTAATCTTAATTTTTAATCTTGTTAATACATTTTGTGTAATTCAGTGTCTAAACCACAAGAGTTGCTCGCGCTATCGAAACTGCCATCTGTGACGGAATCTGATGGTTGAGCAAAAGGCAGAGACCCCTTTACTATCCTTGACTCTGAGTAAATGAATTTGAAATGAACATTTACTTGAGTAAATGAATCCCATGTAGATTTAGTACAGATAGGTTCTTTAGACCCAAATGAATTCCCCCCCTAAGTGCAATAAAATGATCCATCTACATAACGACTACCACCATACTTTCTAGGGTTTTCTAGTGACGGTAACACAGTGCCGAAACTCTAAGTTTGGGATATTAGTGAGGCGTTTCATTGCATTTTCCTCTTCTTATTTCCTATTTTTAGGGATTAAGATGGAGTTCTACGTGGACATATCTTATCGGGACCGAGAAGCCCCCCCTGAAGAAGTCCAGCTGCCCAAGTACAGCCCTCCGGGGTCGGCCAGTGTGCAGATCAGCCTACACTCTCAGAAGATATCCCAGAGCCCCTACATGTTTGGTTTGGGGTTCAATGGAGGAAAGAAATATCAGATCAAAGTCACAAAAGTACATTAAAAGTTTTATTCATCCTATTTACTATTGGATAATTGCATACTTTTAGGGCTATTTCGGAAAACTGATTTTTAATTTAAAATTTCAGTTACGTTTCTCTTTATTAGTTTTCAATTTTTTTCCTCTTTCATTATATTTTTTCTTACAATTACCTTACTTACTGGGTGTTTCAACAAGGGTGCACAAACACTGCAAAGAAGTATTCTTTACTTATTAGAGTACATAAAAATGCCTCCTAAGAGCTATGATTATTTCATTCCATAGTGTACTCATGCATGCTGAAAGGATATTTTTAACATCATTGTGTGTTAAAATATCCAAATAGCCATGTTCATGTTTTTAACTTAAGCAATACCTTTCATATTAAGACAAGACCTAGACAGATTTTAAATTTTTACCTCTTGACAACTACGCTTCCAAGGCTTGTTTATATTGGGCTTCACGGATGGAAATAATCTATGCGACCCATTCTTCGACGTAATTAAAAAAATATCAAGACCTATGGTTCGCAATTAAATAAAAACATTGTAATTAATAATACGTTTTAATTAAATAAAAACAAATTTTAACTAAAAAATGAAATAAATTTCGAATTTTTCCCCTTCTCCTTTTACTTTACTTTCCCTAAATATCTTTTGTTCTCACTCGCACTTGTTTTTTTTCCTATAGGATGAAAAGCACTTACTACCACCCCCCTATCAAACGAACTGCACCGACTACGTGAAGGATTGGGTTGAAAAAGATGGCCTGTCACCACTCAACCAAGTTGTAAGTGAAATGAACTCACATTGCAGAATACAAGTTTTATTAATTCTAGATTAGCTTGTGCAATGAGGTATTCTCACGTTTTGAGATTAAATTTTATTCAAATAGTAGATAAAAAAACCATGAAGAATAACGTTTACATCCAGTATTTTCGTAGCCTAGTTTCGGAGATATAAATTTTAGATATTTTGTTTTTTGTTTTGCCGCGAAAACACTTTCGAATCGCAAATCATGCGCTGTGAGGTCACATCCAATAGAAGCCCGTTTTCTGATCACGTGAAAACAGAAAACACAATGGTTTTCATGCGCTGTGATGTCCCATGCAATAGAAGCCCGTTTTCTGATAACGTGACTTTTCTGACGTTTTGGCAAAAATAAAATTGAATTTTAAATTATTTAAAACACATTTTTGAACTTAAAAATCAGAAATTTGGGAGTTTTAAACCGTAATGTATCAAAAAAGTATAAAATCAAGCAAATCCCTCACTCATGCAAATACCTCATTGCATTACAAAAGTAGTACATAGTGAATGGAAAGTCCCTAGACATTTTAAAATGAATAAGATCTAGGAAAATACCCGAAATTAAAACGGTCTTTAGTTTTAGCAACGGATGGTCGGGGGATTTTTTTAAAACAATGAACAAAATATGAATAGATAAGACCAACGGTATCGTTCTAGTTGAGGCTTGGAATTTTTTGTGCCAAAATTTAAAAAAAATTAGTTACTCTTTTCGTTAACAGATGGCAGCACGATGAAAATATCTCGAAGTGATTTTAGAACTGATTGTAGCAAATCTATTCTACTCAAGATCGATTTAATATTAAAAGAGGTAAACTATTTTAAGCTTAATTAAGAAATAATGTTTTTAGGAATAAGTTCTTCATTCCTTAAATGTTTATTTAGTGTTTTTTTATTATTATTTTTATTTTTTTATTATTTAAGATTAAAGAAACAAATTGAAAAACAATATTTTTATCGGGCTGCCATCTGTTAGCAAAAATAATAACCATATTTTTCGAATTTTGGCACCAAAAATTCCTAGGCTCAACTAGAACGATACCGTTGGTTTTACATTTTATCTATTTTTGTTCCAAATATATTTAACTTTAAAACTAGGGAGCTCTTTGTTGGACACCCTGAATATAAACAATTCAAAAAGATTGTTACCGGAACAGATCTGACGTCATTCAATCCTAAACAAATGCAAAGGGATTATCGATTTTTTTTCTTTAGAATATTGAATTAACTAATTAAAATAACTTTTAATGTCGATTTTTGAATTTAGATCTATTTCTTTTACTAGAAAAATGCATTTTTTTTTGTTTTCAAAAATTCTGCTATTTCCCATTGCTGGTATGTTGGTGTCATCTACCCTATCATTAATTTTAACTATTTTTTTTAATTTTAATAATTATGAAGCTGATTTTTGAAACTTCCTGTATATCTTTCATGCATTAGATGACAGTCCAAGAATGTCGAATGAACGCAGCTCTGAAAGAATTGGGATGCATCCCGTACTCGGTTGATTATCCCCACAACTACACCATCTGCAAATACTGTGACGATTGTGCGAGTAAGAAACTTCCCTTACATATCATTAGAGTTTCTAAACAAAAGTTGAAGTTGACATTTAAGGAAATAAACTAAAATAATCATATTCATAGCAGGCGCGGATCCAGCACGGCTCTAAGGGGGTCACTTTTCCTGTCACGATCCCCTTGAGGTACCATTGGGGGTATAGGGGTCTTCCCCCAAAAAAATTGAAAAGTAGGGTTTTAACTCATTTTGAGAACCTCTTTGGGTCTCCAAAGGGGGGGCACTTTCCAGAGTGCCACCCCCTGGGTCCGCCACTGATTTATAGTAACAACATATTTACAGCATTAGGCGACTGCTACATTGCAGAGTAACTACGCCAGTCCCATAAATCAAGGAGGGGAGAAATTGGACTGGCATAGCTTCGCTGCAATGCAGCAGCAGCCGCAGCAGTCAGATTACTTGCGTGGAGTGCAAAAAAATGAAATTTCAATAGGGAATGCAACGATTCTTCAAGTTTAATTTATTTCGATAGGGCTTCTTTAAAAAATATTTTAAATTTTTTTTTGAAATCTGATCATTAATTAATTTTTAAAAAATTAAAAACTCCAATGTGCAGAAGGGTTCGGGGTTAGGCGCATGACCCCACTTCTGTCTTCGGTACGACACACTTGTACGAAAGCGTGATCGGCAACACGATTGAATCCTTTCCTTTGGAAGTATTGATTGGTTGAAGATTCGGGCGAAAGCAGGAGTGCCGTCACGTAGGCCACACCTCCAATTCTAGCTAGTGTAATTTTTGAAAATTTATTTAAAAAAAACTAAT
This sequence comes from Tetragnatha versicolor, assembly GCA_024610705.1. NCBI lineage: Eukaryota > Metazoa > Arthropoda > Arachnida > Araneae > Tetragnathidae > Tetragnatha > Tetragnatha versicolor. The sequence continues at coordinate 1,228,289 of JANDEH010000050.1, read as the reverse complement.
GATAAAAAAAATCAAAAAATTTGAAAAAATGCGTTTTAAAACCCCATCAATAATTTCCAATAGTCGAAATCATGAACTTCCACAAGCGTTGTATTCCCGATTTTATCTTGCAAATCTTTTATAATACAGTTTGAAAGGCCGTTTTTTCTTCAAATTTCATTATAAAATTACATTGTCAATGCTTTAAAAACAAAACCGTATGTTTTCACTGCATTGCCTTAATACTCTGTAAAACGATGTTTTCCTTCAGAAAACTCACTACGCGGGAAAAAAAACTACACAGTCAATTGCTTCGGAGCATTCGGCAAGGCAGTGAAGACTAGATTACAAGTGTAAAGTCTGAATGAGCCTTGAAGTTCTTAAGCACTAACGCTTTTTACCAATTTTTGATTGTGCGTAGTGTTTATATGCATGAACGAAAGGGAGAAAATATTTTTAAGTTATGTATTTATAAACCACAGGTACAGTTAGTTGGATAATGATTTACAATAAGAAAAACAGTCTATTTAGTTCTACAAATCTTTGTCTAATTCAGTAGATTCCAAAAACCGTAAGACGGAATTTTGAAACAATCTGTATAGGAGTTGTAACTATTGTTCTTAATTTTAGATGAAACCAGGATTGGAAGTTCCTGCACAGATTTATTGCAATCTAAGAACCAACCGTGCGAGTAAGTATGATACAATTATTTTAAGTGATAGTTCATTCACTTTTTTAATTTAGAATAATTCCAGTATCTTTATAACTTTTCATTACTTGCAGTAGTAGGCATTCTATTCTAGGTGTGTATTTTAGGTGAATGAATATTCGAATTTAAAAAATTTACTCACTTCCCCCCTTTTTTATAGTTCTGAAAGTTACATTATGAATGTTGAAGAAAAATGGGTCTACATCATAAAAAGTTATGTAAGTCTATTCTAGATTCTTAGTTTTATTATCAACCTCCCAAAAAGACTGGGAGTAGTTATGCATTTCATTAATTTCTTTTATTTCTTTTTCAGTCCAGTAGATTTTTAACAACCCGAGAGGTGAGCTCAGTTTTCGTTTTTACTCCATAATCTAAAATATTTTAATCACAAAATATTTGACAATGTCTATTGTAAAAGTATTTGTGAAATGATCCCTTTTTAGTGTGCGTAAGGTCTTCCACCATATCAAGTTTCTAGTGTTTGGCAGCTGTATATTTTGCTGTGTATTGATGAGCGTGTGTGTGAGTTAGTTTTAAAACCATATTATTACAGATTTAAAGGTACAGCGGTAGTCGGGAATCTCGAATAAATCCTATTTAATGTGCAAAAAGCTTTTGGACGCATTTGAAATACGTTGGATTAGAAATCTGATTGGCTTTTAATTCAATACAATTTGTTGCTCAAGTTCTTTGCTCAGTAAAATAAAAGGGAGGAATTACATTTATATAATGAAACTATAATCTGTGCAATTTGAATCGGCGGCTCACTACTAGTCATTTCTCATTGCATTTCTATTGCATTGCCGTGGTGACGAGCTGCCTATTCTATTTACACGGAGTAAAACGCAAGAATTTTCTCTGTATTTTGTTTTTTTAATATAGAGATTAAAAGTAACTTTTATTGTTCAAATTTTGTTTCAGGATTTTTACATAAGACAAAAAGGAGTAAGTATAAAAAGTTTCTTTAATAAAGAAATTATTTTTTTTTAGAATTAGGTACTTAATTTAATTTTGCATATATATTACAAAACTTCCATTTCACAACAAAATTCGTGTGCATAACAATACTTCTATTTCACAATACCACCTTTCAAAATAAACTATGATACGATTTCGTTAAACGTAAAAAATAACATTTTAAATAAAAGTGCAAAAACTGATTTTCTTGAAAGTTCCAAAGTATTATTTTAGCTCATATTAATATTAGTTAGAATATACAATAAACTCCTTTTTGAAAAATTGTTGCATTTGTACCACTTTTAAAATCAAAGTCACAATTAGGCATCATCCTAAAAAACAATCATAAATATTCACAGTTATTAAATAAGTGTAATTTAAACTACTACTAATTACAAACTTAAGACTTTAATCTAGTTTTTCTTATAAAAAATTGATGTATTCTTACCTAATGTTCTTTTCATTGCAATGGGTTAAGATCTTTTTTAGAGTGGTTTTAATAAGTTATTTAACCCACTAAAGGCCGCTATATGAACCACTGAAGGGTGAAAATCTGTGAGAAATGTAGATTTACGTATAATGTACACACAATTGCCCACACATTAGATTTTTAGTAAATAAGAATATCAAAATTTATATTTACATCTAATTTTATTTTAAAAATAAAAATTGGAAGCAAAATTTAGCTTCATTAGAAATCAAATAAATAATTATGATCTTTCTTGTAGTTCAACTGTACTTTTGAGAGGATTTTCACGAAACAGTAAGTATGTATAAATGTGTAAAGTGTGAATTAAAATGTTAAAAAGCAAGAGAAAAGATAAACTTCTACAGTTTAAAATATTTTTACTGAATTAAATGAGTCACGTACTTATTATGCTATCTTTTTTAAATGTTTTTGAAATTTTTAAATTATTTAATCTACTTAATAGGATTCCAGTCAATCTACTCTATTACTTATATTCTGGCACTGGTAATATGTAATTATATTAGGGCCAAGTATGACCCAAACTAACAGTTAGACATTACAAAAAGGATTTATAAATTGCAATTTTACATCAAATAGTTGCATCATTCTATTTATTTTACTTAAACAAGAAAGTGAATGGACTATCTAGTTTCCTGCTTTTTTGTTCTTACTTTTCCTTCGCATTTTAGATGTCAGACCATTAATATTGAGCTAAATTTTGACGAGTATGAAGTTACCAATGTAACGTATAATCCAAAGTTTGAGGTAAGTTTTTCATTAAACAGGGTGTTTCACCAAGTCCTCCTCCTTATTAGCACATACTCAATATGTCTTGTTTAAGTAATTTCTGCTAGAAGTAAACGAAATTTAAACTTACCTGTCAAAATATGGACCCCGAAAATTTAAAATCTACAGGTTATGAGAAAAAAAAATAAACTTTTAAAAAAATATTTATTAATAATGTTGTGTAAAACAACATATAAATTACTATTTATAAATTTTTATATCATTTTTAAATATGTATTTTTACGGTCTACGAAATAACCTTAAGTGATTCGGATGTGGACCGCGGTCCTCCAGTTTCCGCCCCTTGTTATTTCATAACGTTTTGCTATATGTTAAAAATACGGTTAACCCTAAAAAACGTATACTATTCCTAACTTAACCATTTTCTTTTTTCAGACTTTGGAGCTCTTCAGTGTTATAGGAGGCTACATGGGCATGTATTTGGGAATTTCTTTGGTGGCAGTGTATGAATTCTTGGAAACGGGTGTTGAATTAGCCTACGGATTTGTCGCCAAGTCCAAGAAGACTAAAATAAAAAAGAACCGAAAATCAATACAAACGGACTCGAAGGACCGCTGGGGATATTTGCAGTACTCTCACGATATCAGACAAAGAGCAAAGAGAGAAATGTATTGAAAAATGTGACTGTGTTATAACTCAGAAACTACAATTCTTTGTTGTATTAAAAAACTTGATGAAATATTTAACTATAAATGCAAGACTTTTATGTATTTAAATTTTAAAATCTTTTTCGTCTCTAAAAACATTTTAAAATTCTAAGATAATTTTCTTTTAATTACTAGTATTTAAAAGAATAATCGATTCTTACATGCAACACGTGTTTAAAAGCTGAAACAAACAAAAACAAGATATTTAAATTTCAAGGTAAGAAATGTATGATTTCAGTTAAAATTGGCTTTAGAAAGGAAATAAATTCAGGCTTAGAAATAGCACTTTTTAGCCTTAAGTTTGAAGAAAACAATAACAAGCTTTTCCTTGTTCAATGCCAGTCATGTCCAACATGTAACAAATTATTCTTGCAACATATGAGATTAATTTACTATTTTTATATTCACAGTAAATTCATGCTTTCAGTATTTGTTAAATTTCGCTCGACCCTATTATAATCAAGTGTTTCTAGGTCAGATTAGTTCACTGACAATAACATGAACACGTATTGAGTGCTGTGTACTTATTTGAAATAAATAATATGAGTGTCTAAAAGCTATTTGTCAATGAATCTTACTTGTACACGAAACCTTTTCGTTTTCAGTTATACTGTTCTGTAGCTTAAAATTTCTATGTTCTTTAATGTATTATTTAATGATTTGCTGACACAAACTTGGACGAACTTCTACTTAATAATGTATTGGCATTAATAAACCAGATGACCTTTAAATAATGGTGGCTGAAACCGAAATGCTAATTTTACTTTTTTTCTACCAAACAAAGAGAGAGTGAAATATTAATGATTTTTTGGTGTCCGGTAAAAGGCTTTAACGTTTTCCTTATAAATTATTATGTAATGCACTCTATCTCCACTCGGTGGCATAAGTAGTGAAGTTTTATAATTACCTATATGTTTACTTATTTTCCTTATCTTTTAGAACTTAGCAACTAAAACCATACATAGCTTATTTAAATTTCTACTAATGTTTTTTTTAATTATAACGACAAAAACATACACACAGAAATACTTTAAAATGCATCCAAAAGTCTACATTAGCGTATTGATAAAGAGTTAAGAATTGAAGGTAAAAAGGAAAGCTTAAAATTATAATTAAAAATATTTTTGGTGGTTGAAATAATAGAAAGATAAGTTATTTCAAAAGGAGTAATTTACATGTAGTCCAATCCCTCTGCCGAAAAAGATAGTTGATTTGATTGAATGTTTAACAACAAAAAATATGATAGCTTGTTAACAGGAATAGAAAACTATTTTGTTCTATTTTTAACTGTAGTAAAATATTTGTGCAGATTAAAAATCCACTACAAATATAAATATATCTATAGTATAAATTCCTGAATTTTAAAAAAATTAAGAAAGGTCTCTAAAATGAAGTACATATATCATTATATTAATATTTTGAATCGGAAATAAAGCATTTAATAGATACTTAAAAAGTATGCTCTTTAAATTAAATTTGGATACTTATTTATTCGGAAATTAGCACTTAACTTTTTTTTCAGTTATAAAAGACAATGTTTTCAAGTCAAGGACGAATGCGTAGATAGCAAAAATATGAGGTCATTTTCATTCATTCTTGAAATGACATCGGATGTCTATTCTTCAAGTCCCCGAGCATGCGCAATAAATTAGTCAGGATCAGACTGTTGGGATATGCAAAAATGCAAGCGAAAATATATTTTTAGGTAGTAGAGTGAAAAAGCGTAAGAAAAATAGTAACTAAATCAACCTATACGTAGCATGGTACTCGCCATAGGGCTTTAAGGGCAAACTTAAAGTAGGCAAGATAGTTCTATGAATTCATTAGGTCAATTTTTGGTTCGGTCTCAAGCGGTTATAACAAGGACTGCTCCTCCTATGGCTAAATTTTGGTACTAATTTGTCTTACGTCCCCCTTTGAAAATAGTTCTCTCTCAAGATAGGTATTTATTCGGTAAGTTTATTTCTTTCTTCCAGGCTTATCCAAGCGGGAGTTAGGGGTTCAATCCGAAACCTACCCGAAAACCCGAAATTTTGAGATCAGTGTTTATATTGTTTTTCCTATGAAAATTCTGAAACATACAAAAAAATTTTCAGGCGTTCTTCAAAAGGTCTCAAAATGAGTTTAAAAAATACTTTAAAGGTTAAATTTAAAAAAAAATTGGGGGAGAAATTCCTTCCAAAATTTTGACGTCTTATATTCAGTCTCCTTCGAAATTCTGCCGTTGAAATAAAAGCGGTTCCCTTTGGGAGGAGAAGTTCCTAAAAAATTGTAAAATGAGATAAGTTTAAAGGAGAAAATCTCAGAAGTATTTCTGGGGGAGAATCCCCAGCCCCCTTTTAAATATTAACGTCTATTCGTTATTATTAGTTTTATCCTGTTGAAGGAGATGTTATCTATGGATGTAACCGATGTAATCCGAAGGGTCGTAAAATGAGCTCAAACATTACTTTTTTAGAGGCAACATTTCAAAAATTTTCTTGCAGTGAACAGTGTTCAAAAATTTAATTTTAAACAGTTGAGTTGAGATGATATGAGGCATTTGCTGACAAAAGCGTGTCGCTTCGTCTTCTTGGAATGCTCTTCACACATCTTCGGTATTACTTCTTAATTACAATCACTTGGGGATTCCTTAGGAGAGGGGGAAAATCTTTTCTTCTTTGTTACTCTACTATTTCATTAAAGAATCTTTCTATTGCTTGAATTTTATTTCTTCTGTTATCTTTGATTATTTTCATTAGCTCTTGATAACTTAGAGATTTTTGTTCCAATGCGTTATTAACTTTGCTTTCAAATAGGAATTATTATTAATTGCATTCAAATAGGAAATGATTATTTGTGTCTTCTGTTTTGCAAGTATCACATAGCGGATTTTGAGTGAGGTTAAATTTATGAATTTTGGAGTTAGTCATGATGAATGTTTTAGTTTTTAATCTGGATATTAATACGTTAACGCAACAGAACTTGCTGCTGCCTAGCGGATATTATCAGAACCAGGAATTGGTTCGTTATTGCATTGAAATTTTACATAGTTGGTGCATGTCATAGCGATGCTAACTCAAAAATGACAAAAAGTGGACTTGGTCCACTTTTATTCTGAGCCCTCCATATTATGATTTATCATATTTGAAAGTTTGAAGTCATTGGTACAATTAGAAGTATTTCAGTACTGTTTAAAAGTTTCCTTACTGACGCCGTTGGGAAAATACACAATTAGATAAACCATGACCCCCAAAAACGCAAATATCCTTTTTAAATTAATAAAATACATTTCTTTAAATATTTTATAATAAATAAACAGGATCTAGAAGGTAAATAAAAACATGAAAAACTATCCTCCCCATTGATATTGGACGCAGAATAAACCAAGTGATAAGGACGTCATTCTGATGAAACCACCCCCTATTATTCTTAGAGTAAGTAAATATTAGAAAATATTTTATTTTTGGATTGTTCATGAATAGTTAGAGCTTAAAACGTGTTCAGCTTTAAAAATTTACTACGGCATCCTTTTGGGACAGCTAGGGGCGCCATTTTTTATGACTTCATACTGGTCAAACTACTCGCTAAAATTTTGGGGTCCCATAAATTTGGTTTTTATAAGATGATCTATCATCCCTGAAAGTTTGACGTTGGTATCACAATTGGAAGTTTATTTCAGCCCTGTTAAAATTTTGCATTACTGATGGCCTTTGTAAAAATACGCAATTGGATAAACCACGCCCCCCAAAAAGCAAATATTCGTTTTATATTTAGAAAGTACATTTCCTTAGACACTTAATAATAAATAAATAGGGGATATAGAAAGTAAATAACAACAAGAAAAACTATCCTCCCCATTGATATTTGGGCGCAGAGTAAACCAAGTGATAATGACATCATTCTGATGAAACCATCCCCTATTATTCTTATAGTAAGTAAAATAAGAAAATATGAGAAAATATGAGAAAATATTTTACTTTTAGAATATTTCATGGATAATTACAGCATAAAACGGGAATAGCGTCAAAAAATTTACCACGACATCCTTTGAGGACCGCTAGGGGCGCCAATCTGTTATGACGTCATAGTGGTCAAACCACACTCTAAAATTCTGGGGTCCCATCGATTTTTTAGGTCTTATATGTTGATCTATCATCACTGAAAGTTTCATAGAAGTATCACAATGTGCAGTTTTTTTGTACAAAGCCACCCAACTAATTAGGGCTATTTTTGTATTTTAATATTCATTTTCACAAACTATAGGGTAATGATCTGTGATGCCTAGCTCATTGGAGGTACTTGAAACATTCGTATTTAAATTATTAAAGTCACAAAAAAAAAGATAAATACAAGCAACACGAATGATGTTAAATAACAAAAAAAGGAACCTTTTTATGCTCAGTAGCTTGAAGTAGTTGTTTGCATATCTGTTCTGAGTAACCAAAACATTGTTCAGTCACCGATCAGAAGGACATCATTATGTTTCATAGAAGACACAATAGAAATTGACAATATGAGAATGCGAATTTCAATACTTTCTACATCAACAACAGTATTTGCTGAAAACCGTATCAATATTCATAAGTTGTTTTGAATAAAGTACAATACCACCCGATTTATATCATAGGATCTACAATAGGGTGGAACGAAACAAAACCCCAAAAGACGAATTTAGGTTTTAGATGGCAGCAAAAAGTTGCCTTTGGGTACCGATAACAAACGCTCAAAATTTCTAGAATTTTTGTAGACCTCCTTCAGGGCTCAACAAGGGTCTTGATACTTTCCCTAGACTTTGAAATATAATAGACGGAGCATGAGAGCGCATCCCCATAGAGGTAGGGAGTTTTGTTCTCGAAAAGCTCGTGTATAGAATAAGATGACTAAGCGACTAATGTTGATCAGCAAATGTCCCCGTCTATGCCCTTCTATACCAAAGCTTCATGTGATCAATGTTGTTGTTTTAACCACATGCGTTGAAGACTCCCTAAACTAGGGTCAGGGGTGGTAAAAGGGTTATAGTAGGGCTTCTTCGAGGGTGAAGTAAAACTAGCATGCCAGAAAGCATTAAATTTTATGAATATAAACTGTTTAATCTCCTAGTTTCGATTCATATTTTAGAAAACTTTTAGATTCAAAAAATACTTCACCAACACTATTTTAGAAAACTTTTCTGAATAGAACAAATTTCTAACTATTTTCAAACATATTCAGAACACTCTTACAACACGATAAATTGTTAAAGTGTTCTAGAGCTTAAGAGTTAAAAGAGGATAATTAAGTCAAGTCTTAAAATAAGTTTTAAGAGCAAAACTAATACAATTTCCATATGGGAAAAATTATAGTAAAACAAAAATAGCGTTCATATTTTAGGGGTTATTTTAGTGATCTTTAAAATACTGAAAAGATCCGATTTTCGTTGCGTTTACGTTGTTTTAATGTTAAATATATCAATTAAACCTTAATTAAAACCTGTATATCTAGAGCTTCGATAGTAAGTATAAAATTAAGGTAAATTTCAAACGGCTGCTAAATCAAATATATCTTGATATAAGGTAAATGTGGGTATAGTGGACACAAGGAAAATTTTTGCTTAAATTCTTAATAAATACCAATCTATTTGCTTCGAAACGGTTATCATCCTATTTTTAGGTTAATTGGATCTTCTTCTTTCGATTTTACCATTAAAAACTTTAATTAGATTGGGCAAAGTATTTTTAATTAATTTTTTAAAAGTACTCCAAATTGCATCTATAGTGGCCACATAGATGAAGCTGTTGCTTCTATGGTGGACACCTCTTGCATCAATAGTGGACACCTGTCTTTTTCTGCCAATATGAGGGGTTTAGGCATGCAATTGAGAAGGTATAGTCGTTTAGTTCTAATTAAATCATCCTTTCCAAAGAAATATAGTTTAGATCAAATCAAATTAGCTTTAATTAATTATGAATAATAGACTTGATAGTTTCCGGCCCCAAAGCCTTCGCTGTAGCTGATTTGAGAGGAATTTAGCATGTAATTCAATGTTTTAGAAACATTGGTTCCCGAAACCAGAATGAAACCAAATTTATTTAACACTCATTTTAAAGCACAGTCAACAGTTTATGAAGAAAAACTGATTCAAATTAAGTATTATATATATGTTTCTATTAGAAGCCATTGCGGTGGCCACTATTGGAAAATATAAGATTATGTGTTGGTAAAGTGGACACCCCCATAAATCCTCGTAAAGTCAACATTTTCAAATACATTTTATTCAGTATTATTTTATAGACTCTTATTTATCTTGATATAAATTTAAAAGTGAATCAAGCGGTAATAAATACAAAAAAATCAGTTCCGACTTACCCGTTTCCTTACGCGATTCAATAAGCAAAATCAACTTTCAGTCACTCGGTCGATGTTGTTATTTTCAAATATTTAAATATCCTTCCCATGCTGATCTGTGGTATCGGTGGTAATTTATCAGCTTACCTGATTGCACAATCTACTATGCCTATAAATTTTGACGCTGTTCGATGCCTCTAACTCGTTCTTTTTAAAATTAATCAGCTATGTAGCCACTATTGGTACAGTGTCCACTATACCCACATTTACCTTATCTTTTCGTAATAAATATAACACACATTAAAATCAGATTCCAATCTTATTTTCTCTATATATTAAAATCGCCGCTGCTTAAGAAAATTTTATTTTTTGGGTGCTTTGAACTTTTACACAAAATATAATTGATGGAACCATCCAAAATTTCGGGGCTGTGGGGAGCCTAGTGATGGTTAAGGCATCGGCTTCGGTATCGGAGGGTCCATGGTTCGATTCCCCACACCGTGGGAAATTGTTAAGGTGGCGATAGATGGTGGGGCATTTATCGTCATCCAAAGCTTGAGGCAGCTTGCCTTCATTCTGTTTGCTTTGCGGATGTAGCTTGAATAATCCAAGTGGAATAAAGAGGATAATTGCAAAAAACAACATATAAAACTTCAACCATTAGTAAAAAAAATGTTGGAGGGGCATTTTCGCTAAAAAGCTTAATAGGTGAAATAATTAGTTCTTGAGATATTTATTGTTAAAGTAAAAATAAGCAACTTACAATTTCGAACGGAATATTATCCTTTCACTAACTAACTAACAGAGTTACCATAGGTTCTTCTCCTTCTCCTAAGGAGAAAAAATCATACTGGAAAATAGGAAAAAAGAAGTTGAACGGTAAAAATGCACTCAAGGCTATGGTGGTGATAGTGTGCATCGTAGGGTTTCTGTGGCAGACCCTCGAATTCTACTTCCTCTACCTGACCTATCCAACAGTCGTTGATATCCAAGTGTCAGTTCCGTCAGAAATTGAATTACCAGGAATCACTCTATGTAGTTCGGCAGGGTAAGTAAATGTACTTTTATTTTATTAAGTATTAATTTGTTATAGAATAGAAAATAAGACTATTTATTGGGTATATTTTAAATTACATTATTCATTCTAATGGCAGAGCACAGCACACACAGACCGAGGTCATTATCCTAACATGCCGAAATCAGTACTTACTTAACCCAGTGGGCACCTGTGGACCGAAGCCATGGAGTTGAAGTACTGTTGCCCACGCCACACACACATTCACTCGCACACTCCTTTTTACAGGGGGTGTACATTCATTCCTCACACAGCCATGTCTCTGAAGGGGAGGGAGTCTACAGATACCTGGACCCAGGGCTCGATTTCAGCCGGAACGGTCCGGAACGGCGTTCCGGAACCTCTTTTTCGATTAAAAAATTAATATTTTATTTCAGGGGTCTCTTAAAGCTACAGCCCGTGAAACCCTTTCTATATGTACGAAAAAAAAAGTTCTACAATGAATTAAACCCTGTTATTAGGGTCAAATTTCCAAAAAATTTCTGGGGGAGAACCCCCAGACCCACCTTTTTTTATATTTTAAATTTAAAAAAACATTTAAATGAGTTTTTATCTTTTTTCCAAGTAACAATAGTTTTGTGAATTTAATATTAAGGTTATTAATTAATTATGTTCTTTTAAAACATAATTGTGAACCCCAAATTGAGCTACCCAAACAATCCGCTCCTGGTGTTGATTATTTTTTTAATTGAACCAGATTTGTCAGATTGCTGGGCAAATTTGCCAAGAAAATTTGCGACATCTTAAATTCCACGGTTTAAGGACTTTAACTACACATTATATTCCTTAAACTGGCAAAATATACAACACTATTGGTTCACTGATGATAAACCGTCCCGCTTTCTACAAAAGGGCCCTGTTGGAAAAAAATTGTTTGTAAAAAAAGGTGTTTAAACAAAAAAATTGCCTAAATAGTTCATCGTCTTGTACAATAATTAAGTTAGAAAATTCTTCCTAATCTAGTACTACACATTTGAATTTATTTTTTAAATTTAAATATAAATGCTTAAGTTTTTGTACTAAAAAGTATTCGCTTTTTTTCAGTTTTGAGACCAATAATTTTACCGTTCCGGTACCTCTTTTGTTAGAAATCGAGCCCTGCCTGGACCCGTGGTAGACTGCGCCATGACCGGCCACAGGACAGCACAGGACAGTTTAGATGACAGTTTGAAGATTTTCCTTTTTGTTGTATTGCTCCGTCTACACTAGAAATGCTCTCATACAACACTTTATAAACACATATTAAAACTCCTTTTTTGTCCTCAAATTAACAACACTTGAAGACTTTAAGGTAGAACACTTTAACACCTTATTGTGTTGTGATAGTGTTCTGAATATGTTTGTAATGAGTTAGAAATGTGTTCAATCCAGAAATTAGTGTTTTAAAATAGTTTTCGAACCTGGAAGTGTTTTTAAATTTGGATCAAAACACTATAAGGGTAAGACGCACTCGAGACACTGCTGTCAACAACTCAACAATTGTCATCCTTGTCATGTTGCTGGCACCTTGAAAATTGAGGGCGCAAACGGGTAGGAATTTTCTGTCAATTACCGAATCATTCGCATGGCCATAGAATCTAATAGACAGAGAAACACTTTCGTCACGGCCCTGTCTCGTGAGCTACGGACAGAAATGTCATGCATGTACCGTGAGCGTATCGTGTGCGGTTAGTACCGTGAGCGGTTCCTACCATTCGCGTACAGCCAAAACGGTAGTGACAAAAGAGTCACGGTGACTGAAGTTCTCTGTGTGCGCCTACCCTACGAATACATTTACTATCTCAGTAATTTTTAGCCACACTTTTACAGCACCATATTTTCTCCCACAGCACAATCGAAATACAATCAAGATGCTTTTGTGTAAAACTGTCCATAAGTGCGTTTTACTTAGCGTTGCAAAAGTGTTTTACGCATTTTAGGTGTACCTGATCTATGACTAACTGCGTCTTTCCTTTCGTCTATAGATTAAAGCCAGATGTCGTATGTCAGCTAACACCAACTTGTGGTTCTGGTATCGCTTTGGAGTTTGTCAACCCATGCACCGCATTTGCTGAGTTTTGTTCTGATGGTCACGTTCCTAAAGGGTTTACTGTAAGTAATTAAATTAATTACATTAAAAAATTACATATATTAAAACCAAAAATGTGAAAGTCTTTATATTGCTATATGCGCACCAACGTGGTGATTTTACGTGGTTTAACTTCCCTCATAACAATGTATTTTCAACAGGCTGTTCGTTATAAACTGTTTGCAGAGTCCATTGACCTAAACACTTCCTCCTTGGACTTATTGAGAGTTCCACTAAAACATTTCTTCAAGTGCACCATCACAGGTGGAATCGAAGACAAAGAATGCGAGTGAGTATAGTAAAAAAGTAGTTTAAGAGGACAATGTCTATTTTCGCGTCTGTTCCCCCAAAAGTGTAAGATGAAAGTATTGCCCAAGCGTACTCCACACGTTTAAACTACTACACTTTTACTACTTTTTTCGAATTACTCACCTGTACCCAGGGCCATAACTAGACTTTTGTTTCGGGGGGTGACCCATTACATTTTCTGAAGTTCCTCCTTATGAGTACTTTTTCGTCAAGTTTTGTCGACTTGCACATTAAATATTAATAATTTTAAATTTAGTGAACTTAAAATTTCAAAATTTTGTAAACAATGTGAATTCCAAACACCTGGAATTCTTGAGGTCCTCCCCCAGAAAAATGTTGGAAATTACCTCCTCAAAATAACATATTAGCTCATTTTGAAGCTTTTTTGGATTGGATACACCCTAAGAGCAACGCTCCTTTTTTTTTAAGCAACAGAAGTTTTGATGAAACTTTTTTTTTATTTCCAATGGCAGGGAATACAAAATAGTAGATGACAAATACAATAAACACCAAAAGGGTAAACAAAAAATATAGACCGAGGTCATCTTCCCAATAGCTCTCTCGCGCGCCAATATTTGGCAGTCTCGGACTCTAGGGTGCGGGTGTGTTTGATGAAACTAAAGAAACCCCGCCTTGGATACGCCCCTGCCTGTACTAATCTATTCTGATCCGAGTATAGGTTTTAAGAATTTATGGGGTGCAAGAAAGATGACAGTTCCGTAACTTTAGTTAAGAAATTTTGCAAGAAAATTTTGCTTATTCAAGAAAGTTTTGCTTATGCTTATGCTTTTTATGCAAGAAAGTTTTGAACTCACCAAATTCAACGCAAATATAATTAAGCTGAAAACAGCTAAGAGAGCTTATTTCAGGTTTGTTGCATTAAACAGGGAGAATTTAGCCAAGTTATAAAAAAATCAAATATCTTTTGTGTTCTTTCCAGCCTCGATAATGTCGTGATCGGGTCCTACTACAGTGACACGAACACCCCGAACTTCTGCTTCACACTGAATTCAAAATGGGGAAACTCGAACCGAGAAATACAAAGGATGAAAAAATCTGAGAGTAAGTTAATTGTTCCGAACAAAGTCAAAATATTTTTCAAAACACCTCCAAATTTTTAATATGCATAAGTGAAGACGCTCCTGACAATTCACTATCCTGGGAAGATATATTTGGGGAACCTTCAAGGCCAATGTGGCTTCTAAAAGATATTATCTGAAAATTCTGAAAAAAAATTCACAGGTACTCTTTGCCACCTTAGACAACTTTTTCCTGTGATTCTGACTCGTCTAGGTGTCTACTATCCCCCCTAGAAATGTGACCCAACATTTATGGGACACCCTGTAGATAGAGAGAAGGATATTTTAAAAAGTTTCTAAAGTCCCTCTCACGGCTTTTATTTGGAACCAACGTCTCCTAGGGTCAGAGAAGTAAGCTCTACCCCTAGGTAAGTAAGCCTGGAGACTCCATTAAGATGACTTGCAGCGCCCCTTGTGAAAAAAATTAAAAAATAATTTTAAAAAACTAAAGGAGATAAATCAAAAATCTCAGTGAGGAATTGGCTGCCAATGAACGTAATAATGAACAGCTCACTGAAAAAACTTCATAAAAATATCGTTAATATTCGCCAAGATATTAATTAACATGTGAAAATAGCATTTTTTCAGGCATCAAAAAATAAAAAGTTCGGAAGTCTTTTAGCGTTGCTTTGTAGTTTGGTGTTTTTTACTTAACAAGACAAAATTTAATCAAAAAATATAAAAAAATACACATTTGCGAACTTTTTTTTATCGAACGATTTTCGAAGTGGCAGTCATTCTAAACACTGTAATTAACAGACCATTGCGTCTAGATACATCATCTAGAAATTTTCATAATCTAGATTTCTTGGTGTCCTCCCTTCGTCTTCTAGGGATCCAGATGGAGTTCTACGTGGACATATCCTACAGGAACCGAAGTGCGCATCCTGAAGAGATCCAGCTTCCCAAGTACAGCCCATCGGGCTCTGCCTCCGTTCAGATCGGCTTTCACTCCCAGAGGATTTCCCAAAGCCCCTACGTGTTCGGCCAAGGATTTGAGGGAGGGAAGAAGTATCAGATCAAAGTTACAAAGGTGGTCATAAAACCACAAAAACAACAGGGCCTATAGTTATAAAAACTTTTATACATAGATGAACTATTAAAAAATAACCTTGTATCTCCGCTTCACTTTCGTTCTCTCTTCCAGTCTTACTCTCTTAATCTCTTCACCTCCTTCCATCTTATTTTTATCCCTCTTCCATCTTTCTGTGATTCTCTTTTCTTTCTTTTATTCTCTATATCCTCTTCTCGTTTTTGTTTTTCATATTTCTGTCTTTTTATATATTTTTTTCTCATTCCTTTTCCTTAAACCCTTTTTTTAATTTTTTTTCTTATTTTCTAAATAATACTTTCTTATTTCTTATTCTTTCTTTTTCTCAAATCACGCCTTTCCCTCCTGAGTTTTTATTACTTTTCAATTACTCTCTTATTTTTGTCTTTTCTTCTCTTATTCTTTCCCTACAATCCCATTTTTAATCTCTTTCCTCTGTATTTTCACTATCTTACACTTTTAATACCTGATACACTTTCTTGCCTATTATCCTTTATCTCTGAATCCCTATTTCATTTCTCTTTCTTAATTGCTACTTTTCACTTTGGAGTTGTCCCTGAATAATGTCACCTTTTAACCATACTTTTTATCCTTCCTCCCTTTTCTCACACAGTGTGAAATTTTCCTCTTTCTCCATTTGGTATACACTCTTGCTTAGTTTCTTTCACTCGTCCTCCTTTTTTCTCTTTTCTCCTAACCTGTTTTCACCTCTCATTTTCTCCTTGTTCAAGCTTTCTTTTGATCTGATTGCATTGAAAATTTCTTAACAGGGTGAAAAACACTTACTACCACCCCCTTATCAAACGAACTGCACCGACTACGTGAAGGATTGGGTTGAAAAAGATGGTGTGGCACCCCTCAACCAAGTGGTAAGTGTAGTGGAGTTATGTTCATTTCAGAATAACTACAATCAAATCCGGTTGTACAGGGTGTTAAAAGATAAGTGTTCACCCCCTTAATTTTTGAAACCCTACAGATGTGGACCCCTTTAAGTATTGAACACCTATCTACAGGGTGTCCCATAAATAGTGGGCCACACTTCTAGAGGGGATAGTAGACACCTAGACGAGTCAGAATCACATAGGAATCGGGGGTCCCAGACCAAATCCCAGGGAGTTAAAAATGGAGCGACACCACAAAACAATTATTGAAAAATTCAATCTGTAGAAGAACTACTATTGGTAAAAACTTAATCATGGTCTCAAATTTTGTGGTTTAACATGATCTTTAAAATTATTGTAAAAGTTTTCATTTTAAAAATTTTTTTACTACGAAATATAGTCAAAAACCACAAAAATATGTGAAAAATCTGCCAAAACTTTATTTTGTATTTAGAAATCCTTTCTTTTGATTTGATAATCTGAAAGATCATAGTTGAAAACCCTTAAGTCCAAAGTTTCACGTAAATACCATCAATATTAAACGCTTGAGATCTAATTAAAGTTTGATTTTTTCTTGCGAAAACAGATCCAGAAAAGAAACGTTGAGGGAAAATCTACGAATTACGGATTGATGCTCGCTAAATTTCTCGCCATTATTTGACATACGAGATTCCTCCCCAACTTTCGCCAACAACAAATCGCCCAAGCTGTCTTGGCGATCAGTAGGAGCTTGGTATGTTTCGCCAAACTGGGAGAGAAAAGAAAGTTAGCGATTATCTATCCGTAACTCGTAGATTCTCCCTCAACGTTCGTTTTCTGGAGCTGTTTTCGCACTCAAAAAACAAACTTTAACAGGATCTCAAGCGTTTAATATTGATGGTATTTACGTGAAACTTTGGACTTAAGGGTTTTAAAATATGATCTTTCAGATTATCAAATCAAAAGAAAGGATTTCCAAATACAAAATAAAGTTTTGGCATATTTTTCACATTTTTTTGTGGTTTTTTGACTTTTTTTCGTAGAAAAAATTTTAAAGTGAAACCTTTCAGCATAATTTTAAAAATCATATTAAACCACAAAATTTGAGACCATGATTAAATTTTTACCAATAGTAGTTCTTCTACAAATTGAATTTTTCAATAATTGTTTTAGGGTGTCGCTCCATTTTTAATTCCTTGGGATTTTGTCTGGGACCCCCAAACCCTATGTGATTATGACTCGTCTAGGTGTCTACTATCCACCCTAGAAGTGTGACCCATTATTTATGGGACACCCTGTATAGGTGTAGTTGTATTAAAGTACAGTAAAGTGACCATGCACTATCCGATGCCACAACTTTCAAGGGCCCTTAGCGGCTAAGTAAAAAGTAATAATTTTTGTTTCAAAAACTTTTTTAGAGATTTGCTGAATTAGTCAAATACAAGGTTGTAGAGACTATAACTTTGTACACATAGTTGTCGACAGACAGTTGCCTATATCTGATTATATCAGTATAGTAGACGTACTATCTCACTATATTAGAAGGGGTTCGAAAATTAACCTTTTAAACGCCGCAATTCAAATTTCAAATTATAGGTTCTGATTTTTGGCTTAAATGGCTTGTTTCATCATTACTAAAACCCTTCTGGTCATTTTTTGGCTGAAAAAAATCCTATGTACGATTTTTAGGATGTTCCCATTTGAGAACATCGGCATTTGGGGGGAAGTTTTTAGGGGGATTTCCAAAAGGTTCATATTTTACAATCAATTCAAATAAAATGATTGAAATAGGTTTCTACTCCATAATTAGGAACATATTTATGATATTGGACGGTTTTTTCATTTTTATTACCCGTACTTAGACGATTGGGTAACATTTTATAGATTTTCATAAGAAAAAATTTACATGTTTATTTCGTACGCGAAGTTTTTCCGTACATTTTTCTTGCACTATGGGTAATATTTTGGTATAAAAAATACATAAGAGTGTTCCGATGCGCTTCAAAGCTAAACAGTTACGTTTCTGAGTGAAAAAATAGTTTTAATTATGGTTCTATACGGTTATTTAGCATAATATCCACTAATTGCATTCAAATCTAATTAGTTTTTAAAAGTGATAATCATAATTATCTCCATTGATTCATTAAAGCCGTGTTTCTCATGGAAGATTCCGAACCAAATCACATATCTCTTACATCAAACTTATGTTAAAAGAGGGGTTTAAGATGTACACACTTTTCCTTATTTTCAAAATTATTCTATTTTATTCCTAAAATTTTTATGTAAAAAAGTACTTGAACAAAATAGTATGTATGCAAGTCCTCAGAAACACTTCAAATATGCTCTTTGCATAACCCCTAATGATAATTACTGAAAATTAATCGATCGGGGAGTTAGAAAAATATGCAAGTGTGAGAATCTGCTATAAAGATTTGGCATTTATTTATCCATAAATTAAGAGAAAAAATAAAAATTACTTATTTTTATATTTAAAACATCATTCTTAACCTGTTTAGATCCTTTGAGACGAAAGAGGTTAAAAAAATTTAAGAAAATAGGAAATAACTTGAATTTTTTTGTGTTATAAAAATCCCCTCAAATACTATACCCTAAACGCCGATGTTCCCATTTGGGAACATATACATAGAATTGGTTATTACTCTCCAAAATTGGAATATGAAGCTATTCTGTCAAGCCAAATGAGAAGATATGTACTTAAGCTATCTAAACACAGCAAAATTATTTGAAACTAAATCTATTTAAAACTTTCATAAATAAAAACTTGTACAACTTTTTGAAGAGCGAAAAATCTGTAATTTTGATATAAATTCTACAATAAGGATTAAATTGTACATGAAAAACTTTTGCATGTAAAATAACTTAATATCTTTGAGTTGCTTAATACCAAGTATCAAATTCCTGCATGAAAAATTGAGTGGTGAAAAAATTCCCAAAAGTGATGTTCCCATTTGGGAACATCGGCAGGTAAAAGGTTAAGGGGCAACCTGTAGAATGAGTACTATAATACCAACAACCAACACTATAAGCTCGCTAAGCTTTCAAATAGCCTACTATATTTGATACAGGCTTTCAAGTTCCTTTATTCACTAAATTTAAAGCCTTTATTATAAAATAACAATCAATATTAAAAGTAATAAAAACCTTGATATTTTTTTATTTATCTGCGCAGAGAATATTTAGATAACTCTTCATTTAAAATAAAGCAATTTTAAAACAGAAAATTTTAATAGTAAAACCTTCTTCCCAGGGGCTTACCGAATAAAATCCTGACCAACAGCATTTGTAACAATAAGTAAAACGAAATTTTTACTCGAAAATTATGCTCGTTCTATATATTTTTTACCTCTATTAATTCATTTTCAGTACCTTTACGGCTGTAGTCACCGGTAACTTGACTGGCGGTTAATCGGCAGTCAAGTTTCTGGTTGGCAGTTGAAGAAGAAAAACTAGTTTTCCACAAATCAGAGGTTTGATTCCCGGTTAACAACGGGTTAAGTTACCGGTTACTACGGCCGTTATTGAGCACATTTATTCAATTATAGTACGTTGTTAGTAGCAAATTAAACAGACGGATACTTATGGGAGAATACATGATTCTTGCCGCTATAGCTATACACTAAAAAAAACATAAAAAATGTTTTTGAATTAGATGACACTTCAAGAATGCCGGATGAATGCAGCTCTAAAAGAATTGGGATGCATCCCGTACTCTGTGGATTATCCTCACAATCACACCGTCTGCAAATACTGTGAAAACTGTGCTAGTAAGTTTTTACATATTACAACATCATAGAAGTTCCTCTAAATAACAGCTATCTTATGATTAAAAACTTCAATTAATGAGATCAGGGATTAAATATCCCGAATAGGAAGAGATGCAAATACAGGGTATTGGAACAAGCCTGCCCAACCTCTGTACAATAAGGTTCTTTGCGTAGAGTCCATAAAAAATGTTTAAGCAACTATATCTCATACTCACACACATTACATTAGGATTACCATAATATCACATACATATTTAACTTACTTAATCGTTCCTCATAACTTAAACTGGATATATACCCTGGACCATTTTGGTCGCCCTAGGCTGAATCCCTTCAATGACGTTACATTTTTCAGAAATAAATTCTTTGTAGAGGTATAGACCTTCGAGTATTTTTTTATTTACTCCACGAAAGGAATTTTTTAGTTAGGGCAAATTTAATAATAATAATAATAATAATAATAATAATAATAATAATAATAATAATAATGATAATGATAATGATAATGATAATGATAATGATAATGATAATGATAATGATAATGATAATGATAATGATAATGATAATGATAATGATAATGATAATGATAATGATAATAATAATAATAATAATAATAATAATAATAATAATAATAATAATAATAATAATAATAATAATAATAATAATAATAATAATAATAATAATAATTGCTTTATTGACATGACATAAATAATTATAAAGATTTTCAAATAAGAACATATTCATCACCAAGGGGACTATGTCCAGCTCAGGTGACTGATAAATTTAGTTTAATTTAGTTTCAATAAATAAAATTTAACAAAAAGTTAAACGAATACATACTAAAAACACTATGAAGGAGTATACACTAAAAAAATAATAATAAAGCATAATTTTCACTTCCAAAAATATGTATACATTTAAATAAAAAACCATTAAATAGTTTAAAGCATAACTTCAGAACCGAAAATTAAAGAATGGAAGTAATTAAGTAACAAATTGGCAAAGTCTGGTTGAATAAGTAATTGAATTGCTTCATTTTATATCTGAAAACAACATTCTATGTCGTCCATGCTTATTATAAAATTAAAAAGTTCTTGTATAAAAGTAGAATATTTATCCATATTTTGGAGATAAAGAGGCAAAAGGTTATAGATGTTAGGTGCTAAGTAGTAAAAATGTTTCAGAAATATTTATTTGGAAAAAAATGTGGAATTTTATAAATTTCATTATCTTTCTTCTTATATATATATTTCTTTGAGAGACATTCACTTTGAGAGACATTCACTTTTAAATCACATATTAATTTGTTTCGATGCAAAAAAGTGCAACACGGAAAAAGAAATCATATTTTAAAGGTAGTAAGTTAAGAGATCTCTTAAGTTATATTAGCGTTTGAGTGACCAGATTTTAAAATTGTAGAAACACACTGCATTGTGAACGAATATATTCACCTTAGTGGTGGTACTAAAAGTGGGTGGTGCTTGTTAGTTTTATAAAAAAATTTAAATAATATTTTATAAAAATATTTGTTACCTAAAAATATTATTTTGATCATATTTTGGATCATTAATTAACACATACCATTACTCTGAATACAAAAAAATTCAACAACCATTTATCTCTAATTCAGATGAAACCAAAATTGGAAGTTCCTGTACTGATTTATTGCAATCTAAGAATCAACCGTGTGAGTAAGTAGTACATATTATACTTATTATTTTCATCCATTAAGTTAAAAGGAAAACTTCACGTCCTTAGAAACTATTTTGCAATTTATAATTACATCTATACAGTACTTATAAACCGAAAGAAATATGTTACAAATCTAAACAATACTTTAATTGCTTTCTCCTTTAAAGCAGTATTTAATTACGTACTATAAATAAATAAAAATTAACTTTTCTTATAGTTCTGAAAGTTATATTATGAACGTTGAAGAAAAATGGGTCTACATCATCAAAAGTTTGGTAAGTCTGTCCGTTTTACCTACTACCCCCCCAAAAAAAATGAACAGAAACAAAATAATTCAAAAATAATAATTATTTAATAAAACAAAATAAAATACTGAATGGAACATGGAAGATTTTTATGCTGCATAATAAAAATAATTGCTTTTAATTTTATTTCAGTCCAGCAAATTCATATCAACCCGAGAGGTGAGTATTTTTCTTTTCATTCTGTTGCAGTAATTTTGCAATTTGATATAAAGAAAAACAGTCCTCTTTTTTGAATGTGTAAAAGTGTTAAGTAAAAAAATGTATTAATGTTAACATAATTTCAAAAGTGATGTTAAAAAGTAGTATTGTTGTTTCTTGGATAAAAATTACTTCTTTCTTATAAAAAACGCATTTTTTTCAAGGTCAGTTTTTTTCAAGGTTCATTAATGAGGAAGTTGCATGATATTTTTAAATTTTTCTCAAAATTTGAAGCCGATCGAGAAATTTTTCGTTGCAAAAAAATTAACAAAAATCCTCTTTTTCAAAGCCCGCGAAAACGCTAAGAGTTTGGGATGTGACGTCATCGTACGGTGATCATTGTTGGAAAGTAACGGAGATGATGGTATTATTGTTGATGTCATCGTACGTTTTAAACAATAAACGTTTTCAGTCACGTGTTTTTTCTCGACTTTTAAATTAAAATATTTAATTACCCGTGCATTTTTTAAATTGACTAGATATTTCATTTTACCATACAAAAAACCACACGTAACACTTGAAAGTTTATGGAAATCTGACACATGCAACTTCCTTATTGTTAAAATATAATTTATTTATCAAAATTTATGAACAAAATGAATTACGTGTCAAACTGTCATGCAGATCAGCTAAGTAATAAAAAAATCTACTTTAAATTGTGTTTTCAATTCTACTGGAAGTAAACACTAATAATGATTATTGATCTTGTGTTTCAGGATTTTTATATAAGACAAAAAGGAGTAAGTAGTCAGTAGTTCTTTTTATTTAAAAATACATATTATTGGTTTAAAACCCATTGTTCTTAGGAAGTTATTTACAAAAAGTTATAGTTATTTTGCCCAATATATTAGTATGAAAGAATGACGCATAGTATATTTTTAAGTCATAGTTCTAAGCTTCAGTAATCCTTTTTGAAAAAATTATATTGCTTTACAAGTTTAGAAAAAAAGTACGAGGCAAAAAATGAAGATAGATAACTTGTCAATTAAAATAATCTTACCATTATTTTTGTTTATGAATCCTGAATCCTATATGCTATTTCACTTAAATATAATATCCTTAATATAAAATATAACCTTTTGTCTTTTAAATTCAAGCTTTTCTAAAAATGAATGTTATGTTATGATATTTTATCTTAAAAATTAATTACGTAAAAGGACATTTTATATTTTTTGCAGTTCAACTGTACTTTTCGCAGACTTTTTTCTAAGCAGTAAGTACTTCTTAATTGTTAAAATATAATTTATAATATAAAAATCGTGAAAACTTATAGCATGAAATATTTGTACTCAATTTATTAGTATCATATCTGTTAATGAATGAATAAATCCTATTTATTTTAAAAAGATTTTAAAGGAAATTTTTAAAACCAACAATGCGCTTATTTAAGTTTATTAAAAATAATTTCATTTTAAAGAAGATACTGATTTAAAGCTTATATTGATACTAATGTTTATCCTTGCTAAACAGTTTTCAATATAATTGCGTTTAATTTAAAAATCGTTATTTTATAAATTAATGGCATTTTCTATGTTTTGGCGCTTTATCTTCATTAACATTTATAGATGCCAGACCATAAATATTGAAATAAACTTCGATGAGTACGAGGTTACTAATGTAACGTATAATCCTAAGTTTGAGGTAAGTTTCCACTTTTCAAAGCAGTACCATAACATAAAATTTTTTATACAATGGAGAATTGCATCAGCATCCCTTAAAATTCTAAATTTTCAATTTCAATTTATCAAGAATTATCTTCTGATTCCAAAAATATGCTTGTTTTTTCTGACAATTTTTTTTTTCAATTAATTATGAGATATTTTACAACTGAGAGCTCCTAACCGGGTGACGTCACATGTGTCTCTTGAAAATGTGGGACCAGTGTTTTCATCGAAACACTAGTATGTAAAAAAAAAAGAGCTCATTGTTTCAAAGCGGAATGATTGTAAACAAGGCACGCATGACGACACAAGCTGTTTCAGCTCAGACTGAAAAGAAACTATTTTTAATTGAAAATAACTTAAGTTTTAGGGCTTTGAAAGGTAAATCAAAATGTTTTTGGAGGTTTTAAGCCATTCGGAATACATTAAGATTAAAAAAAGTTTGACTGCAATTATCCATTGTAAACATATAGACGTGAAAAAGTCCTTAGATTAACTTTTTTTGTTTTTTGTTAGTCTTTAAAAATAAGCAACTAGAAAAGCCTGTAGTAATTCCAACTAGAACTTAATTATTTTTTTTATTTCCAACTGGCGGGTACTCCTGGACATTATCCTTGACCACTAAATTTCACCAAGAAGTACCTACTTAGCGTTACCCATCGAGCATCTGTGGGCCGGAGCCACGGAGGTGAGGTACTGTTACACGAGCCACACACACATTCGCTCGCACAACCCCTTTTTACAGGGGGGGCACATTCATTCATCACACAAGGGGAAAAACTAACATCCATGCCAAACGGGGATTCGAACCCCGCACGTATGGCCCCGCAGTCAGATACTCTAAGGGGCCATTCATTAATTACGTAAGGATGATTTTGGCAATTTTTGACCCCCCTCCCCCCATGTAAGGGTACGTAAGATATTTCAAACCCCTCCCCCCTATTTTTACGTAAGATTCCATTATGTTTCTCAAAACAATAAAATGTTAGAAAATTCTCCGTTTGACGTAAATCAAAGATTTTTATTTTTCAACAGATAAGTAATATTCTTGCTGTCAACTACATATTACTATTATATTATTATCTCTTGATTAGAATAATTGGAATTTGTTTTTATTAACTAGGAAAATCTTACGTAAGAATTGGTTTGACCCCCCACCCCCCAAGTAAGGGTATGTAGAGATTTTTCCAACCCCCCCCCTCCCCCTCGGGACCCTTACGTAATTAATGAATGGCCCCTAACCACTAGGCCAGCAAGTTGGCAGAACTTAATTAAGTTTAGTGAAAAATATCAAAATTAAATTTAGTCCTACCTGCTTTATGTAACAGAGATTGACACCACCATCAATTTTCATGCATTGTCAGACAACTTTTTTGTTTGGAATTCCATGTGACCAGCTGACGGTCATTCCACCAACACCCAGCCAGCTGACGGTCATTTTTGTAATAAGAAAAGTCTAAACTACCATCTCCACAAAGTTTCATCCAAGGGAAGATGAATTTATTTTTCACTTCTTTTTGCAACTTTGACCCCCTACCTGACCAGCTGATGCTCGATTTAGTGATCAGCACTAAAGCCCTGGATACTCTACCTTAAGTAGCGTCATCACGCTTAATCGGCCGCCATTATAGGGAGAACTCACTACTAGTCTGGATAGTCTTGCTTATCGTCACTAGTAGTGAGTTCTCCCCATAATGGCGGCCGATTGAGCGTGATGTCGCTATTTAAGGAAGAGTATCCAGGGCTTTGATCAGCACCACTTACACTATCATGTCATATTAAAATCGTGTAAGGGCAGATGAATTTTTGAATTTTAACGCCAGCTCCCGTACTATTAGTATTAGTTTTAAATTTTTCCAACTAAAAATACTGACGTATCCAACCAATTTGCTTTTTAAGCATTTTTGCTACAGGTTCTTTTTCAGTAGCTTCAGTAGCTATTATATTATTCAAATTTTAAACTTGGTTTTAAAAATTAAATGGTGTTTTTTCAATTTCAGTGACGTTTTTCAGGACGTTTAAAGTTCAAACTAGAAATAAGGATGGTTTTTCAGTGTTTTTTTTCTCTAAGTTAAATAGATTTCTTTCAACATTGAATGAGTTTTTTCAAAGTTAAGGATTTTTTTTAAATTTTAGTGTTTTTTTTTCAAAATTTAAACTAGGTTTTAAAAATTAAATGGTCTTTTTCAATTTTAGTGAGTTTTTAAAAAAAAGTTAAATAGGTTCTTTTTCGTTATTCACTGTTTTTTTCATTGTTGAATTGAGTTTTTTCAAAATTTAGGACGTTTAAAGTTCAAACTAGAAATAAAAAATTAAGGAGGATTTTTATATTTCAGTGGGTTTTTCAAAGTTAAATAGATTTCTTTCAATATTGAATTGGTTTTTTCAAAGTTTAGGATATTTTTTAAATTTTAGTGGGTTTTTTCAAAATTTAAACTAGGTTTCAAAAATTAAATGGTGTTTTATCAATTTCAGTGAGTTTTTTTAAAAGTTAAATAGGTTCTTTTTCATTATTCATTGGGTTTTTCATAGTTAAATAGATTTCTTTCAATATTGAATGGGATTTTTTCAAAGTTTAGGATATTTTTTAAATTTTAGTGGGTTTTTCAAAATTTAAATCAGGTTTCGATAAATAAGGGGAGTTGTTACAATTTCGGTGGGTTTTTCAAAGTATAAAATGTTTCAACTTTGAAAAAATTAAGACATTATTTTGACAGAACACATAGAAAGAACACACTAAAATTTGAAAAAACCCGCTTACTATTTAGGTTTTATATAGGTTTTTTCATGGTTTTATTGAAAAAACCCAAACCACTTGGTTTTTTTTTAAAAACCGGGTTTTTTTCCAACCCTGCTTTCTATCCTAAGCTGCCCGAGATTACCGTTGAATCGTGTTGAAAATTTGGGGCGAATAGGACGAATGTAAATAAAATTGGATTTAATTAATTCCATTAATCATTAATTTTTCCATGTAAATAAAATTGGCTGCTCGTTATCATGGCAATGTAATAGAAATGCAATGGAAAATGACTAGTAGTGAGCCCCAAATTCAAATTACACAGACTATAAAAGTGTTTACTGTTCCACTCTAAACGCAAACTTCTATCTTTACTTTTTCAGACTTTGGAGCTTTTCAGTGTAATAGGAGGCTACATGGGCATGTATTTAGGAATTTCTTTGGTGGCAGTATACGACTTCCTGGAAACCGCCGTGATAGCAGCCTACGGACTTGTCGCCAAATCCAAAAATTCGAAAATCAAGAAGAACCGAAGGAAGCCACACGCGGGAAGGAATGACCGCTGGGTGGATTTTCAGTACCCACTCGAGTTCACAGGAAGATCAAGAAGAGAAATTTACTGAAAAAAATCAGCCGAATTAAATTCAGTATTCTTAATACTTAAGTTATAGTGCTGAGATTTGTGGATTTATTTGAAATAATATATTAAACTAACTTTTTTGTGTTAATTACCTAATTAGTGTTCATTTAATTTACCGTTGTTATTTTTCATTCACGCTAATATCTGTTTCTTTCTAGCTGGCCAACTGTATGAGTTTGTGACTCTTTAAAGGCTAATATGCACATTTTTTCATTCACATTTTTTCAATGGTTTATTCTTGTTTTCCAATATGTTATGTTGTGTATTTATATATATTTTCTGTAATAAATTTGATTTGTTTTGAAAACAAAAACTTGAGAGTACTTGTTGCGTTTTTACTAGGGGAAAGTCGGACAAAACCGGGTAGGTAGACAAAACAAGGATTTGGAGTGATATACAGGGTGTCCCATAAATAATGGGTCACACTTCTAGGGGGGATAGTAAACACCTAGACGAGTCAGAATCACATAGGATTTGGGGGTCCCAGACCAAATCCCAGGGAGTTAGAAATGGAGCGACACCCCCAAACATTATTGAAAAATTCAATTTGTAGAAGAACTACTATTGGTAAAAACTTAATTATGGTCTCAAAAATTGTGGTTTAATATTATCTTTAAAATTATCTTAAAAGTTTTCAGTTTTTTTCATTACAAAAAAGTTTAAAAACCACAAAAAAATGTGAACACTCTGCCAAAACTTTATTTTGTGTTCCGAAATCCTTTCTTTTGATTTAATAATCTGAAAGATCATAGTTGAAAACCCTTAAGGCAGGGGTCCCCAACCCTATGCCCTCGGGCACCATGGCGCCCGTCGATCGGTCTAGGTGCGCCCGCTGCTTGTGCCCAACGATAAAATATTTCAGTTTTCCACTATCCCATAAAATTCTAGAAATGAAATAGCAACATACATTTCAGAGTTTCTTCAAGTAAGGCAAGAATAGCAATTTTGGTTCTTCAGAATGACATTATCCTCAAAACTATTAACAGATGATATGAGAAATTCTGGAATATAGTTGACAGAAATAAATTCCCATTCTTATAAAGAGCAGCATATAAAATAAAGTAATTCTTTGGTTCCACACACTTATGTGAATAATTTTCGACAATGAATATAATAAAATAAAAAAAATATAGATCACGACGTACAGATGACACCTTGACGATAGCTTGCGGGCAAGAATTGCATCATAATCTCCCAATTATGAAGCGCTGGCCAGTGAAATGCTATGTATTTTATATATTTTATAAATAATTTTTATACTTCGTATGTTTTGCAAGCAATTTAGTAGTAATTTATTTTACAAAAGAATATTAATACTAATTATATTCATTATGTTAAATTCATTTTTAAAATTAAATTTTTTGTGCATTATATGTAGTGTGTATTATTAACTATGTCCACCAACTATAAATTTACCATGAAAAAATAAATGGTGCCCCCCATTCGACCGATATTCTGGTATGTGCTCTTAGGTACAAAAAGGTTGGGGACCCCTGCCTTAAGGTATCCGCCTACCCCTAAAATGACGATTTTCGACTTTTTCGACGAAATTTTTTTTTCTTACTTTTTCGAGTGGTTTAGACTTTTATCTTTCAAAAACTGGTGATTATAGGTGAATTAGAAACTTATAGGTGAATTAGAAACGAAATTACAACATTTTTAAAACAGATAGTCGTGTGATCGTATACAAATATAAACTTTGAAGCTAATTTTCTCGGAACTAAATTTTGCATAAAAACCCTCCACTATTTACATGATTACTCAAAAACTATCCAAGATATTCCCTCCAAATTTTAACAGTATATCATACTGTTATTAACCAGATGGACTACAGATTTTTATGTAAGTTTATTATTTTTGTTTTTATTGATGTTTTTTTTGTTAAATGGTTGTAGAAAATTTTGAAATTTTTCACTTACATTTACATTTTATGCTGTAAAACAATTACTTTTCAAAATATGTCTTAGAAAATAGTACATTCTGAAGATAAGCGTTATAGGATACTTGTGTCCAAAGGAAATTTATATAGGGGTAATAGTTTTTGGGAAAGAGTGAGAGGGGTTTATAAAAATTCACTTAAATTTTACACTAATTACCCCATATTTTAGAAAGTAATATAATTAATTTTGTTTTTTTAGCATTGATCAATGTTTTGATGTACATTTAAACTAAAAATGAAAAAATAAAATTTGTAAAAGTATTTCAAAAAATGGTCTCAAAGGTAGGCTGATACCTTATGTAAAAACCATACGTAAAAACCATCAATGTTAAACTCTTGAGATCCTGTTAAAGCATGGTTTAAGTCCGTTTTGTGCGTCCGCTAACTGCAGTTTTGGAAACGGCTATAGGAAACCAGTTTGCGCACGCGAAAAACGAACTTCAACAGGATCTCAAGTGTTTAATATTGATGGTTTTTACGTGAAACTTTAGACTTAAGGGTTGGACTATGATCTTTCAGATTATAAAATCAAAAGAAAGGATTTCGAAATACAAAGTAAGGTTTTGGCAGAATTTTCACATTTTTTTGTGGTTTTTTAATTTTTTTTCAAAATAAAAAAAATTTTAAGGTGAAGACTTTTGAGTTAATTTTAAAGATCATATTAAACCACAATTTTTGAGACCATAATTAAGCTTTTCCAATAGTAGTTCTTCTACAAATTGAATTTTTCAATAATTTTTTGGGGTGTCGCTCCATTTTTAACTCCCTGGGATTTGGTTTGGGACCCGCAAATCCTATGTGATTCTGACGAAACTGCTAGAACTGCTAGAAACTAGCGAAAACTGCTAGAACTATTTCCAAGCATGAACCCTGACAACTTCCAGTAAACAGATGTTAGATAACAGTATAACAGTAAACAGATGTCCCATTTCACCGAGGGAATTATTTTAGCTAACCATTTTAGCATCTTCAATATTACGCCACTAATCTTAAATACCTAAGGATTTACTCTCGGTGAGTACAGCGTATGATTTATATTGGTGCCTAATTATTTTTATTTTAAAAGTTTATATTGGTGCCTTATAGATGTTTTATTAACGCTGGAGCAAAATTTCTTCAAAAGGGCACGGTTGGACAAAAGCGGGATGCGTGTAGAATTGGATTAAGCTTGTATCTTTAGCGTATATGTGAAGATTCTAAATTTAAGGAGATCTGGATACAGTGCTTTGACAGCAAAGGGTGGGCACATGAAATGCCGAACAAGACCAAATATGATATTCTGTTCCTAAAACGTTTTAACCTTAGACTTTAATTTAAATTTTTGTTTGATGAAACTTAATATAAATTGAAATTCTAGAAGTTTATTATGTCATTCCATGCAAGTTTTCTTATAATAAACAATGTTTTTCGAATTTAATATCCAGTCCCCCCTCCCGATTGTTCACTCATCTAAAACATGTGCAATTTATCGTTTTAGAACCAAATTTGACTGTTTTGATCACACATAAAGTTAATATTCAAAAAATAACGCTTGGGTCCCGATTTTGTCTGACTTTCCTCTGCATACTTTCCATAACTTAGGATACATAAAGTTTTCTGCCCATCAAATTGATCCAGTTAAAACAGCTGGTTGAATTATCTGATAACTAAAAAAAATTGTCCTTCAATTTAGCAAGAAAGTTTCTTACTAAACAGTACAAAAAACTCTCTTCTAAAAGTGGTTCTAAAATAGTCTACTTATATGAGAAACCATAGAAGCCATTACAAAAATATTTTCAATTTTGGTACTTAGTATAAGTGACTTACTTTCCTTTCATTCTCAATAAGCTGATCGATTTTGTATACATTTATCTTTGTTGATAATCAAATCGGGATATCTCGTTACACATTTCAAGGTGATATTTCATCATCCTTTAAAAGATTGTGAATCAACAACATAACTTTCTAAAACATCGGTTTTATAAACTGTAGCCCGCGGACCCCCGGGGCCCCCAGCGCCTTCTTATGGGGTCCGGGAATTACCTTGGGGAACTCTCAAGATACCTTTGACTTTGAGTTTCAAAATTATATAAAACACAAGTTTAAAGGGGCAAATTTCAAAAACAATTTCTGGGGGAGGACCCCCAGTCAACTGGAAATTTTGATTTTTATTTATATTATGTTGAAATTATGTGGATGAAAAAAAGGTGTTTCTCCTAGGGTGTAATCAAAAATGTCTCAACATGATCTAAAACAATACTTTTTGAGGCAAACTTTTTCTGGTGGAGACTCGCAGAATCCCCATTATTACTTGGAGTAATTTGTAAAACTTTAACATAATGTGGAACGTAATTTAACCCCTTAACAGTGTCGCCCTAGCTCAGCTCGGGCAACTACTACGTGCAGAATTTGTGATGCCCGAGCTGTGCTCGGGCAGGAGAAAAATTAACGTTTCCCTTTGTGAAACCAAAACTGAGTTCGTTTCGATGATAGTGATTTTTCGTCGTTTAGAGATTGTGAGACAACATGTTTGGATAATCTTGTTCCTAATTTAATAAGATGTGTGCGTAATCCAATACTTTTTTTTATGTATATGTTAAAATAATTAGTACACTTGTAGTATTTAAATTTTGATTTTTTTTATAAAAAAAACTATTTTCTAACACTTATAATAATATAAAGAACAAAATTAAACAGTCAAAAAATATTTCCATTTTTGGTCAATTTTTCTGAAATAAATGTCACTGTTAAGGGGTTAAATACTACTTTTAAGTACAAAGTCATACTCAACGAACAAATGAGGAGCAAACAATCAAACCATGCTTTCTCCTTCAAATGGAAATTTTCAGGAAACACAAAAAACTAATAACTTGAAAAATAACTAATTTAAAAACCTAATTATCGTTTGTTTAGTTCTATAACAAGTAACTGAGAAGATTTGTAGTCATAATTTACCTAAAAACTTAAAATTAATTATTAAAAAATGCATTTGAACTTTGGAGAAATCACGTTTTGATCGAACAGATAGGAGGAAACATGGTTTGAATGTTTCCAACATGGACAAAACACTTTTTAATCAAGAAATTAATCATACTCTTCTCAAAAACTATTTTTTTATTTCTGATATACAATGTAAATTTTAAAATAAACATTAGGTGATTTCGTATAAAAAAGTCCCCACCAATATTTTTACATCACCAACTTTACGCTATCAGTTGGTCACATGACGAGTAAGAACAGCTATGATTGGCTGTGACTGGAGGAATCACTGTTTGACTGAAAACAGGTTCTGGAGGAAACCCTTTTTTATTGAAACATGAATTTTCTAAGTAGTTTTAGAATAGGTTAAAACTTGTTTCAATTGAAGATAATAGCATTATTTTGTGCAGTTTAATGTGGAAATCATGAAAATAGCAGTTAACTCATTTTTTTATTTTTTTTTGGAGAAAATACGGTTTGAATGTTTGCTCCTCAAATATGCTCGTTACCTTAGAAATAACGTTGAGTCGAACCCCGACACTAGAGTCTGGTTACGGGTACGGGTTCAAAATCTTGGGAAGCCGCGATGTCGGGCTGTTACGTAAAGGAGGCCACGGCGATCGAAAGTATTAAAACGACTGTTCTAACACATTACTTAAGTTATCTGGTTCAATACGCCAGACATACCAAAATTTAATGCGTACTGTGTTTTTTGTTTTAAAACCTTTCAATTAGTTTTAATTTTTGCAAATACCTGTTCATGCACCATCAACGTAAATATCTAATACTAATGTTTCAAAAAATACTCACGTAATAGCTTCTTATGATTTATTCAGTAAATAAATAAAATCTTTCAACAGTTAATGCAGGACTAATGGATTTAAATGTTTTATTGACATGGTGATAAACTAATCATACCACATAAGTGTAGTTGAAAAAAGGTGTAATACAAAGAATTTAAATTTTTTTTTCTACCAGATTGGATGAAACAGAATATATATATATATATATTGTTTATATTGTAGCACATATAAAACTTGGTAGATAGGGGAAATTTTCAGTCTGAACAGGAATATAGTACCTGCAGATAGACCACACCAACACATATTATGTGAATCCTCCTAACTTCTTAAACATTCCCCTTCTTACTCCTATAATCACATCGAAAGGTGAGAGTTTATTATCACATTTCATTATAAGATTATTGTGTTTTGTCCTATTGTAATGATTTGGCCCAACAACGAAATGCTGTGTTTTATCTTCAGAACCTTAGTAAGAGTGCAGAACAGTGATTGTAAAAAGTGTCAACAAATTTTGTTGTCTAAAATGTTTTTAAATGTATATATTTCCTTCGTAACGCTTACTTAATATAGCTAAAATTTTAAAATTAAACAAATTTAGCTACTGTATAAGTTCAATGAATGCCAATAAAGTTACAAATTAAGATTAAAATGTCACTAGTTAATCTATAATTGCTAAAAATTAAGTAACATAATTTACAATTTCTCTATTTTACAGCACCAATGTAAAAAATAGAAGTCGATTCCTTTAATTGAAAATTAAATTATAACTTTCGCTTATTTATTCCGAGGAATAAAAAAATATAAAAGAGACTAAAACTGCAAGACTGCAACATTAATTCATTTTAGTGAATGTCAGAGTCGGTAGGTCATTCATTAGATGTATAAACTGAAAATTGGATTTCGCTTATTTTGAAATACACTTGTTAAAAATAGAAAGACTAACGGCCGTATTCTATGCTTTCTGACCAGCCAGCGGTTAAACAGCAATCAAATAAGGATTTCACCAATCAAAGTCGGCGATTTCTTCTTTGATTCGTGATAAACCGCTTATCAAGTATACTTCACAGCAGTCTTTCTTGTCCATACTACGTCAGGAGGCGCGGAAGAATACTCCGCGCTATGCATTCGTAAAATTTAAAATGAACAATGTTATTCGAAAATTACGACAAATAATCGCTATAAATAAATGGATCAAAGTAACCTGTAGTATTTCTTTAATAAAAATCCGTTTTAAACTTGAAATTCAGGCACCGCGCTGGGAACTACTTCCTCTCTTTGCTCCCAGCATATTTCTCCATGGACAAGAAACATTGCGTTTGAGTATAGCACAGAATACGGCCGTAAGACAAACATAAATTAGGTGAGACTTCGGAAAATATTATAGTTCTAGCTGGTTTCAGAAGAAAAAATACGTGATATCGATTTAAAATCATAGCAGAATTCAATGGGTTGGTTAGCCTATAGTAGTGATATACAGGGTGTTCCATAAATAATGGGCCACACTTCTAAAGGGGATAGTAGACACCGAGACGAGTCAGAATCACATAGGATTTGGGGGTCACAGACCAAATCCCAGGGAGTTAAAAATGGAGCGTCACCCCAACAAAATTATTGAAAAATTCAATTTGTAGAAGAACTACTATTGGTAAAAATTTAATTATGGTCTCAAAAATTGTGGTTTGTATGATCTTTAAAATTATCCCTAAAGTCTTCACTTTAAAATATGTTTTGTTAGGAAAAATGTTAAAAAATCACAAAAAAATGTGAAAATTCTGCTAAAACCTCATTTTGTATTTCGAAATCCTTTCTTTTGATTTTATAATCTGAAAGATCATAGTTGAAAACCCGTAAGTCCTAAGTTTCACGTAAAAACCATCAATATTAAACCCTTGAGATCCTGTTAAAGTTCGTTTTTTGCGTGCACTAATTGGTTTCCTATAGAGAGCATGTATACGAGAGAGAGATGACAACTCGCTTAAAAGCATCTCTGCAGTTAAAACTGTCCAAATCTCCAATTCTGTCCAAACTGTATCATGCCGGCTGTCTCGCTCCCATGCTAATCCAATGGAGGGAAACCTGCGGTGAACAGAAAACTCTGTTGACCAATCAGCGCGCTATACCGGGTTGTCGCCTTTCTCATATACAGGCTCTCTAGTTTCCTATAGCCGTTTCCCTAACGGCAGTTTGCGCACGCAAAAAACAAACTTAAACCATGCTTTAACAGGATCTCAAGCATTTAAAAACGATGGTTTTTACGTGACACTTTGGACTTTAGGGTTTTCAACTATGATCTTCCAGATTATTAAATCAAAAGAAAGGATTTTTTAACTATTAACAAAGGATATTTAACTATGGTTTTATTCAAGGCATTTTCTGCACAAGGTGTCTTTTTGTACGAAATATATGTTGCTCTACAACTTTGTATTTGATTAATTAGCAAATATCTAAACATTTTAAAAATAAAATTTACACCTTTTAATAATGAGGTTAGGGGGTGTTGAAAGTTGTCGCATCGGATAGGGCATGGTCACTTTACTACACCAAACTCCACTTTTCTGACTTAAAAGTTAAGGGGAAAATCTTTGGAAAGCCTGTATGGTAAGCCTTAATGAGGAAATACAGTAATTTATGTCGTATATTCCTTAGAAATGTCATGCATTTTACCACAATGACCCCACTTTAGGTCCGAATCATGGCGAAAAAGAAGGTTGTTTTGAAAACTGCCCTGAAGGGTACAGTCGTAATCGTATGTACTGTCGGCTTTCTGTGGCAAACGTTGGAGTTTTTCTTCTTGTATCAGACTTACCCGACGGTCGTGGACATCCAAGTTGCAGTCCCTTCGGAAATTGATATTCCAGGTATCACTTTGTGCTCCGGAAGCGGGTAAGTATTTTTCCTGTACTTCTATAACGGAAAATATTTTTTAAGTAAAATTTGGAAATACTCGTTAAAAAGGTTGTACAATATTATTTCACCGAACTGAAAACCCTACTAAATAATAAAATCGTGTCCAAATATTATATTTAACTTCATTTTTGGAATAATGACACAAATATTTAGTCATAAATCTTTATCAATGAAGAAATTCATATCATAGGATTTTGTTCTTGTTGTTGTTTCTAATCCTTCTGTATGTCTGACGAAGTCAGACCAATTTATCATATTGTTGATCCTCAGGAAGTCCAACGCAAGGAGAGGATCGGAATAGACTGTGAGTCCCAAACAGTCGAGCATTTGTTCGGGAGAAGCCTGATGGTTTGGCATTTTATGCAGGTAGTGAAGTGTCTCTCTCCTCCATTGAAGGAGATACTCTTGATGTGTCCGCTGACAAGTCTGGAAAGGGTGGTTTGTGATCCTCTATCGGTGATGAGGGATAGGGTCCAACCGGGTTTTCTGCCCATGTACCAATGATGGATGGGAGGAATCAACCATTCCGCCATAATTTTCGATTTCTTGATAGAGTATATCTCTAGGTATGAGAGGGCAGTAGAAGAGGGAGTCTGAAGATCACAACCCTCTTTGGCCAGTTTATCGGCCAGTTCGTTACCATGAAGACCCACATGGGATGGAATCCATTGTAGGGTGATATTGTGGTGGAGAGAGATAGCACGGAGCTTTTGAAGGATTGAAGTGCTCGTTTGGTCTCCTACGTAGCTCCAGTTACTGAGATGTTGAAGTGAGCTACGACTGTCCGATAGAATACACAGGTCTTCCATCTCAGTCTCGCCAATGAAGGACTCGAGTCCTTCATTTATTGCTATGAGTTCACTTCTAAAGACTGAAGAGAAGTCTGGATTACTTGGATAGGATCTTGGAAGAGTGGAAACATGTGGTCCGGACCAAATTGCCCTAACTACAGTATTTTAAAGGGAAACCCCCTGAAACCAAATTTCATGAAATTCTGCCACGAATCAGTAGGAAAAAATCACCTTCTTTAATTTCAATTCAATATTTCAATTACTTTATAATTTGAAGACGGTCTGAAAAATATTGAATTAAAATTGAAAAATAAGTTGATTTTCACTTCTAATTACCGGCAAAATTTTATCAAAATTTGGCAAAGTTGTTCTCTACTTGACACAGTTTGCATTTTAGGGCATGGGTTCCTATGAAAATCTTGCTTCTCATGGTATGTCAGATCTGCAAGTTACTTGCAGTTTGTTTTCCAGCATAGTTGGTCTTTACAAGGAAAACATCGTTTTACAGAATATCAGGGCGATGCAGTAAAAGCAGATTGTGTTATTTTTACAGCAATTTTTATTTGACACATGCATTCGTTAAATTTGGCAACAACCTTTTGAGACACTGTATGTTTACTGGCTTTATTGTTTAATTTGATTAGTAGAGATATAAAAGGTGTTACAATAGCCCGTTTCACGGATTTTATTTGGAACCAATGTCTCCTAGGGTCATGAAAGTAAGGTAAGAGACTACGGTGGATCCATTTAGATGGCTTACAGCAACCCCTAACGGCAAAGTAAGAAAATTAGAAAAATTAATTTAAAAACTTAAGGAGACAGAACTTAAACTTCAGTAAGAAACCCGTTTTCTATATAATGACAAACGCACAAAGCTTAACATGAAAACATCTTAAATATTCGAGGAGATAGATTTCAACACTTTTCCAGGTCTCAAAATAGAAAATTTTGCTAATTTTTAAGTGTTTCTGTGATATCATGTATACTTAAATTTTAGTTAAATAAAAAAAAATTTTATTTAAAAAAAAGAAAAACGACTTCCAAATTTGGGAACTTTTTCTTTTCTGAAATCAAGAGTTATTTACACTTGCTAAAACTAGAGAGCCTGTATACGAGAGAGAGGCGACAACTCAGTATAGCGCGCGCAGATCGGTAAACAGGTTTTCTGTTCGCCACAGCCGGTTCCCTCCATAGGATTAGCATTGGACTCGAGACAAGCGGCATGATACAGTTTGGACAGAACTGGATGCGCAAAGACGCTTTTAAGTGAGTTGTCGTCTCTCTCTCTCGTATACAGGCTCTCTAGCTAAAACTACCTACATAAAAGATATTTTTTCTTTAAATGTTTTTCTATGCTTTTTCATACTATTGCAAACAATTTTCTAAATGAAGTTTTTGTTCTATCCTACGTTGGTTTTCTGAATTTTACTTAGCTTTCTTATTTCGCCGATAGGGGGTACTGTAAGCCGTCCCATTGGATTCAGCTTGGTCACTTACCTAGAAATACACCTTACTTCCATGACTATACTCTATTCATTTTGAATAGGTTACTCAAAATATTTTCTTCCTCCACTCCCGAATTAGTAACCTTGACCACTGAAACATCAAGGCCTATTCAAATGAAGCGACGAAGAAGGTTCACTACTTTTTTCCCACCTTACTTCAGTAAACCGGTAAAATATTATAAAATTGAAAAACGACGTTTCATTTGCACATAATTTATTAAAAGATGTTAAAATAACCATACGTTTAACTTTTCTTCCGCTACCCTTATTAAAAACTGTAATTCAACACTTGACCTTGATTTTTTTGAAAGTTACTACATTAATCAGTTCTCTAATGATCTTGTAAATGACCTGTCAAGTGCACCTTTTTTCTCTGAAATTTGGATGTCGTGAATCACCATAAAATTTTTCTGTATCTGTATTTTCATAGTTTTCAATTTAAATATGTTTCTGTATTAACTGTAACTGTGTTTCTTGTTGTTGCCTGTATATATTACTGATAGCCATGGGTACATTTTTTCTTACATCGTCATTTCACTGACGAAGAGGGTTCAATATACCCTCGAAACATGTCTGATTTTAACATCTTTTAATAAATTATGTGCAAATGAAACGTCGTTTTTCAATTTTATCCTAATTTGCACAGTTTGCCATCTATATTTGATCGGTAAAATATTAACTGCTCCTAAAGATGCTCCTCACATTTTCCAGCCCGCCTCAAACTGCAGTAGAA
This sequence comes from Tetragnatha versicolor, assembly GCA_024610705.1. NCBI lineage: Eukaryota > Metazoa > Arthropoda > Arachnida > Araneae > Tetragnathidae > Tetragnatha > Tetragnatha versicolor. The sequence continues at coordinate 1,189,319 of JANDEH010000050.1, read as the reverse complement.
AAATACAACTAATGAATAAGTCTCTGAGGCTGCGCGAAGAGTGTAGCTATGGTTACGCTTTTGACGAGGGGGAAAGCACTATTTTTCAGCGGCTTATTTTAAATGAACATAGTATAATAACCATATTTACAGCCATCAGATTTGGTGTTACCCAGCAGCTAAAAAAGAAAAATTAGCTTGCCTGATTGGTGGAATCCTCCTTTGACCTTGGACTCAACACTGAAGCTGATAGCTGTGAATATGGCTGTAAGAGACATTTCTAAATAAAAGCCGTGACACTGACTTTTCAACACACTGTAAAAACACAATGATGAAAAATTATTTCAGTATAACATTTTTTATGTATTTTTTGGTTGCAGAATTGTACCCGAAGCGGTATGCAAGCTCGGCGGAACATGCACCCGAGAAAAAATGTTTAGGTTCATTAATATATGCGGTATTTTTCCAGATATATGTGATTCAGATAGCAACCCTCCACCTGGATTCTCTGTAAGCAAGGCATTATTTTCGTTCTAACTAAAGGGTGATTATATACCTCTATGGGCAAAATTGATAAGGGGTGCATACTAGGGTGGTCGCTAAAAATCAAACTGCGAATTTTTCTCGCGGCACCCCTTCAAAAGGTGCCATTTGATGTCACCTTTGAAAGATGATTTTAAAAAGTGATGATTTTGAGTGATGATTTTAAAAAGTTTTATGTAAGTAGAGTAATAAAGGTATCTAGTTCTTTGCTTAAAAGAGGATGGCAGTCATTTAAATGCACTTTCAACTTCACTATTCTATTCATTACAGTCTTTATTATAGTCTACATTATTATAGTCTATATTACTGTTATATCATTATAGTCTTGGTCCACATAATTTTTGTAACAAAAAATCATGCGACGAGTAAATATAGTAAAGTAAAAAGATCTAGTAAATGTAAAAGTCTAGTGAACGAGTTTACTAGAAAAGGAGGGGGTTTCAACCCTCGATTTTCCCCCCTTGTCGCATGATTTTTTGTACGGCGTTGAGGAATTATGGATTAGAAGAGGCATTGAAACTGTATGGTACCGATGCCGTACAAACATGATAAAATGACCAAATTTACCCTTAAAATCGCAGGAAAATAAAAAAAATTTCCGCTTTTGAGACCACTACTTTTGTACGGCACTGCGCGTTTTATCATTATTTTGCATGGATCTATTGATGGTAAGAATGCCGTACATGATCACATGACCAAAATATACTCACTCTACCTGTGCTTTTGAATTCTCAACTCCACTCAGTTGGACAGCTTACAAGTGACGGCTTAGTGCTGAATCTTATTATTTTATGCCCTTATATCATTCTATGTAGGTCTTCTGGTGGTTCAAATGATCCATCAATTTTTGACACGGGTCCATGGTCTATTAGATAATGAATAGAACAGTGAAGTTTAAAAAGCATTTAAATGACTGCTATTCTCTTTCAAGCAAAGAACTAGATAGCTTTATTACTCCATTTACATAAAACTTTTTTAAAAGACTTAATATTTCGACACAGTTTTTAAAGTCTGATCTATATGAGTGGAATCGATGAACTTGGAGTTTTCAAAAGGAGTTGATATTGAAGAAAATTTAAAAGTTGTTATTGATGCTGCTGAAAGAGGTATTAAACTAGGTCAAAAATGTAATACATCAATGGAGAATTGCAGCATCTCATAAAATTCTAAATATTCAATTTTAATTTATTAAAAATTCTCTCCTGATTCCAAAAATACGCTTGTCTTTTCCCACAAACTTTTTTAAGGTAATTATGACACATTTTAATGCAGAAAGCTCCTAACAATGTGACGTCACATGCGCCAGTGGAAATGTGGGAAACACCGTTTTCATCGATACACTAGTCTGTAAAAAAAACTAGTGCTCATTGTTTCAAAGCGGGATTATAGCAACAAGCGGGAACAAAGCACATTTAACGTCACAAGCTGTTTCAGCTCAGACAGAAAAAAAGCTTTTTTCAATGGAAAATAACTTAAAATTTAGGGCTTTGAAAGGTAAATTAAAATGTTTTTAGGAGGTTTATAGCCATTCTGAACTCATTAAGATTAAAAAAATTTGACTGCAATTGGGAAGTAAACAGTTGTCAAATCTAACAGTTTTGACCATCAGAAAACATAAATAAAGGTCTAAAACAACTATTTTTGATATTTTGAATTTTTTAAACCATTAATTATTTTTTGATTAATTTTTAAACGTTGCACTCTCAAAAAACGGGGCGTGGCTTAGTGTGACGTCAGAAGTGTCTATGCCGCTTGCCGCCAGTAGAGTGCAGTAGATTCGCATAGGTTTTGTATGTAAACAAAAGCTGCTGTTCTACAATGCTATATTTAATATAATTGTACAATGCTATATTTAAGCTAGATTAGCACTTAAACTAGATTAACTTTTCATGTGTGAATGTAGTATTAGGATAGTCTACACCCCCTTTCATTTTCTCGCCAGTTATTAGTTTGAAAACGCTTTTGCTTACTACATACGACGAAGCAGTAATTTTATCTCACTATGTTGTTTGTTTTTCAGCATAGTATAGTATAGTTGGTAGTTGACATAGCTCAATGTTGGTTGAAAATCCTCTCTGGTTTTGCTTACTATTAACACGATTAACTCACTGTACAATTTGTTTTTTCAGCATAGTTAGGCTGGTGCTAGACTTTACAACGTCCAGAGCAGCCCCGCCTCAGGGTGTAGGAGGAAATAAGAGAACAATGAGGGACTTTCCTGACCTCCGTACAAGGAGGGGGTTTCTAGTGTTCGTAATTTACTGCAAGTGACCTGAGAAGTATTTTCTCTTCACTAGAGGCCCATAAAACTGAGGGTTGTAAAGTTTTAGCTTAGTCTTCATAAGGAAAAAACATCGTTTTACAGAATATCATGGCAATGCTGTTAAGACAGATTTCATTGCTTTTAAAAGCCTTTTTATCAGCTTTGGCAAAGTTTGACAACGAATTTTTTGAGACACTCTGTATGTTTACTGGCTTTTTTTGTTTAGAGATGATAGAGATAAATAAACACCATGATGAAAAATCCTTCCACAGTTTGACGTTTTTATGTATTTTCTGGTTGCAGAATTGAACCCGAAGCAGTATGCAAGCTCGGTGGAACATGCACCAGAGAAAAAATGTTTAAGTTCATTAATCCATGCCCATCTTATCCAGATTTATGCGATGATAACAAGGTCCCGAAAGGATTCACCGTAAGCTATGCTTTATCTTCGTTCTACATGGTTTTTTACAACCCTCATGGGCAAAAACGGTAGGAAGTGCAGACCACAGAGAAAAATCTTTGAAAACGTTAATTTCAATTGTCATCATATGATAGAGGGGAGCATTTCAAATGTCTATGATTGACAAAAGCGTAGGCATAATCGGTACAATTTGGAGATCACAGCTGTGATTGACTGTGACGTGTTCATTAGGGTGTCTCATTTTTTCAAACTTTGGAAATTTTATCGGGCTTTATCCCATAAAGTTTCCTTTTGGCACAAATAAACATCCCTGAAATTTTGGGATTTGTGGTACAATCCTAACTATTGCCTCAAAGCGGTTGGATTTACGAGCCCTTGGTTTGGAACACAGAGCTAGTTTTACTTCATAGCGCAACCTTAGTTACCCCGGCTTACCATTTTATTAGATTTTTTACTGTTTAGGATTAATACTAGAAGACTCTGCCCCCTCCTCGCTATCGCTCAAAAAACCCCGGAACTGCTACTCGATTCTTTTCAGATCTAAGCGAGCGGAGCTCGCTTGTTTCATCAATACATTCCGGTAAAATCCCGTGCTCGGAGGCTTAGTTAATGTTCCTTTAAATACTGAAACTACCTACTGTTTAGCCAACGATAGTAAAAAGGTCACGTGATTTTTACAGACGTTGCACGGCCGATAGTACTCGACTTGTAGGAAATAAAATCTCCATATTGATAATAAAAGGTTCCGCTCCTTAGTTAATATCATTATGGAGATTTTATTTCATACAAGTCGAGTACTATCAGCCATGCCGCGTTTGTAAAAATCACGTGACAGTTTTACTATCGTTGGTTAAGCAGTAGCTCTCTAGTTTATCAATAACACAAGTCGACAAAAATCAACTTTTTCCCTAACAAATATGAGATTAGGTGTTTCCTACTAATTTCAGGGTGTAGAATTCAGAAATAGTTGTGAAAAAGCTGCTGCACATATCAGTTTTTTTGTTACAAATATGGCACCAGTACTGTAAGAAACGGACAAAAGCGTTGAAACCACTCATTTTTTAACAGTTAATCTTATTATTTTAGCATAAAATACTATCATAATTAAGATTATACAGGGTGTCCCATAAATAATGGGTCACACTTCTAGGGTGGATAGTAGACACCTAGACGAGTCAGAATCACATAGGATTCGGGGGTCCCAGACCAAATCCCAAGGAGTTAAAAATGGAGCGACACCCCAAAACAATCATTGAAAAATTCAATTTGTAGAAGAACTACTATTGGTAAAAATTTAATCATGGTCCCAAATTTTGTGGTTTAATATGATTTTTAAAATTATGTTGAAAGTTTTCACTTTAGAATTTTTTTCTACAAAAAAAAGTAAAAAAAAACCACAAAAAAATGTGAAAAATCTGCCAAAACTTTATTTTGTATTTGGAAATCCTTTCTTTTGATTAGATAATCTGAAAGATCATATTTTAAAACCCTAAAGTCCAAAATTTCACGTAAATACCATCAATATTAAACGCTTGATATCCTGTTAAAGTCTGTTTTTGAGTGCGAAAACAGCTCCAGAAAACGAACGTTCAGGGAGAATCTACGAGACGGATAGATAATCGCTAACTTTCTTTTCTCTCCCAGTTTGGCGAAACATACCAAGCTCCTACAGATCGCCAAGACAGCTTGGGCAATCTGTTGTTGGCGAAAGTTGGCGAGGAATCTCGTATCGCAAATAATGGTGAGAAATTTAGCGAGCATCAATCCGTAAATCGTAGATTTTCCCTCAACGTTTCTTTTCTGGATCTGTTTTCGCAAGCAAAAATCAAACTTTAATTAGATCTCAAGCGTTTAATATTGATGGTATTTACGTGAAACTTTGGACTTAAGGGTTTTCAACTATGATCTTTCAGATTATCAAATCAAAAGAAAGAATTTCTAAATACAAAATAAAGTTTTGGCAGATTTTTCACATATTTTTGTGGTTTTTGACTTTTTTTCTTAGTAAAAAAATTTTTAAAATGAAAACTTTTAAAATGATTTTAAAGATCATGTTAAACCACAAAATTTGAGACCATGATTAAGTTTTTACCAATAGTAGTTCTTCTACAGATTGAATTTTTCAATAATTGTTTTGTGGTGTCCTCCATTTTTAGCTCCCTGGGATTTGGTCTGGGACCCCCAAACCCTATGTGATTCTGACTCGTCTAGGTGTCTACTATCCCCCCTAGAAGTGTGACCCAACATTTATGGGACACCCTGTATAAGACTAGCTGTTACGACCCGGCAAAGCCGGGTCTTACAGCTAGCCTTCTTTTTGGCGCTGATGCGAGATTCGCTCGTTACTACCTGTTCGAATTTATTTACACATTCCCTAACATTAAATATGCAGTTTTAATTCATTATCTTCGAAAGGCGTTTTGTCTCCGATTTCACATTGAGTTGTCACAAATTTATCACATTCAAATAATTGTCATTTAAATTCGACAGGTCGTCAGCCCAATCCACCTAGCCGGATCTGTACAAACTTGTTTTTAAATAAAATCTTACTACCCTAAATGAACCCAGTTTTTTTGGCTTCTCCCAAAACCTTCCATTCTTAAATTATTATTAGTAATATTTCAATCAAATCTGTAGCAGTAAAATTTTTGAATTAAATGTGCCTAGTATCCCATTGGGATAAATCTGGTGAACCGTCAAATCTCTGAAGTTGCTTTTGAGTAAGATATAGTTCATAAAAAATAATATTTATAGTCAGTTCAACTTCTGGAAGAAGTCAATCAGAGGTTCCTAATTTAAAGATAAGTTTCAAGTGAGACCAAATAAAAATGTTTAGGTAACTGGAAAACTTTGTTTCATACAACATTTCACATATAGGGAATGATAAGATAAACAGCGACAAACTGGAACTTCGACAGATTCCCATGCCACATAAATGCTTAAATATAGTGACATAGAGAAAGTCATCTTGAGTAAGGCCTAAAAAATACTTCAAATTAAAAGTATAAAAATAGTTGGAGCCTAAGTCTTATCTCAAACAACCAAAAGAATTGAAATCCCATTAAAAATTATATCTTGCTAATACGATCTGAAAAAACCTCTTTGTTTCAATAAAAATTTTGGAATTTTTGATGAGCTAGAGAACGTATGTTTGATTTAGGAAGGCATTTACGCTGATGAGCGAGCGATCTGGATTCGGTTTAGATATGCAGCATACGAGCTCAGATCGCGAAGCCAACTGTAACGGACTTAATTTATGTTAGAAATTTCTTTTTATCGGTTTCTCTATGATATTTTGGATCTATTGAGAGTGTACTTATTTTTCCACTAGGCTGTGAGATACTTCTCTTTTATGAAGACGGCCTATTTGAACAAGTCTGCTCTGGATCTACTAAGAGTTCCTCTAAACGATTTCTTTATTTGTAAAATTGTTGGGGGAGCCAATGAGAGAGACTGCGAGTAAGTAAAAAAATATTTGGTTCTTACGTACTACGCCGTCGACCGTGCCACTGAAATTGAAAACGCCCCCAAAGCCTACTAACTCCGCCACTGATCAGAGAACGTCTCCAAAGAGAACACTTAACGTTTCCAACACCAGAATACCAAATTTATTTTATTGATTAAACAAATAGTTACATCTGTTTACTATCTGTTTAGTCAATAAAAATTATTAAAAATAATAAATGTGAACCCTAATTAAAGTTATACTCCAGATACAGCTCATTTTCAATTACACTGGTCTACAAAAAAAAACTTTTTTTCTGATGGCTGGAATATTAAAGCTGTTTTTGTATATATTTGACCTCCTGATTCCGAATATGGCATCCGTTTTTGCTCATCAGCTCTAGTTTTTAAGATATTCGAAAATTAAGTTTTTTCACTTTTGACCTACCTTTTATACAATATGGTGCTATATAAATGACTTAAAAATAAAAAACCTAACCACCCAAGGCTTTTCCTATTCCTTAGGGTCTCAATAGATAGTGTATAAAGTTTCAGCCCCCCAAGTTAATTTTAAGGGGTACCTATAGGGCCCTAAAGTTGAAAAAAAGTCGAAAAATTGGTCTTTTTTTCAGAATTTTTAAAAAAATATTTTTGAGTTTTCTAATTTGATAAAACTGGCTAATATATGTTTTTTAGAACTTATTCAGACCGCTAAAAATATTTTTACTTTAAAACTGCACCTCTTTAGAGCGATTTTTTAGTTTTTAGGCGAGAATAAGGGTCATTTCGCTCAAAAACGCTTGGTACCAATAATGGTGGTTGAAACGAATAAATTTCAAATTTTTCAGAAGTAAGTCATCAAAAAAGATGTTCTTTGATGTAAAACTGAATTTCACATGATAAAGATCAGTAAAACAGTAGAAGCTCCTCTCGCGCTTTCAAGCCCTAACATTGGAAAAAATGCTTTTTTTCACTGATCTGTATCATATGAAATTTCAGTTTTATATCAAAGGACATCTTTTTTGATGACTTACTTCTAAAAAATTCGAAATTAATTCGTTTCAACCACCATTATTGGTACCAAGCGTTTTTGAGCGAAATGACCCATATTCTCGCCTAAAAACTAAAAAATCGCTCTAAAGAGGTGCAGTTTTAAAGTAAAAATATTTTTAGCGGTCTGAATAAGTTCTAAAAAACATATATTAGCCAGTTTTATCAAATTATTAAACTCAAAAATATTTTTTTAAAAATTCTGAAAAAAATACCAATTTTTCGACTTTTTTTCAACTTTAGGGCCCTATAGGTACCCCTTAAAATTAACTTGGGGGGCTGAAACTTTATACACTATCTATTGGGAGCCTAAGGAATAGGAAAAGCCTTGGGTGGTTAGGTTTTTTTATTTTTAAGTCATTGTTATAGCACCATATTGTATAAAAGGTAGGTCAAAAGTGAAAAAACTTAATTTTCGAATATCTTAAAAACTAGAGCTGATGAGCAAAAACGGATGTCATATTCGGAATCAGGAGGTCGAATATATACAAAAACAGCTTTAATATTCCAGCCATCAAAATGAGTGTTGACCAGTGTTATTATTGCAATTTAGATCGCATTTTCTATTTATCCCACTGGCAGTTTTTGGTTCACTTTCTTTTTGAATGAAACAAAACATTCTGTTTATTTGGGGACACATAGTATAGAGTTTAACAGAGGGTCCATCTCCATAGACGCTAATGGCAACTTTTAAAAGCATTGGTTTTCCCATAGTCGGGAGTTGCTGAGTTTGCAACGCCTCCTAGCTCCTGGACAGCCTATAATAGCTGGACCTCCCTCTTGCTACGTCACTGCCACTCTCCCACTCTCTTTCGTCACTCAAATCGGAAGTGGAGGGAAAAGAGCAGTACCGTGCCCATGAAATTAAAATGCCACTTGATAGAAGTTCCATATCACTTTCACTCACTCACTTTCACCATTTCACCTATTTCGCCTTCGATTGACAGCTGATGCATTCCGAGAGAGGTAAACTGCCACTTGGACTCTCTGTTAAGCTCTTTACTCTGGGATTTGAGGAGCTGCATCAGGCCATAACTCTAACTCATCATTGATGTATCCCCAGCTTCTATTATTGGCGTTAAAACCATTTCCTCCAGGCAACGAACATTTTGTCCAGGCAACGAAGGGTTATAGAGGGAAGTTCTTGGAACACAATTTTTGACTTTAGAACTTAGTTTGGACTAGTTTGGAGGTAAACATATCAAAAGTCCCCGACCCTAGCCCCTGAGCTTAATGTAGGGGGGGGCGTTTAAAAGTCTCATTTTTCAGTTTTTGGCCTATTACTCTTAGAAAATGCATCCCCACGAAAAAGTTTCAATTATCTTTTTTAAAGTAGATAAAATTACCAACAATTTAAGACCATTTCCAGGTTTATAAGTCTAATAGATCCCGAGTTACATCGCTTCAAAAATGGAAAATTTGTTAAAAAAGTTCGAAAAATTGAGTAAAATTCGTATTTAAAGCAATTTATTGGCTATATTACACTTCTAAAAGTGAAGTAAGGGCTAAAACCTTATAACACAATTATTTAGCTTTAATTTAAGCCCTGAACCAAGTCTGCGAGAGAGAGAGAGATCAATAGTTCTTACGCTATCTGAAAAAAAAATTGGGAAAATGGGATTTTCCCAGAAAGGGGACCTAGAGGTTTGAGAGTACAGTAAAAGAGAAGAAAAGTGGTATAAATTAATATACCAATATTGAAAACAGTATTTATTTGTTTGAAATATTCCATTTTTACCTTATAAAATTTATTAATTACCTATTTCTTAATTATTAATTATTTTCAATTTAATTAATTTTTTGTTCTATATTTATTGAATTTAAAAAATGAGGGTCATGTTTATGAATTTTGCATACTTGTCATACATAAATTACAGCTTATAACATTTAGGAGGCATAGGTTCATGTTGGTATAACGGTTAAGAGGAAATTTCGAGAGGCTTTTGTCCCCTCAAAAAGGAACGGATAGGGCTATGTTGGTGTAAAAAAGGAAGAACACTGAAAAAACAGCAGGCTACAGGTTTGTAGGAATACAGTAAAAGAGAAGAAAAGTCGTAAAACATAAAGGACATGATCACTCTATACAAAATGAAAGCTGATTAAATTTGCCCCAAGTTTTACTCAGTACAAGTGTAAGCCCGATGACCATGTTCCTCACACTTAATTAAAGAATATCTAGACATGGGAAAATATTTTGCTATTACCATGTTTGGGCATATAGGACAGGCATTGTGATAATTTTACAAAACAACCGTTAAGTGAAAACGAAGTTTATTGGCATTGAAAAGTAAACATAATACATTACAATAGTAGGTATCATTCAGTTAATTTCTTACTCTCTTAGGGCGGGGAGGACCTTGATCCTCGATTTTGTTTGCATCTTCTGTATCATCCTCTCCATCGGATCCCAGTAGGGAAACAGTTAGAGGATCCTCCTGTTCTTCTTCACTTTCGGAGTCAATTTGAGAGACCCTATTCAGGCAGTTCCCCTGGCAGTTTTGGCATGCTGGGGAACATTTGAGGCTTGCTTTTTTACAACCACACTTCGCGCTGGCACAGTCTTTCACGCATCGGCAGAAAATTGTTTTTAGGATATCGTCCGGTGCAGCTGCTAATTCACTATGCACTGGGACCAGGCAGTTATTCTCCATATTCCATCCATAAATCTAATTCCAGCCCGAATTACAAGTTTGGGGAGGGGCCAGGACAAAAGACTCACTTGGGGCCTTCGACATGTCTTAAAGTAAAATTTAAATTTATTAGACTTGAAATATCACAGCACAGACGACATTTAATTTACAGAAGAATATTAAATTTAAGTAAAAATGCTAGAGGGTTTCGATATGTTCAGCAAGGAATCGAATCGGAATGGCGCTCCCGGGAAAAATCAAAACATGAACAGCATCAAAAAAGTTATAGAGTATGAACTTTTGATCTCACAGACTTGGTTCAGGGCTTAAATTAAAGTTAAATAATCAGCTTTCATGTTGTATAGAGTGGTCATGTCTTTCATGTTTTAAGACTTTTCTTCACTTTCACTGTATTCCTACAAACCTGTAGCCTGCTGTTTTTTCAGGGTTCTTCCTTTTTTACACCAACATAGCCCTATCCGTTCCTTTTTGAGGGGACAAAAGCCTCTCGAAATTTCCTCTTAACCGTTATACCAACATGAACCTATGCCTCCTAAATGTTATAAGCTGTAATTTATATATGACAAGTATGCAAAATTCATAAATATGACCCTCATTTTTTAAATTCAATAAATATAGAACAAAAAATTAATTAAATTGAAAATAATTAATAATTAAGATATAGGTAATTAATAAATTTTATAAGGTAAAAATGGAATATTTCAAACAAATAAATACTGTTTTCAATATTGGTATATTAATTTATACCACTTTTCTTCTCTTTTACTGTACTCTCAAACCTCTAGGTCCCCTTTCTGGGAAAATCCCATTTTCCCAATTTTTTTTTTCAGATAGCGTAAGAACTATTGATCTCTCTCTCTCTCGCAGACTTGGTTCAGGGCTTAAATTAAAGCTAAATAATTGTGTTATAAGGTTTTAGCCCTTACTTCACTTTTAGAAGTGTAATATAGCTTATAAATTGCTTTAAATACGAATTTTACTCAATTTTTCGAACTTTTTTAACAAATTTTCCATTTTTGAAGAGATGTAACTCGGGATCTATTAGACCTATAAACCTGGAAATGGTCTTAAATTGTTGGTAATTTTATCTACTTTAAAAAAGATAATTGAAACTGTTTCGTGGGGATGCATTTTCTAAGAGTAATAGGCCCAAAACTGAAAAATGAGACTTTTAAACGCCCCCCCTACATTAAGCTCAAGGGCTAGGGTCGGGGACTTTTGATATGTTTACCTCCAAACTAGTTCAAACAAAGTTCTAAAGTCAAAAATTGTGTTCCAAGAACTTCCCTCTACACCCTTTTTTGAGCATTCGTTGCCTGGACTAGGTTGGTAAACTTGGTGTGGTGGAAGACCTTACGATGTATACGCGCACTAAAGAAGAGAATTTTTCGAAATTCTTTTTTTCTGACCCACAGGGGTGCTTGGAGTGTTTTCTACATTTTCGAGCCTAGCACCGTCCCAATTTACCCCATATCTTCGTAATTTTGCAGGAAGGTACCTAGCCACAATATCTAGAAATGCATTTTTCAAATTTTCGATATTCGAATTTTAAGGGGTCTAAAAATTTCAAAAACCCAATTTTACTGAGCATAAACAAAGTTTTACATTTTAGAAGAAAAACATACTAATAATTTGTTATTTCGAAGCGACCGGTTGGTATTATCTTCTAAGAATATTTCAAAGAAAGTAATTTCTGGATTTTTCGATATTTCATTCTGGAGGGGGTGCACGGGGGTTTGAATATTTACTCCGGTTTTTAGTTTTTGCTTTCTATCGCCCACCTTACTAATGCGATTAGCATGAAATTTTAGCATGCTGTTCCTCACACAATCGGGAAGGTTTTCAAAAAAGAATTTTTGAATTCAAACCATTCTAAGCTGTCTTTTTTGGCCCTTTTCTAAATTCTTATACCTAGCTTCAATGTTAAATTGATAACGGTTATTGCTCCTTCCAAGTGACGCAAAACCTCTATTGTTAGAAATATTTATTTAAAAATATTTTATAGCGAGTAGAATTTTTTTTAAATCAGATAAAGAAATAATTTGTGATAAAATAAATTTTTACAATAAATTAAAACTATTTCACCGAAAATTTTTAACTTTTTTCCATTCAATAGAAATTTAAAATAGCAAAATTTCATCAGAAGAATTTTAGATAGTTGATATCAATAATTCAAATGATGTCTACTTTTATTTCATGTTTGAAGGCGATTTCTTTAATGAATGAGTTGGTAATAAATCAACCAAGGGGGGTTCAGGGGGTCTCCCCCTGACCTTTTTTTTATTTTTAATTTTAAAAATCGGTTATTAACACTTTAATTCCAAAAAAATTTTCAGAATCAACCAAGGGGGGTTCAGGGGGTCTCCCCCCGACCTTTTTTTATTTTAATTTTAAAAAATCGGTTATTAACACTTGAATTCAAAAAAATTTTTTGTTTTGTTTTAGATTTCAGGAAAGTATTTATTTTTTATTTGCTTTGAATTTATGAAAACAGCGGGATGAAGGGGGGTTGATAAATATTAAGTAGGGAAGAAAATAATTCTTATTTATTTTATTACCCAGTCTGAAAATCCTTTTTTTCCCGAGCAACGGCGGGTATATCAGCTAGTACACCAATAAAAATGTTCATTTTAAGCTTTTATCAACTAAAAATTTCCTTTTTAAAGTATTCCACAGGTACAACTGGGTCTGTCCATAGGGAGAGCATGTTGTTGTACCTATGGACACAAATTTCGTCAAGTTATTAAAATGAATTAAAAATCCAATTTTGAAGATTTTAGCTAATAAAAAATATTACCCACTTTTCTAAGGTTAGGACTATAGGTTGAGCACTTAAAATGGTAAAAATGTGATTTTACCTGTCTTAGAAAAATACAAACGGGATTTTTGTCCAAAGGTACAACACTCTCCCCTACAGTTGGATTTCATATAAATTGTCTGGTGTCCAGTCCATTACTGTAGGGTATAACCAAATATTCGAGATGTTAAGTTTTTACAAATAAATTACACATTTCGGGGACGGTTTACACAAGGAGAAATATAAATTTTTGAAATCTGGTTTTGACTACATTTGTAAACCTGGAACCTCAATCAGGGATTTTTGGTCAGGTACAGTTTTCTCATTTAATGAACCTTCAATAAATTCGTTCTGTTCCCATTCAAGTACAATTTAAAAACATTTGTTGCAATATTGAAATGCACCCATCTTATGGTTTTGAAAGATTGATGCACAATTAATGACTCTACATTGAAATGCTGGGCACTAGAGCTTTCAACGTGTATACCAATAATAGTTTTAAAAATGATTTAGTTAAGTTGTAAAGCTATCTCTTTCTGATCTTAAGTTTACTCCTGATTGACCGACTACTCCTCTTTAGCGACCGATTTTTCTAGGAACGGAAGTTGGTCGCTCAAAAGTTAAGTTTTACTACTGTATAATATACAGAGGGCTTTTCATTTCAGCACTGAAAATGTGGTGATTGGATCCTACTACAGCGACACTTATTCCCCAAACTTCTGTTTCAGTCTAAATACCCGATGGGGTAACCCAAATAAAAAACTGCAAAGAATAAAGAAGTCTGAAAGTGAGTATTTATTGAGAAGTTTTTTTTAACTTTTCGTGTTTCGCTTATTTTAATTTTCAAAAAATACGAGAATTCCCCATTACTCTCAGTATAGGGCTTCCATACTGTTTCTTCAAAACTCCGAAAATCCTTTGTTCCATAGGAATCCAAATGAAATTCATAATGGACACAAATAGCAGGAACTTGAGCTATCCAGACGACGTGGTGCAACGTCCGAAGTACAATCCTCTGTCTAGCAGCACAGTGCAGATGGCGATCCATTCCCAAGAGTTATCGGCTAGCCCTTACGTGTCCGGTCAAGGGTTCATGGGAGGGAAGAAGTACCACATCAAACTGAAAAAGGTTTCTATACTCCGTTCAATACGACAAGTCCAGTATTTTTATTTTATTTTTTTATCCTATAGAGGTATCCAAGAGAGAGGAATATACGGGCAAATATTTTTTTCAAATACGATGATTCTTTATTTTTAAATTTAATTCCAAAGTTTGAGTTTAAAAAAAGGGGTACGAAAACTGTGACGTCATTCAATCTGAAACAATCTGGATTATCGATTTGTATTTTAAATGTTGAATTAACTAAATTTTTTTTGAAACATTTACATCAATTTTTGAATTTAGAACCGTATCTTTTTAGCGGGAACAATGCCTTTTTTCTGTTTTCAAAAATTCTGGTATTGCCCATTGTTTCTTGTTAGTTTTTCTCATTGCAAACGCTAGCTACTACGCATTTAAGAACAACTTTTTTTCCTCAAATTAACAAAATTTAAGTTTGTGGTATTAATTAGAATACTTAGTTTATAGTGTTTTAACATGTTTGACAAACGTTACTGTCCTGAAATGTGTTCTAAAATTAGTGCTGTAAAGTATTGCTACAGAATAGCCTGATCTTATTGGGTGATCTTATTGAAATCTTATTGGGTGAGCAATTTTTTTTATAATTTCAAAAATAAAAGTCATTTTTGAAATATAGACCAATACTCATCATTTGTCACCACAGGCTTTTAAACTGAAAATAAATCCAACCCTAGTGTTTATATAATAACTAGCGCTTCGCCCGGGTTTCAGTTTTTTAATAAAATCACCTGGCGGGTTACAGATGGGCTTCGCCAGTCCATTTTTAAAGAAATGGTGTGTTACAGATAGGCTTCGCCAGTCCATTTAAAAATAAATTATTTGGTGTGTTACAGATGGGCTTCGCCAGTCCAAATTGGGAAATAGTAGTTAAATAAAGGATCCATTTTTATGTGTATGCTACAACAATGGATTTTAAACTACAACAATCTATATCATGCCTACAACAATCAATTTTACATCTTCTATTGTTTTATATACAACAATATGGTTTTGCCCTGAAGTTAGGCATGAAATATTTGTTTTTAAGCATAAAATTGAGTAAAAAAGTTATAAGGACGCTTCGATTTCAAATTATTTTTATTCAGAAACCTTTCTTGGAGCGAGTAGATCAACGTGGTATAGTTTAATAGTTAATGTAGGTTCGAAAAGTTTAAAACTATAAAGGACATACATACATACATACATACATACAAACATAAAAACAGACAGACATTGATTTTTATATATATATATATATATATATATACTAGCGCTAAAGCGCTAGACCCGGCTTTGCCCGGGCGCAGTAGCGCTGATGCGGTAGACCCGGGCTTCGCCCGGGTTTCAGTTTGTTTATAAATATCAGCTGGTGCGTTACAGATGGGCTTCGCCAGTCCATTTTTAAAGATTTTATTTTTATAAATATCATCTGGTGCGTTACAGATGGGCTTCGCCAGTCCATTAAAAAAAATTCTTCTGGTGTGTTAGAGATGGGCTTCGCCAGTCCAAATGTGGAAATAGTTAAATAGAGGAGCCACTTTTATGTTTATGTTACAACAATGGATTTTAAACTGCAACAATCGAGAATATGCCTACAACAATTAAAGTTACATCTTCTCTTATGATATTTACAACAATGGGGGTTTTCCATGAAGTTAGGCACGAAATATGGGTTTTAGCATAAAATGGGCCAAAAGAGTTGTTAGGATGCATCGATTTCAAATTATTTTTATTCAGAAACCTTCCTTGGAGCGAGTAGATCAACGTGGTATAGTTAAATAGTTAATGTAGCTTCGAAAAGTTTAAAACTATAAAGGACATACATACAGACAGACAGACAGACAGACATTGATTTTTATATATATATATATATATATATATATATATATATATATATATATATATATATATATATATATATATATATATATATATATATATATATATATATATATATATATATATATATATATATATATATATATATATATATATATATATATATATATATATATATATATATATATATATATAGATAATAATAATAAAATAATAGGCCCAAAAGACTTTAGTAGTTATAAACTTAAAACAATATAAAAGTGCTTCCTCGATTAGAACAGTTACTATTTATTCAATTTTCCGGGATGTAGATGTTCTGTCGTTCTCACGTTACCTCCATACGTTTCGCCCCCTTTTTAAATCCGTTTATACGTTTTGCTCTCTTCTTCGGGTATCTTCGGGGGCCAAATGAATGCCCTCCAAAGAAGAGGGCGAAACACATCCATCTATTACTGAAAATTGAAATAATTTTAGTAATATGAAAATAGTGTTGGGGTTTCAGGAAGAAAAGCATTTGCTTCCCCCACCTTATCAAACCAATTGCACTGACTACACGAAGAATTGGTTGTCGAGAGGAGGAATAGGTCCACTAAATCAACTGGTGAGTGATGTTAATTTTGTTCTCTTTAACAATAATAGGTAATAATTAAATCGTCAGTTTGAAAAAGGGAATAAGTATAAATCCAAGTTTTGAGAAATTCAGGGAGGGGGGAACTAACTATAAGTAATGAAGTTTACGTTGTGTAGCCACCAAATTTATACTGAAATTCAGGACCCTTTTAAGAAAACAGAGCAATCATCGAAAAAAAATGTAGTAGATCAAAAAAATATTTTACGATTATAAAAGTTTCCCTTATTCCCTTTTTCAACCTTATGAAATTTCAACTGAAGAAAAATGTTAAAAACCACTAAATTAACAAAGTCAATTAACTAAGTCAATTTTTCAGTTTTTGGACTTATTCCCTTTTTACAACTGGCGATTCAACTGACTGACCTGCGTGTTAGTATTATAATAGTTTTAAAAGTAACACACACACACACACAAATAAGCATGACCAGCCTATAAAAATACCTTCTCAATCTTTCTTTTGGGTGTTTTGGGCTCTTCGATCGTAACCTTGGTTTTTTTTTATTTGACTTACGTACACATCAAAATTTCATTGCAGGAAGAAATATTTTGGACACCAATTTATTATCACACTTTTCGTATAAAGTTTTTTTTCTTCTTGTTCTTTTCAGATGATGATTCAGGAATGCCGAATGAATGCCTCTGTAAAAGAGTTAGGATGCGTTCCGTATTTCATCGACTTTCCTAATAATAAAACTCTATGTCCATTCTGCGATAAAAACTGCTCCAGTAAGATCTGATCTCTTTCATTTAATCTTTCTATTCTTTCTTTAATCTAATCTTAATCTATCTTTAATCCAAGAATCTTTAAATGCAGAGTTTGGGCAGACATAAAATAACTTAACACTTATCCATAATCTCTGTAATCCATAACCTTGGTCCCGTTATTAAATTTTCATCTCGGGACACTTTGCGGCCCCATATAACGCAATTAACCTGTATTGTAAATAAGACCATTTTTATTAGTCTCTTTAAAAATTTATTATTTTTAGGAATTAAAAAAGTTGGAGATAACTGTACGAACCTTTTAAATTTCTACAATCAGCCATGCGAGTAAGTATGTTTAATTTACATAAACTACAAAATTCAATAATAGTCCAGTAACTTGGTGTAAAAAAAGGGGGGTTTCGGAAAAAAAAATACTGAAGTTTTTTCTCAACGGTTTTATGTTTTCGAGGGTGCTGAATCCAAATCTGAACTTTGCATACAAAATTTCGAATGGCATTTTGGTAAAAATACGAAAAAACCCTGAAACTTCACCTCATTTTTTGTTTTTTTGTTTGTAGAACGGAAAGTATGAGTTCCTCCTGAAAATGTTAACTGTAAAAAATAAAGATGATAAAACAAGCTACAAAAGTGTCCATTTGTAGTGTCAACCCGGATATTATCAAACACCTCCTGGTATATCCTCTCCCCTCACAAATTTTTAAAATCTACTTTATGTACTTACTAGCTGATATACCCGGCCTTGCGCGGGTGGAGATGGAGATTTTTTTCTTTAAAATTTTTAATTCATTTTCTACCTTCCAGGCGCGGATCCAGGGGTAGCACACTGGACAGCGACCCCCCTTGGGAATCCAAAAAGGTTGTCAAAATGAGAAAATCCTACTTTTACCGGTCTAATTTCCAATTTTTCTCCATACCTCCCATAAGTACCACCAGGGGATCTTCAGTGATAATTTTTAGGAAATCCCCAATATTTTGACAATTTGGGTGAAAATGTAAAGGTAATAGTGTTGAAAAGTGCCCTATTAAGACTCAAAACGTTTCTAAAAATGAGTTTAAACCCTACTTTTACACGACAATTTTAAATTTTTTCTGGGGGAGGACCCCTATACCCTCAATGGGGATCCTGTCTGGAAAAGTGCCCCCCTTGCAGCCGGGCTGGATCCGCGCCTATATTTTGATGAGTGAAAGGTGTTGAATCAAGCATTTTAAATTCTAAACGATTTCTGCATTTACCTCATGATTCCCATAAAAAACAACAAATATTAGAAAAATATTCTTCCAAAAATCACTTAAAATGCTCAATTAGAGCCCTTAATTAATCGTATTTTCATGATTTTATTATATCTTTGGTATAAAATTTAATAAATAAAATATATTCCTGCAATTTAAGAAAAAACTAGCTGTTACAACCCGGCAAAGCTGGGTTGTAACAGCTATAGCCCAGTAATTTTAGGGTTTAGTAGGGGAATAATTTATAATTAGCTGAATTTTTCAGGATAAGCTCTCTAGGATGTTTACAATCCACCCTGAAAAGTCCCCAAAGATCCTCCGTCGGCGTCATTCCAAAATGGCGGATCCAAGATGGCCGCCTCGCATTTTCGCCTTTTCCGATATTTTCGCTCATATCTAAGTCAAAAATTAATATTTTTTAGTTCTGTAAAAGGATTTATACTCAGGATAGATGCCGTTTTCGAATAAAAGTTACAGTTTTGCGATAAAAATATAAAACATGGGGTGTAGAGGGATTTCATTCATGCCAAACTGCAAAATTTTCATTGTTGTTTGCATGCTTTGCCATATAACTGTACTAATTGAAAAATCGATCGGAAAAATACTATTAATTTTAGCGGTCCCATTATTTAGGATTATTTTGAAAAATAAATTTTTGAAATCCGCAGAAAATTGACAGAGATATTCAATTTTTAGTAGTGTTGTGGTGCGGATGGTATTGGGTAGTATACGTTAGTAGTAGGTTTCGCACTTGATTAATAATTGTTTTTTGGCCATTCTCTTTAATAGTTTAGTTAATACCATTGTAGCGTAAAGTAATCATTATGGTGCATTAAAATTTTCTTACACAAGCATTTAATTATCAAAAAATTCATTAAAATTAATTAGTTCTTTTGGATTTTTTCTATATTTCAGACCCTATAGCTTCCTTTTAAAATGATTGGAATATTCATTCTAGTTTTCTGTACAGAGATATTTCAAAGGATTTTGAAGTGATCAAAAATAACTTAAATGAACGTTTTAGCTTATACACTGGGATTCCATTATTGTGAACCATCGCATAAAATATTTCAATATCACAAGAGGTTTACTATGATTGATTTTTTAATTTTTTTACAATGAAGCGGAGTTTGACTATATTTTCATGACGCAAAATAAGTATAATTTGAAATAAATGTATCAAATACTATAGATAATTTTAATGTTATAGAGTAATGGTTTATTCATTGTCATCATCATTGTTTTCGAATTCAGTAGAAGCTGAATTTTTACATGACTCACCAAAGCAAGATGTGCCAAATCTGGAACATTGGAGTCCTGCTTTTCTGCACTGGAATATTGTATCACAATCTCTCGTAGAATTTATTTTGTAGTTGCAAGAGATGAGCTGCAAGGGTTCTTCAGAAGCTGCTGGAAGTGGAAGTGTTGAAGTAACCGGATTCAACTTTCCATCCTTTTTGAACCATCCCCAATCCGTTGGATTCAGGTTGTTCCCCAGCCATTGTTGGAATTGCAGGTAACCTCGAAGTTAATGCTGAGGAGCTGCTGCACTTGTAGGAGAAAGAACTGCTAGATTTTAAACTTCCTAATTCAAAATTTAAACTAGATTTTTAACACTTCCTTATTGTAGTGAATGTAACGTAATTCATCGAGAGAATCAACTTTTTCTCGCCCAAAAAGGTATTTCAAAAATACCTCACCGATTTCAATAACTTTTGAGGAGTCAAGTGAAGGACTATTAAACTGTGAAACCATAGAGTGCAAATTTGGATTTTTCTTTATCAATTTGAAAGCTGAAGATTTCCCTTTTCTAAAAATTTCTGAGGTGGAATCGCATCCAGAAGCTGCATGTAGGAAGAGAATTGAATCTTTTATTGAGCCAAGAGTGTTTTGAATTTTAGAGATGTCGTAGCACTTGTGTTCTCTAATAGTTGTTTGAGGACGCAAAAAAAAACAGTGACTCTCCTGGGGTACAACGCCCAATTAGAATAATTCAGAGATCTGTATCAGTCCCTATTACTGTGACTTGTTTGTTTAAGCTTTGACTAGCTTCAATAGCAGAAGAACAGATGAGTATCAGTATCATCCTTTGAAGTTATTCCTTCTGCCTGAAAGTAACTAATGAGAATTCTTATCAGTCTTGATTTGTTCTCGGAGTTGCGCAAAAAATTAGATTGTTTTGTTGTAGCCACCATATTTTCCTCAAAAAATCTATCTTCAAATTTTAATCTAGCAGTTCTTCCTCCAACAAGTGCAGCAGCTTCTCATCATTCATTTCGAGTTTACCTGCAAGTTTAACAATGGCTGGGGAATAACCTGAATCCAACGGATTGTTCAAAAAGGATGGAAAGTTGAATCCAGACACTACAACACTTCCAGCAGCTTCTGAAGAACTCCTGCAGTTCAGCTCTTGCAACTGCAAAATAAATTCTACAAGAGATTGTGATACAAGATGCCAGTGCAGAAAACCAGGACTCCAATGTTCCAGATTTGGCACATCTTGCTTTGGTGAGTCATGTAAAAATTCAGCTTCTACTGAATTCGAAAAGAATGATGATGACAATGAATAAACCATTACTCTATAACATTAAAATTCTCTATAGTATTTGATACATTTATTTCAAATTATACTTACTTTGCGTCATGAAAATATAGTCAAACTCCGCTTCATTGTAAAAAAATTAAAAAATCAATAATAGTAAACCTCTTGTGATATTGAAATATTTTATGCGATGGTTCACAATAATGGAGTCCCAGTGTATAAGCTAAAACGTTCATTTAAGTTATTTTTGATCACTTCAAAATCCTTTGAAATATCTCTGTACAGAAAACTAGAATGAATATTCCAATCATTTTAAAAGGAAGCTATAGGGTCCGAAATATAGAAAAAATCCACAAGAACTAATTAATTTTAATGAATTTTTTGATAATTAAATGCTTGTGTAAGAAAATTTTAATGCACCATAATGATTACTTTACGCTACAATGGTATTAACTAAGCTATTAAAGAGAATGGCCAAAAAACAATTATTAATCAAGTGCGAAACCTACTACTAACGTATATACTACCCAATACCATCCGCACCACAACACTACTAAAAATTGAATATCTCTGTCAATTTTCTGCGGATTTCAAAAATTTATTTTTCAAAATAATCCTTAATAATGGGACCACTAAAATTAATAGTATTTTTCCGATCGATTTTTCAATTAGTACAGTTATATGGCAAAGCATGCAAACAACAATGAAAATTTTACAGTTTGGCATGAATGAAATCCCTCTACACCCCATGTTTTATATTTTTATCGCAAAACTGTAACTTTTATTCGAAAACGGCATCTATCCTGAGTATAAATCCTTTTACAGAACTAAAAATATTAATTTTTAACTTGGATATGAGCGAAAATATCGGAAAAGGCAAAAATGCGAGGCGGCCATCTTGGATCCGCCATTTTGGAATGACGCCGACGGAGGATCTTTGGAGACTTTTCAGGGTGGGTTGTACACATCATAGAGAGCTTATCCTGAAAAATTCAGCTAATTATAAATTATTCCCCAACCGACCCCTTTTTTCGCCTAAAATTACTGGGCTACTAGCCTTCTTTGGCGCTGAAGCGATATTCGCTCGTTACTTACCTGTTCGTATTTATTTATACAATCCCTAACATTAAATATGGGGTTTTAATTCATTATCTTCGAAAGACGTTTTTTCTCTGATTTCACATGGCATTGTCACAAATTTATCACATTGAAATAATTGTCATTTAAATTCGACACGTCGTCAGCCCAATCCACCTAACCGGATCTGTACAAACTTGTATTTAAATGAAATCTTACTACCCCTAAATAACCCAGTTTATATGTGGAATTTTCCCAAAACCTTCCATTCTTAAATTATTATTAGAAATACTTCAATCAAACCTGTACCAGTAATTTTTTTAGGAAGTCAATATGCCTAGTATCCTATTGAGATGAATCTAGTGAACCGTCAAAACTTTGAAGTTTAATTTCAAATTACATTTTCTTCACGCTCTTTAAAGGACGTTTTGCCAGTGTTGGTAAAAATATTAACTAAAAACAATGGGGCAAATTGAAATAAATTTCTAATTCAAAAATGGAATGTTTTGGAGGAACGTGTTATATTATTGGCTCATCTAGGAGGGGAAAGCTTCCGTTTAAGACCGAGTTTGTCGAAATCGGTTCGGGGGTTCGGGCTGGCGGCCGGCCGTAAGGAACCTCTCCATAGAGTTAACATTAGAGCAAAACGAAAAGAACGCATAATTTTAAAATGGAAGGTTTTGGAGGAACGTGAAATATTATTGGCTCATCTAGGGGTGAAAAGCTTTCGATCAAGACCGAGTTTGTCCAAATCGGTTCAGGGGTTCGGGCTGGCGGCCGGCGGAACGGAACCTCTCCATAGAGTTAACATTAGAGCAAAACGAAAAGAACGCATAATTTTAAAATGGAAGGTTTTGGAGGAATGTGTTATATTATTGGCTCATCTAGGGGTGGAAAGCTTTCAATAGAGACCGGGTTTGTTCAAATCGGTTCAGGGGTTTGGCCTGGAGGCCGGCGGAAAGATCTCCCATTGAGTTAACATTAGAGCAAAACTAAAAGAACGCATAATTTAAAAATGGAATGTTTTGGAGGAACGTGTTATATTATTGGCTCATCTAGGGGTGGAAAGCTTTCAATAGAGACCGAGTTTGTCAGAATCGGTCCGGGTTTAATTTAATATATAGAATTTTAATATTGGGTTGTCCCATAAGTTCTGTTACTTTTTACAAAGTTTTGTGTTTGAAATTTTTTTTTGAAAAAATGGCAGCAGGTGGAGATTTCAAACAAAGGGGATTTTGATATATGTATATTTATGAATAAAATGTGTGATTTTGGTAGTTCTCGTGATATTATTTCTTTTCAAAATGGTGGTTTGAAAAAAAGACCGCAAACGACTATTTTCATTCAATTTTTTTCTTTTGTTTAAAAATCTAGGAAGAATGCATAATTCATGGCTAAAAAAAGTTTTACTGTAAGTTTGAAATGTTTAGTTCAAGATGTCATAGTTTCAAGATAATTCGATAAGTTTAACTTAGGAAATTTTGGTCTCAAACATAACATCTTTTGCAAAAAGCTTACCTCAGTAATGTTAGCCATTTCAAAGAAATTTTCACGAAAGAAGCATCAAAATCAGTAAAAAAGCTTAGGAAAGAACCAAGTATTCAAAATATGAAGTATATTAAATTATATCTGAACTTAAGTTCAGAAAGTAGTGCGCACAATGCAAGCGCGCAAAGTTTTAGCTTATCAGAATTACACTCGCTGAACTTACGCTAAGCGAAAGCAATTATTTGATTCATATACGAAAACACTGCAATAAAAACAAATCGTTGGGATTTAGAAATAAATCAATTCAATGATATTATGAAAAGAGGCTTTCTATGTTTAAACCGTTGAAACAAGCATTATGGTTCAAAAAACATCTGCCTTTAATTTGTTTCATACCAGCTGCTTAGAAAAACAATAGGTGTGCTTTAAAAAACACGCGAAATTGCCAATATATGAAGTTTTAAAGTCAAAATTTCCTACCTTAAACTTATCGAATCACCTTGAAACTATGACATCTTAATCTTAACATTTCGAATGTACAGTAAAACTTTTTTTAGCCATGAATTATGCGATCTTCCTAGTTTTTTAAACAAAAGAAAAAAATTACGCAAAAATCATCGTTTTTGGTCTTTTTTTCAAACCGCCATTTTGAAAAGAAATAATATCACGAGAACTACCAAAATCACACATTATGTTCATAAATATGCATATATCAAAATCCTCTTTGTTTGAAATCTCCACCTATTACCAGTTTTTCATAAAAAATTTTCAAAGACAAAACTTCGTAAAAAGTAACAGAACTTATGGGACAACCCAATATATAAGATACAATATTTCCACTTAAAAGGGTTTTGAATATTAACTCTAGTTTTTAGTCTGTTAACCAACTTTCTTAAACGCTACAATACATCATTTGATTTTTCATCCTCGTATCCATGGAGACTATTTTAACAACAATGCTATTCTATGAAACTTTTTATTTAAAAATTAAACTCTCAAATAAAAATATTTTGTACTATACCTACCAGTTTTAAAATTTTAAATTTCATTTAATTATACTTTTAGATTATAGTTATGATTTTTAATTAGACTCATATCTAGTTTTTCTTT
Source organism: Tetragnatha versicolor (assembly GCA_024610705.1). Taxonomy (NCBI): domain Eukaryota; kingdom Metazoa; phylum Arthropoda; class Arachnida; order Araneae; family Tetragnathidae; genus Tetragnatha; species Tetragnatha versicolor. Next base: position 1,164,408 of record JANDEH010000050.1, on the reverse strand, counting down.
TAAAAACTTGTTATTTTGCATTATGTTTTTTTTGCAACAATGGGGTGAACAGATCTCTTTTGGAGGAGAAATGAAGCTATTTAAGCAAAATGACCTTGAAAAGAACAAAATGTGGTCAAGGGGTCAATTAAAGTTTTCGAAACATAGCCTATGTTTTTACTTGAGTTTTTTTACGTATATATACCAAGTTTGGTGCAGATCGGAAGAAAACTGTGGATTTGTATAAAAGACAAACACACATACATATCCTACTACTATTATAATAGACAATATGCATGATTTTCAAATTCATTTTAAAAAGAAAGAGCATGAAAAATTACGTTGAAAAATGCTAATTAAACTGCAATTCGATCAAATAAATTCGATTTAAAAAGCATTTAAAGTTGCTCTGACGTCACTATCAACAAAAACTTCAGTGCTTGACGATTCTGACTTGTGACGTCATACTTCAAGTTCAAATTACGCGCGAAAGGCATCCATTGAAAAGCAATGGTGTTTGCATTTATGTTGGGGTTTTTTGGTAGCCTGTAGTTTCTTATTTCGGCAACTATGGACAGCCCTAAACAAGTAAAAAAGTACTATAAAGGATGTTTAGTACTTATGTGCAAAAATACAAGTGTTAGAACACCGGATGAATTGTTTTTCTCAGTACCAAAAAATGAAAGAATTCGTCATAAATAGTGTAACTTTATGCTTAGAGACACAAAGAAACAAACAAAAACGTGATGCCAGCTGCATAAAATGTAATAATTCATAGCAAAAGAAAACTAGAATTTTTGTGATACTAGTACATTGACATTGCTATAAATGGAATGCTTGATTATCATCAGTTTAAATTAATAAACGAAAGAATTTAATGAAGTCAAATAAATTATTTACTGTTGCAACAGTTCAAAAATTCAAAGATTTTTTGGTTTTTAAATGTGTTTACATTTTTATTTTACTAGTGATATTTTAAATATTTTATACTGACTATAATTAAACTTAATATTGTGAGAAAAAACCTACAAGACATTCATTATTTATTTACAAAATTTCCAAAGTTAGTCCAAATGCTAAGAAACTGAATGAAAATACAAGAAATCTGTACAAAAGGAATAAAATTTTAATTCTAAAAAGAACATTTTTGAGTTTCAAGAACAGTGTTATCCAGTCTTAAACAGATGCATAACGGGAGAATTCAAAAAAGTAAGTTTTTATGCTCCATGTGCTCAAAACAGTATTGCCTGAAACAAATCTCTTGAAGTATGACGTCACACAAGGTTACGCCCCGTTTTGAGTCAGGTGACTTAAGGGCTTTTTTTAAACACTTTTTGCGCTTAAATTATAAGTTTTAGGATGTTTCGTGACATAGTGCATATTGTCTATTGTGAAATGTTTGTCTGGATGTTTGTTACTCTTTCACGCAAAAACTACTGAATGGATTTTAATGAAATTTTACTATAATGTAGCTTATACATCAGAATAACACATAGGCTATAATTTATAAAGAGAAAATCAGTCCTTCATTCTTTTTTTCCAATTTTTCTTCTTTTTTCACTTATTTTTCCGTGTTCGAAAACCTGTTTTACCAGTCATACAACGAGATAAAAATAAAACATTGTTTCAAATGAGACAGATCACTAGACTTTTTCATTTACTAGATCTTTTATTTTAGTTTTAAACACTGGTTTTAAATTTGTTAATTTGTTCACTAGACTTACTAATTTACTAGACTTTTTATTATGGTTTCAAATTTGTTATTTTATAAAGGCACCAAGATATTAAACATTATCAGGAACATCGGGATTGTAAAAAGTGACAAGAACACCGGGATTGGAAAATTAGCGAGAACATCGGGATGGAAAAAATTACCGGGTTATAAAAATTACCGAGAACACTGGGATATGAAATTTACCATAAAGACACCGGGAATACCGGAATATAAAAATTACCGTAAACACTGAGATAGGAAAATTACCGTGACCGCCGGGATAAGAAAAATTACCGTGACCACCGGGATAAGATTACCGGGAACACTGGGATAGGAAAGAGGTGCCTGGGATACCGGGATGATTTGTAATATTTCTAATTTACAAAATTATAAATGTATTTTAAGAAATATTAAAAAAAAAAATTATAAACTCCAGCCCGTGCAAGGCCGGGTATAACAGCTAGTATATATACAGGGTGTCCCACGGGAAGTGGCCCAACCCCTTTAACTTTTGAACCCCTACAGATATAGTCATGAAAGTGGGGTCTAGGTATAGTAAAGTGACCATGTACTATCCGATGAGATAACTTTCAACGCCCTCTAGAGGAAAATTTAGGAGTTATAATTTTTATTTTAAAAACTATGTCATGTATGTGAAAAAAGTCAATGACTAAGTTGTAGAGCAGCATCGATTCAGTAGGAAAAGACACCTTAATGAGAAAAATATCTTGAATAAAACCCCTAAAACACACGCTCAATTAGGTTGAATTTACGTGGTTTTTACCTCTTTAAACGCTCCTAACAAAGCGAAAATGAGAAATTTTCATTTTTATACTTAAGTAAATGACTAAAAGTATTCTTAGTTCATTAAATTGAAAAATTCTCATTTTCGCCTCGTGAGGAGCGTTTAAGACGTAAAATCTACGTAAATTCAACCTAATTGAGCGTGCGTTTTAGGGGTTTTATTCAAGATATTTTTCTCATTAAGGTGTCTTTTCCTACTGAATCGATGCTGTACTGCAACTTAGTCATGGACTTTTTTCACATACCTGATATGGTTTTTAAAATAAAAATTATAACTCCTAAATGTTCCACTAGAGGGCGTTGAAAGTTATCTCATTGGATAGGGCATGGTCACTTTACTATACCTAGACCCCACTTTCATGACAATATCTGTAGGGGTTCAAAAGTTAAAGGGGTTGGGCCACTTCTCGTGGGACACCCTGTATATACCCACACTTAATTTTATTATATTAGATTATGAGGGGAGAGGATATACCAGGAGGTGTTTGATAATATCCTGGTTTTGTAATTGATACTTTTCAAGTACAAATATTAATTAATATTTACATCATATTTAGCTCTGCGACTTATCAAATGGCGATAGAAGAAAAGTTTGTTTACTTAGTTAGAACATTCACGAGCGGTTTTATGGCCAGTCAAGAGGTGAGTGCTCAATATAAATATCTTTTTAACTTGACACTTAATCTGATTAAAACCATTTTTACTAGATAGCTAAGAAAATTTTTGAAAGGTAGAAGGCATACTATACTGGGTGTATAAAAAAGTCCCTGTAACCTGTAAATATTTGACCTAAATATAAAAAAGTAGAGTAGAAACTTAAATGAGAAATGGGGGATGTTGGAAATTACATAAAAGACACTCAGAAAAAAAATCATGAAAATATCTTCAATATTCTAAAATGGGGGAAAAACACTTTCAGGCCTCAAAAAATAAAAGGTTCGTAAATTTGCAATTTTTTTTTATTTTCTAATTCAAATTTGGAAAACATTAAAGAACATTTAAAAACTTAAGAATTTGCAATTTTTTTTCTTTTTTGAAAACTGCTTTTTTCAATTGCTCATATTTACTCTAATGAAGATATTTTTACGAATTTTTTTTTCTATTTATAATATTGTTAGCCATTTTCTCGTTAATGTTTTTGTTCTATTTCCTGTTTCCAAGTATTTTCAGATTAAAGATATTTTCAGATTTTCCCTCCTTTTTTCAACCATAATAACGATATACACTAGCGGAAATAAAAATCCCAACACCAAGAAGGAAAGGAGATTTCAAAGTCAAATTTATTTCTATGATTGCACATAGTATCAATGTGAATTGCTTAAAAAATCAGCCTTCCTGGATATTAGGGGGCCGAGAAAATCGGTGAGGAGTGTTGTCTCCATAGGTGTCCATTACCGCCGTCACACGTCACGGTATTGAGTAACAGGGGATCTAAATTACTTTTAAGGGATTGGAGGACCATGTTGCCTCCTCAGGTAGTCCAAATTCATATGGTGCACTAGCGGACGTTGCATATCGGGCTAGGGGATTTCTCCTCTTTCTCCGGACATGTTTTGTGAGCGTTGGATAGGCCACGAAGAATACGAAAGGATAGGCCAGGGTAAAAATGCAACCTAGGGGGTTAAGAAGAAAGCTTGGACATTGCATACAACATGTGGTTGTGCATGTTTCTCTTGAAATTTGTCCCCAGGACAGGTCTGAAGGTAAGGACGGACAGCCGGCTAAAAAACCTCAATGAAGCAGCTCTGGTTGGCCAAAATACTGGTAGATCATACTGAGAACAAGCGGCAGTGGGATGGATGTCGTTTGCAGTACTGCGGATTGTCCGTTCGGTCCGCATAGCTTCTTACATCTTTGTCAATAAACAAGGGAATGAAAATCGGCATTTCTGTTTCCAATAGTGCACGAAATAAGGAAATGAAAATCCCAATTTCATGACATCGTGTTTATGAGAGAATCCTGATTCGGTTTGGAGCACCACGACGGTTGGGTATGAGTTTGAAGACACAATGGAGAGAGCGCACTCAGCTGATGATTTTCTAATCATTCCACGGAGTGGTGATGCAGGGTAACGGAGTGGTGATGCATTGGATTCCATTTCTGCTACTCCTGAGTATGATTCACCAGTACTTTTTCCAACCAGAGCTGCGTCATTGAGATTTTGCAGCCGGTAGACCGTCCTTACCTTCAGACCTGTCCTGGGGACAAATTTCAAGAGAAAAATGCACAACCACATGTTGTATGCAATGTCCAAGCTTTCTTCTTAACCTCCTAGGTTGCATTTTTACCCCGTCTTTCCCGTTCTCTAGAACCAACACCCACAAAACAGGTCCGGTCAATGAGGAGAAATCACCTAGCCCGGTATGCAACGTCCGCTGGTGCACCATATGAATTTGGACTACCTGAGGAGGCAACATGGTCCTCCAATCCCTCAAAAGTCATTTAGAGCCCCTGTCGCTCAATACCAGGACGTGTGACGGCGGTAATGGACACCTATGGAGACAACATTCCTCAGCGATTTTCTCGGCCCCCTAACATACCGGAAGGCTCATTTTTTAATCAATTAACATTAATACTATGTGCAATCATAGAAACAAATTTGACTTTGATATCTCCTTTCCTTCTTGGTGTTGGGATTTTTATTTCCGCTAGTGTAGTTGCTTTTTGCTGTAACCCTTTCATTACGGCGGGACATTTGCTGTCCCATCAATAAATTGAAACATTAGCTTGTGACGTTATTATTAAAACATCCCGTTATGGGATTGTTTAAGTTATTTCATCGTAATATCCAGTTGAAAGAAATAACTGCTCCTGTGGTAATGAGGTGTACTATAAACTGTTTTTTTTTTTCATATTGAAAGGTTTAAGAAAAAAAACGTTTTGTATATTCTCCCAAGTTATTTAGTTATTTCTATTACCTTTTTGGTTATTTTATTGTAAATCACATTTACTAAAAATAAAAAATTTGTTATTTTTCAGGATCTTATTCTGAAGCAAAAAGGCGTAAGTATTTGGTTTGTTTGAATTTTTTATTAGTGATAGCCTCTATTGATACTTGAGTGTTTTCTCTAGTATCTATATGTATTCACGAAATTCCTAAATAAACAAACAACCAACGGAAGTGACGTCACCAGGTAACTCAATCTTCCGGTTTGTCTGATATTTACATTGAACAACATTACACTACGGCGCGTTTGGTTTTTTATAATTTTTCTTTTCTTATTTTAAAGCGTAATTTAAAGGAGAAACTCAAAATATGAGTTCTCCATACTTCCGATCATTATCTGAAAATTGTAAAAAGAGATATCTTGATCAGTTATCTGTGAATGGGACGATTGATTTACCCGATCCATTGGACGAAAATCTCAGCTAATACAATCAACGCCATTGCAACAGATCGTAGATACATCAGGATTAATTGGGTCCGATATTATTGAAAGTTTGTTTTAAAACTTATGAATACAATCACCCACTTATTTAAAAAAATTTAAAAAGATAGTTAAAGTGACAGACGATTTTAAGAATACTATTTCTGAATCTCAAATAAAAATAAACAAGCTGACTGGAATGTAGTAGGGTCATTAAAGGTAAATGCACTAAAATTTTGAATAAATCCATAATTAAATTAAATTAATTAGTTCTTAGATTTTAGCCCGTTGTTTTCCATATTTTTATGTACTTTATATTTTTTAAGACAATAAAAATTCAGTTTCTAAATAAATAAACTGCTTTGATACAATGGATATTCAAGTTGGACATAGCAGAACAGCGATATTAATTTTATCATAACAAGAATGTTCTGAAAAGTTTTCATGATTGAATATTTGCTCAATATTTTGTTTTCTTTGTATCAGCAGCTGTTTTAATTACATTTAAACAAGTTAGTAATTAAAATCAATAAGAGGAGAGATTGAAGCACATCGTTGTAGACCTCAAGGTTCATATTTTTGATCGGTTATTATTGAGTTAAAATTATTTTTCTAATTCAAAACACTTGATAACCTATAAACATGTTCGTAATTGTGTCCAGTATAAACTGTTTTAAAAGTTTCTTTGGCTCTTATTTTAATAAAAATCACCAAAAATAAGCATTTTCCCATGCTGTGAATAGGAATAGGAAATGTGGGGTAAATCAATCCCATTCACAGATAACTTATTAAGATATCTCTTTTTACAATTTTCAGATAATGATCGGAAGTATGGAGAACTCATATTTTGAGTTTCTCCTTTAAATTACGCTTTAAAATAAGAAAAGAAAAATTATAAAAAAAACAAACGCGCCGTAGTGTAATGTTGTTCAATGTAAATATCAGACAAACCGGAAGATTGAGTTACCTGGTGACGTCACTTCCGTTGGTTGTTTGTTTATTTAGGAATTTCGTGAATATAATTCTTTTACGTAACGCCCAGATTTCGTTGTATTTCTTTTACTTGGTTGGCAACAATAAATTTGTTTACAAAATGAGTGCATTGTTTTGGATTTACACTAGCGGAAATAAAAATCCCAACACCAAGAAGGAAAAGAGATATCAAAGTCAAATTTATTTCTATGATTGCACATAGTATCAATGTAAATTGATTAAAAAATCAGCTATCTTGGATGTTAGGGGGCCGAGAAAACCATGGAGGAGTGATGTCTCCATAGGTGTCCATTACCGCCGTCACACGTCATGGTATTGAGTGACAGGGGCTCTAAATGACTTTTGAGGGATTGGAGGACCATGTTGCCTCCTCCGGTAGTCCAAATTAATATGGTGTACCAGCGGACGTTGCATACCGAGCTAGGTGATTTCTCCTCGTTGACCGGACTTGTGTTGTGGGTGTTGATTCTAGAGAACGGGAAAGACGGTGTAAAAATGCAACCTAGGGGGTTAAGAAAAAAGCTTGGACATTGCATACAACATGTGGTTGTGCATGTTTATCTTGAAATTTGTCCCCAGGACAGGTCTGAAGGTAAGGACGGTCTACCGGCTGCAAAATTTCAATGATGCAGCTCTGGTTGGAAAAGGTACTGGTGAATCATGCTCAGGAGTTGCAGAAATGGAATCCAACGCACCCCCACTCCGTTACCCAGCATCACCACTCCATGGAACGATTAGAAAATCATCATCTGAGTGCGCTCTCTCCATTGTGTCTTCAAACTCATACTTCAAACTTCAACTCATAACTTCAAACTGTGTCTCCAAACTGAAGCAGGATTCTCTCATAAACACAATGTCATGAAATTGAGATTTTCATTTCCTTATTTCGTGCACTATTGGAAACAGAAAGGCCCATTTTCAACCCCTTGTTTATAGACAAAGATGTAAGAAGCTATGCGGACCAAACGGACAATCCGCAGTACTGCAAACGACAACCATCCCACTGCCGCTCGTCCTCAGTATGATCTACCGGATCTTAAGCACACCAGAGCTGCTTCATTGAGGTTTTTTAGTCGGTTGTCCGTCCTTACCTTCAAATCTGTCCTGGGGAAAAATTTCAAGAGAAAGATGCACAAACACATGTTTTATGCAATGTCCAAGCTTTCTTCTTCACCCCCTATGTTGCATTTTTACCCCGTCTTTCCCGTTCTCTAGAATCAACACCCACAAAACAAGTCCGGTCAATGAGGAGAAATCACCTAGCCCGGTATGCAACGCCCGCTGGTGCACCATATGAATTTGGACTACCTGAGGAGGCAATATGGTCCTCCAATCCCTCAAAGGTCATTTAGATTCCCTGTCACTCAATACCATGACGTGTGACGGCGGTAATGGACACCAATGGAGACAACACTACTCCCTATTTTTCTCGGCCTCCTAATATCCAGGAAGGCTGATTTTTTAAGCAATTCCCATTGATACTATGTGCAATCATAGAAATAAATTTGATTGTGATATCTCCTTTCCTTCTTGGTGTTGGGATTTTTATTTCCGCTAGTGTAATTTTTTTCCGATTTCAGTCACTAATGATATTATTAGCTGGTCAAATATGTTAAGAGGGATTAAATGTTACTATTTTATTAATTTACTGTTAAATTATTTTTATATGCATGTTAATAGTACACTACTGTTCATAAATTAAGGACGGAACTGTTTTTTCAACATAACACCTAGTGAAATTATTTTTCATCAATGAAAATTATACCAAGAGATGTTCAATGGGTACCCGAATACAGGGCCCGAAAGCAAATTTTCTCTACCAATATTTTAAGGGGGTAAATGGACCCTCCATTGATAATGGAGTCCCATTACAATTTGGAGCTGTGGCAGAAACGTCTGTGTAAGAGGTATTTTACCGAAAACTTTATGGTTATTGTAATGAATATGATTACTCCTGAACTCAGTGCATATTTTTAAAAGCCTGTGTTACCTTTAAATGGTATTTTTTATGTTTTATTGATAGAAATCGGTCTAATCATCATTTTTGGCAAGTTTTAGCTTCTGGGTAATTTTTGGTAATTGGTATCTTACCGTCAACCATGTTTTTAGTAGTTCTTACATGTGCTAGATTATGTTTAGGTCTGGAGACCCTGAAAGTAAATTATTTCTTTTAATATCGTGACTTTCAAGAAACCTTGAGACAGCCAAATTGTGATTTTGTGCAACTTTTTCTCTCATAAAGAGAAATTCTTGATCTGAAATTTCTTCTAAAAGAAGCGAATGGGACATGAGAACCCAGGCACGTGATCGCAGACATCAGGGAAAATTTTTTTCGTGTATAGGGAGTGTTGAAATGTCTATAACAGTAATAGAGTATCAATGGAGAAATTATATGTCTTAAAAACTCATTTCAAAGGTAATGGAGATATTATTTTTACAACTATATGTTTCTTTTTAGGTATGTCTACGTCCATAAACACTAAAAAATACTTTTTTTTCAAACATTAATAACAGATGTCCTTTCTGTGAAACTATACAATTATGTTGTGCCGTTTGAGCACCTCGTATACACCGCAGATATTTTCACTGATGTTTGCTATTGGGTACCTGTGTTCTCATGTCCCATTTGATTCTCTTAGAAGAAATTTCAGGTAAGGAATTTCTCTTTATGAGAGAAAAAGTTGCACAAAATCACAATTTGGCTATCTCAAAGTTTCTTGAAAGTTACGATATTGAAAGAAATAATTTACTTTCAGGGTCTCCAGACCTAAACATAATCTAGCACATGTAAGAACTACTAAAAACATGGTTGACGGTAAGATACCAATTACCAAAAATGACCAAGAAGCTAAAACTTGCCAAAAATGATGATTAGACCGATTTCTATCAATAAAACATAAAAAATACCATTTAAAGGTAACACAGGCTTTTAAAAATATGCACGGAGTTCAGGAGTAATCATATTCATTACAATAACCATAAAGTTTTCGGTAAAATACCTCTTACACAGACGTTTCTGCCACAGCTCCAAATTGTAATGGGACTCCATTATCAATGGAGGGTCCATTTACCCCCTTAAAATATTGGTAGAGAAAATTTGCTTTCGGGCCCTGTATTCCCACCCATTGAACATCTCTTGGTATAATTTTCATTGATGAAAAATAATTTCACTAGGTGTTATGTTGAAAAAACAGTAAATTAAAAACAGTAAACCGTCTTTAATTTATGAACAGTAGTGTACTTATCTCAGTGGCGGATCCAGCCTGGACCTAAGGGGGGGCAACCACATTTTAAGAAGGTTGGAGGTTCTTCCCCAGAAAAATTTTGAAAATTTGATTCTATAATTGAAGATACTTGGATGACGCCCCAGGGAAAATGGGGGTCCTCTCCCAGAACTCTTTTTGAAATTTTACCTTGAAAAGTAGTCTTTTGACTCATTTTTGAACATTTAAGATGGGATCGGGGGATAGCATTTTAACGTCCCAGCCAGAGAGACCCTTAAGATGAGAGGTCATCTTAAGGTTTAAGACTGCTCTAGATGGCAGTGGCATAAACATAAATTTATTTCTGAAGGAATCAAAATATGCTCCAAAAAATAAAGTCATTATCTGGCGAAAAGCTAGATTTCTGCAACAAGGGAGAGAACCTAAAATTAATCCTAAGCTTCATCATAGGTTTTATGTACTTTTTTTAATGCATTTATAGGAAAGATTCGCATTTTGATGTATAGTATGTTTCTCTCTATATTAAAAAAAAGTTACTGTCACCGCTGCCGCTGCCGCCGCTGTTTCAGAAAATTTTATTTTTGAACTCTTTGAACCCTCATATCGCAAAAACTACTTGATAGAAATTTATGAAATTTGAAATGTTTGTAAAGGAATATTTGGGGCACATTCTCGAACAAAAAGCTAACTGATGTGATAATTAGTACTGGGGTATTTTTAAGGTCAAAGTTGAAGTTTTTCTTTTTTCGCCGCGTAATCCAGTTCAGCGAAATCTATTAGCAGCAAAACTATGATTTTTTGCAGCCTAATACTCTGAAGTATGAAGATGTGCACTACGTCGCCCTTTTTTCGAATTTCGAATTTGGTTTAGAGTAATTAATTTTTTAATTTTCGAAATTTTTGACACTTTTTTAATTTTTTCTATCTAAAATGAAAACTAATCACGGTATCAATATGATTTTTTAAACACATATATTCTTATTTTTTAGAAAGAGATTGGCGTTTAGTTCTTTAAAAAATTCTAATTAGTTTTGGAGTAATTAAGCATCAAAGTTTCATTTTTTCCATAGTTTTAGTAGGTTTTTATCAGACGTGTTTAATGTTTTTTAATTTTATATTTGCCTGTTCACTAGATTGTCGCGAGCACGGATATTTAAATTTGAAGTTTTGAGGTGCACATTTTTGCTCTAAGTTTGCTAGCGATATAGTATAGACTTGTTTAATAATATTTAAAAGATACTTCGATATTTTTTGAAATACTAGAGAAATAAATAATTAAGCTTTTTTGAGTGTTATTTGTGCCGATGATAGGAAGAAGATTTTCGACAAGTTTGTTTTTCTCTGCTAAAGATCGATTGCAGATATTACAGATCGCTTCGTGATCTGTAATATATAATGTATAGCAGCAGTTACGGGGGTTGGTGAGCGTAAGCGAGCAGGGGGCGGTAGCCCCCTATCCATTAAATTATTGATAATTTAAAAAGGAATATTTCAGTTATAGTTTTATTTTGATATTTTCGTGGTAAGGATCCGAATTAAGTTATAGAAAAGTTTGAGAGATAAGAAGTTTCCATATTAAATGATCATCAACTACACTCTGTTCATTTAGAATTAGCGCCTGAGACGTAATGTATTAGAAGCATTTATAATTCTAATTATCGTCGAAAAAATTATCTTCTGCAATGACAAGTCAGCCTAAGCAGAAGTAGTTAAAATACTGTAGAAACAATCGGTCACTGAAGTTGTCTGATGAGCGTTATTAAGCATTGTTGAGCGTTTTTGATCCTGTTTCAGGCGACTATTCTAAATAAACAGACTATAAGTTCCAGGTTGTACTGGATAGTTGAGATGAAACAAGATCGCGAAGCGATCTTCAAAGAACTGCGAAGCAGTTCCGGGGGTTGGTGAGCGATAGCGAGCAGGGGGCAGAGCCCCCTAGTGTAGTATAAAAATGTAAACCAAAATAAGGAAAAGTATATTTTGAAAATCAAAAAGGGGATCTGGGAGTCTTCCCCTAGAAATTTTACCCTAAAAATCATGATTTTAACTCGTTTTGGTACCCAAAGCCAAAGCTCGATTCTCAGGGTGGGCCCGGACCTTATATATGTGGCTGATTCCTCCACAGGTCACCAATTTTCTTCCCTCTCTTTTTCATCACTCCACAGGCGTAATAGATTTTTATTTGGAAAGAGTCTCCAAATATATCCTCTAAAAAATTAGTCATTATCATGTTTACCAAAAAACAATAATGGGCAGGGTTAACAAGTGATTAACTGGTCTCGTGGACATTCCCCTTCAGTGGCGTATACTATAGAAATTTATTTCAGGAGGGGCCCAAAATTATTTCTCCCATACATATTAAATAGGTTTAATGAAACTTTGTAACACATTTTATGTATAATTTGCGTCTTAAAGAAGTACAGAATGAGACAAGTTGTGAGTAATTTTTTAAGTTTGATGTATCAAAGGGGGACTGAAGGCCCTCCCCCAGAAGATTTTTTAGAAAAATTGACTCTAAAAACATATTTTTAACTAGTTTTGGTACCTAAAGCCCGAATTTCAGGTATTCATTTTCATGTAGGATTTTCATTTTGATGTGCATAATGTAAAGAAGTTGTGAATAATTGAGTTCTAAATACAAAAGTGGGTCTGGGGTCCTCCCCCAGAAAATTTTTGGTAATTTGACCCAATAAAACAGGGTTTTAACTTGTTTTTGTATACCTTGTCCGAATTTCGGATGTCCGATTTTCGTTTTTTCCTTTTCTTACCGTAACTTTTAAAAAAGGTACCTGAGCCCAAGGGGGGGGCAAAAGGCCTGTTGCCCCCCCCCTGGATCCGCCACTGACTTATCTGATAAAAATTTACTGCTTATGGTGGTTTTTCTTGGCTAATGCAACAGTACCCATGAATTTTATAAACACTGTATACATATTTTTCATACACTGTATTTAATGTTTCCCTGCTGCATATTACTATTTATAAAACTCTATTTTCACCAATAAATTCAGTTGTTGTTCAATTCCGTTAGATTTCCTGCTAAATATCACCTATCTCTTTTGAAAGCTTAATATTCAAATATAAACATTTTAATGATAAACTGAACAGTTATAGATCTAATTAAACATTTTAAGGTTCAATTCCGTTAGAGTTCCCGCGAAATATCGCCTACCTCTTTTGGACACCAAAAGTTATAAATATTGCTAAATAATTTTAAATTCATGGATTAATATGTTTAATTAGATGTAAACCTAACTGTTCAGTTTATCGTTAAAAATTTTAAAAAAAAATTTATAGTATTTGAATATTAAGCTTTCAAAAGAGATAGGTGATATTTAGCTGGGACTCTAACGGAATTGAACCCATTTTAATATATGAATTTGAAATTATTTAGCAATATTTATACTTTTTGGTGTCAAACGAGATTGGCGATATTAAGCGGGACCTCTAACGGAATTGAACCTTTAGTTGGTAATGAATCGCACCATCGACCAGCGTATGGCGAGCGAGCGTAGCGAGCACAGGATTGCGAAGCAATCCTAGGGGAACTGCGTCAGCAGTTTCCGGGGGTTGGCGAGTGATAGCGAGTTTATAGCTAGTTTATAGATAGTTATCTATTTTGTCGGACAATATGAGGATATGATTCTACATATTTTTCTCAAGAATTTTCCAAAAAATTAGCTGGGTATCAATAAATTTTTCGGTTATCGTTATTATAACATGTTCCAATTGGGGGACAGCCGCAACGTACCTACATTTTTGTCGGACAATTTATTTTACGCGATATTCATGAATTTTTCTTGCTATTACATTTTATGACAATAGAGTATCTATAAATTTTTGGTACACTACCAAATTGACGACTTTCCGAAAAATGGGAGAGGGAAAGCTGCGTTTCCGAGAATTTGATAGAGAGAAATTTTGTCGGACTAGGTGTAATTAAGCAACACTAGAAGTTATGAGAGAGTATGTATGAGTTGTACTTTGTGTTGGCGGGCAACCTAACTATCAGTGTGTCAGTGGTACTTGGATTTTATAGATATAGATAGATAAGTAACTAATTTTTTACAGTCAATGTTCAAATATTCTTTTTATACTAATAATTGTGTTTGATTTATTTATTCTTTAAATAGTCTTCATTTTTGTTGCGTTTATTGAAACAATTCCGTTCCGGTATCATAAGTCTTTCTGTTTTTTTTCAGTACAATTGCACATTTGAAAGAGTATTTGCAAGAGAGTAAGTCAATTCTCATGCATTCATTATTTTATGCATGACATTCATGTGTTTGACTCCATTAATATTAAACTATTCCATTGATACTGCCTTAATGGTGTCGCGTTATGAGCGGACGTGTTGTGAGCGGACAAGTTAAAATCGAGATCGAATAAGTAAGTTGTGCTGTTTGCATTCATATTGGCTATTTTAATGCTCTTTTTGTGTGATTTGGGTGTTTTTTGTAACATTAAAGATTATCTAGCATCTGATTCCTCTATCCTTTCTCTAGCCTCTGATGGTGAAATTCAAAATTTTATTTTCTGTTTGAGTGCTTATTTTATAGAACTTTTCTGCAAAAGAGCATTGAAATAGTTAATATTACTACACATTTTATACAAATAGCATACAAAATCATTAACTTTCCGATTCGATCTCGATTTTAACTTTTCCACTCACAACACGCAACCGGGTTTCATAACAAGTTATAATTTTATTTGTGTTAGTCCTTCTATTTCCTGCTCTTTTCTTAGACTTCAATTTCATAAGAAAATTTCAAAATAAAAAGGAATTAGTAAGATATCAATTTTTTTCAACTTAAAATATTTGTGAATGTTCTTATATTTCTTTCAATGGTTGTGCTGTATTCTAAATAGGGTTCTGAATTTTCACTAAATATTTGGTGGTTTTACAATGAAAATTCGAGATTACTTATATATAAGGGGTTTTTATCAATTTTCACAAAACTTGGTTTTTGGACTTATTCATTTTTTTGAACTGATTATTCAATACAGTTTTACTTCATTCTTTCACAAGATTTAAAATTTAGTACTATATTGATTCCAGAAAACAAACCATTTTATTGACTTTAAGTAAAAATTCACTTTCTAGATGTCAAACGGTGACTATTGAGTTGGATTTTGATGAATACGAAGTGACAAATATGACATACAACCCTAAATTTGAAGTGAGTATTACTTACATTGCTTTTGGCGTTTACAGAAAATTTACACTGCATTTAAGCACTGATTCCTTGTTTCCCATTTTCAAAATTCTAGATTCTCCCATGATATCACATACCTTTAAATCTCTTCTTTAAAAATCTCCAACTTGAACTTTTTCACTTTCTTTAGTAGAAATATTTTAATATCACCCCAAATCAGAAATTTTAACAAATTTAAAATTATATGGTACTTGCAAAAAAACCATACGGTTTTCTAATTGACGCATTTTAACTTCGGTTACTGTCTTCAAGTACTCTTTTTTCCTTTCGTATTGTTAACTTTTCAATTTTGGTGAATTTTATGCATATTTACAAGAAAATGAAAACTTTGCAGTGGTTGAAGCATTTTTGATGAATTCAGGGTCATTTAAAAGCTAAATCCATGCAGTTATTAAAATAAATAATTTTTTTATTGAAATTGGAAAAACTCGTTCTGAGAAAAAAGTGTCTAAAAATATCTATCAATACTTTTAATTAAAAATAAATAAATAAATATTTATTGGAAATATTTTGAGGTGCCTAATCAAAATGAATAGAGTATAACTTATGGATGCGAATTTTCCTTTCATTTCAGAGTTTGGAACTCTTCAGCGTCATCGGAGGCTACATGGGAATGTACTTGGGCATATCGCTCGTAGCCGTATACGATTTCCTGGAAATGGCCATCAGTGCCTCCTGCGTGTTCCTAAAGAAAAACAAGAATGCTAAAATGAGGGCCATTAAGAAGGACTTGATGCAAAACGCTCGGGATGCCTATAACGGTTACAATTATAACGCGTCCGAATTCAGAAGGAGAACAGTTTCCCCTTGGGTGCAGAAATTTTAATTCTTTCATACTTGAGAATGAAAATATTTAACGAGATACATAGCTTGTTTCATTGGAAGGCACTTACTTATAAAATGAAATATCATCACCGGTTGATCCCAATATTAGAGCATATTAATCATACTTCTAGTAAGGTTTTTTTAAAGAAAACATTCTATGTTTTTGTTTTAAGAATGCTTGCTCCTTAGACACAAACTACAGATATTTTATTGTTTATGCTGCTGCTGTCAATAGTTATACTATTAACTATCAATAACATTTTTGACAATTTGTTTGAAATAAATTTCTGAAACCATGTTTCGTGTGTTATTATAGTAAATAAATACAATTAAAGTTCGAGAAAAAAACTATAAAAAGTTCAGTTTGTCATTTTTTTTCAATTAAATAACAAATTTATCAGTAAAACGTTGTCTGAAATAATTTTTCGCAATTTCATTCATTCATTGATCCTTTATTTCATTTCTATGAACCTAAAATTTTGGCGCATTCAATAACTTTACAAATATTGGAAAAAAGCATAAAATCTAATAATCCTAATAAATCTAATAACAAAGTTTTGCCATACTTTTAAATTAGAATACCTTAAAATTTTAAAACATGAAATTATGTACAAAATTTTTCGAACTGTCATGTCAGTTCAATAAAATTAATTTATAATTCTAAAATTCAAATTTTAAAGTAAATAGTAAGCAGAGTTTTCCAGATAAATATTTCAGAACTTGTTAGGAGCGTATGAATAAGGAGTCGTCAAAAGTAGGCATGGGAAGTTGTAGAATTGCTAGTGAAAGTTGACAACTTTCTAAAATTTTATTAAAACCAGCAAAATTGTTCGATTCCTACATTCATTACTTAAAAACCAATTTAAGAGCTGAAATTTTAGTAAATGCTTAACCCCCAGACCAGACCTATAGTAATTAATAAATCTTAAAAGTATTAAGTAGGTCATGACTTATTTTATGCCCGTGATAGCCACCTACGGACTTGTCGCCAAATCAAAAAAATCGAAAATCAAGAAAAATTGAAGGACGTCACACGCGATCAGGAAAGACCGCTGGGCGGATTTTCAGTACCCTCTCGAGTTCACAAGAAGATCAAGAAGAGAAATTTACAGAAAAAAAATCAGCCGAATTAAATTCAGTATTCTTAATATTCGAAATTAAGTCTGAGATTTGTGGATTAATTTGAAATAAAATATTAAACTAACATTTTTGTGTTAATTAGTTAATTTATTTTCATTTCATTTATCTTTGTTATTTTTCTTCCACGCCAATATCTGTTTCTTTCTAGTTGGCTTACTGTATGAGTTTGTGACTCCTTGGTGGCTATAACATGCACTGCACATTACACACTGGTTCACATTTTTTCTGCGTTCATTCTTGTTCCCCAGTAATGTTATGTTATGTATTTATTATATTTTCTGTAATAAATATGGTTTGATTTGAAAACAAAAACTTGTGAGTACTTGGTGTGTTTATAGCTAGGGGAAAGTCAGACATAACCGGATAGGTGGACAAAACAGGAATTTTGAGTGATATCTAGCGAAAACTGCTGGAACTATTTCCAGGCATGAACCCTGACAACTTCCAGTAAATAGAAGTTGTATAAACTAACCCATGCAGAGGTAATTATTTTTTTTAAGTTTCATTGGTAAAGCTAACCCTTTTAGCATCTGCAATACTACGCCACCAATCTTAAATACCTAAGGATTTGGTACTCTCGGTTAGTACAGCGTATGATACCTGATTATTTATTTGTTATTTTAAAAGTTCATATTGGCGCCTAATAGTTTTATTGACGCTTGGGTAAAATTTCTTCAAACGGGCACGGTCGGACAAAAGAGGGATACAGGTAGAATTGGATTAAGCTTGTATCATTGCGTATGTGAACATTCTAAATTTAAAGAGATCTGGATATAGTGCTTTCACAGCAAAGGGTGAGCACATGAAATGACGAACAAGACCAAACATGAAACTTTTTTCTTAAAACGTTTTACCCTTAGACCGTTATTTAAATTGTTATTTGATGAAAACTTTATATAAATTGAAATTCTAGAAGTTTATTATGTCATTCCATGCAAGTTTTCTTATAATAAACAATATTTTTTCGAATTTACTAGCTATTTTGATTATTCTATCCAGCCCCCCTCCTCCCGATTGTTTACTCATCTAAAATATGTGCTTTTGTGACCTCTATTACTTTTATTTATGTGATTAATTTATTATATTTTCTTCATAAGGAAGCGGTTTATCGTTTTAGCACCAAATTTAACTGCTTTGATCACACAAAAAGTTAATATTCAAAAAATAAAGCTTGGGTCCAGATTTTGTCTGACTTTCCTCTACATACTTTCCATAACATAAGATACATAAAGTTTTCTGCCCATCAATTGATCTAGTAAAAACAGCTGGTTGAATTATCTGATAACTAAGAAATTGAATTATCTGATAAGAAAGTTTCTTATTAAACAGTACAAAAAACTCTCTGGTAAAAGTAGTTCTAAAATAGTCTACTTAGAGAACACATAGAAGTCATAACAAAAAATTTCAATTTAGGAACTTATTAGAAGTGACTTACTTTCCTTTCATTCTCAATAAGCTGATATACCTATCTTTTTTGTATACATACAGGGTGTTTCAAAATTGCGTTGCACGGCTTTTATTCGGAACCAATGCCTCCTAAGGTCATGGGAGTAAGGTCTACCTAGAGAGCCTGTATACGAAAGAGAGGCGACAACTCAGTATAGCGCGCGCAGATCGGTAAGGGGGCATCCATAAATTACGTGAGGTCAAAAAGGGGGGAGGGGTTTGGAAAAATCTCACCAAACCTCACCAAGGGGGGAGGGGGGTTGATTAAAATCTCACGTCAACTTTTTAAGTTAGAAATTATACGATTTTCTTTTTTTTATGTATGAGAAAGGATAAGATACTGCAAAATATTTTTAAAAAGTTATAGGTAAATCTCACGTGGGGGGGAGGGGGTCCAGCAAAATCTCACTAAATCTCACCAAGGGGGGAGGGGGTCCAGATTTTGGAAAAAACTCCTCACGTAATTTATGGATGACCCCTAAACAGGTTTTCTGTTCGCCACAGGTTTCCCTCCATAGGATTAGCGTGGGGCGGTATGATACAGTTTGGACAGAACTAGATGCGCAGAGGCGCTTTTAAGCGAGTTGTCGTCTCTCTTTCAAATATAGGCTCTGTCCAAACTGTATCTTGCCGCCGGTCTCGAGTCCAATGCTAATCCTATGAAGGGAACCGGAGGGAACCGGCTGTGGCGAACAGAAAACCTGTTTACCGATCTGCGCGCGCTATACTGAGTTGTCACCTCTCTTGGTCTACCCATAGGTAAGTTAGCCTGGAAAATCCATTGAGATGACTTACAGCGCCCCTGGCGGCGAAATTAAAAAGTTAGAAAAGTTAATTTAAAAACTAAAGGAGATAGAACAAAAACATCTGTGAGAGTATTGTTTCCAACGTTATGAAGAACTCACTGAAAAAAATTTGATCAAAATATCTTGAATATTCGCAAAGATATTAGCATGTGAAAATAGCACTTTTTCAGGGGTCAAAAAAGAAAAAGTTCACATATTCGCAAAATTTTCAGTGTTATTGTGTAGTTGTGTGTTTTTTTAGTTTAAGGAACACAAAATTTAATCAAAAAATCAAAAAAATTTGCAAATAAGCGAACTTTTTCTTTTTTGACCCCTGAAAAAGTGCATTTTTCACATGCAAATATCTCGGCGAATATTCAAGATATTTTCATGAATTTTTTTTCAGTGAGTTTTTCATGACGTAGGCAACAATACTCTCACTGCCCTATTGGAAAAATTTTTTCTGGTATTCAATAAACCAGTATGAATTATACTGGATCCAGTATAAATTATACTGGAACCAGTATAAATGATACTGGATCCAGTATAATTCATACTGGTTTATGGAATACCAGAAAAAAATTTTCTAATAGGGTGAGGTTTTTGCTCTATCTCCTTTAGTTTTTAAATTAATTTTTATAACTTTTTAATTTCGCTGCTAGGGTCACTGTAAGTCATCTCAATGGATTCTCCAGGGTCACTTACCAAGGGGTAGACCTTACTTCCATGACCCTAGGAGGCGTTGGTTCCAAATAAAAGCCGTGCAACGCAGTTTTGAAACATCTTGTATATCTTTGTTGATAATAATCAAATCAGGATATCTGGTTACGCATTTCAAGGTGATATTTCATCATCCTTTAAAAGATTGTGAATTAACAACATAACACTCTAAAACATCGGTTTTATAAACTGTAGCCCGTGGAGACCCGGGGCCCCCAGCGCCTTCTTATGGGGTCCGGGAATTACCTTGGGGAACTCTCAAGATACCTTTGACTTTGAGTTTCAAAATTATATAAAACACTAGTTTAAAGGGGCAAATTTCAAAAACAATTCCTGGGATAGGACCCCCCAGTCAACTGGAAATTTTGACTTTTATTTATAATATGTAGAAATTCTGTGGTTGACAAAAAGCTGTTTCTCTTCAGGTGCAATCAAAAATGTCTCAAAAGGATCTAAAACAATATTTTTGAGGTAAATTTTTCTGTTGGACGCAGAATCCCCATAATTGCTTGGAGTAATTTGTAAAACGTTAACATAATATGGAACGCAATTTAAATACTACTTTTAAGTACAAAGTTAAACTCAACGAACAAATATGCTCGTTTTCTTAGAAATAACGTTGAGTCAAACCCGGACACTTAAGTCTGGTTACGGGTACGGGTTCAAAATCTTGGGGAGCCGAGATGTCGGGCTGTTACGTAAGGGAGGCAACGACGATCGAAAGTTTAAAAACGACTGTTCTAAAACATTACTTAAGTTATCTGGTTCTATACGCCTGACAAAACAAAATTATATGCGTACTGTGTTTTTTGTTTTAAAACCTTTCAATTAGTATTAATTTTTGCAACTACCTGTTCAAGCACTATCAACTTAAAGATCTACTGAAGTTTCAAAAAACGCTCGCGTAATAGTTTTTTATGATTTATTCAGTAAGTAACTATAATCTTTCAACAGTTAATGCAGTACTAATGGAATTAAATGTATTATTGACATGGTGATGAATTAATCATATCTCTCATGAGTGTAGTTAAAAAAAGGTATAAAACAAAGAATATCAATTTTTTTCTACCAGATCGGTATATATTCTGGTGGCACATATAAAACTTGGTAGATAGGTGAAATTTTCATTCTGAACAAAAATATTGTAATGACCACACCTGTAGATAGACCACTCTAACGGATAATATGTGTGAATCCTCCTAATTACTTAAACTTCCCCTTCTTACTCCTACCATCATATCGAAAGGTGAGAGTTTATTATCACATTTCAGTATAAGATTATTGTGTTTAATCGTATCGTAATGATTTGACCAAACAACGAAATGTTGTGTTTTATCTTCAGATCTTAGTAAGAGTGCAGAACAGTGATTGTAAAAAGTGTCCAAAAATTTTGTGTTCTAAAATGTTTTTAAATTTATTATGTATTTCCTTCGTAACACTTATTTAATGTAGCTAAAATTTTAAAATTAAACAAATTTAACTACTATATAAGTTCAATGAATGCCAAAAAAGTTACAAATTGAGATTAAAATGTCACTAATTAATATCATTGCTAAAAATTAAGTAACAAAATTTACAATTTCTCTTTTACAGCACCAATGTAAAAAATAGAAGTCGATTCATTTTGTTGAAAATTAAATTATACTTTCGATTATTTATACCGAGGAATAAAAAAAATATAAAAGAGACTAAAACTGCAAGACTGCAACATTAATTCGTTTTAGTTAATATCAGAGTCGGCCAGTCATTCATTAGATGTATAAAATGAAAATTGCATTTCGCTTAGTTTGAAATACACTTGTTAAAAATAAAAATACTAACGACCGTATTCTGTGCTTTCTGACCAGCCAGCGGTTAAACAGCAATCAAAGAAGGATTTCACCAATCAAAGTCGGCGATTCCTTCTTTGATTGGTGATAAACTGTTTATCAAGTAGCACATAATACGGCCATAAGACAAATATAAATTAAGTGGGAGTTCGGAAAATATTACAGTTCTAGCTGGTTTCAGAAGAAAAAAATATTTGATATTGTTTTAAAATCATAGCAGAATTCAATGGGTCGGTTAATATATATATAGTAGTAATTTTTAAAAATAAAAATTATAACTCTTAATAATGAGGCTAGGGGGCTATGAAAGATGTCGCATCGGATAGGGCATGGTCACTTTACTACACCTAAACCCCACTTTTCTGACTGTATATGTAGGGGCTTAAAAGTTTAGGGGACAATCTTGGGAAACCCTGTATGGTAAGCCTTAGGGCCACATGCAGCTGCCATCGAATCGAACCGAATATCGAATATTTGTAATGGCATCGTAAATCGAAAAAAGCGATTCAGCAGTGTCACCACAGACAAGAAGAGACAGACCGGTCAATAGGCGGGGCTTATCCAGAGAGCTCAAGTGGCGCCTCTGGCAAGCGGTACCGGCATTAATCGATTAATTTAATATTTTTTAATCGAAATCTTTATACATTTTTTTGTTGACGAAACTTGCAATATTCGATTTCGAAAGTAAACATGAAGTTTGTGTAAATCGTTTTAATCGGACTCTTTTCAATTGTTTTCAAGATTTGTAAATCATTTTAACAGTGTCTTATTGCATTAAGGCACATTTTATCTCGTTTCTTCCCTATTTTGCAATGTATGGGAAAATCTGTGTTGCATTCTTGAACTTGATTTCTAAGCCTGATAGAATTCGGTATAATTCGCGTTAATTATAGGCGTATATATTTAATTCAGATGAAAATGAATCCTAGTATTATATATTTTTATTGTCAAGAATTCATTTTGAATGTGCCTGGGATCTGGGATTCGTATTTGCAAAATATGTGTTCGTTTAGATTCACGGGGATTTCAACTTCATTTACACATCATTTTTGTCTTAAAAAGCCAAGGGATTATAACAAATATTTGCAGTTATTGAAATATGAGATTTAATAAAATCATTTAGATTCTCATTATTTACTTGTGTGATTCTTGATTACTTTATATTTAAGCTTGTATTTTTACAATCGAGTTTTTCATCATATGCGATCACGAAATTTTGTTGATGAACAAACCTTAATGATTTAATTTAAATTTTCTATTATAATAGCAAATTTTAAAAATTTGTTGAAAGAAAAGAAATTTTTTAATTTTAAAAAGCATTAAAATTTCTTATGTGATCGCCAAGGATCGCGATCCTGGTGACCATATGGTCGATGGATTACGTCTTCGCAAAACGTCTCCATGGTTGCCAGACCTAAAAGCTTAACTGTAACCACAGTTTTAGTGCAGGTACCGTGGGTTGAGGGCGTTCGTGTCGTGGGCCGCCCATTGACCGGTCTGTCTCTTATTGTCTGTGAGTGTCACAATCGTTTTTCTCCATGACGTCGGCGCTCACAGGTCGACCAATGGAACTACCAGTATTACTAACGCCATCTGGCGATAAATTGACCCCATTGGACTCGCTTCACCTGACGTAAGGATGACGTGCTAGCTACCATCCAATCAGAATTCACTTCGATTCACGTGACCAATATTCGAGACCCTCCGGAGGTATCGAGCTCGTTTTTGACCACGTGACTCGATACGAGTAGCAGAAGTAACAGGTTGATAACCTGTTATTTCGATATACGATGGCAGCTGCATATGGCCATTAATGAGGAAATACAGTTATTTATGGTGTATAATGTAGTCGGCTGCAAAAAAATCGAAACAGAGACGATTGTGAGTGATTGGTTGGGGTTAGAAGGATACTGTAAACGCCAATTTTCATGATTTAGTGTCCTCTTTGAAACAAGCTATAATTAAAGTCCTTAAGGGGCCGTCTACATATTAAAAGAAGCACCAACTTTCGTTTTTCCTATGGGTGACATCAAAGATTATTCCCGATTCTGAAAGAACACCCCCTAAAACCCCCCAAAACCAAGTTTCGTGTTGTTTGGCCCACAAACAAAGCCAGGAGTGGGAGTTGAAGTTCGTTGAATTTACGTTGAAATCTTGTTTTTCATAGATTTTGATCCTTACAACCGTTAACCCCACGCACACTGTAGGAAATTTCAATTAGAAAAATTAGCGCCAATCTCTTACCGCCAAAGATATACAGCTTATGAAAATTACGGTAACCATAAAATTGTTAGACACATTTATTATTAAAACCTTGCTGAATGTAGCCGTGTGGCATAACGGTTAGTGTGCCTGTTCGCTAAGATATAGCATCAAGTTCGAATCGCACACCTAGCGTGAGCTTTATTTGCTTGTGGAAATTTGAAGATGCTTTGAATTTAATCTACTAAAAAGTTTTTATATTTTTACAATATTCATTTCAGTAAAAGACAAAATCAACCGATTTTTTGAGAGCATGCAATATGTATTTTTTAATTTTGATATATTTTTAATTAAAAATTTAGTTACCTTTGTAAAGTAATTTAAGAAATTAAATAACTACATACAATTACAATTTTTTTAGATGAAAAGATTAGGAAACAATACTTTACAATACTTGTCTAAAAATTTCACTTGCATTAAATTTGAAATATTTTTGAATTATATGAATATAATTTCAAAACAAAAAAGAGTATACTATACAAATTCGTTCGTTACATAGATTTCACAAAAGGAATTTTGTTTTAAATATAAATATAATTTTAAGAAAAGTCGCTCCACTTAATAATGACGGTGTCATCTTACATGCTGCATTGTCTAAAAGGAATTCAACGTTTTGGTTTATCTTTAACTAGCTGATTTGCCCGGCCTTGCACGGGTGGAGTGTATTAATTCATTTTTTAAAGTTCTCCCAAGTTATATGTCCGATTTTTCGAATCACCAATAACCCCGGTGTCCCCAGTACTTTTTCATATTCCCGATAGCTTCATTTCCGATTTTCATGTTCCCGATAGTTTTCATAACCCGGTTTTCCCGGAAACTTTTTATATCCGGGTGTTCCCGGTACCTTTTCATATCCGGATGTTCCCCCTACCTTTTCATATCCCGGTGTTCCCGGTACCTTTTCATGTCCCAGGTTTCCCGGTACCTTTACATACCCCCGGTTCCCGATAATTTTCATATCCAGTTGTTTCCAATAATTTTCATCCCGGTATTCCCGGTTCCTTTTCCCCATCCCAGTTCCAACTGTGACATCTCATTCCATCAAATATTTATCCTTTCCATGGGATAAAAACAATCATATTGAAATCATCTCTTTTTTTAAATCTAGTGTTTAAAATGTACCTTTTAAAGTGTACCATTTCATATCCGGATGTTCCCGCTACCTTTTCATATCCCGGTTTTCCCGGTACCTTTTCATAACCCGGTGTTCCCGATAATTTTAATGTCCCGGTTTTCCCGATAATTTTCATAACCCGGTGTTCCCGATAATTTTCATAACCCGGTGTTCCTGATAATTTTCATCCCAGTATTCCCGGTGCCTTTTTCTCATCCCAGTTCCAACTGTGATATCTCATTCCATCCCGATTTTTTGTCTATTAAACATTTATCTTTCCTATGTGATAAAAACAATCTACTTGAAATCATCTCTGTCATTTGAAATCCAGTGTTTAAAATCTTAAACAGAATTTTCTTAAAGTATTCCCGCTATCCTTTTAAAATTCCGCAAAAAATAAATTTCAAAATAAAATAAATTTCGAAAATACCTCGATAAAAAGTTATCAAGTAAGCTTGTCTTTTTAATAAAACCAACTTCTTTAAAAGCTTCTCTGAAAGAGTAAAAACAGATTGCTAGTTATAATAAAAATCTAGTGATTATAGTCTAGTAAACCAATTCCGCTATGAAGCAATGAAATTTTAGCTCTGTTTCCTCGGAAACTTTTAAATTCTTGCTATTTATATATATTTTTCTGAGAAATTAAAATATTAAAGAAAGTAAATTAATTATTTTAATTTACTTCGGTTTTCTGATAACTTTTATAATATTTAAATACAGATGTTCACACTGTTATTCTTCATAACTTTTGTTGTAAATAATAAAATATGTATAAATGTTAATCAGTTATATTCATTCAAGTGAGGCAAGACGTCGCCTTAAGATAGAGAAGTAAACACTGCAATTTATGCATTTCAACAATGCACAATGCTATTTCAATGGGTAAAACGGAGTCGAAAAAGCGCCGAAAAGCAGGGAAGGAGTCGTTCGATTTTAAAATCGTTTCTTAGTGCGCGTCTAATGGCTGAAAGGAAGGTCTGTGTCAAATTTCAAGCCAATCGGTCCGGCAGTTTTGGAGATTTCGTGATGAGTGTTATGAATGAATCTCTGGTATTTGGATTATATATATATAGATATTAAATGTAATCAAGATATAAATTAACTAAACATAATTCGGTATCACACAGCTTTCACATATATTGCCCTCCCCTTGGACTACCACCCCATTTTTACATATAACAGGATTATCCAAGGGTTGCACCAGCCGCTCACCCCATAGTGGTTTTCAGAGCTATAGGAGGAAGTATTTTAGAAATACTCTTCGCAGCGGGTGCGGTTAATGTTCGGAATGAAGGTAGACTCAAATAATTAACTAATAATAAATAAAATAGTGGTGACTACAAAAGAAAACATTAACACTGCTATAAAAATTTAGCAACCACTTTAAATTTAATATTCTTTCTAATAGGTCATAGTGAATAAATCTTTACAGCCTGGAATGTGGAGCACAGCAGGTCCACCTGCATGTGTTATCAAAGATAGATGGGTCCTAAATTCTTACTGGCATCGGGTTTAGAAACTAATTTAGAATATTTTAAAACTGTTTGATTGGAGTGGATGGGTCAGGGATGGATCAGGGGACATCCATAAATTACGTGAGGTCAAAAAGGGGGAGGGGTTTGGAAAAATCTCACCAAGGGGGGAGAGGGGGTCGATTAAAATATCACGTCAACTTTTTAAGTTAGAAATTATACGATTTTCTTTATATGAAGCACAAAATGTAAACGAAATTATTTTTAAATTTATCAATGACCACACGATGATGAATTTTTTTCCCTTCCTTAAACCCCAAATTATTTAAAATATCAAGAAGCGTCAAATCGTCAGTATGATTAGAGTTAATTAATATTAAATCATCAAACTTTGAAGTTTAATATTTGACTTGTCAACCGATTTAATACTTATAATATTGGTATTTTATTCATCAAGCACAACGTTTTACCTTAAATGTTATTAAAACTCTATATCCAATCTAATGAAACGTAATTCCCCCAATTAATTATTAAAAATACGACTGTAGAATCATTATAATCAATATTAAAAAAATTCTGAAATTATTTTTATTCCTATACGTATAAGGAAATTGAAAGAATTGTTATTTGTAAATAATAACTCTCAATTAATTATTATTATTATTCGTAAACAGCAATATAAATTGTAAAAATTTGTTTTAAAAGAGTTATATTTGAAAAAGTATTCAACATCTATTCATCTTTGTATTTGCCTGTATCCCTATGGGTTAACCTTGAACAATGAGACATGCGGAATTGCGATGATAGAACCTGCAACCTAACCTAGTGATCACGAGCTTGTTACGCCAACTAGGCTACTACTTTAGGGTATCCTAATTGGAAGACAAAATTGCGCCAAAGTATAGATAAATAGCCAAATCTGTTTTAACTTTTGTAGTAATTGTGCTAAAATATAGATAAATAGCCAAATCTGCTTTAACTTTCCTAGGAATTTTTCTAATGAAATTTCCTACAGTGTGCGCGGGGTTAATGGTTGTAAGGATCAAAACGAAATTTCAACATAAATTCGACGAACTTCAAACCCCCCTCCTGCCTTTGTTTGTGGGCCAATCAACACGAAACTTGGTTTTTGGGGGTTTTAGGGGGTGCTCTTTCAGAATTGGGAATAATCTTTGATGTCACTCATAGGAAAAACGAAAGTTGGTGCTTCTTTTAATATGTAGAGGGCCCCTTAAGGACTTTAATTATAGCTTGTTTCAAAGAGGACACTAAATCATGAAAATTGGCGTTTACAGTATCCTTCTAACCCCTACCAATCACTCACAATCGTCTCTGTTTCGATTTTTTTGCAGCCGACTGTACAATACTGGCAAAATAAATCGACTCAGACCCTATATCTCCGGAACGGCTTGTGATATAAAGACAAATAAGGTATCATTTTTCATGATTTGAAGTATTCTATATACAGAAAATTTTTCAAGTTCTTAGGGGGTCGTCTTCATATTAAACGAAGCACCAACTTTCGTTTTTCCTATCAAAACCATCAAAGATTATTCCAGATTCTGAAAGAGCACCCTCAAAATCGAGAATTCAACGTAAAAAACGAGATTTCAACGTAAATTCGACGAACTTCAACCCCCACTCCTGGCTTCATTTGGGGACCAAATGGCATGAAAACTGGTTTTGGGGGGGTTTTAGAGGGTGCTCTTTCAGAATCTGGAATAATCTTTGATGGTTTCTATAGGAAAAACAAAAGTTGGTGCTTCGTTTAATATGAAGACGACCCCCTAAGAAGTTGAAGAATTTTCTGTATATAGAATACTTCAAATCATGAAAAATGATACCTTATTTGTCTTTATATCACAAGCCGTTCCGGAGATATAGGGTCTGAGTCGATTTTTTTTGCCAGTATTGTACACCATAAATTACTGCATTTCCTCAACCTTTAACGCCCCCTAGCGGCAATGTTAGGATTTATAATTTTTATTTTAAAAACTTTTAGAGACATGCTAAATTAGTCAGTTACGAAAGTTGAAGAGCAGCATAGATTTAGTAAGAAAAGACACCTTGTGCCGAGAAATGCTTTGATTAAACCTCTAAAATACACGCTCAATTAGGTAGAATGAATATACATAGTTTTTACGTCCCAAAACGCTCCTCATAATGCAATAACTAGAAATTTTCATTCTTATGATCTAAGAATATTCTTCATTATGTACCTAAATCATAAAAAGGAAAATTTCTCATTTTTACCTTTTAAGGAGCGTTTTAGGACGTAAAATCTAAATAAATTTTCTACCTTATTCATCATGCGTTTTGATGGTTTTATTCAAGGTATTTTTCTGCACAAGGTGTCTTTTCGTACAAAATATTATGCTGCTCTACAACTTTGTATATGCATAATTTAGCAAATCTCTAAACGCTTTAAAAATAAAAATTACACCTTTTAATAATGAGGTTAGGGGGCGTTGAAAGTTGTCGCATCGGATAGGGCATGGTCACTTTACTACCCCTAAACCCCACTTTTCTGACTCTAAATGTAGGGGCTTAAAAGTTAAGGGGAAAATTTTGGGAAACCCTGTATGATAAGCCTTAATGAGGAAATACAGTAATTTATGCCGTATATTCCTTAGAACTGTCATGCATTTTACCATAATGGCCCCACTTTAGGTCCGAATCATGGCGAAAAAGAAGAGTGTTTTGAAAACCGCCCTGAAGGGTACAGTCGTAATCGTATGTACTGTCGGCTTTTTGTGGCAAACGTTGGAGTTTTTCTTTTTGTATCAGACTTACCCGACGGTCGTGGACATCCAAGTTGCAGTCCCTTCGGAAATTGATATTCCGGGTATCACTTTGTGCTCCGGAAGCGGGTACGTATTTTTCCTGTACTTCTATAACGGAAATATTCTTTAAATAAATTTTGGAAATACTCCTTAATAAGGTTGTACATTATTATTTCACCGAACTGAAAACCCTACTAAATAATAAAATAGTGTCCAAATATTAATTTTAACATGAATGAAATAATGACACCAATATTTAGTCCTCAATCTTTATCAATGAAGAAATTCATATCGTACGATCTTGTAAGAGAGTGGTTCGGACCAAATTATCCTAACTAAAGTATTTTAAAGGGGAACCCCCTGAAACCAAATTTCATGAAATTATGCCACGAATCAGTAGAAAAAATCACCCTCTTCAATTTCAATTCAATATTTCAATCACTTTTATAATTTGAAAACGGTCTGAAAAATATTGAATTAAAATTGAAAAAGAATTTGATTTCACTTCTAATTACCGGCAAAATTTGATCCAAATTTTGCAAAATTGTCCTTTACTGGACACAGTTTGCATTTTAGGGCATGAGTTCGTATGAAAATCTCGTTTTTCATGGTATGTCAAAACTGCAATTTACTGTGCAGTTTGTTTTTCAGCATAATTGGTCTTCAGAAGGGAAACATCGTTTTACAGAATATCAGGGCAATGCAGTAAAAGCAGATTGCATTTTTTACAGCAATTTTTATTTGACACATTCATTTGTTAAATTTGGCAACGACCTTTTTAAACACGCTGTATTTTTACGGGCTTTTTTGTTTAATTTGATTAGTACAGATATAAAAGGTGTTACAGTAGCCCATTTCACGGATTTTATTTTTAACCAATGTCTTCATGGGTCATGAAAGTAAGGTAAGATTCTACGGTGGATCCATTTTTAGACGGCTTACAGCATTCCCTAACGGCCAAGTAAGAAAGTTAAAAGAATTAATTTAAAAACTTAAGGAGACAGAACGAAAACTTCAGTAAGAAACCCGTTTTCAATAATGACAAACGCACAATGTTTCACATGAAAATATCTAAAATATTCGAGGAGATATTAGCATGTGAAAATAACACTTTTCCAGGTCTCAAAAAAGAAAATTTTGCCAATTTTGAAGTGTTTCTGTGATATCATGTACTTATGTTTTAGTTAAATAAAGAAAAATTGTATCTAAAAAAAGAAAAACTAGGGTTACTTGGGGTAAGTGGGTCACCCCCTAAAACTATAATATGTACAGGAAATTTCGCACTTATTTGCATTGATTATGTTACATCTTGTCACACCGATGAGTTTTGCATTTATTTGAGATTTGTTTAATTTATTTTTAAGATTAAGAACTAACTTAAAATATAGCTTCCCAGAATGGATTTTTTGGAGAGTTCAAGACGCATTTTTCAAAGAAGTATTTCCGGGTAAGTTTTCATTACATTTTAATGTTTATTGAACTGTTTTGCAGAGTCTGACCTATACGGCAGTTTTACATACGGCAATTTTAAATTTTTCAAAAATTTTAATTTTGAAGTGTTTAACAGGGGGGTCCCCTTACCCCATAGTTTTAGCATGGTTAGGGTAAGTGGGACCCCTCAGTGTGGGGTAAGTGGGACCCTTTATTATGATATAAGTGGTTCTAGAAGGTCCCATATGATAAGGAACTACTATTGAAGACATGGGCGAATTTTAAGGGGGTTATATGGATCTCAGCAATAGTGTTCATTCTCATTTAGTGTGTGTGATTTCTTTTTTTATCTTACAATGTGTATTAAAGTGCCAAAATAAATCTTAATCAACCTTATTATGTTTTTTAAACACTATTTTATATGCTAAAGTAAAACATGTCCCTTTGGCCATTTAAAATATTCTTTAAAATACTTATTTTGCTTTTCATTCTATTCTTACCTTGTCATATTGATTTTGATGTGAGTATATTTCTCACTCATGGACACAGTTACAATAAAATATTTTATATTGAAATTTACTGTACTTTATCAAGTAGACCCACTTACTCCCTTCTAAGTTTTGCTTGCTTTAAGTATAAATAAAGAGGGGGTGACCCACTTACCCCACCTCTTGGGGTAAGTGGGTCAACCATCTCATTTTTGATAAAAAGACCAGTTAAGAAAAATATAAAGCTTTATTTTAGAAACTACTGATAAATTTTTGTTTATCGATAGACTCTTTAACGAAATTAGTCAACAAGTACAAAATAAACCATTTCAAATTTATTCTATAAAGCTCCAAAAATGTACTAGTCCAAAAAGGGGTCCCACTTACCCCAAGTGACCCTACTTCCAAATTTGGAAACATTTTCTTTTCTGAGGTCAAGTGTTATTAACACTTGCCAATATTACCACAAAAAATATATTTTTTCTTAAAATTTTTTTCTGTGATTTTTTACACTATTGCAAACAATTTTCTAAATGTTTTTTGTTCTTATTTCGTCGATGGGGGCACTGTAAGCCGTACCATTGGATTCAGCTGGGTCACTTACCTAGAAATACACCTTTTTTCCATGACTATACTCTACAGAGTGATTCAGAAATAATCATCAGTGATTGGGGGGAGGTAGAGGGCCCCTAAACAAGCATATTTCGAATAGGGATGGTGGGGCGCAGCCTTACCTTTAAAGAGCTAGGACCTAATGTACTGCGAGTGCGTTTCAAAAGGCCGCTTTTAGAAGGCCCGTGTGACGAAACAAAACATAATAAGATGAAAAAATCTATTGCATGAGGTAAGGACTACTTACACAATGAATTCGATAGAATTTGAACCATTTTCTAAACCGTGGAGTGAGTTTCAAAAGTGCAATATTAATCTTTTAGTCAAAGAACGGAGTTCCCTTAATGGTATTTAGAAAAAGGATGATTGGAGAAGGAATTTTCAATGATCGTAACATTGATCATTGAAACTGTTTGATCATTGAAATTTCTTCCCCGATCATCATTTTTCTAAATATCATTAACATAACTCCATTGTTTGACTAAGAGATTAATATTGCTCGTTTTAAAACCCACCCCACGGTTTAGCAAGTGGTCCAATTTCTATCACATTGAGGATTTAAGTAGTACGGATACACCTGTACCTCACACAGTAATATTTTTCCTTTTCAAAGCATACACTCTGTATGTTTACTGGCTTTTTTGTTTAATTTGATTAGTAGAGATATAAAAGGTGTTACAATAGCCCGTTTAACGCCTTTTACATGGAACCAACGTTTGCTAGGGTCATGTAAGTTGTAAGTACGATGCACCACTATGAAAGCGATCATGGCGAAACCACTTTTAGATAACTTACAACGCCACCTCCATGTGAAACAAAAAAAGTGAAAAATAATTAAAAACTAAAGAAGATAGGAAAAGCAGTTCAATGAAAAAATTGTTGCTAATTTTTATAAAAAACGTGCGGAAAGAAGTTCATGAAAATATGTTCAATATTTTAAAATAACATAAAATAGCACTTTTTAGGCCTTGAAAAAGAAAAATTCGCAAATTTGCTAATTTTTTTTAGTCCTGAAAAAGTGCTATTTTCTCTTGCTAATATCTTCTCGAATATATAGAGGATAATTTCATGAAATTATTTCTGAAAGTTTTTTATGATATTGCAGAAAATTTCTTGCCCAAATTTGGGTACACCTTACTTCCGAGACCCTAAGAGACGTTGGTTCCAAAACAGGCCATGAAACAGATTTTTGAAACACCCTGTATTTCTCCACAAAGATATTTCCCA
Organism: Tetragnatha versicolor; assembly: GCA_024610705.1. Classification (NCBI taxonomy): domain Eukaryota; kingdom Metazoa; phylum Arthropoda; class Arachnida; order Araneae; family Tetragnathidae; genus Tetragnatha; species Tetragnatha versicolor. The sequence continues at coordinate 1,130,979 of JANDEH010000050.1, read as the reverse complement.
AAGGTGTAGTTAGAGACTACAGGTTTACTCAGTTCTTTTAAGAAGTTAAGGCATTGTAGTTGTAAGTGGAGCTTTATTTTTACCCAACCGTTTGCCTAAAAATCATCCATCTTTCATTGCTTTTGCAACTTTAGTCTGCATTCTAGCGCTACAGGTTTGCTTTGTATGTAGTCCAGTAACTTGGTGTCAAAAATAGGGTGTTTCAGGAAAAAAATACAGAAGTTTTTTTCTCGACGGTTTTATATGTTTTCGAGGGTGCTGAATCCGAATCTGAACTTTGCATACAAAATTTCGGATGGTTTTTGGTGAAAATTCGAAAAAACCCTGAAATTTCACCTAATTTTTTGGTTTTTTGTTTCTAGAACGAAAATTATGGGTTTCTCATGAAAATGTTAAGTACAAAAAATAAAGATAATAACACAAGCTACAAAATTGTCAATTACAACTTTTTTGTCAGACTAATTGTTCGGCCGCTATAGCACGTTGAAAAAACGGCAAAATTTGCGCCTGCGGGTAAAAATCCAGAAAATCGAACTTTCATCTAAAAAATAAAGTATTTTTTAAAATAAGGTACTTTAAAAACTAGTTTTATAACGTTTCGCATGAAATAAACCATCTATTTAGTCTATTAATTAGTATTTAAATGCATTTTCCTCAGCAATTTTCCTTAAGAACGCAGTTTCAATAGAAGACAATAGTGTAATGAAAAGTAAGTCGCTTGTTGAAGAAAACATACAGAAGTTTTTTCTCAACGGTTTTATATGTTTTCGAGGGTGCTGAATCCAAATTTGAACTTTGCATACAAAATTTCGAATGGCATTTTGGGGAAAATTCGAAAAAAACGCTAAAATTTTACCCCATTTTTTGGATTTTTGCTTGTAGAACGGAAAGTATGGGCTTCTCGTGAAAATGTTAAAAGTAAAAAATGAAGATGATAAAACAAGCTATAAAATTGTCTTTAAAATTATTTTGTCCGACTAATAGTTTGGCCACTAGAGCGCGTTGAAAAAAGGGCAAAATTCACCCTTGCGGTGGAAAAATCCAGAAAATGACCCATATATTCCTAAAAAAGTCATAGTTTGATTTAGATAACTAAGAAAAACTACTTTTATAATTTCTTACATGATATAACCCCATTCCCGAATGGAGAAAACCATTATGTTCATCACTTTAAAGAATATATTAGGATAATTTTCTGTGACCATGTAATTTTATATTATAACCAAGTTATGCTTAATTTCATCCCTAACAAATCAATTGGATTCACATTCCTGGGTGTAGAAACTGATAAATAAATATTATAATTGCACGTGTAAAGAAGTTATTGTGAATTTTGGTATCATTACTAATAATCATGCCAGGAGTTTTTATAATCTACAACAGAAAATTGTAGTTTTCCAGAAAGAAAAATTATTCATAGATTTAATAAGTTTGTGAGCAGGAGAGGATAATATAAAAAGCAATGAGGGTAGTAGATAAAAAATTAACTTTTAATGCTTAACAAAAGTTTTCATTGGGAATTGGTGCCTAGGACAAAAAAAGAAAATAGCAACTGGATTTTTCTTTGCCTAAAAAACCTGCGTTTTTGGGAGGGAATTCCTAAAGAACATCCATTGAATAAATAATATTTGAGATAAATAGTAGGATTATATCATGTAAGAAATTATAAATGTAGTTTTTCTTAGTTATCTAAATCGAAATATGACTTTTTTTAGGAATATAAGGGTAATTTTCTGGATTTTTCCACCGCCAGGGTGAATTTTGCCCTTTTTTTCAACGCGCTCTAGTGGCCTAACTATTAGTCGGACAAAATAATTTTAAATGACAATTTTATAGCTTGTTTTATCATCTTTATTTTTCACTTTTAACATTTTCACGAGAAACCCATACTTTCCGTTCTACAAGAAAAAATCAAAAAAATGGGGTGAAATTTTAGCATTTTTTCGAATTTTCCCCAAAATGCCATTAGAAATTTTGTATGCAAAGTTCAAATTTCGATTCAGCACCCTCGAAGACATATATAACCGTTGAGAAAAAAACTTCTGTATGTTTTCTTCAACAAGCGACTTACTTATCATTACACTATTGTCTTCTATTGAAACTGCGTTCTTAAGGAAAATTGCTCAGGAAAATGCATTTAAATACTAATTAATAGACTAAATAGATGGTTTATTTCATGCGAAACATTATAAAACTAGTTTTTAAAGTACCTTATTTAAAAAAATACTTTATTTTTTAGATGAAATTTCGATTTTCTGGATTTTTACCCACAGGCGCAAATTTTGCCCTATTTTCAACGCGCTCTAGTGGCCGAACTATTAGTCTGACAAAAACGTTGTAATTAACATTTTTGTAGCTTGTTTTATTATCTTTATTTTTTGTATTTAACATTTTCATGAGAAACCCATAATTTTCGTTCTAGAAACAAAAAACCAAAAAATGAGGTGAAATTTCAGGGTTTTTTCGAATTTTCACCAAAATGCCATTCGAAATTTTGTATGCAAAATTCAGATTCGGATTCAGCACCCTCGAAAACATACAAAACCGTCGAGAAAAAAAGCTACCAAGTTACTGGACTAATGTACAGAAGAATTTGTTAGAAGGTAGATCCTGGATGGGCATCATAGAGCTAATACGTACAATAAGATAGGTTCGGTGCTCCTATCGAGCTCTTATTTCCGTGTACGTTTGCCCGAAATGTTATGTGCCCGATAGGTATGATTGACCTACATAGGATTTTCTCGACTGGTACTACTTCCAACGAGCGGTTTTAGTCGTTTTCTATGGTGACAAAGGATTTAAAGATTACGGGTTTATGAACCGTAAGTATCCAACAGCCATGAGGCACTATTTTCTATTTTTTTAAGGAAATTTACGAAAATTTTCAGGATAAATTCTACCCTTTTTCTTTTGCAAAACTTAAAATTAAAAGAAGTTGGATCAAAACTCTATACGTTGAATTTTTTTATTATAATAGTACTTTCACACCATGTAAATTATCTCGTTCGCCATAAAAGTTTTCTATTAAAGACTCTACCACGAAAAATAAATCTTGGATACGAAAAGAACCTGAATATTTTGCTGTCTATTTGAACTTTCGATTGCGACCCTCGAGCTCATAGAAGTTGGAAACACTTATAAGAACAAAATAAAGCTTATCTACTTAAGAAGTCTTCTTTATAATGTGTCAATATAAAATTATATTAATTAAAAGTTTAAAAGGATAGTCTGCGCCCCCTTTCTCACATGAGTTATGAAACCCCTCTATAGACAGTAGGATGGGTTGGGGTAAAGTGGGTCTTGGGGTAAAATGGGTCAGTTTTAATTAACTCGATATAAATCAAATTTAAATTGAATTATTTTCGTTAATTTTTTTGTATTATAATCTTTTATCTGTTGGCAACATTTTCCGACTGTCGAAAATTTAGATTCATGAATTTAAGAACTGAAAAAATATTTTATTTGAACGGTCAATGGTATTGTCGAAAAAAAAGGGTTTACCAACTTCCCAAATATCTATATATTGTAATAAATTACAGCAGACTTTTGTAATATTTTTCCATAAAAGAAAGTCTGACAGACATTTCAAGCCAATCAGTTAAGAAAAATATTAAATATTTTATCTTTTATAACAATATTTTGTACTTGGGGTAAAATGGGTCATAGTTAGGAGGCCTTCTGTATTAAGTAAAAACAATGTTTTTAACTTATTTCCTTCAAATATACATAGTGTCAACCAAGTTTATTATTTTCTCCAAATGAAGTATTTTAATTGCTACATTTGAACAATGTTCATTAACTTCGGACTTTTACAATTTCATTAAAGTACAACTTAAAACAAATTTTTTCAGATAAAAACGACTTAGCCGATTGCCTTTTATCTTATTTTCATGTATAGTTAGTAATAAATATATTTTTAACATCTTTTTGCAGTGAGACCCATTTTACCCCACGTTGGGGTACAATAGGTGCTAAGTTTAACCAACTTATAAATAAAAAATATTTGATAAAATTAGATGAAAATGTTCTGAAGGATTGTAATGTCAAGATCCAATTGAAAGAAATCATTAAAAAGTAATAGTTTTGATGAAATAAAACTTAGAATGTGAAAGTACCTTAAAAGTGACCCATTTTACCCCAACCCACCCTATACAATATACGATCAGTTATTAGTTTAAAAACATCGCCCCCGCTTTTGCTTATACTACATACGACGAAGCAGTAATTTTAGCTCACTGTGGTTTTGTTTTTCAGTATAGTATAGTTGGAACCGGAACCTTGGAACCCGACATAGTTTAGCGTTAGTTAAAAATCCTCTATTTATCTATCTCTAGTTATCTAGTTTTGCTTACTATATGTTAACTCACTGTGCAGTTTTTTTTTCAGCATAGTTATAGGCTGGTACTAGACTTTACAACGTCGTACAGAGCAGCCCCGCCTCAGGGTGTAGGAGGAAATAAGAAAACAATGAGGGACTTTCCTGACCTCCGTACGAGGAGGGAGTTTCTAATGTTCGTAATTTACTGCTAGTGGCCTGAGAAGTATTTTCTCTTCACTAGAGGACCATAAAACTGAAGGTTGTAAAAGTTTAGCCTCACCCTTAGTCTTCATAAGGAAAACGTCGTTTTACAGAATATCATGGCAATGCTGTAAAGACAGATTTCATTATGTTTAAAAGCATTTTTATGGCTTTGAATGGGCAACGAATTTTTCAGACATTCTGTATGTTAACTGGCTTTTTTGTTTACAGATTATAGAGGTAAATAAACACCATGTTGAAAAATCCTTTCACAGTTTGACGTTTTTATGTATTTTCTGGTTGTAGAATTGTACCCGAAGCAGTATGCAAGCTCGGCGGAACATGCACCCGAGAAAAAATGTTTAGGTTCATTGACATATGCCCAGCTTATCCAGATATATGCGATAATGGGAAGCTCCCTGAAGGATTCACCGTAAGCTATGCATTATCTTTGTTCTACACTTCAGGGTGTTTCCAACCCTCATGGGCAAAAACGGTTAGGGAGTGTAGACTACAGAGAAAAAGCCTAACAGAGGGTCCAAAACACTATTTCAAATGTCATCATGTGATAAAGGTCAGCCCTTCAGATGTCTAAACTGACAGAACCGTAGGCGTACAATATGGAGATCACATCTGAGATTGGCTGTGACGTGTTCATTCGATCTGTCACTCTCGTAAGGGTATTAGAAGATTCGACAATTAGGACTCTGTTTCCCGCCTCTCGTGATGTAAGATGGAAAGCGTGAGTGAGTTTGATACGATTCCAGTGCCTAAAAGGCCCCTTTCACAAGACATACCCCATGCTTTTTCGATTTCCATTATTGCCTATAGCAGGGGTTCTCAACATTTTTGACTCCGCGACCCCCTTTTCAGGGAAAATATTTTGGCGACCCTCTCAGACCTAAAATGTTAAGACTTAAATAATTATCTACCATTTAGTCGTCATTTCACACGCATTACGCTGCCGATGCATCCTATATTTACTCTTATTCAAAAAATAGTTCATGCATGAAACCAACTATTCTCTCCAGTAATCTATAATCCATAAGTTTTTAAAATTCCTGTGTCTGTATAAAAAATAACTCTGTAAATATGACTGTTTTTAATTTTTTGTTTCGCGACCCCCCTAGGCATGCCCCGCGATCCCCCAGGGGGTCGCGACCCACCGGTTGAGAACCCCTGGCCTATAGCCATGGACTCTCTGTTCTGGTACTCTGTGGTGTAGACAACAGTAAGGCATAAGCGCATCATTTAGAATGAATTCAGAATCATGAGACATTTTAAAGGGGAGCGAAGGCATCCTTGAGTCCTAGAGCCGCCTGCGAAGCTGATTCGTGTGTCCCGTTAATGTTGTTTCCTTCTTTTGAAACTGTGCTGAAGGAAATGCTTGACTGGAAAATATTAATCAGCAATTTCTTTTTAAATAAGTAATTTTTCTGGCCCGATATCTTTAAATAATCTTAATATAAAGTGCGGCCCGCCGGCTATTGACAAAAGCAAGCAAAGAAAAACGGTTATTATTGTTAGTAAATTTTGTAATTATTGCATTTTTTATTGTCGAATTTAAAGACGTCCCCTTAAAGACAAGTTTTTGGAACTTTTGTCTGGACTCTAGCGCCTTAGGCTTTCTTTGGCCCTCTTTCCAGGGTGATACTGAACATGATGATACTGAGCGTGTTATCCTTTTGGTTGGTGATATGAAGTAATCCTACCGGGAAAAATTGACAAATGTTTTTCATAATTCAAAACTCGGGCTAGCCTGTATGAATCTAGTAAGCCGATTTTTCGAGTTCTTAAGGTCTTGGTTTCTATGGCTAGAAAACAAAAAAGCGTACTCTATACTATACTAGACAGCAACTTAAGTTGAACCTTCTACGTCACTAACAAACAAAGTAGTTCCCATTGCGGTGTCTGAATTTCGAGTGAAACAAAGAACGTCAATTTTAAAATACTATTATTTCGTTAAACCCATGTATAAATAGTATCTTTTTATCACAATTTGCGTATCGAAGTTCCTCCTATCAACCCAACAGGCTTTGTGATTACTCACTTTCTCCTTCCACGTAGTGACGTTCTGGGTTCAGGAAACGTTGCTGTGAAGTATAGACTGCATTGTTGACGTATCACTACGAGGCAGGAAAAATTGAGTAAACAGAGATCCTGACGGGTTGATAGGAGGAGTTTCAGTACGCGTTAATAAAAAAACGTTATAATATATGAGGAGCAAACAATCAAACCATGCTTTCTCCTTCAAATACAAATTTTCAGGAAACACAAAAAACTAATAACTTAAAAAATAACTAATTTAAAAACCTAATTATCGTTTGCTTAGTTCTATAACGAGTAACTGAGAAGATTTGTAGTCATAATTTACCTAAAAACTTAAAATTAATTATTAAAAAATGCATTTGAAATTTGGAGAAAACAACGTTTTGATCGAAAACATAGGAGGAAACATGGTTTGAATGTTTCCAATATGGACAAAACACTTTTTTAATGAAAAAAAATTAACCCTTCTCTTCTCAAAAACTATTATTTTTATTTCTGATATACAATGTAAATTTTTAAAATAAACAATAGGTGATTTCGTATCAAAAAGTCTCCACCAATATTTTTACATCACCAACTTTACGCTGACAAATGAGGGGGACACGTGGCGAGTAAGAACAGCTATGATTGGCTGTGACTGGAGGAATCACTGTTTGACTGAAAACAGGCTCTGGCGGAAACACTTTTTGATTGAAACATCAATTTTCTGAGTAGTTTTAGAATAGGTTAAAACTTGTTTTAGTTGAAGATAATAGCATTATTTTGTGCAGTTTAATGTGGAGATCATGAAAATAGCAGTAACTCATTTTTTATTTTTTTTGGAGATAACATGGTTTGGCTGTTTGCTCCTCATATGGGTTTAACAAACCAATCATATTTATCACATAATATAGAGTTAACTGAGGATTCATCTCGTCTCCATAGACCCTAACCTAAAGGCAACTTTTTTAACAAGGATTTTCCCATAGACAACTTCTAGTATTATTTGTCCACCGTCGCTTGGCGGAGAAAAACCGGTTTCTCTGCATTGTGGAAGGCAGCGAAAACTGGTTTTCGTCCGCCTTCCGACGGTAGACAAATAATACATCGGACCGCCTCCTATAGTTTCACGTCACTCCTGCTCTCTGACATTCGCCACTCAAATCCAAATCGGAAGTGGAGAGAAAACAGTAGCCCCGACGAAATTAAATGCCGCTTGATAGAAGTTCCATATCCAATCATAGGAATCACTATCGCATTTCGCCTTCTCTGATTGGCTGCTAGTGAAATTAATTATAATCTGCGAGCTGGATTAAATTAAGTACCTAAAGAGGAAAACTGCCGTTTGGAATCTCTGTTAAGCTCTTAACTCTGTGATTTATATTAGAAATTTCTTTTTTATTGGTTTCTCTGTGATATTTTGGCTCTATTGAGAGTGTACTTATTTTCCCACTAGGCTGTGAGATACGTCGCTTTTATGAAGACGGCCTATTTGAACAAGTCTGCTCTGGATCTACTCAGAGTTCCTCTAAACGATTTCTTCATTTGCAAAATTGTTGGGGGAGCCAATGAGAGAGACTGCGAGTAAGTAAAAAAATATTTGGTTCTTACGAACTACGCCGCCGACCATGCCGCTGAATTTGAAAACATCGCCAAAGCCTACTAACTCCGCAACTAATCTGAAAGCATATTCACAATACCAGCAAGGTTTTTATTTTTTGGCCCTCATGATTGGAAGAAACTTATCACGCGATAAGTTTCTTCCAATCATGAGGGACGCTGATTAAAAACCTTGCAGGTATTGTGAATATGCAATTTTGATAAAATCTCCAAAAGAACACTACACGTTGCCAACATGGGAATATCGAATTTATTTTATTGATTAAACACAGATAGTTAAAGAAAAATCAACAAAAATAATTGAAAATAATAAATGGGAACCCTAAACAAAGTTAAATGCCAGATACAGCTCATTTTCATTTGTTATTTCAATTTAGATCACATTTCCTATTTATCCCACAGCCAGTTTATGGTTCACTTTCTTTTTAAATAAAAAAAAACATTCTGTACATTTTGTTGTCACGTATTTGGGAAGCTGCATCCTTGCCATAAGTTTCGCTATTTATTGGTGTATCCCCAACTTCTATTATAGGCGTTAAACCATTTTTGGTGACTTTAGCAATTTATTGGATTCAGCGGCACAGGTCGATGGCGTAATACGTTATAACCAAATATTAGAGATGTTAAGTTTTAGCGACGGTTTTCACAAGGAGAAACAACCATTTTTGAAAGCTGGTTTTGACTACATTTGTAAACCTGGAACCTTAATCAGGGATTTTAGGTCAGGTACAGTTTTCTCATTTAATAAAATTTTAATAAATTTGTTCCACCCATTCAAGTACAATTTAAAAATATTTGCTTAACCATTGAAATGCACCCATCTTATGATTTTGAAAGATTAATTAGGGCGGCCCTCAACAGTATAGGGTTTAAAAAAAGTTACAAATATGTTGCTCCCACCCCCTAACTTTGTTCCAATGAACAAAAAAATTATATTTGCAAAATATTAGCCCAATCGGAAAATATTAACCCGACCCTCAAACGCCTTTAAGTTTTGGGTATTTGTTTTTTTTTCGAAAATCAGACAAAAACCCAAGATAAAATCTTCACAATTTTTTCTCAATATTTTAAAGATGAACTACTCGGGATAATGCCACAAGTTTCGTTTTTTTATCAATCGCCATTCTGGAGTAGAAATTTTTTAAGTTTTACGCAAATATTGTAAAGCTGTTTTTCCTGCATTTTGAAAATAGCTATTACTCTACAACCCCTTAACTTAATGAAATTGGGCTCATTTTGTTCGCAATTTTATTCTCTTTAAAGTGATGTGCATTAATAACTTTCTTTTAAAAAAAATCAAATTGCCCTTTACCGTCTATATTATACATTGATACCAAGTATCAAGTCTAAAATTAGATTTAATCACATGGTGAAAAAATTAATTCCCCGTACATTTGGTTGGTCCCTTAACACCCTTAACAACCCCCTAATCTATAGTAAAAGAATGATAAACTCAAAAAAGTTCGTAAAATTTCTTGAAAGGGTTCATATGATTCAAAGACATGCAAAAAGGTTAACTTATAAGATACAAAACGTTTTAAACTAATTTTCTCTAACAATATTAGATCTTCCAAAAGGAGGTGAGTCATGGAAGAGTTATTCATGTTTAGTGTGGATGAATGGCTTCGTCCATCGATGCTCAAAAATGACTTTTTCAAAAATTTTAGGGAGAAATATGTTTTTGGCGTTTATATACGCTGTTCGGGTCGCTGAATCCGAATATCAAGTTTGCTGCTATGAGGTAGACAGCTTCCTGTGAAAAATCGAAATAATCGAAAACTTTTCATTCTTTTTCAAATTTTTGCTTACATTCCAAAAATGTTTAGTTTCACAAAAATAAACTTATTTACTAAAATAAAGTGACCAAATTTTCTACAAAATGCATATTTTATCTTTGTTTTTCTGATTATTGGTTTTATAGTTTGAAATATAAATATATAGTACAAATAATTTGAAAAAGAACTATTTGTACTATATATATATATACAGTAAAGCACCGTTTATACGTCTCTCATTTATACGTCTTTTACATTTATACGTCGTTTTCGCTAAGTCCCAATTCATTCAAATAATCAAAATTGTTTTCAATTATACGTCTTTTCATTTATACGTCGTTTTACGTCGGTCCCTTGAAAGACGTATAAACGGTGCTTTACTGTACTATATTTGTACTATATATTACTATACAAAAGAAATTTTTACGTTACTTTCCTCTTAATAATCTTTTAAATGCACGTCAGTTATATGTTCTCAATTGCCTTATTTTTCTGAAGAAATATCCTGGCTATGCCACGATAAACCAAAATTTTTCCTATAACCTTCGCAATCATAACTACTATAATATACCTATTCCTCACAAAGAAATATACAAAAAACACTTCCAATATCTTTCTGTCACTTTTTTTAATAAACTTCCAAGCGAAATTCAATCTCAAACTAACATTAAATACTTTAAGAAATTGTGCATTGCATATACAGGGTGATTCAGAAATAATCATCAATATTTTGGGGGGAGGTAGAGGGGCCCTAGACAAGCATATTTCGAACAGGGATGGTGGGGCGCAGCCTTACAGTTAAAGAGCTAGGACCTAATGTAGTGCGAGCGCGTTTCAAAAGACCGTTTTTAGAAGGTCCGTGGGACGAAACAAAACATAATAAAATGAAAAAATATATTGCATGAGGTAAGGAAGTGTCCTTACTACTTACACCATGAATTTGATAGAATTTGAACCACTTTCTAAACCGTGGAGTGAGTTTCAAAAGTGCAATATTAATCTTTTAGTCAAAGAATGGAGTTCCCTTAATGGTATTTAGAAAAATGATATCGGGGATATAATTTTCAATGATTGTAACATTGAACGTTGAAACTGTTTAATCATTGAAAATTCCTTCCCCGATCATCATTTTTCTAGATACCATTAAAGGAACTCCATTGTTTGACTAACAGATTGCACGTTTTAAAACTCACCCCACGGTTTAGCAAGTGGTCCAATTTCTATCTCATTGATGATTTAAGTAGTACGGATACTCCTTAGTAGGGTGCATCAAACGCCCCTCTAGAAACAAATCACTTTGTACCCAATCTAAAAATGTTCCTTTACACCTAAAAAGTTGTCCTGCCAAATATTTTTGTTTTCTTTTGACTTTAAATGGGTCCACATCGAGCTTAAAGTTTTGAACTTTTACTAATTTTTTAAGAAAAATGCAATAAATTCAAAGATAAAATGCTCACAATTTTTTCTTAATTTTTTTCTGAAGAACTACTTTAATACTGTATCTAATGATTCAAGTTTCATTAATCTGTGATTGTTCTGTTAGGAGTTATAATTTTTCTTTTGGTAAAAGAAGTTCATGTAAAGTTGTTTTTTTCACAGTACTCAATGTTATAACTCTGGAACTTTTTGACTTAGAAACACCAAATTTGGTTCATTTTGTTCACCATTTTATGAGATTTGAATAGATATGTGACTTGACCCATTTAATTACAAAAAATTGTATCTAAAAATTTTTAAAAGTCTTTATAATTAAAAAAAATTTTGAAATATAATATTTTTAGATAATTTTTAAAAATTTATGTTTCTTACATTTTATATTTCTATACAAACGTTTTAACCAAATACCATGTTCTAATTTAGATTTTATCCAACAAATAAAAAAATTTTATTGAAATTTAAGATGGTTCCCTAACACCTCCACAAGTGTGGCTCAAATACCCCAAGTATTTTAATAATTCCTACAAAACTCTGCAATTAAATAACTTTTGTTTCTAATGCTGTTATTTTTACAGTTGGTAAATATGCCTTTGGATGGCACAGGAAAGTGTAGCCATCAAATGAGCTGTACGCAAGGATCACGGTTAATTTATTTTACTTCTCTAATTATATAATACTACTGAATTGGAAGAGGCGTGCTGTCGAGGCAGCTAAGACCTGTAACAGGTTGTTGAGCTGATAAAGAAGAATTATATAATTATTATTGTCATATTAACAGTAGTTTGTTTGCTTTTGAATGTTTCTAACGACTTTAGTTAGATATGCTCTTCTGCTTTGTATTATTGGTCAATGTTTTGCAGAGTTAGGTATCCCAATGCCAAAGTTGCGTATTCAGGAAAGTCTCACTGTTCTTTACACGCATTTGAAATTTCTACAGACACTCGTCTTTTGGACGTATCCACTGTTGCATAAGAAGCCGCAACGGAGGACGTTTTCCCTCCAAGTTCTGCAATTAATGCAATTCTGTCCCTTTTCTTTAACTTCGATGATGTGACTTCTGAGATCACTTGTTGATGGTTTATCAAATTCACTGTTGTTTACACTATCTGTGCATTCAGAATCATCAGAAAATCTTTGAAAGTCAGTGAATGGCGCACTATACCCTGTCTTGGGTCATGCGCCATAAAGAACCCAATCATCCATCTGTGAAAGTCATCTAATACGGAATTAAAACTCAATTTCTTTTTTATGTGTGTGCATCTTTTTTTTGCAACAAAAAGTTCTTTCTTTCATTTCGACCATCTTTTCAAAAAGGCTTTTTTTCATAATCCAAATGTGAGTATTCGGTCACTTTTCATGAACTGAAAGAACAGAATATTGTCTCTATGGCTGAAAACACTGAATTAATTTTCAATATGGCTAAAAGATGTGGAGAAATCAAAATGATATATTCTATTAATCCTTCATTTCATGAGAAGTGACCTTATATTATAGCCCCGTTAGGAATTTGGAATAAAAGTTGCAGAACTTGGAGGATAAACATCTTCCGTTGCGGCTTCTTATGCAACAGTGGATACGTCCAAAAGACGAGTGTCTGTAGAAATTTAGAATGCTTGTAAAGGACAGTGATACTTTCCTGAATACGCAACTTTGGCATTGGGATACCTAACTCTCCAAAACATTGACCAATAATACAAATCAGAAAAGCGTCAAGCTGAAGTCGTTGGAAACACTCAAAAGCAAATAACTGTTAGCATATACCCTCGAGTAAGATCAAAAGTATGGGTCAGTTATTTCTGAATTAATTTACAATAATCTAACTTAATAGCAAGGTGAACAAACTGTTAATATGAAAATAATTAAATAATTAGAGAAGTAAAATAAATTAACCGTAATACTTGCGTACAGCTCATTTGATGGCTACGCTTTCCTGTGCCATCCAAATGCATATTTACCAACTGTAAAAATAACAGCATTTGGAACAAAATTTATTTAATTGCAGAGTTTTGTAGGAATTATTAAAATACTTGGGGTATTTGAGCCACACTTGTGAAGGTGTAAGGGAACCATCTTAAGTTTCAATAACATTTTTTTATTTGTTGGATAAAATCTAAATTAGAACATGGTATTTGGTTAAAAAGTTTTTATAGAAATATAAAATGCAAGAAACATAAACTTTTAAAAATTATCTAAAAATATTATAGTTCAAAAAAATTTTTTTAATTATAAAAATTTTTAAAATTTTTTAGATAAAATTTTTTTTAATTAAATGGGTCAAGTCACATGTCTATTCAAATCTCATAAAATGGTGAACAAAATGAACCAAATTTGGTGTTTCTAAGTCAGAAAGTTCCAGAGTTATAACATTGAGTACTGTGGAAAAAACAACTTTACATGAACTTCTTTTACCATACGAAAAATTATAACTCCTAATAGAACAATCAGAGATTAATGAAACTTGAATCATTGGATACAGTATTAAAGTAGTTCTTCAGAAAAAAATTAATAAAAAATTGTGAACATTTTATCTTTGAATTTATTGCATTTTTCTTAAAAAATTAGCAAAAGTTCAAAACTTTAAGCTCGATGTGGACCCATTAAATATTATTATATTTTTACATAACTTTGTATGTATCAGTTTTGAAGTATTTGGAACAAAATTAAGTTGGGTACAAAACAATATTATCAAATTTTAAAAATCATGGGGCGTTTGATGCACCCTACTCCTTAGGGTGTCCCTTATTTGGGCGTTTTTTCAAAAAGTCGGGGAAACTTTTGCTCCACCCCCCAATTTTTTTCCATTTGGTACCCTAAGACTGTGTGCAAAATCTTAAATCGATCAGATAATATTAACACGTGCCCCAAACGGCCTAAAGTTTGAAAAATTTGACTTTTTTCTAATTTTTTTGAAAATTTTAAAAAATATGTTTAAAAAATCCGTTTCCAAATAATAGGGCTCTAACACATTTAAACAATACTATTTAACCGTTTTTCATTGCTAGTTAGGCCAAAATGCCCAGTTTGTAACCTAGTCATCAATCAGAAAATCATCAAATTTGTCCATTTTATACTGAGAATAAAAGAATCAAAAGGCAGTGGTAAACGACTTAAAACCGCAAAGTTACATGGCGAAACACAATTTGTAGACCATATTGATGTGGATATAAATTTTTTGGAGCTCAAATTAATTATGGGTTGCTTAATTACGGACGCCATATTGGATTACATTAAAACTAAAAAAAATTCTGGAAAAAAAGGTATGGTCATGTTTGATATCGGGTAATGTGTTTTTGAGGTTTCTAAACTCAATTAAGACTAATAAATTTCTCTTAGACAACTTTTTAAAGCTCTTTATGCAATTGTAAGGGTCAGCATATCTCCTAATACAAGTGCAAACCATGTTTTCAGAACTATAGATATGGTAATAAAGTCTAAACACATAAAACTGGCATGAGAAATTCTGGAAACAAGTTAAAAAACAGACTTAAGTGTGTCCACGAGTATTCTATTCCATAAGTTAATTGAAAAGCTGAAATTGATACAAAATTAACCCACTCTTCATAGTAATTGAGTTATACTATCAGAAGGTAAGCAATGAACCATGTTTATAGAGACTGTTCTTCCTATTTCATCATAATTTTATACATTAACATAAAAATACCAGCAGTTCAACATATTAGTGCGTCATTAAAACAATTAAACACTGTTATTTGGCCGTGGCTGTAAGAATGTTAAATATTAACTACAGTTTTTATAACTCTTCTACTTTACCCTTAATTTTTCTTCGCACTGTCAACCTTTAATCAGTAAACGTCCTTGAAGAAGTACTAAGGTTTCGAGTAAATTTTTCGTGAAAATTTTTTATGGAATTAAAATATTTTAAAGTGACAGAGCCTTCTTTGATAATATAGAGGTAGGAAACTTAGGACGAAGAATAGCTGACTTACAAAAATACTTTAAAGAAGGAATAATTTTAAGAAACTGTTGATAATATTTATGATATTTAAATATCCAATATAAAGTGTCTTAGATTTTAATGACTCTAATTTGTTGAATTGCAGGTATTTTTTTATGTTAACGAATAAAATTATGATGAAATAGATGAACAGTCTCTATAAACATTGGTTAATTGCTTACCTTCTGATAGTATAACTAATTTAATATGAAGAGCGGTTTAATCTTGTATTAACTTCGGCTTTTCAATTAACTTACGGAATAAAATACAGGGTGGTTATAAAAAAAAGTAACCCGACTTAAGGGCCTCTAGAGGCCAAACCGTTCATCGGAATTGAATGCCATTTTGATGGAAGACGTTTTGAGGGATGGGTAAGAGAATGGTACGAGTTGGAGCAGTCTAACTTTATCAGTTACGGTTAAAGTGAAAAAAATTTTGAAAAATCCCAATGTAACCCCCCTTTTTTATTAGCGCTATGTGATCCCCGATGTCTAAAAACACAAATAGAGTTGAAACGGCACCTCTAAGTTGTAAACTCGCTCCTAGAGAGGCAATTGAAAACAGCTATGAACAGCTATAACAGCTGCCTGATTATAACTAGTCACAATTTCATAACAGTTCACTAGTCCAGCTCCCATTGAAATAACATTAGTTTCATAGCTTTTTCAATTGCCTCTCTAGGAGCGAGTTTACAACTTAGAGGTGCCGTTTCAACTCTATTTGTGTTTTTAGACATCGGGGATCACATAGCGCTAATAAAAAAGGGGGGTTACATTGGGATTTTTCAAAATTTTTTTCACTTATTATGGCCTTATAATTGCGTAAAGAGCTTTAAAAAGTTGCCTATAAGATAATTTTATTAGTCTTAATTGAGTATAGAAACCTCAAACACCCATTACCCGATATCAAAAATGCCCATACCTTTTTTTAAGATTTTTTTAGTTTTAATGCAATCCAATATGGCGTCTGTAATTAAGCAACCAATAATTAATTTGAGCTCCAGAAAATTTATCTCCACATAAATATGCTCTACAAATGATGTATAGCCATGGAAATTTGCGGTTTTGAGTCGTTTACCACAGCCTTTTTATTATTCTACACTCGGTATAAAATGGACAAATTTGATGATTTTCTGATTGATGGCTAGATTACTAACTGGGCATTTTGGCCTAACTAGCAATGAAAAACGGTCAAATACTATTGTTTAAATGTGTTAGATCCCTATTATTCGGAAACGAATTTTTTAAACATATTTTTTAAAATTTTCAAAAAAATTAGAAAAAAGTCACATTTTTCAAACTTTAGGCCGTTTGGGGCACGTGTTAATATTATCTGATCGATTTTAGATTTTGCACACAGTCTTGGGGTACCAAAAGGAAAAAAATTGGGGGGTGGAGCAAAAGTTTCCCCAACCTTCGATTTTAAGGGACACCCTAATACTCCTGTACCTCATGCAATAATGTTTTTCATTTTATTATGTTTTGTTTCTTCACACGGGCCTTCTAAAAACGGTCTTTGGAAACGCGCTCGCACTACATTGAGTCCTAGCTCTTTAACGGTAAGGCTCAAGGTTAATAGAATAAGATAAGGTTGGCTCTTCACAGAGAGATGAAAATTCGACTGACGTATGCTCTTCCATCCAAATACGTAGTTCCTCGTCATAATGACCAATCCGCAATAACCAATCACTTTTATTATGGGCGTGACTTAGGTATGAGTTGCTCTGCGCGGTATAGGTTAGGGATTTTTTTGATAAAATAAGAGGGATATTTGATCTTTGATTTAACAGGTTCAAGTTTGAAATAGTGCAGCATTTCAGTTAAGAAATCAAAAAGTGTGTTTTCGATTTAGATTGATTGATTGAATAAATATTATATTTCGCGGTATAGGTTAGGGATTTTTTGATAAAATAAGAGAGATATTTGATCTTTGATTCAACAGGTTCAAGTTTGAAACAGTGCAGCATTTCAGATAGGAAATCAAAAAGTGTGTTTTCGATTTAGATTGAATGATTGAATATATTTTATATTTCCGTGTTAATTATCTGACTTATTGGCTAATTTGAAGATGCACATAAAAAGTACATAGCTCCCAGATACATAAGGAATTTATTGATTGATTTCTTGACATCAGATATAAGTATTTAGAAATCGGAAGGGAGGATATATTTGGAGAGGTGTAATACAACTAAATATTTAATCTTTGAAGAGATCTTGATAAAAGCTCGCTTGTTGATTCTCGTTTATTACTAAAAACGTGTAAAATGTCTCGTTGCGCTAATTCAATTTGAAAGAAACATTGAAAGTAGTTAGTATGAAACAAGATCGATCTGGTTTTCTTACTGAGTTGTTTTAAACATATTTTAACTTTGATTTCTTACTATTTTGGGTTACTAGGGAGCTACCGCCCCCTGCTCGCTATCGCTCACCAACCCCCGTTGACTGCTGACGCAGGACCTTTTAGATTGCTTCGCAATTATTACAATACCAAGATCACTGAACTTAACTCACTTTATAAAACATAAGTAAAAACGATTATTTGTAGAAGAAACATCAACCAACTTTTCAAATATACGTCATAGGTCATTTCCATGATTAACCCTCTCTTAAAAGTTAGAATATTTATCAACTCTAACTTATTCATTATTTAAACAAAATATTTTTCCTAACACGTCTATTGATATAACTATTGTTATTTAATATTCTGAAAAAAAACTTACACTAATTAATCTTTTAAATTCTATCTTTTACCTAGTAACTTATCAGTACACCTAGTGTTTAATAATTATTTTTGTTTCAACCCAGACTTGTTAAACAATACCTTTTAAACCATTGGAAATAAGTAGAGAAAAACCCTACATGACACTTTATGTTTACAAACAATTTCATTTACCAGAACAAAAATTGTTACATTTAAGACAAAATGTTTGATATTCTACAATGAAAAAGCATGTATATAAGTTTTTATAATACTTTTATCTGTTTTTGAAATATATTTAATTTGGATAGTGCTTTAAAGTGCATTTTGAAAACATGAAAGGAATTCGCTTCATCATAAAATATGGCGTCAGTTGGTTGTTGTGATTGGATGATAATAAGTTGTTTGATAGTTGCTTGCTTAGTAACTGCGACCTTATCCGTAATCTAAAAAAATGGAAATATTTTAAAATCGAGAATTTTTTTAGAAATTCTAAAGGCACTTTGCACATCCTCAAAAGAATCCGGACAGTTTGATACCAAATACGTGTTATACGGATCAGTAATTAAAAAGCCTTTCTCTGGAAACCGTTCACCAAAAACTTTTTTTTAGAATAGAGAGAAGAGATACAAAAAATTATAGAATAAAACTTTAATATAAAATGATTTTAAACATTTTTTGTACTATCTGTATTTAGAAGTTTCTAACAGAAAGGTATTAGGAATGTTTGCAACCTTATGTATAAAAATATTCAATATTAAATAAGTTTTGAATCCTTCTAATTATGTATTGAAATCAGTCTTAAATTTCATGATTTTATTCAATACACTGTTTTATTAGCTAGAAACTATTTCGTTGTTGAATTAGAAGGAAAAACGAAATACTCATAATTTAATATGATGTAAAACTTGTACATATTAGTTTTCACCAAAAATAAGTTTAAACTCAATTATCCCATGGAGATCGCAAGTTGCTTTAAATTTTACTGGACTGCGTTATTTGTGGGGTACGCAGCATCCGGAGGCTGCTGCTGCTTTAAATTTATGATTTGTTGCCTTAAGTGGCTGCTCTACAGCTTTATATTTCCCCGCATATTATTTTAATCCCTTTCTACTCAAGAAGAAGCTACGCGATATCCCTAAGTAACCCTGATTGGTCAATCTGCTTAGTTAACACGTCAGAGCGTCAACGCCTACCATCCAACTACGTCATCTTGGATGGTAACAATTCTGATAGCCTGATGGGCCCTCCCTTGGTAAGGCTGCGCCCCACCATCCTTATTCGAAATATGCTTGTTTAGAGCCCCTCTACCTCCCTCCCAATTATTGATGATTATTTCTGAATCATTCTGTATTTTGAATCTAAATAGCATTGAGTCCTTATTCTAATTCTGTCAGGTTTAAATATCATCATTTATTCATTTTCTTCTCTATAAACTTAGAAATTGCCAGCCAAGCCATTTTGTTTTCCTTTTCTTATTTTTTCTTTTTGTATATACAATTCTTTTTTAAGTGTCTAGTGTTAAAGCAAAACAACTTCTTCCACTATAAACCAAATCGATTTTTATCTTACTTTTAACAAAGATATTCTGTGACCCCATGGACGAGCGGTAGCTCCTTTGGGATATGCATGCACTGGATCACCTATGTTTGTATTTTTTCTGTTCTGTTCTTTTGTTTGTTCAATAAAATTTATTTATTATTATTTATTTATTCTTATATTTATAATTCAAACTATAAAACCAATAATCAGAAAAATAATAACCAATAATTTACTGCATAAAGCGCTCAGCAGCTTTTCAATCCTGTAAAAATTTTGGAAGAATAAAACCATCTCCACCGCAACCAAGATCAGAGTGTTTAACACTAATGTGAAATCCGTCCTTCTCTATGGATCTGAAACATGGCACTGCAATAAGACCAACATGAAAAAACTACAGATCTTCATTAACAAGTGCTTCAGAAGAATTCTGGATATAAAATGGTTTCATAAAATTAACAATGAAGATCTTCTAAAAAAAAGCGAAACAGAAACCAGGGGAGTCTGAAATCAAAAAAAAAGGAAATGGAAATGGATTGTCAACGTACTTCGAAAACCTGAAAAATTCAAAGTTAGACAGGTCTTTGACTGGGACCCCCAGGGCCATCGAAAGAGGGGAAGGCCTAAAACAACATGGCGAAGGACAATTGAGAGAGAACTAAAGGTTATCGGAGTGACATGGAGGGAGGTTAAACATCTTGCCACCAATAGTCAGGTGGAGACTCATGACAGAGGTCCTATGCTCCAGTAATGGAGTGGCAGAGGGATAGTCAGTTTGAAAAATGTTTTGGTTAAGTTTTAAAGCAATCCCTTTCTGATTTTAAGTTTATTCCTTCTGATTGACCGACCACTCCTCTTTAGCGACCTATTTTTCTCGGAACGGAAGATAGTCGCTCAAGAGTTATGTTTTACTACTGTATAATAATATACAGAGATATTTTCCTTTCAGCACTGAAAATGTGGTGATTGGATCTTACTACAGCGACACTTATTCCCCAAGCTTCTGTTTCAGTCTAAATACCCGATGGGGTGACCCAAATAAAAAACTGCAAAGAATAAAAAAGTCTGAAAGTGAGTATTTCTTAGTATTCAAAGTTATTGTCGATTTTTGAATGCATTAAAAGTTTAAGTTTCTTTTCGTGTTTCGCTTATTTTAATTTTCAAAAAATGCGGGAATTCCCCATTGCTCTCAGTATATGGCTTCCATACCTTTTCTTCGAAACTCCGAAAATCCTTTGTCCCATAGGAATCCAAATGAAATTCGTAATGGACGGAAATAGCAGGAACTTGAGCTATCCTGAAGATGTGGTGCAACGTCCGAAGTACAATCCTCTGTCTGGCAGCACAGTGCAGATGGCGATCCACTCCCAAGAGTTTTCGGCTAGCCCCTACGTGTCCGGTCAAGGGTTCATGGGAGGGAAGAAATACCACATCAAACTGAAAAAGGTTTCTATACTCCCTTCAATGGGGCAAGTCAAGTATTTTTATTTTATTTTTTTTATTCTATAGGAGGTATCCAAGACAAGAATAAACGTGCAAATGTTTTCAGATATATACGATTATTCCATATTTTTAAATTTAATTCCAAAGTTTGACTTTAAAAAGGGGTGCAAAAACAGCATGTGACTTCATTCAATCCGAAACAAGTGCAAAGGGATTGTTGATTTTTATTTTAATTCTTGAATTAACTAATTTTTTTTAAACATTTATATCGATTTTTGAATTCAAAACCGTATCTTTTTAGTGGGAACTGCCTTTTTTCTGTTTTCAAAAATGCTGGTATTGCCCATTGTTTCTTGTTTGTTTTTCTCATTACAAACGCTAGCTACTACGCATTTAAGAACAACTTTTTTGTCCTCAAATTAACAAAATTTAAGTTTGTGGTATTAATTAGAACACTTAGTTTATAGTGTTTTAACATGTTTGACAAACGTTGCTATCCTAAAATGTGTTCTAAAATTAGTGCTGTAAAGTATTGCTAAAGAATAGCCTTATACAAAATCTTATTATTAGGTGTCCATTTTTTTTATTATTTTCAAAAATAAAAGTCTTTTTTGAAATACAGACCAATACTCATCATTTGTCACCACAGGCTTTTAAAGTGAAAATAAATCCAACCCTCGTGTTTATATATCGCACCCTTGATACAAAAGAGCCACAACTCAAAAATTGTAATTTTTGAGTTATGACCACCATTAGGCGTATTTTTCACATCTCTACCAATCTTCAAAAGAGCCAGAAGTTGCATTGAAAAATCAGCCGCCAGATGGCAGTTATGGAGTTTTGTTGTTATCAAGATGGCTATGATTCCTTCTACTGAAATGCCACATCTTGAGTTGTCGTCCAGCGGTCGTTGAGTAACGTGCGTGTCGTTTGTCTTCTAAACTGTGATCTTCTAAACTCGTATTGACAAATTCAAAAATACTAAAATGTGCCTAGTCAGCCCGGGGACAGTTTTTTGCAATTCCTGGAAAACATAGTTTTTTGAGTTGTGGCACTTTTGTAGCACGATAATAATAATAATAATAATAATAATAATAATAATAATAATAATAATAATAATAATAATAATAATAATAATAATAATAATAATAATAATAATAATAATAATAATAATAATAATAATAATAATAATAATAATAATAATAATAACAGTTATAAACTTAAAACAATATAAAAAGTGCTACCTCGACTAGAACAGTTACTCTTTATTCAATTTTCCGGTCGTGTAGTTTGCATTCGCACGTTACCTCCATACGTTTCGCCCTCTTATATGCGGCTAGGTAACATCCATAAATTACGTAAGGTCAAAAAGGGGGGGAGGGGTTTGGTAAAATCTCACCAAATCTCACCGAGGAGGGAGGGGAATCGATTAAGATCTCAAGTCAACTTTTTATGTTAGAAATTATACGATTTTTTTAGTATGAGAAAGGAATTACATGAGAAGGATGGAGAATAATTATTTTTAAAGGTTGTAGGTAAATCTCACGTGGGGGGAGGGAAGGGTCTAGCAAAATCTTTCGCACTCTTTTTAAATCCGTTTATACGTTTTGCTCTCTTCTTCGGGTATCCTCAGGGGCCAAATGGATGCCCTCCGAAGAAGAGGGCGAAACACATCCATCTCTAATGGAAAATTGAAATAAATATAAGTAATATGAAAAGAGTGTTTGGGTTTCAGGAAGAAAAGCATTTGCTTCCCCCACCTTATCAAACCAATTGCACAGACTACACGAAAAATTGGTTCTCGAGAGGAGGAATAGGTCCACTAAATCAACTGGTGAGTGATGTTAATTTTGTTCTCTTTAACAATAATAAGTAATGATTAAATCGTCAGTTTGAAATGGAGAATAAGTATAAAAACCCAGTTTTGAGAAAATTATTATCACACTTTTTGAATAACGTTTTTTTTCTTGTTTTTTTTAGATGATGATACAGGAATGCCGAATGAATGCCTCTCTAAAAGAGTTGGAATGCGTTCCGTATTTCATCGACTTTCCTCATAATAAAACTCTATGTCCATACTGTGAAAAAAACTGCTCAAGTAAGATCTGATCTCTTTCATTTAATCTTTCTATTCTCTCTTTAATCTAATCTTAATCTTTCTTTAATCTAAGAATCTTTAAATGCAGAGTTTGGGCAGACATAAAATTACTTAACACTTATCCATAACCTCTGGTATCCATAACCTTGGTCCCGTTATAAAATTTTCATCTCAGGACACTTTGCGACCCCATGTAACGCAATTTACCTGTATTGTAAAAAAGAACATTTTTATTAGTCTCTTTAAAAATGTATTATTTTTAGGAATTAAAAAAGTTGGAGATAACTGTACGAACCTTTTGAATTTCTACAATCAGCCATGCGAGTAAGTACGTTTAATTTACATAAACCACAAAATTCAATAAAAGTATATTAGAGACTGTAGTCAAATCGCTTAAATGACAGAGAAGTTAAAATACAGACAAATCTACCAAATTTGGTGTGGAGCGTAGCGTGATTCTCCCAAGATTGCACTCGTATATCAAGAGTGTAAAACAATCCATCGGGGGTGCCTGATTTTACGCTCGGAATACAACACCAGCTATATCTATGTCTATTTTTCTTCTCTTTGCTAAGTGACGTCTAAAATATTGTTCTTACATGTTTTTCAACAAATAATTTTCTACAATTTAAGCCTAAATTTACTTTGAACACTACTCGACAAAAAAATAGGGTCCAAATACTTCTGACACAGATCAAGCAGATTCTTATATAAAATGACCCCTGAATCCGATTCCGACCCCCGTTTTTCTCTATCGGGGTCAGATTTTCGGAGAACAGCCCCTCCCCCTTTTTGCGTTTTTCGATGTCTTAATGACTTTGAATTCAATTTTCAGGGGCAAAAAATATTACTTTAGCCTTTAAATTATACCAAAGGGAACAAGAAAGGTTAAATCTTTTAAAATGTTCAAATTTCTAGCAAATGGATAAGTTTAAGGGGTTATTACCCCCTAATAATGCAAAAAAAATCGTTAAAAATTATGGGGATTATTTTTGGTTATTTTTTACGCAATTCATTATTAAAGGGTCCTAACCCTTCCCCAAGGACCCAAATTTAATGAATATATGCAGCAATGATTTTTATTAAAAACGGTAGTAGTATGTGCCCCACTATGTGCCACGGAAGTGACGTCACATCACGTGACCGGAAGTGGGCGTGGCCTGTGACGTCAGAGGGCGTGGCTTATGACGTCAGAGGGCGTGGCCTGTGACGTCACCTATTGTCTCAATTACTTAATTACCCCTAATTAATTAATTACCACTAATTAGTTAATTACCCCTAATTGGATGATTTATGACCCTAATTAATGGGCGTGACGTCATGGTTGAGTTGTTTACCTGCTGCTGGTAGGGGGCGCTGCGATATTTTTTATTTTACATTTTGGACTTTTTTTCGTTTTAAAGTTTGGTTTTTATGGAATGGCAACGGTATTTACCTTTGGATATTTTAATGACTGTGACGTCATCGAAACATGTTCGAACAGGGACCAACACGTTCAAGACAGGATGTTCACAGAAAATAGAGTCGCCATCTAGTGAGTGAATTTGAAACTAATTATTGGAGTTGTATTTTTTTCGAAGAAAATAGTGTCGCCATCTAGTAAACAA
Source organism: Tetragnatha versicolor (assembly GCA_024610705.1). Classification (NCBI taxonomy): domain Eukaryota; kingdom Metazoa; phylum Arthropoda; class Arachnida; order Araneae; family Tetragnathidae; genus Tetragnatha; species Tetragnatha versicolor. The sequence goes on along the minus strand of JANDEH010000050.1, from coordinate 1,106,261 downwards.
ATATTTAACCAATTATTGATTAGTATTTTCCAAAAATAGAGTTTTTAGGTGGATTCGAACTCGCAACGTGCTTAAAGTGATGGTGGCCTAGCAATATTCTTCGATATACAAGCCAGGCCACCACCACCTACCATTTCATTAGCTTTTTATCTAAACATGTCCATTTTTTCGAGCCTAGAGTTGAGTTGTATATATATATATACTACTGCTGATTTTAGTTTCGATTTATCGGAGTTGAGATGTTTTTTAAGTTTCTTTTTTTGTACGGTACTTACCTTTGGGATTTTACAATATAATTTATGTTTTTACGTAATGGCAACGCTGAGATGTCGTTTCAACAGGTTTAAACAAGGACGAACACATTCAAGACAGGTTTGAACAGGGACCAACTCGTTCAAGACACAATTAAAGCCCCATTACACATCTGTCGCGTAGGAATACATGCCTTCGTCCAATGAAATTGCAGGATAGTTACGTCATCTCGTTTCAGCCAATAAGAGCATTTCCCCAGGTTGTCGTCATCAAACCCTATGCGTGATAAGATTCGGAGTTATAAACCGGGGTGCAATCAGTTCGATAGTCATTCTTCTGCAGTTACTGTTAGTAAAAAAATGAGCCTGAAACGCCAGTTGAGTGAGGAAGAACTTCCTTTTTTCGACGAGATGTATAATCTCCCACCCCCACAAGCATGCCTGCCAAGACGCCGTTTCGCCAGAGCGAATCCTTACCAGACTCCTAGACCCAAGGGGTCCCAGCCTGAACCCTCTACGGCTCCCGGAACCTACAAGACCGTTGACCCTGGATTGCACAATAAGTTCGAGACATTGAAAACGTGGATAATCACCCAAGAGCTGCGGGTGTCTTTTGTGGCTTGCAACGAGACGGATTTTAAAATCCACCTTCGGCGCTTTGACGGTAACATTGCCACCCCTCAGGGAGTGACCATGACTTTAAAGTCCTGGCCAGATTTCGTCCAAAAATTTGCCAGGTTGGACGTTTTAAGCACCGACACCGGCTTCGTGTGCAACAACGAGGTGCTGGCCTTAGTGAATTCACAGGAGCAGGTAGCACTTCAGAACTTGTTTCCCTGCAGGCAAGGAAATTTCGGACTAAAATATTTGGCCCTAGTGCTTAGCAGGTGGGAAATAGAGTGTATTTTCGCCTCACTCGAAATGCTGCAGACGGAGATATCCGAGGTAGAGGATAACTTGAAAAAAAATTTCTGTGCAAGAAAATGAATGTATTTTTTAATTGTGTTCAATAAATATGTTGTTTTAAATTTTAACTTGGTTTTCTTATTTGTGTTTCTTTTTCTATTTCAGTGATATTTTATTTTCCAGATTAGGTTTCTTTTTTCAGGGATAACTTAAAATATTTGCAGATTAGGTTTTCTTTTTTCAGGGATAACTTTAATATAAATAGGTTTTTCTCTTTGAATATTTATCATTCTAGCATTTGACCATCATGGAAGAAACTTATCAAGATCCAGCTCTTCCAGGTAGTTTTGGAGGTATTAATACTTTGCAGCGAGTTTTGAAAGGACGTGCTAGGACAAGCGAGATTAGAAAATGGTTGCAATCTAAGGAATCTTATACTTTGCATAAGCCCCTAAGGCACAAATTTAAAAGAAATAGGGTGATAGTAGGAGGTCTGAATGAACAGTTTCAAGCTGATTTAGTAGATATGCAGGCATATTCTGTTGAAAATGATGGTTTTAAATATTTACTTACTTGTATTGATATCTTATCAAAATATGCATGGGCAATTCCCCTAAAAGATAAAAAATCAGAGACCATTTTGTCAGCTTTTGAAAAAATATTTTCTGAAAGAGTTCCTCAATCTTTGCAAACAGATGCTGGAAAAGAATTCACAAATAAACAGGTTCAGGCTTTCTTAAAAAAGAAAAATGTGCATTTCTTCACAACTCATAATGAAACTAAGGCCTCTGTAGTTGAGCGTTTTAATCGCACTCTTAAAACTAAAATGTGGAAGTACTTTACTGAAATGAATACTAAGAAATACATAGATGTAATAGATAAATTAATGTATAGTTATAACCACACATGGCATCGTAGTATAAAGACAGAGCCAATTTCAGTGACAGAGGAGAATGAAACGAAAATTTGGCATACACTGTACGATAATGCTGTTAGTGTTAAATTGAATAGTCCAGATTTGAAAGTGGGGGATACAGTTCGCATAAGTAGAGATAAGATGATATTCGAAAAGGGGTATGAACAAAACTGGACTCGAGAAATATTTACAATTCACAAAATAATAAATAGGGTTCCTATGGTGTATAAATTAAAAGATTTATCGGGAGAAGAGATTAAGGGCAGTTTTTATAAAGAGGAACTGCAAAAGGTAACGGATTCCGGATATTACCCAGTTGAAAAAGTTTTAAAGAAAAGAAAGCGTAACGGAAAAGTTGAATACTTTGTGAAATTCCAGGGTTACCCTGAAAAATTTAATGATTGGGTTGAGGATGTTAGGATGATATAAATATCGCGTTCATTGCAATTTCCTTTCATTCGGTAAACAATGTCGTTCTACATCACATTGATCAGTGATAGCTCTATGGGATTTTTCCCGAGCAACAAAATTTCTCAATTCACTACCCAACTGCCTAGTTCTATAAATTTAAAGGGTGAATGGGAAATGGCACTTGTAGATTTCATTTATCCTCATACCTGGTACAATGTTCAAAGGGGGAGTAACCTGTTTGGATTTGATTTGGGAGACCGAATACTTGAAGGTAGAAGAGTTCCACCCGGATGCTATGAGACAATACCTGATCTTATCAAAGGAATGTTACTCGAATCGCATAGAAACAAAATTGAATTATATTATCACGATGTTACTAAAAAGGTTGAAATCAGAACAGCTGAGAATTGTAAATTGTCTCTACACGAAGGCCTGGCTGAATTACTTGGCTTTGAGCCAGGTCAATATTCGGGTACCTATATGAGTCCTTATGTAGCTGATCCCAAAGCCACTTTTCCTGTAATGTATGTGTATTGCGATCTCGTAGAGCCGCAAATCGTTGGTGACGTACAGGCTCCTCTGCTTAAAGTAGTTACAGTGGAAGGACGCGATGGAGAAATAATTAATGCCAAATATCCAAGACCTTTCTATGTACCAGTGATTCGACAACATTTTCAAACTATTCAAATCGATATCAGACTCCATTCAGGGGATTTAGTGCCATTTGAAAGAGGGAAAGTGTTTTTGACGCTGCATTTTCGACCCAAACAAATCCTATAAAAGAGCAGTACAATTGAAATTACCCTTCATTTCTTGATTCTCGTTCAAAGAAAGAACAATGCTGGTTCCTTACACGTGTTGTGCAAAAAAGTTTGAAGATTACTATGCTAATCAAAATGGGGAGGGAATGCCTTATTATAAGGGGGTCGGATTTCAGAAAGGGTATGGCGTAGGTGGATTTTTCGCTAAGCTCTTTCGAAGAGCTTTACCTTTTCTAGTGAGTGGTGCAAAATCTGTAGGAAAGGAAGCATTAAGAGCTGGAACTATGGTTGCTAATGATGTACTAGCTGGAGAAAATTTTAAATCAGCTATTAAAACAAGAGCAAAAGAAGGTGGCAAAAATTTGGCAAGAAAAGCAGTTCATAAAGCGGATCAGATGATTGGCAGAGGAAAGCTTAAAAGGAAGCGCAAACACTCTAACCGAGTCATTTCATCAAAAACCAGGAAGGTTGTAGTACGTGATATTTTCGGCTCCTGATATCATGGCCTTTTTACTTAAAGATTCCCCCGAATGTGCCAAATCTGAATTAGAATTATTTTCCTTACCTCCAACTCAAACCGTTATAGAAAGAGGACAATGGATAGAATTTCACCCCCTTGCCAATGTCTCAGACGGAAGCCCTGTTGAATTTAATGTATCCGGAAGTGGAGATGAATACCTTGATCTCTCCCAAACGCAACTTTATGTAAAAGTGAAAATACTAAAAAACGATGGCAAGCCCATTACGGATGAGAGCAAAGTAGGCCCTGTGAATCTCTTTTTGCATTCCATGTTCTCCCAAGTGGATATCAGTTTAAATGAGCGACTGGTTTCGTCAAGTAACAACACGTACCCGTACCGAGCCATGATAGAAAAATTACTAAATCATGGTTTCGATGTAAAAACCTCGCAACTCTCCTCAGAACTCTTTTTCAAAGATAAGGCTAGGCGAATGAATGTTTTTGATCCTGAAAAACCCGAAGACGCCAACGATGGTTTTAATCAAAGAGCTAATTTGTTTAAACTCAGTACTTCAGTGGATATGATTGGACGTTTGCACTTGGACATGTTTCACCAAGAAAGATTACTTTTAAACATGGTGGATGTGAAAATTAAGCTTATTCGCAGCAAACCAGAATTTTGTTTACTAGGAGACGGGGAATTTAAAGTCTCTTTAGAACATGCCTCCCTATTTGTTCGAAAAGTTAGAGTTAGTCCCGGAGTTGCATTAGGACACGCCAAGTGTTTGGAAAAAACTTCAGCCAAATATCCAATCAATAGAGTGCTGTGTAAAGCTTACTCCATACCCACTGGTAATATGAGTTTTGTGCAAGATAACATTTTTACAGGGCAGATGCCAAATCGCATTGTAATTGCATGTGTTGATAACGATGCATTCAACGGAGAGTATAAAAAGTCGCCTTTTGAATTCAAACATTACGATATGAATTTTATTGGTGTGTATGTGGATGGACAGCCTGTTCCTCATAACCCTCTACAGCCCAATTTTGAGAAAAATCACTTTATCAGAGCTTATCAAAACTTATTTACGAGTTCAGAAAATAAAGGCTTGTATCTTTCACGATCAGAATTTCCTGAAGGATATTCATTGTTTTGCTTTGATTTGACTCCCGATTTGTGTGACGGTTCGCATTTAAATCTCATTCGGCACAGCAATTTGAGATTGGAAATTAAGTTTGCAACTAGCTTGCAACAAACGGTGTCTTTATTAGTGTATGCTGAATTTGAAAACTTGATAGAAATCAACAAGGCTCGCAACGTTATCTACGATTTTGGAAACTAAGATGAATTCCTCGGAAATAGACAAAATCTTGTCTCGAGATCCTATTACGACAAGATATTACAGAGGAGTTTTTCCTTCTGATAAAATACCATCCATTGGAAGATACCCATCTGCATTAGTACTGAATACAGACCGCGCTGGTGAGGCAGGAACGCATTGGTTAGCGGTGTTCGTTCAAGATAAGAACTCAATTGAATTCTTCGATTCCTACGGATTACCACCTGAAGCTTTTGGCCAAGACATTTCCAGATTTATCCGGATGCACGATCGAGTTATGTGGAACAAGACTCCATTTCAAAGTTTGACCTCGAATGTATGCGGACACTATTGTATTTATTTTATTGTAAAACGATGTCAAGGAATGTGTATGAAATCTATCATTTGTCAACTTAAAGAACAGAAGAAGAATGATTTTCGAATATTTCAATTTGTGAAAAAAAGATACGGTGTAAACATGGTTTTTAAACAATAAAAAATTAAACTTTACATTTGTGTTTTTCTTTATAAAAGTAACGAGTACATGTTCAAAATTTTAGTTTATACTGAACATTCAATCATGGATGTTGTAAAATGCGTGTTGTTCGCTTTACTTTTTTCATCTTACTTAATTTTTTCAGGCATTGCTTTATGGAGCTACCATAACAGGCCAAACCCCCTTAATATATTTCAAAATAAAACAACGCTTGAAATTTACAAAATTTATCAAAGTATTGATTCTAAGGGATTTATTAAATGTAAATCATTTTCAGATTTTCATTACAGCAACACAACCTGTGGAAGCAGCATATGCACATGTGTTAAGGATTCTATTAACATTTTTCAAAATCATTGCCTTGAATATACTGAAAATATTGTTGACTCTTTAAGTGAATGTCACCTTGTTGCAAATACTTTAGAAGGATGTGTAGATATGCTATGTAAAGTATAAAAGGAGGTAAATCAATAAAATTAACTTATTTGCAAACATGGAGCTTCCGAGGCTGGTTCACCCCTCCACTTGCCTCCTCAGTGGCCCTACCGGATCAGGCAAAACAGTTTTTGTTAAAAAAATTATTGATTATAAAATGTTTAATCCAATGCCTTCAAACATCATTTACTGTTATGGAAGTTATCAACCCCTTTTCAAGACTATGAAAAATGTGAATTTTGAAGAAGGCTTACCATCTAACTTAAACACTATTCGGGATGCATTAATTATTATTGACGATTTAATGGTGGAATTAGCAAGTGATACTCGCCTAAGTAATTTATTCACTAAGGGGAGCCATCACCGAAATCTTTCCATTATCTTTATCACCCAAAATCTGTTTATGCAAGGCAAAGAAATGAGAAGTGTACATTTAAATACACTGTACGTTGTTTTGTACAAAAACCCAAGAGACAAAAGTCAAATACAGCATTTGGCAAGACAAATGTTCCCTAGAAAAATTAAAGCTTTTCAAGAAATTTTTGACGATGCTACTTCTACCCCCTACAGTTATCTGTTAATTGATTTGAGACCAGAAACCAGTGAAAGGTTACGGTTACGATCAGGAATATTTCCAGGGGATAGACATTACGTGTATCAACCTCGGTAAAATCATTCGGTTCCCAGACACCACGAACGTAACATGGCTTGTCCCATCGTGTTGGATTTTGAAGGTTTTCAATTGAAATCGGACTGTTTTATTATTAAGGAACTTGCTTTTTACTCAATCAACGAAGGACATCATGCTTGCTGGTCATTCCTACCCCCTATGCCTTGGGAAACTTTGTCAAGATTTCATCAAAAGAGTTTTGCTTGGGTGATAAGAAACAAACATCAGTTACAGTGGAACAGTGGTGTATTACCTTACAACGCATTGCATTCTATTTTACAATTTTTATCATCAGCTTACTCTACTATTTACGTTAAAGGAAGGGAAAAGTTGTTGTTTTTAGAAAAATTGATGGATGGAAACCTTAGGAGTTTGGATTGTCCTAAAATTAAAGATTTACCCGATTTATCTATCAAGTGTAATCATCACTCCAAGAACTCTCACTGTTGTGCTTTGTTCAAAGCATGTACAATACTGGCAAAAAAAATCGACTCAGACCCTATATCTCCGGAACGGCTTGTGATATAAAGACAAATAAGGTATCATTTTTCATGATTTGAAGTATTCTATATACAGAAAATTTTTCAAGTTCTTAGGGGGTCGTCTTCATATTAAACGAAACACCAACTTTCGTTTTTCCTATGGAAACTATCAAAGATTATTCCAGATTCTGAAAGAGCACCCTCTAAAACCCCCCAAAACCAGTTTTCATGCCATTTGGTCCCCAAATGAAGCCAGGAGTGGGGGTTGAAGTTCGTCGAATTTACGTTGAAATCTCGTTTTTTACGTTGAATTCTCGATTTTGATCCTTTCAACCATCAACCCCGCAGGATCAAAATCGAGAATTCAACGTAAAAAACGAGATTTCAACGTAAATTCGACGAACTTCAACCCCCACTCCTGGCTTCATTTGGGGACCAAATGGCATGAAAACTGGTTTTGGGGTGTTTTAGAGGGTGCTCTTTCAGAATCTGGAATAATCTTTGATGGTTTCCATAGGAAAAACGAAAGTTGGTGCTTCGTTTAATATGAAGACGACCCCCTAAGAACTTGAAAAAGTTTTTGTATATAGAATACTTCAAATCATGAAAAATGATACCTTATTTGTCTTTATATCACAAGCCGTTCCGGAGATATAGGGTCTGAGTCGATTTTTTTTTCCAGTATTGTACTTACGCGGCCTATATAAATCAACGCATACAAGCTAATACGATCATTTCGACCCAGAATGCCTTCAGAGAAGGATGTGGAATATTTAAAGCTGCTAAAGAAAAGTAGAAAAAAATCTAAAATTTTGAAAAATTGTTCAAATTGCATGATTAAATCTATTTGCGAATGTGTATTAAATTTACTTAAGGGGAACCTACCCATCAGCAAACGCTCAAAGAATAAACTAACTCCTTTTAAAAAAACACTGAGAACTCTTGCTCGGAAACGAGTTCCTCTGTACACAAAAAGGCGGCTATTGGTTCAAAAAGGAGACGGATTTTTATCTTTTCTTATTCCAACTGCCCTGACTGTTTTATCTAATCTCATCCATGGAGCATAGCAAAAAGTATGCATTGGTCCCATTAGACCGCATGCATGAGTTTGAGGATGATCACATAACGGAACTCGATACAAAAATAAAAGAAATTTTAAAGAAGAAAGTGAGTGATGATGAAAAAGTAAAACTTTATAACCAAGTTTTACAAAAATATGTTACCTTTCCAAACGTGAATGCTGCCAAGCCTGAGCCTAAGATTGATCTGGAACCATACCTGGAAACGGAAGAAGAAGATGAAAAACAGGAATCCAAGATTCCGGATACTGTTCCTGTGAAATATAAAAAGACAGCAAAGAATATCACATCATTTCTTCAACAAAATGGTATCACCTGGAATGAAAAGCAAGAAGTTTTTATTGATAATCAAGTGGTTCCTGGTTCCAATATCACACAAATGTTAAATTTTCTATTGAGAAATAGGAAAAGAAGACCGAAAGGGTTTGACAAGCTTCAAGGGGTATTAAAGGAAAATAATTTTCCTGAAGAATTTGTGAAAAACACTTATTTAAAAAATATGAAAACTTATCCTAAAAGAGAAAAGAAACAAGAAATTGTGAAAAACATTAATGTGAAAACCATGTACGCTAAACCAAAAAGAATTGTTGGAAAGAAATCAATAAATTGGTTAAAATTGTAACTTTTTTCAGAAAATAATAAAGATTCTTCTTTTTGATATATTTGTTAGTGTTTGTTATTAAAAAGCATGCAGAAAAAAATAAGCAATTTGCTAAAAAATGGTTAGTATGTTATGAGCTAATTTCCAAACTACTCGGGGAGTATAGCTCTTAGTTCGTTACCCCCTTTTTAAAAGCTTTTAATTCGGCGGGGTTCCCCAGGAGGCACTATTTCCGAATTCCTGGACCTAATACCCGTAGGGTAAAGTGGTCAGGTCAGGTTGTATCACCCTCTTGTCGTAAACAATCCGGTAGATTTTATTTTCAGGCTTATTCATGATTTTGCGCCTCTTGGCGTCCCGGGTGATCTTGGCCGGATTGTGCGTGGTGATAGACTCTTGGCGGTCCATGTTAAGGATCAATGACAGGAGACTGTCAAAGTTTATCTTCTTGCAATTTCTGAAGTTAAGGGTTATACCCCTAACTTTGCAACACGTCTTTCCCTTATCCGTTATATAGGCATAGTTTTTGGGGCCTCCTGAAAAGAAAAACACTATTAGTACTTTTTTGATAATATAGAAAAACTAAAATAAGTAAATATATATTTATTTATTTTACCTACCAGACACGAACTGGGTGATTGTTTCACCATCCAACTCATCGGTCAACTCCCCCAGAAAGTTGCCGAGAGGAAGATCGTTGACCCCATCCGAGGCATACACGATGGAGTCTGTGTCATGATACAAAACTGCTCGCCCAAGCTTATCCATTTCTGAATAAAGCTTGAGACGGGCCCATGCTGTGGTGAAGGAGGCTATAAATATATTGGTGGAGGAATCCTGCTCCACGAAGTCTTTGGTCTTTTTCCAGTTGAGGCATGCCACTGTCGGACTGTACAAGTAAGCATTCGAAACCTGTAAGAAAACATTTTTAATGTTTTACCGATAAAAAACATTCAGTTTTTTTTTTTCAAAAGTACATTAAAAAATACTTACGTCCTTCGTGGAGTCAGCCAATAACTTATTGAATTCCTCCAATTTCGTCACATAGGTCGTTTGCCCCTTATTCAGATTCATGCCAAACCTAAAAAGAATTTTTTGTTTCATAAATATAATAAAAGAAAAATAATAGAAGTATTTCTTCATCTGTGGGAAAAAAAAAACTTACCGCCCCCAAAAACTGTTGAGAGCCAATTTTGCCACCTGTCGGCGCCCTGGGTTTTTGGAGATTTTGGAGGGATCCAAAGTTATTCCCTCTTTCTCCTTATACAGTCGGATGTACTCCATTTTTTCCTCCTCGGTATGACACTCCGCTGGCCAGCCACTACTCTCCTGCTTGATCTTCAGGAAGAGATCAATGTAGGGCCGGAACAGGGAGTCCGAGGTTTTGGGGAAATGGTACACCTCGTGTATCTGAAAAATAGAAAAGATTATATAAATATTTATAATATTAAAAAAAGGCAATACAAAACCATTGTTTTCAGAAAAATATACTTACAACTTCGACCTTGTATTTTTTCTTAATGGCCAGTTTTACCTCTTCGGTTACCCAGGTGCCAGTGAGGGCTCTCTCCTCAGTAGTGTGTTCGCATTTGTCCTTCTGCAGGGTCTCCACGCAGGTTCTGCACAGGGGGAACATGAGTTTCCCATTGGCCCTGTATGGCAACACCGGAAGATACAGCTTCCGAGGAGGTACGACTGTGCATTTAATAATGCCGAAATAGGTGTCAACATCACCGAACCCCTCGGTGATGATCTCCGGGTGGCCTACGGGGTATGTGCAGTATTTGTTAACCTGAAAAAATATAAACAATATGCAAACACAATATAAAAAAATAATACTCTAGTTTAATACAAAAAGTAATACTTACCCAAGGATATAGGGACGTAAAGTCAACATACTTTGCAGGACCTTCATGGTAGAGTTTTGTGGCATTTGTCCTTCCCCCGAAGAAAGAATCCCTCGGGTTCAGACGATCCACAAATGTGCATGTCTTCAAGAAGTCTTGCAAAGTTTTATCCTTCTTCTTCATTTGAAGAAACTCATGTTCCCACATTTCCACCACTTGGTATCCTAGGGTTCTCAAACGGTTTGTGATTTCACGGGTCTTTTCCCGAATGGCACTCATTGTCATGCCTTTCAGTGGGTGCTTTGCATCTTGATCAAAACATTTCCCACAACCATGCCAGAAACAACCCTGTAAAATATAAAACAAAAGTGCTCAAGTAACTAATAGATACTAAGGGGGGGCAGTTATACTTTCATTACAGAGGGTACGGAAAATAAAACTTACATGGTACTGGTATATGGTTTTCGTTGCTTCACAAAAGCCATCCACTGAAAGGCCAGCAATTTTCTTTTCCCCCTGCTGACTCCTGGCGTGTTGAATTACTATCCCCTCTTTGCGCATCACAAACAGCAGCCACCTGATGCAGTCCACACTGTAACTACATTTGTTCACATAGCCTTGTACTGGAACCATGGCTATGGTCTTTCTCTGAATGTGTAGGCTACGATACACAGCCATACATGCTGAGGCTATAGTGACATACCTAAAAAAGAAAGTTTCAAATTAAATAATATTAATAATATTAGTTAAAAAACCTAATAAATAATAAAAAAACTTACGTAAAAGGGTCAACCTCACCAACATCTAGGAATTGGGTTCTAAAATCCAAACAGCACCGTCTCAAAATATCTACGTCTGAACTAAAAAAAAAACCAAATATACATAAAGACTTATTACAAAAATAAATTTTTTTTTTCCTTTTGCCTTTTTAAAAATTTATTACCTGCAATACTCCAACATTTCCCTTTTAAAATTAAATTCCTTATCTTTATTTTGCTCAAACCACTCCAAAAAGGCTTGGCGAGCTGAGGAGGACATTGTGTCAGGAGAGTAAAATTGGGGATCGGGATGAGGTCCTATATAGTCTTGGTTGGCTGGCGTATTGAACAGGTGAGGGAAATAGCCCTTCTTCAACTCGTTCAATCCGAAGCATGCAGGGAGTTTGGCCAGTGGCATAGGCAGAAAATTGAGGGAATCAATTATTCTCAATCTCAAACCCTTGTGAGTTATTGCCATCAGCTTTGAACCCTTAGGGATGATGTCTGGGGCAACTCCCTGGTCCAAGAGCCATGACAAGATAAACTGGCCGTCAAAACTAAAAAGAGAAAAGTGAAAACGTAATGCAATAAAGTTTTACACTTATTTTTAAAAATGAATGATCACTACAATATTTCAACCAAAACTTACCCCTGCATGTTATGAGCGATCACCGTGTAGCCCTTGTGCTTCCGGTCAAACAGCCATGTACAGAACTCTGGCACCCCCTTGAATACTTCTTGTGCTCCATCACTGTACTGTGCAACGGCGAAGTTCACGCGATGCTCCCCGGAAGACTGGTCAGTCTCGAAGTCAAAAAATATGAGATTATCAGATGGCTTCTTTGACTCGACCCTCTTCAGAAAACACCGGTGTTCCGCCGCCGATACATATTGCTCACAGGAGGGGCATTTCACGGTCCAGCAGCGGTGATTATCCTTGTGGCAATCACTCCATTTGATAATATTGGTGCACTTTCGGCACTGGTATATCTAATAATAAAAAAGGTTTCAATTACATTTCCTTATAAAAAAATACACACAAATAATAAAATAGTAGAAAAAAATACTTACTCGTTGGCACAGAGAATATTGCTGTTGACCAGAAATCGACTTGTGGGCTGTGAAGCAATCCTGAGACTTGCAATCTCTATCGCAGTCAGGGCATCGCTGGGGCTTTCCATCGGGACAGTTCGTCCTCTTGCATACATAGCAAACATCGGCGCACTGGTGGCGTTCCCTATGATCATATGGCTTCTCACAGGCCTCACAGTAGAACTTCGAGGCGAAAAATCCCTTGATGCTCTTAATGACGTCATAATGGTCCGAATGTAGCCATAAATTGATCCTTTTGCCTCTAGATTTCCCCTTGTACGAAACCTGAAAAATACATAAGATACAATTTTTTTTTCCTAAAATAAACATATTTTTTCCTAATCCATAATAATAATACACTTTTTTTTTCGAACACATGAAAACGTACCTTGTTCAGATTTTCCGTAGAGAAAACCACTATCTGCATTTCCAAGTGTTCCTCAAACATAGCCACCTCGTTGTACGAACAGGGGCCCAGGGGTACTCCGGCTTCTTCATGAAGGGCTCGGGCTCGGTTCATCAGGGCAGGACGATCTCGGCTCCCAAGGGTTTTCTTGGCAGTTTTGTCGTTCTCGAGATGAGCTTTGGCCACCAAGATGGCCTTAGCACAACAGAGTCCTTCATCGTCGAACGGGATGCTGATGACTGACTTCTTACCCAGCCGGTTTATTTGTACGTTGACCACCTTATTTCTGCCTCCCCCAATATCACGACGTATAGTGATGGCATCCACGGTGAATCCTTCGTCTAGCACGATGCTATCCTTTGACTGTAGGACCTTCATCACCGCGGCGAGCACTCCCTCTATGGTTAATTCGTGTACGGGCATGAGCCTGGTGGAGATGGGGTTGTCCAACCCTACAGCCAGAATGAACAGACGAACCAGGTCAGTTGGCCTTAACCCAGCAGTAACCCGCTGAATTATCCACAGAAACAGCATCCGAACCACAGCCACAACGGTAGAGAGGGGGGTATTCTGGACACGAGCCGGCAGGAGTTCGGGGTTGACACGAGCACGAAGGATTACTTGCTCCGCGTTGAATCTCTCATTCTTCCGTCGAGATTGCTCCTCCAGTGAAATAGCAGCAGCAATCTAAAAATAAAACATTAATTGGTATTTTAAGAAACTAAAAACATTTTTTTCGAAAATTTTTAAGAAAATATATCATACATCATCCATATTATTTTGCTCCACTTCTTCCAACGCATTGGAGGGGCCAGCACGATTCTGAAATAAAAGTACAATAAATTAGTACAATGTAAAGAAAACAACGATCCAAGTAAACAATAACAGAAGGAATACATTTCCCTTATCAAATAAATACACACCTCGAATCCAGAGCCGATTTGCTCATAGAGGGAAGGACGTTTTCGGGGGAGAACGTTGGAGGGACCAGGTTGATTCTGAAAGTAGATTATATTAATACATTCAAAAAGAAAAACATCTTTTCATACCAATAAAATAATACACACCTGAAATCCATTTTGTTTGAGGGGGTGAATTTCGAGGGGTATTGGAAGCAACGCGAATATTTTCATTCGTTAACTTATAAAACAATATAAATGTAGAAATACATTTTTTAGAGAGTGCATTAAAATATACTTACATCAATGCTGTTAGTTGATTGGGTAAGTTCCTCTACAAACGTGGTATCCATTTCAGAGGAATACTCATCAACAATTTCAAACGTCTCCTATTAAAAATATATATACATGTTAAATTTGAGTAAACGGTGAATTTAATCAAAACATTTTACATCAAAATATATTTACTTCAAAGCTGTTAGTTGATTGGATAAGTTCCTCTACAGACGGGGTTTCGATTTCAGTTGAACACTCGTCAACAATTTCAAACGATTCCTATAATAAAATATATATACATGTTAAATTTGAGTAAACTGTGAATTTAATCAAAAACGTTTTAGAGATTGCATTAAAACATATTTACTTCAATGTTGTTGGCTGATTGTGTAGGAGTCAACTCCTCTACAAACATTGTATCCATTTCAGTTGAACACTCTTCAACTATTTCATAAATTTCCTATTCAACACCATTTTAAAATTATGAAATATACATATTATCTATAAATTTGACTATTACAACTCAAAGTAATATTAAAATGTTATGGAAATACACATAATAAGCATGTATTCTATTGCAAGCAAAATAATTATACGTTAAAATATATAGAAGTTAACACAATAATTTTTAAGAATTGGAAAATTAACAACCATTTCATTCTAGAACATAAAAATTAAATATGGAGAAGTTACACATACCTTTTCCGAAGACATGTTGCTCTTGCGTTGAACTTTTTTAACAGCACACTGGTATAACACCAATTTTAAAAAAGGACTGATGAGTTGTGTTGAATGTCTGTGCTATTTATCTAAATCATTTGAGGGAAAGTGGACGAATGACGTTCGTGAAAACGCAGAACCATCCAATCAGCTTGTTCCTTATTGTATATATTATGCATAGCAACGAAAGGAGCAATGCTCATTGGACGAGAATAAAAACAACAGTATCCCGCATTGTTTCCATTCCCTGCAGGGCAACGTCTCTCCACCCTCTTTTGGCGACTGTCTCAATCAACAACAAAATCGTGTTGGAACGTGTTTGCTGTATCACATCAAAGAACCCTCACCGCTATTTCACCCCTCTCTTTATTGTTCGCTCCTTTCAATGGTGACTGCGATGGCTATTCACACCTTTTTATGGTCCAATTTGGAAGGCGCTACTGTCGCGTGCGGTTCTATTTGTTAACAATAGCCAAAGCACACGTATCTGTTGCAGTGTGCCGCCCCCTATACAGATACGTCGTTTTATCGCCCTTTAAGTGGAGCGTTTAAATCTCCCTCCCTATGTCGGGGGTCTTGTGATGCTATTCATGTAACCTGTTACTACAGGCTATCCGACGGAGTGTCGCCGTCTTGAACTCTGCTTGATTCCATTCAAACGTGCATGGTGCTGTGAACTTCAAACAGTCGTGCACTCAATTTAGACATATTACAGTAGTCTTGAGAAAAAGTATATTGTCTGGGGAATTGACTTCTCCTATTGTCATGTGGAGTAGTGTATGTGAATAGTATCGTTGCAGCTGTGTAACTATAGGGGATATACCATGACAGTAGATCTAAATCCAAAAGAGATATTTAAGTGCATGGAGCGGTGAACTTCAAAAGTCGTTCACTCAATTTAGACAATTACAGTAGTCTTGAGAAAAGGTTTTTTGTCTAGGGAATTGGCTTCTCTTATTGTCATGTGGTGTGAATAGTATCGTTGCAGCTGTGTAACTATAGGGGGATACCAGCATTTTTTTGAAAACAGAAAAATTGGGGTTTTGCAGTAATGGGAATAGATATGAAAAGTTTTCTAAAATTTTAGTTTATTAAATATTTTAAAATCGACAAGACCTTTGTATAGGATTGAAGTATGCCGCACTTGCTTTAAAGTCAAATCAATAATCGGTTTGAATGTGTAATTAGGCTCCTGTCTTGAACGTGTTGGTCCCTGTTCGAACATGTTTCAATGACGTCACACCGTTTAATTTCCCGCTCAAGTGTATTCCTACAAGTGATTAGTCCTGTCTTGAACGTGTTGGTCCCTGTTCGAACATGTTTCAATGACGTCACAGTCATTAAAATATCCAAAGGTAAATACCGTTGCCATTCCATAAAAACCAAACTTTAAAACGAAAAAAAAGTCCAAAATAAAAAATATCGCAGCGCCCCCTACCAGCAGCAGGTAAACAACTCAACCATGACATCACGCCCATTAGGGTCATAAATCATCCAATTAGGAGTAATTAACTAATTAAGGGTAATTAATTAGGGTAATTAAGTCATTAGGGACACGCCCCTTAAGACAATAGGGAAACACGCCCACTTCCTGTGACGTCACAAGCCACGCCCCCTGACGTCACGAGGCCACGCCCACTTCCGGTCACGTGGTGTGACGTCACTTCCGTGGGCTATAGTGGGGCCCCTACTACTAACGGTTGAGGTGTTAGCGCCCCCAAAGCATATACGGAAGGGTTCGATGCCGTACTTAAAGGTTTAAACTGCTATACAAAAAGGATTCAAACTGTTACTGACTGAATTTCAGTTTGTGTAAAATGACCTCCTGAACTCACATATGACGCCCGTTTTCCTCCATCACCCTCAATTTTTAATGGGACGGCCCCCAATTGTTATCCACTGCCCACGCATCTATTAACAGCTTGAAACATGGAACCCCCATCCCCTAAAACTGGTCAGTTTTTAACAAACTGAACAATTTCCCTCAGGATAGACCTGAAATATAAGAACAATGTCATTTTTGAGCTTTTCAAAACGTGAATATTAATTCCTGAGTTCACGAGCGGCGGCGCGATTCAGAGAGTCTCTTTCGCGAGTGCTTCGGGGGCACTAACACCTCAACCGCTTTTAGCAAAAATCTTTGCTGCATATATTCATTAAATTTGGGTCCTTGGGAAAGGGTTAGAACCCTTTAATGATGAATTACGTAAAAAAATAGAGGAAAAAATAGCCAAAAATAATCTCTTTAATTTTTAACGATTTTTTTTGCATTTTTAGGGGGGTAATAACCCCTTAAACTTATCCATTTGCTACAAATTTATATATTTTAGAAGCTTTAACCTTTCTTGTTCCCTCGGGTGTAATTAAAAGACTAAAGTAATAGTTTTTGCGCCTGAAAATGGAATTCAAAGTCATTAAGTCATCAAAAAACGCAAAAAGGGGGAGGGGCTGTTCCCCAAATATCTGAGCCCGATGGAGAAAAACGGGGGCCGGATTCGGATTCAAGGGGTCATTTTACATAAGAATCTGCTTGATTTGTGTCAGAAGCATTTTGACCCTATTTTTTTGTCGAGTAGTGTAGCTTAAAGATGCACTATTTAAAAGTTAAGATTTCTTTGTTTCACCTTTTGCTACATGATGGAAGGTGTAACAATAAGGAAGTTGCATGTGTCAGATTTTCAAAAACAAACAAGTGTTCCGCATGGTTTTTTGTATGGTAAAATGAAATAACTAGTCAATTTTTCAAAAAAATGTACAGGTAATTAAATATTTTAATTTAAAAGTCGAGAAAAAAAACACGTGACTGAAAACGCCTTATGTTTAAAGATGTCAACAATCATACCATCAACTCCATTGCTTCCCAACAATGTTTATCGTATGATGACGTCAACGTACGATGTTCCCAAACTCTTGGCGTTTTCGCGCGTTTTTAAAAAGTGGATTTATCTTAATTTTTTTGGCAATCAAAAAATTCTCGATCGGCCTCAAATTTTGGGTAGTTGCTTATTTTTGCAAGAAGAATCGATTAAAAAAATTTAAAAAAATCATGCAACTTCCTCATTGAAACTCTTTGAAACAAAACTTTGAAGAGAAGAACAAATCTAAATGATAGCCACACAGATTTGACACAAAACGGTTTTTCAGCATTTCTGAATTACCATCCCCGAAAATTGAGTGGAAAAATCAGTTTTCTTTAACATCTGCCAATATATTTTACGACTTAAAAAGTTTTTCTGGTGGCGGTCTAATTATATCTTACCTCTCATGTGGAGAAATGAAACATGCCAGCATAGTATAGGAATTCCTTGTTTATAAGTTAAAATCTTAACTATCTAACGATTTAAAATTCCGAAAATGGTATTAATATTCGAGACAATGGTCACTATTAATTTAGATTCCTGACACATGAAGTCCCCCCAATGTGATAGCGTTGTCTCTTCTAATATTGTTTGTCTTTTCTCGCTAGGCGGTTATTGTAACCCCAAACGAGCGAGGTCATTCTCTCCTTAGGGTTGGGGAGAGAAGTTTGTGGGTTCCAGTAAATGTGTATACTTTACTGAGGGGAAAACTAGAATATTTTACCTGAGTTCAGTACTTTTATTTGATATAAAAGGAGATGTTTTCAAACACATCATTTAGAATCGGCAAAAAATTTATAGCATAAATTTACGCATTACTTGATTTGCTGATTTCGTTTTGGAGTTATACAGGGTGGTCCTAAATTCGTGGTACAAACTGGGTAGTTTAGGTGGAGTACATCAAGACGAACAAGAATTGGTATAGAAAGGGGGGTCGCAGTTACACCGTTAAAGAGCTAGGACCTAATGTAGTGCGAGAGTGTTACAAAAGGACGTTTTGCCAAGGCCCGTTTAACGAAAAAAAACATAATGAAATGAAAAAATTTATTGCATGAAGTACAACAGTATCCTTACTACTTACATCATAAATTTGATAGAAATTGGACCACTTGCTAAACCGTGGAGTTAGTTTTAAAACATACAATATTAATCTTTTAGCCAAAGAATGGAGTTTCTTTAAATTAGTGTAATGGTATTTAGAAAAATGATGATCGGGGAAGGAATTTTCAATGATCATACAGTTTCAATGATCAATGTATGATCATTGAAAAGTCCTTCTCCGATCATCATTTTTCTAAATACCATTAAGGGAACTCCATTCTTTGGCTAAAAGATTAATACTGCGCGTTTTAAAACTCACCCCACGGTTTAGCAAGTGGTCCAATTTCTATCAAATTTATGGTGTAAGTAGTACGGATACTGCTGTATCTCACGCAATAAATTTTTTCATTTTATTATGTTTTTTTTTCGTAAAACGGGCCTTGGCAAAACGTCCTTTTGTAACGCTCGCGCACTACATTAGGTCCTAGCTCTTTAACGGTGCATCTGCGCCCCCTCTAGTTTTTCAAAATATGCTTGTCTAGGTCCCCTCTACCTACCCTACCCAGTTTGTACCACGAATTTAGGACCACCCTGTATATCTCTAGGAATGGTCAGAGTGTCGTTAGATGTAAAGTTAGAGGAACCAAAATTTCAGGTATTTTGTTAGGGGACATCCATAAATTACGTAAGGTCAAAAAGGGGAGGAGGGGTTTGGAAAAATCTCACCAAATCTCACCAAAGGGGGTCGATTAAAGTCTCACGTCAACTTTTTTAAATAGAAATTATACGATTTTCTTTAAGTATGAGAAAGGAATGCACACAGATAAGATACTGTGGTGATCAGGGAGGGCCCATCAGGCTATCAGAATTGTTACCATCCAAGATGACGTAGTTGGATGGTAGGCGTTGACGCTCTGACGTGTTAACTAAGCAGATTGACCAATCAGGGTTACTTAGGGATATCGCGTAGCTTCTTCTTGAGTAGAAAGGGATTAAAATAATATGCGGGGAAATATAAAGCTGTAGAGCAGCCACTTAAGGCAACAAATCATAAATTTAAAGCAGCAGCAGCCTCCGGATGCTGCGTACCCCACAAATAACGCAGTCCAGTCAAATTTAAAGCAACTTGCGATCTCCATGGGATAATTGAGTTTAAACTTATTTTTGGTGAAAACTAATATGTAAAAGTTTTACATCATATTAAATTATGAGTATTTCGTTTTTCCTTCTAATTCAACAACGAAATAGTTTCTAGCTAATAAAACAGTGTATTGAATAAAATCATGAAATTTAAGACTGATTTCAATACATAATTAGAAGGATTCAAAACTTATTTAATATTGAATATTTTTATACATAAGGTTGCAAACATTCCTAATACCTTTCTGTTAGAAACTTCTAAATACAGATAGTACAAAAAATGTTTAAAATCATTTTATATTAAAGTTTTATTCTATAATTTTTTGTATCTCTTCTCTCTATTCTAAAAAAAAGTTTTTGGTGAACGGTTTCCAGAGAAAGGCTTTTTAATTACTGATCCGTATAACACGTATTTGGTATCAAACTGTCCGGATTGCGTATATCCGAACCCTCAAGCACCCAACGCATTGGCGTGGTTTGAAAAGTTGCGCGTTTCGCCAGACACGCGCTAAAAGAAACATAGATAACTCGCTCTTTTAACTACGGCAAACCTATTTGCTTATTATGAAGTGAGGTGTTTAAAGGAAAAGCCAACATTCAGGAACATGCATGCTTGCGTACGCTGAACTCGCTGAACTCGCTTGCGCTTTGACTAGCAATATGAAACCGAAACTGAACTTTGAACTGGGGGTTTTGGTTTGCACTAACCATCGCTTCGCTTCGTTCCTTTACATGCCATTACTCCATAAATCGTGGTGGATCCTAAATATGGATGTGAAACAATTTCCGAGCAACTTTCTTTAATTTATCCTTCGTTGTTGGTTGATGAAACTAAATCCACCACGTAAAACGCTGTTCTTAGACTAATTTTAAAAGATAAAGATGATGCAGAAAATTTCTAAATACTTTGTGCCGAGTAGTAATATCCAAATAGTATGTATTCTAAGTACTATGTAGTATTGCTACAGTACTACATGACCATTTCATATTATCAATAATATTTACATTTATTTCCAAATATCAGAAAAAAATACTCTTAAATATTATTCTCGGAGAATATTCTCGTTTTACAAAACTATTCAAGAGCTTTTAAAAAGAAATAAACTTCATATTCTGCAAAATTCATACTTAATATGTCAGAGTGTTATTTTATAGACATGGAGCTAACAGAGCCTCAATTTTTATAATTAATCTCCCATACTTTTACATTACCATTAATTACAGTATTGAAAAGATATAGTCATAAGTATACACTACATTGTTGACTTAATTTGAACTCTAGATTGATAATTTGAGATTTATATATGTATGCTATGCTACCATGTAAACTCTTACATTCAAAATTAACTTAACAAACACTTCATTGACCCATTGACCATCATGCATAGTTCTGAATATCATAGTTTTATAAAAAAATTTTATTCACTATGACTTCAAACGAGAAAATTATTTGGATGAAATCCCTATCACTATATAGCTACTGAAAATGTTATCAAAGTTCACTGAATGTTCTATAGCTGAGCTGCTGAATGTGACGGTCACTGAACAGTTGACAGGATAATATATATGTACCTAAAAAGTAATAAACCTTGAATTATTAATGTGTCAGGAATGCAGGTCTTTAAATTAAGTAGGGTAGTGGGTATAGTGTAGCTACTTCTTACAGTTAATTTTATATATATATATTTATGAACTAATTTACAGCCAAGCGATGATAAAAAAAGTATATGATAAAGAATAGAATGTAAACCTTGTAAGCAAAAAGTTTCACGAAAGTTTACACAATTTGTTACATAAACACATAGCCTTAATTACGTTCTTCAAATGTTTTATTAAAGAAAATTAAGTTCTTTTTAGAAGCCTTGAATATAATAAGCTACAAGTTAAACTATTTTGTTAAACTTTGGTTACAAAGCAAGCTAGATTTTGTACACCGTTTGATGGTTCGTTCTCGACTCGAACCTATGGCGGCGTAAAAACATTCGCGTGTGACCTTGATTCGCGTGCCCAGATTGATATTCAGCGCCAAACAGTGCGGCGCTCTTCAAACCGCGCCAATGCGTTGGGTGCTTGAGGGTTCGGATATACGCGTCCGGATTCTTTTGAGGATGTGCAAAGTGCCTTTAGAATTTCTAAAAAAATTCTCGATTTTAAAATATTTCCATTTTTTTAGATTACGGATAAGGTCGCAGTTACTAAGCAAGCAACTATCAAACAACTTATTATCATCCAATCACAACAACCAACTGACGCCATATTTTATGATGAAGCGAATTCCTTTCATGTTTTCAAAATGCACTTTAAAGCACTATCCAAATTAAATATATTTCAAAAACAGATAAAAGTATTATAAAAACTTACATACATGCTTTTTCATTGTAGAATATCAAACATTTTGTCTTAAATGTAACAATTTTTGTTCTGGTAAATGAAATTGTTTGTAAACATAAAGTGTCATGTAGGGTTTTTCTCTACTTATTTCCAATGGTTTAAAAGGTATTGTTTAACAAGTCTGGGTTGAAACAAAAATAATTATTAAACACTAGGTGTACTGACGAGTTACTAGGTAAAAGATAGAATTTAAAAGATTAATTAGTGTAAGTTTTTTTTTCAGAATATTAAATAACAATAGTTATATCAATAGACGTGTTAGGAAAAATATTTTGTTTAAATAATGAATAAATTAGAGTTGATAAATATTCTAACTTTTAAGAGAGGGTTAATCATGGAAATGACCTATGACGTATATTTGAAAAGTTGGTTGATGTTTCTTCTACAAATAATCGTTTTTACTTATGTTTTATAAAGTGAGTTAAGTTCAGTGATCTTGGTATTGTAATAATTGCGAAGCAATCTAAAAGGTCCTGCGTCAGCAGTCAACGGGGGTTGGTGAGCGATAGCGAGCAGGGGGCGGTAGCTCCCTAGTAACCCAAAATAGTAAGAAATCAAAGTTAAAATATGTTTAAAACAACTCAGTAAGAAAACCAGATCGATCTTGTTTCATACTAACTACTTTCAATGTTTCTTTCAAATTGAATTAGCGCAACGAGACATTTTACACGTTTTTAGTAATAAACGAGAATCAACAAGCGAGCTTTTATCAAGATCTCTTCAAAGATTAAATATTTAGTTGTATTACACCTCTCCAAATATATTTTATTGATTGATTTCTTGACATCAGATATAAGTATTTAGAAATCGGGAGGCCTCCCTCCCGATTTCTAAATACTTATATCTGATGTCAAGAAATCAATCAATAAATTCCTTATGTATCTGGGAGCTATGTACTTTTTATGTGCATCTTCAAATTAGCCAATAAGTCAGATAATTAACACGGAAATATAAAATATATTCAATCATTCAATCTAAATCGAAAACACACTTTTTGATTTCCTATCTGAAATGCTGCACTGTTTCAAACTTGAACCTGTTGAATCAAAGATCAAATATCTCTCTTATTTTATCAAAAAATCCCTAACCTATACCGCGAAATATAATATTTATTCAATCAATCAATCTAAATCGAAAACACACTTTTTGATTTCTTAACTGAAATGCTGCACTATTTCAAACTTGAACCTTTTAAATCAAAGATCAAATATCCCTCTTATTTTATCAAAAAATCCCTAACCTATACCGCGCAGAGCAACTCATACCTAAGTCACGCCCATAATAAAAGTGATTGGTTATTGCGGATTGGTCATTATGACGAGGAACTACGTATTTGGATGGAAGAGCATACGTCAGTCGAATTTTCATCTCTCTGTGAAGAGCCAACCTTATCTTATTCTATTTACCTTGTGTGGTGATATCTCACACCACCCCATACTTTTGTGTGTTTAAACACTGTCTGTATTTCAAAATTCCCGCGACCATTTTAGGCTTCCATCTCTTTTACGTCCTAAATTCTCTCAATAAAAATTACGCAGTTTCGCGAGGCCGTTTGACTATTAATCTATCTTCACTTCCACGCTCGTAGCCTTTCTTGTACTATTTTATTCCTTCTCTCTGTCGCCTGACTAGTCATAACTTTTCTGTCCAACGTAATCTATTAATCGCCAATATTTTAAATTAATTGTGGAGATAAGCTCATGAATATCCATGGAATGAGTAAAGAATATGTATCATTTTAAGCTAGATATTGTATAATTTTAAATAGTTTAGTGGGATTTTTATAATATAGTAAACCTGATGATAATATAATGTCATCCCCCCACATCATTAATAATGTTAAGGTTTTAGGTGCTATGAAGCACAAAATGCAAACGAATAGGATAGAAAATTATTTTTAAAAAGTTGTAGGTAAATCTCACGTGGGGGGAGGGGGAGTCCAGATTTTGGAAAAAACACCTCACGTAATTTATGGATATCCCCTTACCGTAGATTCTTATAGGGGAAGGGATCCTTTGAAGGACTGGGCAAAAATTTGAGGTAGAACCTCTCTAATCTAAATATACCTCTCCAATCTTTTTTTGCCCTGTTAATCAGGGGCTGAATGGCACTTTAATAAGGAAGTTGCATGTGTCAGATTTTCAAAAACAAACAAGTGTTCCGTATGGTTTTTTGTATGGTAAAATGAAATATCTAGTCAGTTTTTCAAAAAAATGTACAGGTAATTAAATATTTTAATTTAAAAGTCGAGAAAAAAACACGTGACTGAAAACGTTTATTGTTTAAACTACTAGGGAGCTACCGCCCCCTGCTCGCTATCGCTCGCCAACCCCCGTAAACTGCTGACGCAGGACCTTCTGGAATTGCTTCGCAATTCCCACAAATTCCAACTCGTTGAACTTAACACGCTTTATAAACAATTAAACAATTTACAAAAAAACGTCAACTAACTTATTAAAAATACTTCAAATCCCCTCCATGAATAAATCTCCCTTAAAAGATTGAGTATATATTAACTCGAACTTATCAAAAATTTAAACGAAATGTTTTTAAAAATATTCATCTTAATTATTTTTAATCTATGATTATAAAAATAACTAATTCTAATTGTTTATCAATATTCGGACGAAACAAAAAATATTATTTTAAAGTAACTCGTTAGTATAATATGCCTAGTGTTTATCATTCATATTTTTTAAACCCAGACTTGTTAAACAATACCGTTTAAGCAATTGAAAACAATAAGAGACAAAACATCACTATGTTTACAATTAATTTCGATAAAATCAGAATAAAAATTATAAATATTGGACAAAAAGTGTGAAATTTTAGTATAAAATGGCGTTCATGTAAGTTTTTAGAATATGTTTTTATCAGTCTTTGAGTGATATTTCATCAAGAAAGTACTTTTTTTAAAAGATGAAAAAACATGTTTCATCTTAAAATATAGCGTCAATCGGACATAGTGATTGGATGCATAATAATTTGATTGACAGTACTTGCTTTATAACTGCGACCTTATCCGTTATCTAAAAAAAATGGAAATATTTTAAAATTGAGAATTTTTTTGAAAAATCGAAGGGCTTACTCGGAAATCCGGAAAGAATCCGGACATTTTGATACCATATATGTGTCATTCGGTTCAGTAATTAAAAAGCCTTTCTCTGGAAACCGTTCACTAAAAACTTTTTTTTAGAATAGAGAGATAAGATGACGTCAACAATAATACCATCAACTCCATTGCTTTACAACAATGTTTAGTATAAGATGACGTCACATCCAAACTTTTGGCGTTTTCGCGCGCTTTTAAAAAGGGGATTTTTGTTAATTTTTTTGACAGTCAAAAAATTTCTCAATCGGCCTCAAATTTTGGGTAGTTGCTTATTTTTGCAAGAGGAATCGATTAAAAAAATATAAAAAAATCATGCAACTTCCTCATTGTTTGATAATATCCAGATTTTGTAATTGATGACTTTTCAAGCACAAATATTTATTAATATTTATTTCATATTTAGCTCTGCGACTTATCAAATGGCGATAGAAGAAAAGTTTGTTTACTTAGTTAAAACATTCAAGAGCGATTTTATGACCAGTCAAGAGGTGAGTGTTTAATATAAATATCTTTTAACTTGACACTTAATCTGATTGAACCCCTTTTTTACTAGATAGCTCAGAATTCTTTTAAAAGTAGAAGGTATACTATAGGACTGCGGAATGGGACGCTTTGGAGCGGCCGTTTGTATGCGGCCATTTGGGCGCGGGCCCATTTCGGCACAAGACAAAAAATTTTTTCTTCTAATATTTAGAAGGATTATGAAAGAGTTCTATTTACTTTCATTTTATTTCTGGTGCCTAAACGGCCAGTGCCGAATAGTAGTAGACCGACTATACTGGGTGTATAAGAAAGTCCCTTTAACCTGTAAGTATTTGCGAAAGGAAAGACTTAAAGACATATAAAAAAGTAGAGTAAAAACTTAAATGAGAAATGGGGGTGTTGGAAATATCATAAAAGACACTCAGAAAAAAATCATGAAAATATCTTCAATATTCTAAAATGGGGGGATAAACAGTCTTTCATGCCTCAAAAATAAAAGGTTCGCAAATTTGCAAGTTTCTTTGATTTTTAATTAAAATTTGGAATACACTGAAGAACATAGAAAAGCTTACAAATTTGCGATTTTTTTTTCGTTTTTGAAATCTCCTTTATTTTTTAAATTAATGTTTTAACTTTCATATTTGAAACTAGGGGGTCCAGCTGTCAGTTGTATTATCTCTTTCCGTTTGAAAGTATTTTAAGATTAAAGGAACTTTCCCATGCACCCTGTATACGTCTTCCCTTCTTTTTTTCAACCGTACTAACGATATAGATGCTTTTTGCTGTAACCCTTTCATTACGGCGGGATATTTTCTGTCAAATCAATAAATTTAAACATTAGCTTGTAACGTTATTGTTGAAACGTCGTTTTGGGATCGTTTAAGTTATTTCATAGTAATAATCTAGTTGAAAGAAATAACTGCTCATGTGATAATGAGGTGTTCTATAAACTGTTTTTTTTTTCATATTGAACGGTTTAAGAAAAAAACGTTTTGTTTATTCTCCCAAGTTATTAACCGATTCTATTTTCTATTTTCTTTTTTGTTATTATATTGTAAATCACATTTACTAAAAATAAAAAATTTGTTACTTTTCAGGATCTTATTCTGAAGCAAAAAGGTGTAAGTATTTGGTTAGTTTGATTGAATAGAATATTGAATTTTTTATTAGTGATAGCTAAAGCCCTAGATCAGGGATGGCGAACCTTTTTCGATCAGTGTGCCATTTATATTACGGTTTATGATTTTCAGGTGTCAAGTGTGCCACTTGTTATTTTTTAATAAATTATCTTTAAACTCTTGGAAAATGAAATCCTCCTTTTAGGGTCGATAGTTTAGAACAGGAGTTTCTAACTTTAAGTGATGAGTGGTGGGCCGCAGTGGCGGATCTACGGGAGGGGGTTTCGGGCTGAAGCCCCCCCCCCCAAAACGTCTAATATTTTACTAAGTTTGTCAAAATGAAAAAATCTATATCCGAAATTCGGATGAGGCGTACCAAAACTAGTTGAAAAAAAAGGGGTTTTGACTTTAATTTCCAAAAATTTTCTGGGTCCTCCCTAGATAATTTTTGGAAATTTGACCCTAAAAACAGGGTTTTGAACAAGTTTTTGGTGCATCTAAGTCCGAATTTCGGACATTTTTAGGTAGGATTTTGATTTTCATGGGTATTATAAAAAAAGTTTGAAGTAGAAAAGGGGGGTTTGGTGGTACTCCCCCAAAAAATATTTCAGAATTTTACCCAGAGAAACTGGGTTTTAACTTGTTTTGGTATACCTTGTCCGAATTTCGGAGGGGGTAGGGCCCCTTCGCCCCCCCTTATATGGCCCCTTTTGCGTAAAGTAATCAGGCTCCTTTTGCATCCATGATTTTGTTTTCGAATGGCTTAATGTCAGTATGCTTACGTAATTATTATAAGGGCGATTGGGATTTGCTTACCTTGCTGATAAAAAGGGAGGAGGGAGTCCAAAATGACCAAGAAAATGTTGTTACGTTATATTTGAACGGCCAAACGGCACCTAAGAGGTGAGTGGGGGGTCCGGGGGTCCTCCCCCAAAAATGTTTAGAATTTCAGCTAGCTAAAAAGTGTTCTGAATCTGGTTTTGGGGATCTGGTATAGTACTAAAGTTTTTTTGTGTCATTTTTAGTGAATGTTGCGTGCCACCGAAATACCGGTCGCGTGCCACCCAGTGGCACGCGTGCCATAGGTTCGCCATCCCTGCCCTAGATCATCTACCTTAAGTAGCGACATCACGCTCAATCGGCCGCCATTATGATATTCAAATATTCAACTATTTCAATGGGTAAGACGGAGTAAAAAAGCGTCCAAAAACAGGGAAGGCGTAGTTTGATTTTTAAATCCTTTCTTAGTGCACGTCTAATGGCTGAGAAGAACGTCTCTGCCAAATTTCAAGCTTCTAGGTTCAGTAGTTTCGGAGATTTCGTGATGAGTGTGAATGAGTCAGTGTGTCAGTCGTCAGTGTGGTCAGGATTTTATAGATATAGACTAATAAGTAGACCAATAAGTAACTAATTTTTTACAGTCAATGTTCAAATATTCCTTTATACCAATAATTGTGTTTGATATATTTAATCTTTAAATAGTCTTCATATTTATAATTTTTGTTGCGTTTATTGAAACAATTCCGTTCCGTTTTTATATGAACATGGCATGTTGGGGAAAAACTAAAGTCTTTCTGTTTTTTTTCTAGTACAATTGCACATTTGAAAGAGTATTCGCAAGAGAATAAGTCAATTGTCATGCATTCATTATTTTATGCATGACATTCATGCTTTTGACTCCATTAATATTAAACTATTCCATTGATACCTCCTTTATAGCGTCGTGTTATGAACGGACGTGTTGTGAGCGGACAAGTTAAAATCGAGGTTTAAAATCGAGATCGAATCGGTAAGTTATGCTGTTTGTAATGTATATTAGTTTTGGCTACTTTAATGCTCTTGTTGTGTGATTTGCGGGTTTTCAACATCCTCTGATGTTGAAATTCAAAATAATTTTATTTTCTGTTGGCTTATTTTATTGAGTTTTCCTGCAAAAGAGCATTGAAATACAGTGGCGGCTCATAGCTAAAATTATAGGGGTGCTGCTCCAGCTGGACCAAGTTGAAAACGCATATTTTAAGTGATACTATGCTAAAAATATAAATCTAAAAAACGTGGACACAAAGACCTCTTTTCTTTAGGACGATTTTCTCATTATAAGACAGCAAAACAAATTTAATCTGTTCACACATACACACACACAACGTCGATTCAACGGGATGCAATTCAATCCTACACAATTTCTATTAAAAAATTGTTGAAAATATCAAATAGGAGATATGGGAACTATATTATAAGAACATTATTAAATATTGTGAGAGCACCCTTAAATTTTTAAATAACTCATAATTAAGTAATAATTCAGACTACCTATAAAAAATTTTTGAAAGATAACCCCCAAAATTGAAAAATCTAGGTTTTCTTTACATTTTTCACATTTTATGAAGCTTCAGAAAAGCGGATCGTCTGGTCACCCTACATTAACAATCAAAAACATGTCACTTACCTATTTAACTCATTAATCCAATCTTACAAAGACGAAGTTGGTCCTAGCTCGCTTTGAATGAAACCAAAAACAGCAGAGATAATTCCATTCGTTATATATAAAAAGAAAAAAACATGACTACTAAAAAGCAAAAAATAAATCCTGAATGAATAGCCAAAATAGCTGAACAGAATTGTTTCTCATGTTGAAAAGAAGCTATAAATAAAAAAATGAAAATAGTGTTTATGTGAAAAAAGCTAGAAAGCCATTGTGATTTATTAGTAGAAATCGGATTTTTCCTTATATCTGATGGTTACAATAATGCTCGCGAAAGAAAAAACGTTCATTATTTTGCTCGGTGCCATAAAGGGCTGCTGAGTGCTGAGACAGCAGCCCCTTTCTCCCTAACAGGTTCGCGTGCTAAATTCTTGATATTTTGATTTGATATGATAGTGCTAATACTTTCAACAGTTTTTATACCTCGTTCGGTATATTTCCGGGGGCTGTCGACCGGAAAGAAAATCTGTTGGCGAGACGGCGGAGTTTTTTGACTGTTGTGTTTAAGGGGAGAGAATAATTTCTAGCATTAAGGCTAATAGTAGAGAATTATAAATTTAAAAAAGGATAAGAAGAAAAATAAAGGGAAGAAATAAATCATTTTTTAAATATTTTTAAATTAATAAAAATTGGAATTTGGGGAAATTTTGGTTCGGGGTGCTGCACCCCCGCAGCCCCTATGGACCCGAATGAATTAGCTAATATTACTACTACAAATAGTACACAAATAGCATACAAAATCACTATCTTACCGATTTGATCTGGATTTTCAATCTCGATTTTAACTTGTCCGCTCACAACACGCAACCGCCTTATTAACCCTGTTTCATAACAAGTTATAATTTTATTTGTCTTAGTCTTTCTACTTCCTGCTCTTTTTTGCAGAGAACTAAGCAACACTTTTCTTAAGCTTAAATTTGATAAGTCAATTTCAAAATAAAAGGGAACAAGTCCATCAATTGTTTTCAACCAAAATATTTGTGAATGTTCTTATATTTTTTTCAATGGTTGTGCTGTATTCTAAATAGGGTTCTGAATTTTCACTAAAAATTTGGAGGTTATACAATGAAAATTCGAGATTTACTTATAGATAGGTTCTTCAAAAAATTTCACAAAATTGGTTTTTGGACTTATTTCTTTTTTCAAACTAATGATTCAATTCTGTTTTACACTGAAAATTCCACCATCTTTTGGTTAATAAGAAAACAAAGCTTCATCCTTTCTTCAAGATTTCAAACTTAGTACTATATTGATTCCAGAATACAAACCATTTTATTTACTTGAACTAAAAACTCACTTTCTAGATGTCAAACGGTGAATATTGAGTTGGATTTTGATGAATACGAAGTGACAAATATGACATACAACCCTAAATTTGAAGTGAGTATTACTTACATTGCTTTTGATGTTTACAGAAAATTTACACTGCAATAAAGCCCATAAAGCAATAAAGCCCTTGGTTCCCATTTTCCAAAATTCTAGATTCTCTCATGATATGACATACCTTTAAATCTCTTCTTTAAAAATCTCCAACTTGAACTTTTTCACTTTTTTTAGTAGAAATATTTTAATATCACCCCAAATCAGAAATTTTAACAAATTTAAAACTTTATAGTACTTGTAAAAAAATTCATACTGTTTTCTAATTTATGTATTTTAACTTCGGTTACTGTCTTATCTTAGTATGTATGTTAGGCTCAATCCCCGAAATCGCTCACTGAGCAAAAAAAACGCTCACATCGTACCTGAAAACGCTCACATCGTATTTGAAAATACCATCACCCGAAATTCGGGTTGTGGTATTTTCAAAAACGCTCACTCCGCGATGTGGTATTTTCAAAATGCCAGAACGCGATGTGGCCGTTTTTCAGTAGTGCCACAACCCGAAATAGACTTTTTTAAAGATGGGATGCGCTAATGTGGGACGTTTGGCCCAATGAAACATTCCACACACTTGCTTTGGCTGGTTTAGGGTTCTATGATACCAGGCCCATTTATTACGCTGTTGACCGACAGATTTTCCGAAAGGTTTCGCCGAAATTTAATTTATATAGTCTAATTCAATTTGTTCTTTTAAGACTTATGTACTTAACTTAGATTTATTAAAGGGTTTTTTTTGAAATTTTCAGTTTTTAATTTGGAAATGTCCATGAAATTTTCCGTTTAATTTCTATTTAATTAATTTAAATTACATTTTTAATCCTTGTTGCATTGTTTTAAAAATGTAAAATTAATTAAACGCTCAATTTTGGAACATGTTTTCATCGTTTTTTCATTTATTATACAAATAAGTCTTTTTAATTAAAGTAAGTTAAAAAAAGTATAATTGATTAATTGCTTGCATAAAAATTGAGGGAATAATTTTTAAACACAAGAGTCAACAAGAGTCAATTTTTAAAGAGAGTTAAAAGAGTCAACTAGTAATACGTCAACAATTATGGTCAAAAATCGAAGTAATATTAATTAAATAATTATAAAAACAAATTTCACATCGCGGATTGAGCGTTTTTGAAAATACCACAACCCGAATTTTGGATTGTGGTATTTTCGATTTGTGGCAATACGGTTTTTGGCAATTGGCAAACACCACTCCGCGATGTGAGCTTTTTTGAAAATACCACAACCCGGAATTTCGGGTTGTGGCCGTTTTGCAAATGCCATTCCGCGAAGTGGTCGTTTTTTTCGCTCAGTGAGCGATTTTGGTGTTTGAGCCTAACATGTACAAGAGGTTCTCCTTTTTCCTTTCGTATTGTTAACTTTTCACGAAATTTTGATAAGATTTTTTAGATTGGGGATTTAATCGTATCAAGCGTATTCTGCATGAGGTATGCACAAGGTTAGTTACATATTTAACTACACTTCTCAAAACAATTAAAGGATATTGGTGAATTTTATACATATTTACAAGCAAATGAAAACTTTGCAGTGGTTGAAGCATTTTTAAAAAATTCAGGGTCATTTAGAAGCTAAATCCATGCAGTTATTAAGAGAAATAATAACAAATTTCAATAATTTTTTATTGAAATTTGAAAAACTCATTCTAAGAAAAAAAGTGTCTAAAAAATTATCTCTCTCAATACTTTTAATTAAAAATAAATAAATAAATATTTATTGGCAAAAAACCACCGGCCCATACACCAAAATGCATAATAAATTATAGTATATGTGCATTTGTAGACAACAAAAAATCGATTTCACCTTCAAAATATTGCACACATTGCTTTTATAACGGTAAATAAATTTAAACAGAAGCATCTTTACGAAGACCTTCCAAGAACCATCTGTAAAAGGTATTCCAGGAATGGTTTCTTCCGTCAAAATGTACTCTCGTGTCCAAGAATTAAGGATAGTTAATTTTTTGGGAATTTCGTCTCACGTTTTTGTTTCTTATCAATGAAATTCATCTCAGAGTAGGAATATGTGCCAGAAATCAAATTACCTAAACATTAGTTTAAGGGGGTTACAGGGGTCCTTGTTTGGGAGGTATAGGAAGGATAGCAATTCATTTCTCTAGAATATTCCAGACATGTTCTATTGGATTCATGTCGCAAGCATGTGATTGACCAGCACGTTCTTCCAATTTCTTCATTCATAAAAAATCAATAACTAAGATAGCACAATGCAATTATCCTCTCTTAAAGTAAAGTTATCTCCTTGCTTCCCTTCAGACAAAACTAAGCTGTTATCAGGATGAACTGATGATCATCCAGACTTTTTGCCCACCGTGTATAAGGGACTAAAATCATGCAATTATACTCTGTTCATTTAGAATTGGCGCCTGAGAAATAGTGCTTTCCTCTACGCTAGAAACGTAACCATACTTACGCTCTTCGCACCGCCAATAGTAAGCCTTCTTCGTCACTTTGACGAGGATAGTTGCCAGTGGCGGCTCGAAGGTAAAATTATAAGGGGTGCTGCTCCGGCGGTAACAAGTTGGCAACGTATTTTAAGCGATATAATGACAAATAATATTTCTTTTAAACAAAAACGTAGAAAAAATCAAATAGAAAACATGGGAACAATATAAAATTTCGATTTCCCACTTAATAATTAAGTATTCAAAAACTGTCACCTATATTCCTATACTATATAGCTGATTATTATGAAGATGAAGGTTATCAAGCGAATATGAACTGAAATCTACATTTCCAATTAAATTTGTTCATTATAAAAAGAAATAAAAACGTGGCTACAAAAAAGTAAACAAATCTTTATTGACTTGCCGAAACATCATCTCTGTTGAAAAGAAAAAAAGAAGCTATAAATAAAAATTAAAACAGTGTTGGAGTGGTTGGAGTTAGAAAAGCTAAAAAGCCAATGTGATTTATTAGTAGAAGAAATCGTATATTTTTCTACTTCCCACAGTTTTTTTTCATAGCTCTCTCAAGAGAAAAAGCTATCATTCTTTTGATCGGGGCTGCTGAAAAGCAGCCCTTTTTCTCCTAACACAGTGGTGCCCAACCTTTTTTTTCACGAGGGCCAATTTGCTTATGAAAATTTATCTCGCGGGCCACATAAAAAACACTTTTAAGGATTTTTCTAAACATAAAGAAAAATTACCCGTTTTCAATAAGTTTGCATCTGTTTGGAGGATACTGGTTCTTGTAAATTCTGCTCCAAATTTGTAACACTTATCCTTAAAATTGAATTAAGATGATTATCTATAAGTCGAGATCGAGCACTAGTTTTTGTTCTTTTCAGAACAGATAATGTTTGTTCCCAAACACACAGTTTGTTCAGTCTCCTTACATATAAGACACAATGGTTTATTTTCTCGCTGAATGAAGAAATATGAATTTGTCTACTTTTCTTGAAAGTTTCGGCAATCCGAGTGAATCTTCAACTTTTTACGATCGGACAACTTTTCGAAGTTTGGTTCTAAAAAGATCCTTATAAACTGAATTCAAATGGCTAACTGATACTGAAAAATATTTATCCAATGGCAAATTCCCCGTATCTAGAAAATACCAAAACAGAGAAGCAAAGAAAAAAATTTTTACTGGATGTTGAAGAATTCCTTTTTTATCATCTTTTTTTTTAGATAGAAGTGCCATAATGTCTCGCATGATTTCGTGGTTTTCTTGGAAGATATCTGAAAGTGGCTTTTGTTTTTAAGATTTAACGAGTCCGCGGGCCACATGGATCAGCCTCGCGGGCCACATTTGGCCCGCGGGCCGTAGGTTGGGCACCACTGTCCTGACAGATTCCCATGCTAAATTCTTGATATTTTGATTTGATATGATAGAGATAGTGTTTTATACCGCGATAGGTATATCTGCGGGGGCTGATCGACCCGGAAAGAAATCTGTTGGCGAGACGGCATAGCAGAGAATTATTAATTGAAAAAGGATTATAAAGGACAAAGAAAAAAGGGGGAAATAGATAATTTTTTAAAATGTTGTAAAGCAAATAAAAATTGGAATTTCGGGAAATTTTGGTTGGGGGTGCTGCAGCCCCGCAGCCCCTATGGACGAGCCGCCACTGATTGTTGCTATGGTTACCGATCGATAGTGGCGAAAGGAAATTTTTTCAGGCGCCTAATCAAAATGAAGAAGGTAGTATAACTTACGGATGCAAATTTTCGTTTTATTTCAGAGTTTGGAACTCTTCAGCGTCATCGGAGGCTACATGGGAATGTACTTGGGCATATCGCTCGTAGCCGTATACGATTTCCTGGAAATGGCCCTCAGTGCCTCCTGCGTGTTCCTAAAGAAAAACAAGAATTCTAAAATGAAGGCCATTAAGAAGGACTTGATGCGAAACGCTCGGGATGCTTATAATGGTTACAATTACAACGCGTCCGAATTCAGAAGGAGAAGAGTTTCTCCTGGGGTGAAGAAATTTCATACTTGAGTATGAAAATATTTTAGGAGATACATAGCTTGTTTCATTGGAAGGCACTTATAAAAAGAAATATCAGCACCAGTTGATCCCAATAATTGAGGATATTAATCATACAACTAGTAAGGTTTTTTAAGGAAAACATTCTTCGTTTAAGAGTGCTTGCTCCTTAGACACAAACTACAGATATTTTATTGTTTATATGCTGCTGTAGTCAATAGTTACTAATTTTACTATTAACTATCAATAATATTTGCCAATTTGTTTGAAATAAATTTCTTAAGTCATGTTTCTTGTTTTATTATAGTAAATAAATACAATTAAAGCTCCAGAAAAAAACTATAAAAAGTCCAGTTTGTCCACTTGTTTCAATTAAATTACAAATTTATCGGTAAAACGTTGTCTGAAATAATTTTTCGCAATTCCATTCATTTACAATCCTTAATTTGATTTCTTAAAGCCTAAAATTTTAGCGCATTCGAAAGCTTTGCGCATTTTGAAAAAATAAACACATCAAATCTAAAAATCCTAAGGGGACATCCATAATTTACTTGAGGTGTTTTTTCCAAAATCTGGACCCCCCTCCCCCCTTGGTGAGATTTTGCTGGACCCCCCCTCCCCCCCACGTGAGATTTACCTACAACCTTTAAATATAATTTTCTATCCTATTCGTTCGCATTTTGTGCTTCACAGCACCTAAAACTTTTCCATTATTAATGATGTAGGGGAAAGGACATTATTCCGCCTAAAAATCACCACAGTATCTTATTTGTGGGTATTATTCCTTTCTCATACTTAAAGAAAAATCGTTTAATTTCTAACTTAAAAAGTTGATGTGTGATTTTAATCGACCCCCCCTTGGTGAGATTTTTCCAAACACCTCCCCCCCTTTTTGACCTCACGTATTCAAATTTTAAAGTAAATACAATGCAGGGTCTTTCAGATAAATATTTCAGAACTTCTTAGGAGCCTATGAATAAGGAGTTGTCTTAAGTAGGCATGGGAAGTTGTAGAATTGCTAGTGAAAGTTGACACATAACTTTTTAAAATTGGATTAAAGCCAGCAAAATTGTTCGATTCCTACATTCATTACTTAAAAATCAATTTAAGAGCTGAAATTTTAGTAAATGCTTTACCCCCAGACCTATAGTAATAAATAATAGGTCATGACTTATTTTATGCCTAAGAACTGAGAAATTACGACTGAGAAAAAAACTAAAATTAAAGATTCGGTTTTTAGAGTATTAACTTAGGTGAAATTAATTTAATTGAAGCAATTAATAACAGAGACAGTGGAAAGCCGAGGTTTGATCGCGCAAACCGCCTTGTGTCTTCGCTGTCCAATCAGAAACGAGCCTACATTTCACTCGAGAAAACTCGAGAGTAACTTAAACCGATGTTAACACTAGAAGTTTTCCTTTCACTAGAGTTTACCTATTCTGAAGTTAACTATGAACTTACTCGAGATGGTCGATACGGCCGTAAGGATGGAATAAAAATTGGGCGTGTTTGAATTGAATTGCTATTATTTTACACTTAATGTTGGGGGTTGTTGTAAAATAAAAAAGATACTTTTATCCTTATTTCTTTTTCTTTTTATGTTGTAAAAGCGTAAACAAAAAACGCGCGCAAGTTCTTCATTCAATCAATGCAGGGTAATCAATACTTCCCCATTTCAATAAAAATATAATCACATCGCTTGAAAAATGCGCGTGATGCTATTAATTTTTATTAGCTGCAATGTACCCATGACTGTTGCATCTATTTAAATAGCTTCATGCGTGATCATGTAATTGATTGGGAAAATCCTGGGTATTGTTTTCTTGATTACATTAACTACATAATTACATTACATACATACATATATAATTATCCTCGTGCCTAAATGGCACATAATGCCTTTAGCCTAACCCGCCACCCTCTTCGGTCCGTCGCAGCAGCCCTTGCCTAGGACCAGCTGGACCATCCCGCCTGGCCTCTCTCTTACTTTTGCATTCGTCTATAATAACATTAGACGGTGAATAATTTACTCTAAAACGTTGTGTAAACAATTATGAATGTGCTCAAAGATGGTTATACTAATTAGCTGTACTAAAATATCTATCTTTTATTAGGCAAGAACTCTGATTATAACAGTATATTATCAGAAATGCTATGGAATCACAACGGTTGTAATAGATTCGTGGTGAATAACTGTTAAAATTGTGATTCAATCTTTCAGTGTGTTTTTGCGAAAAGTTCTTATTTGTCTAGCACCGCAATTATACAAATTTTGGTAAGGATATAAATTTAATGAAATTAAACATATATTTCCAGTAGAAGCTATATTTTAGTAGTTGAATTATATGACAATTAATACTTCTCAAGCCTTACCTGAAACTAAGATCTCTTATTTGCTTGTACATATTATTTAAAAAATTTGGAATCTCGGTGAGAAAACATTTGGATATCAACCTCACTTCCAATACAGAACATTGTTCCTCTATTTCCCAAAATAACTCCCTCTTTAGAGTTTAATAATCAAAAACAATTCAGCGATTATATATCTCCATACCCGTCTTTTTTAAGCAAGGTATGCATAATTTAGAAAGTAATCATTGACCTCTAACAGTAATCACAATATGCTGTTAAAAAGGGGACTTTTAAGAAGCGCACTAAAGGCAACAATAGTAATTGTCTGTGGCTTCGGTTTTCTGTGGCAAACGTTACAGTTTTACTTCCTGTACAAGACTTACCCGACAGTCGTGGATATTCAAGTGTCCGTTCCATCAGAAATTGACGTCCCAGGTATCACCTTGTGCTCAGGAACAGGGTAAGTATTTCTCACTTCCCCAAGTCCTTTCCTTCATTTTTAGTACACAATATGAACTACTTAAAAATAACTTGAGTGTATTTTTTAAACCTCCTTTACAGGGTGTCCCAAAAAATACTGACACATTTTAAAAATCAATAAAGAATAACTCATAAACTATAAAAGATAAAAAAAAGACAAAAATACGAGGTTTGTTACGTCCTACTCCTGAGATTCTTAGGTGTAGGATGCAGTAAACCGTGTATTTTTATCTTTAATAGTTTTTGAGTTATTAGCTATTAATTTTTTAAATGTATCAGTCTTTTCTGGGAAACCCTGTAGTTTTTCACGGCAGGGGGCTAACGTACTGAAAAATACAAAATATAGAGTTCTATACCACGTGTAATTTATCATACTTCAGTCCAAAAGAAAATAATTAGAATGAAATATATTTACACAGGGTGTTTCAGATAAGTGTTTCATAACTTCTAGGGAGGATAGTAGACACCTAGACGAGTCAGAATCACATAGGATTTGGGGTCTCAGACCAAATCCCAGGGAGTTAAAAATGGAGGGACACCCCAAAAAATTTATTGAAAAATTCAATTTTTAGAAGAACTACTATTGGTAAAAATTTAATTATGCTCTCAAATTTTGTGGTTTAATATTATCTTTAAAATTATCCTAAAAGTTTTCACTTTAAAATTTGATTTATTATGAAAAAAGTTAAAAAAACGCAAAAAAAATGTGAAAACTCTGCCAAAACCTTATTTTTTATTTCGAAATCCTTTCTTTTAATTTGATAATCTGAAAGATCATAGTTGAAAACCCTTAAGTCCAATTCACGTAAATACAATCAATATTAAACGCTTGATATCCTGTTATAGTTTGTTTTTTGCGTGCGCAAACAGTTTTCTAGAGCTGTTCCCCAAACTATAGTTCCATAATTCATGAATGAATGAAACCAAGAATGATATAAGCTAATTAAAAATAAATTATAGATTTTTATGTATATGTAAAGGAAAACAGGATGATTTGATACAAATTGGCACATTGATACAAATTAAATATCTCAAAAACTATTACGGTTATTTAAGTCAAATTTTTTTTAAAGTTTCCTTAACAAACATAAACACTACTTATCAAACCGTTAAACTCTATAGTGTCACCAAATTTTAATCAAATGAAATCCAAAAGTAAATTTTTATGATGTAAAATCTTCTACTTTGAAAACAGATAATCTGCAAAAGCAAGTTCATTCTCGGTATACAGGGTGTTTCAAAATTGCGTTGCACGGCTTTTATTCGGAACCAGCGCCTCCTAGGGTCATGGAAGTAAGGTCCACCCCTAGGTAAGTGACCCTGGAGAATCCATGGAGATGACTTACAGCGCCCCTAGCGGCGAAATTAAAAAGTTAAAAAAATTAATTTAAAACTAAAGGAGATAGAGCAAAAACCTCAATGAGAGTATTGTTGCCAACGCCCAGAAAAACTCATTGAAAAAAATTTGATAAAAATATCTTGAATATTCGCGGAGATATTAGCATGTGAAAATAGCACTTTTTCGGGGGTCAAAAAGTAAAAAGTTCGCATATTTGCAAATTTGTTTGATTTTTTGATTACATTTTATGTTCTTTCAACTAAAAAAACACAAAACTACACAATAACACTGAAGAATTTGCAAATATGCAAACTTTTTACTTTTTGACCCCCGAAAAAGTGCTATTTTCGCATGCTAATATCTCCGCGAATATTCAAGATATTTTGATCAAATTTTTTTCAATGAGTTCTTCTTGACGTTGGCAACAACACTCTCATTGAGGTTTTTGCTCTATCTCCTTTAGTTTTTAAATTAATTTTTTTAACTTTTTAATTTCGCCGCTAGGGGCGCTGTAAGTCATCTCAATGGATTCTCCAGGGCCACTTACCTAGGGGTAGACCTTACTTCCATGACCCTAGGAGGCGTAGGTTTCGAATAAAACCCGTGCAACGCAATTTTGAAACACCCTGTATATGTTAGGTATAAAGGATATATTTAAGTTTTAAATACTCTTTTATAAATAAAGGTTTTTGTTTAAAAATAACCATTGGGACAAACTGATATATTTTGATGTGGGGTACTTTGATACACTCGTGAGACACATAGATTTGGGTGTCCCAGAAAACATTTTCTTGCGAATTTGAAAACGGTCACCCTCTACTTTTTTTATAAATGCCTTGACCTATTCAGATATATAATTATATCTCTCGACTATGATATTAAGCAAAATCTTAGTTAAAGATGGTCAATGTGTCTCTTTTTGTCTCTTTTGCGATAGAATTTTTTTCTCTTTGCGTATTTGAAAACGCATACCCTCTACTTTTTTTATAAATGCCTTGACCTATTCAAATAAAATTTCATCCCTCTACGATAATATTAACCCGTGCCGAATCTCAATTGAAGATGGTCAAACAAGCTAAATTACCGGCACGCGCCCGCTAATACTCACCACTTTTTTCTTTTTTCCTACTTTTTTCAGGCATTTTTTAAGCACAATACTGGAAAAAAATCAACTCAGACCCTATATCTCCGGAACGGCTTGTGATATAAATTCTTAGGGGGTCGTCTTCATATTAAACGAAGCACCAACTTTCGTTTTTCCTATGGGCGACATCAAAGATTATTCCATATTCTGAAAGAGCACCCTCTAAAACCCCCAAAAACCAAGTTTCGTGTTGTTTGAGGGTCAAACAAAGCAAGGGAGGGAGTTTGAAAACTGGTAATTTAACTTCAAAGAGGAAAGATTGGCGACAATTGTTTAAAATTCTCTAGTAAAGTTAGAACAGATTTGGCTATTTATCTATATTTTGGCGCAATTTCGTCTTCCAATTAGAATACTCTAAAGTGGTAGCCTACTTGGTAGAGTAACAAGCTTGTGATCGCTAGGTTGCAGGTTCTGCCCCGCAATTCCGCATGTCTCATTGTTCAAGGTTAACCTATAGGGATACAGGCAAACACAAAGATGAATAGATGTTGAATACTTTTTTTCAAATCTAAAGCCTTTAAAACAAATTTATACAATTTTTATTGCCGTTTGTTTACAAATAATAATAATTAATTGAGAGTTATTTAAAAATAACATTTTTACTACATAAGCTACATTTTTATACATAAGTAATAACATTACTACATAAGTTTCTTCCCTTAAATTGCTGTACAAATACGCACATGCGATGCTTCCATTTTCTAAGAACCACCAATAGAATCATGAAAAATTTAACAAGGGGCTAATTCCACGCCAACTCGACCAATGGCATGTGCTCTTAGGTCATGGATTTTTTTCAAAATTTTTCTATAGATAGATACCCATGATAAATACCACCACAATTTTTTCAGAATTTTTACTCAAAAAGGGACCCCAGGAAAAATTTATGAAAATTTGACATTTTCCACCGTTTTTTGATTCATGAGTTACAAAAAGTGACGTTTCTCAACTATTTTTCAAGCAAATGAGCTGATTCTGG
The DNA here is from genome assembly GCA_024610705.1 of Tetragnatha versicolor. Lineage (NCBI taxonomy): Eukaryota > Metazoa > Arthropoda > Arachnida > Araneae > Tetragnathidae > Tetragnatha > Tetragnatha versicolor. The sequence continues at coordinate 1,064,716 of JANDEH010000050.1, read as the reverse complement.
TGCCAAATTAAAGCTTGCCCTCTACACTTTCTAGTAAAGTATAAAAATCCACTATTATTTAATTATATTAATATTTTTTACGAAAAATCGCTATTTTCGAAAAAATTGAATAACTCCGAGTTATCTTAAAACATACACTTCAAAATTTTACCAAGAATCATCTTGACATATACTTTCCATGGTATAAAAATTGGGATGGTGTTTTGGGTTAATGAAAAATAAATAATTTTTTTTTCTAAAATTCGTTAAGTGGTCAATGCAGCTTTGAAAAGTCAACAAAATTTCCTTATAATACAAAACTTAAACTTAACCACTCATATATAAATCATAAATACATATTTAATGAACTTCATATAATTGGTATACTTAATTATGTACTTTTGGTACAAATTTAGAGTTTACTTACTCCATCTTTATATAGCTAAAAATATTCTCATACACATATAAATCATCACGGCTAAGTCTAAAATGCTAAATATTTATTTTAAAAGTTATTAATAAAAAGGAAGTTAATTTTTTGTAAATGAAAAGTAGAAACTTCAAATTCTTTTATTTTTCAACATCTATAACTTCCCTTTTTTACTATTAAAAATAAAAACTGAATTGAGGCAACTTAACTCTTGTTTTAAATATAAGTTTCAAATTATAATGGTCTTTTTTAATAACGGTCACAAAGATACATAGGCCACTTATTGAATGTTGAAAGAAATTATTTTTCAACACCCAAAACACTTTTTTTATATTTATACTGTTGTAAATACCTACTAAGGTAAATTTTTCTTGTGAAAAAATTAGGTTTTTCATTTTAATGACTTTGGGAAGAAAATTACAAAGCTGCATTGACCACTTAACGAATTTTAGAAAACAATTATTTATTTTTCATTAACCCAAAACACCATCCCAATTTTTATACTATGGAAAGTATATGCCAAGATGATTCCTAGGTAAACTTTTAAAATGTATGTTTTTAGATAACTCGGAGTTATTCAATTTTTACGAAAATAGCTATTTTTTGAAAAAAATATATTAAATTATTAAATAATAATGTATTTTTATATTTTACTAGAAAGTGTAGATTGTAAGCTTTAATTTGGCACCAGCATCAGCTCATTTTCTTGATAAATAGTTGAGAAACGTCACTTTTTGTAACTCATCAATCAAAAAACGGTGTAAAATGTCCAATTTTCAAAAAATTTTCCTGGGGTTCCTTTTTGAGTAAAAATTCTGAAAAAAATTGTGATGGTATTTCTCATAGGTATAGAAAAATTTTGAAAAAAATCCATGACCTAAGAGCACGGCGATTATTTTTATTTGGTCGATTTGGCATGGAATGAGCCTGGGTAAAATTTACTACTGGGGGAAATATATCGTAGAAATCAATGCCCTCAGTTTACCTGAATCCCTGGGCTACAAAACGAGCTTTATATGTTTTTATTTTCCCAGTAAAATCTTTTTTAAGGTTATACACCCATCGACTACCTAACACCTTATGGTTAGAGGGTCTTGGTACTATTTCATACACATTTCGGGATTTTAGAGTATCTACCTCCTCTTTCATGGCTTTATCCCAAAAAGGCTTCTCTGGAACCATCTGCGATTCCAGAAAAGATAAAGGAACTCTGACTTCAGCACAACAGGCTTCATGATCAGAATTCAAATCCGATTCATCGTTAGAAGAAGCCTCAACTTCAGTTTCATTTGAATGTCTAGAAAAATCGTAATCATCAGGATTAAAATTTATTCCCTCTTTAGTACAGTACCTTTCAACTTCGTTTAAACTTCTCAACCTTATATTACCTTTAGGGTAATAATACACGTCCTTTTGCCCAGCAGATTTCCCCTTAGTTCTGGTAACAACCTTTCTTACCTAATCATCAGGTTGACCCTGATCCCGATCATCAGAAACCTTTTCCAACCTTTCCGGAGTTTCTGACTCATCATCTGATTCTAGAATTTCACATGGGAAACTTAAACCAAAAATTATCTTATCTTTGGAAGGATTATCACCTAACTTGGGTTCTACTTGGGATTCAACGATTTTAACATGTTTTGTTTCAATTACCTCTTTAGTATTTGGTTTCCATATGCGGTAACCTTTTGTTTTAGCTGCATATCCCACTAATATACCTTTTTGTGACCTTTTATCCAGCTTATCTCTATACAATTTAGGAATATGAATAAAAGCTTCACTACCTATCGTCCTCAGATGCCTAACAGAAAACCTTTTACCAGACCAAATGTTTAAGGGAATTTTCCCATTCAGGCCTCTATGGGGAAACCGGTTTTTCAAATAATTTTGGGTATTTACTACCTCCGCCCACAAACTTTTTGGCAACTTCCCCTGATACAATGAAGCCCTTGCCCCCTCAACAATAGTCCTGTTAAATCGTTCGGCTACTCCATTCATCTCTGGGGAGTAAGGGTTAGTCCTTTCAAACCTAATCCCAGAATTCTGTAGGTAATCTTCAAAATATCCGGCACAAAATTCTAAACCATTGTCAGTTCTGATCCTTTTAATTTTTCTCCCAGTTAGTCTCTCCATCTCAGCTTGATATTGTTTAAAGTACCCAAACACCTGATCTTTATTCCTTAGAAAATAAACAGTAGAATATCGAGAGTAATCATCTATTATGCTTAGAAAATATCTAGATCTACCCAATGATTATACAGGTGCAGGCCCCCATAAATCTAAGTGAAGTAATTCCAATACATGCTTAGTTGAAATTTTGTTTACAGGTTTCGATGATACCCTTTTAGATTTAGACACATCGCATATTTCACAAGATTCAATTTCACCAGTTAATTTTTCCATACCAAAAACATATTCTGATTTTGCCATATTAAACAGTTCCCTTGGATTTTGATGCCCAAATCTCGCATGCCACTTCATAATATTACTTTTAGTAGCAATATACCCTTCTGATTTACCACCTTTAACAACATCAGCATTTAAATGATATAATTTATCACATAAAAATGATTCAAGAAAGAAGGAACCATTTGGTTCTCGAGGTACTTACGTATTACCGCAACCAGGTCGGCTCCAACTTGGCGAAATTTGGCCAACTTGGCGCCTTGGCGCGTTTTTGGCGCCAAGTTTTTTTCTGTCGCCAAGAGCGAAACGCGCCAAATTTAAAGCTGCGGAAAGTTAAAAACGTAGACAAAACTAATTAAAACTTAAATAGGGAAGAAATTAAGGTTGTTATAACATAATTTCAAAGTATTATTTACTCAATTGACCGAATTCTACGACTAATTCCAAGCAGCACAAATTTTTAAGATTCGTCGAATTTTAGTCATATAGGGCGAAATTTTGTTTACTTCTAGTTGCAGTTACGTAAACTTTACATATTTGGTATGAGCTATGCTACTAGGTAATACTATAATAAAAGGATATCCAAAATACACTACCGGCATCTTATAGGTTATGAGATAAATTAAGCAATGATACAATTGTATAAAACAGGATAATTTTACAGCACAATATAAATTAAAATGTATTTACCCTTTAAAATATCCTTGTACCTTTACGAACAATTCGCTTACGCCACGCAAACATTACGATACCGACGATACCAAACATGAACGTTATTACATTAATTCACTTCATTTTAAACACTTCATTGTTTTGAATTACCAGACTATATAACGCATGTTAAGTACATTATAAAATAAAATAAATTACTATCCTCATAAAACACTCTTAAAAACGTCAGAAAATAACTTTTCCACTCACCCAGTGTTTACAATCCTTTTAAGAGCCGCCTCGCTATCGCCATGCAACATTGCATGTTTTGGCGTAGAGGCGTAATTATTCCAATCTATAACAGTTTTGTCAGCAATTCCTATCTCTTCTGCACAAAATTTAATCGAGGTTAACTCTTTACACCAACAATAAATGAAGCGCACCGTTGTCACAAATGAAATTCGGCTACCTTCAAACCAATTTTCGGTTCTCACACCGAAGTGTTGATTGCACTCTTCAACGTTACATTTCCAAAAGATTTGCTTTCCAAAATAAAGTTTCATTTCATGAGAATTTTTACAAGTACGTTCGTTTGGTATAATCCCATATCCCTGAAAAAAATGAACTGCATCTTTATCAGTAGCAGGCAGATCCCAAATACCCATGACTTTCAATCTAATCAGTAAGCATAATATTTTCTTTACGAAGAGCCACGTGTAACACGTAGGGTTGCCGTTACTTGGAGCGCCAAATTTGGCGATTTATGCGAATTTTGGCCACGTCGGGTTGCCGTAAGTAAAGTCGCCAAATTTGGCGATTTATGCGAATTTTGGCCTGGTTGCGTTAATACGTGAGTACCGTTCTCGAATTACAAGTTTACCATTCCTAATATGTATACTATAACCAGCATTATCAATAAGTCTGCCAGAAATTAAGTTTCTAGACATCTTAGGAGCATGCAATACATTTTTCAACAATAGAAACTTTTTACCTTTTCTTTGATGAACGTATAACTTTAAATTACCGTACCCAGGGATAGGAGTTGATCCTTCGGCAATCTTCGCTGGACACAAGTCAGTACATTTGCGATAGTCACTAAATAAACTGATGTCATTACAAAAATGTTCCGTGGCTGCGGTATCAACCACGAAGTTTACAGTGTCCGAGTCCACCATCATGGCTGCTGGTGCTGAGGCTAGGAAAGCATTCTTAGAACTGTCCGCCGACACTCTAAAAGACGTCTCTGTAGAGGTTTTACTCTCCGATGTGCAGTCCCTCACAAAGTGACCAGGAAGTCCACACTTGAAATACTTGACTGTACTCTTTTTCCTTCCTCTCCGGGGTCTACCTTCGCTTTTCTGTTTCGGACGCGAGAGCTGTCTCAGCTGCCCTTGATGACTCGCCGATCTCATTCCGGTGCTGCAAGCGATCATACTCAGCTAATAAAGCTTTTCTGACGTTTAAAGACGTAAAATCTTCATCGCTCAGCTGGTAGACTTGTATCACCACGTTGTCGTAGTGTTGAGGTAACTGGTAAAGCATCTGGTACGCAATTTCATCATCTGGGACGACTTTTCCGGCCAGCTCCAGATCCTTCGCGGCTCTAGTAATCTTCCAATAAACATCGACATGGTCTCTGTTTCTTTCAATCGAATATTCATGAAGTCAGTCCGGAGAGCTGCGATCCGGGCTCTAGTTGTCGGCTCAAAACTTCCACAGATGCTATCCCACGCTGCTTTTGCGTTGTCGGATTCCATCACCAGATTCTTGAGGTCTTCATCAATCGACAGGCAGATCGTGGACAGAGCTTTTGCATCTCGAGATTTCCACGTCTTTTCCACGTCTTCCTTTTAATCTTCTTCTGGCTTTTTTTCGCTACCTTCCGCGAATCCAAAAAGATCTTGATGCATCAACAGCATTTTCAGATTGAATTGCCATTCTCGGAATTGTTCAACTTCTGTATATTAAATAGATTTGCGGGATCTCTAGCAGAACTCATTTTATAACATGCAAAACAGCAGACAACCACGCTCTGCTACCATTTTTGTAGAGGATCGATTACCTATCTTGGCATATTTTGGGAGGCTATCTACTAACTAATGAGTTCAGAGTCAAAAACGACAACAGCATTACGAAAGATCCAATAATTTATTTACATCATCATCACATATATGGAGCGCACAGCGCCGGAGGCGCTTTTACTCCGTAATTTATTTACAGTTGATTGCAGGGTTATATACAGTGAAGATAATGACGTAAACAGTGATGAAAGGAAAACGCGAAACTCTCGCATCCAATAGGATTACAGGAAAAACAAGTGGCGGCTCGTGAGTTTATTAACAGGGTGTTCACACCCTTTGTATGAATTAAAATTTGCACAAGAGCAAGAAAGAGAAGGGATGTTGGACGAATACATAAAACTTGTTTTAGCATAAAGAAAACGTGTTTTAGAAAACATTTATTTATTTCAGGGGAGTTATTTTAAGTTTCCTAAATTTTTCACTGCATGCATTTTTATTTTTCTAAATATGCGTTTAATGGAAATAACCAAAACTTATGATAAAGAAGGCCTTTATTTTTTATAATACCCCTTGCCTATAACATAATACCTCAAAAACAACTTTTATGCATGATGTCCACTCGTCTAGCCTTTTTTGAAGCAAACTAATTTTTGACACTTTTATTAAAATCATACATAATACCTAATCATAATTTTTTTTAATTAGGAGCATGACAAGAACACTTGGTCTGTCAACTCATGGTGCTTGTTATATATGCTTAATCGAACAATTGATTGTTAAAAATACAGGTGATGTGTAATTTTCAAGATCTGTAATTTTACTCCAACGTCACTTCAAAAAAATAACCAATAACAAAAGAATTAATTAGCTGGCGTGAAAACTTTAATGATACTTTCAAAAGGTTCTTATTTCGTTTTCCAATCCGGGAAAAAATCCAGACCACAAAAAAGCAAGCTTAACCTCAAAACCGTAGGCCTCGGTACACAAAATCTGTGCGCACGGGGATCTCCAATGTGTTGCCGTAAGCCCAAATGTTCTCGGGCGGGAAGTCGAGGTTTCTTCCGACTCATTCAGTTTCTTCGCTCACACGTGCGTATAAGGAAAGAAAAATAAGAGTAGTATTCTCTTTATTTGATAAACACAAAACTTTCGCGTTTCCGGCAATAATTTTTTTGCTGACAGGTGAAGGGGGGTAGAAACTGGATTCTGAGTGTAAAAAAGAAATTGAGAATGATTTATGTATTCTTTTCTTTTGATATTTTTGTATCTTTATATTTGGGTTTATTTCTACTTTTTCACTGGGTGTTCACGTGCTCCTGTGCTCCTATGGACGAGCCGCCACTGGGAAAAACGTAAGAAGCAGTGAATGGGTGGAGATTAGAAAATTTAATTCTCAACAGCTTATACATATAGGAATAGAAAATTTTTCAAATACTGATTTTAATGATTCTGCAGTCATTTTTTAATAATTAAATACGAGTTATGAAGGTACCATACACACACTCACAGAGAGGCCGAAAATTTGGGGGGGGGGTGATTGGAAAGGGTTATTGGAGTTTTATTTTAGGGGTTTGATATTTTTTTTCTGATTGTGTTTTTAAATTTTAACGTTAATTGGCATGCTGATTTTTCTTGAGCCTCAATAAAAATCAGCATATTAATTAATGTTAAATTTTACAAACTCAACCTGTTCAAGTCCTTATTTCTATTTAACCTTATCTATCCCACTTAAACTAGTTTAACGTTTTCTCATCCATATATTTGGTGACAATAGCGGATGGATCAACTGTGCTCCCAATTCCAGGTTGAAGGCAAGAAATGATTGACTTTGACTATACGTATAAAAAATAACATTAAATTAAAAAGTGGTAGCTAAATTGTTATTATAGTGTTAATCTTTTATTTTGTAGTCACCACTATTTTATTTATTATTAGTTTATTATGTAATTCAACTTTAATTCCAAGCATTGAGCCCTCTGGCTGCGTAGGGTATGAGTAATACGCTACTTGCCTTACCCCTGAAAACTACTGTAGGGGTAGGTGGCTGGTGCAAACCTTGGATGAGCCAGTTATAGGCAAAGAGATGGTGATAACCCTGGGGTGCATCATATGGGAAAGATGTGTGATCCAAAATTCAGCAACACGATAATATTTGTGTCATGGTTAAATTAATTCATGTCTTCATAACATTTAATATCAAAAATAAAACGTTGAATTTCTTTTAATAAACAATGCATGTAAGAAGAGACCGTCCTTATTATGTGACGACTTTTCTTGACCTTAGATTTATATTTAAAACCACAAATATCTGCATGAAATCTGTAATGAATTCGAATCTACAGGGTGGGCCAAAAGTCAGTACACTTTTGAAAATTCCATAATAACCGGAAAAAAAATCAGAAAAAAACGGTCTTCACTCTCACCATCCTGAGGTCACGGGATTTTTTTTAAGCCAATAAAAATAATAGTTCAAAAAAATGATTATAGATGTCACCACTAGAAGCTATTTGGTGGAATTTTCAAAAGTGTACTGAATTTTTGCCCACCCTGTATACAGGGTGTTTCAAAATTGCGTTGCACGGCTTTTATTCGGAACCAGCGCTTCCTAGGGTCATGGAAGTAAGGTCTACCCCTAGGTAATTGACCCTGGAAAATCCATTGAGATGACTTACAGCGCCCCCAGCGGCGTAATTAAAAAGTTAAAAAAATTAATTTAAAAATTAAAGGAGATGGAGCAAAAACCCCAATGAGAGTATTGTTGCCAACTTTATGAAGAACTCATTGCAAAAAATTTGATCAAAATATCTTGAATATTCGCGGAGATATTAGCATGTGAAAATACACTTTTTCAGTAGTCAAAAAGTAAAAAGTTCGCATATTTGCAAATTTTTCAGTGTTATTGTGTAGTTTTGTGTCTTTTTAGTTGAAAGAACACAAAATTTAATCAAAAAATCAAAAAACAAAATTGCAAATATGTGAACTTTTTACTTTTTGACCCGTGAAAAAGTGCTATTTTCACACGCTAATATCTCCGCAAATATTCAAGATATTTTGATCAAATTTTTTGCAATGAGTTCTTCTTGACGTTGGCAACAATACTTTAACTGGGGTTTTTGCTCTATCTCCTTTAGTTTTTAAATTAATTTTTTTAACTTTTTAATTACGCCGCTAGGGGCGCTGTAAGTCATCTCAATGGATTCTCCAGGGTCCCTTACATAGGGGTAGACCTTACTTCCATGACCCTAGGAAGCGCTGGTTTCGAATAAAAGCCGTGCAACGCAATTTTGAAACACCCTGTATATCGAATACTCTTTTTTGAAACTTTATTCGCGTAATTCAAAAACATTTCAAATATAATGCAGGTGAAATTTTTAGTCGAATAATTAAGTATTGTTTCAAAAGTAAGTGTTAAGTATTGTTTCAAAAAATTTTCATCTGAAAAAATTGTAATTTTACAGATTTTTAATTTGTTAACTTTTATTTAAAAATATCATCAAAATTTAAAAACAAATAAAAAATATTACATGCACAAAAAATAGGTTAATTTTCCTTTTACTGAAATTAATAGAGTAAAAAATAAGAACTTATTAATTCTAACTATATCGGTAGTTTAGGTTCGAGGCATACACAAACTTCCAAAAGCAAAACAAGAACACGGAAGCTATGCGGTTCGAACTTGGCTCTAGAGATTTACGACCAAGCACACTAACCGTTAGACCACACGGCTACGTTCAACATCAAGGTTTAAACGATAAATGTGTTGATTTCAGTTAGTAGATTATGGTTACCGTAAGGTTACTGTAATTTTCATAAGTTGTAGGTCTTTGGCAATATTAGATTGGCGCAAATTTTTCTAATTGAAATTTCCTACAGTGTGCGTGGGGTTAATGGTTGTAAGGATCAAATGGTTGTAATGATCAAAATCTATGAAAAACGAGATTTCAACGAACTTCAACCCCCACTCCTGGCTTCATTTGGGGACCAAATGACATAAAAACTGGTTTTGGGGGTTTTAGAGGGTGCTCTTTCATAATCTGGAATAATCTTTGATGTCGCCCATAGGAAAAAGGAAAGTTGGTGCTTCGTTTAATATGAAGACGACCCCCTAAGAACTTGGAAAAATTTTCTGTATTTAGAATACTTCAAATCATGAAAAATGATACCTTATTTGTCTTTATATCACAAGCCGTTCCGGAGATATAGGGTCTGAGTCAATTGTACGTATATATTTTTTGCCATTGAAATGTAATATTAAGGTGCCTGATTACCTAAAAAATGCCGTTTCGGACCAAAAACTCAATAAAAATTTTATTATCTTATTTCAAAAAACACTTCTTTAGCTTTTCAAATCAGTTTAATTTTGTCTTTATCTTTCCTAGAACCAAAGTTGCAGAAATTTTACTTGAAACTAAAAAGGCATTTTATTAAGGAAAAGGTAAAGAAATTCGCGTTTTTCTCAGAATCACTTTATTGCTATTTTCCTTCTCCGCAAAACTACATAACTCAAAATATTATAAGTGAATTTCTATGAAACTTGGGCACAATACTTGACATAATATTTTTTAGGAGCCCTACTACTTTTTTGGCTGTGGGTTAATATTTTTTATTTATGAATAGTATAACTTCAAACTTTAGTGAAATTTGGTGGGTCTTTTTTTATTTTCAAATTTAGTGCTATAACTTTTGATATTAAAATAATTTAGACATAAAAATAGTAGGCCTGCTAAAATATGTTTTTAAGAGGATAATAAAGTTTACAAAACAAAAATATCTTCATATAAATTTGCATGTATGCATCTATGATGTTTTGCGGAAAGGCTGTTTTTTGTGATTTTTATGCATAAATTCTTCAATAATATGAAAAATTTAAATTTATATTTAAGTATTTTTTATATTATTCATAGTTTTTAGACGCATTTAATTGTATAAATCAGGCTTGTCTAAAGTGCGTACCAAACACAAATTATGAAAATAATTAATTGATTTAATTCAAGAATTTAAAAGTAGTTTTAAAGACTTTCAAAAAAATGAAGATCATTTTAACATGTTTTCAACCCCATTTTTTCTAGATATAAATAAACTACCATCAAATCTTCAAGTGGAATGCATTGAACTGCAAAGTGACATTCAACTCAAAGAAAAATTTGGGAATGTTTCGTTACTATTACAAGGATTACCTACCCCGCGATAAATATCCTAATTTTCACAATCATGCCGTATTAATGTCTTCAGATTTTGACAGTACCTATATTTGTGAACAATTATTTTCAAGAATGAAGCATACAAAAACGAAAATAGGACAAAATCACTGACAAACATCTTGAAAATGCTTTAAGAATTGCAACCTCGTCTATTAAACCTGATATCGATTTCCTTGTTCAACAAAAACAAATTCATCCATCTCATTAATTTGCATAATTTTTTCATCTTCATGAAATCCAAATTAAGTGAAACTAAACTTTTACAAATTTAAAATAAATATGATTGTACCTATGCGTATCTCATTCCCAATAAAAATATAATAAGAAAGAGTTAATTTATTTTAATAAAACTAATGGTTGATTTTTATTTCAATATGTTGAAAAAATATTGTGTGTACGGCCCAGAAATTTCTTATTTTTGCAATGTGGCCTTCAAATGGTTATAGTTTAGACCAACGATGGGCAACCTCCGGCCCTCGGGCCGGATCCGGCCCGCCTCGTCATTTGGTCCGGCCCGCGGAACATTTTAAAAATTGTACCAAAAAATCACTCTGGTTTTCGTCAACAAGAGCGAAAGAGGGGATGCAGAACTTTCCCCTGAAAATAACCCCTGAATTTTTATCAGTTAAAACGTGCTGTACAACTATATTTCGTTCTTGGGAGGCGTCTATAAGAGTGGGAGAATTGTTACTTCACGACGGACGATCGCCGACGGTTGATATTACCCTCCTGTTTCACCCTAACTTTGCAGTAAAGAGTAACTTGGTAGTCATTCTCTGCCTTCCCCAATGCTGCTAAAGTTAATCTGTCCTCCTGAACATTAATTCCTCCTCCATTAATTCTCCTGTATCATGTAATGACAATTGTTAAAAGTCTGTCCTGAAATATTTTTTCATTACTATGAGCTCTGAATATTATTTTAGCTCATATTAATGTAACTTAAACATTATAATTATTGTATGTCACCAATATATTGTATAAGTCCAGATTTAATTTTAACTTTAGTATTAAACTTCGTAAATATATCTAATAAAACTACTCATTTTTTACGTAAAAAACATTACCTATTATCTACTCTATGGCCCTCCACGCCGTTATAATCATTGAATCCGGCCCGCGGATTCGAAAAGGTTGCCCATACCTGGTTTAGACACCCATGATATAAATCATAGATTAGTTCAACATTTTAATTTAAAAAAAAGCCTCCATAGGTAGGCAACCACCTTAATCAGTCTGAAATGTCGTCTACCGCTTTTGAAAGAAATTAGCGAAGTGAATGTAAACCAATTTACTTAGTTGGCGACTCTAGTCATCAGATTACTGGATATAAGTTATCAAGTAATGGACAAATTTTTGCGGTGCTGTTTTTCATTCGTGAAGTTAAAATTAAGCTGTAGACGACAATACGTAGTACTTTAGACTTTAGCGTTTTCAATTTCGCAAGAAAAAATTTTTCTGGGACACCCTGACATATATGCATATAAAAGTTCCCGTATTCAGGAGTATTTATACCTAGTAGGGTGGGTTGGGGTAAAGTGGGTCTTGGGGTAAGTTTTAATTAACTCGATATAAATCAAATTTAAATTGAATTTTTTTTCACTAATTTTTTTAATCATATTCTTTAATCTGTTGGCAACCTTTTTCGACTATCAAAAATTAAGATTTATGAATTGGAGGACTGAAAAAATATTTAATTTGAAACGTAAATGATGTCATCGAAAAAACAGGGTTTACCAACTTCGAAATAACTATATATTGTAATAAATTAGAACAGACTTTTGTGATAGTTTTTCATAAAAGAAAGTTTGAGAGACATTGCAAGCCAATCAGCTTAGAAAAATATAAAATATTGTATCTTTTATAACGATATTTTGTACTTGGGGTAAAATGGGTCATAGTTAAGAGGCCTTCTATATAAAGTAAAAACAATGTTTTCAACTTATTTCCTTCAAATATACATTGAACTGTCAAACAAGTTTATTTTTTCTCCAAAAGAAGTATTTTAATTGCTACATTTGGAACAAAGGTTATTAACTTCAAATGTTTACAATTTCCTAAAAGTACAACTTACAACAAATTTTTTCAGATAAAAACGGCTTAGTCGATTGCCTTTTTTCTTATTTTCATGTATATTTAGTAATAAATATATTTTTGACATCTTTTTGCAATGAGACCCATTTTACCCCACATTGGGGTAAAATAGGTCATTACTTTTGATGCTAAGTTTAACCAACTCATAACAAAATAAAATTTGATAAAATTAGATGAAAATGTTCTGAAGGATTGTAGTGTCAAGATCCAATTGAAAGAAATCCTTAAAAAGTAATAGTTTTGAAGAAATAAAACTTAGAATGTGAAGGTACCTTTAAATTGACCCATTTTACCCCAACCCACCCTATACAAATTTGCATTGTTGAAAATAACCATTAGTTGAATTCTTTGATTTTTTTTATCCTTGAATATTGAACGGAAAAAAAACGTTAATTTAAAATTTAAACGTTTTAAGAACGTTAATTTCAAAGGGCTTAGGATCTCTCACAATAAAAGAACGTTTATTTTTTACCAAATTTTTGTTACTAATTACTATTTTTGCGCAAATTAATCACTGTATCAATGTACTTCAAGCAATGTATCCACCTGCCAAACCGGTGGGGCGCATTGATACAAAATTGATTTTTTGCGTGTCTTTTTCACTTATTTTTTAACTTTTATTTTTTTAATTGGTTTCATAAAAAATTGAGTCATAAGAAGAAAAAATTGAGTGAATAAGTCATTTTTTCTATTGAAAAATGGATTTGAATTTTGCTGTTTGAATTTATTTTACGTGTCCTATTGTTATTATTGTTACGACGAATCTTTCTTACTCAATTCATTTAAATGAGTTTTTCATTTTAGATTAGAATCAATAAAAAGACCCAAATATTTTATGCTATATTTATTGTTGCAACAAATGACAGCTGCAATTCGTAAGAAGATCATTGCATGGTGAAGAGTAAAATTTAATATTAAGGGTAGAATATGATTGTAACTTTGAAACTAAATCTTAATTAGGTTCTAAGTTAGGTCATTAAATGAAAACTTTTTTCCAATCACAATCATATCTTTTTCAATCTGATACCTTAACTCATTAGAACAGGAGTATAATAAAACAGAATCATTAGCATATGTTTTTATTTCACCATAAAAATTCAATTTACAAAAATCATTAAACTACAAAAGACCCAAAATTGTGTGAGCCTTGAGGAACACCACGGTTTGGAAAATATGAATCACTAAATGTGTTACGAATTTAATACATTGTTTCTTTTTTGAAGGATATGAGATAAACCAATTTAAAAAATAACCTTGGAAGCCCGCGTTTTTTTTTATTTTTTATTAATATTGAGTGGTTAACGGTATCGAAAGCTTTTGAAATGGCAAGAAAGTGGCAGTCCTCATATTGCTGTCCTTACTGTAATAAATGAATTTAGAAAAATTTTAAAGGGCTAATTCTATCTTTCGACTTTTTATAAATCCATATCGGTTATTAGCAAAATATTCAGCACGAGTTGAGTAATTGTATAGAGAGAATTGAGTATAGATAGATAGATAGAATATATAGAATATATATATGATATATGTATAGATAGAATTGAGTATTGTAATTGATAGTCCTTTTTCAAGGATTTTAGAGAATGTAGAAATAATTGATAATGGGCAAGATAATTTGAAGGGGATTGTTTTTATCTCTTATTTCAAAAACAGGACAAATCGTGGGTTTTTGGGATAATACGTAAGAATCCGTTAACGATGGCAAATATTTTATTTAAATAATTAAATTTCAATTTTTTTTAAATTCTAAGAAGAGAAAGAAGGCAAATAAAAGGTCACTGAAGGTTGGTACAGTCGGCTGCAAAAAAAATCGAAACAGAGACTATCGTGAGTGATTGGTTGGGGTTAGAAGGATACTGTGAACTCCAATTTTCATGATTTAATGACCTCTTTAAAACAAGCTATAATTTAAGTCCTTAAGAGGCCGTCTAAATATTAAATAAAGCACCAACTTTCGTTTTTCCTATGGGTGACATCAAATATTATTCCGGTTTCTGAAAGAGCACCCCCTAAAACCCCCAAAAACCAAGTTTTGTGGTGTTTCACCCACAAACAAAGCCAAGAGGGGGGTTGAAGTTCGTCGAATTTACGTTGAAATCTCGTTCTTTACGTTGAATTCTCGATTTTGATCCTTACAACCATCAATCCCGCGTGATCAAAATCGAGAATTCAACGTAAAAAACGAAATTTCAACGTAAATTCGACGAACTTCAACCCCCACTCCTGGGGTTTTGGGGATGCTCTTTCAAAAACAGGGATAATATTTTATGTCACCCATAGGAAAAACTAAAGTTGGTGCTTTGTTTAATATGTTGACAGCCTCTTTAGGACTTAAATTATTGGCGTTTACAGTATCTTCTAACCCCAACCAATCGCTCACGATAGTCTCTGTTTCGATTTTTTGCAGCCGACGGCACTGAGCTATAAAACAAACTGGAGTGACAACCTCCGATACTATAACAAGCGACCGATTGTGCCGACGCGGAAGGTTAAATTGCCACGATTGCTCGCAGCAATCGGGGCATTTGGGGCTAGAAGCAATCGGGGCAATCCCCGCATGACCATCTTTTAATCCGCCCATGCCTGTTTTTTAAAATATTATGAGCAAAATTTAGAATGGTCGTTTCATTCTGTGTATACAACTGGTTTAACAGATGGGGAAAATTAAAAGAAGATGGAAATCCTTTCCGTGGTGTGATGCGGTTTCGGGACGCTAACTAGTCACTCCAGTTTGTTTTATAGCTCAGTGGCCGACGGTACAGTCGAAGAAAAAAAAAGTGAGACAGTTCACATTGTGAGCAAACTACTGGGGTTAGGATGATAATTTTTGTGTCATTTTTCATGATTTAACTCCTTCTTGAAAATAAAATATAGTTTATGTCCTTAGGGGGCCGTCTACATATTAAACGAAGCACCAACTTTCGTTTTTCCTATGGGCGACATCAAAGATTATTCCAGATTCTGAAAGAGCACCCCCTAAAACCCCCCAAAACCAATTTTCATGTCATTTGGTCCCCAAATAAAGCCAGGAGTTGGGGTTGAAGTTCGTCGAATTTACGTTGAAATCTCGTTTTTTACGTTGAATTCTCTATTTTGATCCTTACAACCATCAACCCCGCACGAGAATTCAACGTGAAAAACGAGATTTCAACGTAAATTCGACGAACTTCAACCCCAACTCCTGGCTTTATTTGGGGACCAAATGACATGAAAATTGGTTTTAGGGGGTGTTCTTTCAGAATCTGGAATAATCTTTGATGTCGCCCATAGGAAAAACAAAAGTTGGTGCTTCGTTTAATATGTAGATGGCCCCCTAAGGACATAAACTATAGCTTTTTTTAAAGTAGACGTTAAATAATGAAAATTGGCGTTTACAGTATCTTTCTAACCCCAGTAGTTCGCTCACAATGCGAACTGTCTCACTTTTTTTTCTGCGACTGTACCTACTATAAAATTATGTGTTTAGTAGTACCTACTGATTGTGACCTGACTACTGTGTGTACTGATTTCACGAAAACTAATGCAGTAAGTTGTCTTTAATTTAGAACTTGAAAGTATTTTTGATGGACATCTGTGATGTGGGACACATCACACACAAGACACACTTAAGTGGACATGTGTGATTTGGGAAGTCATTAAATTTTAAACTATTTAAATCCCGTTGCAGAATTGCACCTGAGGCTGTATGCAAGCTCAGTGGATATTTTTGCAGTCGAGAAAAGATGTTGATGTTTGTAGATCTGTGCAAATTTTTTCCAGATTATTGCTTGAATGGGCGATTGCCAGTTGATTTTACGGTAAGCGAAAATAAACTTATTTCTGTAATATCCGTCAAGACTTTTTTGTATTTGGCAGCATTTCAAGTACTTTCAAACTAGTGTTTATTTTCTGAGGGTTTTTTTTGAAGGATTAATCTATAATAAGGAAGGAATGATCTAGGGATCTAATTGGGAATCAGGGGTAATTGGGAACAACAACTAGTATTACAAGTGTAGGGACTTGGGAGATCGAAGTGACATAAAACTTGAAATTTACTATCACTACGAAGTGTTTGAAAGTATTACCACATTTTCTGATCTCCGGCAGTAAGTTCTATGATAACAATAACAAATTGTCCATTTTTTCTGAAAATCAAAGTTAGCGTCCTTCATTCGAGAGCTGCAGGTTACTACAGATTTCACAGCTATAAGACCTTCATTGTTTATTGTTGATCTTTAGTCTAATTATTAGAATTGGGTTTTTCACTCAATACTTTTTTACTACCCTTTGGACGTCTGTTCTCAACTACCCCTGAGACTTGGAGATTTTAATTTATAATTATTAAATTTATTGGATGTTTTATTTCATTTCATAGAATTCCGATTTTTCAAGAGAAATATGTTGTGTTTATAATAAGAATAAGTTGCTTGAGATTTGTGGAACGTCTCTCTTGAATGGACCAGTCCTTTATTTTAATCATTTTTAAAAGTGCAGTATGGATTTTGTAGTAGATAATCAAGTTAAATGGAATTGTTTTTACTTAAACAATAAAGTCCTTAAGTAAATGTGAAATGTTATAATAGTGCTCCAGGATGCCCCGAAATCACGTGAGAAAACATCTCTACCTTTCCCTTAAAAAACCTGAGCTCTTACACCGGTTCAACCTTGTTGGATGCCCTATAAACAATACCAATGCGTTATGTTCGTCGCATAATTTCTAATAGATGGATGGAGAAATCAAAAATTTTTTAAAGATGTTCATCCCGTATGCAGAAAAACTCGTAGAGAGATAATCAACTCGATAGAGAAAGGAAATTTTTATACTTAGCACTCAGATTTGTCACAACGTTTTAATAATCTCCTCAGTTGGAGTAAATAAGAATATAAATGGAGTAATGAAGAATATAGATTGGGGTATTGGGAACAAGACGCTAGAATTCTCAAAGTGTAAGAGCTGTAAAAGGCATTAAAAATAATCATTTCTGAGTTAATAATTAATAATCGTTAATAATCCAACTACCCCTTACTTGTGGGGTAATTGGGAATCTATGGGGGTGATTGGGAATGTGAAAAACTAGGCCTTTAAAAAAACTTGACATTTTTATTTGATACGTCGGGAAGTTGAAGGAGTTCTGAAATAACAAGTGTACAAATAAAAAGGTTTTTAAGTGCTTTTTACTTGGTTGGAGTGATAGTTAGAAGTTAAAGTAGTGATTTTTGTTCCCAATTAAGGTAAATGTGGGTATAGTGGACACTGTACCAATAGTGGCCACATAGCTGATTAATTTGAAATAAAACGAGTTAGAGGCATCAAACAGCGTCAAAATTCATAGGCATAGTAGATTGTACTATCAGGTAAGCTGGTAAATTACCACCGATACCACAGATCAGCATGGGAAGGATATTTAAATATTTGAAAATAACAACATCGGCCGACTGACTGAAATTTGATTTTGCTTATTGAATCGCGTAAGGAAACGGGTATATCGGAACTTATTTTTTTGTATTTATAGCCGTTTGATTGACTTTTAAATTTATATCAAGATAAATAAGAGTGTATAAAATAATACTGAATGAAATTTATTTTAAAATTTTGACTTTACGAGGGATTTATGGGGGTGGCCACTATACCAACACAAAATCTTAGATTTTCCAATAGTGGCCACCGCAATGGCTTCTAATAGAAACTTAATTAACATTGAATTTTGATCAGTTTTTCTTCATAAACTGTTGATTGTGCTTTAAAATGAGTGTTGTATGAATTTGGTTTCATTCTAACTTCGGGAACCAAGGTTTCCAAAACTTTGAATTACATGTTTTAACTCCTCTCAAATCAGCTACAGCGTAGGCTTTGGGCCGGAAACTATCAAGTATTTTTTAAAATAAAGCTTATTTGATTTGATACAAAATACATTTCGTTGGGAAGGAAGATTTAAATAGAAATAAACGACTACACCAAAAAAACCCATCAATTTCATGCATAAACCCCTCATATAGGCAGAAAAAGAGAGGTGTCCACTATAGATGCAAGAGGTGTCCACCATAGATACAACAGCTACATCTATGTGGCCACTATAGATGCAATTTGGAGTACTTTTTAAAAATTAATTAAAAATACTTTACCCAATCTAATTAAAATTGTTAATGATAAAATCGAAAGAAGAAAATCCAATTAATCTAAAAATAGGATGATAACGGCTTCCAAGCAAATAGGTTGGTATTTATTGAGAATTTAAGCAAAAATTTTCCTTAAAGTGTCCACTATACCCACATTTACCTTATACCTAGCCCTATTCAGATGTTTCGTCAATTTTCTATAATGCTTAAAAAAATTTTGTTCAGAAACCGATTTCCATCACTTAAAAATGTATCATAATTACTTTAAAGTATATTTTTATAATTCATTCAAAGTATATCTTGATATATTATTTGAAAAATCAATAGATATTTTCAAGTCTCGAATTTTCACCCTAAATACACAAAAGTCACAGCGATGTCCCTAAAATGTCACTGAGGGTCACACTATATAGGGTGGTTTTTTTTAAACGAAAGTTCGAATTTTTTTCGGGGCACCCCCTCAAAAGGTGCCATTTGATATAAAACTAATATTCTGAGAGATACATCTCAAAAAAATAACCCTTTAGTGCGCACATTTTCCAATTAATGTCAATATTTTTTTGTTGATTACTTATGAGCCACAAACACTAGGAAAAATACTAAAAAAATTCCCTCTTAATTATTTTTTTAATTATCGGCAATTATTTAGTCTTTGCATATATGCAAAGCTGCGCATTTAGGTCTATTTTGAAAGCTTTTAATCACTTATTATCTTTATTTATACTTAATTTTAGACTTAAGACCTGTCTGTACATCGAGGTCTGGCTTTTTTCGGTTGTCAAGGTCAATTTTTGAGGGATTTTGAAACAAGTCTATCTATCGGATTTTTTTTTGAGAAAACTAATCTGTAATGTGTTTAATATGAACTTAGGGATATTAAATCCTGTATTTTTCCTAATATTCTGTTCACTTACAGTTAGCAGTACAGAAAAAACGTGGATCCAACGCCAAGCATTTATCTACATTTCTACCTGTAATTTTACTAAAAATATTAATTTTTTTTCTGAATAACTACGTTATAACACAGTATTATAGCTACATTGATAAAAAATAAAACCCAATAAACCACCCAGAGTCAATTTGCTCTTTTTTACACACACAAAAACACATCAAAACGAAACCATCATCACTATAGCAGAATAAAAAAGAGAAAAAATAAATATAAAAAAATCATAACAACTTGAAAAGAAACCTCATAACCATAGAGTTAGGAAAGAAGAATAGAGGAGGAATCGGGTCCGATTTCAACGGAAGCGAGCGATCCCATGACTGCCTAGCATGTCAAAGTTATGAGTTACGAGATTTCACGCTATTTGGCGAGGTTATCGCACTGTTTGGCACGGCGCGGCGCGGCGCTCAGAATATATATTTTTTTGTTGCCTTATAAGTTTCGTATTTTTGTATCAATGCTGTCGTATTTTTTACAGTTAAAATATAAATTAGTGATAGCTTCTGTTTTTAAAGGTTACATTTTATTTAAGTAATTTTAATTCCAGTATCTGTTTTCTGTAACATAAATTAAATTAACACTACTCTATATCCTATTCTAATTCACAACGATAAAGCACACGCAATATTTAAAGGAAAGCAATTTTAAATTGATGAATACAAAAATTAAAGTAAACTGTTACTTTAAGTGGTTAGAAAGATTTAAAAAATAGTTAATTAATTTTGCTTTTATATAGAAGTGCATAAATTGTGTAATTTGAATAGCGAATTACATCCGAAAACATACAGGGAAGAAGTTTATGGATATGTGAAGTGAATTATTACTTTGAAATTTGATGGTCTACTTTTTACCTTATTTAACTTGGAGACTCATCCCCTTTCTCATTAAAGCTCGTTAACCCCCTCTACTTATCACTTCTCGATCTTAGCAAACAATGTTGCAAAAACCGAAAGGCACCGAAAAGCTTGAAACTTCAAAATTTAAATACCCAAAAACTAATAGGAAAAAGAGTGACGGTAATCATCATTCATAAGAGTATGTGGCTTCAAAATAATATTTTTCGGAAAATAGGGGGCGGGTCTTATGCCATAAAACCCCAACCAACCAATCTGCTGATTACAGTTTTTTTAATGGCAAACTCGCAACTGAAAAAATATTTTCGAATTAAACCTTTGATGGCTTTTGAACTAGTAAATTAAATTAATAAGATTACATTCTACTGATTAGGTTTTGTGTTATGAAATTTCAAGGATATCAAAGCGAAATTTTTTTAAACAGCCCCAGTGATGGAGACATTAATTATTATTACATTATTTTATTGAGGTATTAAAATTCTAAAAGAAGTACACAAATCTTGTACAAATATCCATAATAATATTATTAACAATATTGTTACAAAAATTACATAAATGTAAATATTGGTAACTTATTTTGATACATTTAGCATTAATGTAGCAGCAATCTAAAAATAGTCTTTACAATATGGCAAAAAAAATCCACAGAAACTTTAAAAAATCACAATTATTTAGAAACTGCATCTCAATAATTGGAATATGCATTTATATTATTCCTTAATAATTATTGGAAATTATCTTCTTGAATTCTTGAGAAAGAGGCAAAATAAAAATAATAACGCGCTAAAATTAAACCCGCACCAACACAAAACAAGCGCCAAGCTCGATCGCCAACGGCCGCCAAAGCTCATTTCATGACTTAACTTCGTAAAAAACAATTTTCAACCAGAAATATTGATTTGAATGACTCAAAAACACATCCAATCTAATCACAAAACTTCATTTTATAATACTAGAAGTAATTTAACTGAAATTATGTCAAATGTAATCGAATATAGCTCGTGAAAGTCGAACGAACTCGGCGCGAAGTTTTTTAAAATCCCATTCATAAAAATGTTTCGGAGATATTATAAATTTTCAAGCTCAGAATAATTAGTCTTTTCCTTCTACATCATAAACATGTGTTTTTTTCTTTTTCCGATCATTTTTCTATGAGTTATTACGGTTTTTCACCTTAGAAATCGACGCGTCTATGGGAGCTCCAATGTTAAAGAATTCTTTTTGCCTAGCATTGATCTTTGGAACACAGGGTTGCCGTCCATGCCGTCTCTATTATTCTTATACCTCTATGCTCATAACCCTCATAACCTCTGAAGGAATGTTTTGTCTTGCCACGTGTGAAGTTTCATTCTCCATGGGATAAATCCAAGGTCATTTAAGAGTGCATCTTTCACACTGTCTAGTGTTCTAGAAATATGCCCCCTGGCTGGGCGATAATGAGTTAATAACTATATAATTCTTACACTGGTGGATCCAGAGGGGCTGACGCTTATATTTACCCCCTCTGGAACTTGTTAACAAATGTTGGTAAAAAATTTAAAATTTTTAATTAACTAAATTTGTTATAAAAGAAAACAAATTAAAAGTTCTCTCAAAAAAATCTTATCCACCCTCAAGAAAACTAATATCGGTATTAAAAAATATATACCAACGATACAACCCATAAACCATGTAAAATTTGCCTAAAATAATAAAATAGATCCATAGAAACATTGAGACCAATATCTAAAAATGAAATGTGAAAAGTAACCTAAATGCGCAACTTTGCAGATATGATAAGTGGTTAAATTCGGCCCTAGAGAATCAAGAAATACTCACTTTGAAGATTCAAAGCCAAATATATGACAAGAAAGGTCCAAATTTTGATATAAAAAATTATCACATCTATCTGAACACTTTTACTAACTTTTAATTGCAATCAAATTAGCCCGAAATCGGTAATCTGTGATTTCCGTCATCTTCAATACTGTTGGCCTTATTACTTGAGTGTAAAGCCATAAATTAGCAAACTCATGCCATACATTTGAAAATACTGCTTTACAGATGTGGTAAACCGCGCATTTGAGCATCTAAGTTTAAAAGGAGGGGGAGAATTAGCTTGGATACATCGCTTTGCATATATGATAAGCTGCGCACAAAAGGGTTAATATTTAGACCCCGCCCCCGAGCGTCAAAGTTTAAAAAAAACTCAAAATTTTGCACGTTTTTAGCTATAAAATCCAAATTAATGGTTGTAAAAATACAAAATAGGTCTCATTTTGTAGATAATTTATTTAGGTTCAACTTTTATAATTGAAACTTATTTGTGAAGCTTACAGATCATAAGATACGAGGGGTTTCATTAACTCCCCACTCAATATCTATTTTTTAAGAAGTGCCAGGAAATTTCTTTAAATTTATCAGCTACCGTAAAATGATTCAATAACATATAAATAATAGTTTTAGACAACATAGGTACAAAATTTAATATATTAAAGAGCAAAAAAAATTTTTTTCGTACATACCTGTTATTTTTTTCACAATCGTAAAACAATTCAAATAAAATATATAAAATATTTTTTCACTTCTTGTTAAATGAATAAAATGTGTAAAAGTTGGTAAACAAGCAAAAAAAATACGAATTAATATTTTTAGTTTTTTCTAAAAAATAGAAATTTTATTTTCATCGCTTTGACGGTATTTTTCATAAGATCTCCCTATTTTAGAAGTAGTTTTGAGAGCAGTATTCGACACGACCCTTATCTGAAGTTCTTAAATTTAAATTGAACTGATGTAAATAAAATAGTACAAAGTTCGAGTTGATGATAAAGAAGTCAATTCAAAACTAATTATCATTAAAAATATTGGAAGTTTCATTTCTATGCAGTAGGAAAAATTCAGAATATCTAAGAAAGGAATCTTGCAAATGCTTGGTATTTATAAGGCTTGATACATCAAACATCCTTGGGTACCATTGTATCATGCTAGATGTAGTGCAAAACTCCAATATTGCGTGAAAAATTTTCCTTTTTAAATACAATTGTATCTAGCCCTTAAAAAGGTAGCTGTAATCAGAAGTATCTGTGGAATTCTACTGATATATCAAGGGGGTTGGTAGGGGACCCTCCACTCCCTCCCCTCCAAAAAATCAGACTAGGTGTCCAAAACAATCATGCTACATGCTAGATGTAATACAAAAGCCCTCTGTTGTATGAAAATTTCAGTCAGTATTTTAAATAGCTTTATCAGACCTTTAAAAGTAGAATATAAATATTAAATCTTTTGAAAAAGTTCATTGTAAATGAAAATGAAGAGATGAAACTGTCGATTTCGTTGCTGAAAAGATAATTAGACACTTAAATTAACTTTCACTATTATTATTCTACTTTCACATGGTCTTCAGCTAGTTTTATCGTTCCTCCTCATCACACAAAAGCATGTTACCTTTAATTTATTTTTAAAGCTTTCTGAGAATTCAAAAGTCTCGGGGTTTAAGTACCACAAACTATTAAAAAAATAATAATGCTATATTTGATATTTCTGCATTTTTTTCGTAACTAACTACAGTTTTTACAAATTTAAGTTCTTGATATGCAACTAATGTTGCATCTAGCTCAGAAAACCAAACTGTAATGAAGGTGTGTAGTAGAACACCACAGATACTTCTGATTACAGCTACCTTTTTTAAGGGCTACATACAATTGTATTTAAAAAGGAAAATTTTTCACGCAATATTGGAGTTTTTCATTATATCTAGCATGATACAATGGTACCTAGGGATGTTTGATGTATCAAGCCTTATAAATACCAAGCACTTGCGAGATTCCTTTCTTAGAAGATATTCTGAATTTTTCCTACTGCATAGAAATGAAACTTCCAATATTTTTAATGGTAATTAGTTTTGAATTGATTTGTTTATCATCAACTCGGAACTTTGTACTATTTTATTTACATCAGTTCAATTTATAAATTTAAAAACTTCAGATAAGGGTCGTATCGAATACTGCTCTCAAAACTACTTCTAAAATAGGGAGATCTTATGAAAAATACTATCAAAGCGATGAAAATAAAATTTCTATTATTTAGAAAAAACTAAAAATAATATTAATTTGTATTTTTTTCTTGTTTATCAACTTTTACACATTTTATTCATTTAATAAGTAGTTGAAAAAATATTTTATATATTTTATTTGAATTGTTTTACGATTGTGAAAAAAATAACAGGTATGTACGAAAAAAATTTTTTTTGCTCTTTAATATATTAAATTTTGTACCTATGTTGTCTAAAACTATTATTTATATGTTATTGAACCATTTTACGGTAGCTGATAAATTTTAGAAATTTCCTGGCACTTCTTAAAAAATAGATATTGAGTGGGGAGTTAATGAAACCCCTCGTATCTTATGATCTGTAAGCTTCACAAATAAGTTTCATTTATAAAAGTTGAACCTAAATAAATTATCTACAAAATGAGACCTACTTTGTATTTTTACATCCATTAATTTGGATTTTATAGCTAAAAACGTGCAAAATTTTGAGTTTTTTTGAAACTTTGACGCTCGGGGGCGGGGTCTAAATATTATTTTTTTGAGCTGTATCTCTCAGAATATTAGTTTTATATCAAATGGCACCTTTTGAGGGGGTGCCCCGAAAAAAATTCGAACTTTCGTTTAAAAAAAACCACCCTAGGGTCACACTTGTCACGAGTTTCTCAGTAACAGAAATGCGACTTAATTTGGAAGTCACACAGTGACTAGTTTTGAGTGAATTTCACATCACAGTGGAGTCAAATCATCCAGTAACACCCATGACTCTAATCTGACTGTCACAAATTAGTCACAATTCAGTAATCTGGTTGTTGGGGGTGATAACACTTTTCTAGCGATTTCAGAAGAAAGTCCTCAGGATAAACGCATTCCCATAACTTCTTAATTCTTCTAAGGTCTGAATTTCTTCTGATTTCTCCTCAAGGCTGTCAAATACCAGGCTTTTACCAGTGCCAAGGAGTTGAACCAGTCAGCTCTGGATCTGCTAAGAGTCCCTCTCGACCAATTCCTCAAATGCAAAATTGTTGGAGGAGGACAGGAAAGAGATTGCGAGTAAGTTGGAAATCTTTTAAGTACAGTATATTACCGCGTATAGGCCGAGAAGGTTTGTGAAAAAAGTGAGGATGTCGGCTTATACATAGATATAAATAATAGCACAAAATAATCAAATCATAGCCCCCTTTTACGAGTAAGCAACTACACATCCCTCCCTCATCCTATTTAAAAATATTGTTAAGCATTTAGAATTCAATTCTAATAAAAATTAAACTTTGCTTTAAACAAAAATTGAACGCCTAACCTTATTAATATTTTTTTTAAATTTCCGAGTTTTATTAAAAAATTAATGTTTAAAATTCAGTGGCATAATGCGCGGATTTATCACATTTCCCGTAACAGGTGTTCAAGTTCTTTAATTAAGGTGTATCTAAAACCCTTTGGCAAATACTGATTGACACCTTATAGAAAAAAAGACCAAGAAACTTAAAAATATGTAGATTCGAAAAATCAAAGCATTGGAAAAATAAGTTACTTATATTTATTTGATACCTTGTAGTAATCGATTTGCTATAAGTTTCAATCAGCATTATTTTAAACTTTTTTTCAGTACAAAAAATGTGGTGATAGGATCTTACTACAGCGATACCTATACCCCTAATTTTTGCTTTAGTCTCAACACCCTATGGGGTGATACAAAGAAAAAACTACAACGAATAAAGAAGTCAGAAAGTGAGTATTTAAATAACTTACTTGTAATTGAAATTATTGCAGAAAGGTGTTGCCAACAACACCGTCTAATTACAAACTGCTATGAAGTGTTAGAATCGAATCGGAAGATCGAGTACTTTTCTCCTAATCCATTCGTTCAAACTTCAAGTTGAGCAGTCGAATAATAGTCCAGTAACTTGGTGTCAAAAAAGGGGTGTTTCAAGAAAAAAATTCAGTAGTTTTTTTCTCAACGGTTTTATATGTTATCGAGGGAGCTGAATCCAAATCTGAACTTTGCATACAAAATTTCGAAGTGCATTTTAGGAAAATTCGAAAAAACCCTAAAATTTCACCTCATTTTTTGTTTTTTTGTTTGTAAAACGGAAAGTATGGGTCTCTCATAAAAGTGTTAAATACAAGAAATAAAGAAGGTAAAACAAGCTATAAAATTGTCGAATACAGCTTTTTTGTCAGACTAATAGTTTTGCCGCTAGAGTGCGCTGAAAAACAGTGATTTTTTTGGCCTTGTTACTTTTTAAAATTCATTTATTAAATTATGAGAGTATTTTAATAAACTAATTTATTTGTTTTTTGCATCGCTGAATCCGAATTTGTGTGCTCTTGTGTTCCGTTTTTTACAGATTTTCTTAAAAAATATTAATTTCTCGAAAAATAGCACTACATCAAATTATAGTACGTAAAATTTCCTATAAGCTGCAGTGGTTCATTTTTCGCGAAATTCTTATTTTTAAAGAAAATCGGTAAAAAACGGGACAAAAAGCACAAATTTTATATCACGCCAAAAAATCAGTTTTTCAGCGCACTCTAGTGGCACAACTATTAGTTTGACAAAAAAGTTGTAATTGACAATTTTATATCTTGTTTTATCTTCTTTGTTTTTTGTATTTAACATTTTCATGAGCAACCCATACTTTCCGTTCTACAAACAAAAAACAAAAAAAATGAGGGGAAATTTTGTAGTTTTTTGAATTTTCTTAAAATGCACTTCGAAATTGTGTATGCAAAGTTCAGATTCGGATTCAGCACCTTTGAAAACACATAAACCGTTGAAAAAAACCTACTGTATTTTTTTCCTGAAAAAACTACCTAGTTACTGGACTATAAGGAAAAGAAAAGATCGAGTGCTCTTAAAATAACACTTTTCAATGAATATCTCTCTCTCCCCCCAAAGTTTTTCAATAAAAACAAGAAAGAAATGAACTTTCTTGTGTGAAGAAAAGAGATTCATATTTAATAGGCACATCTATTCTTAAACCTATTTTGATCAATTTTGCTTCAAAAAGTAGTTCCAAAAATCCATTTACTATATTAAGTTTATTTGTTTAGTTTCTAGCTTTTCGCTGACTCCCATCTTTGACCAACGATTTAACACCAACGCTGATGGCTATGAATAAGGTTGTAAGGTTTTGATCCTTTGTCCTAGGAATCCTTATAGAGGTCTACATCGACACTTCCTACAGGAATAGGAGTGCTCCGCTGGAAACGGTCCAACGTCCCAAGTACAACCCTCTGTCCGGCAGCACTTTTCAGATGGCGATTCATTCTCAGAAGTTGTCGTCTAGTCCTTTCGTTTCCGGTCTAGGATTCATGGGAGGAAAAAAGTACCATATCAAACTGAAAAAGGTGATTCCTTTATTCGTCTAAATTTTTTTGCTAGAGAGAGCTCTGATTGGTCTTTAAGAATCATAATAGCCGTATTCAGGGCTCGATTTCTAAAAAAAGAGGTACCGGAACGGTAAAATTATTGGTCTCAAAACTGAAAAAAAGCGAATACTTTTTAATACAAAAACTTAAGCATTTATTTTTTAATTTCAATTTAAAAAATAAATTAAAATGGGTTATACTAGATTAGGAAGAACTTTCTAACTTAATTATTGTACAAGACGATGAACTATTTAGGCAATTTTTTTGTTAAAACACCTTTTTTTACAAACAATTTTTTTTCAACAGGGCGCCTCTTGTAGAAGGCGGGACGGTTTATCATCAATGAACCAATAGTGTTGCATATTTTTCCAGTTTAAGGAATATAATGCGTAGTCCTTAAACGGTAGAATTTAAGATGTCGCAAATTTTCTTGCCAAATTTGACCAGCAATCTGGCAAATCTGGTTTAAATAAAAAAGAATCAACACCAGGAGCGGATTGTGTGGGTAGTTCAAATTGGGGTTTCACAATTATTCGCCCTTTTAAGTACTTGATCTGAAGATAAATGTGATTAGTTGAGTTCTAAATGCAAAAAGAAGGAGCTGGGGTCATCCCCCAGAAAAGTTTTGGAAATTTCAAATTAATCCAGTTTAAGTTCAAATTTCCAATTTAAAACAGGGTTTTAACTTATTTTAGGACTTTTTTTCGTACATATAGAAAGGTTTTCGCGGGCCTGATGAAAGGGTTTCGCGGGCTGTAGTTACAGGAAACCCCTGAAATAAAATATCAATTTTTTAATCAAAAAAGAGGTTCCGGACCGTTCCGGCTGAAATTGAGCCCTGGCCGTATTCATCACTAACTTAAGTTTAACCTGGAATCAAGCTATTTAGCTCTGACTTGTTTCCTTTTTCAACTAGTACTAATTATAAGTTCTGATTCCAGGCAAGGGTAAGGTTAGTTGTGAATAAGGCCGTAAGAAGAAGGATGTAAGCGTTTAAGAGGCCTATGAAAACTTGAATTGACAATTTTACATTAAGCTGACCATTGTTTCTCAAATTGTGAGCTCTGTATTTTTAAGAGGGGAAAAGGGAGATGTTTAGAATGAAAGTGGTTTAATTCCATCAAACTCTGTTTAGCGTGACTAATCAATGGTCACTAGACTAAAAGCTCTTCCTCCGCTCTCTTGCGTTACCTTCCTATACCGTGCTGATGAGTCCTAACAAGGACGAAACCGGTCCACGGTTGGAGGTGACGCTTGAGAGTTGTGAGTTTACACTAAAGGGTAAGGTTAGTTGTGAATACGGCCGTAAGAAGAAGGATGTAAGCGTTTAAGAGGCTTATGAAAACTTGAATTGACAATTTACATTAAGCTGACCATTGTTTCTCAAACTGTGAGCTCTGTACTTTTAAGAGGGGAAAAGGGATATGTTTAGAATGAAAGTGGTTTAATTCCATCAAACTCTGTTTAGCGTGATTGGACAGGCCTTTTTGGAACAGTTTTTTATTTGCCGGCTGTTAAAATTTTGACTCGTACAACCACAGACAATAAGAGACAGACCGGTCAATAGGCGGGGCTTATCCAGAGAGCTCAAGTGGCGCCTGCGACAAGCGGTACCGGCATTAATCGATTAATTTAATATTTTTTAATCGAAATCCTTATACATTTTTTTGTTGACGAAACTTGCAATATTCGATTTCGAAAGTAAACATGAAGTTTGTGTAAATCGTTTAATCGTACTCTTTTAAATTGTTTGAAAGATTTATAAATCATTTTAACAGTGTCTTATTGCATTAAGGCACATTTTATCTCGTTTCTTCTCTATTTTGCAATCCATTGGAAAATCTGTTGCATTCTTGAACTTGATTTTTAAGCCTGATAGAATTCAGTATAATTCGCGTTAATTATAGGCGTATGTATTTAATTCAGATGAAAATGTATACTAGTATTATATATTTTTATTGTCAAGAATTCATTTCAAATGTGCCTAGGATCTGGGATTCGTATTTGCAAAAGATGTGTTCGTTTAGATTCACGAGGATTGCAACTTCATTTACACATCATGTTTGTCTTAAAAGGCCAAGGGGTTATAACAAATATTTTTAGTTATTGAAATATGAGATTTAATAAAATCATTTAGATTCATTATTTACTTGTGTGATTCTTGATTGCTTTATATTTAAGCTTGTATTTTTACAATCGAGTTTTTCATCATATGCGATCACGAAATTTTGTTGATGAACAAACCTTAATGATTTAATTTAAATTTTCTATTATAATAGCAAATTTTAAAAAATTGTTGAAAAAAAAGATATTTTTTAATTTTAAAAACCATTTAATGGGCTTATGTGATCGCCAAGGATCGCGATCCTGGTGATTATATGGTCGATGGATTACGTCTTCGCAAAACGTCTCCATGGTTGCCAGACCTAAAAGCTTAACTGTAACCACAGTTTTAGTGCAGGTACCGTGGGTTGAGGGCGTTCGTGTCGTAGGCCACCCATTGACCGGTCTGTCTCTTATTGTCTGTGCGTACAACCATCAGCTGTTGCAGAGTTAGCCATCTCCTTAGAAGTATGTACTTTACACAAATATCTGACGAGTCTTGTTCGTGTCTCCTTTGTAAGAAGATAATCTTCTTAGAAACTTTATACTATACTGAGAGCAGGACTGGTTTTGCAATTTCACTACAAAAGTATTGTGTTGTGTGAGGAAATTAATTAAATTACAGGAAGAAAATCATTTGCTTCCTCCTCCATATCAAACCAATTGCACTGACTAGCCGAAGGATTGGTTGTTGAGGGGAGGAATAGGATCATTAATATTTCTAAGATAATCAGCTCTTCTTAGAAACTTTATACTGAGGGCATGACTGATTTTGCAATTTCACGACACAAGTATTGTGTTGTGTAAGGAATTAATTTTAAAATTTCCTTACAGGAAGAAAAGCACTTGCTTCCTCCTCCATATCAAACCAATTGCACTGACTACACGAAGGATTGGTTGTTGAGGGGAGGAATAGGTCCATTAAATCAACTAGTAAGAGATCTTCTTTCTTATCTTCTTTCTTATAGATCTTCTTTCTAGTAAGAGATCTTCTTTCTTACGATCTTCTTTCTATAAGGCTAAGCGCGCACTAGATACTTTTGTCACGGCGACAGAGACAAAATTATCACCCTGGTTATTGCAAGAAGCTAGAGCGTGCGCATAGGCGACGAGACTCTTGGCCGATTGCCAAGAATTTCATCATAGAAATGCATTGCTCTCAAGTGACTTCAAGTCGCCGCGACGGATGTCTCTAGTGCGCGCTTAGCCATAAGGAGAACAAATATGTTAGAATTGAGGCCTTTAGTACCAGATATCTCCACTTTCAATTCAAATTTACACAAGGCAAGTTTTGGAAATATCTTTGGGTTACTTGTTTCTTGTTTTAGGGTTGCTGTATAAACTTTGAGTAGATTAGGATAAATCGTCACCTTAGAATCAAAAACTATCTCTGTACTCCGTTCGGCAAACTTCGGGGATCACGATCCTTGATGGCGACTTAGAATCAGACGCCAATTCAAACCACTACTCATAAAAAAATCTACCAATTAAATACCAATAAATCAAAAAATAATAATAATTACTTCAGATCGTTGGAGGCGCTCATTTGATTGGTTTGCCAGCTCTATATGATGTCACGCTTACAAACCAATTAAATGAGCTTCCTCGCTTGCAAGGTAGCGAGATGGCAACCTTATTTGATTTTAAGATGACGAAAATATTTCGCCTGATATGGCAACCTGCTTACGATATCTGACCTCCAAGATTGTCATAGAATCTAACTCGTTTCGCAATAGCCAATGAAATAATCGGAACACTCTTTTCGTTATAAAAGAAAAACTAATCATGGTAGAAGTACAATATTTTAAACACATATACAATTATTTTTTACAAAAAGAGCTATCCTTTCGTTTTTAAAAAAATCCAATTAGTTTTAGACTTATTAAGATAACTAAGATTCAAAGTTTCAATTTTTTCCCTTTCTTGGACGTTTAACAATGAATATCAGCAACCCTTTAACAACGCCAAAACCGCCAACAACACGAGCAGAATGAACGACTAAGCTGAGTGAATTTTCAGAGATAGTATTTTTTGATTCTATGGTGACGAAATAAGAGAGTCAAAACTAGCGAATCCTAGTATTTGTACTATGAGCCCTCTGTGCATAAAAATTTTGTTTTAATTGCGTTTTAAAAATTCTGAGCCTACAACCCACAGAGAAAAATCCTAACATAGGGTCAAAAACGATATATTCAAAAGTTGGATGGTTTTGAGGGCGCCACAATGAACTAAATGATTGACAGAGAGATCAAACCTATGATTGGCTGTCCCTCCATCTTCTATTTTCGAAGGAGAAGGAAAAAGTTTTTCTCAACCAATCAGGCTCTTCCCTCCCGCCTCTCGTGACGTTGATGCGATCGCAGCGCCAAAATAGCCCCACACTCATCCAACTTTTCAATTTCCATTAGCGCCTATGGAGACGGACTCTCTGTTCTAGTACTCTGTGCTACAACCTATATCGACCTCCTTAATTTTTTTAATAATTAAAGCAGTTTAAAATCCCATATCTGGTAATAGGCAAAGATCTGCATTTCAAAGCAACAAAATTTGGAAGCCCTACTGGAATTCCTGCAAGAGGTAAACAATTTCTAAAAGCTAGAAAAACGGAAAGAGAAGAAAACTGATAAAAGCAAGATCGCAGCACTTACAGAAACCTGTGAAATCAACCAACTAGTGGTTAAAAATGTATTGCTAAATTCGCGAATGTAATTGTGTATAAACCTGGTTTAAAAGTGGAGATACCTGGTTCTTACAAAAATACACTTCTTTAAAAAATGCTTTCCAAACTATTTTGATTGTAACATTGCACTTTGAAGAAAACATGTAAATAATTATCCAGACAAGACGGACCGAAAATTCAAAAACAAGGTGAAGAATGGATTTTAGTTTCATTTATGGACGGTGTCAACCGTAAAGCTATTAGAGATGGAAGCACATGTCGTTGTCCAATATTCACTTCCGTTTTAAGCTGAAAACTCCCATTACTAGTTGACCAGTTCATTTAAAATCTTAAATAAAAGAAATAATATTTCGAATTAGTAATTTGAATTTTCTGATAACTTTTATTACTTCATAAATATGGGAGGTTTTTCTGTCACCCAGCAGCTTTTCCAGTACGTCACATACACTTGTCTGATTGGTTTTTGCTCGTATTACGTGTAGCTTATTTCCCTCCCCTTCAGATGCATGGCAAAATTGTGGAGGTGGCGATAGATAGTGGCAGCATCTATCATCTCATGAGGCAGAAGTCGGACTCCTTCCATTTATGGGCCTCACTTTCTCAGGAGCCGCACCCCCTTTGCCTTGAATCCTTGTGGAGCTTGGGTATTCCAAGTGGCACACAACAACAACAACAACAACG
Source organism: Tetragnatha versicolor (assembly GCA_024610705.1). Taxonomy (NCBI): domain Eukaryota; kingdom Metazoa; phylum Arthropoda; class Arachnida; order Araneae; family Tetragnathidae; genus Tetragnatha; species Tetragnatha versicolor. Next base: position 1,031,176 of record JANDEH010000050.1, on the reverse strand, counting down.
TGTAGCTTGGAAAAGCTATAACCGCGTTCGGATTGGTCAATTGATAAAATCGGAAGTTTGGCTGGGGGATTTTGCTTTGTTTATATTTATGGGCAGAATTCCTCCCATATGTTTAAAATGTTTTTTGTCTTAAATTTCGTTGTAAATTTAAAATGTTTTGAAATAAAATTTATCAGTGAGGCAAGACGTCCCCTTAAGATGGAGAAATAAACCCTACAATTTATACATTTCAACAATGCAATCGGAGTTTCCATAGGTAAGTTACTTCCGGTTGGTACCTCTCATAAGCAACAGAACATAACTATAAAATTGCGTCTGAAAAGTTAAGTGTCCCCAAGGTGCCCCAATCTCCCCTACTCTATTAACCTTGAATTTGAGATGCTTACCTCTTTTCTTCAGATGGTCATTCAGGAATGCCGATTGAATGCCTCCATCAAAGAGTTGGGTTGTGTTCCTTACTTCATCGACTTTCCCCATAATCAAACTCTGTGCAAGTACTGCGAAAAAAACTGTTCAAGTAAGATAAGGTCCTTTCTTTGCAAGCTGGGGTTCTGGGATCACTCCAAAGTATGACTTGACAGAGTATGCTTGATTTGCTATGTATCCGCCACAGTATCATAATTTATTTTATTATAAACAGTCAGGCAATGGTCAAGTAGGCTAATAAAGCCAGATACTCTTCAAATTGTGACGTATGAACTGACGTTGCAATTGACAACTCTTTGTAAAATACTCAAAGATCATCCTTTTGGTAAGCCAATCAAACTCTGCCATTATTTTGTTAAATAGGATATGTAAATATGTTTGGGGTGTAGAAAATTTCAGAGCGAATTAGAGATGTTGTCAATCTATCTATCTATCGTGACGTCATGATGTATATTGCAGGTCACAGTTTCAAAATTATTTAGCCTTATTATTGTGGCTAAGAAACACACTTTGAGAAAGGAAGCTGAATGACTATTAGCAGGAAATAAATTTAAAGTATATTGATTAAGTTTTTATAACCAAATAAATTTGCAAATAGAGAAACAAGTTAGTAGAGTTTTTTTTAAAACCACATGAATACGTAGGCGTAGACATTAAAATGATACTTTATCTGAATCAAAAATAAATTTATCCAATTTGAAAAATATCTCATAAAACATCAAGAGTTACAACTTATATACTTCCTGAAATTTCAACATTAATATCCTTAATTTTCATATCAACCTGATAAAGGTTGATAAATAAGGGAAGCTAATATTTTTTAGTCCAATAAATTTTTGTTTTTAGGAATTACGAGAGTTGGAGAAAACTGTACGAGTCTTCTAGATTTCTACAATCAACCATGCGAGTAAGGCTAAGGATGTTTTATTCTGCTTTAAATTATTTAATTTTATCAAAATATTATAAATGTAGTAACTCTTTAGTAGCAAAATTCTCTAAAATACGATTAACTAAGTTAAAATGAACCTTTTTTCAAGCCTAAATTTTTGAGGTCATCGAGAAAGTATAACTACCAGTTAGACCGCTTAATGAAACAACAAATTATGAACTAATATGTAACTACTATTAATTATATCTGTTAATATTAATTAGCTAATCGAAATATAAATAATTTACCTGATAAAAATTTTCAAGCAATATTTTTTAAATTTATTTCAAAAATTTAGTTCTTTAGTCTATATGGCCGGGGAAGAAAAGTTGTTTGTCTTAATATTTATTTGTAAAAGATTTTTAAGTAATAAAATTTTAGAATTAAAATGAATTTTAAATAAGTTAAATTAATTATTTAAAATAATCGAATTTAATTAAGTTATAATTTTAAAGAATTAAATTTAATTAATTATTAATTCATAATTATCAATTTTAAAAAATTTTAAGTAATATTTTTTTAATATTTATTTCAAAAATTTAGTTCTTCAGTCTATCGTATGGCTGTGGAAGAAAAGTTCGTTTATATAATCAGAAAAGTTGACTATCCTTTTTTGGTTAACGAGGAGGTAAGAATTTAAATTGTTTTAGGGAGAGAAGTAAAGGTGACGAATGTGTGATGTTAGTAAATGCTGAAAATTTTATTTATCAACGTCTTAGGTTTGAACTCAGAATTAATCAATAATTTAAACATCCAAAAGAAATATGGAACTTATCGGACAACCATAAATTACGTGAGGTTAAAAAGGGGGAGAGGGTGAAGCAGAATCTCACCAAATCTCAGCAGGGGGAGGGGGGAGTCAAGTAAAATCTCATGTCAAATTTTAGTTTAGAAAATTTGCGATTTTGTTTCATCATTTTTAGCCAAAAGAATCATTAGCCAGTCGGTCGTTAGAATTTCAAGTGTAAGACCATAGTTTTGATTTCAATCATAGTTTTGAATTTTCAAGGATTTGTATCAAAGCTTTGCTTTGTGTGTGTGTTGGGTGTCATGTCGACAGGATGAAAAAATTAGCTGGAAAATATTATATAATTTTTTTTTATTTAAAAGTCATATAGAAAATTTCACGTGATAATTTGAGGGGGGAGAGGGCTCTAGCAAAACCTCACCAAAGGGGAGAGAGTGGTCCAAAATGAGGTATTCTCACGTTTTGAGATTAAATTTTATTAAAATAGTAGATAAAAAACCATGAAGAATGACGTTTACAGCAAGTATTTCCGTAGCCTAGTTTCTGAGATATAAATTTTGAAATTTCGTTTCTTGTTTGGGCGCGAAAACACTTTCGAATTCCAAATCATGCGCTGTGAGGTCACATCCAATAGGAGCCCGTTTTCTGATCACGTGATAACAGAAAACACAATGGTTTTCATGCGCTGTGACGTCACATCCAATAGAAGCCCGTTTTCTGATCACGTGACTTTTCTGACGTTTTGGCAAAAATAAAATTGAATTTTAAATTATTTAAAACACGTTTTTGAACTTAAAAATCAGAAATTTGGGTGTTTTAGACCTTAATGTATCGAAAAAGTATAAAATCAAGCAAATCCCTCACTCATGCAAATACCTCATTTGGAAAAAACTCCTTACGTAATTTATAAACGTCCCCTTACGACGAGCACCGCCATTATAAATAAAAAAAGAAATGGGCAAGGTATCCACTCCACCTCACATACAGGCATTATTTGAAATGTCATTTGTGCAAATAACGTCTTTTATATGTGCACTCTTATTTGTCCCCCCTTGGCTTCTAACCTCACTGATCCACTGAATTAATTATCTGATCTCCTAAATTTAGCTAGGGCGCATTAAGGTATTCTAATAAGTAATGAGTGATAATTTCAGTAATATTACAATAATTGAATCATTTGTTTTTTTAATCCTTTGAAATTTGGAATGCAACAAATCCCAGAGTCAAAATTAAGTATTATTTTTTTACTTCTAGGTATTTCATTCAGAATAACAAAAAATATATTTTGATCTTTAATTGGGGCTCGTATACTTTTTAAGTTATTTTAATGTTGTGACTTTGAAAAACTAATTCAGTTTTGGTTTTCAGAACTTTGTCCTGAGACAAAAAAGTGTAAGTACTTTGCTCAGTTTGACACTTTGTTTTAATAATAATCACACCATTGCCATTTCAAAGACTTTAACACAGGATTGTAAACATGCTACATATACAAAAAAATTAAATATGATGTAACATCCATGATAGAACACCCTGTACAAATTGAATCGTTAGTTTGAAAAAGGGAGTAAGTCCAAACACCAACTTTTAAGAAAATCGAAAAAAACTGTATAAATAGTGGAATTCCATCGTTCTATTACCATCAAATTTTTACTGGAAATGCAGGGCCCCATTTAGAAAAAAGGTAATCATCGAAAAAATATTATAAGTACATTCAAAAGTATTTTACAGTTGAAAAAAGTTGATTAGCTTATTCCCTTATGAAGTTTCAAAAGAACAAAAATCTTAAAAACCACTTAAATTGACGTTTAAATTATAATTCTGTTTAGTTCACAAAACAAAAAAGAGAAAAAAAAAGATTAGCAAAAACAAAATTTAAAAATTATTATGAAATTGAGTCATTAACAATATCAATGGAGTAAAACATTCCCTGAATAAAAGAAAGTTAAATTGAAAGCAAATTTTATTTCGGCCTAGTATACAGCACAAAGAATAAGGACAAAAAGACATATTAACTTTAATTCCAAATTGACTAAAAAATACAATGAATTGACATTGATTTCACGAACCCCCTCTCTATGGGGGTAGTTATTTTTCCCCTCTTTCCTTTCATATGTAGAGCAAAGCTTGGAGATTGTTTTGAGCACAAAAAGTCAATTTTTTATTTTTTTGTATTTATCCCCTTTTTCAAACTGGCAATTCAATTGCATATTTAAACCATCAAAAAATTAGTTAAATGGCGGGGTTTTGCTCTAATTCCTACACTACTGTGCAAAAATTAAGGACGTAACTGTTTTTTCAATTGTTTCTCATTCATGAAAATCAAACCATGAGATGTTCAATGAGTGGGAATATAGGGCCCGAGAACATTTTCCCTACCAATAATATAAGGGGGTAAATGGACCCTCCATGGATAATGGAGTTCCATTACATATATTTGAAGCAGTGACAGAATTGTCTATGTGAGAGGTATTTAACCGAAATTTTTTTCTGTTTGTTAAGATCATGATTATTCCTGGACTCAACGCATGTTTTAAAACCTGTGTGTTATCTTTAAATGGTATTTTTTAGGTTTTATTGAGAGAAATCGGTCTAATCATCATTTTTAGCAAGTTTTAGCTTCTAAGTCGTTTTTGGTAAGGGGACATCTATAAATTTCGTGAGGTCAAAAAGGGGGGAGGGGTTTGGAAAAAGCTCACCAACTCTCAAAAGGGGGGAGGGGGGTCGATTAAAATCTCACGTCAACTTTTTAAATTAGGAATTATACGATTTTCTTTTTTAAGTATGAAAAAGTTGTAGGTAAATCTCACGTGGGGGAGAGGGGGGTCCAGCAAAATCTCACTAAATCTCACCAAGGGGGGTGGGGGGGTCCAGATTTTGGAAAAAACACCTCACGTAATTTATGGATGTCCCCTAAATGGTTTCTGACCGTCAACCATTTTTTAGTAGTTCTCACATATGCTTGATTTTTTGGAGGTCTGGGGACCCGGGAAGTAACTTCATTCTATCAATATCATGACATTTTAAAAACTTGGAGATAGTCAAACTGTAATTTGCCGAGCATTAACATTCAAAAAGAGAAAATATGGACCTGAAATGCATTCTAAAAAAAGCAAATGGGACATGAGAATACTGGTACGAAAATGCAGACATCAGTGAAAATCTCTTTGGTGTATGGGTTTTGAATTTCTAAGAAGAAATCTCTTTTAAATCTCATTTTAAGATGATGGAGATATTTTTACAGATATTTGTTTCGTTTCAGACATGTATACTAGGGTGTATCGAAAAAACTTCTTTTTTTTATTTTGATGATGCATTAGTGCGGAAAAGTTGTCTAAGGTGGCAGAGAGTACCTGTGAATTTTTTCAGAATTTTCGGATAATATCTTGAGCTGCCGCAAAGGCCCTGAAGGTTCCCCATGTTAATCCTATGGAGCGCGCAAGCCAAAAAGGCCGAAAATTGATTTTCTCCCCTCATTTCTACCCTAATCACCCGACGAATGTCTTTCCTCGAGTTATGAACCCTTTATGATCTAGGCCAGGGGTCCCCAACCTTTTTGTACCTTAGAGCACATACCAGAATATCGATCAAATGGCGGGCACCATTTATTTTTTCATGATAAGTTTATAGTTGGTGGACATAGTTAATAATACACACTACATATAATGCACAAAAAATTTAATTTTAAAAATTAATTTAACATAATATAATTAGTATTAATATTCTTTTGTAAAATAAATTACTAAATTGCTTGCAAAACATACGAAGTATAAAAATTATTTATGAAATATATAAAATATATTTCATTTAACTGGCCAGCGCTTCATAATTGGGAGATTATGATGAAATTCTTGGCTACGAGCTTTCGTCAAGGTGTTCAAATGTACGTCGTGATCTATAGTTTTTGATTTTATTATATTCATTGTCGAGAAAATGATTCACTTAAGTGTGTGGAACCAAAAAAACACTTTATTTTATATGCTGCTCTTTTTAAGAATGGAAATTAATTGTCAACTATATTCCAGAATTTCTCATATCATCTGATAATAGTTTTGAGGATTATGTCATTCTGAAGATCCAAAATTTCTATTCACGCCTTACTTGAAGAAATTCTGCAATGTATGTTGCTATTTCATTCCTAGAATTTTATGGGATGGTGGAAAACTGAAATATTTTATCGTTGGGCTTGCTGCGGGCGCACCTAGACCGATCGACGGGCGCCATGGTGCCCGCGGGCATAGGGTTGGGGACCCCTGATCTAGGCTATCCGACAAAACTTGAATAATAGCCTAAATCTCAATATTACGTTTTTTTGTATGCTCACATTTCGTCGAAAATCGCGTATATTTCCTCGTTCAAATCCGAACCCACAATCAACACAATATAGAGATTTAGACTATTATTCAAGTTTTATCGGATCACCTAGATCATATAGGGTCCATAACTCGAGGGAAGACATTCGTCGTGTGATTAGGGTAAAAATGAGGAGCGAAAAACCAATTTTCGGCTTTTGGCTTGCGCGCTCCATAGGATTAACATGGGGAACCTTCAGGGCCTTTGCGGCACCTCAAGATATCATCCAAAAATTCTGAAAAAATTCACAGGTACTCTCTGCCACCTTAGACAACTTTTCCGCACTAATGCATCATCAAAATAAATAAAAAAAGTTTTTTTCGATACAGAAAGAAAAAGAAACTTTCTCTGAAAGTTTGCAATTCTTTCGTTCCGTTTTAATACCCCTCATACACCAAAAATATTTTCACTGACGTCTGAAATTGTGTACCTGTGTCCTCACGTCCCATTTGCTTCTTTTAGGGTCATTAGGTTGTACAGATAGTATTGATTATATAGGGTCATTAGGTTATACATTTCGGGTCTATATTTTCTCTTTTTGAATGACAAAGCTGTGCAAAATTACAATTTGGCCATCTTCAAGTTTTTGGAAAGTCACAATATTGAAAGAATAAAGTTACTTTCCCGGTCTCCAGACCCAAATGCAATCAAGTTCATTTCAGAACTACTAAAAAAATGGTTGACAGTCAGAAACCACTTACCAAAAACTACCCAGAAGCTAAAACCTGCCAAAAATGATAATTAGACGTATTTCTCTCCATAAAACCTAAAATATACCATTTAAAGGTAGCACACAGGTTTAAGAACATGCATTTTATTCAGGAATAATCATAATCTTAACAAAGAACGAAAAATTTCGGTTAAATACCTCTCGCATAGACAATTCTATGTCACTGCTTCAAATATATATAATGGAACTCCATTATCAATGGAAATGGAGGGTCCATTTACCCCATTAAATTATTGGTAGGGAAAATTTGTTCTCGGGCCCTATATTCCCACTCATTGAACATCTCATGGTTGGATTTTCATGAATGAAAAATAGTTCTACTAGGTGTTACATCGAAAAAACCTTCCGTCCTTTATTTTTGCACAGTAGTGTAGTAAAAAAGGAGGTTGCCTAATCCCTAGGTAGTACGCTTAATTAATTTGCAGAGCAAGCACGTCATATTTAGTTTTATCCCTATGTGTTGAAAAATAAAATATTACTCCATCTTTTTCAGTATAACTGTACTTTTGAAAGGATATTCACAAGACAGTAAGTGTTTTTACAATCATTAGAATTAGGAAGAACATTCAAAATCCACAAAATCAAGAGCGTAGCTGAAGCAGAAACAATAATTTTTTTTAAATGAATATTGTGTAATTTTAGTCGTTTCATATTTGGACAAAAAGGAATACTTAGGAATCTCTGGAAAATATATCCTAATAGTGACTCTTTCCTCCTTGGCTACATATCTAAAATATGGATATAGTAAAATAATTCGATTGTTGAAATCCGCTCACCTCTCTTTGCCCGAGGTGCGGCAACTCAAGGTTAATAGAATAAGATAAGGTTGGCTCTTCACATAGAGATGAAAATTCGACTGACGTATGCTCTTCCATCCAAATACGTAGTTCAATGACCAATCCGCAATAACCAATCACTTTTATTATGGGCGTGACTTTGGTATGAGTCGCTCTGCGCGGTATAGGTTAGGGATTTTTTGATAAAATAAGAGGGATATTTGATCTTTGATTCAACTGTTCAAGTTTGAAATAGTGCAGCACAGAGTACTAGAACAGAGAGTCCGTCGCCATAGGCGCTAATAGAAACCAAAAAGTTGGATGGACATGGGGCTATTTTGGCGCTGCGATCGCATCTACGTCACGAGAGGCGGGAATAAAAAGCCTGATTGGTTGACAAAAACTTTTTCCTTCTCCTTCGAAAATAGAAGATTGAGTGACGGCCAATCACAGGTTTGGTCACCAAAATGTACTGCTTATCTCTCTGTCAATCATTATTGTTCCTCGTGGCGCCCTCATATCTATCCAACTTTTGAATGTATCGTTTTGGACCCTCTGTTAGGATTTTTCTCTGTGTAGTGAAGCATTTCAGTTAATAAATCAAAAAGTGTTTTCGATTTAGATTGAGTGATTGAATAAATACATTATATTTCGCGGTATAGGTTAGGGATTTTTTGATAAAATAAGAGGGATGTGTTTGATCTTTGATTCAAAAGGTTCAAGTTTGAAAAAGTGCAGCATTTCAGTTAAAAAATCAAAAAGTGTTTTCGATTTAGATTGAATGACTGAATAAATATTATATTTCCGTGTTAATTATCTGTGGCTAATTTGAAGATGCACACAAAAAGTATATAGTTCCAGATACATAAGAAATTTATTGATTGATTTCTTGACATCAGATATATTTAGAAATCGGGAGGAAGGATATATTTGGAGAGGTGTATCACAACTAAATATTTAATCTTTGAAGGGATCTTGATATAAGCTCGCTTGTTGATTCTCGTTTATTATTAAAAACGTGTAAAATGTCTCATTGCGCTGTTTCAGTTTGTAAAAACTTCTGACATAAGACTCGAAATTCTCTTTCTTATCATCAGTTCCCGAATGATCCTTATCTTCAAAATATTTGGATTGAAAAGCGTCATACGGAAGACAAAATTAATCTATCAACTTTAATTAACAAAGTTAATCCATCAAAAAAAATTAAGATAATGCTTTTAAAGATTTTTTGTACTATCTGTATTTAGAAGTTTCTAACAGAAAGGTATTAGGAATGTTTGCAACCTTATATATACAGGGTGTCCCACGAGAAGTGGCCCAACCATTTAACTTTTGAACCCCTACAGATATAGTCATGAAAGTGGGGTCTAGGTATAGTAAAGTGACCATGCCCTATCCGATGAGATATTTTTCAACGCCCTCTAGCGGAAAATTTAGGAGTTATAATTTTTATTTTAAAAACTGTGTGAGGTATGTGAAAAAAGTCAATGACTAAGTTGTAGAGCATCATCGATTTAGTAGGAACGCCCCACAAATAACGCAGTCCAGTCAAATTTAAAGCAATGCTTGCGATCTCCATCATGGGATAATTTATTTTAAACTCATTCTTGGTGTAAGCTAATACAAGTTTTACATCATATTAAATTATGAGTATTTCATTTTTCCTTCTAATTTAACAACGAAATAGTGTCTAGCTAATAAAATAGTGTTTTAAATAAAATCATGAAATTTAAGACTGATTTCAATACATAATTAGAAGGATTCATAACTTATTTTTTGAATATTTATACAGGGTGTCCCACGAGAAGTGGCCCAACCCTTTAACTTTTGAACCCCTACAGATATAGTCATGAAAGTGGGGTCTAGGTATAGTAAAGTGACCATGCCCTATCCGATGAGATATTTTTCAACGCCCTCTAGCGGAAAATTTAGGAGTTATAATTTTTATTTTAAAAACTGTGTGAGGTATGTGAAAAAAGTCAATGACTAAGTTGTAGAGCATCATCGATTTAGTAGGAAAATACACCTTAAGCAGAAAAATATCTTGAATAAAACCCCTAAAACGCAAGCTCAATTAGGTTGAATTCACGTAGTTTTTACGTCTTAAGACGCCCCTCACGAGGTGAAAATGAGAAATTTTTATTTTTATGATTTAAGTAAATGACTAAAAGCATTCTTAGTTCATTAAATTGAAAATTTCTCATTTTCGCCTCATGAGGAGCGTCTTAAGACGTAAAAACTACGTGAATTCAACCTAATTGAGCTTGCGTTTTAGGGGTTTTATTCAAGATATTTTTCTGCTTAAGGTGTATTTTCCTACTAAATCGATGATGCTCTACAACTTAGTCATTGACTTTTTTCACATACCTCACACAGTTTTTAAAATAAAAATTATAACTCCTAAATTTTCCGCTAGAGGGCGTTGAAAAATATCTCATCGGATAGGGCATGGTCACTTTACTATACCTAGACCCCACTTTCATGACTATATCTGTAGGGGTTCAAAAGTTAAAGGGTTGGGCCACTTCTCGTGGGACACCCTGTATAAATATTCAAAAAATAAGTTATGAATCCTTCTAATTATGTATTGAAATCAGTCTTAAATTTCATGATTTTATTTAAAACACTATTTTATTAGCTAGACACTATTTCGTTGTTAAATTAGAAGGAAAAATGAAATACTCATAATTTAATATGATGTAAAACTTGTATTAGCTTACACCAAGAATGAGTTTAAAATAAATTATCCCATGATGGAGATCGCAAGCATTGCTTTAAATTTGACTGGACTGCGTTATTTGTGGGGTACGCAGCAGCCGGAAGCTGCTGCTTTAAATTTATGATTTGTTGCCTTAAGTGGCTGCTCTACAGCTCTATATTTCCCCGCATATTATTTTAATCCCTTTCTGCCCAAGAAGAAGCTAATTGATTTCCCTAAGCAACCCTGATTGGTCAGTCCGCTTAGTTAAACGTCAAAGCGTCAACGCCTACCATCCAATTACGTCATGGATGGTAACAATTCTGATAGCCTGATGGGCCCCCCTGGCGGCAACTATGAGCCTATATCTCAATTACTGCATAAAATATTTAAATTTTTCCATACAATGTTAAAAGAAACCTTTAGTAATATTTTGCATATTTTCATTAAACAGAATTGATACTTATTAATGGCATACATTAACATTGTGCTGTACGATAATATTATGCCAAATGTAACAACACTGGAGTTACTATTCTTTTTATGGTTCATTGTGTTTCCCCATACAGTTAATTACTAGTATTCTGCAAAATGAAAATCCCTGGATATAAGAAAATGCTTTGTGATATATATTTTTTAGGTGTCAAACTATAAATATTGAGTTGGATTTTGATGAATACGAAGTGACCAATATGACATACAACCCCAAGTTTGAAGTGAGTGCAACTTTTCTATTCGTATTTAAAAGTCAGCTTTTCAAAAATGTTTTTAAAATCTAAATAAAACACTTCAGTTTTCTTCAGTGAAAAGACAATTTTAGAGCTTTCAATTAAGCTTAAATTATGGGATAAAATTATTTTTTTACCCTTTTGTAAGAACTGTACCCTTATACAAACTTTTCTGTAGTGGACTTCGTAACCAAAAGGTTTCTCTTTATTTGGAGCAGTGGCGAATTCACAGGATTTCTCTCCAAGCAAACGCCGTTTTCAAAAGATGGGGCGATTTTGCCTGTTTCCATGACAACAAAGTGCTAACGAAAACAAAGGCAAAAATAAAGGCCAGTGCGAACGGGGTATTACGTAAGATGCTACAAACCAGTGGCGGCTCGTCCATAGGAGCACAGGAGCACGTGAACACCCAGTGAAAAATTAGAAATAAACCCAAATATAAAGATACACAAAATCAAAAGAAAACAATACAAAAATCATTCTCAATTTCTTTTTCATGCTCAGAATCTTGTTTCTACCCCCTTCACCTGTCAGTAAAAAATTATTACTGGAAACGCGAAAGTTTTGTGTTCATCAAGTAAAGAAAATACCACACTCTTGTTTTTCTTTCCTTATTCGCACGTGTGAGCGAAGAAACTGATTGAGTCCGAGGAAACCTCGACTTCTCGCCGGAGAACATTTGGGCTTACGGCAACACATTGGAGATCCCCGTCCGCACAGATTTTGTGTGCCGAGGTTTACGGTTTTGAGGTTTAGCTTGCTTTTTTGTGGTCTGGATTTTTTTCCTGGATTGGAAAACAAGTTATGAACTTTTTAAAAGTATCATTAAACTTTTCACGTCAGCTAATTTGTAATAATTTATTATTTTGTTATTGGTTATTTTTTTTAAAGTGGCGTTGGAGTAAAATTACAGATCTTGAACATTACACATCACCTGTATTTTTCACAATCAATTGTTCGATTAAGCATATATAACAAGCACTATGAGTAGACAGGCCCAGTGCTCTTGTCATCCTCCTAATTAAAAAAATTATGATTAGGTATTATGCAGGATTTTAATGAAAGTGTCAAAAATTTGTTTGCTTCAAAAAAGGTTAGACGAGTGGACATCATGCATAAAAGTTGTTTTTGAGGGATTATGTAGGGTATAGACTAGGGTATTTGAGGTATAGACTAGGGCAGGGGTTCCCAACCTTTTTGCACCTGCGTACCACTTGACTTTTTGAGAAATTTTCGCGTACCACCAGACCTATATATTTTAATAAATGTATAATATTTACTCTTCTAAAAGTGTTCAAAGGATTTTTGAATTAAATTCCTGAGAAAACTTCATATTTAATGGTTAGATATTTGTTTATTTATAACATGCTTATAATAAAGGAGAAATAAAAAGATGAAAATGGTATTAACTTACAGTTTTATTTATTATACCCATAGGTCTAAAAACATACAAATAAAAAATTAGTACAAACTCAGCAAAAAATTAATGATAAAGAAGCGAGTGGTTTCCGCATTGGACTGTCCTTGCTTTACATATATCGCTTTGACTCACGCGTACCACCTGAAACGTTCCCGCGTACCACCGGTTGGGAACCCCTGGACTAGGGTATTATAAAAAATAAAGGCCTTCTTTATCATAAGTTTTGGTTATTTCCATTAAACGCATATTTAAAAAAATTAAAATGCATGTGCAGTGAAAAATTAAGGGAACTTAAAATAACTCCCCTGAAATAAATTTGTTCTAAGACAAGTGTTCTTTATGTATTCGTCCAACATTCCTTCTCTTTCTGCTCTTGTGTAAATTTTAATTCATACAAAGGGTGTGAACACCCTTTTGAAAAACTCACGAGCCGCCACTGCTACAAACACTGCATTTTCGAAAATATCTTGTCTTGCATAATTAATTTCAAAATTCAACCAAAAATAAAGTTTACAAAACAAATTGAACTAGCATTTTGACTTTTCGAGGGGGGTTCGATCAGTTTCCTTTGGGGGGGGTCCGGTTTGCTTATCTTTGCGGGAAGGAAGTCAAAAATTACCCAAAGCATTCCTTACTTAATATACATTCCCTTTATCATGTATAAAAACTTCTCTACCTTGTAAATTTTGAATAAACCACCGACACACTAAAAGAGGTTACCTATAGATTTCTCTTTTCAGAGTTTGGAAATCTTCAGTGTCATCGGAGGTTACATGGGAATGTACTTGGGCATTTCGCTTGTGGCTGTTTACGATTTCTTGGAAATGGCCTTGATGACATTCTACACGTCTGTGAAAAACAAGAATTCTAAAGTGAAGATGACCAATCGGAATTTTGTGAAAGCAAAGAAAAATTACAATTATCGAAGTACATCTGAATTCAGAAAGAGAAATGTTTCGACACCGGTTAGGTTTTGATCTATTAGCATTCTTTATGAAAACCATGTGTGAAAGATAAATTTGATTTGACGAATCACACACAAAAAAATTTTTTCAAAACAAAAATCACAAAATAAATTTTCATTACACAAGCGATGTTTTAAATGCTCCGCAATTTACCTGCTTGTTATTTGTTACGGTCTGTTGAAGAAAATCGTTGAAATATTTTTTCGCCACATCACGAGAGGTGGAGAAAAAGAAGCTTGACCCTCAAACATCCTACCAAAAGAACAGATTGTACGAAAGTGTATTTATAGGTATTCAGTTAGTTGGAAGAATACATCCCAAAACCAGTGTAATCTTCTGCCCTTGATCTTTTAACGCTTTCTTGGGTGAGTACGGCTTATTAATGTTGTCCCCATTCATTACTTAGAAATAACGACATCACTGCATGTAAGTGCAGGGGTTTACATGAACTGATTTAACCAGAGCGTGTCATTGTGTACACCAGATTATTTTGGTGATAGCCATAGAGCTCTGATCCCTGTACTGATGCCTATATATCGGTTGTTATTGTCGTGTGCTATTTTGGAATACCCAAGCTCCGTAAGGATGAGGCCCATAAATGGCAGGGGTCCGACTTCTGCCTCGTGAGGTATGATAGATGCTGCCACTATCTATCGCCACCTCCACAATTTTTCCATGTATCTGAAGGGGAGGGAAATAGTCTGAGACACCACGAGCGTCTATAATGCGTCCACGGGCAAAAGGTCCACAACGCTACCCTCATGCGCCTGGTTTTAGAAAAGTTGATGCAAAAAAGCTTAGCGGTAGAATCGCAAGATAATGTTCGAGTAGGAACTTTTCTTCTGGTAAAATGTTGATGTTCTGGGAAAAAGTTTTCCGAAATTCTGAATGCAGAAAGAGCAATTTTTAAAACCTAAAAAAATCGCACGGGAGCCTATTTTCTTACCATTTGCCAACACGTTTATTGTCCCCGCTCGCTCCCCGGAGATCACCCCATTGTTGTGTTGGCCCTGAATTGCTTCAAAAAATCAATCAAAGTCTGCCCGGGCCTAGTGGTCCATCAGGCGGTGCCCATCTCCGTTTCTGTAGCCTTTGGGCCTGGGGTGCTAACTACTAGCGTGTGTCCAGGCCGAGTGGCTAGCCCGACGTTGGACCCCCAGTTGATTCCCCAAGCGAGCTTGGTCCTCATTTATCGACCCCGGAAGGATGAAGGGCTGAGTTGACCCATGACCAGCTACCCAAGGAGAAGCCACAAGGCATCGAACCTGGGTCGGTAATGCTCATAGCCAGACACGCTGACGACTACACCACCGCGGCCACCCCTGAATTGCTTAACCCCTTTTTAAAAATTAATTCGCAAAAAGTATGGCAATTAAAGGTACTTTCGTATTAGCCCGTCCATCGTTTTCGCCAAATTTCGCCAAAACGCGCCAAAATACGGGATTTCATCAGAATCGCCGAAAAACACATTTTTTAACATCAGAAACATCTTTATAACATCAGAAAATATAAAATAAAAGTTTCATGTGGTTGGGGGGGGCTGCCGCCCCCCCAAACCCCCCCCCCTGCCCTATCTATAACCAAACTCGTTGTGGGGGTAATCAGACACAGTAAGGATTCAGAAAAAGGGGAATCAGTATTCTTGGATGAACCAGAACTACGGATATCACTCGGTAAGAGCATAAAAATAACTTTTTAGCACTAACTTACTTGCAAAATGGTCGATCCTACAGCCGGCGATCCTTTGTCGATCCTACCACCGGCGTGCATACGCAAAACATTGAAAGACTCTGGGGCTCGGCAAAATGGCGCAACAAAGTTCACCGTGGAACGACACGAAAGCATTTAGACTCCTACCTTTCAGATGCAGTCTTTGTTCTTAGTTTGTAAACACTGTTGAATTTACGTTCAAAACAACCTGCGCGGTGCGCACACATTATTTCACCCATGGGCTTACCGATTTAAATTGCGCGCGCATGCGCCAGTGATCGGAACTAGCGCGATTTCGCTACGTTTTCCAGGGTTACCAGAATCAACGGTAGTGTTGCGGGGTTTACCAGACTTGGCGACTTATCGCCCCTGTTGGTGAATGGACGGGCTAATACGAATGTACCCAATTAAAAAAAAACAGATAACTTTTGTGCATCTTTAGTTACTCTGAAATAAAGCTTTATTTTAAAGGAAATTAATAAATAAACTATCTCTTGAACCTATCTCTTGAATAAGTTTAACTTAAGCATTTAAGGTTAAGTTTAGAGGGAATTAAATAATTAAGACCATTAAGTTAAAAGATTTCTGATTTTTAGTCACCTTAAAATGTCAATTTTTTGATAAATCTGACCTTTTTATTTTGTGCAAAAGATTATACTAAATAACACTTTCTTTAAAAAAATCCTGAAAATATCACAGGTCTGCAAAAAACTTTTTTCGAGCTGTTTGGGTTATTTCATAATTTATGGTGCGCTGAATCCGAAAATGACCTCCATTCTGTCCTGGGACGTCATGTTTTTTGGCAATTCAGGTTTTTAAGTTTTATTGGGAAATGCCTTAAAATTTAGAAAAATTGACTCATTATACAAAATTTTTAATTCAAATTTTTCCATAAAATCATTTCCTATGTTTTTTGATGTGCTGAATCTAAATTTGACATCCGTTTATCATAGGACTTGCCAATTTTTCATGAATTTTTATCATGCCAATTTTTCAAGAAAATAAAGGCATATATTTAAAATAATTATTTTTCAACTCAAACTTTATCCGAAAATCATTTTTTATGTTTTTTGGTGTGCTGAATCTGAAAATGACCGCTTTTGATTTATAAGACATCTAATTTTGTAAAAAAATTGGGCAAATAGAGCAATACTTCACAAAAAATGCAAGTACACTAAAGCAGTAAATATTTTAATTCAAATTTATTATTAAAGCCATTAACTTTATTAAAGCCCTTAACTTAAAAATGGTCTCTGTTTTGCCCTAGAATGTCATGTTTCCTGACAATTTAGGTTAATTTATAAAATAAGTCATTACTTCAATTTTAATGAAAATAGGTTCATAAAATAAATTACATATTCTTCTTAAAAATCATTATACAACTAAAATAAGATCATTTACACACTCCAAAACCAATTTTTCCTGAGGCTCCTTTTCGTACATTTACCCTTGTTTGTAGCAACAAGAACGTTTCTTCGAACTATTCAACGAAAATCCTTCATTACTGCACGATTTAATCTTCCCTAGTACTTTCTTTCTATCTCTATAATGTCCTGATGAGATAGTTTACTATGTGCATTATTCACAGCTCCTAATTTTTGAAAGTAAAGGAGCTTGGAATGTACGAAAACTATGAAAAATGGGCAAATTCGAAAATAATTTAGCAATTTGTGAAAAATCCTGACGTATAGGATTTTTTTCAATATTTTTTCGTTATCAGCACACCAAAATACATAGAAAATCGCTGAAATTATTTAACCCTACAATGCATTATTTTTTAAATTCACTTGAAAATCATTTATGTGACTTCTATTATGGTGTACATTAGTAAAAAAATACTTAAAAAATTCAATTTAATTTTTTTCTACTTTTTATTGGCAAAAAACTTTGTCCTTGTGAAATTAATTTGTGTCTCTTGTGAAATTAATTGTGAAGTGAAATATAACCAAATGCTCTAAAAATATAAAAAAACAACTTATCTTTTCAAAACATTTTTTGTTCAAGCTGAAAAATTTTTTTATTTTAATTTATATGGTCCTTTTATTTTGGTGTTTTCTGTGTCTTGACTTTCGTTTCACTAGCTACTAACAAATGTCTCAAAATAGTACCCCTACTGTGATCTACTGGCGATCTAAAGTGCTAATACAATGAAATGTTATATCTATACTCCTGTTCATAAAAAATGCAACACCAAGAAGGAATAGTCCGATCAACTTGAAATTTTCAGGGTATGTTCATTATGGTTTGATTATCAAATGATATCAAATTCAGAGCTATAGCGCATGCGCGAGCTGAGAAGTGTCTTCTCAACCACTGATTTATTCGTATATTTGGGGGCCTGTAACGGTACGTTAAGGGCTTGTAAGAAGGTGTCTACCGTTGATTATCTTGTCATTAGATGTCATTATACCCCTTAGACCTTAACAGATGTCATATGAACATTTAACAGAGTTTTAAAGAGGATTAATGTTAGGCCTCCCGGCGGGGTGTTTTTCATACTGTTTTACCGCTGGTCAGATGAAGGGAAACTGGACAATATTGATATGGGTTTGAAAACAGAGGTCCAAAAAGGGTAAGGCGAGTTGAAAATTGGGGTCTGGACCCCTTATAGTCACGTCAGCACGGGATGAAAGAGGCTTCATTCCCATGGCAGTGCCTGATCATTGAGTGACTTTTCGACATTTTTCAAATTGTTAGAATACTGCTACAGGTCTATCATTGTCAGCTCCATCAGTTAATCGGTCGTCATTGCACCAAAATTCACCAAGTATCGTTTTTTTACAACGCTCCATCGATGGAATTCCATCGGTGCATAAAGCTAACCATGGGATCCACAAAAAAAATATTTTCGCATGATTACTGATAACAAATGGTCTTTTTAAAGAAATTCCCCTTCAATTTTGGTTAACATGACACCTAAATTGGGTTTGGACGCTATGCCGAAAATCGCAATTTTTGGAGTGTTTTATCTTGAGTCTGTGGTGAAGAAGAGAATTGTTTTGACCTGGAGCACTATTGGGTACCATGGGCAACCTCATTAGATAAAAAATGAGGGCAATCTCATTTCTTAAAAAAATTTCTAAAAATTTTTGGAGCCAAAAGTTATACCCTACCTTTGAAGCGATCCTGAAGCTGTAATTCATCAGAACAAATCCCGTTCACGGGTTGTTTGGAATGTTTCAAACTTACTTTAGATCCAATAAAGACAGTTTCTTTCTCTACAAATTTCTTCATCCAAAATTTCCCCTATGGAGCTCGACTAAAATTTCGTTGGTTTGTCCTCATGCTTAAAATGCTTGTTATGTTGCCAATATTGGCAAACTTTGGGTTTGGGATGAATCTTAGATGAAAATCACCTCCTCAGTCAAAATTTCAATCTGTTTGATTCGATGACCTGTCGTATGAGGCTCTCATTGCAGCGCGTATGGAAGACATTTTCACACCGATTTTCACCGAGAACACCGATTTTCGATATTAAATTTTATTCCTTTGTTCTGAAAATTATATCATTTATTTGCATTCACAAAGATCACTTTCTGTGTAAATTTCATCAAAATCTAACAAGTCCTTCATGGTGTTGCATTTTTTATGAACAGGAGTATATTGTACTTATTGCATGGTGTTGCCGTTCGGAAATGAAAGTTCGAGTAGGAAATGGGGAAAAATGTCGTGTTGCCAAATGGCATCAGTATGCACTGTAGGGTTAAACAGCTTTTTCATTGCAGACCTGTGTATTTTATAATTTCTAAAAAAACCAAGTGGTTTTTTTGGCAATAAATTTATTTTGTTAAAAACCAATTGGTTTAAACCGTGCCAACCCTGGATAAATAGTTGATGAAAAACATAAAAAAGGACCAAAAATATTACTTGAGCACATTTATTAATCGCAGAACCAAAAATCAGTTATAAAAATAAGAAAATTATCATCAATTATAAATACATTACGGGAAACACATACTAAATCCATGTTGTTCGCTCCTTTTTTTATGGCGTTTGGTAAAATTTTAATTATTTGGTCGTGTGTTAATAGTATTATGCTCAGTTAATTGTGCGAAGTCCCGGGATGGGCAAGGTGGGGTCACCCTTTCATCCCAGTGGGCATGGGCGGATTGAGGTTGCAACGCACTCCCAAGTTCTTCAACTTGACTTCACGAGATCCTAGGTTGCTTTCGACTTTTCCACGACCAAGCGCATGCGCTTAACGCTGGTACTTTTCTCCAGCGCGTGAGTTCTAGACGCTCGTCCACTACGAAACTAGAGATAATTAACACATACGTCCAAATAATTACAATGGACCATATCCGACTGACGTCACATTTTCTCCATCATGTGACCTACTGAGATTGCAATTGTTACCACAGAGATAGTTTGTAATGAGATATGATGATAGTGAGATATGATTTGATAGTGGGGTTTTTTTCCCCGATCACGTGATTAATATGGGCGTGGCTGAATATGGTCCATTTTACCAAACGCCATTAAAAAGGAGCGAACAACACGGATTTAGTATGTGTTTCCCGTAATGTATGCATAATTGATGATATAATTCTCTTGTTTTTATAACTGATATTTGGTTTTGCGATGAATAAATGAGCTCAAGTAATATTTTTAGTTCTTTTTTATGTTTTTCATCAACTATTTTTCTATGTGTAGCGTGAGATATTTTATTCAATTTCTGATTTTTCTTAGTATTCCCAGTAAAACTGTTTGCTATTTAAGAATAAGGGAAGTATATTCAAAAACATGACAAGCATTATCGAAGCACTATTTAAGCAGAAAAACAAATTTGAATTTTCTCATAAATCTGTCTCTTTTGTTGTAGAGTGAGTTACGACTCTATTTTAATAAATATTTAAAAAACCAAAATTCTTAAAAGATTCGCAATAGTTATTTTAAATTAATAGCATAAATTTCAATTTTTTAGAAAGACTAGGGGGCTACCGCCCCCTGCTCGCTATCGCTCGCCAACCCCCGTTAACTGCTTGGGCAGAAATTTTCGCAATCCTCACAAAACCCAGCTCACTGCACTTACTCACTTTATAAAACATTCTTAAAGCAGGGGTTGTACTTCTCCGGGGTATTCTTTCAAAAATGACGGACATTTATTCAGTGGCGGAATTTTAACAGTTCCTCTATGCCTATGGTAACATGAATTGGCGAATCGCCCTATAATTCCAATAAAATTAACAGCAGAGCAATGTAAACATTCTTTTACTATTTCCCCAAGGTAATGTTTTTTCACAGATTCATTGAGAAGCACTGAGACATCTCAGGAATAAATTTAACTTTCTTAAAATTTGTAACGATTTTTATAGGTTGGCTGTGAAAAATGTAGTTATTATCGTAAACATCGCAAAAATTTAGAATTTTATCTTCATTAGAACAAACATCGAAGTTTTATCAGTTTCATAGCAATGACACGAATGTCTAGACTTTTAACATTTTCGATTTTTATCTTTATTTCTAAAATATTCACCCGCGTTATCTAGTTTTTTTGCGTTTTGGCATTATGAAATAAAAAGTTACATTTTACTACCTTAAAAAACATACCTGCAAAAAGATATAAAAAAAATAATTATTGTAAAAAATAAATGCAAAAGTTCAAAATTTCCGAAAGCAAATTTATATTTTATTGCAAATATAGTAATGATTAGGTTGTCACGTTGCCACTATAACAAATATGAATATAAAAATATCAATTTATAATTTAAAATAAGATATAAATTAATTATACATTATTTTTAAATATAATTAAAACCGTTTGAACAACAACAAAAATATAAATATTGTTAAAAATAACTCAAAATATATTTTTTAAATTCGTGTTATAAATAGAAAGATGATTATTTAATCTATTTGAATAATAAAAAATAAGTAAAAAAAGAATTTTTAAAAAACGCTTTTATTGAAGTGTTCTAAAAAGTCAAAAAATAATTTTTTCTGGTTGACAAATAATTTATTGGGAAGTAGAAAATAACTTTTTGCTTAGTAAAAAAACTGATTTTCTAACCACTAAAAATAAAAGCGTGGGCGCTAGTAATTTTTTATATTTAATTTTTTTTACAGGACAGTAACACTAACATCCCTGCCAAACGGGTATTCGAACCCCAGACGTATGGCTTTGCAGTCAGATGCTCTAACCACTAGGATATTACATCGGCGATTATGTATAATTTTACATAAATAAAAATACCCAATAGAGAATTTAAAGTGAATCCATCCCACCCAAACCTCATGAATGAGAAATTTGTAAATTTAACCTCATAGAACATGGAATAAAGAAGTTAGAATAAATAGTGAATTAAGAATCCCTAGCGCCCACGCTTTTATTTTTAGTGATTAGAAAATCAGTTTTTTTACTTAGCAAAAAGTTATTTTCTAATTCCCAATAAATTATTTGTCAACCAGAAAAAATTATTTTTGACTTTTTAGTACACTTCAATAAAAGCGTTTTTTTAAAAATCTTTTTTTTACTTATTTTATTTTCTACTTTTTAGTCATGGTATTTTTTAACAAAAACTCACAAGAAAAAATGTATTTATTTCAACCATATTTAATCATATGTTGGGATGGAATTTTAGTTTCATGCATAAAAAAATTTTTTCACTTATCTGACAAAGTAGGAAAATCCTCTGACGACTCAGCAGGACAATCAACTCCAAAGTTAATTAAAATCTATTTAATATTGCTGGGTACGTTATAATAACAGAGCTGAGCGGGAAATATACTTCGCACAAAGAATATACTACCTCGCATCCACTCACTCGCCGATGAAATCCATCGATATCAAAAAGATTCACAAGAAAAAGAAAAGCATTCAATAAAATAAAATAAAAATAACCATTCGTAAGCCCATGCAAAAATAAAACTCAGAAAGAGGGTGTTTGTATGAAGGAGCAAACAGTATTATCCAGTGTTTTCAGAAGTCCATAAATTATAAAAGTAGAATATTTTTCTTCCTCGGGATGAGACACCAATTTTCGGCGATTTCTCGCTCTTCTGGCGATTTCTTTCTCGCGGTTATTATCTTAAAAATCGCTAATTATCTTAATTGGAAGGTAAGAAATCACGTTTTGAAGATTGAATATTGTAGTCATATACCCTAATATATTATCTTACAGGTTTTGGGAGCCATTGGCATAACGGAAGTGTCTCAAATTTGAATTAAACGGATAATTAAAAACGGAGGTTTTGACTAGTTGATTATTGAATATTGCATCTTCATCGGGTTAACACCATGGTGCAAAGTTTCAGAACTTTAAATCGTTTGGAAGTGCCTGAAATTTTATGTACAAGACTTTGTAAAATAAAAAAGTGGTTAATCGTCTGTAATTATCGTAATTACTGGGCAATTCTCGTTTTGACTTTTGAATATGATGAAGTTATGCCTTATAAACAATTGTGCACGGTTTAGGGAGAAAAGCCCCTTGGGAAAGGTCTCAAATTCTGGTTTTTCTGTTAATTAAAAATACTCGTTAATTAACTTAATCCTTTGGTTGTTTGACTAGATAATGGTTGGATATTGGAGTGTCATGAGGGTTACACCGATGTGTTAAGTTTCGGGGGCCTGACATATCGGGAATTGCCCGAAAATCGAGTTGCGTTTAAAAACCCAGTGAAATATGTTTTTAATTGTTTTAAAATTCATAGTTTCTTGCTTTGTAACTGCGACCTTATCCGAAATCTAAAAAAATGCAAATATTTTAAAATTTAGAATTTTTTTTTGAAAAATCGAAGGGCCTACTCGGAAATCCGGAAAGAATCTGGACATTTTGATACCTTACACGTGTCATTCGGTTCAGTAATTAAAAAGCCTTTCTCTGGAAACCGTTCACCAAAAACTTTTTTTTAGAATAGAGAGAAAATAATATAGTGATTCACATTTTAAAAAATTACTTGAAATTGCAATTTTGAAAAAAAAATGTAGTGTGTGAGTTAAGGATGGAATTGCTCCTTTATATCTTGAGTTCATCCATAGAAAACGAAACTTGGTTTGTTGATATTTGTATTTCCTCCACTACATAGCAAAGCGCATGCGCTCAGCGATGTGGACCTTTTGCCCGTGGATGCATTATAGACGCTCGTCCAGACACCTGGACCCGTGGTAAACTGCGCCATGACGAACCACAGGACTTTCGGACCCACAGATTTAACGAGCACGTACTCCGCATATACTCGGTGGGTCTTAAGCGGTGTCGGGAATCGAACATTGTACCCGGGACCCTCCGATCCTGAAGCCGATGCCTTAACCTTGCTTTGGATATGTAAATGGTACAGAAGAATTAATGGTCAGTTAGAGTAATAAAATATCTTAAATATTTTTCTTATTTTTTCGTAACTTTTCCATTACCTAAAAATTCTCAGATTATATTGATATTAAGTAATAAGCAGTGGTTGAGTAAATAAATTGATAGATTCATGGTAGGTATGGTATGTTAAATAACAGAAAGAATAACAAGCAAACTTGGATGTTTCGCAATAGCGTTTATTACAAAACATTCTGGAATAGATACGAAAATATGATCAAAAATTTTTAACAAGAAAATCAATTATTGCACAGTAAATGGAGAAATTACAAATGGAGTGCAAATGAAGGTATGGCAAATTTATCACTAAGTGAAACTTTGTACAATGTCTTTACACAATGCTTTAATGGTGCAACAGTCTGGACATGTTTTGATCTTCCTCTTAACACAAGTTGCGAAACGATAAATGAATTAAGTAGATTCTGATATAATACTGGCGACAAAGAATGTTTGACAACACATAACAATATTTACAAAAGAAATCCGTAAGTTCGAATTGAAAATTTGCATTGGATAATTTAGAAACTGATACATACAAGTTTTGACATCATAACAAACAAAAAAAATTACAACAATACATAAACTTCAGAAACATCCATAATTTCAAATCGTTAACAAAGCAGGATACAAAATGACATATTTTTTAAATCGTTTTTACAATTCAGTAATATGACTCATGCAAAGCACAAATTAAACTTCTTCGCAGGCCTGATGTATTTTACAATCCTTCATCATTAAATTATTCCAATGTAATAACAAGTCCAAGTAATAATACATTTGAAATAAGTTTTAAAACTATCAGGTTTCCTTCATTGACTTAGGTCACGTGATTCGTATGGTCACGTGTTATTCGAAGGAAGAGGAATCGGATTGATGAATAAATTTTATTTTTTGGTATCAGGAATAAAACATTACTATTCAAACTTGTTAATTATCAGAGTCATATGACCTACGGCTTGATAAAACACTAAAAATCAACACTTTTTTGAAGAATATCTCTCTCTACTGTTTTTTATTATTATTTTTTAAACATTCCATATTAATTGTTCGCAAACCAAACCAATTCAATATAACTTATAGTGATAATTATAGAATGAAATCCCTGAAGTTGATAAAAGCATATGAAAGCTTGGGTTGGAAATATAGAAAATTGACAAGACATGGTACGTTAATCAATCATTGGAAAGACTTATCAACAGATAAGCATTTTCTCAAAACCTATCCCAGCACTCGGTTCATACTTAAAGCACCAATACAAGAAACCATCCAACACGAAAAGTAAACTTAATATAACGGAGATAAGACGATGATTAAACAACTAATTGGCTTAAGAAGAAAATATATGGCAAAATATGAATAAAATGGTATGCACAATTGAAAACTTAAAAAGAAAATTTCACATGTATGAATGAAAAGTTAATACACTAAAATGGAAGGATAGGAACTAAAGATAAAAAGTACGATACAATCACAGACTTGATAAATGCAAAGATAAAAGCACTTAACATTCAAACCAGTTGATTAAAAAAACACTAGCCACGATTACAATACGAAACTAACCTTAAGCTGATAACAATATACATATTCCATGAGAAACTCTTAGATGAATCCCTCCAGGGCATCTCTTGCGTCAACAACATAGCCATCCACTGAAGTTGATCCTCCTTTCCATTTCTCAAAGATTCCTGACAATCCGGTTTTTTTATAACAGAGACAGACATAATTCGAAATTTTGAACACTTGCCAATTGCAATATAACATAGAAAGAAATATACAGGGTGTCATATGAATGTTGGGTCGCACTTCCAGGGGGGATAGTAGACACCTAGACGAGTCAGAATCACAAAGGGTTTAAGGGTCCCAGACAAATCCCAGGGAGCTAAAAATGGAGTGACACCCCCAAAAAGTTATTGAAAAATTCAATTTGTAGAAGAACTACTATTAGTAAAAATTTAATCACGGTCTAAAATTTTGTGGTTCAATATGAAAACTTTTAATTAAAAAAATTAAATTTTAAAGTGAAAACTTTTAAGATAATTTTAAAGATCATATTAAACCACAAAGTTTGAGACCATGATTAAATTTTTACCAAAAGGGTAGTTCTACAAATTGAATCTTTCAGTAATTTTTTGGGGGTGTCGCTCCATTTTAGCTCCCTGGGATTTGGTCTGGAACCCCCAAATCCTATGTGATTCAGACTCGTCTAGGTGTCTACTATGCCCCTAGAAGTGCTACCCAACATTATGGGACACCCTGTATACAAGCATGGAAAGATCAGACTAGCTATGCTTTTCATACCTTTATGAATGACATCCCACATAGCGGTGACGCGTTACTGAAACTATGAAATTACTTTAAAGAAGGATATTTATGATGAAGTTTAAAAAGAAAAATTCCGAAATGATACCATTGTTAAGTTTTACATTTAAGGAAGATCAAGAGTAAGAAAAACTATTTCGTGTAAATTCATCAAAATGAAAACATGTAGAGGAAGCATGTTTTTTTACAGTACGCGTAAGACATAGGCAAAATTTTAGTGAACTTTAGTCATGAAATTTACCTTTTCCTTATGGAAAAAGCTTTCCTTATTGGAAGCCTCCTTAATGAAACATGTCATATACCAAGAACGGTCCGATAACCCGAAGACAACAATCTAAACCTGTCAATTCCAATAGTATGTCAGATACAAGGGGGTAATGCCTATAATTTTGAAAGTGGCCCAAATCAAGATTCAATTATTGTATTTTTCTGAGATATACAGGGTGTATCTGAAATGGTGCAACAAACTTTCAGGAATGATAGTACTCATCAAGACGAACAAGAATCGGTATAGAAAGGGGGTCCCAGACCAAATCCCAGGGAGTTAAAAATGGAGCGACACCCCAAAAAATCATTGAAAAATTCAATTTGTTACAAGAACTACTATTGGTCAAGATTGGTAATTTGTCAAGAACTACTATTGGTAAAAACTTAATTATGGTCTCAAAAATTGTGGTTTAATATGATCTTTAAAATTAACTCAAAAGTCTTCACTTTAAAATTTGTTTTATTATGGAAAAAGTTAAAAAACACAAAAAATGTAAAAACTCTGCCAAAACCTTATTTTGTATTTCGAAATCCTTTCTTTTGATTTGATTATCTGAAAGATCATAGTTGAAAACCCTTAAATCCAAAGTTTCATGTAAATACAATCAATATTAAACGCTTGAGATCCTTTTAAAGTTCGTTTTTTGGGTGCGCAAGCAGTTTTTTAGAGCTGTTTCCAGAACAGCTGTTAGCGCACACAAAAAACAAACTTTAATAGGATCTCAAGCGTTTAATATTGATTGTATTTACGTGAAACTTTGGACTTAGGGGTTTTCAACTATGATCTTTCAGATTATCAAATCAAAAGAAAGGATTTTGAAATACAAAATAAGGTTTTGGCAGAGTTTTTACATTTTTTGTGTTTTTTTAACTTTTTCCATAATAAAACAAATTTTAAAGTGAAGACTTTTGAGGTAATTTTAATGATCATATTAAACCACAATTTTTGAGACCATAATTAAGTTTTTACCAATAGTAGTTCTTCTACAAATTGAATTTTTCAATGATTTTTTTGGGGTGTCGCTCCATTTTTAACTCCCTGGGATTTGGTCTGGGACCTCCCTTTCTATACCGATTCTTGTTCGTCTTCATGAGTACTATCATCCCTGAAAGTTTGTTGCACCATTTCAGATACACCCTGTATAAGCAAGATAATAAATTAAAATCTATCTTATCCTTTAAAAAACCAAGTTTTAATCTGCTTTTCAAAACTGTAAAACTTCATTTAAAAAAGGCCATGCTTTGACCCACAGAGTACTCGAACAGAGCGTCCATTGTCATAGGAGGCAATAATGGAAAGGGTACGCCTTGTGGTAGGGGATCTTAGTGGCGCTAGAATCGCATCTATTAGTTATGACAAACGCCTCCCATGTCATGTCACGAGAGGCGGAAAAAAATAATCTCAACCCTCGATTCCTCTCATGCTCCCTCCAAAAACGACGGAATGAAAAGGTCCCAGCCAATCACAGCTATGACCACCAAATAATTTTGCCCACCCCTCTGTCAATCACAGACATTTGCAGTGCTGCCCTCAACCATAAGATGGTATTTAAAACAGGATTTTGGACCCTCTGTTCGGGTTTTTCTCTGTGGTTTGACCAAGCTCTCTTTCAAAGATACAGGCTTGGTGTTGCATGTTTCCGGTTTGTGTGGATCCGATTATAAACCTTCGAGTCACAAAGATAATATGGCTTAGCAATTACAAAAACAAAATAAAAGGGGGCGGGATGGCCTGGTGCGTTTACACGCTTCCCACCACGCTAGCAGCCTGCGCGCTGTACCCGTTCGATTCCAGCCTCCCCCTGGGTGTATTTTCTCACTCTGTGGTCGGTAAAAAATTATGTTTGTGTATGTCTCACTTGACGAAGGTTTATAGGCGGATCCTTGAGATCAAGCACACAAACCAGAAAATATATGTAACCACAATCCAATCCAAAATAAAAGGCAAAAAGATCACTTAAAGAGTGTGATGGCGCTCAAAGCGCCCCCGATGGGTGAACAAGATACAACCCAAAAAAATTGGCAAGCATCAAGCAGGGTTTTCCATGTTTTCTTTAAAAAAACTTAGTTCAAAAAACCTTTCCCAATCATTTTAAACTCCGGGGACTTTATATCAGACATTACTGACATTTGAGTGCTCTTTAGCGAGTGAGTGCGAGATTCTCATGGAAGAGGTTAATACGCTCCTACTACTTTCAATAGATGATGTTGTCATTAAGCCTGTTCGCCTATCGATGGCGTTTCGAGCGAAGGTAACACTCTGTGACTTATATTTTCCTCTATTGTGAATTGCAAACAAGAACAGAAGTATCAAGTCTTTTAATATTCAAAAATGCAGCGGAGAAGAGATTTAGTTTCCGTAAATGTTGGACACTTAGTTAAAAGCACTCACATTAGGCATTTATATAAATAGAATGTGGGTTTTTTTTGATAATTTTCCATTATAGTATTAGCATACTATTAATTTTTAAACTTGTCCATCAGTTTTTAGGGTACTTCCTCTTTACAGAGAGGCTCATTGTTACCAAACCCTAGTGAAACATCGCATTGATGCTATAAATTTCAATGCTTATCACAGTTCTATAAATGCTTACATTAACTTTTCAAAAGTAATTTTTATTTGAAATGCTTATATAAACACCCCACCCCCAATTGATATGCACGTAACTGATGAAAATATCTATTAATTACATGCATAACGAGGGAAGTAAGTTGGGAGTCATTCATAAAAAATTTACATTTCAAATGAAAATAGTAGTGTGCATACGTCAGTGAATACGGTATATTAAACCACAAAAATTAATTCCACTTTTTTAACAGACAGGACTGTACTTAAGGGATTGATAAGTCCAAAATTTATTTTAATTTGTCTTGGTAAATCCTTATCAGATAACTGTACTGTATTTTTTTTTATTAAGGTACGTTTTCACCAGTTATGTAGTGTGACATGATGGAAATAATGGCACAGAACCACTGCTATGAGGAGCTGTCATAAAAGTAAAAATCTCACAGAAATCTCGGTTATGCACCGTTAGCAAAATAGCTTTTTAAAAAACATTCTTTGGAGAAGTTTTATTTAAGATATTAACTAGAAAGTAGCCTTAACATAAAATAAAAACATCAAGACAGTAAATGAACACTAAAAAATCTCCTTACTCGTTCATAGCATCCAATTCATATGCCCTATGAAACAATGACTTGTTGAAATGAAACTTTGCGGCAGTTTTTGAGCAGACCTTAGAGGGAACATCGGGATCACCAATCAATATCAGTTTACTAATGCCATATAAAAGCGGAATTAAAATTTCGGGTTCAGTGCATAGATTCGCTTCGTCTACTATACAGCACAATCTGGGAACGAAGTCGCCGTCCTCACATAACTGCACAATCAAGTCGTCGTGGCAGTACCGCACGAGCGTCAAAATAACGTCAGAATCGTGCAACACGTCCATTTTGGCTTTCTGCAGCACGTCGCCTTTGATTGAGTCCTCCAAGAAGGGAACCCCGTTCTTGGTCTTGGCGTGGGCCTCGTACACCCTGTTGGAAGCCAGATCGTCCACCATGTACTTCCTGAGTTTCTGGTGAACGTCCGCGCGTTTCCCTATGATGACCACCTTGGCGGAACAGCTCTCCAGGTTGAAGCCGATGTCCGCCAGGGCTTTGGAAGTCCGGGTGCAGTACAAAACTTTCGTCTTGTACGAGTCCTTCATCTTCTCAATGAGAGGGGGAAGCACCAGCAACTTGTCCGAAGACGGCACCGACTTGACGATGGTCAGCAAGGGTATGGGATGCATTGTTACAATGCCTTGTATGATCTCCTTCACGCACTCGGACACGTTCAGAGCCACCTTGTGCGGGTCGGAATTGCGAGTAACCATGGAGACGGTCCGCAACCCGTCGGATATGGGGTTGAGAATGTTCCCGAACAAGGGGGACTTCTTGGCGTACAGCAGCGCGTCGTTCTGCTTGAGGATGGACTTGATGTTGCACAGGACGTGAATTCGAACCAGCTGGTTGATGTCGAAATCGTCCGACGTGTAGGCCCCGATGAACGTCATGGTCAAGAGTTGCAGGTGGTCGGCGGACGTGCTCTTCACCAAACGCGCCAGCCCTCTCTGGTTCGAGTCCAACACGTTGTAAGTGTCCACCTCGACGTCGGTGAGGTAACCCAGTATCTTGATCCCGCCCTTGTCTTTGGTACCGAACTTCACCATGATGATGTTTCCTTCTTCCGGGAAAATGCCTTTGTCCCGCTCGACGTAGTTGAATATCACCTGGCACTTCACCTTGGTGGAGTGTTTCTGCACCTCGTAGGAGGCGACTTGGCAAAAGTAAGGAGGCGCCTGGTGAAGGTGGGTCCAAGACACGTATATCCTCTGCCACGTTTCCAGCAGCACCAGGGGAAGGTAGGAGTTGTAATACTCTTCGAAAGTAGAGTACTCGCTTTTCACCTTGTGAATGGTGTTCGATATGGGAGGAGGTTCCGGGTTCTTCTGCTGCTGGACCAGCCAGTCGACGTTCCATTCCAGAATGAGGAGGAGCACGTTGAAGGTCTCGAACACGGAGTTGCCGACGAGAGGTTTCAGAGTCTTTGGAGGCAGGCAAATGCAGCCGGTGTTCCGAGTCCTGTGGTGTCTGTTGGGAGGGGGTTGAGCGACGACGACAGGAACAGGGGGTGGTGTTGGCAGGGGTAGAATACCGCTCGCGGGGGAATCACCCCCGGAGCTGACGGGCGAGTCGGACGATATCGAGGGAGGGCTCAGGCTCCTTGAAGGAGAGTAGATATCGTCCCTTTTGGTTTCACTCGAAGTGGAGGGAAAGTGAGAGTCCGGCCAACTCCTTCTGGAGTTGGCAACGCTGGTCAAAGTCTTGGTCAGAAGCTTGTCGAAGGACAGTGGAGAGGGCAGCAGGGGCACACGGGAAGGATCTTGACCGAGGGGGTCGGGAAGCAGGGGCGTCTTGATCCGGGTCGGCGGGACGGAGAGCAGCGGAGAACGGCACTGCGACGAAGACAAGTCCGAGAAAGTGTCCGGAGGGTTTGGGCAGAGAGGCTTGAAATAAGCAGTAGGTTTCCCGAAAGAAGATAGCGAAAATCTCGGTTTGGACAGGTTCGCCCTGGGATCGAGCACCTTGCTCACAGGAATGTGATCGATCGGAAGGTTGATCATGGAATGGATATCTTCGGTTCCTTTTCCTTCCATTCTCTGCTTTCTTTTCTCGTGAACCTTCTTCGGTTTGGGAGTTTTGACTGCTTGTTTAGTGTCTGAAGAGGACTCGGTTAAAAAGCCGCCCCTATTGATAACTCTTCCGTACAGGCGCTTAGATTCACTGTCCTTTTCTCCCATCCTTTTATAAAGAGGAGGGGTTGGTAAAAGACCCTTCTTTTTAGGTTTACTAGCTTTGTCGGGTGTGAACAGCAATGACGCGTCGTCAGCATCCCGTTTGGCAGATCTTCGCTTGTTTTTTATATTTGGAGAGGCATGCTTTACCTTAGCTCCGCTTTTTATTTTTGTGTCTTTCCCTTTCTTATGTTTCTTTTTATGGGTGACTACATTTGCCTTAGCAGAAAGAAGCTTATACGAGTCTTTAAAAGAGGCAGCTTTAGGAGGCGTCACAGTTTGACTACGGGGCTGCACAAGAGCCACTGGTTTTTTAATGGGCTTTTCAGATAGAGGTTTCAAAGGCATTAGCGGAGCGATTTCTTTTTCAGACTCTTTTCTCTCCATAATTCTCTCCCACCGGCTTTTGTACTGTGGAAAATCTTTAACCTCGTCATCCGTCGATTTTTCTTCAGTCGTCTTCTCGGTCGATTTTTCTTCCGTCGACTTCACAGTCTTATCGGGTTCGGTGGTGTCGCGATCCTCATCCTCGGCATCTGAATTACAAATGATTTCAGACTCCACAGTATAAAACTCGTCTTCTGAACCATCCTCTTCGCAAGCGGTCGCTTCGTCACCTTTACCAGAGTCGTGAACTTCTTTCTGACGATTCTGTTCGGCACTTTCACCTATAGAGTCAGTGGGTGGTTTATGACCGTATTCATGAACGATCTCGAATTGGACAGAGGGTGGATCCGGAGGGTAAAAATCTCGACCCATGCTACAAAACGCAGGCTCCGAGTACGTGTTTTGTCTTTCCCTTGTTTTTTGCTGAATTCCATGCCCGTAATCGTAACTCTGAATGAATTTCACCTCTCCTCCAGATTGCAAGGGTTCACTTGGAAGGCTCTTAGCTGTCTGTAGAATACTAAGGAGGTCCGTCACAGACATGTCGATAGCAGGGAAATCCGACTGAGCTTGAGATGATTCAGAATTCTCCCGAGACTGTTCTTGAGGCAGTGAATCACACACCACAGCTGAAGCATCCTGCTGCGGTTCTTTTTCAATGATGTCATTCAGTTGAGGTGATTTCGATTCTGCCTTATTATTAATATCCTCAGACTCGATTTCACTTGAGATGTTAATGACATCTTCATTACAAGTGACCTCTTCAATAACATCATTACTAACGGTTTTATCCTCGCCATCAATGGCTTTTGGACTTGGAACAGGACTACTTAGATCAACAAGAAGGATTTCAGCTTCTTTATCTGGTTTGGTCGGTAAAGGTGTTTCTTTATCTTGTGAATGGACTATCTTCTCGGATAAATTCGTCGGTAAAGTTTCTCCCACGTTGCCTTGTGAACTGATAGGTACTTTGTTCATAAAATTCAAATCCATCAGATTACTGTTTTCTGTCTCAGCACTAGATAGACTTTTCATGCTATCACATGCTAGTTGTCTCAGTTCCAAGTCGACTTCCAATTCTGCATCAATATTCTGCTGAGAGTCCCTCTTTTCTTTTTTGATGTTTTCCAACACAAAAAGACTAAATCCTTCGCCTGGCGCACCCGCACTTTGACTGGCATCTTTAGAATTTTCTTCAGAGACGATGGAGTTCGAATCAAGTACTGGTTTAGATGTAGGAGCCAGAACTGACTTCTCGACATATGGACCATCATCGTCTATCACTTCAATAATTTCCACCTCATTGTTATCCAGAGTTTTTTCTAAGTTATATGGAGTGCTTGGTTCTTCAACAACTGGTTTCAATTTCTCAGACGTGACTGAATCGACAGTTTTACTTGCAGAACGATTTTCAGTCTCGTCTTTGATCTCGCACGTAATTTTGACTTCGATATCAGAAGGACATTCAGCAGTTTTTGTCTCGCAATATAAATTCTTATCGTCAACTCCAGACGTTGATATTAAGCGAGGTTCTACATTTAATAGCCTGTAATAACACTCGATTTCTTCTTCAACTACAGGAAAGTCTTTCAGTTCCATTTCATCGCCTTTTTTTATCGAATTGAGAGACCGTTCGGCAGCGGCTCGCAAGTTCGAAGCAACAACGTCGTAAGGAAAGATTTCGTGCGAACAACGTTTTTCACGATTCTGTAGCATCTTCTCTTCTTCATACAACTCGATTAAATAGGAAGGAACGTTATTCTTGAAGTACCTATCCATATTCAAGCGAAGTTTCTCAAGTGAATTCAAAACATGGAAACTATCTTGAGATCCCTGTTCATTGAGAACATCATGGGGAAAATCAGTTTTTAAATCTTTGGGAGGAAGTAATGGTGAATAACCAGTCTCTTCGACAACTTTCTCATCAATTTCTTCAGAGTACTGATTGTCTTTTAAATCAGTGGAACCATCAGTTTCTTTGCTTATCTCATCTGTTGGTTTGGAGTTTTCTGTTTCGTTTCTAATTTTTCTGATGTACTTAGAAACGCATTCAGCAAAATCAAAATCGTATGCCGGTGAATTTTCTTTTTCACCGATCCGATTAGTCAAACATTGGTTTTCAGAAACGCTGCAAGATGTTGCACTGGAGAAACTACATTTACTGTCATTGTCTTGTTCAGATAGCAAAACACTCATTCCTCTGCTAGACACATTATCTGCATTTTCACTGGTAGCAGTCGAATCAAAGTCACAATTTCTTCCACTGCCTAGGATGTTTTCAAAAGTGCGCTCAAAATTGCTGATGTTACTACTAATATTAGTACATATTTCCTCGATACCTGACCTACCATCCTTACCAGCCACGGTTTTAGAAATATCGATACTAGAATCAAATGAACTGGATTTATTTTTTGAACTCGATTCACTATTTTTCTCAGGTTCTATATTATTTTCGATGCTCTTGTTTGCTATGCTAGTCCTACTTGCTTCATCTGATTCCAATGAAAAATTGCAGTTAGGAATTGCAGTAGTAGTTTCCAAATCATCTCTACCAGTCCCACTTAGGAAAGCAAGCATGCCTCGTTTATCAATAGACTGGGATGTATTGGCGGCGCCATTATTAGAAATGAGATCATTCACTTTCTCGGGAACAGGAGTAGATGAATGACGGATACTTTCAGATAAATCAATGTCACAATCCTCAAAAACCTCTTTTTTTATAGACTGAAGAAGGTCCAAAGGATGTTCTATAATTGTTTCTGAAACTTTCCCACTTTGGATTACAGATTCTATGCTTCTGTCAATACTGGATAAAGAAGACAGACAAGTAGAAGCACATGATTCATTTGTGGCAGTCATAGGTCCAACCTGAGGAGATGAATTACTTTTTGAACTACCTTCAATTACAACGCAATTTGATTGTTCATCAATTTCCTTCTTAATATTTACAACATTTAATCCAAGGGCTTGACTATCAACTGCTAAAGGAATAGGATCTTTTCTGATGCCTGAAGTACCAGTGTTAATTGATGTTTCCACGGATGTAAAATCACCATTTGATGGAGTTGAGGGTATATGCATTGGCAAAGAATTATCTTTAGAAGCAGCAACTCTAGAGTTTGGCACAGACGGTTGACTTGAAACTAATGTCAATGGTGGAATCTCAGTTTTAATGGTGATTCCATTATTTTTGGGCAATTCTAACTGAGTATTAAGATTAAATACTGGCCCTTCAGTGACTGTTTGGGGTACACTCACATTTGACTCTGATGCAACAAATGATATGGAATCAGATGAGCTATCATCTAGGCATATGACTTCAATTTCTTTTTCTCTGAGTTTTTCCTTTTCTTCCGCAGTCAAAATGCGAACCTCACTCTCATGAGTAAGTGTTCTGTTAGAGTTGACTTGGTTAAAAGAATTTTCAGGGTCTTTTTCTATCACATTAGAAGACAAGGATGTCAAAACAGGACTTGGGGTAGGTACAGTGTTCAGTACTTGGCTTCCAGGTACAGAAACTAGCTCACTTTTAATAGGAAAACTTCCTATTGCGTTCGTAAATGCACTTTCAATAGTTCTTTGAGGGTGTTCTAAATGCTCAGGCACTTTATCACAAGTATTAAATGCCTTGGTTAGAGAACAAGTAGGTTCTATTACATTAGTTTCAACAATCTCTTTCTTGATATTCAAGGGAACTGTGGAATCTTGGGATACAGGTGGCAAGTCGGATTCCGAGGGATTTTCTGCTATTTCAGTTTTAATTTTTACTTGTGTTGCAGGGACCTCTGTCATAATATTCCCTCTTAAATAGTTATTAGATAAAAATGAAACAGAGGAATTAGAGTCAGAATTTTCCAATGTGTTTAAGGAAGAAGAGTTCACCTTTGAGCAATCTGAAGTTTTGGAAGTAAATTTTTCAGAATTCGTAGGCGTTTTTAGCCTAGAATTAGAATCAATACGATTCAAGTTAAGGAGGGGATTTTCATCAATTCGTAGAAAATGAGAAATGTCCTGTGGGAAGTTTTGCTTTTCTGATACATCTTCCTCAAATGTTAAATTAACATGAGGTGGCAAATCTTCTGATGTAGCTCTGTTCACACAGAATCTTTTTGAAGATTTAGCCATAGGATATGATGCACCTTGAGCTATGGAGGTAGAACTAGGAAGTAATGAGATTTTACCTGCACTTTCTACTGCAGGTAATGGGTTGCGTGATTCACTCATTATATTATCATAATAAGGAGCTGACCTTTTAAGAACGTCTAAAGTGGTTAACTTACCACCAGTTTTCTTTCTGGCTGTCTTTTTAAGAGGCTTTTCAATTGGTAAGTTGTCTATGTCTTGATTATCAATATATCTAGTGGCTACAAAGTTGATAGTCTCTTCCAATGAACTGTAATCGGGTGCTTTTACAGTATTATTTTGTTTTTTCCTACTTCTAGGAGATTGAGGTTTTGACCTTTTCACAGGTACCTTTCTTTTAACGTCCAGACCTGGAACTGAATCTAAAAGCATCTCAGCACCAGAAAAATTTATAGGAAGTCCTTTACTAGGTCCTGCAACATTGCTATTTGGAAGTTTAGATAGGCTATTTGTTAGATCGTTTTGATTTTCAGTAGAATAAGCAACAAAAGTTTCAGGTAGAAGTGGAAGCTCAGAAGATAGCGAACCATTTTTTGTTGGTTTTTTTGCTCTAGAGGCACCTTTTTTGCCTTTTCTCTTCCTTGATTTTGGTGAACCAGAAACATTAACAAGTGGCGTAGGTACTGTTAAAATTTCATGCAATAGAGGGAATTCTAAGTTGTTAGAAGTCGATTTGCTCATATTTGAATTTTCATCAGACAATATGACTGTATCAGATGAAGCATTAGATTTTACATCTTTGCTAACATTACTGAAGGGATTTTCTACACTTGCCAAATCAATATTAGGTTCAACACTAACTGATGGATCATTCTTTTTCTTGTTTCTTCTCTTTGGTACAGAGAATAGTCTCCGTGGCTTTTTCCTTTTCTTCGCTGCTTTGGGCGGAGAAGAATTGACATAACTAACACCACTGCCAACCAATCTATTCTGAAGGTTTTCAGGTTTGTAATACTCAATTTCTTCTTCATTCGGAGGCTCTTCTGGTTCATTCTTGAAAAACTCCATTTTTGTTTTCAACTAAGCGTTTGTACTTTTTCTGCATTAATAAAATAATTGGAGTAATTTCCAATACGTATATTTAATTGAATTAAAGTACTTTCCAGAACCGATATTCACTTGAGACCTTACTGCACAAAAAAGGCAACTTTTGTAAACCTTCACAATTGGTATCAGAAACCTGTAAAAAAAGAAATAATCTTATGAAACAAAAGTAAACAATTATATAAGTCATATTAATTAAATTCAGTGCAATTTTTTTCAATTAACTTTGTTCTACACTATTCATTTTGAATAGGCAGCTGAAAATGTTTCCTTCCACCACCGAATCGGTAACCATAAAAATTATCAACTCAAAGTGACAAGGAAGGCTTACTATTGGCTGCGTAAAGAGCATAGCTATGGTTACGCTTCTAGCGAGGGGGAAAGCACTATTTTTCAGTCACTTATTCTAAACGAACAGAATATAGCATTTGCTAAGCATATCAATATTGTCTTGATTGTTTAATTGAAAAACCAAAAAAATCCAGCTTTCCTATATTTTAGTGTTTTTATCATATTTCCTCATGCAAAATGACTGACACAACAAACCTATAAAATTGTACGCAAGTTGGTTTATTCAAATTAAATTTACTAAGCAAGCACATTGTTGTTCCTAAATAGTAGTTATTTTCGATGCCCTTTCGGACACTTATTATCCGTACACCATGGGTATGCTTGGCGGCGTATTAAAAAAGCAAAAAAATCACCAACAAACCAAGTTCTAACAAGAAAACAATCAAAACAAGACCAAAAACATAATAAAATCTTCAGTGATTAATCTCTAGCATAGGATAACAAGCAAAAACCCAATTTTGTAATTCGATGGAAAAGTTGGTTTTCAATTCAGCTGATATTGTAATAGTATGTGTCTAAAATTATAGAAGGATACAGAAAAAAAATCGCACATCACATAATAAAAAATACTGTAAGTACAAAGAAACCGGGCCTGTGCGACATTTGGTATTGCCACAAAGCCGTTTATTTGCGAGTAAGCAATTCAACCTATACAAGTTGATTTAGGTTTTAATGGCACTAGGTCCTCACAAGAAAATATAGCGCCAAATCAACTTATACAGAACTGGGTTGCCAAAATCCACCATTTCTATGCCCTTTTTTGGCGCTAGGATCAGTTTCTTCGGATGATCCTAAGACTCAAAGTTAAATATTTGGATAGAGTAACACAAAGGCCCACAAATTAGAAAGCAAACATCCTCATTAAGACCTAACAATCAGAAAGATACAAGGTGACATATTTAAGCAAAAAAAGTTCAAAAGCAATAATTTAAAACTACAAAGTAGCTCAAAACAACAAATACAGCTATAGAAAACTGTAAAAACCACCATCTGTGATGCAAGGCTAAGAATTAAAGTGAATCTTGCTTCTAGGCCAAGTGGGTGTGTTTTAAATTATCTAATTTTCCAAAAAAAACTTACTAAATTATCTCTTTATTGAGGTTCCAAAATAACCAATAAACTACAGATACATTTCATAATAACCCTTATGTGATTTATTTGATCTATTGCACCATAAAAATTAACTAATCAATCACTTGATAACCAATTTTCTTTCTTTTTATTACAGATAATTGCCAGGTTAAAAAAAGAAAAAGGGATTTTAAAAATGCAGGATTAATATTACAATAATGATTGGAACAAATTGCTAAGAAATTACAGAGTTAAAAACAACATCTTTTCTTTTAAACAACCAACTTTCTTTTGAAAGGTTATGTGTTTGATTACAAGAGAGCATTACAGTTTTAAAAATTCCTTCCTCTCAGTTCATCCTGATAACATCTGTTTTTTTGTCTGGAGGGTATAAGAAACACAAAATAACCCAATTTTAGTGCATGATGGAGTCAGGTTTGAAGATGTGGGGCGATGGTATCGAGCACCATCTCTATCTTTGGAATAAAGACCCCCCCCCTCTACATCCTATGGAACAGTTTCTGGTGGTTCAGGGTAATAAGGTCAACATCCTTACAAATTTGGTTGCCCCGCATACAGAAGAAATCTATCATAATTTAACTTTAAGGGATGGTAATTGCAGAAAACATTGGCCACCATAATGAATGATTTCCTTCAAGATGAAGAATTCGCATTAATGGGATAGATCAGCACGTTCCCTCGACATGAATCCAATAGAACAAGTGTGGGACATGCTTGAGAAATGAATTGCTGCCCTTCAGGGCCGTAACCAGACTGTTTTTTTCGGGGGGTGTTATGTCACAAAAAATTTTGTTGGTGACCAAGGTAAGTAGACAGCGGCGGATAAAGGATTCGGTTTTTAGGGGGGCTAAGAATTTTGAATATCAAAATCGTCTTTTAATGCCCTAAAGGGGGGTCTGGGGGTCCTCCTCCAGGGACTAGGGAAAACCTCAATTTTGTAACTCAATTTAGAATTCTGAAACACACACACATACACACTTTTTGGCTCCTTATTTTTATTACTCTGATACAAAATTTAACAAAAAAGGTATGAAAGACTAGCTTAACAGTATGTTACACTTGAAAATATCTCTATGTTAGTTTTTATTGATACAAAGTATTTTGTTGTATTTAGTAGTACAATTAAACTAAATTCCAAAAAGAAAACAAAAATTAGTAACCAAGACTTCAATTTCAGCCCTCTTAATATTAATACTTTTAGAATGTTTAGCAATTTGATATATTTGTTTAATTTGATTTTTTTATCCAGTTTAAAGTTTACTTTCACAAAAAAAACCTGTTATGCTCACTGAATAAAATCCATACTATTTTTTTTTAAATTAACGAGAAGAATTTCTATCACCCAGCTACTTTTATGATATGTCATACTCAAATAATTGGTTTTTACTTGTGTGAAATTAGTGGTTTAGCTTGGTCAATTCCTTACACTATAAGTCTTGCTGGGGAATGTGTTTTGTTAACAGTGAAGATTACTCCCATCCATACAATAATTATAAGTTATTACATTTCAAATCAATTTGAAAAAAAATACCTTGCTTTCTTCAAAATAAAACAAATTCTTATTTGTTAACATCTTATATACTGTTGATGATGAGTACATATAATCACTAGTTAAAAAGGGTTCTTTATACTTAGTAGATACAAAAGCAAAATATTTACATAAAAATCAATACCACCAAGTTAGGTCTGTTCAAGGCAATTTTACTACTGTTTTGCGGTACCTTCACAAAATACATTTTTGAAAGAAATTTCTCTAGGAAGCTATATTCTCATAACAGTTAACTTTTTAGCCATTCTAGACTGAATTTTAAAAATAATAAAAATTAGAAAATTGGGCCTTGAGAATATGTAGTTTTTTATTTAGGGAAAATATAATAAAATTCCAATAAATTTTTAATTGTTAGCTTACAGAAGAAACTTTTTCCTCACCAAGATTTCCAGTGTGTCCCCAGGGACCACCACTTAGTCACTTTAAGTCTGTCAAGTATACATTTCGTTTGGTAAAAAAAATGCTTAAGTTTGTAATAATACTAGCAGCATACCATGAGAACAGAAACAAAATCCATAAGAATAATTCC
Organism: Tetragnatha versicolor; assembly: GCA_024610705.1. NCBI lineage: Eukaryota > Metazoa > Arthropoda > Arachnida > Araneae > Tetragnathidae > Tetragnatha > Tetragnatha versicolor. The sequence goes on along the minus strand of JANDEH010000050.1, from coordinate 990,371 downwards.
CAGTTAGAGTGGACTATTAATTACACTCAAACCTGTTTTTGTGCAATTTTTATATACCTCACAAAAGAAATTGCAGAAAAAAGACCATATAAATAAAAAAAGCGCTCAAAAAAGACCATATAAATAAAAAAGCGCACAAAAACAGGTTTGAGTGTATAATGTCACCTCGGCTACTTAAGTTTACTACCTGGACTGCCACCCTGCTCTCCTTTTAGTCGACTGTTTTGTCTATCGTTTGTCAAGAACATTGTTTGTCACATGTTAAATCTCCAAGGGTTTTCGACTCCTAATTATAAGGGAAAATGTTGAGCAGCGAGTTGTAAATAAATGTTTTTTTTAAATGTTGGCCACAAATGTAGGAATACCATGGTGTTTGAGTATTCTCACAAGGTAATTTTAAAAACACATTTAAGTACTTTCTTTAGCCACTTCTATCCTCTACCACCCAAGATAGCCATTGAATCCTGTGGATGGAAAATTTGGGGCTGCTAGTAGGACTGAAAGGGATAACTGTGGGAGACATTTATAGCAGGTATTATTTATTTTTATGTTAAAAAGCAACACTTACGTACAAAATTATGTGAGAATGAGCCATAAAATCAGTTTTTTATTTACAAGGATTTCATATTATGTATTGTATGTCTGCATAAAAATGTTTATCATAGTGTCCATTTTTGGGCATGATATTAAATTTGTCTTGAATGAAAAGGCCTATTAGTTCTTTCTTTAACAGAAAATGTTTTGTTAAAAATAGTGTAAAGTGTTTAAAAGAAACCTTTAATATTTTTTTTGTATTGGTGGTCAGGAGAAAACCTGGCAGGAGGAGAAAACTTCATAAAATCGAAATCCAGCTGCATACCAATACAGTATAAGTGAGGGCTGCTGATTTTTTGTTCCAGCTGGCTGACCAAACCACAAGCAAGAGAGAACTGTTATATTTTTTAGTTAAATGCAGGTGTGAAATCAAAGCAAAAAGCTTCACTGCTCCTAGGGTTACAGGATTATTACTGGTGTTCCCAGTGAAATTCAGTTAAGGGAACCAGGACGTTCTCAGCCATGCAAAATACGCTAATTTTACAATATTTCGAGACCCGAAATTATATAGTAAACGTTATTCAAATACAATAAAAATTGGTTGTGTTAACTAACAGTCTTTTGTCATCCTAAAATGACAAAAATTAATTATATATTATCATATTATTTTTTAAAATAGGAAGTCGAAAAAGTATATTATCATACGAGTCTTCCGATGGATGGGGTTAGAAAGGTTAGCATATAGAAAATTCTATGTTGTTTTTTAGCAAAATAAATAGGTTTCCACGTAGAGAAATGTATATTCAATTTAGTGAACTAATTTTTAAAACAATTTAATGAATACTTTTTTTTTAAAAAAATGCTGAACTTAAAATTTTAAAACGCAGCAAAAAACAGCAGATTTTTCTCGTATTTTTGCTTAATTAAAAAAATTATTGCAACATAAACTGTATAAAATTATATTCACTGAATGCACTTATATAAAACGAATATTTGTACCAAGTTTCATGTAATTTCATTGATTAGAATTTTGTAAGAGCTAACCTAAAGTTCAAAAAAACAGGTTTTGAGAAAAATGCAAAAGAACTTAAAATGGAACATTAGTGGTGGTGATTATTTACATCTTGTACCCCCATTTTCTGGGGGATCTCGGTCCTAAAGGTATATGTATTATACATTTTTGGAATCGTCATGAAACCTATTTTATCAAATAAAAATTAAAAAATCGAATTTTTGAAGGTTTTGGACGTCCTGGTTCCCTTAACCCTTTTTTTGGCGCTAATGACTCAACACTCACAAATAATGTAAACATGCAGACTTTCACAGCTGGTTCTATTATTTGTAAAATTCATGCTTTCGGGCTTGTAGGCCGTGTTTTAGAGATAAAAACCAAACATTTCGTCAGAAACTGTGCCTGACATTATCAGAGGAATAAAATGCGTCAGTTCACCAATTCACCAGGTAGACGTGGTACATTCTCATTAGATTCATCTGATTGGCCGGTGGGAGGTCGGGCGGGAATGACGAAAGGCCTCGCTGCACACTCCTGAGGGCTGGATGCCAAAATTTCTGGAGTTGGATGCCTTCTTCTTTACGATTTAAATTTTGTGGATGTTTATAAATCTCAATTGCTTCTCTGTATAGACGGGGGTAAAAATGTGAGGTTGAGGATAAAACTCTGGTGCTGTTAAACAAAATATCATGATTACTTTTTGAGCTATGTTCTGCCACGGCGGATTTCTGATATTGCCCAAGGCGGCTATGTTGATTGTGTTCTGAAAGACGGGTTTTAATGGTGTGTTTTGTCGTGCCGATGTAAACTGAACCGCAGGAACAAGGGATCTGCGTCTTTCGGAACACAAATGACATTGCGGCCTTGGGCAATATCAGAAATGCGCCGTGGCAGAACATAGTTCGAAAAGTAATCATGATATTTTGTTTAACAGCACCAGCTTCATCCTCAACCTCGCATTTTTACCCCCTTCTATACAGAGAAGCAATTGAGATTTATAAACATCCACAAAATTTTAATCGCAAAGATGAAGGCATCCAACCCATAAATTTTGGCATCTAGCCCTCAGGAGTGTGCAGCGAGGCTTTTCGTCATTCCCGCCCGACCTCCCACCGGCCAATCAGATGAACCTAATAAGAATGTACCACGTCTACCTGGTGAATCGGTGAACTGACGCTTTTTATTCCACTGATGATGTCCGGCACAGTTTCCGACAAAACGTTTGGTTTTTATCTCTAGAACACGGCCTACAAGCCCGAAAGCATAAATTTTACAAACTCACAAATAAATTTGATTGTAATTCCTCACTGGCACCTTTGGCGCAGAATACACACTCGCTACTCTAGAATACAGTATCCATCCCGACTGCAATTTTACGGGATTCTAAAAGGTTTCCTCCTGATGCCATCGATATGTTTCTTTACTGAAAAATAAGTAATGTTGTTACAGTACAGTACTGTAACATCATTGCTTATTTATCATTGAAATACATTTATTATGAAGTACAGAAATAAGTATACACTCAGACTTGACAAGAAATGTTAACAATAATGTAACTGGACTTAGTAGCTTTTGAAACACCATACATCTTACAAAACAAACATAGCTGGCTTCTACTTAGCAGGCCCATACAAGAGATAAATTCCTCTTAGTTAATTGTCTAGAAATTTTCAGAATAGAAGTGTAGGATCTTACAATCCAGAGTAACTCTTGTGTCATTAAGGCATCAGTTCTTCACTCCAAATTTCAGCCTTTAGGTAGCAAAACTGCTAAGGTTGAGATGGGAGGTATTTCAGTCTTGCAGGAATGAGTAAGAAAATCTTATTTACAGCCACACCTTTCATTAGATTGATAATCTGCATTTCTTGAGAGGAAACAAGGCTAAGTTAGCCCTCATATGTATAACAATTCAAGATCAATGGTAGTATTCATCATTTTCATGATGATAGGCCAGTAATGATTCATCAGATTCTATTAAATTTTTAACTCCTAAGTGGAATATTCAATTGACAAGAAGTTAAGAATTACTAACACCTACATCAACATGTTCTTGATAAAATTGGATCTAACATCCTTATTCTTATAATCAATTTCAAGATGTTTTAAAGATTGAGATATGTAATATCACATTCGATATTTTTCTTCATCTTCAAAAATTCTCCATGAAATATATTCTTCTTTAAAAACTTTTGACACTCAAGTTCCAACAAAACACAAATGTATACATATACAATACAGCATGCAATAAGTTTTCTGGTAGAATCAGCATATCATCAGGAAATTGCTGTCATCAGTAAGAAAACTTGAACCGGGAAATTATTGGTGCAAGAATAAATTCATTCTAAAAACCATTGTCAAAAGTTTCTGATTTGATCGCTCACCTGAATTCCACGCTTTTTATGTAAACAACAATTCCTTTGATACTTCAGCTCTCTCTAATGGTCTTCTAAAACTTTATTGAATAATGTTCCTTTTGCAAAAGAATTTTATACCTGAAAGTTAACACTAATTCTGAATACCACTACAAGAAATACGTCTCGTCTCGTTTACGAAACCATTTTATTACAGGGAATGAAATACAACAATGAAAACTAACATATTTTATTACCATTTTGAGCACGCCTAAAATAGGTATGAGAGCTGATCTTTGCAAGATGACTGGTAGAATCGATACAGCAGCTTTCCCGCTTTACATGCAAGAGGCGTCTAAGAACATTTCAAAGGCATATAACTTCTAACAGACCTACACGTACAGTTTGACCTTGAATATTTACAACTACACACCACACCGAAGTTACAAAATGTCTTGCACGAACTGTACTTTTACATATCACATGAACAAGAAGCTTCGGGACTGAAAACATGCACACAAACAAAAGATAAGATTGCGCTCTTTAGTTGCCAGATACATAATACATGAAACAGAAAATTGGAAGACACTCAAAAGACAAAGTATATTTGTTGTATGGACCCCAAAAGATTGAACAAGAAGCGAATTAAATTGAATGTGTTTTATTATCATACAAATTATTTTTATTTCTTCCTTTATAAGATATTTACACGTTTTCACTCTAGCGTTTTTACTGGAATATTTACTGGCATTATAGGATACCAGTCATTGTGCCAGTAGTTTCCAGTATTCTTTAAAATTATTTGTCACTTGGTCCCAAAAGATTGAACAAGAAGCGAATCAAATTGAATGTGCTTTATTATCATACAAATTATTTTTATTTCTTCCTTTATAAGATATTTACACGTTTTCACTCTAGCGTTTTTACTGGAATATTTACTGGCATTATAGGATACCAGTCATTGTGCCAGTAGTTTCCAGTATTCTTTAAAATTATTTGTCACTTGGTCAGTAGCATTTTATCCTCTATCATTTTAAATTCCTCTCTCTAGCATACATTCTCTATTATTTATGAAACTTATGATGGGTAAAATGTGACGTCAGACGGATATAGTCCATATGGGCGTAACCATGTAGGGCGCAAGTTTAGAACTGCTGATGGTTGGCGAGTTTTGGCTATTTGGCGCCATATTTAGAAGCCACATAATTCACTTAACATTAGTTGGAGTAACTATATAGTGATTTTTATCGCTAAAAACGTGGCGCATCAGCAGTTCTAAACTTGCGCAATCACTTGACCTTGATGAATAGTGTTTTAAAATGCAACGTTATTCTATCAGAAGTATATCCAACATTTCAATATAAAAGTTGATTTTTAAATTATTTAGAAATGTGCAATTTCACAGGACAGATCTTGTAGTTTTAACCCCCCTTTCTTTCAAGCACGATTTTATCAAATTGCTAAAAAAAAAAGGGCACAAAAGCCATCCTTACTTTGGCGCAAGTTCAGAGTTGCGTATGCTTGGCGAATTTTGGCTGTTTAGCGGCACATTTTAGAAGCCAAATAACTCACTTAACATGAGTCAGGGTCACCATATTAGTCATCTTTAACGCTAAAAACTTGGCGCATACGCAAGTCTGAACTTGCGCCCTTACTTACCGTGAAAACAATAAAATTTTGCCTCTTAGAGTAAAAAGAAGATAATAGTTTGTAAAAATTTGCCTCCTAGATATTCACTACTGCTACCTGTCCACGTGTACAAAAATTAAGTCTTCTTTAGCTTAGACCCAGGAGTGCAACTATTGTTATGTCAATTTGCCTTGTACATCTTGCTATCAATTCACTTTGGGAAGTTCATTAAATCTTGTCCCTAATAGTTAAGTTTCACCCTTTTAATCCTAAGTTGCTCAAGATTACCATAGAGTGCTATGAAAAATTAGGAGTGCCTAGGACTGAAAGGGTTAAATCCTGTGTTTTAATTTGTCTTGATGCGAAAGCAATTTTATATTGTACAATTTTTAAAAGAATTGGTGCCTTAACACAATACATTTCTTTTTACATACTTCATACATGTGACTACTCTAACAATAAATTGGCAGAAAATATTTTTTAAAAAAATTCTAGATGGCACATTTTTTCTAATATTATCCATGGCACCTAAATTTTCCTTCATTTTAAATAGTGGGCCCATAGGCTTTTACTTCCCGAGATCTACGATTCGATATGATAGTCATATTTTTCAGCTTAAATATTAACTAGTTTTCATATTACTTCGATGTTTTTTCTGATTTTACTTAAAATTTATTACTAGGCAACACTTGCGGCCAGAGTTTTCAGTAAAAACTGATTGGAAAATAAGAAAGTGGAATTATAGTTTTGCAAATCGAATATTGTCGGATTTTAATTATGCTTAACAAATTGGCTGATTTCCGCCAATTGGCGGAGGAATCACACGTATGATACTGCTAAAAATATGTAAAAAAAATCAGAAGTTGCTAGTATTTCCAGAAAATACAGCTTTTCCGATTAAAACCAGGTAAAAAAGTAATTGCTGGCGTACAGAAGAGAAGCTCTTAAAAAAGCTATCGATGGCACTATTTTTAAGTCTTGTAATCAAAAGTGAAAACCTAGAAAATCCATCCACATGGAAATTTTTAATCTAGCATCACAATAAATCCTAATGGACAATTTTCTTGCAAAAAACAACTTAAACAGAAAACTTAGAAATAAATCTATTAAAATTAATTTGAAAATGTAAATTGAAATAACTGGAAATCTAGTGTAACTCGGGAACACAACCTAACCCAAATTTTCATAAATTGTCGATTGAAAGTGTGCTACCTGTTTGATGAATACAAACTCTACGACAAACAAGAAAATATTTTCTAATAAAACAGGTTAAAATGCTAAATTTAAGAGAAAATTTTAATCTTAATATTGCGATGCTGAGGTCATTTTTATCTCATTAATTTGTAAAAGAGGAAGTAAACTTTATTCACATAAAAACTATACAAACTATTAACCATGTGTAACAAATAAATACAAAACCTTATAGCAAAAAGTTTTAAGTATGAGATACATTTTAGCTCATTGAATTAAGGTATACTAATATTTTTAAAATTATTCCAAGTAGTTAAATATTATGAATTAATTATCATTCAATACAATTGACAGAAAAAATGGTTTTAAAATATTATCTTTACAAGCAGCTCACATTTTTTCTATTACTTTAAAAAATGCAGTAGATAAGCAGTATAAAAGTTGGATGAGATGCAGTTTAGAATATATTATTGTGAAATTAAATAATGATTTTTATGAATTCTCTAACTCATGTAGTAAATAAATGGCTTAAATAAAAATGACAAGAACCATAATATATTTACAAAACACCAATAAGGTTTAAGCCAGACAATAGCAAAATTGAGCATTGAGGGAAAAATTAAAGTAGATTCCTTTAACAGTAAATTTTTTTGGTATATTTAAAGAGATGTTTTATAATAATGTATATTATACATAACAGATGCTATATATAATACAAGTTTTTGTATTATATATTTTGTTAATGTTCAACAAGTACCAATTGGAAATAAATTAATATAATTAAATCATAAAATTAGTAAAAATTAAACCATCATAATATATTACATTATTTTGTATCAGAACTATCAAATTGCATGTAGTTATTTTCTTTAGTTACTGTGCTTCTAATGTGTAATATAATAATTTTTATACCACTGATTTACACATTCTATTGTGTGAAAATTTTATGCCTTTAGATACAATAGAAAGTTTGTAACAATGATCTTACTTCATTAAAGAAACTAAACACTTTTCGGGCTCCTGAAAGAAAATCCTTTCCTTAAAAACAGCAAACTAAGGAATAAGACTTCACATCTCATTCATAGTTTTTTTTTCTTAAATCAGTGATTAAGACTTTCTGAAAAAGTTGGTTATGAAAATTAAAGACTTTTTCATTTTACTGCAACTTTCATAGCTGCTTTTCAACACTAGGTGGTTCTTCTACATAAGGATTAAATTTTAATGCTATTTCAGAGATGGAAAATTTCCGGAAATTTTAGGAAGGCGGAAAAAAACAGGAAAAAAAACGGTTTTTTTCCGGAAAAATTGGAAAAGTCGGAAAAATTGACCTTTTTCCTTAGAAAAGAGTGGTTTTTGAATACATATTTTTTTAGAAGTTAAATAATCATTCGTTGAAAAAAAAATCATTAGTCACAATATATTATAAGTTATTAAATCATCAAAAATTAATTAAAAATAATTCTTCCGAAATAAAAATATGCAGCATTTTAGGAGTAATTTTAAAACTAAAAAAACTAGTTTTATAACTATAAAATAATATATGCAATATAAATATAAAGCATGTGATTGTAATAAATAAACATTAATGTAATATTTATCTAATAAACATTAAGTACTTTTGATGAATTAATTTTGTAAACAAGATCCAATAACAAATAACAGATGTTTGCAATAATATCTAACATCAATATACATAATTGATCCTAACCTTTTGCACATAATCATTGCAATCATGTTTTCTTAGAAGGGTTGAGAAGTTTTAATTACATTCTGCCAATTTAAAAAAAATGTTGAAGTCATTATATAAAAAAATTAAAAAATCTTTCATTGTTTTGTTTAAATATTTTTGTAACTTATTTTTTTATTTAATTTTCATGATATTAATGTGTTCATTGTATCAATAAAGACTCATACACCATAAATATTTTTTTTAAAGCAACTCCGTAAAAAGCCTCTAATAATCCCAAACTTTGAAATCTGATCTAAATTTTTTTTTAAATTCAGATAAAGCAGAGAAACTCGAAGAAATATTAGTAAGTCATTTCATATGCTAATGATTGTTAGACAATCTGATTTAATGGTTATAATATTTTTAAAGTGCTGCATTTTATAATTAATATATAAGAATACCAAATTTAAATTTCTTCTAATCCTAATTGGTATTATTGATATTAATTTGCATTGCATAATTACTTTTGTTTTTAGAGAGTAAAATAAATAACACTTGGAGGTTAAAATAATTTATCTTACAGCTTGCTTTATCCAAATTTGTGTTTTCATGTGCAATATTGAGTATAAAAAATATAAAATGAGAAAACATTAGAATGTGAATGTAGAAAATTTTTAAATGCATACAAACTTAAAAATCTTCAATTTTTCCCGAGTGGAATCCAACTTTTTTGGGAAAAAAATGCTTATTATATGGTTAAAACTTAATTCTTAAGTACTTTATTGTATAAGATTATCATCTAAATAATCTTTTAATTGATAATGGTTATAAAATATATAAAAATCAGTTATAAAATATAATCTAAATAAAGTATTTTAAATTAACATTTTCAATTTTTCCGGAAAGAAATAAACCCTTCGGAAAAAAACTGGTTTTTTTCCCAAAGTTTCCGGTTTTTTTCCGGCCATTCCCATCTCTATTTCATACCTTAAATTTTTATTTAAAATTTTGGTGAAAACTGCGATATTTTTGAACACTTGAGCTGTTTTAAATATTTCCACTCGGAAATATCGAATATTCTTAGACAAATGTATATTTTTTCACAAATATAATGGACTCTACATAAATTCAACGAAGAAAAATATTTGAGGTTACTTATGATAAATAACATTTTGATGCCAAAACTTTAAACAAAGGTGCTCCACATTAATTGAGTATCATCATGAAATGGAAGAATGAATTCACTCGTTAAATTACAATACATGGTAATGAGAATCAATGTGGTTCATGGCAGAGTGCAGCTAATATCCTTGAAGGCCATTATATATTTTAGTCTTTGTTTCTTCTTTGAAGATTTCTTTTATTTCTGTAAAAGAGTAAAACGTTCTTTTAATACAATTTTTTGAACATACAGGTATACCTAAAATAAGTCTACCAATTAGTAATTTTCACACTATAATCACAAATTTCTACAATAATAACAATTTAAGTCCTATTTTAGATTAGCGATCAATCAAATAAAAAAGTATACAAAATTTAAGAGATCCAATTTGCAACAACAAATGAAAATTAATACAAGTAAACTTGTAAACAATACTCAATTTTATCTACACCAGCTAAAGGTCATCCAATTTCACTCATCAAGAAAGTGCACAGATAGGCATAGTTCCTGCAATTGCAGTTTTTTTTGCCATAAGTTCCCTCAAATGAGAAAAAATAAAATTTATAATTTATTCCCTTAAAATGTATGCTTTTGGTACATGACATATTGATGGCATCAAGAGAAAACCTTGTAGAACGCAGTCAGGATGGATACTTATTCTAGATTGGCGAGTGTGTTTGCACCAAAGGTGCCAATGAAGAATTCCAACTAATTTGTTGAAATTCTTCAAGTCTTTAATGCCGAAACAAGGGTTAAATCAATTCAATACCAGTAATCATCCTCTAACCGTAGGAGCATTGAAGCCTAGGAAGCTTTTTGCTTTGATTTCCCACTTGCATTTATTTAAAACTTTTGCTCACAGATTAAAAAGAACAAAACAGTTCTCCCTTGCTCGTGATTTGGCAAGCCAGCTGAAACAAAAATAATATCCCAATATCGATCTATTTTATGCATTAATTAATTGAATTAATTAAGGGGAGCGGTTCGCTGCCATTTCATGGTGAAATGCCCAAGCCTATCCTAAAATGGTGAATGAACTATCAGTTACTAAAATTTTTATCCTTTCCATAACTATTTTTGCCCAATTGTGAAATCAATAATAGCTTTAAAAGAAATTGTGACAATGATTTCTAAAAAAATCTATGCCTCATTTTTGTGTAAAAATTTTAATCAATCTTTGAATTATAATAATTCAGTTAAATTAATTTTTACAAAAAGTATTATGTATACTTATTTCTTTAAAATATAATTAGTAATAAAAATGAAATAAAATAAACAACTTATTGACAGTCATATACGGACCTGGAAAAAGTGCCCGAACCTACAAACCTGGTTTGGGGGAAGCCCCTGCCAGCTCTATAGGAGTAATACCTAAGGTTTGGGGAAATTCTATTGGATTCGGGGGAAGGTTACAACTTTTTCCAGGTCCGGTCATATACATAGAGAATAGAGCTCTATTCGCTGTAGTTATGTTAAAGAAAACAATAGTTTGGAAAACATGACTAACTATAAAAGCAAGCTTATGATAAAAATCATTCACATGCTTGTATTTTAAAAAGTTGATGTACCAGATAAAAAAATTAAAATATTTTAATTATTGTTTAGTTAATCACAATTATTGATTCCAAACCCTGGTACTTGCCCCTTTTTGTCATAAATATTTTTGTTATTGGTAGTAAAATTTGTTCTTGAAATTGCAGGCAACAATGGAGAGTAGTAACCTAAACCTATCCCCCAGTTACATATCTTGCAGAATTTAAAAAAAATTGTAAAATGCAAATAATCTTGCAAACCATTTTAAAGCATACACAACTAATTTTTTTTTGTGGAAGTTTAACATTATTGATTTAAATCAAAGATTTTTTTTTAAAAATCAAGTGATTTAAATCAAGCAACCCTGATCGATATAAGGATAACCGTAATAGTTAAACTTAATTTAACTCTTTCTGTTTGTGGATATTGGAGCCTATGACTATTTCATGTGTTAGTCAGGTTCTTTTATGAAGTAGTAAAATTTATTTTTGAGGTAAAATTTCGCCAGATTTGAGAAACTAGAAAAATTTTACAAAAAAATAATTATACAATTTGAGAAATCTAGTTTTACTTACGTTCTCTATGCTCAGGACTAAGTTCTCCTTTAGGAAAATCAACATCAAAAGTGATATAGAGTGTCCCTTTTAAGTTATTATTTTCATAGTTTGGCATTCCTTCATTTTTCTTACGAATTCGAGCACCGGGGAAAGTTATCTTTTCTCTCGTTACTTCAACCTAAAATACAAGTGAAACTTCAAACCCCAGACCTCTTTATCAAAACTTAAAACACAGTTATAGTCTGTGTAAATGAAATAGGCGGCTTGCTACTAGTCATTTCCCTTTGCATTTCTATTGCGTTGTCATGGTGACGAACCGCCAATTTTAATTACACGGACTATAGTGTGTACTAATGTAGTGAAATTCAAACTTATTTATCAATATCTTCAAAGTAATTGATCACCAAATGCAAAAAGTCTAGCCTTTGAAAATATCTATGTAAGGTAGCCAGTCTTTAACGTAATCAAATATCTTCAGCATAAGCAGATTTTTACAGAGAGGCAATATCCCTAATTTATTCAGTTGGTTAATTGTGGTACCAAGCTCAAAACCACGTTTATTTTGATGTTTTTTTTCTCAATATGTTGTCATAGAGGAAATTATTTTTCCCAAATTTACCCATGACTCCAAGACAATTTGATGATTAAAAATTAATATAAATAATGGATAACACATAATTTTAATTTAAAAAATTGAGATTATTAAAATTTTAAGCAATGACAATACTTTTCTGATGTTTCCAAAATCTGAATTATTATCCTCATGAATGATTTAAGTGTCCAACATATTATAACAACTTTGAACTGGGTATACATTAAAACTAACGCCACTTGATTTTAAAGATAACTGTATCTTGTTCTTTAATTGATTGCCTAATTATCCCGAGTTCGTATATATTGCAGTTAATTATTATCCCCAAAAAGCTCTGGGGAAGCAGAATTTGTCAATACGATTTGTTTTATCATGGTTTTACTCAACCTGGAGGAAATGAAAGGAAATGTTCAGCTTTGAATGGCAGTTTGCCAAGTTTTGTTTTTGTGGTTCTTTTGGGGGGATTGCTATTTTCCTATTGTATTGTATACGTCGGCTTGTGGATTAGTAATGTATAAAGAAGGATAGTTGCATTAACAAAAGTAAAATAATGGCGATGATACAAGATTGTGAAAAGGTGGACATTGAAAACAGTGGAAGTGATTCTTCTGTATGTAGCCTTATGGAAGACTGTAGTTCAAATGATTCTGATGATTTGCCCGTAGCTCGTCAATGGTGTGCAATTTAAAAAACAAAGTTGCAACCTGCACCTGCTTAATTTCATTTTACCGAGATAACTCGGGATAATAAACTAATATTAAAGCAAAATGCTTTTACACCTGTAAGGGGACATCCATAAATTACATGAGGTCAAAAAGGGGGGGAGGGGTTTGGAAAAATCTCACCAAGGGAGGAGGAGGGTGGATTAAAATCTCACGTCAACTTTTTAAGTTAGAAATTAAACTATTTTTTAAGTATGATAAATGAATAATATCCACAGATAAGATACTGTGGTGATTTTTTAGGCGGAATAATGTCCTTTTCCCCCACATCATTAATAATGGAAAAGTTTTGGGTGCTGTGAAGCACAAAATTCAAACGAATAGGATAGAAATTTATTTTTAAAGGTTGTAGGTAAATCTCACGTGGGGGGAGGGGGGGTCCAGCAAAATCTCACCAAGGGGGGGGTCCAGATTTTGGAAAAAACACCTCACGTAATTTATGGATGTCCCCTAAAATATAAAAAATTCCCCTTTAAAACCTACATATTTCATTTCCTGGTATTTAATAATAAAATTTTAAAATGTGTCGATTCTTTCCTAATTTTTTTTCAAAAAAAAATTGTAAGGAAAATGGTTAAAGTGTTAAACTTTTCACAACTTGTCAAATACAGTTGAAAAGTTCAAGACCAGATTAGTGGCATGTTTTTTCCCACAACATAGATGATAAGGTTACATAAAAATAAAACCAAATTTTAAGTAAGAACTCTTTTAAAAATTTTGGAGATAGTGAAAATTATAACAAAAAATGAATTTCCATCTCACCTTATGACCATCCAAATGAGGTATTTCTATCGAGAAACCTGATAATGCATCAGTTAAGGAAATGGTGACATTGGTATACAAATCATCACCTCTCCTCTCAAATATTGGATGCCTAAGGAAAATTCAAAATAACTTTAAATAAGACAAAAAAATAATAGTTTCTTATTTAAAGAATTAAATTGAAGTTTGTTTCCAAAATGTGATTCACTTCAAATATGTTCTGCAGTATGAAGAAATAGGATAGCAAATAACAACCATTTTAATATATAAAAAATTAACTTACGGCAATGTTTGTATTCTTAGTCTCAAATCACCAGGTTCACCATCAATATGAGGTTCACCTGAAAAAAGTCCATATGAAAGATGGTCAAAATGGTTTAAATCTTCATTTCATGAAGTTGGAAATGGTAAAGTGCTATACCTTCAGCAATAAATTTTTGTTCTTGTCCATCTTTCATGCCTGGTTCAATTTCTATCTCTAATAACTTTTCTTCTGTAACAAATCTAAGAGAAGAATAAAAAATAAAGTTAACTTGAATCAGTTAGTCTTAAGATTTTCCCCAAACTAAACCCAGAAACTATGAAACCAAACGACTTGAACACCAAAACGACACATTGCAAATTTATAGATATTTTTAGCTTTTAATTACATTTAATTAGTGAGACTGATATGGTAAGTGTTATATTTAGGAACCTTATTTTCATTTTAGTACAAGTCCTCAGAAATATACTAATTACTTAAAAAGAAGTTATGAACGAATAACTTAAACATTAACAAACTAATTTTAATACAAATCTTAATATTTCATTATCAAGTAAGTACCTATGTAAGGTAGCCCTAGCTAGTCTTTAGACTTAAATCACAAGCAAAAGCAGATTTTTAGAGAAGCTTGACACTTATTTATTTGGCTGGTTAATTGTTTATGGCACAAATCCCATAACAGGACGGTAAAAGTGAATTACTATTAGTAAAAATAGTATTGGTAAAAATGAAGTACTATGATCATTAGTGGTGGCTCAAAGCTAAAATTATAAGGGGTGCTACTCCTATAAAATTTTGATTTCTCACTTAATTAACATTCAAAAACCTGTCACCTATATTTACCTGATTATTACATCCTGTAAAGAGGAAGTTGATTTCATATACTACTAGTATTTATCTCCTAGCAGCGAATGAAACTAAAATCTACATTCAGAATTCAATTTGTTCGGTATAAAAAGAAATAAAAACATGACTACAAAAAAGTAAACAAAAATCTATACTGATTAAGGGGCACACCTAGTGTGAAATTTTCAAAAAATCGATTTTTTTAAAATTTTTTATATTTCGATAGGTTATACCTTTAAAAATAACATACTAAAATTTTAAATCGATATCTTTAATAGTTTTTGACTTACAGCCATTTAAAAGAGTAGCCGCTCGGCAGTGAACACGATCATTTTATCTTTAAACGCGTTTTTCTCGAAACAGCATTTTTCGAATTTGCTTGCGTGATTACTCGGAGACAAATGATCCGATCGCTATCAAATTTTTTTTGCATCTTCTCTATATAGTTCTCCATACGATGAACCTCCAGTTTTTTGATCTGATCAAAAATCGAATTTTGGCAGGCCAAAAACGACCAAAACTTTGGGTAAAATTTAACATTTATTTCAACATGCCACCATTTTGTCAATTTTTGATTTCTTTGTTCGCCTGAGGGTCATCGTACAGACAATATGTTTTAGTTTCACGAGAATTTTTTTAGGTTTTATCAACGGAGAAGACTGCAATCACGCAAGCAGTGGAGGACCTTTTTTTTTGGCGCTGCCGGAGATCGCGTGTCATTTCAAAAATATTTAATATTTTATTTCAAAAATTTTACTGTGTATTCTCAAAACATGTATAAATATACCCTCAAAATTTTAAAACGATTTATTCACTAGTTTTCTTTTTTTTAATTCCCAAAAATTGCCTTTTTTTAGGCTGTCACACTAGGTGTGCCCCTTAACAAGCCGAAAAGATTTTTTTCTCAGTTGAAAAGAAAAAAACAAGCTATAAATAAAAAATTAAAACAGTGTTTAAGTGAGAAAATCTAAAAAGCCAATGTGATTTATTAGTACAGTATCGGATCCCGTATCCGGCGTCCCGATAACCGGAGTGTTCCGAAAACCGGCGGTTTTTCCAAAATTAAAAATTTTTTTTTCAAGTTCCAAATCCGTGCTCCGAAAGGATCCAGTGAGTTCCGACCGATGTACTCCGATTTTCGGCGCCGAAAATCGGCACGCGGATGACGTAGTCCCTTTTTTTCAATCAAAAAGGGATAAACTTTGGCAACCAAAGTCGCGCGGAAAAAACACGTTTGGTACCGAAAAACCGTGCCGAAAATCGGCATCGTATCAAAACCGAATCAAACAAGTCCAATCAGGTGAGTTCAGCTTTTAATTTCTTTAGTCTTAAGTTTATTTTTATAGATACTCAAGAACTATTTTAGTACAAAATCTTTAAAGTAATTGATTTTAATCACGTGACGCTTACGTTTTTCTAGCGCCGAGAAAAAGTCAGGCATGTGATTGCTCAAGAAAGAAATTATCTGAAATTTTTTTAGAAGCGTCTCGATAAGATACAGTGGCATAGAAATTTATTTTGGGAGGGGCCCAAATTCAAATCCCTATCCCATACAATAGGTTCAATTTAGCTTTTTAGATAGGATTCTCATCTTACTAAACTCAATCTCAGAAATGTTTTGAAATTTGACCCTAAAAAACCGGTTTTAAATCATTTTGGTACACTATGTCCGCTCAGCAAACAAATATTCCGATTTTTTCCCCTCTTTGAAATATTAATTCCGCACACGATTGAGCGGAATTCCTATTTTCAACACCTCTAAAATTAGCGGATTTCCGCTAATTAGCGGAAAAATCACATGCCTGAAAAGTCCATCCATGCCGGGCCGAAAACCGGCTTCGGCATGCCGGTTGAATACGCCTAGCCATTGGTCCGTAGGACTCACGTGACCTCCAAAAACGCACGCCGAAAAAACGCATTTCGGCGCCGAGGGGGATACCAGGGGCCGCGCGAGATTGTTTGTTTGTTTATTAATTTTGCTCTCTCGCGCAACCCTGCAGATTGCGTGTCATTGCGCGTATTTTCGTTACGATCGCGTCTTACGAACAAACGCGGTCTTTCTGAGCTCTTTTTTCGGGAATTGTTCCCAAAACCGGATTTTCCCGTAAACCGGACTGATGCCGGTCCCGAGCGAGCCGGATACGGGGTCCTATACTGTAGTAGAAATCGTACATTTTTCATCTTCCATCAGTTTGGTTTTCACAGCACTCACAAGATAAAAAAAACTATCTTTTGCTTGGCACCAGGGTTAGGGCTGCTGTGACAGCAGCTCTTTTTCTCCTAACAGATTCACATGCTTAACTCTTGAAACAGTGAAATACCGATACAACGAAAAATCTCGTTATTACGAAAGTCCCCAATTGTTTTTATTTGAATTAGCGATAGTACGGTTACAACGAAGAAATTTTACGGTCCCTTGAAGTTCGTTATAACAGAATTTTACTGTATTTTGATTTGATATGATAGAGCAAGTGTTTTACATTTCGTTTAGAAATCGTAAAGAAATCTGTTGGCGAGACAGCAGAGTGTTTGGACTGCTGCCCTTAAGGGGACAAAAAGATTACTAGCATTACGATTAACCCATTAACGCGTAAATTATTTTCGATCGAAAAAGCAAATTCGAACTTTAGCCCATCCCTATTACAAAATAAATTGAAGCAAACACAAAAAACACAGGGTATTAGGATTGAGGAATGTTTTCTCTTGCCTTATGTGCTGTTTCGTTACTGTTGGGTGAATTTAAGGTAATTTTAGAGAGCATTTATGACCCTATATTTAGCAATCTAGAAACAGACCACTGGGCGCTAATGGGTTAATAGCAGATAATTTTAATTGAAAATGGATTATTACAAAGAATAAAGGGAGAAAATAGATATACTTTTAAAATATTTTAAAGCTAATGAAAGTTGGAATTTTGGTTGGGGGTGCTGCAGCTATGCAGCCCCTATGGACGAGCTGCCACTGATGATTATAATCTTCACCTTACTAAGTTTATACAAAAACACATAACTAAAAAATACTTTAATCTGTTTTATAAGGATACAAGCACATTATATTACAGACTTACTTGACATTTGGGCATTCGTCACATACTGGCTGCAATGTCATTTGGAATCTGCCAGGTCCTAACTGTCTTTTCACCATTTCTTGTCTGCAATTACACTGCCTAGTACCTTTGGCTGGACGTATTACTGGTTTATTTCGAACTACCTACATATGAAAAAAACATTTATTCTTGGCATCTCATTTTTACACAAGGCAGTGAAAAAAACTATTAGTTAATATACAGTCAAACTTATCAGCTATGGAATAAATAAAAAGGCTACATTTAATAATTACCTCCACAAAATTCCCAGAGTAAAGTTCTTCTAAAGTAACCCACAGATCCATTACTATGTCTCCTCCTCTAGGTATTTCTCTTGATCCTCCGGAGTTACTTCCAGTAGAAAAAAAGTCCCCAAAGAAGCTGAAAAAGAACAAACTAGATTTAAAAAGAGAACTTTTCACTAGATACATTAATTAATTGTACAGTAATACAATCTAGCACAATAGGAGGAAGCAAGATTTATAACCATACCAGGGGCCTGGTTTTTATAAAAAACGTGAAAATCGCCTTATATATATATAGTACCTTTAAAAAGGTTAAATTCCAAATTTTCTCCAAACAGATCCATCTCTGCATGCAACCACGAAAAAAATTTTTACACGCCTATCAGATGGTGCCTATTTGTTTCATTTGTGGCTTGAGGTGCTAATTTAACTAGCTTGTCTCCAGGCCGAGATGCTAGCCTAACACTTTATCTCCAGTTGATTTCCTTGAATGTCATCATTTACAATAAACTTAACTCCCGACAACTTTTCCGTTTCTTATTGACCTGCACATACACCTGATTACAGACAAAAAATTGGCGGAAAATATTTTAAAAAAATTCGATGGCACCTAAATTTTTCTTTATTTTAAGTAGAGGGGGTCCATCGGCTTCCACTTACCGAGATCTAGGTTGGTTGGGTTTTCATAGCACGATGACCCAAGGCAGGGTATAGCCCTAGATCTAGGATTCTATATGCTGGATATTTATATTTTTTATCTAAAATCTTAACTTATTTTCAAATTACTTCGATATTTTTCATAATTTCTTTTGATTTTTCTTAAAATTTAGTACTAGGCCACCATACTAGCGGTCAGAGTTTTCAGTATAAAACGATTGGAAAATAAGAAAGTGGAATTTCAGTTTTGCAAATCAAATTGTCAGATTTTAATTTTGCTAAGCAAATTGACTGATTTCTGGCAATTGGTGGAAGAATCGCATGTATGCATGCAATTTGAATGGGTTCTTGTTTCTTTTGTTTCTAATGAGCTTCAAAATTAGAGTTTGATCTTTTAGCAAACAAGGTTTAAGACAGGCACGGATTAAGAAACTTTTCAAGGGGGGGCGGTCCGATTTTTTAAGGGTAATTTTAATTTTATGATTATTCTGCATGTTTAAAGTTATTTTAAGGATTAAATTGCGAAAACATTAAATAACTATTCAAACCCTTCAGCATTCGTATCTCCTGTTGACCAGTGGCGGATCCAGGATTTGGTTTTGGGGGGCTAAGAATTTTCATAATCCAATTGATTCTTCTTGTTAAAATGGTAATACAGGGTTCCCACGGTCCTTGAATATTTTAAGGCTTAATTTAGGTACTTGAAAGTCCTTGAAAAACCTGGAAAAATGACTTAAGTCCTTGAATTTTCACTCAGTCACTAAACGAACTTAATTTTTTTCAGACCTTTGTTTTTTTCTAGGAATTTTCTTTAAAACTACTCTTATGAACATAACTTGCGGCCAGTTTTGCAAACTGACAGTGAAGAGCGACTTCTCCTCTCGTTCCGATTGTATGCGGAAAAAATTACTTGTTTTGAAGTACAACTAATTTTTAAGTGTCTGCGAAAAAGGTCCTTGAAAAATTTTGTCGAGGTCCCTGAAAAGGCCTTGATTTTCAATGTTTTCAAAGAGTGGTAACCATGTAATACGGAAAAGGTAGTGAATTATCCTACTCAAACCAATAAAAGGGGGGTCTGGGGGTCCTCCCCCAGAAAATTTTTGGAAATTTAAGTCAAAAACCCCACTTTTTCAACTCGTTTTGGTACGCCTCATCCGAATTTCGGGTATAGATTTTTTGCATTTTGACAAACTTAATAAAATATTAGCCTTTTTTTTGGGGGGGGGGCTTCACCCCGAAAGCCCCCCCCCGGTAGATCCACCACTGCTGTTGACTTTCTTAGAGCATTATGTTTTAAAATTCTTCCACATAATAATTTATTCACAACAAAAAACTTTCCTGTAATGCAAATATTTTCATAAGCTGGGTTTTTTTAATTTCTTTCTTTCCTCTTGCCTTACCCTTCTACTTCAACTTACATTATACAATTCAAATTAAAAATTTTATAATTCTTACCCGTTCTACTTTTTTTTTTTTTTTAAGAAAAATGTAATACTCGACGATCGCTTTGTGATGTACTTTTATATTGTGTCAAAACCTAAAGCCATTTTTCTTTATATGTCCTTACAAGAATGTTTTCAGAGAGGGGTTTTCATTATCTTAATAAGGTATTTAATAAAATTAGCATCATACATAATTAACTTAACAAAATAATTTTTTAAAGTATAATAAACATAGACCAATGCTCAATAATACCCTGGTGTCTAAAAATAAAAAATAGTTTTATGGATTTTAAATTAATTTTTATTGACTCTTTGGCGTTGTTAAAAGTTCATCTTCCAGAAAGAGTTTCCAAATCCCTCAAATACTATATCCGAATCCAGCATATATAAAGCGGGTAAGTAAAATACCAAGCTTAAAAAGCCAAAACTTAATGATCGGCTAAATAATCCTTCGTTCAGGGGTATTCTCCCAAGTAGAAAAAATAAAAGTTTTTTAAAGTCTAAAAAGAGGACATAGGAACAAAAGGAATAGATATAAGAGTAATGATTAGGAGAGAGAAAGAGTAATGATTGTTATAGAAAGCATTTTTAAACGAAAGAAAGGCGTTTTTAGCAGTTCAGTTTTGAAAAACACAAAATTTACACATTCAATTTCTTTTAATTATGTATACACAACTTTTGGTTAGTAAATTTAGCATTGGGTTCACTAAATTTCATCTACAATATTAGAGAGATTTTCATAAAGTTATACTTAAATTTGTGATTATTGATGACAAATCTAAAATTGGACGAATTGAATAAGTAGCAAAGCGCTTAAATAGTAAAAACATGTGAATAAACCGAAGTATGTAACATAAGGCTAGTATAAATCGATCGAAAATCCCTTGAAACGTGTAATATTAGTAATATTCGAAACAGAGAACTCTTCAAAATAATAATTATAAAATAAATGTAATAACATGGAACTTCCAGACCTAGTCATAATTTTAAATACAAGAAACAAACATTCTTTTAAAAGAGTTGAGTATAAACTTACATTTTTCTCCTTGCGTATAGAAACATATATAAATTGGTAAGGCAAACGCTTGATGATAAAATGTCCCTTATGTCTCACAGGCCACAGCTCGAAAGTTCTCCAACAGCAATTGACAATTTTCACTTGCGACCCGAAGCACTGAAATTGTCTCATTAGGCAGTGACCACTGGTGTTTGAGAAGCACCTCACGTGAATATTTTCACTAGAAGGGGGGGGCAATATCCCCTTACAGAGAACTCCCTGCATTCCTTGCCACTTATCCTCTCCCTTTCTCCCAGTTCCTCAGAGGAAATAGGGAACGACAGAACGACTGTCCGGTTATCTTGTTTGAATGACCTCTTCAAGGTGACAGCCAAGGGGGGCCTGTGTTTGGTGTCCTTTTTCAACCCATCCAACAGGAGCTTTTTAACTTGCGTGGTTTACTGAAAGCTATTTTACTCCTTCGAAATTTATTATGAACAAAGTTTTGTTATTTGAAACCAAAAAATTTTTTTCGTCTCAGGGCAAGGGGGGGGGGCGATCACCCTCACCGCCCCCCCTTAATCCGTCCCTGGTTTAAGAACAATTAAGATTGATTGTGAGAGGTTTCACAGTACTAATTTGATTAAATGAAATAGAAGAGGTAGATACAAAATTTAAATTAGATCAACAAAAAAGTACCTGGCAAAAGGGTCATTTCCTCCACTAAAAGCGTCATTTTTTAATCCTTCTTCACCATATTGGTCATACGTTTTACGTTTTTCTTCATCTGAGAGCACCTGAAAAATTCACGAACCATTTCAGTAACAAATCACTAGTATAATTCTTATTAACATCTTGTTTCCCTATATTTTAAAAGAATATAAGATTAAAGAACCATAATTTTGGTTAATTAGAAGTTACCAGTTCAGCAATTATACTTTCAACACCAATAAAAAGTACACTAAATTTCTCAGTGAAAATGATTTTCTAGTTTATAACACTTGTCAGACTTATAAAATTTTGTTTGAAAGGCATTAAACAGATGAGTAACAAATTATTTTCATTTAAAAAAAAAGGATGTTTAGTAACCTTGCTAGAATATAAACTTATCAGAGTATGTGGACTAAAAGCAGATTAATAAAAGTTTGAAACACTGCCGTACCTCATAGGCAGCTCCTAAATCTTGAAATTTGTCTTGAGCATGAGGATTATCAGGATTTTTATCAGGATGCAGTTCTTTAGCTAATTTTCTGTATGCCTTCTTTATTTGATTTAAAGATGCTGATCGAGGAACTCCCAATATGGAATAAAAGTTTCGGCTACAATGAAATTCAGATATCGTAAACATACACATTTTTTAATTTTAAAAAATTTAATAACATAAGTCAGAAAATAATACTGTCGACCATTCTGCTGAATCTGATAAGCCACTGACTGTTCCAAAACTGTGCTGCTGAACAAAAGTGTTTGACAAAGTTCCCTCCACCTCAAAAAAACAACCAACCTCATTATCTTCTCTGCAATACATTGTTATGGTGTGAGATTGGCAAACACGTCTGCGGTAGAACTTACTTTTTTACTAAGAAAGTTTTGTCAACAGATATAGTTTTACCCTTCCCACCCAATTTCTTTCAGTTATATAACCTCACAAACTTCGCAGCAATATGAATAATAGTTTCTTGATGAATAAGGTTTTCTTTTCAACACATTCTTCATACGGTTAATTGTTTGAAAATCAACGAAACAGGCATATTAGTAATGAAAAAGAATAAAATGGCTGCTATGTGTGTGTTGCAGAAAGAAAATTCTAGTTTTCTCAAAAAAAGGGGTTTTCTAGAGGAGATATCTACACTTCCTTAACATTTCAATTTATTTTATTCTGGCAAAAAACCGGAATCCTACCCTTTCTCGAATTTTTCGAAAAGGCACCCATGGCATAAAAATATTATGGACAATGTAATTCCAGATATCCAAATTCGAAAAAAAACTAACAACCGGACCAGGAAAAAGTTGCAACCTTCCCCCAAACCTAATAAAATTTGCCTAAACCTTATGCACTGCTCCTAAGGAGCTAGCAGGGGGTTCCCCCAAACCAGGTTCTTAGGTTCGGGCACTTTTTCCAGGTCCGCTAACAACCATTTCTTCATTTTGAAATATTGTAAAGTAAGTGAAGACGCTGAATGTTGATAAGAAATGGATGCATGGCTGAAATATTAACTACCAAAAAACCCTACCTACTACAGAGATGCAATCAAAAACAAAATGACAGATATTCGAATGGCCCACGTGCATGGTTCCCGAAAGCCTACGAGTTAATCCCGCGTGCAGTGAATACATTATTTAATTAAGTGCGTAGCAATTCCTTATTGGCCCTTTGAAACAATCATTGCTTATTTGTTAAACACAACATAGTTGTCAAAATTTAAGTGTGACATCAAAACTTGCTTTGTCTGACCACATATCTGTCAAATTGGTGAGATTCATACTTAGTGGAATTCAAATATCCTCACTTACCAGAGATTCCCCCACATTTGCTTACAGAACCCCTAATTACAGGGGGCCGCGACCACATTCATTCATCACACACAATATCAGAAACTAACATTCATGCCAAGTGGGGACCCAGTACATACGGTTTTGAAGTCAGACACTAACCATTATGCTAGTATATATCGTCTGTTTTGCAATCTTGATCAGCTATAGTATACCAACCCCCGAGATCCTGATCATCCATATTTTGTACAAATCTTTCCCTTCTTGCCAAAACTGACAATCTAAGTATTGGTTATTTCCACCTAAATGCATTTCAAACCCAGTCATCTACTGAAAACTGAGCGATCTGTATGAATAATTGAATAAAAACATCTAACTATACTTCTCACGACATACTTTTAAAGCGCTTAGGGTTATCAGGTTCTATCATAACTTTGATTAATTAAATTATCACTATAAAGAATTACGGTTCTTTCCTCGAACTAAAGAAAATAATCATCACATACGGGTATGACAACCTTAGATTAAAAGCATTGAAGAAACGGAATAAAAATTATTATTTATTAATAGTTTTTTTGTTGCTGATCTCATTATAATTAATATATGGTCAAACACAAAAACCAAGATAAAGCCGATTCTTACCCACACAAAACTTGAGTAATAAATAAAAATAAATTAAATAATACTATGAAATTGAAAGAAGGTCCAAAAGCAATCGCCATCTTTTATCTATTTATTATTCATTCATCAAAAGGGAAATAATTTAAACTTATTGAAAATTGAAGAAATTTCAATTACTATTTAATGAAAACTTTCGGTTTTGAACCTTAGATTGTGTGTTACAGTTAAATTATTACACAACAACACGTCACACTTGTTTTCTAGGTGGTTAGTGTTCTAGATCCGAATGGTTATCATACGAAATAATCTCCTGTAAGTATAATTTCCGAGGTATAATTAGTTAAGTGAGTTGTAAAGCGTAAGATCCACATTTTATACACACATTTTTCTAGGGAAATTATATTCAAAAAGATTTCTCTTCTAGTTTTCCGAAGATGGAAAAAAATTTTAAGTTACTTTTCTAAAGTGGCAATGTTTTGGTTACTTTTAAATTATAGGAAAAAGTTGTAGGGTTACCTTTTCCCAAAAGTTATCCCCAAATTAGGCGATGACTGTAAAGAAATTGATGAAAGATCAGGACATTTTTAATTCCTGTTGTTGAAAAGCCCAAAAATTTCCCTATTTATTTATCATCGGAAAAAATTTATGATAAAGCTAAAAAATGGCACTGTTAAATTTATTTAAAATGAGAAAAATTATGCGATATTCAAGTCAGGATGTAGCAAACTTACTAAACCTAAATTTACTAACTCTACCCTATTTTAAAAAATGGGATAAAAATTCGATTTTCATGTACCTCAAAAGATAAAATACAGAAAAAAATGAAGTTGATGTGAAAAATGTTAACACATCTGGGAAAATAAATTATTTTTTTCTAAAAATTAATTTAAAAAAAAATTTGACATAGTATTTGTATAATGACTACAGCCAAGACCCTCTATAACATGGCCACCCAACTCCAGATGATGACGTCAAACGTGAGTGAAAATTGCTATGTTAAGTCTATGGAGTGACGTCAAAGATGAGTGAAAGTTATGACGTTGCACGGCCGAGTTGGGAGGCCTTTATATAGAGGGTCTTGCTACAGCTCTGTTCTCAAACTTCAAATAGTACTTACCTATTCCTGTTTGAAGCAAGTTCCAATCCCTAATTTTAAACTCCCCTCACAAATTTTAATTTTCTTGAAAACTTGAAGAATTAATTTTAGTTATTAGCATTTTAGATCAAAATTTACTGCATCATCTTGATTACTTTCAGGGAATACCTAATTTAAATTTCTTTGCCTAGAATCCCTATGGAAGCTTGGGTATTCCAAGTGGCACACGACAACAACTAATTTAAAAAAATAATGTCAAAATAATTACTTTGAACTATATATAGAGATCCAAGGATTTTTAAAAGCAAGAGTATTTGCCAGGATGGAACTTGATTATATCTTTTCATAATTTTTTACTCCCTGACTATGAACTGGCAAGCTTATTTTTATTATAGTTTTATGCACCAAACAGCTAAGACGAATGTCTTTCTATTTAAAGAAAAATTTCATGGAGCCAAGTAAAACAGTCTTAAAAAATGTACATAAAAATATTTATTAAAAACAAGAAACTATGAGAAAACATCATTATAATTTCTGACATTTAATTATAAAAATATCATTTGAACTATACACAGAATGTTGTTCTGATCTAGGTATTACAATAATAGAGAAGAAATCCTTCAGCTTCTAAAATAGAAAAAATTCTTTTATTTAGGATATTAGCTAATAGTTTCAAAGAGTGTATTCATTATAAAATATAGTTCATGCATAAAAGGTTTAATACTGTTAACTGCCCTGTCCAAATACTAGAAATAACTCACCAAACACGAAAAACAACTAAATAGAACAAACAGTCAGGGCTGTATCATCCAAGGGGGGGTTCAGCCCCCCCCCTGGAAATTTTAACCTCAATTTTTTACTTACTGTTCATCCTTAAAAGTTTGTCTTAAAATGCATAAAACCCCTACTTTTTAGGTTCAAAATGTTTCTTGGGATAACCCCAACCCCCAGAATTTTCAAATATTTTATTACAGTCCAGTGGCATAGATAGAGGGGGTGCAACAGGTCTTTTGCACTCCCCCCCAAGCCCCAAACTTTTTCTTTGTGAAATTAAATATTTCAGAATTTCTTTTATTCCCCTATTCCCGGAATTCATATTAGGTACACCAAATTAAGTTAAAATCCAGTTTTTTAGGTTCAAATTTTCAAAAATTTTATGGGGAAGGACCCCCAGACCCCTTGGTACTGGTAGTACCTTATTATTACAGCTTCATTTTATATTAAGTTTGTTAAAATTGTAAAAATTCTACCATAAACCCTGTACTCGAAATTCGGATGAAGCGTACCAAAACGATTAAATTTCCAAGTAGGATAATTCTCTACCTTTTTCATATTAAGATCATCAAGAAGATTTAATTGGATTATGAGAATTCTTAGCCCCAAACAACAAATCCTGGATCCGCCCCTACTTATATTTATTCTTATCGACGCATTTCATTTATGAGTGTTGATAAAATACTTCCTTTTAGTTTGTTAGCAATGGATTTCTTTGTTTGATGATTAAAATACATCATTGATTTATTTTAATATTAAGTTATTCATCCAGTGGAAAAAACAGTGTAATTCAAAACCTTAATTTTATCCCTCACTTCGATATCATCATGCATCCCCAAAAATAATTTCTGGCTACGCCACTGTTACCGTAGTTCCTTAAAAAATTTGGGACTTACAAGGAGTTGTCCTCTTTGGTTTGCTTTAACCCCCCAATAGGGATTAGCACTAACAGTGAGTAAAAGGGGGAAAAAGGGAAAAGCGGCTCTGAAACGAGTTAAAATCCTGTTTTTAGGGTCAAATTTCCAGAAATTTTCTGGGGGAGGACCCCCAGATTCCATTTTGGAACTTACAACTTTTTTGCAAAAAGTTCATCAAAATGCAAAAATCCAACCAAAATGAAAATTAAATTCTTGAAAATGTATATCCAAAATCCGGATTAGGTGTCCCAAAACAAGTTGAAACTCAGCTTTTTATGCTTAGATTTCCAAAAATTTTCTAGGAGACGACCCCCAGACCCCCCCTTGGGACATTAGAAGACTATTTAGATATTGAATATTCTAAGCCCCCCAAAACCAAATCATGGATACGGCGCTGTCTACTTACAATATCAATGCAGGGATGGAACAGGTGAAACCCTATTGGGGAGCAGTAAAATCACCTTTTGGGAGCAGTAAAAATATGTTTTGGGAGCAGTAAAAAAATTTTTTGGAGCAGTTCGGAGCAGAAAAAAAAGCTTTTTGGAGCAGTTCGGAGCAGTAAAAAAACTTTTACCTTTTAACTTTTAAAAAACGTCCATACCACCATAACTTTTGCCGGGAATCCGTACAAATAACGAATAAATCATAATACTAAGTATCTCTAAAATCTAACAGACTTTAAAACTAAAGTTGATTCTAACAGATTTAGTTGATGACATGTTTTAGATTCAGTTGACCAATGTGAACGATTCGCTTGCATAAGTTTCGGTTCCGTTATTTATTACACATCGTTCACCCGTTCACGTGAACGGGACTGTTAAGACTTTCAAACTAGTTTAAACATTCAAAAAAAGTAAGATGACTGATGAAAAGACGGAGAGGAAACACAAAACCAGGGAATTTTAAGAACTATTTCCCGTTTTCAAATATATTTCATTTACAAACTTAGGATTTTTACAAACCCTAAAAAAATACTTAACTAATTTCAAATGCAGAACAATTAAGAAAACGATAGCGAAAACGTGATTTCCCCGCCAACAACGAACGGCGCCAATGACGGATCGAAAATCGAAACCATTAGCTTACCCTAGCAAGTAAGTAATAAAATCAGACTCATTTACGCCAAAAGAGGGGATCGTTGAGGATACCCTGGGAACATCAGGTGAAGAGTAACCCTTTTACCCTTACCTTTACACCCTTTCTTTCTCCGATTTGGAGCGAATAATTGTTTTTGATGTTGCATTTTGGTGATTTTCTTGTATTTTTGTCATTGAATCTTTTGTATACATTTTTCTCCTTTGCATTTTGGCAACGCTTGTTTTGTTGCGGGGTATAAAAGCTGATTTTTCTTGTAATGTCAACTACCACTGACGAAGGGGATCCAAAGAATCCCCGAAACGCCGTATGGCTTTTAATAAATTCATGTGCAATTTTTTTTTTTTCGTTGTTTTTATTTAATTTACAGTATTGCACAGTTTGTGGCGTTATCCTCCTTTTAGTTTTTGTTTCACTTTTCAGTTTTACTCTCAATGTTATGGGAGAAAAGGGTTGTGAGCAACTGTCTTAAGGGGCCATTCATTAATTACGTAAGGTTGATTTTGGCAATTTTTGACCCCCCTCCCCCCATGTAAGGGTACGTAAGATTTTTCAAACCCCTCCCCCCCATTCTTACGTAAGATTCCATTATGTTTTTCAAAATAATAAAATGTTAGAAAACTCTCCGTTTGACGTAAATCAAAGATTTTTATTTTTCAACAGATAAGTAATATTCTTGCTGTCAACTACATATTACTATTATATTATAATTTCTTGATTAGAATAATTGGAATTTGTTTATATTAACTAGGAAAATCTTACGTAAGAATTGGTTTGACCCCCCCCACCCCCCAAGTAAGGGTATGTAGAGATTTTTCCAACCCCCATCCCCCTCGGGACCCTTACGTAATTAATGAATGGCCCCTAAGCGCATTTCAAGGTAAAAATCGGAGAAATTTGCCAGTTTGGTGCAGGCGGGCGCAATTTACTCAAAAATTGTACTTTTGGAGCTAAAATGCGTACGTTTCGTTTCGGCGCAGATCAGCGAGTTTGGCGCAGCTGTTCCATCCTTGTCAATGACAAACATTGGCATCTACAGCTCCTGAAAATTGGGGGGACCCAAGGATTTGAGATTCCTCCTCAGACGGATTTTACAAAGTAACTACCCTAACAATAATCTTTTTTTGTTAAAGCCCCCATTCAATAATTTTAAGTTGGTTTTGAATCAACTAATTCAGGGGTTCCCAACCGGTGGTACGCGTACCACTGGTGGTACGCGGGAACGTTTCAGGTGGTACGCGTGAGTCAAAGCGATATATGTAAAGCAAGGACAGTCCAATGGGGATACTGCTCGCTTCTTTATCGTTAATTTTTTGCTGTGTTTGTACTAATTTTTTATTTGTATGTTTTTAGACCTATGGGTATAGTAAATAAAACTGTAAATTTATACCCTTTTCATCTTTTTAATTCTCTTTATTACAAGCATGTTATAAATAAACAAATATCTAACCATTAAATCTGAAGTTTTCTCAGGAATTTAATTCAAAAAGCCTTTGAACACTGTTAGAAGAGTAAATATTATACGTTTATTAAAATATATAGGTGTGGTGGTACGCCAAAATTTCTCAAAAAGTCAAGTGGTACGCAGGTGCAAAAAGGTTGGGAACCCCTGAACTAATTAATGGGTGTGTGTCCCATGTATATGCGAATTGTGTGTTCAACTTTTTGGATAACTTTAGATGCATCTAGTATTAAAGAACTCCCCTGCCTGAACTACCTTTAAAAAATCATCCATGATTTTTATCTGTTCTTCATAGAGTCTTCTTTCATAGGCAATGAAGATTTCAGTATTTTTATCAGCCAAACCAATCAATGTTGAGATAAGTTTATCAACACCCTAGAAAAAAGCATAAAAAAATTAAGAGTACCAAAAAAAACTAACACTTATTGGTTAGAATACCTGCCAACGAAGCCCAGTTAAAAAAACTTCTGTTTTAGGATCTTTGGATGTGCGTGCTTCTGGTATTTATAATATAAGTGACAGAATTATGTAAACAACTGACATTTTACAAACAGCACACTCTGTTCCAGGCAAAGTTCTATCATCCAGGACAGGAAGGAGTTTCGAGGGGGAAGGGGTTCATCCAACTTTTTTCTGAGGTACCTCCTTACAGGTACTTTTTTACACAGAGATTTATAGAACATTTACATTAATTTTGGTGAACATAACTTCAAAATTTTGAAAACAATGTGAATTCCAAGTAAATTTGAAAAGTTGCCCATTATAAGTCCATTATACATTTTTTAGACCCTCTATGCCAGACAAAATGAGCATCACTTCTTATAAGTCACAGAATTTTCAAGAAAAAACAATTTTAAAGATATTGAGGGATATTTAGGGGGTCTTTCCTTAGAAAATTTTTATCCTAAAAAGCAGTGTTTTGACTCATTTTAGACCCTTTGGGTTACACACCTCCTTGAGAGTCACATAATTTTTAAGGAACCCCCCTCTTGGATATGACCTTAGACTCATCAAAAAACTAAAATTTGATGAAGTGTTTCAAACCAATTTATTTTCAGACATTGCAAAAACAGACATTGTCTTTTTTACATGGCCTAATATATTCTTCTAATCTATATTGTTATGCTGCAATATTTGATACTTTCTTACTAGGTCATTGACAAGTTTTGTTATTACGAAAATAGTTGCAAAAAAGTAAAAATTACATGTAATTAAGTATAGAGCTAAAGTTCCTTTGTAATGTCAGTTTGGTGTTGATGAAATGGTTCTGGGCTTAACACTTAAATAACCTAATTTCTAAATGTTATGCTAATATATATACAGGGTGTATTTGAAATGGTGCAACAAACTTTCAGGGATAATAGTAGACACCTAAACTTGAATGCAACTTAAGTTGAGCTTGACATCATGGCCACGCGGAAGAAAATCTGAGTAAACCGAAAGCCTGCTGGGTTGCTAGAAGCTCTTATTGGTCGGCAAGTTTGAGAGCGAGTAGTACTACTACACTTTAAAAAATAATAATACTGACTATTTTATGCATATCGGGATGAAAAGATGCTTAATATACGTGGATTTAAAAAACACATACTTTATACAAGGTGTAAAGGAAAGTCCCTTTACCCTGCTAACAGAGCTAGCTAAAGCTATGCAGTTAAGGTAACGGTATAGTAAAGTGACTATGCGCAACCCAATGCGAGTGACCCCAGCGCCCTCTAGCAGAAATTTTAGCAGTTATAAATTTTATTTTAAAAGCTATTAAGAATTTGGTAAAATAGTCAGCTACAAAGTTGTAGAGCAGCATCGATTTAGAAGGAAAAGACACCTTAAGCAAAAAAATATCTTGAATAGAACCCCTAAAACGCATGCTCAATTAGGTTGAATTTACGTAGATTTTACGTCTTAAAACACTTCTCACGAAGCGAAAGTGGGAAATTTTCAATTTAATGACTTAAATAAATGAATAAAAGTATTCTTAACTCATTAAATTGAAAATTTCTCACTTTCGCTTCGTGAGAAGCGTTTTAAGACGTAAAATCTACGTAAATTCAACCTAGTTGAGCGTGCGTTTTAGGGGTTCTATTCAAGATATTTTTTTGCTGAAGGTCTTTTCCTACTAAATCGATGCTGCTCTACAACTTTGTAACTGACTATTTTACCAAATTCTTATTAGTTTTTAAAATAAAATTTATAACTGCTAAAATTTCCGCTAGAGGGTGCTGCGGTCACTCGCATTCGGTTGTGCATAGTCACTTTACTATACCGTTACCTTAACTGCATAGCTTTATCTAACTCCATTAGCAATTTATTACAGGGTAAAGGGACTTTCCTTTACACCCTGTATAAACAAATACGGTTGGATCCTAGCAGAGCCCACACCCTTGCCTAAGTTGGCAATAATTCTTCCATCTTGGTAACCCTACTTTAATACACTAGATTGCGCTTGGCGCCATCTTGTTCTGGTTTGGTACTTTATTTCGTTTTTCGCCAAGGGTGTGGGCTCTCCTAGGATTTTACCACAAATACTCACTTCTTCATAGTAAACACAATCAGAAACCAAAATAATATCAGGGGTGTTAATGTTCAGAACTGTTTCTCCCCAAATCAACTCAAGTGCCTCTACACTCCCTTGCAAAAAGTTGCTATTCAATTCAATATTGTGTTCAATTAAGGGAAGAACCTTTGGAACATCAGTCATAACAACATTGGCTGCCCTAGATTCAGAAGGAAAAGAAAAATAGGTAAGTATAACAAATTTAAATTATTGGTTTCCAAACTTTTAGTTCCACACTACTTACCTTTCAAATATAAATTTTTATTACCCCCTGTACAAAATTAAAAGCAACACTTCTGATCAAGCTTTTTTACTTATGGTGTTTGCTTAATTTTGCCAATTTATCAGAACACTTGGATCTCCACTCAGCTAATCCAATTCAATTTCCGTTAAAGTTCCTGCAAATATCGCCAATCTCTTTTGAATGCCATATATTCAAATATCAACAATTTTTTCCGATTTTAATGACAAACTGAATGGTTATTGATCTAATGAAGCAATTTAATCTGAGTTTGAAATTATTTAGCAGGTTTTCTACTTTTCGGAGTTCAAAAGAGCATGGCAGTATTTAGCAGGAACGTTAACAGATTTGAACTGCAAATCCTTAAGCAACAATTTTTAAAAAGTAAAATGTATTTTAGTTACTTATCTGGTTCGATGAAATACATACCCTAATGCCGCTGCAAACAAACCAACAATTCCAGTTCCAGACCCAAGTTCAATCACATTTTTGTTATTTAAATAACAACTTTCCATTTGCAATTTATCTAAATAATAACTTAAGGCTAGGGCAGCATCCCATACCACAGACGGTTCATCACATAGAAAATACTGGGCAATATAGAGTGTGGCTTCAGTACTTTCAAGTTTTAAAGCTCTAGAGAATTTTATATCCTTTTCAGGTTCTAGAGTCACAGAATCGTCAATGTTATCGCTCATTTTAAGCTTGCTGTTTTTTTAGATTTTAACTTAAAACTAAAATTTCGTGAAAATACTATCTCGGTTGGCTCCTAGTTATTGATTTGAAACAAAGCCGATTCTGGAAACAATACAAAGATGCAAGAAATTCATTAAGAATCCAGAACCGGTATATTCACTTCCCGCCCGTGGATGAAGATTTGTTTATTTACACCGGCAGGCATGCTTTGGCGATCATGTTGGCAAGTTGAATCTCGAAATTTAACGCCAAAATTGAACACTCATTTTCCTATCCCCAAGGCTAAACTGGATTACGGTTATGATCAGTTATGATCAAGTTTATACGCTTTGTTTAGTGTTTAGTCCGAAAGCAACACACACTATTTTATGTTATGGTTTGTATATTGCTGTGCAACTTTGTAATTGTAATGTAATACAACGGCGAAAATTAGTATTTTTATAAACTAGCATATACTCCATTGGTATTTATAACTGATCCAATAAATTAAAAAGTTAATTACCTCATTTAATCTGACATAACATTCTGCATAAGGTTCGAACGTGTTTAATAATCTTAAAATAACTATCATATTGCCTTTAATATTAAGAAAATCATTTGGTCACCTTTTTTACCCTTCTGTGTTTAATTTGAAATTCTGATTACTCTTCAGAATTGACTCATTTTTCGAAAGCAAGTGTCCTTAGAGGTGGAACTTTTATAACCTTTCAACAACAGTTTCCCAATGTCTGCAATCAGTGATAGTTCTCAAGAGGCTTCAAATGCTGCAATAGGTCTTACTCCTGGTAAGTAATGACTAATTTCCCTGTAGTATTCAGTAATATGAATAGTTAAAATTGTCAAACATCTAATTAACACGATTAGGGCTCAATAAACTTGCTATAGTTGTTTGGGGGGCTTCACTGTATTCTAAAGGGAAAAAAACATATCGTTTAATCAGATATCAAATATTAGTAAAGACCATGAATGTGAAATTCAACTACTATACCAAGGAAAAACTTAAAAACATCAACTTTTTAACGATTAAAAAGGATTTAAGTGTTTATGTAGATTTTCATTAGCTCTATGCAGAGGTTAGGGGTACCTCCAGAGGATTTATGTACTCGTCTTAGTCTATCTACTCTTTCAATTCTAGTTCTTTTACTATATTTTAAAAAGCCAAATGAGTTTATGGTATTATGAGCCTCCCTAGAGGTCGAGATTAACGGTCGCCAGTCGCCAGTAGGCGACCAACAAAAAGTTTTGGAGACCAAAATTTCTAGATGCAGTTGCCACTGTGGCGACTAGCCATTTCCTTTTCGTCCGTTAAAAAGTCGTGAAAAATCGCGATTTTTCGCGAAAGTTTAATTTTTTTGCGGGAGTGTTCAGTTCTTCCCCGCGACTTTCGTGGACGGCCGCGGGTGCCGATTCCAGGGGTGGAAAATCTGCGCCAAACTGCACCGAAATCGGTTACCTGCGCCAAAATGGCAAAATTTCCCATATTTGCGCCAAACTGCGTCAAAAACACGATAATCCGTTCAATCTGAATCAGTAACCCTGAAAATCCAACTGATAAGAAAAGAACCAATCCTCAGCCACTATGATCGATTCTCTTCCCGCTAGGATCGCTATTAAACGGGGTGGAAATAGGACGATTATTAACTTGTCTACCGTTGCTTGGCGGAGAAAAACCGGTTACTCTGCATTGTGGAAGGCAGAGAAAACCGGTTTTTGTCCACCTTTCCGACGGTAGACAAGTGCTTTGATTTGATTTTTGACAGTTTTTTTTGGTGATAAGCAGGGTTCGTACGCTCCTTGATAATTAAATTCATTTTCAAGCACTATGGAAACTCCTTGAATTTGGGTTGTACTCCTTAAAAACTTTGATCCTGAATATTTCTTCTATAAAATTATTTCCCCTATAAAATAGGTTTCAATTCGCAGCGTTTAGTGCGTTGAAAAGTCGGAAATCGCGATTTTTCGCGGAAGTTTCGGGGTTTTTTCCGGAATGTTCCGTTCTTCCCGCGACTTTCGTAGACCGCCGTAGGTGCCGATTCAAGTTGACTTCTTCTTGCATCATTATTGCGAAGTAGAAAAAACAACTTTACCGTGGTCAGAAGCCAACAAGTCCGGTGTTCGGTCTAGTGTTCCGGAAATTGGTGAAATAGCTACTTTTCGCGACAGTTCCGTTTTTTCCGGGACTGCTTTTCTTACGGACTTACGGACGTCTGTTGAAGTTAGCTTCAACGGCGATACAGAAAAAACAAATTTACTTAGGTCAGATAAGTTTAATAAGATGATTTTTCTCTATTTTATTTAGTATTTTCAACTTAAGAGGATTTTCTAAGTTGTAAATTTTAATGAACGGTCGCTTTATAGCAACTGAATGAGTTGATAATTAAGTGTTTTTATTAAATCTTGATAGATTATTACCTGTTTTTGGTATCTGATCTGATTCATAAGATTCTAAAAATACCTTCAAAAATAATTTCTTACTTTTTTTATTTAACTAAAAGATTTTGACTCATTTTTGCAATTTAATTTTTACTTAAATAATTATTCTATTGACTAATTTCCTTTATTTTTATTTGATTTTAGTTACATTTTTACTTTTAAAGTTGTTTTCAAAACTGATTCAGGAATGCAGTGTGTGTTTGAAGTCGTGTAAAAAATTTGTCTTTCTTAAGTTATGTAAAAAAGTACTTGAATTAAAAAAAACACTTCTTGAAAACTCCTGGAATATTCCTTGATTTTGATTTCTGAAAATTTGTATGAACCCTGATGCATTATATAAACCTAACTATTAGATTAGCCTGATGCAGATTCACTGTAAACTGATACAGAAATGAAATTTGCCTTAATACAAAACTACTAAAAGCTGATACAAAAATGAATTTTGACTTGATACAAAACTGCCCTAAAGCTGATACAAAAATAAGTTTTGGATTTTCCACCCCCCTGCGATTCAAGTTGGCTTCTTCTTGGGTCATTGCGATGTAGAAAAAACAACTTAACCGTGGTTAGAAGCCCACAGGTCCGATGTTCCGGAAATCGGGAAAATAACGATTTTTCGCGACAGTTCCGTTTTTCCCGCGACTGCTTTTCCTACGGACATCGGTTGAAGTTAGGTTCAACAGCGGTGCAGAAAAAACAACTTTACTTTGTTTAGAGCAGCCTGATAAGTCTAATAAGATTTTTTTCTCTATTTTAGTCAGTATTTTCAACTTAAGATGATTTTCTAAGTTGTAAATTTTTACTAAAAGGTCGCTTTATATCAACTCAATAAGATGATAATACAATGTTGCTTTTTTTAAATCTTGTAAGATAATAACAGGTTTTAGGTATCTGATCTGATTTCAGATTCTAAAAAAACCTTCAAAAATACTAATTTCTTACTTTTTTATTCTTTCAATTAACCTAACACGTGAATGTGGTTTAATCGTAATTCTCAAAAGTTGCTATTTTATTTTGGCTCCCAAAAGTGTAGAGTTGGCGACCGAAATTTAGGGTCCCAGGAGCCACTGGCTACCAAACGAAATTTCTGATCTAGAGCATTAAGCCTCCCCCTTAGATCTGTGTTTAATCTACTTTCATTTGAAGATTGCTTTTGGTGTAGGCTACTTATTCATTAAATTTTATTTGTAGTAAGAGTTTCCATTTTATTCTTGCATAAAATTGAAACAATAGAAAAGATTGGTAAGCTTACAAGAAATCTAATTTTTTCTCTTCTAGTCTCATCACCCAATATATTTATGAAAAGTGAAATTCCAGAATTGCAGCCAACAAATCTCTTTCACAATGCCGACCTGTTGAAACCAGGTTCTTCAACAGCAGAACAGGCTCAAAAGCGGAGAAGCTCTTCTAGATCCATCAAGAGAAAAAAGTTTGACGATGAGCTTGTGGAAAGCAGTTTGATTAAAGTGAGCCGTCCAAGGCCACCACAAAACCCTACGTTTCCGATTCTCCCTCCTTCTATGTCATTAGCTTCGCCTGGTGTCTCCGTTCCTCCAAGTTTTATTACAACTTCAAGCCAGCTGATTCCTGAAGTAACACCTGTTCTTTCTTTAGAAAAACGCAAAGTTGTAAGTTGCATGTTTAGTTACTGTTTTCCGTATTTTGATTTAATGGGCTGTACCATAATGCTCTTAAGGGGGTGCTTTGATGTAAAGTCATTCATTTAAAATTACAGGATGTGTTATAAATTCAAACGTACTTGAAATATTCATGATAAAAATAGTAGTGCAAAGAAAAAAATTATTTCAGTCTTGATTTTTTCCATGTCCTAAAAATCAATTTGAAATTGACCAAAATGTTATTTAATAGAAATTGATATTCCTATTCACATCATGCTATCACTACTACTAAATAAAATGTCGATGTTTAAACCCTTCTAATAGAGAGAAATTTACTATTAATGCATTTTGAAACTATGTTAGAATATATAGTGCTCGTTTTCATGCCCAATTAAAATCTGATGTGTGATACACTGTATTTTCAATATGGACTTATTTCTTTCAGTCAAGGCCATCACAAAAGCGAATCAAGAAACCAAAGGTAAATAATCTATTAGTCACATTCTGTTATTGCCAAGATCTTTAAAAATTTTATCCTCTTTTATAAATTCTGTTCATGATTCTTTTCATAGTTCTATTTTTTTTTCTGATTATTTTTTCTCAAATTCATTATAACGACTATGTCATTGGTAGTGTTCGGCAACTACTGGTCAAAAAGTAGTTAACTACCAACTACCAACTAGTCTGGGCAAAAGTAGTTGTAACTACTAGTTAACTACTTTTTCTTGGAAGTAGTTGTAACTAGTAGTTGATTATTTCCCAAAGTAGTTAACTAGTCTATTTAATTTCATAAGATATTTTCCCCCAAATTTTCAATTACTTTTTCTTACCTATAGCAAAAATATCATGGCGAAAGATTCTCCAAATTTTGATAGGTATACAGGTTTTTGGTGTCTTAAAGTTTTCTAAGATGTATTTATATTAGTCAGTACCAGTGGCGTAGCCACAAATTATTTTTGGGGGCTGCATGATGATATCGAAATGAGAAGGAAAATGTTAAGGTTTTGAATTACACTAATTTTTTTCTCACTGAATGAATAATTTAGTATTAACATAAATTAATGGTGTATTTTAATCATGAAACAAAGAAATCATTGTTAACAACAAACTAGAACGAGGTATTTCATCAACACGCATAAATGAAATGTGTCGATAAGAAAATTTTATTTACTTAAAATCATAGATATTAGCAGGGGCGGATCCAGGATTTGTTTGTTTATGGGGGGCAAAGAATTTTCATAATTCAATTGAATCCTCTTGATGATTTTAATGTGGAAAAGGTAGTGAATTATCCTGCTCCGACTAATAGGGGGGGTCCGGGGGTCCTCCCCCAGAAAATTTTTGGAAATTTAAGTAAAAAAAC
Source organism: Tetragnatha versicolor (assembly GCA_024610705.1). Taxonomy (NCBI): domain Eukaryota; kingdom Metazoa; phylum Arthropoda; class Arachnida; order Araneae; family Tetragnathidae; genus Tetragnatha; species Tetragnatha versicolor. The sequence continues at coordinate 951,762 of JANDEH010000050.1, read as the reverse complement.
CCCATTTTTTCAACTCGTTTTTGTACACGCCTCATCCAAATTCCGGATACAACAGGTTTTATGGTAAAATTTTTAGATTTTGACAAATTTAATATAAAATAGAGTTGTAATAATAAAGTTACAATTACCGAGGGGGTCTGGGGGTCCTCCCCATGAAAATTGTAACCTAAAAACTGGTTTTAACTTGTTTTGGTGTACCTAATCCGAATTTCGGGAATAAAAGAAATTCTGAAGTATTTAATTTCACAAAGAAAAAAGTTTGGGGCTTCTTGGGGTGTGCAAAAGACCCGTTGCACCCCTTCTGTCTACGCCACTGGTCAGTGCATTAGTGTCGTATATAAGGGGGATTAAGGGTTCTAAACCCCCTTAGCCTGAACAAAAATATTTTAAGAACAAAATTGGGCCGTTAAGTATTGCCTTACTAATTTTTAATGCAGGAAAAACATCTAGAATCCTCGTAAACCTAGCCTAAAATCGCTTTTCAAAGTGCTGGAATTTCCAGGAGAGAAAACCCTGAACTCCCTAATTTCTAGAGAGGAAGGATTTCAAAAAAGGGTTGCATTTATATGTCAATTGCTGGGATGAAATATATTTCAACAGGGCAGTAACCAGACTTTTGTTTCAGGGGGGGTTTTCGCTCGACATTTTTTCTGAGGTATCTCCTTAGGAGTACTAAATTTTAGGTGAACTGACTTCGTAGGACGTAAGAATTTAATTTTGGCGCATTAAGTTCCATAATTGTGTAAAAATGTAAATCCCAAGTAAAAAGGGGGTCTGGGGGATCTCCCCCAAAAATGTTTTGGAAATTTGCCCCTCAAAATAGTGTTTTAGCTCATTTAGAAACTCTTTAGATTGCACCCAAAGAGCACCACTCATTGTAAGCGGCAGAATTTTAAAGGAAAAATTTATACAGAATTAAATTGAAAAATTTAGAGGGGGTTTTAGGGTTCCTACTCCAGAAATTTTTTTTAATTTTGCCCCCAAAAGCGGCATTTTAACTCATTTTGTGACCCTTTAGGTTACATCAAAGAGAACCACTTTTTGTAAATCCCTAAAGTTTCAAGGAAAAACCGTACTTATTAGATTCCAAAATTTCGAGGTGGTTGGGGGTCCTCCCCCAGAAAAAATTTGGAATTTTTACCCTTAAAAAGTATTGTTTTGACTCATTTTGAGACCCTTTGGGTTACACTCGAAGAGGACCGCTCCTTGTGACACAATTTTCATGGAAAATAACAGTATAAAAATTGATAAAACCGGGGGGGAGTTGAACCCCTAACTCCCCTTGGATACGGCGCTGAGTTAAGGGGTTAAAGTACAACTGAATTTATTTCGGAATTTAATTAGATGGGGGATTGGGGGTTCTCCCCAAGAAAAATTTTGAACCTTAAAAGTAGGAGTTTTATGCATTTTAAGAAGAATTTTTAAGGGAAAACAGTAAGTAAAAATTTGACGTCTAAATTTCGGGGGGTGTTTGAACCCCCAAACCCCCCCCTTGGATACAGCCCTGTATTTCAAGGTTGCCAAATATGAAAATGTATCACGAAAAAAGGCACTGTTAGTAGATTTAACATATTTTTTAAAATTTTTATCTTTCAATATTTTTTGAAGTAGTTGAACTTTTTGAAAGTAGTTGGAACTAGTAGTTGATGAAAAAAAGTAGTTAAACTACTAGTTCAACTACTCTAAACCCAAAGTAGTTGAACTACTAGTTAACTAGTAGTTGCAACTAGTAGTTAACTACTTTTCAACTACTTTTAGTTAACTAGTGCCGAACATTAGTCATTGGTCTCCAAAGGCAATATGAGGTTCTGCTCTATTTATTGCGTTAGATAATGATATTGTACCAAAAAAATTAAATTAACATGCTGATTGCTAGATTTAGGAAATTTATTCACGCATTGTCATCATCTCAAGTCTCATTCCTTGTTTTTAGACAAGTCAGGCAGCTTTAAACAAAGATGTCAGCAGATGGAAGCCAGTTGATGATTTAGCGTTAATTTTGTCTGTCCAACAGGTAAGTAATAAATTTGTTTGAAATTACTCTTCAAACTGGATGTGTGGGATGTTTGATTCTCTTGGTTAATCAAATAAGGGTTCTTACGTATTATGCCGTCGACCGTGCCGCTGAATCCGAAAATGTTATCAAATCCTATTGACTATCATATAGCAGTACTGCTGAATTTAACAGCTGCTGAATGGTCGACAGTATAATATATAAGTACCCAAATAAGTTTATTTTGAATGTGCAAACTTAAAGGATTGCTCTTTATTCATATTATGTACCCTTTTTGGGAAGTGTTATTTGCTTAATTTTGCTTACTTGTATACTTTCTCTTAGATCTGTTTAAAGTAGACTTTCAACTTTCAGATCATCTGCTCTCTAAGACATATACTTTATGATCAAAGCTTAAAAAAAGAGATAGTTGATAAAACAGAACTGCTATAGTTAACAACATTAATTTTGTTTGTCGGCCATATGTTTAAAATTTTGGTTCTTACTTATTATCCTGTCGACTGTACCGCTGAATCCGAAAACGGTAAGGAACCCATTGACTTTTCTATGGATGTGCCGCTGAATTTGACAGTCACGGAGCGGTCAACGGGATAATGCATAACCAAAATTTTTTGTTTTGTAAAAAAACCAACATTCATTTCAAACAATCATCAGATTCAAAATTGAGAAATAAATCAACATAATTTAAATTCAAAATAAGAAGTTATGTATCACAGCTTCAATTAAGCCAAAAACCCTGTTTAGGAAATTCAAGCATTTTAATTCTAAGTGCATCTGTACAAAATGTATAGAGGAACAAGTCTAATTAGTAGTGCCAAATTTTTAGGAATTATAAGTGTAATTTTTAAGTTTTTAGAGTGTCTGAATTAAGAAGTATTTGAGAAGTGTAAGTGTTTGAATTCTGTGTTCTTGGTGCCGGGTGTATTAATATTTTTTTTCTGTTTTCAGACCAATGATATTGAAACAGTTCATCGTGGTGTTAAATTTTCTTCAAAATTTACTCTCAGAGAAGTACAAGAACGATGGTATTCTCTTCTTTATGATGTATCAATTTCCAAGTTAGTATTGAATTTTTTACTTTTAAACCCTGCTAATTAGATACTAAAAGCAATTATTTACTCTTTATTATTCATTAATTTTTTCCACATTTTGTTGGGCCATTTTATATTTCAAGTACAACATTTTGGTTTGTCTTATTCCTGATATTTCAAAAGTCAATTTTGCAGCTTTAAAACTGAAACAACACGTAGAATCATGGGAGTACTGTGTGCTATGCATGTGTACATACATGTGACTGCTGAATTCATTGTGAGAGCTTACAGTGCCCTTAAAAAAAGAAGTGTATAAGAATTTAAAGGAGATAAAACAAATTTTTGTTAGAAAAATGCTTGCAAAACATACATCAGCACAGAAAAAGTTCACAGGAAATATATTTTACTAGCGCTGATGCGCTAGTAAAAGTAGTTTCAGTTTTTTAATAAATATCATCTGGTGCATTACAGATGGGCTTTGCCAGTCCAAATTGGGAAATAGTTAAATAAAGGATCCTTTTTTATGTTTATGCTACAACAATGGATTTTAAACTACAACAATCAATATCATGCCTACAAAAATTAATGTTACATCTTATATTTACAACAATGTGGTTTGCCATGAAGTTAGGCATGAAATATTGGTTCTCAAGCAAAAAATGGACAAAAAAAATTGTTAGGACGCTTCGATTTTATATTATTTTTATTCAGAAACCTTCCCGGGAGTGAGTAGATCAACGTGGTAAAGTTTAATAGTTAATGTAGGGGGCCATCCATAAATGATGTTGTTGATGTAGACTAAAATTATAGCAGAGCAAAATTAAATGTTATTTAAATCAAAAGAAAAATATAGAATTTGTTTCAATGAGAAATTTTAATAATAGCATAGACGACAACCAAAAACAAGAAGAGTAAAGTATTTCTTTTTGTTTAGAACTTTATTTTGCACATCTTAATTACTCTGCTATAAGTTGAACTCACATCAACAGGTTATGGTACATCCCGCTTTTCAACTGCGCTAAATCAGTAACGAACACTTTCTCAAAGATGGAACTCAGCAAAGTAACGATTGGTTTTTTGGAAGGCAAATCCAATTGGTCAACTTGGAAGTATAAAGTTTCTATTTTGTTGCGGAGTTTTCCTGGGGCTTCTGATGCGGTAAACGGAATTTTGCGTAAGCCGGAAGCTCTCGGAACTGGAGCTACTCAACAACAGCGAGCAGCTTTCAACAAAGAAGTGAATGCTTTTGAGAAGGCTGATTCCAATGCGTTATTGGTGTTGACATCTAACATGAGAGAAGATGTGTTGGAAAATGTAATGAGATATAATTCTTCAAAAGAAGTATGGGATGAACTGCATCGACTATATGATGGTGTTTCCCAAGATAAGGTTTATGACTTATGTTTAGAGTTTTTCAATTACAAACGTCAAACAAGTGATGACATGGCCACTCATCTTTCAAAGTTAAAAAACTTATGGAACAGTCTGAAAAATGAGATTTCCAGAGACACGGAAAACAAGTGTCAGCTTTCAGAGGTTTTGTTGATTTGTAAAGTTTTGGGGACACTTTCTGATGATTACTTTTCATTCAGATCTAGCTGGCTGTTGTTAGAAAAGAAGGAAAGAACGATTGACAGTTTAACAAACCAGCTATGTGCGTATGAACGAGCATTGTCATCGAAAGAAAGGGAATGTTCAGCCCAAGAAGTTCTATTCGTTAAGTCATCTAAACCAAGAAATAAGGACAACCAAAAGAAGAGTAGCATAGTGTGCCATTACTGTAAGAAGCCTGGGCACAAGGTGAAAGCCTGTTTCAAGTGGAAAGCTGATGGAAGACCTCCAAAAGAAGCTAAACAGGATGTAAATATGGCCCTGATGTCGGAGAATTCTGAGATTAAAACTACTGAATGTAATGGCCTGATGTCGGAGAATATTGAGATTCAAGCTACCGAATGTAATGACCTAAGCTGGTATGTCGATAATGGAGCAACGAATCATGTAACGAATCGAAAAGATGTGTACCAAAATTTCGAGCCCTTTTTGGAGTCACATAAAGTGATGACCGCAAATGGGTGCGTTGAAGCACTTGGTAAAGGAACGATTGAAGTCGAAGCTGCTGTGAATGGAAAATGGAACCAGTTATCATTAACTGAAGTGTGGTATGTTCCCTCGATTAAGAAAAATTTATTTTCTGTGTTGTCTACTCATGACAAACATCCAGGCAGCACTTTTACTTCAACGACTGACTCATGTAAGCTTATTGTCGATAACAAAGTAAGGCTAATAGGCATTAGAAATCGAGGTGGAGGACTCTTCAAGCTTGCACTAAGAACTGTATCTCCGAAGACGTCTGCTGATGTAAATATGGTGGCAAAAGAAAACTTGCTACAACTGTACCATGAAAGGTTAGGTCATCAGAACAAGCGCTATGTAAAGTCAAAAATTCTACAAGAGTTTGGAATCGATGTTAAAATGAATAGTGAGTTATGTGAAGGATGTATTTACGGAAAAGCACACAGGTTAAAGTTTGGCACTAGAGAACGAGCAACTGAGCCTGGTCAGCTTTTCTACACAGATGTTTGTGGTCCTTTTCAACATTCCAAACGAGGGTACAGGTATTTTGTACTGTTTAAGGATGACTTTACAAGGTACAGATTTCTGTATTTTATCAAAGAGAAATCTGAGGTTTCAGAAAAAATTGCACAAGTGATTGCTGAGGTCAAGGTTGCTGGATATACCATTAAAGAGTTGTTAAGCGACAATGGTGGAGAATTCGACAATGAAGCTGTTCGAAAAATTCTTTCCAAGAATGGTATAAAGCAAAGGTTAATCATGCCTTACACGCCAGAGCAAAATGGCTCCTGTGAACGGGAAAACAGAACTGTTGTAGAAACTGCACGTTCAATGATGCATGCACATGGAAACATCCCACAGGAACTTTGGGCAGAAATGATTAACACAGCCACCTACGTTTTAAATCGTACAGGACCCTCAAGTGTTAGTGGAAAGTCACCTCAAGAGTTATGGTCAAGGAAAAGACCTAACATAAAGCATTTGAGGATTATTGGCTGCACTTGTTATGCTCACATTCCGAAACCTAATAGGAAAAAGATGGATAGAAAAGCTGTTAAGGGCATCTTACTAGGCTACGATAATGACGATGGATATCGTATTTGGACCGATGAAAAGAAGCTAGTTAGGTCACGAGATGTGGTGTTCCATGAAGACCTTCTAGAAGAAAAAGGATGATCAAGTGCCTTGGAGTGAAGGAGAGAAGATGGAACCAATTTCTGAAGTCAAAGTAAGAAAAATAGAGCCAGAAAACAGTGAAGAAATTGTAGATGGAACAAGGAATTCTGAAATTGAAGATTCAGATGGCATTTCAGAAACAATGGACGATGAGGAGGAAGAAACAGTTTCCGAAACAGAGACGAGGAAGATAGGCCACTGAGAGATCGCTCCAATATCAGACCCCCTCAAAGATTCAACGACTATATTATGTCTACTGTTTCAAGTATTACCTCTTGCCATGAACCGAATTCCTACAGACAAGCAATAGAAAGTCAAGAGAAACATTTTTGGCAAAAAGCTATGGAAAAAGAAATGAAGTCCCTAGAAGAGAATAAGACTTGGACACTTGAAGAATTGCCCAAAGGAAAGAAACCAATTGGTTGCCGATGGGTTTATAAAGTAAAAGCAAACCCTGATGGCTCCATAGAAAGGTATAAAGCTCGACTTGTTGTCAAAGGATTCTCCCAAAAACCAGGAGTTGACTTTGATCAAACGTTCAGTCCAGTAGCCAAGATGGGAACCATCAGAAGTTTAATAAGTGTCGCAGCAAGTGAAAAAATGTCTCTCATGCAATTTGATGTTACAACAGCATTCCTATATGGCGAGTTAGAAGAGGATATCTTTATGCGTCAGCCAGAAGGCTTTGAAGATGGCACTAATAGAGTTTGTCATCTAAAGAAAAGCTTATACGGATTAAAACAGGCACCAAGATGCTGGAATAAGCGATTTGGAGAATATTTGATGAAATTAGACTTTAAAGAAAGTGAAGCAGATCCATGCCTATATATACAGAGGAAGAACTCCCAGTTGATAATGATAGCCCTTTACATTGATGATGGACTAGTTGCAGAGACGAGCAAAAGTCTACTTGATGATTTCTGTGAAGAACTCCAGAAGGAATTCAGGATAACAACTAAACCTGCATCATATTATTTGGGATTTGAAATCGAACAGAAAGATGATGGAGAAATCAAAATAAGCCAGACTGCTTACACAAACAAAGTTCTTCAGCGCTTCGGCATGAGTGAATGTAAACCTGTTTCAACTCCAATCATCAAGGGTCTACAATCAGGGAAAGTGGAGGAACAAGAAAAAACATTTCCCTATAGAGAAGCAGTGGGATCCTTAATGTATCTCATGACTGGCACTAGACCTGACATCGCATATGCTGTTGGAGTCGCATCCAGAAGTTTGGAAAATCCAACTGCTTATGACTGGCTGGTTGTGAAAAGAATTTTTCGCTACTTAAAAGGTACTACAACTCAAGGTATAACCTACAAGCCATATAGAAAAGGCATTCTAGAATGCTACAGTGACGCTGATCATGCAGGTGATGAAACTATAGGAAGATCAACGTCTGGTGTTTGCATTTATTCAGGAGGTGCAATTTCCTGGCTATCGCAAAGGCAAACATCTGTTGCCATTTAAACAACCGAAGCAGAGATAGTGGCAGCAAGTGAGGCAGCTCGTGAAATAGTGTGGCTAAAGCGTCTGTTGGAGGAACTATTGGCTCAACCTCTAGTACCTGAACTCCAGATTGACAATGAGGCTGCAATAAGACTGGCACAAAACCCTGAGTATCACAGAAGAACAAAGCATATTAAAACTAGACATTTCTTTGTTCGTGAACTTGTGACATCAGGTGATATTAAGATCAAAAGAGTGTCGACAGAAGTCCAGGTTGCAGATATAATGACTAAACCCCTTCACAAACCTAGACTTTTGACTCTTTGTGAATATATGGGTTCTTATTAGGACGGTATTTCTTTAATTTAAAGTTACTTTAAATGTATGTTCTTTAAAAATTATTTAATGAGGGAAAGTGTTAATACAGTAATATTATTCTGTGCTATTAATTCATTTTCATAATTTTTCTACTATGTAAGTTGGCAACGCTTCCGTCCAGAATCTCCATGTAAACATTCCGTACTCTTGTTGTTGTCATTTTTGCCCATGAAGATATTTCTCATTAAACAAAGATAGAAGTATTTCTTTTTGTTTAGAACTTTATTTTGCACATCTTAATTACTCTGCTATAAGTTGAACTCACATCAACAGATGTCACACTTTTTTATGTCATTTTTGACCCCCTCCCCCCCTTTGTCACAAACTGTCACACTTCCCCATACCCCCTCCCCCCCTCTGTCACATGTCACGCTCTTAAACCAATAATATGTCTAATACACTAATTTGAAAGTGCCTGGAACCAAGGGGTTTTTTTGTTGATTTTCAGCTGTAGGATGTGATGTCACAACTTCCAAAACCCCCTCCCACCCCCTTGTCACAAATTGATTAACCCCCTCCCCCCTCTGAGTGTGACGTCATTTATAGACGGCCCCTAGGTGGAAAAACCTAAAACATACATACAGACAAACATTGATTTTTATATATATTGACTAGCGCTGACGCGTTAGACACGGGCTTTGCCCGGGTTTGAGTTCTTTTATAAATATCATCTGCTGCATTACACATGGGCTTTGCCAGTCCATTTTTAAAGAAGACTAGGGGGCTATCGCCCCCTGCTCGCTATCGCTCTCCAACCCCCGGGAACTGCTGACGCAGTTCCCCTAGGATTGCTTCGCAATCCTGTGCTCGCTACGCTCGCTCGCCATACGCTGGTACAGCCTAGCTGAGATTCATTACCAACTAAAGGTTCAATTCCGTTTAGAGTTACCGCTTAATATCGCCAATCTCTTTTGAACACCAAAAAGTATAAATATTACTAAATAATTTCAAATTCATATATTAAAATGGGTTCAATTCCGTTAGAGTCCCCGCTAAATATCACCTATCTCTTTTGAAAGCTTAATTTTCAAATATAAACAATTTTTAAAAAATTTTAATAATAAACTGAACAGTTAGGTAAACATCTAATTAAACATAATAATTCATAAATTTAAAATTATTTAGCAATATCTATAATTTTTGGTGTCCAAAAGAGGTAGGCGATTATTTAGTGGGAACTCTAACGGAATTGAACCTTAAAATGTTTAATTAGATCTATAACTGTTCAGTTTATCATTAAAAAATTTTTATATTCGAATATTAAGCTTTTAAAAGAGATTGGTGATATTTAGTGGGAAATTTAACGGAATTGAACCCCAACTAAATTTATTGGTGAAAATGTAGTTTTATAAATAGTAATATGCAGCAGGGAAACATTAAATACAGTGTATGAAAAATATGTATACATTGTTTATAAAATTCATGGTTACTGTTGCATTAGCCAAGAAAAACCACCATAAGCAGTAAATTTTTATCAGATAAGTACTATTAACATGCATATAAAAATAATAATTTAACAGTAAATTAATAAAATGGTAACATTTAATCCCTCTTAACATATTTGAACAGCTAATAATATCATTAGAGACTGAAATCGGAAAAAATCATATCCAAAACAATGCACTCATTTTGTAAACAAATTTATTGTTGCCAACTGAGTAAAAGAAATACAACGAAATCTGGACGTCACGTAAGGGAATTATATATATAGATTATTCTGGTTTGTTACAGATGGGCTTCACCAGTCCATTTAAAAAAAAATTCTTCTAGTGTGTTACAGATGGGCTTCGCCAGTCCAAATGTGGCAATAGTTAGAGCCATAATAAAGGAGCCATTTTTACGCTTATGCTACAACAATGGATTTTAAACTGCAACAATCCATATTATACCTACAACAATGCTATATAATCTATCTATTGTTATTTTTACAACAATGTGGTTTGCCCTGAAGTTAGGTATGAAATATGGGGGTTTCAGCATAAAATTGACCAAAAAAGTTGTTAGGACGCTTCGATTTTAAATTATTTTTATTCAGAAACCTTCCTGGGAGCGAGTAGAGCAAAGTGGTAAAGTTTAATAGTTAATGTAGGTGGGAAAACTTTAAAACTATAAAGGACATACACAGACATTCATTTTTTTATATATAGATTTGCAATATACTAAAACTACATTCCATACTCAGCTAAGTCACTTAACTATAGATTCACATTTATGACTTAATGAGATGCTTTATCAAATCTAAAGATGATATTTTGAAAGAAACTTTCAAATCAGTATTAGTGCTCTGTAAATTTGCATCTATATTTCCCCCCATATCCAGTTTAAAAATGCAGTTTTCCATGATTGACTCAATTTATTTATTTTCAGAGCTGCTTTGTTTGCTATTAAGCAACTTAATCCCGAAATAATTCATCAGATTCAAGCCAAAGTATTATTCAGTGCTGAAGAAGAAAAATTAATAAGCTGTGTACCTATAGTAAGTATTCCAGATTTTGGGGATTGTGATATATTATAGCACTTATAATTGATAACTCAAAAATAAGATAATACATAAACAATGCACACTATTCAGACAATAAAGATTATACTCTGTTCCACCTTAACTTCTCGATGGAGAAAAGGCTACAGCAGGGATGGCGAACCTTTTTCGATCAGTGTGCCATTTATACTACGGTTTATGATTTTCAGGTGTCAAGTGTTACACTTGTTATTTTTTTAATAAATTACCTTTAAACCCTTGGGGGTTGATAGTTTAGAATAGGAGTTTCTAACTTAAAGTGCTCAAGTGGTGAGTAGTGGGCCGTAAGGTCTGTGGTGTATATAGAAAATTATTTCGGGAGGGGCCAAAAATTATTCCTCAGTCCCTCCCATGCATCTTTAATAGGTTTAATGCAGATTTTTAATACATTTTTGGTAGAATTTGCATTTTCTAGAATTTAATCTAAGAAAAAATGTTAGCAATGAAGTTCCAAGTAAAGGGGGTCTGGGGGTCCTCTCCAGATAACTTTTGTAAATTTGACCCTAAAAACAGGGTTTTGAACAAGTTTTTGGTGCATTTAAGTCCGAATTTCAGACGTTTTTAGGTAGGATTTTGATTTTCATGAGTATTATAAAAAAAGTTTGAAGTAGAAAAGGGGGGTTTGGGGGCACTCCCCCAAAAAATATTTCAAAATTTTACCCGAAGAAACTGGGTTTTAACTTGTTTTGGTATACCTTGTCCGAATTTCGGAGGGAGCAGGGCCCCTTCGCCCCCCTTATATGCCCCCTTTTGCGTAAAGTAATCAGGCTCCTTTTGCATCCATGATTTTGTTTTCTAACGGCTTAATGTCAGTTTCCTTACATAATTATTATAAGGGTGGTTGGGATTTGCTTACCTTGCTGACAAAAGGGGAGGAGGGAGTCCAAAATGACCAAGGAAATGTTGTTACGTAATATTTGAACGGCCCAACGGCACCTAAGAGGTGAGTGGGGGTTCGAGGGTCCTCCCCCGAAAATGTTTTGAATTTCAGCTAGCTAAGTGTTCTGAATCTGGTTTTGGGGAGTTTTCTGGTAGTAGGAATATCTGGTTTAGTACTAAAGTTTTTTTGTGTCATTTTTAGTGAATGTCGCGTGCCACTGAAATACCGGTCTCGTGCCATAGGTTCGCCATCACTGGGCTACGGTGATCAAATTACAGCCAGGAAACCGGTTCTCAGCCAATCAATAGGCTGCCCGTCCGACGCTGTTCTACCCTACGAACTATATTCATTTGCTTGGACTTTTAACACATGATTTAGTAAAGTTATGATAAAAATCTGAATAAACTATAATGTATGAGACATTTTTACAAATGTATTTGCATATTCTTTATTTTAAATTGCAATACAACCTTGTACTATTTTTTCGGGCAGATTGGTACATTCTCTGCCTTTCCCAGTGCTGACAAGTTAAGGTGGAACAGAGTATAGAGGTTTTGTGTTATCAGCAACCGACATATAATTTTTTTTTAATTTAAAGGCCGTAATAAATGTTCTTGGGCCTCTTTTGGCCACACCAATGAAACTCCACACACATCCTCTGTGCAAACATTTTGTAAATTACTCTACGAAAGTAACACGCTTTTATGGCAAACGCTGCTCTCTTTTATTCTTTGTATTTTTTTCAAGAATAAAGGATCCCTTGAAACATTTCAAGAACTATTGGATTCCAATGCATCCATTTTCCTTCCATCTAGAACAGCAAAAGTTCTTCTTGCACACTGGACATTGATGAAGCAGTATAACTTGCTGCAAGATCAGAGTGGTAACACATTTACTTATTATAAAATTGAAAAACAACGTTTGATTTGCACATAATTTATTAAAAGATATTAAAACCAGACATGTTTCGAGGGTATAGTGAACCCTCTTCGTCAGGGAAATGACGATGTAAGATAAATGTAAACATGGCTATCAGTAATATAGGCAACAACAAGAAACACAGTTACAGGTAATACAGAAACACATGTTTAAATTGAAAAGAAAACCATAAAATATACAGATACAGAAAAGTTTTTGTGAATCACAACATCCAAATTTAAGAGAAAATAGGTGCACTTGACAGGTCATTTACAAGATCATTAGAGAACTGATTAATGTAGTAACTTTCAAAAAAATCTAGATCAAGTGTTGAATTACAGTTTTTAATAAGGGTAACGGAAGAAAAGTTAAACGTATGGTTATTTTCCCAAACATGCCGGGCAATGGACGACTTGTCAAATTCTTGTTTTTTAACATAATTGATGTGTTCTTTAATTCTAAAATTTAGGGCGTGTCTAGTCTGACCAACATAGGATAACCCACAATCACAAAATATTCTGTAGATACCCCAATTATTAAGGGTAGGAATCGGATCCTTCAAGTTAGAAAATTAAATTTTATTTGTAGGGGAAAAACAGTCGAAAAACCAAATTTTTTAAGGACATTAGAAAGTTTGAAATTAATTTTAGAAAAATTTGGAAGAACAATTAATTTGTTGGGGATTTCTTTAGTATATTCAATAGGGTTCTTTTTCAAGATTCTACCAAGTATCCAGTAGAATTCGAGGTATACCCTCGAAACATGTCTGGTTTTAATATCTTTTAATAAATTATGTGCAAATCAAACGTCGTTTTTCAACTTTATCCTAATTTGCACAGTTTGCCATCTATATTTTATTTACTTTTTTTTGCAAAGCATGAAACCTTGAACTCCCTTTTTAATACAGTTCTTTAATTAAAATCCTCAAATATTGAAATTAGTTATAAAAAATTTTTTCTATAATCAATCCTGCTTAAGGGTTGTGAGTAAATGATGAAATGAGTGTTTATAAAAGTTATGGTGATATCCTAGCAAGGATTAAAGGAAGAATACATTTGTTGGAATATTTTGTTTTTCACTTGCAGCCCAACAGCCCATGCCTGTTGAAAGCATTGCAACCTTCTCAGACAATGAAGAACTTATTGAAGATTCTGAGTTGCAGTAAGTTTATCAAAACATTCATTTTTATGAGAGTTAGCTACATTTTTCTGCATATGCCACCTACTAACTTGGTTACATTTTAGAAATTGTATGATAGATTTGAATTTTCAAAGCCTATTATACTAATTATTACTATTTTATTTATGAAACTGTTATTCACCTGTATTTTTTCACATTATTGAAGAAGCATTTTTAAAAGTATGAATTTGTTAATAAATAATAAAAGTAAATTAAAGTGACTTAAAGATATCAGAAGAAACCAACTTTTTAATGTACTTTTGATTACATTGCTGAATCTCTGAAATATATTACAAATATTAAGAAATGCATTATGAGTTATTTAAATACTTATTAACTAATTTTTTTATTGCAGAGATGTGAGAGATAATTCTGTAGAAGAAGGTATGCATAATTTTGTTTGGAACATTGTCCTCTTGTTCCTAATTGTACACTGTGCAGTTATTACTTTATTTTCTCTGTTTGGTTTATGTGTTCGCATCTTTTTTTTTTTTAGAAATTCTCAATCTAAACAGAAAACATCTAAGAGAAATCAAGCAGCTAGAGAATGAAGTTCCCAAGTGGCAAGTTCTTGTTGACTGTGTTACAGGTTCGAATCTTTTCTACCTAACTTTAAAGTATTGGAAGCCTGTATTTGTAAATACAGTAAAGCACCGTTTATACGTTTCTCATTTATATCACTTTACCATTTATACGTCATTTTCGCTAAGTCCCAATTCATTCCTATTCATTTTAATGCAAAAATTCTTCGTCTATATGACACGCAATGTCAGTTATACCTCGTTTTCAGCTGTCTTCAAATCCGAAAATATCCAGTATCAGTTGTAACTTCCATGGGAAAATTTCCGCAGGGAAGGTTGAAGAACACTGGATTCGTTGGCTGTTGTGGGGGGTATGACCAATGGAGTGGGGAGAGTAAAAGGGCAGTTTGTTGAACTGATAATGGGATGTGTTACACTACAGTTTTATGGCCCTTATCTCTGGTTAGTGGTTTGCCAGCACCCCCTGCAGAGGCGAAGAATTATTTTGATTGCTAAATGACCCTACAAAGAAAGGGGGACCATAAAACTGCCGTTTTTAAAAAAACCCTAGCACTATAAAGGTAGGGTTTCTTTCAATTTTGTGTTAAAAGTTTTAATATTTTAAAATTAAATTATTATTTTCAGTTTAAAAACTGTTTTGAAATAATTTTTTTCTTTAGAAAAACCTTAAATTTAATGTACGTACGTAAATCTGCACTAGGAGGGTTAAAAACCTAAGAATTAAAGATTTTTCATTTATACGTCGTTTTACATTGGTCCCTTGAAAAATGTATAAACGGTGCTTTACTGTATTTAAAAATTATTTTAAAGTGTGTGTAACGAGCTGAGACATAATTTGTTTATTACCCATGAACTTTTTTCTTGTTGATTTGAATGTTTGAATCGTCTATTATTTTGATTCTTATAAGTTAAGTTTTTTTAAGCCTAAAATATATTCTTTTTTTTCTTAGGAGTAAGTGTCTCAGATTTCGACACCAAAACCTTAGCTGTATTACGAGGAAGAATCGTTAGATATCTGATACAGTCTCGAGAAGTATGTTCAAATATAAACAGTATCTTATTACATTGGAACTCTAAATTCCCGAACATTGTTATTTATCCCGTAAAAAAGTTTCAAAGCAATATTAGTCCCTTAAGATATGAAATGTATCCAAATAACTGTTGTTACCATCAAAATAATAAAATTAGTACCTTATTTATCTCATTTGGAAAATATTTGTTTTAAAATTGTAAAAATATTTCTCTGATTAAAGTTAAAAATATTTTATACTTAATTGCAATGTTCTGCTATTTTCTTTTAGTTTCATTTGGGTTATTTTTGTGAGGATTACTTGAAATATGCATTCTATGTATAGAGATATTAATCTGGCTAATATTAATGACTAGTTTTATGCAAGTTTAAAGTTATTAAAATCCCCCAAAATAAAAACCAGGTAAATTAAAATTTGTTTATTGTTAAAAATATGATCTCACGCTTTTTCCTCTTTTTTTCATCTTGGGACAAACTCCTCCCTGGCTGAATCTGATGGTCCCTGAAAAGTTGACAGGAGTATACTCAAAAACCGTTATAAATCCCAATTAATAGTTTAAATTTAGTTGGTTTGCTATATTAGACAAGTTTCAAATCTTTAGTGATTTTTTATAGAACAAATCATGGTATGGTGCCAATTTTCCCGTACTATTTCATAGAATTCTTACAATTAATTTTTATTAAGTTATTTTTATAAGTTCTCAGTAAGTGGTATCAGCTATTTATATTAAATGGATCGGGGTTTTTTTCAGGTATCCTTTGGCCGTTCAGCCAAGGATGGGGGTGTTGATATAGACTTTTCACTCGAAGGGCCTGCAGGGAAAATTTCTCGCAGACAAGGTATCATAAAAATAGACAGTACTGGAGAGTTTTGCTTGGTAAATGAAGGCAAGAAACCTGTATTTGT
Source organism: Tetragnatha versicolor (assembly GCA_024610705.1). Taxonomy (NCBI): domain Eukaryota; kingdom Metazoa; phylum Arthropoda; class Arachnida; order Araneae; family Tetragnathidae; genus Tetragnatha; species Tetragnatha versicolor. Next base: position 935,667 of record JANDEH010000050.1, on the reverse strand, counting down.
TGATGGAAAACCAGTGCTGAATGGGAACAAATATAAACTCAGCAATAATTCTGTTATTGAGGTAAAATTAATTTTTAATTATTATTTTTATCAGAATATTTGATTATAAATGAAAGAATGTTTTAATTGTTACTTCCAATCATCACATGCCTATTTAAGTGTGAATATTTTTCCATTGTTTGCTGTCAATGTATGGTTTAATGAAAATTAATGATTAATTGCATTTGCAATACTTTCTTGGCTATAATTGCTTAAGACATCTTTAGCTTGGTAAATTACACTTAAGTTCTGAGTTTATGTTGATGCAAAATTTTATCTTTGCAGATAACAGTTCTTAGATTCATTTTCATCATTAATCAAGAAGCAATGGCTGCATACAAGACCAAACATCCTGGATAAACATTTTTGTGAAGTGATGTTTCTTTACTATGGAAATAGTGGTGTGATCTTATTTTTGTACTATATGTAAATAAATTTCCATAATATAATTATCTCGTCTCATTAACCTTTTAAACGCCGCAATTCAAATTTCGAATTAAAGGTTCTGATTTTTGGCGTAAATGGTTTGTTTCATCATTACTAAAGCCATTCTAGTCGTTTTTTGGCAGAAAAAAATCCTAAGTATGATTTTGAGGATGTTCCCATTTGGGAACATCGGCGTTTGGAGTGAAGTTTTTAGGGGGATTTCCAAAAGGCACATATTTTACAATTAATTCAAATAAAATGATTGAAATAGGTTTCCACTCAATAATTATTAGCATATTTGTGATAGTGGACATTTTTTTCATTTTTATTATCCATACTTGGACGATTGAGTAACATTTTATAGATTTTCATAAGAAAAAATTGACATGTTTATTACGTACGCGAAGCTTTTCCGTACATTTATTTAGCACTATGGGTAATATTTTGGTATGAAAAATACATTAGAGTGTTCTCATGCTTTTCTGTGAGAAAAATTAGTTTTAATTACGGTTCTATACGTATATCTAACATCTATCTAGCAAATCCACTAATTGCATTCAAATCTAATTAGCTTTCAAAAGTGATAATCATAATTATCTCCATTGATTCATTAAAGCTGTATTTCTCATGGAATATTCCAAACTGAACCACATATTTCTTACATCCAACTTATGTTAGAAGAGTGTTTTTAGATGTACACACTTTTCTTTATTTTCAAAATTCTTCAATTTTATTCCTAAAATTTTTATGTAAAAAAAGTACTTGAACAAAATATAAATGCAAATCCTCAGAAGCACTCCAAATATGCTCTTTGCATAACCCCTAATGATAATTACCGAAAATTAATCGATCAGGGAGTTAGAAAAATATACAAGTGTAAGAATCTGCTATAAGGATTTGGCATTTATTTCTTCATAAATCAGGTGAAAAAATAAAAATTACAGATTTTTTGATTTAAAACATCATTCTTAACCTGTTTAGATCCATTGAGACAAAAAAGGTTCACAAAATTAAAGAAAATAGGAATAACTTGAATTTTTGCATGTTATAAAAATCCCCTCAAATACTATACCCCAAACGCTGATGTTCCCATTTGGGAACATATACGTTGTATTGGTAATTACTCTCCAAAATTGGAATATAAAGCTATTCTGTCTCGCCAAATGGGAAGATGTGTACTTCAGGTACCTAAACACAGCAAAATTATTTAAAACTAAATTTATTTAAAATTTTCACAAGTTGAAACTTGTGCAACTTTTGAAAGATCAAAAATTCTCTAATTTTGATGTAAATTCTACAAAAAGGATTAAATTGCAAGTGGAAAAACTTTTGCATGTAAAATAACTTCATATCTTTGAGTTGCTTTCTACCAAGTATCTAATTCCTGCATGAAAAATTAAGTGGTAAAAAAATTCCTTAGAATGATGTTCCCATTTTTGGGAACATCGGCAGGTAAAAGGTTAAGTAAAGTAGAGTTTGTATAAGTTTTCTATCTAAAGGATCATTCACACTGTTTCACTTTTTATGTTCATTTTAGAGGGATCATCCAAAAGGAAAACTGAATTGGCTGGAACTCTTGTAATTAATTTTTATGCAAACTAGCGGCTCACAGGAGTGAATCACTTAGGATGAACAGTGTGAATGAGCCTTAATTTACATTATTGCAATACATTATCTTATTTACCAGGGTTGATAAATATATTTATCACATATTTTATATTTATTATTTTTCAGCATGAGGTACAATGGAGGTACAATTTCACAAATTTCAAAGGATATGTAGATCATTGGCCATAGATCTTTTGAACTTAAAAGTGGGGGTCTTCCTTCATCAAATGTTACTAAAATTTCCTAAAAAAATGTTGACTCATTTTTGGATGGCCCTTCTTGTGATAAAGGTTGATCTAAGTTTATACTATCTCCACCAAAACCTCAAACATAATTCTTCACCACAGAAATGACAAAAATCACTCCATAACTTAAGAGGTAATCGGGGGTCCTCCCCTTTAAAATTTTAGCATGCTGAAACGTGTTTTTAAGTTTTTTTACAAGGGGGTTTCAGAAGCTTTGCAGGCTGCATGTAATTTTAAAACTAAGATTTGTGCAAGTCAGGATATTACTGCATAATTACTGAAAAACCAGGGGTCTGTCCAGACATTTTGTGAATTTGAAGTTAGCGTTAAATTAGTTTTTTTCCCGCCAGGAGCCTGTTTTGTGAAAAAAGGTCCCATATTTGCAGTATTGTGAAAATAGTGTTCATTTTAAGGCTGTAATACTTTGAGAAGGGTCCGTTTTCACGATGAAATATTTTGTGAAGAGTTCGAAAATGGATCCCAATTTCTTCTAAACAGACCCTTGTAAACTGAAGTATAGTGTAAATTTTAAACTGTTACAGTTGTAGATTTATGTAAAACTTTATTTCTAATTGCTATTACATCTAGATTAATTCCGATTCCATGAAATACAACCAACTAATAAACAATATCACTACAATGCTTAATAAGATTTACATTTTATACAAAATGTTTTCAAGCTTAAGTACAAATAATTCATTACAAGAGTAAAATAGAGAATATTCATAAAAGGTTATCACATATTTCATTATTTCAATTATACAAAACTGTAGTTTATTGAAAAAGGCACAGAAGTAAAAAGATGTACAATTCAAAAACTTGTTCACAAAGCTTTCTATTGAAGCAATATAATGGAAGAAAATATGGTAAAAAAAGTAAGCTGCCAATTTTTACTGATTAACTTTTTCCGTAAATATTATCTTTTGTAAATTATTAAAAATAATACATTTAGGTACTCCAAAACCAATTCAGTACCTTATGTAAGAAAAGCAAATCTTGGTAAATTGAAGGTTAGAAAATGGCAAGAAAAGGACTTTAAAAGGCAGATTGAATTTTTGCCAAATTCCTCATAAAAAAGGGACGAGCATTTGGGATCAGCTTCCATATTTTTTGGTCTAGAGGTTAACGTGATTGTCTTTGTAAAACTTCAATGGCAATTGTTCTCTTAAAAAGGCTGGGAACACTGAATTACTTTGCTTGAAGGTGTCTAGTTGACAACCATATGGTATGAAATATTTTGTTGTGTAGATCAGAAATAGAAAATGCATCTCTTAATATACTACAAACATTTTTTCCTAGGAAAGAAACTAGAAAAAGGTTCAACAAATATTATGCTGATTGGAAGGGTTATTTTTTAAATGCAGAGTCATAAATGCAATACATTGAGATCAATGTACTGTGAATCTGAAGTATGATATTTCTACTGAAAATTATGGAATGGTCATGGGAAAAGCATGCAAGTTACATATTCAACAGAACCTTTTTAACTAAATAATACTTATAGCAATACAGACTCCAACCTTCAATAACGATAGAGAAAAAATATTGTGCAAATGTTGACAACTCAATTGAAAAAACGTTTATTTTACACAAAACTTTAACTTGAAGTTTTTTTAAACTTTTAAATAGTGTAAAATAAACGTTTTTTCAATTGAGCTCCAATGAAGATGTTCGCAGTATAGAATCCTTTATCCATAAATCTAAAATCCTATTTTATTGTCAGAAAAATATTTCAAATTTTATACCACATCCTACGAGTGCATCGACCGGGAGTTTTGCTAAAGAACCTTGGCTATCACTATACTTTTCCGAGGATGGATTGTTATAATTATTTACACAATTTTTGAGAAAAAGAGTTGATGGGGGTAAGAGAAAGTTCTCATTTTTGTAGAATCATTAGCTGCAAAGTGCTTGTTTGTAATCCTGCGATAAGTTATAACAGCATTTTTTCCCAAATGGGATATGGGAGTTTTTTTCTTACGATTTCTGTAATTTCGCTGAATGAGGACAAAACCATAGAAACTAGGAACAATCTGTAGAGCTTGGAGTCTCTATAAATGCTATATTTGAAAAATGCAATTAAAGTCACTTCCTATACTTTTATCTCAATATCTGTCTCATCTAGGAAAAAGGTTTTTATGCATGATTTTTGAGGATTTCCTAAATCAGGGACCCATCTAGGATTTTAAATTTATCCCTCATTTTTGTGAAAAAATAACATAGCATTTTAATTTTTGTGAAAAATTGTAAGACCGTTTAAATATGTGAAATTTTAAAACTATTTTGCAATGGAAACTAAAAATTAATGAAAGCAGCATTAACCCATTAGTGCCCAGTGATCTATTTCTAGATTGCTAAATATAGGTTCATAAATGCCCTCTTAAATTACCTTAAATTCACCCAAAAGTAACGAAACTGCACATATGGCAAGAGAAAACATCCCTCAATCCTAATACCCTGTGTTTTTTGCGTTTGCTTCATTTATTTTGTAATAGGGATGGGCTAAAGTTCGAATTTGCTTCTTTGATCGAAAATAATTTGGGCGTTAATGGGTTAAATTACTTGTTTCTTCAATTTTATAACAATTTAAATACTCAATTAACTATAAACAATTCACATATAATTTAAAAATAATTTTCGTGAAGGTGCCGATAAACCGTACCAAAATTGGCCTGTATGAGTCCCTGTAAACACACCATTGAACTGTTGATAAAATAAAACTAATACCTTATTAAAAGAAGATAAGATAAATTCATCATCATCTATATTGAGAAATTGAAGCGGCAGATAATTAAATATCACTCACAAAAACAAGAGTATAAATATGGAATGTAATCTTCACATTCTTTAATTCCAAGTCTTCATAAAACAAAGGCACTGTATCAAATGTACAATGCAAATAACCAATGTGCAATCTAGCATTCATATAAAAATGTATAAAAATTTTTTAATAAAAAGTAAAACGCCTCAATATATAAAAGCTTCATTGCAGATAAAATTGCCTCAATCCCATAAAATTGCATAGTACTGAAGGCTACTAAAATGAGTGAACTAACCTAATGATATTTTATTTTGGGTGAAACAAGAGAAGATTTACACAACTGGCCTCAGATAACATACTTAATACCCAAGAAAACAGGACAATATGGAAAAACAAATCCCTTGATTTAAAAAAAAGGCCATAATCGCAAAACAATTTTCTTGAACTACCAAATATGAGATTGATGCAACTATATTTTTTATCAATGTGAGTTTTAGAATATCAGTTTACTCTGTTAAGTTATTTAAGTTCTGACATTTTGGAACAAAAAGGCATTTACTTAAAACCCCAGAATATGTGTAAAAACAGTTATGAGCCCTGTTTTGAGTATTAACAGAAAATAAATGTTATAGTAGATGCAAACAAATTCAAAACCGTTTTCTTGGGGAAATATCAAAATGACACATTTTAAAATTATTATAAAAGAGTACTAGTTTTAAAAGCTTGTCTTATCATTGATTTAAAATGAAAAAGAATCCACACATCTTTTGTGGTTTTTTCACGATGATGTGGACTCTGTCCACTCATCTAAATCAAGGTCTTATATAGACCAAGTCCTATTAAAATCTAATTAGAACTTTAAATGCTGTTTTTTAAATTTTAGTCAGAGGAATGTAAGTATAGTTTTGATTAAAAATTATTTTAAAAAAAGCAAAGTATTACCTATAGCTACAAAATGTTAATGAGTAGATGGAAAACAAGATCATAGAAAAAGGTTCTTATACTGCAGGTTAAGTGACAATGAATATTATTCTTCCTAGTTATGGGCTATCAATGATTCCAGCAATCCTGCCTTTTAGTAGGTATGCTTAAAGATTGACATTGATCTTAATAACCAAATGACATAGAGTTCATTCAATAATTAAAAAAATATCATTGCACCTGTACATTCACAAAAAGCAATGTTTCAGTTTTGTATTAAAAAGCACAATCACAAAACATTTAAAAAACTGATAAAATAGTTGCATATTCATTTTAAGACTAATGAAGACGGAAAAAGCAAAAGTATATTTGTCATTATCCATGTAACGTCACAAGTTCAAACTCGTGTAACACCAAATTTTATACTGTGATAATACAACCACTCTCATACTAAAATGCTTCTTTTTACCATCCTTTAAACGAGAAAACAGCTGCACATACAACACAATCAATAACATAGGACAATTAGGTTTGGAATGAAATACAAAATGCAGTAGCTTCATATTTGTTTCCACTATACAGAAAAATCTACCTGGTTGTAAGGATGGCAAAAATAGATTTGTGGCATAATTTACAATAGCTTGAAATGAAATCATTTTATAATTGTCTTTTAACAATATTTCACTAATTAGCTGAGGGATGCATTATATTTCCCTTGGAAATGTGATTATTAGTCATCATCAGCATAAAATATAAAAATAGGATTACAAACCAATTTATCTCAAAAGAAATAAAAATTTGGCAACATTTTTCAAGACGTTTCTGGAAAATTGTCTTTAAGAGAATTTTGTGACCTTACTAGTACTAAAACTGAATAGGTATATGAATTAAAACACAAGCAGCATAAACCCTTGAAATCAAGGATACATTCACAATTCAATTTTAACTAGCATTTGTCATTGAAAATTATTATGATATTCAGCAGCAAATCCAGGATTTTGGTCAAGGGAAGACTGAGGCAGGATTTAATTTTATTGCAGTAAATGTATTAGTATTTGGATAATATTTGTAATGTTATAATAACAGAGTATACTCCTGATAACTAAGTCAATATGATGGAATCGTAACAAGGTACCCTACAGAAATAGTGATTGAGTGTGGATACTTTGAGAAAAGATTTGGTTTCTTGCTGACCTTGCTTCTTTCCAGTAAAACATTAATTGCAATATGAACCTAACTGATTAAACATTCATTAAACATTAGCTGATTTAGAAAACAGCTGCAATAGACAGCTATACTTTTGTGTGTTTAAAAACGAATAAGCAATATTCTGGAAATATATTTTTTTGGAGGGGGTGACATTTTTTGAATTTTCAAGAGTTTTAGGGGAAAAGAATAAAATTTACATTAGAATAATACGAAATTTCAAGTGGAGATATATTTTTGAGGCATAAAAGTGATTACAGATAATGAGAATATATTCTGAACCATTAATTCTGACAGCCTCATTCTTATGAAAAGATTGAGAATAATAAGCAGGTAGAGTGTCTCAAAAAATTACAAGATTACAACCCTATAGCACCTTCCTGGATTCACTACTGATTTTGTTTGATGAAAAAAAGGATTTATTTAAATAAAATTCCTAATATTCCAAACTATCTATGATTTTGACTTTTAAAGATTTATGCTTAGATTAGGGGTCTCCGAAGTATGGTTTAGGGCCCACAGAACCTGTCTAGATTTAACCAGTATAACCATATTAGTCAAAGCAATACAGAATCAAGCAGCAACTTCAGATCATTTAAAGATGATATGCAAGGAATGTAAAAAAAGAAAGATTCAATACAAAATTAGAAATGTTATGTTGAAGATGTTTGAGCAAAAATATAAATGTGACATCATAGTTTCAATGGCCTAATATGCTTTAGGCAAAGGTGAAAAAGTAAATATGACCCTGGCGAAAAACAAGTTTTGGAGACCTCTGGTCAAGATGATAAAAATTTTAACTAAGTATTATCCTTACCTTCGGTAAAATACTGTTCATTACAAAAAACAACAACGAGTAACAAATCCACCTACTAACATTGCGAACACGATTATGATGGGTAGTTATTAGGAATGAAATACTGCTCTAAGGCGTAACAAAGCGTTGGTCAATCTAACTTGCATGTCACTGCTGATGTTTACTATGTACAAATGAATGTCTTGGGAAACTCTGTTTACGATCTGGGAGCAATGCGGGGGACAGTGTTTGAAGAAGGAATGATGACGACTCGGGCCATGTCCACACAGTCACTATCAGCGTTGTTGCTCTCCAGAATCGCTCTCTCCACATCTTCGTATGCAGGGGGTGGTAACTGAACATAATAAAAAAATAATACATGTTAATTTAAGGGTAAAAGAACGCATAAAATATTCATTGTATCTGTATTACAGTAATACATACTAACAACTATAACCTTTTTATATATATTATTACGTTTATTGTGTTCATATTTCAAGCTTTATTTTTGTGTGTGTCCTTGTTATAATAAACAGTTGTTTCTTAATACAGTAAAGCACCGTTTATACGTCTTTCAAGGGACTGACGTAAAACGGCGTATAAATGAAAAGACGTATAATTGAAAACAATTTTGATTATTTGAATGAATTGGGACTTAGCGAAAACGACGTATAAATGTAAAAGACGTATAAATGAGAGACGTATAAACGGTGCTTTACTGTATAGATAGCAATATAACACAAGTTTTTAACTCTAGTTTATCTGTTTTGGATTCAGATACTTATCCAAATTAAACAGATTTGTAGCTCATTGTCTGTAAATGAGTAACACAGAAAATAGTGCTCAGGCACATTAATCTGCTTTGATTAGGCATTGATAAGATTGATACATTTTAGGTTGTTGATATTGTCCTTCTTCAAGTTCTCTGAGATTTTTCCATGATTTAGAAAGATTTCAATGGTGTCATCGAACAAATTGACATTAAAGTTCATAAAACCATTACACATGTATTATATCTACTTAAATAACATAAAAATAAAACATGTGTACCAAATTTCAAGAAAATCCGAGATGGTAATGCCATAAAGTGAGTTGATTTGACTTGAAATGGCCCACCAGGAGAAAAAATGAATGATTTGTGCTCCCACAAAAGGAACTGATAGAAAAGATTGTCCTACCTGAATAGCAGTTTCGTACGGTGGAGGTTTATCCTGGTTGGAAAGGGTGTTTGATCTTTCAGCTTGAGCACATGCTGCATAACGGGCCCTTCCAGACCTGTGGCTGTGCTGAGAGCAGCGTGGATTTGCCCTGTAGATATGTGGGACTCCTCGAGGGAAGTAGTAGGTGAACGGAGTAGAGGCGCACTCGTTTTGCTGGGTTGTGGAGGGAAACAAGCTGGCATTATCCTCTGGTACTTGTTCTGCTCTCTCTTGGGTTCCTCTGGCAGTTCGCTTGTTTTTTATCGATTTGATGCTAAAAGATAGAAAGAGATGTCGTGAGAAATATTTGACTTCTAACTGTAATTGAATCTGCTGGTTAAATATTGGTTCGAATCACTACTGTAAGAATTTCACTGATCTGTCAGACCAGTCGTGAAAAAAACGCCCCAAGGAAATGAAAGAATGTAATAATAAAGGATGGTGGGTAAAAATGTTCCGAGGATTACCATAATGAACCCTTTATCCAAAAAAAAATTTAAATCCCCCTTAACTTTAACTTTGCCTTGAAAATATTTTTCACTCAGCCCGAGTGATAAAAAGGTATCAATATACGAAGGCAGCAATATACTCATCAGGTGCAGTATAAAACCTGAGTGACTCGTGTTTTATACTGCACCCGTTGAGTTGAACTGCTGGTAGTTTTGATCACTGCGTGTACACAATCTGTAAAGGGAGAATGGGAATTGATTACAGGGAGAGAATGGTTTAAATTTGCCATCATAATTAGATGTGCTTGTGCAGTGCTAAGTTATATCAGCGTTATTTTCCCAAAATGGACCACAATCCTGAGGGTTTCTGTAGTTTTTCTCGATATTTTCGTAATTTGTAGAGTAAAAAATTGTAGAAACTACAGAGAATCTGCAGTACTTCGAGTCTCAGTGTACAGTGCATGGTACAAAGATTGAGTTTATTTTTCAGGGGTCAATAATTTTTTGGACAAAATGAAGTTTTGACTTTAAATCAAAAAATTATGTTTCTTTAGAAAAAAAAGCATTTATGATGCAAGTCCGGAAACATGGGAGTTTTATAAATGATTAGAATAGGAAGCTGAAGAGAGTTAAAAAATTAGAAACTCTGTGTATTGGTAGAATTATAATTTTTATTTTAATTATGTATATTTTTGCATTTAATAAACATTTATTTACTTAGCTTAAAAAAAGTCTACCCTTGTATAAATTAGGAAAACCAGCAAGTTCAAAAAGCACTGGTCTGCAAGACCAGTGAGATTTTCAGAAAATTTGAACTACAAAGAGAAGGGTTGGATAAAAGAAGATTAGGTTAAATAAATAAAGTTTCTTACATTGGAGTGAGCCATCTTCCACAGATCATGCAGGTTGCACACATAAAAACTAACCCAATGACGATCAGTAAAGTCCTCCAAGGAAAGGGAACAATAGGTAGATCTGTGTTCAAATGTCTGGTTGGAACTGAAACGCAAGAAAATTGAAATAAGGTTATGTAAGAATAGCATAAAGTGACAGAGTATATTTCTACCCTGGAAGAACTTCTCTGGGGTGCAGAATATATCCGAACACCCGAACATGGTTCAGTGGAAATTCAAGCAGCTCTGGGGAATATTTTGCCCAAGATAGAAAGAAAAACTTAAAAAATACCAATCATCATTAGCTGACAAATTTTAGTATTTTGGGTTGTGACTGCATCATAACATCTATTTTCAATGGAAATCAGGTGAAAACTGCTAAGTTACAAAAAAACTACGGATCTGCGCTAAAAATTCTAGTTTTCTAGGTGAATACTTGAAAGTTGGCTTTTCTTTACTTTTTGATTGGTATGCAGGAAAAACAATGTATTCGTGGTAGGATGGGTTGGGTAATTTTAACTATAAATCGCGTTCTTGTTTAACCCTCTGTCGGTTGCAATATTAAACTGACGCATTTGGTCGCAGTGTGCCAAAACGAACAATCGAAAGAATTGCAATATTCTACGTTTTAATTTCAATGATAGAGTCTTAAAAACAATAAGAGATTTTCATAGTACTATTCAGACATAACAAAATCTGATATTTATTATTGTAATAAAGAAAAAGAATTAAAAATAGCATAAAATTTAACTTACATCATCCGGATAATTAATTCAATATCTTAGTTAAAAATTATCCTTTATGATGTGAAATCTGAGGAATATTAATTCTAAATTATTGTTTCTGAACTCATGTCCAGATAATAACAATTCACTAACACAAATATCACAGGTAATACTTTCAGGTCCTAGGCTAGTCATATTGATCGCTGACAGTCCATGAAGCTATTGTAAAATAACCCCAAAATAGATTATTTTTAGCCATAAACTGTGAATCTACAGGTAGTAGCTGTAGATTTGCATATTGCACCACTTTTTTTTGCTAGGTAAGTGTATAAGACAGGATTTTGTAAGTGTATGTTCAACCGCAATAAACCAAAAATAATTTGAAAATTGTATACATATTAAGGTAAATTTAATTACATTGATGTGTTAGCATAAAATAAATAAATAAATAAACATCAAGGATTACAAAATATTATATCACGTACCTTTAAGACGTGAAACGCGAGCAGGCGCATTGTGTCAAATAGTGAAATTATGGTGAAAACCAAACTAAATAAAGCGCGCGAATTTATTGAATTGGTTGGCGCCATACATCCGGTAAAGATAGGAGACTACCAGGAATTTCAGACTTCGAACCCCCAAAACAATGGAAAGGCGAACGAAAATGTATGAGGTGTGCGAAAAAGTTCAGTTGCGACTGACGGAGGGTTAACAACCTCGATGTTCCTTACTTGAAAGATGAGTTAATTACTAAGAAATTTACATATGTAGCTGAAATTAGAGAAAATCGACAATTGTTCATATTTTAAAAAAAGATGCACTTCTGAGCTAAGATTACAAGACTAAAAATGAGAGTTAATATTTTTTTATAATTATTTAATATTTTTTCAAAACATTTTTCAAAAAATTGTTTTTAATTTTGAAAAAACTTTTTTAAAATGATGGTCATGATTCACATTAAATTAAAGACAAAAAATTTACAAACAAAATGGGACTTATTTCAGGTTTTTAAGTTGTATAGTTCTAGAGTTTTAGCTGTTTAAAAATACCAGGAAAAACAACTTTACAAAAGTTCTTTGGACATTAGAAAATTACTACAGCCAAAATAAAGGTGATAGCAAACAAAACTTGGAATATTATATCTATAATGTTAGTACTAGTTTCTTATAAAAAAATCATGAACAAAGAGAGGGATCTTTGGTTTTTTAGTTGTTTTGTATAAAAATCTTCGAATTTGGACTTTTTCACTCCTCTTGGTCATTGCTTTCTAATTAAGGTACAGAGCCCAAACTTTGCCTGAATAGTTTTCTCTGTAGGTCTAAAAAATTGAGGGGGTGCCGTGGCAAATTCATAACACTTTATTTTTTCCTATAGAAAAGTGGGCCACCCTAATATACATGAAAATTGGTCCCACATAACAAAAAAAAGATTTATTAATTTCAGTCTTGACTGCTCATTGATCATCTATCTATAGTATTAAAAGGAAATTTTGGGTGGTCTGGGTTTATTAGTACATGCAAAATGTGCTTCCAGAATTTTCTTATCCCTTTCAGTCCTAGATCACCCGAGATTCTCATTGAATCCATTGGAAAAATTGGGCTGGCTAAGACTGAAAGGGTTGAGAATAGGAATGCACACTAGATAAAGTTTGCAGTGAAATAAACCAAACCAATAACCCATTCTTTAATCTTCAGCATTTTTATTTTACTAGAAATGTTCTCATGACTTTAAAAACAGCATAAATTGATTTAAAAAAATTTTATGTATCCCAATTTACTTTAAAGCTTCATTGCAAACGAAAACAAATACAAATACTTTAAAAGTATGAAGAGTATTTTTACTTGCTCAACTGGAAAATGGAACATTTGCAGAAAATTTTGAGACTACATTTTTTTTAACTTAAAAAATATTCATACATAGTGAGGCTTGCCATATTTTCTCCCAGGATATATTTTTAAAATTTCTTAATAAATGTGCTCTATAAAACTACCAAAGATTACAAACTAAGAAAACACTATTCAAACTAATAAACGTTAATCAGAAATATACATTATATTTTCATTTAACATCATTTTTTCAAAAGTTGTTTGATTGACTTAATTTTTATCAGATAATTCACTGAAAGTAAGTTTTTTGAAGTAGTACAAACTATAGAAAATGTAAAAAAAAAACAATTTTAAACAGATTGGTCAAGATTTTTTCATAAGAATGTCTGGGAAATCTTAAATTATATGAAACCCCGGACGTATGTTAAGCCTATACATTAGGGTTATGATTTTTTTCAGATTTAAACAGTTCACAGTTCGGGCACTTTTTCCAGGACTGTAGATCAGCTAGAAACAAGCATTTTCGCACAAAAGTACTTTTTACATTAAAAGTTTAGTAGAAGGCCTAATTACTGTTATTTCACTGGCCTTTATTATTTAAAACATCAATTTAACAACAAATGGCATCATATGAGGGTATTTCTTCGAAGAAATTCGGATTTAATTCGTTTCGTCCACCAGTAGTGCATTATAAGCTTTGGTGAGTGCTACGTCCCTAAGTAGCACTTTTTAATCTTAAATTATAGGGACCATAGGGTACAGTTAACACATAAATATAAATGATCCATTTAATTATGTTCTAAAGAACACATTTGAACCAGTTTTATAACAATATAAATATCAAAATATATTTTTTAAATTCTGAAAATAGGTAGTTTTTTCCACTTTTTTTCAAATTTAGGGCTCTATAGGCAAACCCTAGAGTTAACTTATAGGGGTTAAACTTCACACACTATCTTTTGGGACCAAAAGGAATGGGAAAAGCCCTGGGGAGTGAGGTTTTTGGAAAAAAAGTTTTTTTTCCGAGACACCCTAGTGATTGCTTATTAGAAAGTGAAATGATGTTGAGCGCGCAAGGTTTTTTCTCAATACAAAGAAAATAATACCATAAAATTAACATATGGGCAAAAGTTCATCGAATGTAACATCAGGCTTTTAAATATTTTTCAAAAAGTCTCAGAATCATAACCCTACTATACATAGTAGAGTTTTGGCTTAAACAGGAAAACTTTCACCCATAATTAAGAAAAGAAAATAATAGTTTCAACTTACCAACACATGCATTTAGTATGGGTATTTTACTGGAAGGATCAATAAAATAAGATTCAGAAGATCCTTGTCGGACCTTGCAAAAACATGGAATACTTTTACAATAAGAGCCTATATGTCTAGGGCAATCAGCATTATTTTTGCAGGGAATAGCTATAGATGTATCTAGTCAAAAATAACAATAATTATTAACTTTTCAACATAATTATTAATAAAGCTTAAAAAGTTTCAATTATACTAACTTTTGATACACAATGCAATTTCTGTGCTATTCATATCTGAGAGAGCATGTTGGATTTTCAAGCTGCAAACTAGAGAGCAGTTGATAACATCTCTTGTGTGAAGAGGAGACAGAACATTTTGACAAAACTCCACATGACCTGAAAACAATAAAATTTCAGTCAGGAATTTTTTGTTACATGCACCTAAATTATGAAAATTATAAAACAAAAAACTATCACATATTTTTTATTATTACACTTATGCTATAAGCACTGAGAGAAGTTTAAGACATGCTTCATTTGCTCAACAGTCAATTCAGCAGGTGATGTAGTGCAGGGGTGCAGAATATGTCCGAACGAGGTTCGGGGGAAATTCAAGCAGCTCTGGGGAAATTTTTGCCCCCAAGATAGAAAGAAAAACTAAAAAACACTAATCATCAATAGCTGACTAACAAGTATTTTGGGTAGTGACTGCATCATATCCTCCAATTTCAACGAAAATCAGGTGAAAACTGCGGAGTTACGGATGTTGTGTCGGAAAACTACGGATCTGCGCTAAACATCTTCGCTTTCTTGGTGAATACCTGAAAGTTGGCTTTTCCTTGCTTTCCGTTTGGTATGCAGAAAAAACAAAATATTTGTGGCAGGATGGGTAATTTTCATAATAATTACATTCTTGTTTAATCTCACTGATGTTATTTTCTAAAAAGTTAAGTTAATTGAGGAAAAGTTTACATTTAGCTTAAATTTAAGAAAAATAGACAGTTTTTTTATATTTTAAGAAAAGGCACTTCTGAGCTATAAGAGTGTGTAAGAAAGACTGAAAAGGAGAGTAAATAACATTAAAATTTAAATCTATGGATTATGGGAAAATTATTGAATCTGAAAGAAGTTTAATAATTGAAAAAACATTTTTTTTAAGGAAACCACATTTTGGGGGAAATTTTAGAGAAAAAATGTGTTCTGGGGAAATTTTGCACCCTGAAGTATATTCTGCACCCCTGATGTAGTGGAACATTTTCACTCACTAATTAAAGTAATTTTTATTCTGATATGGTAAAAGTTTCAAAAAAGGGAAACAAAAGGATTTACAAAAAAGGGAAACAAAAACTAATAACTCTATTCATTAATGTGTAAATACCTATGATTATCTCGACTGTAGATTCTTTAAATTCCACATTGATCAGGTTTTTTGTTGATGACAGCGATATATAAACAACCAAGCAACATAGGCAGCATTCGAAATTCCACTGGATCACTCCAGACCAGTGGCGAAAAAATATCCCACTCCTCTAGTTTTAGCCCCATTTTTCCCTGCTATATACCTGATTAAATATCTGCCTTTAAAACATCTCCCTTGCCCTTCAAACTTCATTTACTGACCTTATCATACAGACTGAAGACACGTCGAAAATCCATGTATAAGTAAGTCTAAGGTTTGTAAATGGGTTACGGTACCTCGGACACTTGTGGACAAGCTTACATTTATAAATTTTAAATTTACATTTTATTTAAGTTTAGGTTCCCCATTTACCATGCCGCTAAATCTGAAAACAATCAAAGCTTATTGACTCTTCTATAGTTGTGCAGGTGAATTAAATAAACGGCCGACGAGATAATATGTAAGTTCCTAAGTTTATTTTATTTCTTATCTACTATTTCTTTGGAAATCGTACCACGGGCAATGAAAACTAGCCATTAACTCACTGGTTCCAAAAGTGGGCGGGTACCGCCCCCTGGAGGGCGTTTAGGAATTCCAGGGGGGGGCGGTGATGAGTTGAAATGAAATTGGGGGGCATTGTTGAAGTAAAAGGGGGGATTGACTGCTTTTAAATTCTTACTTTGTCATTTTTGTGAGAAAAACATTAAAAAATCCAGGTAAAAATAGCTTAAATCCCTTTTTTACATGTTAAAATTCAAAACTTTTCCCCCGGGAGGACCCCTAGGCTCCCCCTTATATTTAGGGATTCAGATAAACGTGATTTTTATGACTTTTAAGATGAATACACAGGAAATTTTCAGTAGGATTTACCGAATTCCTTTCTCCTTTCGGACGTAGACAAAGATTTTATTATATACTTACATTCAGAATAAAGTTCAGAATTTAGTTTAGTTTTAGAATAAAGTAAATAATTATTCATAGAAAACTTAACTTATTGTCCATATATACTAGCTTTTAAATTTATTTTGTTTGGTTTTAAATGAAAGTATTTTTACTACAAAATGTAGGCAAATTAGAGGCACAAATTTTTAAGGGTGCAGTAGAAAATGTTTTTTTTAAAGGGGATGTGGTCCCAAAAAGTTTCGGAACCTATGCATTAGCTAACAGAGCAATCAGATGGGGAATGTCTGCTTTTTGTTTTTTATAACTGTATATCATAAAATGGCCTGAAATCTGGAACAAAATTCACAATTCCAGAAATGCAGCTATTCTGGCGATTCCAGATTTGAGAATTTGAACTAGTAGGTTTTCATCTACTATCTTTTAACACTCAAGCAGCATTTAAATAGAAAATACGACTGAATTTCAACATTAAAAAGTAATTTTAGATTATTAGGGGCTGCTACCTCCAAACCCAGGTTCAGCCCTAACTGATCTTTGAAAAGGCTTTAAAATTATCTTCAGTACTTCGGTATCCTGTCGACTGTTCAGTTGCCGTCTAATTCAGCGGCACATCAATAGAAAAGTCTATCGGATTTGATAAAGTTTATGATTAAGTGGTACGGTCGACGGTATAATACGTAAGAACCTTATCTTCAAATAACTTGATAAAACTTTTTATCACCTAGTAACTTTTCAAACAATTATTTAGTCAGATATAGGATTTTGCAGGTTTTGTAAACCCAAACAATAACATTTCTTGGATCCCCATCAAAATCCCTTTCTAATGACTGGTAGAACTTAATAGCGAACTGCTACCACATATTACTAAATCAAAGTGCATAATATTAAAGTGTAAATTATTATACATAATTTCTAAAAATGAAAACCTTGCAAAAGTAATGAATCCAATATGCCAGCACATATTACAGAAACCTGAATAACATGCTGTTGTGTTGTTGTTCCACACCCCTATTGGCCAGCAGTGCTAGACCAGGTCTATGAAGTCATACACCCTGAAAAAATCCAACACCGTCAAAGGATCATCAGCCAGATCCTGTTTGGAGAGCCCCAGGCACACGAGGATGTGGTGAGGCGAAGCCTGCTCAGTAGAACAGTTGGTACAAATTTCAAACCTCTTGGATCCTTCAGAAAATTTCAATGATTTAATGTGACCACTTCGAAAGTGGGAAAGAATAGTTTGTTCTTGTCTATTAAAACCTTGAGCCAGGGAGCCTCTAGGTCTAGAACACTGATACCATGGGTGCTCTGGAGGACATTCAAAGTGGTCTGTTCTTGTGTTTTTATTTTTGAGAAGATCTCCAAAAAGGTGAGGGGTGCTGGCGGCACGGAGGCTTCCCAAGCACCAGCCTTGGCCAAGGTGTCCATTAATTAGGGTGTATTGATAAAAAACTTTTTTTGGATTTTGATGATGTGTTAGTAGTGCGGAAAAGTTATCTAAGGTGGCAGAGAGTGCCTGAGACTTTTTCCAGGTCCGCTAACACACTTTTCCCCATCAAAATTCAAAAAAGTTTTTTTGATACAACCTAGTGTCCATGCTGTTGTTGACATATTGAACCCACTTCGAAACTTATACCTAAAAAACCTTTTTCCTTTTTTCAAAATGATCTATATTACGCAAATAATACTAAATTTTGACAAATGATAATGATATAATATTTTATATAGTGCAGTATGAGGTTCATCTAAGAAATCCGGCCATAGGCCAAAAAATGAGGATAAAATATTAGATTCTAGTAACCCAGATTTATAGAAGTTGAATTGCTTAGTCAATAAAATGACAACACCAAATGTCACCCAGGCCTGAACTCTTTAGATTTACCCAGAAATAGAAATTAAGTCCTAAAAGTTGCATACCATTTATTAGAGAAGGAGATAATTAAATACTACTTTTTCTTTATTATGATGCTCTATTTACTTCATTAATTCTTATTCAGTAGGGTTAAAGCTTTTAATCAAATATATATAGTGTAAATATCTATTTTGGCAAAAAAAATCTCTACAACTTATTGATGAAAGAAAATGTGAACAATAACATTGAAAACAAGGAAAAAACACATCATTCCGATAATTTCAGGGGAAATTATTCGACATGTGGAAATATCCAGAGTTGGTTTATCAATACCATGCTTATTCAGAAGGTTAAAATGCTCTATGTTAACAAACAAATAAGATATTATCACTGAAAATGATGAAAATTAAATAACTAAACATAAAGAATCCAATAAATTAAAATGTAACCTTTTATGGCGTGACAAAATAAATAAGATATTACCTTGAACAAAGAAAACTCCAAAATTTAAAAATGCGGCCCAAAAGAGACAGCTTTTTATAAATTGCTTCTTATACATCACATGAGTTTTAAGAAAGAACATATTATCACAGATAAAAGCGATTGTAGAAAATTATATTAAAGAAAATATAATTTGAAATAATCACTTCGACATACTCATTGCTTTATTTATTTACAAAATCGTTGTTTATTGGTGTTGCCACAAAAACCTCAAAATATTCTAATGTAAATATGACGATGCCACTTTTGTCAGAAGGAACATTTTTGTTCTTAATTTACTGATTTGTTAAGATATTCGGCGTATTATAATTTAAATTTAGTTAATTGCTTTTTATTATTTTTCTAAAGGCGGCTACCACGCGGTTTGCGACAGCGATTCTGCGACAAAAATTGAACACGAAGTGTATATTTGGACCGAAGTGTATATTTGGACGGCCAAAACGGCCAGTGGCGCATGCGCTGTAGGTCTCGTGATGACGTAGCAGTCTCGGCGCTTAGTGATGGAACCAATGGTACGCCTAGCCGTGGAAGTTATAGTAGAGTTTAGTTGAAAAATAGCCGTGCAAATATACAGTGCCTATTTGGACGGCCAAAACGGCCAGTGGCGCATGAGCTGTAGGTCTCGTGATGACGTAGCAGTCTCGGCGCTTAGTGATGGAACCAATGGTACGCCTAGCCGTGGAAGTTATAGTAGAGTTTAGTTGAAAAATAGCCGTGCAAATATACAGTGCCGTCGCAGAATCGCTGTCGCGAACCGAGTGGTCTCGCCTTCATGCTTTGGTTCAAGCCAAGGTTAGGTTCAAGCAGTTGAGATTTTTAACGTGACATTTATCCCTCGGTTTCTTAACCGTACCGTTTTCACTGAGTCTGTTTTTGTTTACTTTTTCACCACAACACACAGCACATTGCCTGTGTTTTTTTTAAGAATTCTAGAAAATCATATAGTAAAGTTATTGGAAATGTTGGCCTATTATTTATTATGTCTAGAACAAGAGGAGGAAGAGGAAGAACAAAGGCGGGCAGATCCGCTTGATTTAAGTAATGAAGAATTCTTTTCTCTCTATCGCACAGACCAAGAAACATTCCTTCACACTTGCAATATCCTGAAAAAAGATTTAAAACCCAAAACCAACGGATATTCCGTGGAACTACAGGTATTTTTCTACTCAAAGTTCAAAGTTATCACAAAATATAAAATAAATATTCAATAGTAGTACATATATGTTCAAATTATATTCTTGGTATTTCTTTAACAATTGTTTAATATTTTGTGGTAAATTTAAAGAATCCGGGGTTCAATTCCGTTAGAGTCCCCGCTTAATATTCAAATATGAACAACTTTTTTAAAATTTTTAATGATAACCTGAACAGTTAAATCTAATTAAACATTTTAATCTTTGAGTTTGAAATTATTTAGCAATATTTATACTTTTTGGTGTCCAAAAGAGATTGGCGATATTTAGCGGGAACTCTAACAGAATTGAACAGAATCCGAACAGGCGAAATTTTTTGGCAAAATTTGGTGTTGCCAATGCCGTTTATTAGCCTATTCTATCGCCATTTTTTGACGCAGGCCTGGGTATAATTAAGATGAGCCGATTTTGTATATTTGTAAATAAACAACTCCCACTACTGACATATCGCTACCTCAGAGCAACAGTGGGACATCTAC
The DNA here is from genome assembly GCA_024610705.1 of Tetragnatha versicolor. Classification (NCBI taxonomy): domain Eukaryota; kingdom Metazoa; phylum Arthropoda; class Arachnida; order Araneae; family Tetragnathidae; genus Tetragnatha; species Tetragnatha versicolor. Next base: position 914,996 of record JANDEH010000050.1, on the reverse strand, counting down.
AAATGGTCTGGCCGAGAAAATCTTTTTTGTTATACGATTTTCATCCACTCTGCTTAGGTGCTGTTGGGAGTAATAGTCATATATCGCTACCTCAGAGCAACAGTCGGACATCTACAAAGCATACTACTTTTGCACTGAAATCTACGGTTCTTACGTATTATCCCGTCTACCGTACCGCTGAATCCGAACACGGTAAACAACCAATTGACTTTTCTATGGATGTGCCGCTGAATTAGACAGTCACGAAACGGTCGACGGAATAATACGTAAGTACCAAATCTACATCTGCAATATACTTGAACACATCATAACCTTAAAACACAAAAAATGGAAGATGTCTCACTGTTGCTCTAAGGTAACGATATGCTCAAGTGAAAGGAATTTTAGTTTACTAAAAGCATATTTTCCCCCGATTTTTTTACCTAATATTATTAATCATATCTTATAAAATGACAGAATAAAGCAATTCTTGTTAATAATTAATTGCAATCAGAATAAGTGGATATTCTCTTTTAGTGTAATTATAAAGTGTTTTACTTAGAAAATTTTTACTTTAACTGTTCATAACAGAGTGTATGCTTTCAAAAAGTCATTATCCTGGCATCCATATAACTCTTAAACGAAACTGACTAAAAAATGAAATTTGGATATGTTAGAGGTATCATGATTTTATGGTGAATGTGAAATTAGAAGCCTTAAATAAAAATAAATGGCGAAGGAATTACTATAAAAATATCATTATCCTGGCATCCACATCTCCTAAACAAAAAGGAGTATTTTATTGAAATTTGGATATGTTAGGAGGGTATCATGATTTTATGGTTATTGTGAAATTTTGAGGTCTAAATCTGAAAAAATAAAGAAATGGTGGAATGCTAAAAATCATCATTTCCCTAGCGCGTCATTATCCTGGCATCCATATCTCCTAAATGAAAAGGAGTATATTATTGAAATTTGGATATGTATGAGGTATCATTATTTTATGGTGAATGTGAAATTTGTATTTCTCAAGTCATTACCTTTCAGAAAAACTAAACCTCATTACTCTAACATAAAAAATTGCACGTATCACCTTTTGCTCCTTGACTAAGTAGTCGATTTAGACTCAGATGTTTAGATCAAAATTTTTTTAAATCTAAAATGTTTTAAACTTTACTGCCGCTTATTGGATATCACTTAGGATGTGGTCATCTAACATTTAAAAAAAAATCAGAAGTTTTGAAGGAATTTTAATTTTCTAAAATTGTTGTCCTCAATTTTTCACATTTCTAGAAAAGAATCACCCATCCCATGTAGCAAGTTACCTTTATTATTTAGGACCTGCCATGCATCTTTCAGTCTGGCTTTATTGGCACTTCTGGAAACATTTGTAAAACATGTTCCCATACTTGATTCCAGTTTATGTTTCTGACCTACATGCCAATTATTGAACAATATTATTCTGAAACAGGGAATATTATTTTTCCAGAGACCTTTAACCCTTATTGTAGGTGTAGACTCAGAGCAAAATAAAATATTTAAATCCAACCATCTTTTAAAACTATAATAAGTTCAAGTAAATTTGGGTTGTTTTACCTATGGCTAATTGTCTTCATCATGGGTGAAATATTTTAGCTTAAGAAAGATAAAATCTTACTGGAGTTGAATTGTTAGAGTGTTCATGATAAGACAAAAATAAGTCTGTAGATGTGTTACTATTAAAAAAAGCCCGAAGTTAGGCGGATAATGTGATAAATTCAATGGCATTCATCAATGAGTATTTATCACTTTGCCTGAAATTAGTGGGCATTATTATTAATGCCCGGACTTATCACATTGCCTTTAACAGATATATAGGTGAGTGCAGTTTTTCATTGTTTCAATCCACCTCTGCCAAGAAAAACATTATACTTTTTAATAATGAATATTACTTATTTTTACCCATTTCAATGTATACTAGTATTAAGTATGTACTTTATTCTTATGAACCTAATACATGTCTTATTTTCTTCAATCATTAACCATGTTCCAGGTACTCTCCACACTGAGATTGCTTGGTTCCGGATCATTTCAAGATATCATTGCTGAAGATGATTTCTTACGTATGTCCCAAGCCACAGTGTCCAGAAGTCTGAACAAAGTGGTAGCTACACTTGTAAATAATATGAAGGAACACATTAAATTTCCCATAACTAGCCAAGACCAGCTTACTATGAAGAAAGGGTTTTACAAAAAATGTGGGATGCCGAATGTACTGGGTGTTGTTGATTGCATCCACATAGAGATACCTAAGGAGAATTTAGCTGAAAATGCTAAATATCTTAACAGAAAAGGCACACACAGCATGAACGTTCTACTTGTAAGTAACATTTTATTATTAACCTTCTTTTTTTATTAATACAGTCGAGTCCGCTTAATGTGATCGCAATTGTCCGAGACTAAACTGATAACATTATCCGATCGATAACAATAAGTGATCTCACATCAAAAAGCAGCAAACAGTGTAACTAGATTGTTTGCTTTAAAATCAAAATAATGTAATTATTTAATCGTAATAAATGTATTAAAACACTATTTGTAAAATTAGAAGGGGGAAAATATAAGAGTAATTCAATTAAAAGTAAAATAATCGCTTACTTTTGTATTTTTAGAAAAAAGGTCTCTCTTTTTTTCCACTCAATAAACCACATATTTATTACATAATCTGAATTCCAGTAAACAAGGGAAAATTAAAATCTCTTATCAGACATCTGCAAAGCGTCGATCTTGGTGGTTTCTTTAACACGGGAGCAGTCGCACCTATCAAACAAACGCGGGTGGGTATGTTATACCCAGGAATGGATTCTCCCATTTCAACACTCAACCTGCTTGGTTTTACTAATAATATTACTCAAAATCAGACATAAAACAATAAATACTTTAAATGAAAATAATTTTCTCTCATTTATTGTGCAATCCTTACAAATTGGAGTTATGTGTTCCATACAAATATATTTATGGCACAGTTCAAAACAGTGTTGTATTTTCAGGTCCTTTTTTGCTACCGCAAACATCACATATTTTCGAATCCCATTTTTATTCTTTTTGACTATGTTTTCTTCTTATGGGGTAGTTTTTGATGATGTATCAAAGACATTTTTTGAATGTATCTTTGAAGGTGCTTGAGAATCATTTGTATATTTAGAGATTGCAGTCATAATATTTTTCACCACCACTCTGGCATTGGTTCTAAACTTTTCTTTCATTCATTTTATTCCACTTTTACCTAGGTAATATTCTACATTTTCCGCAGAATTGAGGCTTTCTGAATTTTCCTCATCAATTTTATCTTATTCTTCGTCCACTTCCATTGTTTCCTCATCATATTGACCATCATAAACTCCAATATCTTCTTAATATTCACTAAAATAATAATCAACATCCTTGGAAACTGTCTCAATCAAAGAACGAAGCCATTTCATTTCATCCTCCTAACTCAGGTACCGCTCCATACCTGCCGAATAAATGGAATCCACAGCCAAAACTGACACGTCTACGGGCACGCGCGTGGGTGTATCATACTCAAAAGCCTCGATTCCCGGAAACGGTGCATTCCTAAATTTTTATCTAACCTTGCAACTTGAAGAATGTGACCTTGAACTCAGCTACACGAGGGCACACAAAAAAAAGGAAAAAAGGGGGCGCACTATGCAACTTAGAATGTGCGCCTGGGTATGAGATACCCAGTGCGACTGCTCCCGGGTTAACAGTTTAACTAATCACAAGCATGGATTTGAACCCCCCCATAACCGTTTTCTTTCAATGTATGCGAAATGTTTTCTTTTTATTACTCATTCTACTGAGTTTCAGAAAAAAAGAAGTGCCAGAAGCTCTCACAGGGCAGATGTTTACTTGTAAAAATTGACCTTCAAAATGAAACTCGAACTCAAAAGCGGTCGTTTTAAAGGGGATGTGGACAAATTTTGATAATATTAAGCAGAGTGATGATTCATAGTTGATCACATTAAACCAGTGGTTCCCAACTCAAATATGTCCGCGGACCACTTCACGTAAATTTGAACCTCCGCGGACCATCTCTATCCCTACCTTTATCTTCAAAATTTTAACCTTTTTTTCAATGCATTCAATTCTCACAGATGGTCAAAAGTTTTGTCTTTTTTATGAAATAAGAGAAACTGAGTTTTAAGTATTATGTTTCTAAATTGGAATTGAAAATCAAATAATCTATTAAACTTCAAAGGAAAATTAATATTAATTTTATATTAAATTATTTATAAATATACCTTTTATAAAAAAAACATTTAACTATTCTTATCAAGATCTCACCAAAATTCAACAAATGAAATAAAATACATTATTAATTACGATTGTTTTTATACAGTCAACTAAATTAGGAAATGTTATACGAAAATTCTTTTTTTCAGCAATATTTAAATTTCCAAAGCAATATTAAAGCAATTAACAAATAAAAATTTCAATTTATCTCATATGAGAGGCTTAACCATGTAACTTTATCTTGGTAACTTATCTTTTGTGTAATTGTTCAGGTGAGTGGAAATAATGATGGTTTTAATCCATCCCAGTGTCCGCTCATTGATCTATTAACCCTGGAAGGGTTCACACCTACACCCAAGTTACAAGTTTAAAAAACATCATTATAAAATAGTTATTATTTTTTCTTTTCATAACCAACAACAAAAGTAATATTACAAATATTATTAGAAGATTTAAATTTGAAAGAAAGTACTTAGCTTGAAATTAAACTGCAGGACAGATGAGATGACTAGGAATTATGTTGATCACAAAAAAAGTAAACTTTACATGCACTGAGTGCAGGAAATTCTACAGGCGAGGCTAACTGATGTTCTCCCGAAAGAAACCGCGTCGAAAGTAAGTATGTAATTATTTCAAAGGAGCGATTAAAAAAGAAGACAATTTATGTGCTCAAAAACTTTCGCATTTCAATAATTTTTTCTTATTGCCCATTTCGTATGTACTATGTAATAAACTACTTTTGAATAAAGTAAGTGAAACGAACAAATATGATTCATAGGATAAAAGAGAAGATTTTTTTACTTATGACACCGTAGGATTTTTTATTTATGTATTTTGCATCCATGGTTTTTTACTACTTCCTGAAAGGTGTTGTAATGAGGAAAACTATTTTTTTGAATTTCCACACATTTTTTTTGGATAAGTTTAAAAATCTTCTCACGGACCACCTCCAAAGGCCTCACGGACCACCAGTGGTCCGTGGACCACCTGTTGGGAACCACTGCATTAAACGGTGTATTTTACATTAAATTAAATAGAAATGATCGGGACCTGTCAATTTCGATAACATTATCCAATTGATAACATTAACCGTGATCACATTAAGCGGATTCGACTGTATCTGCAAATATGACTAAATCACAGTTATGAAATTTTGGCTCTCTACTCTTCCATTTTTTTGAATACCTATCTTATAATGAAATAAAATATTTAAAAATGAGGTACTTGCCTAATACCCTGTCAACCGTGCCACTAAGTTTGAAAATGTAGCCAAAGCCTGCTAACTGCTTCTCTGATCTGAAAACATCCCCAAAAAAGAACACTAGACATTACCGACATCAGAACTTAAAATTTACTTTATTGATCAAGCAATTAAATTCAAAATTCACAGAAATGCTATGAATAAATATAGGGTGGCCACAGACCTGGAAAACCTGGAATTGTCAGGAAAAATTAAAAGAACCTGAAATTATCAGGGAATTTTAGAAATTCTGATAAGTTGCATGTGTCAGATTTTCAAAAACAAACAAGTGTTCCGTATGCTGTTTTTTTATGGTTAAATGAAATATCTAGTCAATTTTTAAAAAAATGTACAGGTAATTAATATTTTAATTTAAAACATGTGACTAACATGATTTAATTAAAAAAACATGTGACTGAAAACGCTTATTGTTTAAAGATGTGAACTATCATACCATCAACTCCATTGCTTTTCAACTATGTTTATCGTATGCTGACGTCAACATACGATGATCCCTAACTCTTGGCGTTTTCGCGTGCTTTTAAAAAGTGGGTTTTTGTTAATTTTTTGGCAAACAAAAAATTTCTCGATCCGCCTCAAATTTTGGGTAGTTGCTTATTTTTGCCCGAAGAATCGATTAAAAAAATATTTTTATATTATTTTTCCTGTTTTCCGCGATTTTTACAGTCATTCTCCTGTTTCCTAGATTATTAAAATATAAAATATCAGGGAGAATCCTACCTGATTATCAGGGAAAACCTGGAATTATCAGGGAATTTTGAAAAGTTTTGTGTGGCCACCCTGAAATGTTATATTAAATAATATAATCACAAAAGAGTTATATTTATTTAGGCCTTTTAATCTCTTCAAAGGCCGCATACAAACGTTCTATGGGTTCGATCACATTACTGTAAATGATAAAATGAGATTAACCCTTAATTTGTTCCATTTTTTATACTTTAGTAGTTTTTGATGTGTCTTCTACGGTAGTGCAGTCATAATAATAAAGTTCAGGTGAAATAACCCAAACAGCTAGAAAAAAAGATTTTTTTTGCAGGTCTGTGGTATCTACCTGAAAATCATATTTTCAAAATTCAGTTTTATTGAATGTATTGTATTTTTACTGTCATACCAACCATTTGATTCTTATCTAGGTATAACCTGTGTGGTTTTTTTGAAGCTCACTATAAGCATGTTTGAGGGATTTTCAATTTGAAACAAAAAAAGTCATCAATCTTTTTTTACAGGCCTGTGATGCTAATGGTTTGATTACAAATGTAGTAGCCCGCTGGCCTGGAGCTGCCGAGGATTCAGATGTGTGGAAAAACTCTAATCTCCGAAGTCATCTTGAAGAGTCCAGCTACAGCGGTTACTTTTTGGGAGACAATAGTTTCTCCTGTGATCCTTGGCTAGTGACACCATATCTAGAGCCAAAGAAAGATTTTGAAATAGCTTTCAATGAAAAAATTCAAAAAGGGATGGCTGTGATAGAACGAGTCAGCAGGACTTTAAAAACTAGGTTTCGCTGTTTGCAGCAGTTAGATAAGGGTAACACCCTACTGGGCTACAGGCCAGAGAAAGTGTGTCGCATCGTCACAGCGTGTTGTATTTTACACAACATTTGGCATAAAAAAAACGCTGAGCCTTCACAGGATGAAGCAATACCTGATGATCTCATTCAGTCGCAGTGGCCCCTTATAGACCTCGAAGACAAAGATCTGACACCGAGTGAACAGGGATTCAGGCTGAGAGATGAACTTGCCATTAGTTTACATAGAACGCACAATGTGAGAAATGTTGAAGTGAGGGAAAGGGCAAATTCTCAGTCGGAACTTGCTTCAGATTTGCTTAATGGTAACTGCAATACCATGGGGTCTGACGTTTCCAGTGGGGCAGACATTGAATATAGGTTAGTAAGTGCTGAGCTAGAAAATGAAGAGCAAGCTCTCAGAGAACAACGATCCAGATTAAGGAATGAACTTGCAGCTAGTTTGCTTGTCAACGATGATATGGATTTTGATGTATCCAGTAGGGATGATGAGGAGTCTCAGTTCCAGGATGAAAACGTAGAACGAACCTTGAGAGAACAGAATTCCAAGTTGAGAGCCGAGCTAGCTTTAAAACTATCTACTGACATCGAAGGGGAATCCAAGTTGAGGGATGAACTTGCGGCTGATTTTCTTGATAGCGATATGAATGTTCATATGCCAAGTAGGGATGACGGGGAGTCTCAGTTGCAGGATGAAGACGTAGAACAAACCTTGAGAAAACAGAATTCCAAGTTGAGAGCCCAGCTAGCCTTAAAACTATCTACTGACATCAACAATGAAGAGCTAGCACTCAGAGAAGGGGGATCCAAGTTGAGGGATGAACATGCGGCTGATTTTCTTGATAACGATATGAATGTTCATATGCCAAGTAGGGATGACGGGGAGTCTCAGTTCCAAGATGAAGACGTAGAACAAACCTTGAGAGAACAGAATTCCAAGTTGAGAGCCGAGCTAGCTTTAAAACTATCTACTGGCATCGACAATGAAGAGCTAGCACACAGAGAAGGGGGATCCAAGTTGAGGGATGAACTTGCGGCTGATTTTCTTGATAACGATATGAATGTTGATATGCCAAGTAGGGATGGCGGGGAGTCTCAGTTCCAGGATGAAGACGTAGAACAAACCTTGAGAGAACAGAATTCCAAGTTGAGAGCCGAGCTAGCTTTAAAACTATCTACTGGCATCGACAATGAAGAGCTAGCACACAGAGAAGGGGGATCCAAGTTGAGGGATGAACTTGCGGCTGATTTTCTTGATAACGATATGAATGTTGATATGCCAAGTAGGGATGGCGGGGGGTCTCAGCTCCAGGGAGAAGACCTAGATCGAACGTTGAGAGAACAGGGATCCAAGTTGAGAGGCAAGCTAGCTTTAAAACTATCTACTGACATCGACAATGAAGAGTTAGCACTCAGAGAAGGGGGGTCCAAGTTGAGGGATGAACTTGCGGCTGATTTTCTAGATAACGATATGCTAAGTACGGATGACGAGGAGTCTCAGTTCCAGGATGAAGATGTAGAACGAACCTTGAGGGAACAGGGATCCAAGTTGAGAGACAAGCTAGCTTTAAAACTATCTACTGACATCGACAATGAAGAGTTAGCACTCAGAGAAGGGGGGTCCAAGTTGAGGGATGAACCTGCGGCTAATTTTCTTGATAACGATATGCTAAGTACGGATGACGAGGAGTCTCAGTTCCAGGATGAAGATGTAGAACGAACCTTGAGGGAACAGGGATCCAAGTTGAGAGACAAGCTAGCTTTAAAACTATCTACTGACATCGACAATGAAGAGTTAGCACTCAGAGAAGGGGGGTCCAAGTTGAGGGATGAAGTTGCGGCTGATTTTCTTGATAACGATATGCTAAGTACGGATGACGAGGAGTCTCAGTTCCAGGATGAAGATGTAGAACGAACCTTGAGGGAACAGGGATCCAAGTTGAGAGACAAGCTAGCTTTAAAACTATCTACTGACATCAACAATAAAGAGCTAGCACTCAGAGAAGGGGGATCGAAGTTGAAGGATGAACTTGCTGCTGATTTTCTTGATAACGATATGAATGTTGATATGCCAAGTAGGGATGACAGGGGGTCTCGGTTCCAGGGTAGGTTCCATGTAGAAAGAACCTTGAGTGAACAGGGATCCAAGTTGAGAGAGGAGTTAGATTCAAAACTATGTACAATCCTAGAAAAGGAAAAGTCAAGATCCAGGAAAAGACTTAAAATATAAGCGCTAGATTTTACTTATTTTAAGCCATTTGATTACCTCATTATATATTCTTATTTGAAATACCTTTACCATTAAAAATTCATTTATCTATGTTATACATAATTCCATTTTTAAAAAATTAAGTTTTGTTCATTTTAAGAAAAGTTATTTTCAATAGTTGATGTTCATTTTTTCTCAATGGTCTTCTTGAGGAATAGAATGGTGAAAAAAAAATTTCAATTATGTTTTTAATTAGTTGTGCAATGGGCAATTCCAGTATTTTTCTATATTTTGTATTCAATAGGAATTCAACCCAAGAAAGGAATATAGGGAATAAGTGGGTCATTTTCGTATGGCAAAATTTTTTTTACAAATTCTATCGGGCACAGCAAGAAAAAGATGCCAAATGGTATTTTAAACAAACCAGTTATTAAACTTCAAGACTTTTCTCAAAAGGGTAGATGGTCGTTGAACACGATATCTTTAAAACTTTTTTTTCAACTTTTGCCAATTGTGGCACTAAGATTTTTGATGAATAATCAAGTTTTTTAACTTAGAAAAAGGTCACGGTTATTAAAGGTCACACAAGCCTATTTATAAACAAATAATATTTATTGAATATTTCACAACTTATGAAAATACATACATTCTTAAAAGGCCACACAAGTTATCAATGATAGAAAAATAAACATTGCTAACTGATTAAAAATTTCAATAGTAGATTCAATTCAAGCAAAATAATCATTAAAAAAGTTAATATGTGAAATACATGGAAATTTCAATTTATGTGAAGGAAAGAGCAATGTACAAAGCTTCTAAGAACAAGACATTATAAAAGTAAACAAAAAATTAATCAAAATAAAAGAATTTTAAAACTTATAAATTGACAAGTTTCATTCAACAATGAAAAGCAAATCAAAATGTGGAAAAGTTATCATTAAAACCTCTCAAATACCCAATATACGTAGGAGCATTGCATAGGAGGAGTAATGAGCTCAGGAACATTTACTTATATTTTATTCATCACTGTCATCCTTACAAGGTGATCTCCAGGTGCCCCACTAAAAATAAAATGTTCATTTAAAACTTTTAATATATTTTAAAAGAAAAACAGATATTTAAAGTGATTATTACAGCATCTAATTATTTCTGGATTCAGCTTGACTGCTCTTTTCAATTGGAAAAAGTAACAAGGCTTGTTAACTAGGTTAATAGATGAAAATTATTCATTTTATAGCTTTAAAAATCATAGAGGAATAATTTGTACCAGTAGTGGCCAAGGTAATTATTTTTGGAAATAAATAAATTGTTTACTATTTTATGTGATGATAATACAGTAGAGCCCTGAGTATCTGCAGAATTGGGTGGCAAGGGTACCGCGGATAGTGAAAATCTGGGATAACCGGAAAAAAGACTAAAAATGAGGTGAAAACCAGAAAAAAATATTTCAGCATAAAAACTATGTTTTGTTGCACAAAAAACATGACATGTAAAACTTATAAAATATGTACAGTACAGCAGAAACCTTTGCCCTACATCTAAAATCTCTTCTAAAATTTGTTATCATTAAAAAAATTTTTCTTGGCACTCACGAATAATCTGCACAGCGGATAATTGGGGTTCTACTGTATAGAGCAGGGATGGCGAACCTGTGGCACGCGACCAATATTTCGGTGGCACGCGACATTCACTAAAAATGACACAAAAAATCTTTAGTACTACCAGATCCCCAAAACCAGATTCAGAAAACTTTTTAGCTAGCTGAAATTCAAAACATTTTCGGGGGAGGACCCTCGAACCCCCACTCACCGTTGGGCCGTTCAAATATTACGTAACAACATTTTCTTGGTCATTTTGGACTTCCTCCTCCCCTTTTGTCAGCAAGGTAAGCAAATCCCAACCGCCCTTATAATAATTACGTAAGGAAACTGACATTAAGCCGTTAGAAAACAAAATCATGGATGCAAAAGGAGCCTGATTATTTTACGCAAAAGGGGGCGAAGGGGCCCTGCCCCCCTCCGAAATTCGGACAAGGTATACCAAAACAAGTTAAACCCAGTTTCTTCGGGTAAAATTTTGGAATATTTTTTGGGGGAGTGCCCCCAAACCCCCCTTTTCTACTTCAAACTTTTTTATAATACTCATGAAAATCAAAATCCTACCTAAAAATGTCCGAAATTCGGACTTAGATGCACCAAAAACTTGTTCAAAACCCTGTTTTTAGGGTCAAATTTATAAAAATTATCTGCGGAGGACCCCCAGACCCCCTTTACTTGGAACTTCATTAACATTTTTTCTTAGATTAAATTCTAGAAAATGCAAATTCTACCTAAAATGTATTAAAAATCTGCATTAAACCTATTAAAGATGCATGAGAGGGACTGAGGAATAATTTTTGGCCCCTCCCGAAATAAATTTCTATATACACCACAGACTTTACGGCCCACCACTCGAGCACTTTAAGTTAGAAACTCCTGTTCTAAGCTATCGACACTCAAAGGAGGATTTCATTTTCCAAGGGTTTAAAGATAATTTATTAAAAAATAACAAGTGGCACACTTGAAACCTGAAAATTATAAACCGTATTATAAATGGCACACTGGTCGAAAAAGGTTAGCCATCCCTGGTATAGAGGTTTGTATCTTCTAGCCATTTTTTTAGTTAAAAAGAATAGAAAGTTTTATAAAACAGGGTTCATACTCTATCTAACATAGTAAAATTCAAGAGTTTTCAGGAGTAAATTAATAGAATTCAGGAGGTAAGGTGAATAATTGTTAACCTTAGGGGACATCCATAAATTACGTGAGGCGTTTTTTCCAAAATCTGGAACCCCCCTCCCCCAAGTAAGATTTACTTACAACTTTTTAAAAATAATTTGCAGTATCTTATCTGTGTGTATTCCTTTCTCATACTTAAAAAAAAGAAAATCGTATAATTTCTAACTTTAAAAGTTGACGTGAGATTTTAATCGACCCCCCTCCCCCCTTGGTGAGATTTTTCCAAACCCCTCCCCCCCTTTTTGACCTAATGTAATTTATGGATGCCCCCTTATACAATTTTACAAGAAAAAGAGTAAAATGATTTCAGAATGGAACAAACAATTGCAAAACAGGTTAGAATTCTGAATTTTATCGCTTTAAAAAAAATTATTTCCCTCCAAAGCAATAATAAAACCTCGTTTTGCTCTTAGACTAGGCTTACCATACGTCCGGGATTACCCCGGACAGTCCGGGGTTTTTAGAGCTGTCCGGGGAAATGTCCTGGGTCGCTAAATGTCCGGGGTTTCATACATTTACGATTTGCCAGACTTTTTTATGAAAAAATCATGACCAAACTATTTAAAATTGCTTTTTTTCGTTTTCTAACGTCTTTATTACTTCAGGAAACTTACTTTCAGTGAATTTTGTGATAAAAATTAAGTCAATCAAACAATTTTTGAAAAAGTAGTGTTAAATGAAAAAATAAAATTTGATATTTTTGTTTAATGTTTATTAGTTTGAATAGTTTTTTCGTAATTTTTATTCTTTGGTAATTTGATATGGCACTTATAAAGAAATTTCAAAAATATGACCTGGGTTGGCCCCGAGAAAATATGGTAAGCCTATCTTAGACAGATGTTTTTTCAGGAGTCAGAGGGTAAATTCAGGAGAAAAAACATAATTTTCCGGAGTTATAAGAGCCTTTAGAAAAATAAAGCAATTTTCAGGAGGTGTACAAACCCTGATCAAAATAATGAAAGATTTTTTCTTTAAAAAATAAAGATGTTAAATAACAATTAAAACGTAATCGTTATGCACTTTGCTTTTAAAATTTTGTTTGTATCTATGTTACCGCTAAAGTATATAATGCAGTTATTTCATAGAATACCTAGTTATTATATGGAATAACTGATCATGTCCGTTAAAGTGTGTAATATGTTATTAATTTGACACTTTAACTAGTTATTCTATGAAATAACTAGGTATTCTATAAATTAACTAATGAAAGACAGTTAAAGTGTAAAATGAACAATTATTATTATTATTTTCACTTTTGCGGTACAGCTTTCTTTTTTGACGTCTGATAATAGTGATTTTATCGGCTATTTGGAAAGTACTAGTAAGAGCACTCTTTAAATGCAATTTAAATCTTTTCATCAAAATATTTCAATACTTTTTTCATTAATTAGGATGTTTTTTAAATGATACCTTTAAGTAAAATTTCCGTCTTTGAGTTTAAGCATCTGTATTTTTCTCAATTTCCACTGGAAAAAAAAGTTGAAAAAAGATCTTGAGACCAACACCTCATCTGACCATTGTCCAAGTTACAAAGGGAAAAGATATGGTATTTAAAAGATAATTTAAAGATGACATTTATGACATAAACGGATTAAATTAATGGAAATCTTATTTTTTATATAATTGTTGTGAACACCCTATAAATTAACTAACGAGCCGCCACTGGCGATATATAATATGGATTATTATACACTTTAACGGGCTGCAGATAGTTATTCTATGAAATAACTGGTTAAACTATGAAATACAAGATAGTTTTACACTTTAACGGACTAGATAAGTTATTCCATGAAATAACTAGGTATTCTATGAAATAACGGATTTCATACTTTAACGGTAACATCTATACTTTTTTGAAATTTTAGAACAAGGTACCAAGCCTATCAATGATCCAAGGCTCAAAAATATTCCTAAAATTTTGTTTAGAAATTTCCTTTTACAATATGCTAAGGGTACGGACTCAAAGAATTTGTTTTATTATTCAGACTAATTAAAAAAACATTTGTAGTAGTACAAAAAATTTAATTCATATTATATGAAATAGAAATATCTGGATTTCAAGAGGTTAATCCTGCATTACCAAAATCATTTTTGGATATAATTTGAGCATAAGTGAGTTTAACATTGTACTCATATTTGGTAATAATCAACTGTTAGTTGAGTCATATTCCCTAGTATAAACTAAAGTAGTTAATCCTAAAATTGTTTTTGTGTTTGAAAATATCACCCCTTTTTAGTCGCAACTTGTTGATGATACATGCAGATTTCATTGTTACTAGAAAAAACGCAGGTTTCAAAGATTTAACAGAGCTATTTTGATGATGGTTTCTGAAAAAAAACTATTACAAGCACTTGCTCATAAAATTTCAGATCTAGACTTTATTTTAGGAGGTAAAAGTGATTCTAAGTCCAAGTAGCCAAACCAAATCTGTTGGTTTTAGGGATTAATTTATGTCACAATAGCAGTAAAGTTAAAACCATTTGTTTTACCATTAAAATACATCAACCCTATTTTTAAAAAAAGAGAATTGCCCATTTTATACTATCATAACCACAATAGTAAAACAATATTTTCTTACTATTTTCAAGTTGTGTTCATTATCTTTCTCCTCTTGAGACTGAAGCTTTGCATCAATCCTCGACTTGTCACCAATTTCTCTTCTAAATAGAGAATCAGTTATCAGAAATAAGTACAGCTAGACCTTGCTTACTAATTGATGACTGATTTATCTTAATATAAGCTGTGTTTCCTAACAGGTGGTCTGTTGACCATAGGGAGCCCAACAGCACACAAAAAATTACAATTTAGTTGTTACTCTTTTGAAATGTTATCTAGTTGTTTCAATGTGTGCAAAAACATATCAGTGGGGGTGCTATGAATTAATCCCACAAAAAACTAGGATTACCAGGGCCATACATGTGATCACTCTTACAATAAATTGGCGGAAAATATAAAAAAAATTTCGATGACACCTAAATTTTCCTTCATTTTAAGAGGGGGTCAATTGGCTTCTACTTCCCGAGATCTACGATTCGATATGCTAGTCATATTTTTTAGCTTAAATCAACTAGTTTTCATATTATTTCGATTTGACTTAAAACTTATTACTGTACAACACTCGCGGCTATAGTTTTCAGTAAATTCACGATTGAAAAATAAGAAAGTAGAACTTGTAGAATTGTTGGATTTTAATATTGCTAAGCAAATTGGCGGATTTCCGCCAATTGGCGGAAGAATCACATGTATGCAGGGCATTCTGAAATTGGTTATCCTCTTTGTAGATAACCTGTTTTTACCTGCTATAAAAATAGAGCAAAACTTTAAAAGTTATGATTTTTCCTTTTAATCTAGGTAGGTAGGCACCCTGCATATTTGTTTTCTCTGAAATTTCTATACAAAAAAAGTACCATTTATTTTAGTTAAAATAGTATTGAAGGATATTTAGATACCCTAGCTAAAGTAAACTTTCTCCATCAAAAGCTGGATGTTGCACCACATTGAGCATTTTGTAGCAGTTTTTGTAGCAGCTAAATTTAAAATTTGTAGCAGTTTGTAGCGGCTAAATTTAAAATTTGTAGCAGAATAGACCATTTTTGTAGCAACCAATTTAATTACAAGTTTTAATTACAAAAACGCCAAATGCAGGGTTCATACAAATATTCAGAAATCAAAATCAAGGAGTATTCCAGGAGTTTTCAAGGAAAGTTTTTAAAAATTCAAGGAGTACCTTTTTACATAACTTAAGAAGCTTCAAACACACACTGTGCCAATTACATGCCTGAATCAGGTTTTAAAACCCCTTTAAAAGTCAAAATGTAAATAAATGAAATAAAAGTCAAAATGTAACTAAATGAAATAAAAAAATAAAGGAAATTAGTAAACAGAATAATTATTTAAGTAATAATTAAATTGCAAAAACGATATTGTCAAAATTTTTTAGTCAATTAGAGCAAAAAAGTAAAAAATATAGTATTTTGGAAGGTATTTTAAAAATCTTAATCATATAAGAAAAAACTATATAATCATCTAACTAAGTTTCTATAAAGCGACCTTTCTGTAAAAATTTACAACTTCAACTTACAAAGAAAATCATCTTAAGTTAAACTTACTGACTTAAATAGAGAAAAATAATATATTATTAGACTTCTCAAACTGCTCTGACCAAAGTTAAGTTGTTTTTTCTGCACCACCATTGAAGCTAACTTTAACAGACGTTCGTAAGAAAAGCAGTAGCGGAAAAAGGAACTGTCGCGAAAAATCACTATTTTCCCGATTTTCGGAACACCAGATGACACAAGAAGAAGCCAACTTGAATCGGCACCCGCGGCCGTCCACGCAAGTCGCGGGAAAAACGGAACACTCCACAAAAAAAAACCCGAAACTTCCGGGAAAAATTTTAATTTTTCCAACTTCCGAAACACCGGACTTGTGGGTTTCGTAAAGTTTTTATCTACATGGCCATAACGACGCAAGAAGAAGTCAACTTGAATCAGCACCCGCGGCCGTCCACGCAAGTCGCGGGAAAAACGGAACACTCTGCAAAAAAAAAACACAAATTTTCGTAAAAAATCACGATCATTTTCGCCTTTTAACGGACTTCACGCAGTGAGTTGAAACCTATTTTATAGGGCAGTGCTCCCCAACCTTTTTACCACCACGGACCGGTCAACGTTTGATAATTTTACCGCAGCCCATGGGGGGGGCGTTGATTGTTTACATTCTAGACTACTTTGATATTAATTTTAATTTAAACATGCTTTCAAAATAAAAAGCAGTTACAGCCCTATTGAAAAATTTTTTTCTGGTATTCCATAAACCAGTATGAATTATACTGGATCCAGTATAAATGATACTGGAACCAGTATAAATGATACTGGATCCAGTATAATTCATACTGGTTTATGGAACAGGGGTTGATCCAGACAAAAATTAGGGCCCTTTTGCTGCCCCTTCACAAAAATCCCCCCATTTAAATCTGCCCCTTCATAAAAATAAATTCATAAAAACGCCTTTCATGAAATTCAAATTAGCTTTAGTGATAATTTGCAAGAAAACATTCACAAAATATTTGAATTTTCATGATTTTCTTAGTTTGTGAGTCAATTTTACTTTTACGCATTGATTTGCTAACTATCACTGCTTTAATTTTTCCCAAAAACAATTTCTTTTTCACAAAAAAACATTTCATTTTTTACAAAAAATAATGAAATGGGCCCCAAATTATAAAACCTGGATCTACCCTTGTGGAATACCAGAAATTTTTTTCCTATAGGGACCAAAAAATAAATATTATGTTTTTAATTTTGAGTATAAACCTAGGAATTTAAATTCATTTTTAATGAAATGGCTTGCCCGCGGCCCGGTACCATTTGATCCACGGACCGGTGCCGGTCCGTGGACCGGGGGTTGGGGACCACTGTTATAGGGGATATAAATTTATAAAAGAAATGTTATATATTTGGTTTCGATGGCTGACGTCATCGGTTTTGGTTTTGAATTCAAGTGGTAGAAATGTGGAAAAGATTCCATAGTAGACGATTTGAGTTTTTTCCCCCTAAGGGTGAAGGTATTCTTTGCGTGAGAGGAGAGTTTGGTAATTCTATTTCAGGAAAATCGTTAATTGGCGCAATTTTACTCAAAATAAGGTTTTTGTAGCAGTTTAGCACATGAATTAGGATTTGGCGCAATTGGCGCAGCTGCAACATCCCTGATGTTGTCACTTTAGATGTCATGTATGCAAAAAAAAATTTCAGAGGTTCAATATTTAAATATTTTTTTCATATTTTCCAATATAACGTGAAAAAAATCTTGCAACGCAAAAGAAAAAGTTGCTGTTTTGACAAAATGTGACAAGACCTAAAACTATGTGTGTTCCCCCGCCGTTCAATTATACCTTAACTTTAGAACCTTCCTCATTTTCTCTTCTAACATTCTTTTCTTAATTCAAGCCTTTGAAAAGGTTCTTTTCAAAGAGTTATACAAATACAAATTAAGTCGACCAACTACAGGCATAAGCCCAGCAAGGTTGGTCCAGTCTTTTCAACCCAAACTACCAGAATCCCAGTATCTGTCGATTTTCCCCTTGAACTTGTTTACCCCACTTGAATTTACGATTGTTTCAGGCAACGCATTCCATCTATCCACCACCCTATTAAAGAAATAATGCTTTCTACAATCCGTCTTAAATTTTACTTTATTCAATTTGAAATTGTGACCCCTTGTTCTATTACCCATATTGAAATCAGTCCCTCTGTGTCCCCTTGCTTTACCATTTTAAATAGTTGAATCAAATCCCCTCTAATCCTTCTCTCTAGAGTGAACATATTTAGCTTCTTTAATCTTCCCTCATAACTTAAACTGGATATACCCTTGACCATTTTAGTAGCCCTATGCTGAACCCTTTCTATTGCATCAATATCTTTTTTTAAGTATGGAGACCAAAACTGAACAGCATACTCTAGATGAGGTCTCACCAAGCCTCTGTATAGTGGCAAAATAATATCCTTGGACCTTGAAGAAACAGTTTTTTAATGTATCCCAATATCCTATTAGCCTTTTTACTAGCAGATGAACACTGATGAACCCATTTAAAGTCCTCATTTACTATCACCCCTAAATCTTTGATCATATTACCTTCTTTAACTTTGTCCCCTTGCAGATAAAATTCTGCCCTACCATTCCCCCGACCCATATGAAGTACCTGACATTTCCTTATGTTAAAGGACATACCCCATTTTTCAGCCCATTGTGATATATCTAGATCCCTTTGTAAATTTTGTACCTGCTCCTGAGTATCTACCCTCCCCCAAATTTTTAAGTCATCAGCAAATATGCTGATTTTGTTCCTAATGTCCTGACTAATATCGTTAATGAATATTATAAAGAGAATTGGCCCCAATACTGACCCCTGTGGCACCCCACTCATGACCTCTGCCCACTGAGAATATTTACCCTTGACTTGCACCCTCTGTTTCCTTACCTATCAACCAATTCCTAATCCACAATAGTGTTTTACCTCTGATACCCAATTTTTCCAATTTGATTAGCAATGCCTCGTGTGGAACTTTAACAAATGCCTTTTGAAAATCGATGTAAAATATGTCTACACTATGTTTTTGATCCAACTCTTTTGTTACTTTGTCATAGAACTTTAAAAGATTAGTTTGACAGGATCTACCCTTCCTGAATCCAAACTGATTGTCTGAAAGTAGGTTACCCTCCTCCAAGTATAACATTATATATGCTTTTTAAGTATGGTTTCGAAAATCTTACAAATTACTGATGTTAAGCTTACTGGTCTATAATTGCCTGGATCCCATTTCGGTCCCTTCTTATATATTGGAGTTACATTAGCTAATTTCCAATCTATTGGCACCAAACCCGAATCGTATGTTGATTTAAAAATTGTCATTATTACGTCCCCTAATTCCTCTGCGCATTCCACAAGCACTTTTGGATAAACATCATCCGGTCCTGGAGCTTTAGATGGCTTTATGCTTCTTAAAATATGTATTATTTCCTCCCTATTAAAACAACAGTACGGAATTTCCACCCTTCCATTATATTCTAATGCATAGTCCCCCGTTAATTTAAAATTCTTATTAAATACCTCCATGAAAAAATCATTTAACACCTTTGCCATACCTATATCATCCTGAATAAATGTGTCCTCTCCTAATTTTAATGGCCCCAAGGTAGAGCTTAACTTATTGTTCTCCCCTGCATAAGCATAAAATTCTTTTGGGTTTTTACTGATATTCCTAGCCAGTTTTTCCTCTAAAGCCCTCTTCTGCCTCCTACTGATATTTTTGAAGTCTTTCCTAGCCTTTAAATAAGCCCCCTATCACTGTCCTTCCCAGTACGTTTGTACAACCACGGCTAAACTGGATTTAACTGTGTTTATATTCGGCTTGCGCAATTACGCGAAAAGGTAGGTTCCTGGAAACTGGTCTACGATGTTAGCGCCATCTATCTGTCATTCATGGCATTTCACTGGAAAATAATTATTGGTTGGTTGATTTCATACGATTCAAAGGAGCCACAGACGAGCAACTTGGTCATCAACCGGGTTGATTATTTTTCCAAGGATCGTGAACCTGGTTGAATGTGACCATAAAAAACAGAAGGGATCGATCCTGGTTTTAACCTTCTCGCTTTCTTGAAAATATTAAAATCTTCGCTTTTAAAATGCTTGCTACATACACGACTGCTATTAGATTTATCGTTAACAACAATATCTTTATCATTTACAACGATTGCTTTCAGCCACTAATGACTAAAAGTGTTCTTAGAACGTAAAAACAGAAATTTAAAACCTTATTACCGACCCTGTGAACTAGCCACGACCATCTCTCTGTCAATCATAGTTCCTCGTAACGCCCTCCAACCCTTCCAGAATTTGAAAATATCGTTTTGGAACCTGTGTTAGGATTTTTCTGTGTGCTGCGTATTTTGAAGAGCCGAAGCAAACCAACCAACCAACCCTAACGAGCGACTACGCGCCATTCCCTCTCAAGCGGTAAAAACGGGAAACTTCCAGCGCCGTCGGCTCTTTTGATCTTTTGGATAGTGGATAAGCCGTATAACCTACGGTCGCGATCAAGTTTAGCCGTGGTACAATTTAAAGGTTTTTTGTTTCAACTTCAATGCCTTTCTCGTTTCCCATGAAAACCACATGGGTGTCAATTTACGCGCTATTCCTTTTTGCCTAAATGTAACATTATTTTCAATCACCTTATTTAAAACACCCTTAAATTCTTCCCTTTGTTGGCAGGATTGTACTTCTTTTAACCCCTTACTAAATGCCCCCTTTAATTCATCCCTTATAGTTTGAAAATTAGCCCTCTTAAAGTTTGGAATAATCCTTGTATTACAAACTGCTGTATGCTGGAAATTTATTCTAAACCTAATACTTCTATGATCACTTTCTCCTAAATTTTCCCTTATGGTTAAATCCCTGATCTTATCTTCATCACTGGTGAAAACAAGATCTAAAATGGCCCTATCCCTAGTCCCTTCATTGACCATCTAGTGGAGGAAACAATCCTGAACCAATTCCAAAAACTCTGAGCCTTTTCCAGAAACTACATGGTTGCTCACCCAGTCAATATTAGGATAATTGAAGTCCCCCATTAAAACAATCTCCCCCTTTTGACTAACTTCTTGAATTAAATTACACATATCCTTATCCTGTTGTTCACTGCTGACTGGAGGTTTGTATATATTTCCTACTATTAATCCTCTCCCTTTATCGTTTATTAGTTTCACCCAGACTGATTCAATACCCTCAGGCTTACAATTCAACTTCAATTCTGAGCAAGTTACAGATTCCTTCACATAGACTAACACACCTCCCCCTTTCTTATCCGTTCTATCATCCCTAAAAATTGTAAACCCATTTATCTTTAAAATTGATGAATCCTCACTGTTTGCCCAGCTTTCAGTAATTCCTATTATATCAATAGCCTCAGCCTCCACAATTGCTTTCAACTCATCCATTTTATTTCTTACGCTACGAGCATTGCAGTAAAACACTTTTAAATAGTTATCACCTACATTATTGAATTTTTCCCCATTAGATTTCTTAGCATGTGTGAATGGCCTAAAACAAACTTTTGAATTATTCCCATAAAAGTATTTTCTTAAACCACCAGGTTTTAGCCTTTCCCGCTCATATATTAGTTTTTTGAGTTTAAAGTGTTCAAAACCAGCTTCCCAACCTCCCTGTTGCCTAATCGGCTTAAATGCACAAAAAAGGCACAAAAAATGCACAAAAAAAAATTCTAAAAAGGTTCAAGAACACCTTTTGGACCTCATAAGCAAGATGCCTGCTTCAAACCAGCTGCCAATGATCAAGTCGATCTACCCACAAGGTGGATCCTTGATCTTCAACTGCGAGGACATCTTCACTACCACTTGGCTTACTAGTACCCTGGATGGCAACTGTACTATTCTGGGAGCCAAGTTAAAGGTGATCGATGCAGCAAATCTCCCCAAACCTGTGAGGATGGGCTTTCGGACGAAGGACGTCATCAATCAGGATGGGGTGACACTCCTGAAGATTCTCCAAAAGTACAACACTTCGTTCCAAACCAGGAACTGGAGAATTCTTCGCAAGACCAATGAGACCAATGCGGTCCGTTGGATTTTTGAAATGGATGATAGGTCTGCTAAAGCAGTAGAAGAGGCCAATCTCATTGGCAGAACTGGATTAAGCGTGGGGTACTTTAAGCGCCTTGTTGCTGATCCAGAAAAAAGACTGGCCAAATCAAGATCTAGGCCTGGTCAGAGTGTGACTGATAAGCCTCAAGCTAGTGCTCCATCAGCCACAGTGACCTCTGCATCTCTTCCCTCTACGGCTTCTGCTAAGGAGGTGGAAGACGATCCGGAGATGGAGGTCACAGCATCAGCGGAGGACAACACTTCGGTAAGTGAGGAAATCCCTCTTTGCAACCTAAATATTAATTCAGGTTCAGACACCACTCTCAAAGACATGGAGAGTGATACTGCCTCTCTGGCTTCTGAAGAAGAAGCCAGGTTGCTGAATATCGATATCCAAGATAAGGGCAGTCCAGATAAACCTTCATCATAGTAAATCGGCCTCAGCACTCTTGGCTAAGAAGCTAGCTGATGGCAGGATTGATGTGGTCTTTATCCAGGAACCTTGGACCAAGGATGGATTGATACTTGGTCTGGGTGGGTCTCGACATAGACTTTTCTATGACAGATCATGCTCCAGACCAAGAGCAGCTATTTATGCTAATTCTCAGCTAAATGCTGTAAGTCTCATGAAGTTTACTGATGGAGACAATGCTGCTGTTAAGATAACAACACAAGTACATGGTCAAAGAGTTGAAATCATTTTGATGTCCTCTTACTTGCCATATGATAGCAATGATACTATGGGCGATAAACTAAAATCACTCATTGAGTCTTGTATCAGCACAAACAACAGAGTTATCATTGGCTGTGATGCCAATGCTCACCACGTCATCTGGGGCAGCAAAGACTGCAACGAACGTGGTGAGGATCTGCTGGAGTACATTTTAAGGTACAACCTACATGTACTCAACAAGGGAAATGAACCCACCTTTGTTGTTTCTAACCGAAGTGAAGTCATTGACCTAACCTTGAGCTCAAGCAATTGCTCTGGACTCATCAGGGATTGGAGGGTATCGGATGAGGAGTCCTTGTCTGATCACCGTCTAATCAACTTTACCATTTCAGCTGATGAAGCCGCAGTGATGGTAGAGGAAAGGAACCCCCGTAACACCAGATGGGGTTCCTATAAGGATGACCTGAGGCAGATGACCACAGGAAATATTGGTAAGTTCAACTCTATTTGTGATATTGAGGAATCTGTAGAGCACCTTCAAAGTGCTATCATAGATGCATATCATAATAATTGTGCTACTAGCACCATAAGGTATAAAAAGAAGGTTCCTTGGTGGAACCATGAGTTGGGTGAGTTGAGAAAACAATGCCGAAGGCTCTTTAATAGAGCTAAAAAGCATGGTGATTGGCAATCCTATAGATCAGCCCTCACCACCTATCATAAAGCCATTAGGGATTCTAAGAGAGAATCTTGGAAAGCCTTCTGTGAAAATATTAATGACATCCCTGCTGTTTCCAAAGCAGTAAAGATCATGAAGAATGATAGACACTGTGAACTAAATTCCATAAAAGATAAAGATGGTAAGTTCACTGAAACAGGAGAAGAGACCTTAACGGAAATATTACGAGTTCACTTCCCCAACTCCTCTTCTGTTGAGCATAACACTCTGGAATCAGACATTCCACTACATTGCTGCAACAGAGAGAGATGGGAACAAGCCAAAGCAATAGTTTCCTATGATAGGATTCTATGGGCAATTGATTCCTTTAAACCCTACAAATCTCCTGGTCTGGACGGTGTTTTTCCGATCCTTCTACAGGAAGGCAAAGAAGAACTTGCCCCAGCTCTCTGTAGGATTTACAGAGCTTGTATTGCATTCGGTCATGTACCATTACAATGGAGGCTAAATAAGGTAATATTTATTCCTAAACCTGGAAAAAGCAGTTACCATGAAGCGAAATCATTTCGACCTATCAGTTTATCATCTTTTCTTCTTAAAACATTGGAAAAGCTTATTGATAGACATATTAGAGACTCCATACTGATGGAAAATCCTCTTTCAAAGAATCAATTCGCCTATCAACCAGGCAAATCAACTGAAACAGCCCTCTATATGCTCTCATTTACTCTAGAAAGGAATAGGAGGGCTAAAGAATCAGCCATTGCAGTCTTTATGGATATTGAGGGAGCCTTTGACAAGGTTCCTACAAACTCCATCATAGAGGCCCTTAGAAGAAGAGGCACTAACCAGACGTTAATCGACTGGATAAAATGTCTACTTTCCAATAGGATCATTAAAGCCACACTCCTGGGTGATACAAAAATGGTCAAAACAAAGGCTGGTTGCCCCCAGGGTGGCGTTCTTTCTCCACTACTTTGGTGTCTTGTCGTTGATGACCTTATAGAGAACATCAATGTATCTGGAATAACCTGCATTGGCTATGCTGATGACCTTGTTATTATTGCCAGGGGTAAGTTCCTGGATACAGTAAATAGTACCATGTCCCAAGCACTGAAGAAAGTTGAATCTTGGTGCTACAAGACAGGGCTTTCTGTTAATCCAGAGAAGACGCAAATGATAGTTTTCTCGGGTAAGAAAAACACTGATCAAGTGAATCTACATCTTTTTAAAAGTAGACTATCCAGATCAACAGAAGTTAAGTATCTAGGGGTAATCTTTGACGAGAAGTTAAGCTGGAAACAGCACCTAGAGTACTGCACTTCTAAGGTCAAAAAGATATTTTGGTCCTGCAGAGGATCCATTGGTAAAACATGGGGTATTGAACCTAGAATGATGAAATGGATCTACTCAATGATTATCTGTCCAATCATCAGATATGGTGCAATAGCTTGGTGGTCCAGAATCAACCTTGCTGTAACCAAAAAAGAACTTAATAAAATACAGAGAATGGCTTGCATTGCTATGTCAGGTGCAATGAAGACTACGCCAACATCTGCATTAGAGATTCTCCTGGGCTTACTCCCTCTGCATCTGCAGATAGAAAGAGAAGCCTTGACCTGTAGACACCGTTTAAGGCTCTTAGGTCACTGGAAGGATTACTCAGCACATCTGTCATGGAGCAACTTAAACAAGGATATTCAATCACATCCTGTTGCAAACATGCCAACTGATGTTATGCTTCCAAAATTCATCTATGATAGACCTTTTGAAATCTCTTTCCCATCTAGGGAAAACTGGAAGACCCATCCCCCTCTTGCTGACAAGAACAGCATTGTGTGGTACACTGATGGATCAAAGATGGATTCTGGGGCTGGTGCAGGTATATGCTGCCCACAGGAAAACATAAGCCGATCCTATCCCTTAGGAATCTATGCAACAGTCTTTCAAGCAGAAATCTATGCCATACTTATGTGTGCAAGACTTTGCCTGGTTGAAAATCTTCACGGCAAGCTCCTGATGGTCTGCAGTGACAGTCAGGCGGCATTAAAGGCCCTATTGAGAAGAAACTTCTCATCAAAGCTGGTCTGGGAGTGCTACATGGCTCTGAGAGATGTTTCAGAAAAATGCAAAGTTACCCTCTTATGGGTACCAGGACATTCTGGCATCGAAGGCAATGAACTAGCTGACGAAGCGGCCAGGAGAGGTTCAATTGAGTCTTTCCATGGACCAGAACCAGTCATTGGTATATCTAACTGTCACTTCAGTTATACAGTGACTAAAATCCTTCGCCAGCAGCAATATAACGACTGGTTAAAAGCTGCAGGACAAAGACAAGCTAAGGAACTTATTAGCAGTAATCCCAGTGATTGTAGGGCTAATGAGCTATTTAAACTTAGCAAGCAAGGTATCGGAAGAATTACTGGTCTACTTACAGGCCATAATACCCTGAAAAGACACCTACATGTACTTGGAGTTGTCTCTGATCCAACATGTAGAGCCTGCAAATATGAGGAAGAAACCTCCAAACACATTCTTTGCAAATGTGAGGCACTTGCTGCCCTAAGATTGGAACATCTCGGAGACCATGTGCTAGGAACAGAGGATGTTCATAGAATCCCAACTTCTGCACTAACAAGTTTTATTAATGCTACTGGTCTTCTTTCCTAGCGGAAGATCCAAGTTTTACTCTGAATGATTTAACTATATGTTCTCTTTCAGGTCAAATAAGGTGGGGATAGAGAGCACGGGTCGGCTTTGCTGGCCCACTAGCCTCACTCGAGCAGCAGTAATCTGCACTTTGCTTTGTGAGGTGTGACTGGCACTGCAAGACCCTGTAATCTACCCCACCAATATTTCCCTTCCAGGTACCGGGTAGGTAACCTTTTAGGCATTTCCTTTTGATTGTATGCATCTAACTTATGACCCGGGTTACATTTCTTGGGGACAAGGATATATAAATATAAAGTACTTTTACATGGCAAGTCTGTAGATGTAGCAAGTCTGACAGGAGAGATAAGCATGGTTGTGCACCTGTGGGGGCTTTTGAATGGGTCGACTTTGCTTGCTTTAAGTCCCACGTATGGGCAGCAGCTTGCTGCATTTGCCCGTGGGATGAGGAGCTGTAATTTATGACCCTGAAGACTGCCTCTTGCGGGCTGCTCCTCTGCAACGCACTACAGGATATAGATGTAGCAAGTTTGACAGGAGAGATAAGCATGGTTGTGCACCTGTGGGGGCTTTTGAATGGGTCGACTTTGCTTGCTTTAAGTCCCACGTATGGGCAGCAGCTTGCTGCATTTGCCCGTGGGATGAGGAGCTGTAATTTATGACCCTGAAGACTGCCTCTTGCGGGCTGCTCCTCTGCAACGCACTACAGGATATAGATGTAGCAAGTTTGACAGGAGAGATAAGCATGGTTGTGCACCTGTGGGGGCTTTTGAATGGGTCGACTTTGCTTGCTTTAAGTCCCACACATGGGCAGCAGCTTGCTGCTTTTGCCCGTGGGATGAGGAGCTGTAATTTATGACCCTGAAGACTGCCTCTTGCGGGCTGCTCCTCTGCAAACTGAACCTATAAAAACTGACCCTTAGGAAGTAGGAGCTCTGTAGATGTGTTGGACGGGTTAACTCTGCTTGACTACCTCACATATATGGGTCGCAGCTTGCTGCAAATTGGCCCGTGAGGTGGAACGCAGTTTCAGACCCAGAAGCTCATCTCGGTGTTTACCTCTCAAATAAGGGAATCAAATAATGGGTATGGAGCCTTTTTATTTGGAGAACCGGGTAGAGGGTATGATGCTGTCTCGGTCAGGAATAACTTTTGGTAACGCTAAGTCAAATTGTTATTTTATGTCCAGTCCTATGGGGACTGTTCAGGCGTCTGCGGACAGGGACTGTATACAGTCAGGAGGTTGGCACAATGGACCTTTGGTCGACGTGCCTGGCTTTGCCCCTCCTTTAATATTATTATATTATTAGGATAATTGAAGTCCCCCATTAAAACAATCTCCCCCTTTTGACTAACTTCTTGAATTAAATTACACATATCCTTATCCTGTTGTTCACTGCTGACTGGAGGTTTGTATATATTTCCTACTATTAATCCTCTCCCTTTATCGTTTATTAGTTTCACCCAGACTGATTCAATACCCTCAGGCTTACAATTCAACTTCAATTCTGAGCAAGTTACAGATTCCTTCACATAGACTAACACACCTCCCCCTTTCTTATCCGTTCTATCATCCCTAAAAATTGTAAACCCATTTATCTTTAAAATTGATGAATCCTCACTGTTTGCCCAGCTTTCAGTAATTCCTATTATATCAATAGCCTCAGCCTCCACAATTGCTTTCAACTCATCCATTTTATTTCTTACGCTACGAGCATTGCAGTAAAACACTTTTAAATAGTTATCACCTACATTATTGAATTTTTCCCCATTAGATTTCTTAGCATGTGTGAATGGCCTAAAACAAACTTTTGAATTATTCCCATAAAAGTATTTTCTTAAACCACCAGGTTTTAGCCTTTCCCGCTCATATATTAGTTTTTTGAGTTTAAAGTGTTCAAAACCAGCTTCCCAACCTCCCTGTTGCCTAATCGGCTTAAATGCACACTGTCCCAACCCAACCATTCCCTCCTGCAATCCTTCCAAACATCTAAGAATCTAACCTCCTCCCTCTGGCACACCTCCCTCAATAACCCGTTCATCCTTTTGGCCCTTTGATTTAACCACCCATTATCTACCCCATACCTAGGTAGTAACCCCAAAACTGTAACCTCTACCCCCTGAGACTTAATGCCTCTCAACAGTGTTTCCGTCTCCCTCATAAACTCAACATTATCGTCTTCCCTACATCATTAGTTCCCACCCACACAACTGCTTTTTCCTCTCTCTCAACAACACCCGCCTTTACTGCCTAAACTACATGTTGGACCCTGGCGCCTGGCAAGCAACATCTTGCAAAATTGCGCTTTTTACGCCCTACCATGTCTCCCAAAACCCTAACCATTGAATCTCCAACCCCTTTGGTTTCTTTATCAACCTCATCCCTCTGATCAACCTGACCCAAATCTACACACTGAACCCCCTTCTCCACTCCCTCAGCTAACCTCAACTTCAAAGCCTCCAACTCCTTCCTCAAGTCACCCACCTCCAAGCAACTCTTACATTTAAAATCAACCACCTCTGACATTTTAACCCCACTCACACCACTCCTATCTTCCTCAACCAAATTCCCACACAAGTCACATTCCACATACAAATCCCCACTAGCTCCCCCTGTTTTCATCTCCTTTTACATCCTGACAACACCCATGCTAACCCACAGTGACAATCAATGTACAGAATAAACTCTAAACAAAATCAAACGCACAGAAAAAGCACTAAGTCAAATACACAGAAAAAGCACAACACTGATCAAATATACAGAAAAAAGCTGATATTTTAAAAATTTATAATTTTATTTATTCTATAATTTTATTTCTACTTCAATTTATTACATTGCAACTTAATACACCTTTATTCCCGATAGTTGTTTTTGTTATGCTCAATAAAAATACATTTCCATGGTCCTTGGGTAGTCTCAGTCAGTAATGGTAAGCTATGTAATAACCTGTCTGAACAAATACTTTTTCTAGGTCTATCGGGTTTCACTGGATTTATGATGGCTATTATTATCTCCTGATGCACAAAACATAATTCAAAATTAATATTAGAAATACATCTTAAAAAGCATGAGGATCAATACTGTCACTAAAAAAAATCAGACATTTGACCTAATCTTAAGTTTCAAAGAAGGTAATTGGATTATAAATTGTAGTTTCATGGAACTAATATTTTAAGGCTTTTAAGAATTAGGAGGCCATTTACTTTTAAGTGCAAATTGAAGTTTTGCAATTTTGAAAAACACTTATTCTACATAATGAGGAACCTTGAATAAAAAAATAGGCAAAACCTTAAAATAAGTAAATAAATTTATTAAAGGTTACTGGAAAAATATTTTTTCACTCAGTACAAAAACGATTGGGAGAGGTTTTCAAACAACAATGCTTTCTCAACGGAAATATACATACATCTTTTCCTCTTGCAATGGCACAGGAAAACTCCGTTGAGTGGTGCTTAGCACTGATTCTTCCTCTTCACACTCATTTCCAAGCAGGAAAGGTGAAGTGTATGAAGACATGTTCTTGGATACACCTGCAAAGGCTGTAATTAACAATTTTTCATAATAAAAAAAGAGCTACTTATTGTAGTATGCATGATATGATAAATAAGGTTTGATTGCTTATTGTAACTCAAGTTCTTAAATGAAATAAATCATTTCACCAATTCTTTGCTATTTTTACAATTAGTAGGTATATAACTATTATTTTTGTGACAAGAAAAATTTGAGTCCTTTCCACAATATCTTGATATAATTCTTCAACTGCAAATTTTCAAGGGAAAAAAGGATATTTAACGAAAATCTCTGAGAAATAGGTTGATTAGCCCAACTGCATCATTATGTTTGAGTCTGAAATTTTCAAAACATTTACACATAGCACCTTCTGATAACTTCAGTTCAGAAATTGAATTTTTTTAATACCCACAGCATGCAAGCATGGCTCTTGCACATGGGCAAAAAATAGAAAGCAAAAGCTCAGCTCGTGTGAGAGCTATGAGGAGGGAATTGGAAATGGGTTAGTGGTAGTGGTTATTTCCACGACAGTTGGAGCATGCGTAGTAACCAGCTAGATAACATTGAAACTATATTATTGAACGATCCTGGCACAAGCCTCGATGGTCAAGAGGCTATAGCAAATGTCTACTATTCCAAAGGTCCCTAGTTCAAATTCTGGGCCCCGCTTTTGTTAATAATGCCTTTATTTAGCTTTTTAAAAGCAAAATTCTTTAGAGTTTAGTTGTTACTTTCATGGAAATAACCAGTGCCTTTTAAAATTAGGTTATGATTTTAAGATGGTTTTGTCTGTTTATTTCATACTAAGCTTAATTTCTTTAGGGAAGAAGTCTAATTGTGAACAAGTATAAAAAGGCATAATAAATAGAACATAAAAAAGTATGAAATCTTTTAGTTAAAATGGGTATTAAATTTAAATTATGCATATATATGTATAGCTATTCAAGATACAAAAATTATTACCTTTCAATTCTTCCATTTGAACAGAAGGTTCTTGAGGATCTGAAGTCTGCTTTGGTACACGGGCATTGGTATTGTTGGCACCTAACTCAACATTTTCGAGACATCCATAACTCGAATCAGGTTCTAGTGCCTTTGATCCATGGATACCTTCAAATAATCTGTAGTTGGCATCCGGTTCTGGATCACTCAGACCCAAGAACTGAAGATAAGCATCTAAATTGTCATCACTTTTTACACCAACGCCACCATGGTTGGATCTATCAGAATCGAAAGACGAATATGGGGGCAGGCTAGAATCAGCTTCGTAGCTAAACTGACTGTTCGTCATTGAATCAAAAGGGTTCTTGTCAAGCCGAGACTCACTTGCAAACGTTTCTTCATTTTTTCTGTCTGCCTCACTCTCTAGCTCGTCAATATCCATAACATATTTAGAAATGAAGGAACTCTTTGAACTGATATCAATATCTTTAAGGTGATTGTTATCATTTTGTTTCTCTTTTAAAAACTTTTCATAGTCATTCATATCTGCAAGAGACTCACTTGCAAACGTTTCTTCATTTTTTCTGTCGGCCTCAATCTCTAAATCATCAATATCCATAACATATTTAGATAGTAAAGAATGTTTTTCTTTATGAGACAAAAAGGTGGAACTCTTTGAGGTTATGCTATCAATATCTTTAAGGTGATTGTTATAATTTCGCTTTTCCTTTGAATACTTTTCAAAATCATTCATTCTTAACTCATGTCGTTCCATTCTATCTTCCTTACTAGATAGACTTCTCTTTTCTCTGTTGCAGTTTCTATCATCCGTTTCTTCATTCTTTAATATGTTAGCATCCTTGTACTTCTTTACATACTTTTCTAAGTCACTCATAGTAATGTCATACTTTTGCAATAAGTCTTCCTTAGACTGACTTCTCTTTTCAATGCTGCAGTTTTCAAGTTTCTCGTCATCTCTTTCTTCATTCTGTAATAGTTTAGCATCCTTGTTAAATGCCCTTGCTTCAGTTACCTCTTCACCCTCATCACAGGATAAATATACATCTTCAGATGTATCAGAATTGAAGGATCCTTTCTTGCTTGTAACACAACTGGATACATCCTACAAATTAATACTTAAAATTAAACAAAAGTACAATTTGGTTTTCTTAAGCATTAAACAAACAAAACACAGACGCCAAACTCCAACTAAAAATTTCCACAATATATCAATACACCCTTTTCCAAAATCTAAAACACCATCTTTGGATTTAAAAAATTTACTATTGTGAAGGTATTTTTCTGGCAGAACTGATGGGAACACACTGGGAAGCAGACTGTTTACTAATCTATGCATACCATCTGCAGATATGAATAGGGGTAGTTTACATTAACAAAATATTTGAGAAGGGGAGTTAATGATACAGAGCAGGGGTCTGCAACTAGCGGACTGCGAGATGTTATTTTCTGGACCGTCTAAATATTTTAAAAATCAATAATATGGATTCTTATACACAAAAAATCAGTTAGACCTTTTTTCAAGGATCAAATTTTTGAACTTTTCTGGGAAAATTTCCAGATCCTTTTCCAATAAAAATATATTAAAAATAATTTAAAGACTAAAGTTAATTCAATGGTTATGTAATTTAGGAGGAATGCTTAAATGTAAAAGGTATGTTGTCTTGTCTATTCTTAAAAGTCTTTGTAGTTAATAAAGGCTTTGGGAATCTTTCTAAGGAGGAATCCAGGGCCATCCCCTTAATATTATCTTGCAGAGGAAATCCATTCGTTTTGGAGATAGCATTATCAATGCTTTTTTAAAAAATATTATAAGTCAATTTGATGTTTAAATAGTGATGCTGTGATGTGAAATGGATTTAACAACAATTAAGAGTTTTGTTGAATTCAACAATTTAATTAAGAAGGTAGCGTCCACTACTCAAGTTGCATTTATGTAAAAATATGTGTATCTGAAAATAAGAATTTTAAACTTATTAGGTACCTTTTTCTCTGGATTGCAATAAAAATTTTCAAAGTTATTAGGACTCCGAGTAAAGTTACTTGCCGACTCTTGGTATAGAGGGAGATTATATATATATAGACCTGCTCAACAAGTATTGAACTGGTCTAGTCTCACCCTGAGCTCAACAAGAAAGCACAAAAGCAATTGACCCAATTAACAAATCAGTGCAGGGCTTCAGTAATAACGCCATCTTTTATGAAAAATATGTTTCAATTTTATTGGTTTGAAGCGCAATTACATAGAAGCTATGCCGTTCCAACAAAAACACTAGTTTTGAGTGAGTTGCTTTAACATACAGCTGTATAATTAACAATCATTAAAATCAGTCAAATCATTTCATTGGATGTCCCATGAGTTTTGTGAGAATATACCTTCAGAACAATATTTTTTTTCTTAAACTGTAAACATTTTAGGTTTTGGAGAATTCCAGATTTAGGATTCTGAAAAAAGGTTTGAATTGAAGATTTATTTTGAATTCAAGACAGTACCTCTGAATAGTGTAAATGTAATAATTCAACTTTTTGGTGCATGTGCCATAAATAGATAACATAAAATTTAAAAATTTAATTAAAAAAAAAGAATTGCTCCAAGTCATTACTTGTGAAGAACTGTTTGGAATTGTTCCATTCTCATTCGAAATGCGAGAGTTATTATTCTTTAACTCAATGCTAGACTCCTTTTGCTCTCGTTCAGATCCAATGGCATTTAGTTTATGATCATTGGTGTAAACAGTGCTTGAAAGGGCTTGGTTGTTCTCCAAGTTCATTTTTTTCACTTTATTTTGACAAGAGTCTATTTCTTCATCCGAATCAGAAAAACAATTTAGTCCCTATAAAAAATAACCCAATTCACACCAAGAAATTCAGCTTTCTTCCTTAATTTATAGGCTGAAAAACATGATTAGATTGAAAAAAATCTAAAACATTTATAATTTTCAAACGATTAATTTGTTTAAATTCCAGAAAAATTTTAACTAGTAACTATCTAACTCAAGAAAGTAATACAGTAAAAATTGCTCATGTTTATAAAATATTACGGAATTATTACAAAGAATTTGGAATTAGGGCCAAAATTGGTGATGGATTAAAGTAGATTCTGGCAACACAGTTGTGTTAAAATTAAATTGTTTTTATGCCAATGAATCCCATTGGAAAAACAAAACTTTTCCTAAACATCATTTGGTGAATTGTTGCCAATAATTGTTTTGATTTAACAATATTTCTAAATTAATAACATTTACCTGTGAATTACCCAATACAAGGTAGAATAAAAAGAATAACTTTGGAGTCAGCAATACTAATGAACCATAGACTCAATCACTCAAATTCAAAATGCAGGTATTATTATAAAATATTAATAGATACCTTGTGTATGGAGTAGATTTTGCTTGGAAATTCCCGTGCTTGGTACTTAGGTCTTGCACCCTGCTCAAATTTTTTTTCTTGAACAGAAAATTTATTTTTTGTTGCAGATGAATATGTAAATATAACGTCCTCCTTTTTCTTCCCTTCTTCAACAGCCTTTCTGGGTTCTCTCTCTTTTTGGCTCCGTCCAGCAGAGATTTCCCTTTCATGATCCTTCATAAAGAAAATGAAATTAATTCAGGCATGCGATTGGTCAAGAAAGGAATTATCCGAAATTTTTTAGAAGCGTCGAGATTAGTTACAGTGGTATATAGGAACTTATTTCGGGAGGGGCCTAAATTCATTATCCATATCCCATACAATAGGTTCAATTCAGCTTTTTAATACTTCTTAGATAGGATTCTCATCTTACTAAATTCAATCTTGGAAATTTTTTGAAATTTCACCTTAAAACCAGGGTTTTTAATCGTTTTGGTACACTTTATGTCCGCTCAGGAAACAAAATAATCCGATTTTTTCTGGCTTTAAAATATTAATTCCGCACAATTGAGCGGAATTCCGATTCTCAACACCTCTAAAATTAGCGGATTTCCGCTAATTAGCGGAAAAATCACATGCCTGTTAAATACAAAAATGAAGTTAAAAATTTAAAACTCAATTAGTACTGCAGTTATGAAAATCAGAATAACTGACCATTTTTTAAGTACTTAAGGCTACTTTATCTCCAGTTTATAATTCAATTCACACTTCACTAGTCAAAAATAAGGCCATTTTACTAACCTTCTTTTAGTTTACAATTTTTAAATACCTTCAAGAGGATGCTTCTCTTTGGGAAACATTCTTTTCTTCTGGGTTTATCTGTTATGTCGTTTAGAAATCTTGCTATCGCTTTAATGTTAGACCTTATATTATCTTTGGTTATCTTCATTAGTTCTTGATAATTTAGAGAACAAAAATAGGACTTTTGATAGCTTAATTTAGTATTGTTATCCTTAATTTCAGCTATACAATTTTAGAAGTGTTACTTCATAATACAGTATACTTTCAATATGATGGTTAAATGCCAATAGTCAATGATGTGGTTATATTCAATAGTGTGGCCCCAATAGTAAAAAAATTAAAGATAGTTTTTGGTATAACAAGTTAAATTAGAGGATACCTAATG
Source organism: Tetragnatha versicolor (assembly GCA_024610705.1). Taxonomy (NCBI): domain Eukaryota; kingdom Metazoa; phylum Arthropoda; class Arachnida; order Araneae; family Tetragnathidae; genus Tetragnatha; species Tetragnatha versicolor. Next base: position 879,778 of record JANDEH010000050.1, on the reverse strand, counting down.
TGTCTGGATAATTTTTTGTCAAAAACAGAGGTTTTCAACATAACTAAGTTTGTAAATAGACATGATTAAATTCCCAGCACCAAAATAAAAATAAACTCACCTTTATTACATGCTTTTCATAAAAATCATTGTAATAGACATCAGATTGATGGTTATGGGAATTTCCAATTCCTCGGTTAGGTTCAGAATAAGAAGAAAATTTTGAAGATACACCTTTAGATGATTTCTCGGCTAACCTTTTATTCCTATCCTTATTTTCCCTATCCTTATTTTCATAAGAATCCTTTATCATGTATCGACTGGGATCAAAAGGAGTGTACCCACTAGCTTGGGGAACTTCATCTTTGGGCTTTTCCCTCGAGACATTTTGTTTCATTCTTTCTTCTCTTTGAGAAATTTCATGTAAACATCCCAACTGCAAAAATAACATTTTCATTTTCAATTAAAAAATAAAGAACTGAAAAAAATAAGCTTGAATTAGCCTATAAACAATCTTTAACACTTATTATTAAGTATATAGTACACTACCAATGAAATTCTTACTAAAAAAGCATTTATATTTTTAACTAACTTATGTGTAGTCTTGCAAAGATGGAGTATATGATTTATAAACACAGGGTGTTTCAAAAGTCTTGTGCACTCACTTCCAAAATGCAAAAAATGGACATAACAAACAACACCCTCTATATTGGAGTGTATAAGGTGTGTATCAGATTCTTGATCTTTCAAATTTTGAACCAACAAACCATTCTTTAACATTATAACTATGCTATACTAATAGCATTCAAAATCATTTTTGGATGTGATGTATTTATTACCAACATCCTAACTTTATTTATTCAAATGTAAAATTGAAATTACCTCATGTACAGCAATTTCAGCAAAGGGATATATTTCACTACAAAACTCACAAGGTATTCCATCTATTACTGGCTGTTTTTCTTCTAAAAGGAATTGAATTTAATTAGTTTCAAAATCAAATCTTACAATTAAATATCAAGCAGACCGTCCAACTTTCCTGCTTTTGGACTGAGTTTTATACGTTAAAATTCAAATCTTAAGCTTCATTTTGTTGTTGTTTTGATCAGGTGCAGGATAAAAAACAGCCTGATAAAACTAACAGTAAAAATCAGGGATGAGATTCACAAAAAAGCAAAAAGTCTGAAAAACTGTGTGACTGACATTTTCAATATCGTTTTCCAATATATATTTTTACGTAGAATTTGCATGTTAATAAACCTATTATAAAAAATATTTGAAATATAGAGTTACGAGTACTGAAGGGGGGTTTGGGGGTACTCCCCCAGAAAATTTTTGGAAATTTGGCCCTAAATTCTACTACTTCAAAAATATAGGACATATGTCAGAAAAAATTCAAAACATTCAGATTTTTTTCATTTATAAATGTAGATTAATTAAAAATGCAAATTAAGAGCTTAAAATATTTTAGAAATTCAAAACAAAATAGAAGTTAAATTATAAAATCAATGGCATTTTTATAACACTTGAATAAAAAACCAGATAACTTATTAAAAGGAATTGAATCCTTTAATTATCTATCCTATTTAAAAATTAATGCTTAAAGCTTAACTATCACTATTGTTGATCGACATAGACATACCTATTCTAATTCGTTTTTGCATAAGTAAACTTTATACGTAATATTACAAAACTACAATTTTAATTAGTACTTAAATAAAAAAGGTACAGATTAATGCATTATTAAATACAGTAAACTCTCGTTAGGGGTCATCCATAAATTACGTGAGGCGTTTTTTCCAAAATCTGGACCCCCCCCCTCCCCCCTTGGTGAGATTTAGTGAGAATTTGCTGGACCCCCCCTCCCCCCTCCACGTGAGATTTACCTACAACTTTTTAAAAATAATTTGCAGTATCTTATCCTTTCTCATACATAAAAAAAAAGAAAAATCGTATAATTCCTACCTTAAAAAGTTGACGTGAGATTTTACTCAACCCCCCTCCCCCCTTGGTGAGATTTTTCCAAACCCCTCCCCCCCCTTTTTGACCTCACGTAATTTATGGATGACCCCTTAGTACGCCCCCGCTTAGTGCGACGTCCCGCATATTACGACGTTTTTCTCCGGTCCCTGGTACCGATAGGCCTTTTATCATTAAAAACTATCCGCTTATTACGACTTCCCGCATATTTCGACGCTTTTCTCCAGTCCCGCATAGAAAAATCCCGGTTATTGTGTCGTCGAGTTCCTTTCAAAAATGTATGAGCTACAGAACCGTTGAAAACGCGTGTAGAACAATATGGTAGAACTAGTTTTTCCCAACCGCTCCCCTTTTTCCCCGAATGGCCCCCCGTTGCGCCCACAACGATGACCAGTGTCTTGCAGGGCAAGTGGGTTGTCCTGTGACGAATCAGAACACTCCCTAAATTTCTTGGAAATTCTCCCCCTCTCCTCCAATTCGACTTCCGTATTCCATGGCTCAGTGTTCAGTCCACTGTTGTGTAGTTCAGATACCAAATTCAGTATCCATTCTTTCTCGGCATAAGTTTAAAATGGCAAGTTCTTCTGGAAGTAAAAGGAAAGCTTTGAGTTTCGATGATAAATTGAAGATAATCAAGCTTTATGACGAGAAGATGGGTGTTATGAATCAGCAATTTGCAAATGAACAGGGGTTGCCTGTCTCTTCTATTTTAGCGATAAAATCCCGCTTAAAAAGGTTTCTAGGTAAGATTAGGTATAACCGGTTTTAGGTATATCGCCGGAACGGTGTTTTATGGAATTCCGCATATAGCGTCGTACCGCTTATTACGACGTTTTCACAAATCCCCTTGAACGGCGTACTAACGGGAGTTTACTGTATTACAATACCTTATTTAAAAATCCTTTTGAAAGTATGATATTATAAGGTAATAAAATATTTCAAATCTCATAATGCCTAAGCGCAAAAGATCAAATATCAGGGGCGGGGCTAGGCGTCGGCGGTGTCGGCGACCGCCGACGGTCTCGCGCGGAGCCTCGCAAGAATTTTTTTTTGTCAAGTTGGTTTGTCTCCGAGTTAAAAATTTCCCCCTTCCCCCAAGAATCACCAACACAGTTGAAAATGTCTTCCCCCAAAACGTCCTTTTCGTTTACAGCCTCGTTTTCTTCTTATCAGGGCTCTCTACGGACATTTTTACAAAATTCCAATCCCATGGGGAGTCCTAACCCCCTATAGCGGGATTGCTTCTAAAAGGGGGTGCTTTTGTTGTAACAAACAAAGTCGCATCATGTTTCTTTACCGAAGAATTCAAGAAAAATCTTGAGTGGTCAGTGGGGGAAAGGTCGTTCAATATGGAGTGTGTCCAGTGATAACACAACGAATGTATTCAAGTAAATTTCCATAAGCTCTGGTAAAGATAGGTTCCGCATCGCACTACAGATAATTTTCTCAGTTAAGGAGTTAGTTTGAATAAGCTTAAAAAATTGGAACATAATTTTCTGGTAATTTCTTATTTGTTTTTCACGTTTTATTGTTTCATAAAAATAATTTGATTTTCATACATATAAACTTTTACGGATTGTTATATGAAACGCTTGGCTTGAACTATCGGAGATGCTACGTTTTAGCATGATTATGAAGTGAAGTACCTATAAAAGTGTAGATAACAGGTTCATCTAAATGGAATAATACCCCTTTTATTAAGTAACAAACTAGGATAATGGATAAAGATAAATTTAAATTTCTTTACTCATTTTTTAATTGTAAAATCTTATGTATACTCGGTACTAGTCATTTCCTATTGGATTTCTATGGTGACAAACTGCCAGTTTTAATTACACAAACAAAATGAGGCCCCTGGCGTTGAGCTTGGGAAGTTGGAAAAAAACAAAATTTTAAATTACATGAAAAGTTAAGGAAACTATTTTGAATTATTTATACACGATTAAAAACACATTTGCTATATGCATATCGTATAAGAACTAGAAGAGAATTGCTGGTAGGATTTGGGGCTTGAAACTTAGAACTAAGGTAAAATGATTAAAGTTTAGTAACACATAAATTTTTATAAAGATCAATTACTGAGGCATTAATAACTATAATTAACGAGCATTTTTCGTAGGAAACACAGCGAAATGAAATTTTATGAATTTGGTAATTAAATAGTACCAAAAGTTTCTTGGAGTAAAAATTAATAAATAAACAATGAGATTAATTTTGAAAAAATTATATTCTTTGCTAAAATGTTTATAATTTTATACCACGTTTTGAAATTTTAACTTAAATAACTGAATTGTGAGAAAAATTCATTTTTATGCATTTCATCAAAACGAGCCATTCCTTAAATTCATTGATTAAAAGAAAATGAGTTTCTTGACCACAATGGACACAGTGCTAATGCACCAATTACTACCCAAGCCAAGACTGATTCATGTCCTGTTCATTCGTGAAACTCTCACAAGATCAATCAATGCCAAGAAAAGAAAACAGTTTGGGGAAGATAAACAACCCCTTTGCAATCGCACCTGTTTTATGACCCCCACAAATTTACAACTTCAAGGAATAGACACTGCAATACTGGTTTGTGGAATCTTCCAATGGGATGGGTTGGAGGGGGCGCTGTTAGTCCATCCATGACTAATTTTAAAGGAATACTATTTAGTTGTGGTTGATAGTTCAATAGTTCGTCTTCAAACGCCACTTCAAACTTAAATCCTGGTCAAACAAGATTGGACGGCTAAATTGGTAAGTACTAAATAGTATTTATTAATTCTGTAATGAAATATTAACACCTTAATTGCCTAAAATTATGCAATTTTATATGAAATTTCTATTAAAAATAGGACATTATTTTTTATTTTAAAATATGCATTTTGGAAACGTTGAAAATTAGAGCTCTGAATTTACACATAATATAATTTGTTTTTTTCTCCATATTTTGATTCCATCACTTCTGTTTTAATTGTTTGGTGTGTAGGAATTTCTTCAACACTCAGATATAGAGAACAATTATGATAATGGATTTTTTAAATATTTTTTCTCCTATTTTCTTGAGCATGTGTTTTTGTTTTAAATGTTACTCTATCCTGATGTAAATTCTTTTAATTTTTGAAATTCATTCTATGGCTCTGGCGGATCCAGGGGGCTAGGACACTTTTAAGGGATATTTGTAAAAAGTAGTATTTTGAAACGTTTCTTATTTTTCTCGTAAAATGTTTTATTCACTTTGGTTGTTTCTATTTAATAATTAAGATTATTTCAGCTCTTTTAAGATTTAATTATGTGGATGAATACCTTTAAAAAGTATCTTTGAGTCAGGTTTTTTTTTTGCTGAGCATTAAATTATTTCATTACGTACTTTCCTTACTAATCATTCTTAAACGGTGTTGAAAAGAGAACTAATAAAAATGTAAAACCAATAAAACCGTTTATTTTTTAAAAGCACATTTTAAGGCGATATAGTACCCTAAAAATCATAAATACAGTCGAGTCCGCTTAATGTGATCGCAATTGTCCGAAGCTAAACTGATAACATTATCCGATCGATAACAATAAGCGATCTCATATCAAAAGCAGCAAACAGAATGACTACTGCTTAACCAAAGATACTAAAAGGGTCACGTGATTTTGACATTCTCGGAGGGGAGAAAGGAAGAAGCTGAGGGGCAGTTGACCGAAAGAGGAAGATACATTTACTCTCTCTAACCTTAGTTATACCCTCTATATACATAAAAAATCAGTATAGTATATTTTAAATAAAATAAAAAATACTGAAGCAAAAAATCACGTGACCCGTATAGTATTGTTGGTTCAACAGTAGATTGTTTGCATTAAAATCAAAATAATGTATTCGTAATAAATGTATTCCAAACACTATTTTTAAACTAGGTAAAATTTTAAGGGGAAAATATAAGAGTAGTTCAATTAATAAAAGTAAAATAATCACTTACTTTGTATTTTTATTTGTATAGAAAGGTCTTTTTTCCACTCCATTATATCCTTCCACTCCAATAAACCACTTATTTATAAACAAAAGGTAAAATTCAAATCTCTTATCACAGACATCTGCAAAGCGTCGATCTTGGTGGTTTCTTTAACCAATCACAAGCATGGATCCGGACCCCCCCCGATAACCGTTTTCTTTCAATATATGCGGAATGTTTTCTTTGTATCTCTTTAAATAAAAAAAGCTCCAGATGCTCTTATGGGGCAGATGTTTACTTGTAAAAATTGACCTTCAAAATGAAACTCGAACTCAAAAGTGGTCGTTTTAAAGGGGATATGGACAAATTTTGATAACATTAAGCGGCGTGTTGATCCATAGTTGATCACAATAAACGATGTATTTTACATTAAATTAAATAGGAATGATCGGGACCTGTTGATTTCGATAACATTATCCGATTGATAACATTAACCGTGATCACATTAAGCGGATTCGACTGTACATAATTTTTTGTATTTCAATTTCATACCTTAATCGTTCTTAATAAGTCAACAAAATTTATAACTCTATCTTAATTTGTTATTTAGTGAATTTATTGAAAACGAAAGCACAAATCATACTTTCTTTGAAGGAACTACACTTTAAGCTCATTTTTCTCCGTGTTGTATTTTTGCCTGAAAAAAGTATTTTTTATGTGTGTTTGTGTTCTGGGAAATATATGTATGATAAAACTGTGCATGGGTCTTACAAGTGTAGTTATTTTTATAAAAAAATTAAAGTAAAAAACAACAAAAATTTCATTATCTTTTTTGATAATTTTATAAAAACATTCATAAAAATGAAATATCTACAACAAAAATAAACCCATAAGTATTCTATTTAATAATTAAGGTTTTTTAGCTTTTTTAAAAAATTTAATTCTGTGGATGAATACCTCTCAAAAGTATCTCTGACTCAGTTATTTTGCTGACCATTACATTACTTCATAACATATTTCCTTTATAATCATTCTTAAAAAGTGTTGAAAAGGGGTTTTTCAAAACTAATAAAACCGCTTATTTTTTTTAAGCGAACATTATAAGTTTTGAGAGTCCAGAAAACGTTTCTTATGGGTAGGAAAAAAGCTAGAAGTCGGGAAAAAAACAATGCGATTCTTTTTGGTTTCAAGAGAAGCATTGAACTTTAAAAATTATTAATTAAAATTTCACATTTAGTGACTTTACTAAGACCATTAGCATTGAGTAAAAATCTTTTTCCTGAATACTAATGTTACGTGGTTTTAAGATAACTAAGCTAACTTCGAATGAAATTTTTTTAGGTCTAATTTCTATGTCCGGAAACAGTAGAAGTAGAGATGTTGGTAGAAAATGGGAATCGGGTTCGTCAAAAAAGAAGAGAAAAGCTGAGACGGCACTGTTAAACCAAACAATGAGTAATAAAATGATGGCATTTCTGAAAAAACCTGCGAGGGCGACAAATTTAGGTTCTTCACCCAATGTTTTAGTTGAACCAGCACCCGTTGAGGCAGGGCCTGTTGACCCAATGCCCGTTGAAACGGTGCCCCTTGAGCCAGAGTCCGTTGACCATGCGCCCGATGAGCCGGTGCCCGTTGAGGCTGTGCCCCTTGACACTGCGCCCGTTGAGACTGTGCCCCTTGACCCTGCCCCCGTTGATCCAGCTAAGTGGATGTTTCCAATGACCGATTCATAGCGTTGTAGTTTGGTTTTGAACGGTCCTCGACAAAACTTGGAGAAGGGGGATGAACTTTACCCCAGGGATGATAATAAAAGACACTTTTCAAATTTTCATTACACCCGTAAGTTGAGTAACGGGGAAACTCAACATCGCAGTTGGTTAACCTACTCAGAATCTGCTGATAAAATTTATTGCTTTCCTTGTCGACTATTTTCAAATTTAACAACTCAGGTGGTACAAGGATGTTGTGACTGGAAAGATATGAGTCGATTGCTGCAAAGACACGAACAAAGCAAAGGTCACATCGAATGTATGTTTAAATGGTTGGAACTTTACAAAGGGATTAAAAATGAAAAATCTATTGACCATTTAAATGAGAAAAAAATAAAAGAATCCCAAAAACATTGGTACAACCTGTTTGAAAGATTAATAGATATTATTAACTTCTTAGCATCTCACAATTTATCTTTCAGAGGTCATAGGGAATCCTTGTCCCTGGTTGATGGTAAAAATAGTGGTAATTTTATAGACCTCTTTAAATTACTATCAAAATACGATCAAACTGTACGGGAACACCTCCTCCGCATCAATGAAAAGAAAGTTGCCCATCATTATTTGAGTTATAATATTCAAAATGAGTTAATTTCACTGATGTCAGAAACAGTGGTGAAGGAAATAATAGATAGAGTGAAAGCATCTAAGTATTACGCTATTATGCTTGATTGCACTAGAGACATAAGCAAAATAGAGCAAATGTCTGTTGTGTTACGATTTGTGAATTGTTCTACAGGGGAAATAGAAGAACACTTTATAGGGTTTATTGCAGTGGCAGAAACAACCGGGGAGTATTTAACAAACGAAATACTTGATGTATTAAAAAGAAATGGGTTAAATATTCAAAATTGTCGAGGCCAAGGGTATGATAATGGGGCAAATATGGTAGGAGTAAACAAAGGCGTTAAAACTAGAATCCTCACCATCAACCCGAGGGCATTCTTTACTCCCTGTGGATGTCATAATTGGAATTTGCTCATAATTGATGCAGCCAATTCCTCTGCAAGAGCTAAAACATTTTTCGGTTTTGTAAATAAAATTTATTTGCTTTTCGCGAAATCCAGTAAGCGCTGGGATAGTATTAAATCAAAATTAAACATAACACTGAAATCCCTAAGTGAAACCAGATGGGAAAGCAGAATTGGAGCGATAAGAGCAATAATATTGCAATTTGATGATGTGGTCAGTTGTGTTAATGATCTTAAAAATTTGTCTATAGATGCAGAAACCATGAGCGAATGTGAAGCAGTTTTATCAGAGATGCTCACTTTTGAGTTTGTTGTTTCAATCCACGTTTGGTATGAAGTTTTACTTCGCATTAACAACATAAATAAAATGTGGCAATCTGTTGAAATTAATTTAAAAATAGCAATTGATTCCTTACGTGCCTTTAGCATTTGGATTGCAGAGTATCGGAATACAGGATTCAAAAAAGCCTTAGGAGAAGCTCGTTTTCTCATTGAAAATAGTTCTTACGAAATTATTTCGGACTTCAAGCAGAAGAGATTAGCCAAAGAGATTGTTCGACTATGAACATAGCGATGAAGTTATAAAATCTCCCCAAATGCATTTTGAAGTAAATTTTTTTAATGCAATGATAGATTCTGTCATAATTGACACCAGAAACAGATTTACAGCTTTGAACGACTATTTTGACCGATTTATAATTCTATTGGACTTAAAGTATTTGAAATCATTATCAGAAGAAGACATTAAAAAACATTGCAATGATTTAGGTTTAACTTTGAGGGATGGAGAAAATAGTGATATACAACCTTATGATTTTTACGAAGAAGTTAAATTAATGGCACTTAATACTCCTGAAACAATAAAAGATGCTAGGCAACTATTAAAATACATTTGCAATGAAAACTTGCAGGAAATATACCCCAACGTTGGAATAGCTCTTCAAATTTTGCTTACGATTCCAGTGAGCACAGCGTCTGCTGAGAGGAGTTTTTCCAAATTAAAAATAATTAAAAACTATTTGAGAAACTCTATGGCCCAAGAGAGATTATCGTCTCTGTCTATTTTATCCATTGAAGCAGAAATAGCTAGTAGTTTAAGCTATGAAACTGTGCTGAAAAAATTCAGTGAGGCTAAAAGCAGAAAAGTTTGTTTGGTATAAGTTTTAGAGAGCATATAGGGTGTTCATCCAATTTTTATCACCTCCGCATTGAAAAAATAATTTGAAAAAATACTGATGAGTTAACCCAATGGTTTTCTGTGTACGATAAATTTTAATGCTACCAACTGGCACTTATAGACAGCGGAATAAACAAAAAAATTTATTAATAATCTGTTTTTGAAAAATTCTACTTGCTGTCAGGGTGTTTTTCAGTTGAACTTTTGAAATTGATTTTATTGTATTATTATTATATGTATTTTATTCCAACCTTGAACTCTGTCAATGAATTAACAATTTAAAATATGTAAGAAAATTTCATCATAAAATGATTATCGAATAAGTTTCACAAGAAAAATAAATGTATACAATGGAAAAAAGGTAGCCTGTTTTATTCTGAAATCCATAAATTTTTAAGCTTTTTATTTACTTTGTGAAAATGTAGAAATTGATTTTCAAACAATATTTATATACCTTTCCGCGCTTACGTGCATTATTGTTTTAAGAATTAAGTTTCATAAAAAAATTCTTATCAAATAAATTAAACGATATTAGAAGACTAATGTAGTTTTAGTTATAAAGTAAAAATTTCAGAATATGCTATTGAATTTCAAACAATTTTAATTTTACCTGAGTCGAGTGTAAAAGTTGTTAATTTAAATAATTTTTTCAATTAAATACAGAAGCATAAATATCATTACCAGACTGCTATTTTCTTTCCTCTTATTTAATGTATAGCATTATCGGGCCATATAGGCCTCTTTTGTTAATTTTATGTGCTTGATTTATAAAGAATATTAATATAAAACAAACAGAGGTAAAAAGGGCCTCGCAAGGATGCTTCGCCGACGCCCTCTTATGGTCTAGCCCCGCCACTGATCAGGGGTAGATGTTATAGAAGTAAAGATATAAAATGAAAATGTTTGCAGCCTAGAAATTCATGTGTTTGCTATGAAACCGCCACAACTTCGACGTTCATTGTGAAGTTCAAGTGATTTGGGTTGCGAAGAAATTTGAAAGGTTCTGCGTCAGCAGTTAACGGGGGTTGGCGAGCGATAGCGAGCAGGGGGCGGTAGCTCCCAAGTATAAATAAATTATCATATTTAAAAATTTTCACATAACTTAAGAAAATAGTGAAATTTTCTAGTTTAAATTTATTAGTAAATTTTTACTAACTTATAATTATATGCTTACTTTAATTGCATAGTAATTATCTTATAAAAACTGACTTATTTTTCACAAATTTATGCTATAGAAGCAATTTGTGGTTTACCTTCATATCTTTTACATGTTTACTTAACTAAGCATTTTTAAAAAAAATTATGCTTGGAATCAATTTCAGATTTAAAGATTGCGGCTAGGATTTCCCATGTAATTACATCTTTTCAGAAGACTGATAATGCAGATATCTCTTAAATCCTACATGTTTTAAAGAATTTTAGATTAATTAAGACCATGTTTAATTTACATATTTTTACTTATTCGGTTTATTCACATATTTAAGCTTTAAAAATGCTCTTATACAATAAGCTTTTTTGAAATTAAATACATATTTTTGCTACAACATCCATCCATTTTTAGGTTTTTCAAAAATAATCCAAATTTTTTCTTAAACTGTAACATATGAGGTTACACATCTAAAATTGTTGTTGAAATCTAATGCTAAATTTAGCTATTGTAAGTTGTGAACTCAGGGCTGTCAATTGGAAGGTGTCCATTTCGTGTTTCCCCTTTATCTTTACTTTAACACAGCGTTAGAAATTGGGAAAAAAATCCACTGGTCCTGCGGACCAGTGCTTTACCAATCTCACTGGTCCGCAACAAAAATTACTGGTCCGACAAATTAAAAAGGACCAATTTAAATATTATTATAAAGTAACCATTGCACAGAATCTGAGTACCAAATAGTAATGCAAAAAATTAATACATATCCAATTATAAGTTACCAGCTGTAAATATGAAATTTATGTAAAGTAAGTACTTATAAAATTAATTTATGAGAAATAAGCAATAGCTCCAAAAAATCAATTAGTACTTTAAAAATATCTTATTAATTAAATACCTTTCTTGATTAAATATTTCACTAACTGATATACAAATAAAATAATCTTCTTGATTAAATAAGATTTTTCTAATTTACATAAAAATTGGATACAATTGCACTAATTGGCAAAAATAAGAACTATTCTTGAACAAATGATATTGCTCACAAATTAATACATAACTTAGGATTAGTTTTACATTGTTAGTTGACAAACTGGTTTTAATCTGGTTTATTTAATGAAATTAATTTTTTTGCCTTTTTTTCTCCCGATTCCAAGCAAAGAGAAATTGCAGGATAAAACTGGAGGGTGGGATATTTTTTCACCACTGGTCCAGCGGACCAGTGATTTTCTGATTCCACTGGTCCGAGTCGTTTTTTGGTTGTCCCGGACCAGCAATCCAGTACAATTTCGAACGCTGCTTTAACAGGTGGGTTTTTCGGTACTTTTTTCTTTCTTTACCGGGGGTTAAAGTCCCAAAAATCACTGAAATTACTTCCTATTAGGAATTAAGAAGCTCACAAATGTTAATGCTTTCAGAATTAAGCACAATTAATTTGAAATTCCATAAAATCCTATTTTCCCTACTTTAAAGCCCGAATTTTGCACTTTTATCACATATTTACCCAAAGTAAATACATAGTATAAGCACATTTTTTGAGTTGTTAATTACATTAAACTCACATTCAATTATCATTATGACATTTTCAAAAATATTTTTAAATTTACATCAACATTTTTAGCAAAATGTTTTGCTACAAATGGAAAGCGTCCAGAAGCTTTCCTGTGTTAACAAGCTTTAAAAATGTCATTGCAAATTGAGAGAGATGCGATAAAAGAGAATCACAGATGTAATCCCTGGTAAGTTGTGTTTTAAAAAATAACTTAATAAAAGAAAAGTTGTGAGTAAAAAGTTCTAAATACCTAAGGGGGCCTGGTGGCCCTTCCCTAGAAAATTTGACTCTAAAAAACAGGGTTTTAACTAGTTTGGTTGGAAAATATAGGACATGATTGAATATATAGGACAGGGGTCGGAAATATAGGCCAGCTATAAACCCTGGAGTCTAGGTGGGTGTAGTTCTTTGATAAGATTAAGTTAAATCAGACCCTTTAAATGGAGTAATTGAATAGACTTTTGTTTTCAAGATTGAGAAAGAATGAAAATAAGTAGTATTTAGCAGCACCTAGGAGACGATCTTGAAGAGCCTAAAACCGACATGGTTTGGGAAAAACCACCTTTAGTTAAAAAAAAAGGATCTCTCAGAAGACTGAAGCAAAATCATGCAAAACTTTGGATTTTGTCCGTGTTCTTTCAAATTTGTTTCTTGTTAAAGGGGACCGAACAGTAAGCTATAATTATGGTCTCCTTGTCATTCCACGCAAAAAATTTAATACTCAATAATTACAAAATAAATCTTTCATCAGAGATGAGTTCCACTGCAATTTAAGTCCTGCTACAAGGTTAACCCTACAGTGCATACTGATGCCATTTGGCAACACGACATTTTTCCCCATTTCCTACTCGAACTTTCATTTCCAAACGGCAACACCATGCAATAAGTACAATAGATATAACATTTCATTGTATTAGCACTTTAGATCGCCAGTAGATCACAGCAGGGGTACTATTTTGAGACATTTGTTAGTAGCTAGTGAAACGAAAGTCAAGACACAGAAAACGCCAAAATAAAAGGACCATATAAATTAAAATAAAAAAATTTTCAGCTTGAACAAAAAATGTTTTGAAAAGATAAGTTGTTTTTTTATATTTTTAGAGCATTTGGTTTTATTTCACTTCACAATTAATTTCACAAGAGGCACAAATTAATTTCACAAGGACAAAGTTTTTTGCCCATAAAAAGTAGAAAAAAATTAAATTAAATTTTTTTAGTATTTTTTTACTAATGTACACCATAATAGAAGACACATAAATGATTTTCAAGTGAATTTAAAAAATCATGCATTGTAGGGTTAAGTTCAGAACCAACTGGCAATTAATAAAAATAGTTCCTAAAAACAAGCATTACTGCAGTAAAACAACTAAGCATATTGTTTCTAAAAGTAGGAGTATTAAATTATTACCTGGATCTTTTTCACTGGAATATACTTTTTTTCCTTTCTTTATTAAATTCCATCCTCTAGTAAGGAATCCTTCATTCTAATTTCAAAATAAACAATTTAATAATTATTATTTTCAAAATTTTACACAAATGGATGTACTTACTCTATCAAATATATCTAAATTATGATGATCTGTTTAAATAATTATTAGGGGAAGAAGCAACTACAGTATAGGACCCCGTATCCGGCTCGCTCGGGACCGGCATCAGTCCGGTTTACGGGAAAATCCGGTTTTTGGAACAATTCCTGAAAAAAGCTCAGAAAGACCGCGTCTATTCGTAACACGCGATCGTAACGAAAATGCGCGCAATGACGCGCAATCTGCAGGGTCGCGCGAGAGAGCAAAATAAATAAACAATCTCGCGCGGCCCCTGGCATCCCTTTCGGCGCCGAAATGCGTTTTTTTGGCGTGCGTTTTTGGAGGACACGTGAGTCCTACGGACCAATGGCTAGGCGTATTCAACCGGCATGCCGAAGCCGGTTTTCGGCCCGGCATAGATGGACTTTTTCTCGGCGCTGGAAAAACGTAAGCGTCACGTGATTAAAATCAATTACTTTAAAGATTTTGTACTAAAATAGTTCTTAAGTATCCATAAAAATAAACTTAAGAAATTAAAAGCTGAACTCACCTGATCGGACTTGTTTGTTTCGGTTTTGATACGATGCCGATTTTCGGCACGGTGACGAGTACGCTGCGTTTTTTCGGTACCGAAGCGCGTATTTCCGCGCGACTTTGGTTGCCAAAGTTTATTCCTTTTTGATTGAAAAAAGGGACTACGTCATCCGCGTGCCGATTCGGCACCGAAAATCGGAGTACATCGGTCGGAACTCACTGGATCCTTTCGGAGCACGGATTTGGAACTTAAAAAAAAATTTTTAATTTTGGAAAAACCGCCGGTTTTCGGAACACTCCGGTTATCGGGACGCCGGATACGGGATCCGATACTGTACTTCATTTTTACCACCATGATTTGCACAATCAAAATGATATCTAAACTTGCAATTACCAACTGTGTTTTGTACTTGAAAACATTTTTTATGCTTTCCTTTTTGAATTTTAAACCTATCTGTAATGGTTTTCTGGATAACTTTCTGTTATGATGACTGATCAGACATAAGACTATTTGTAGTGATATGGGGGATAAATATTGATAAATTTGGACTAAATATTTCAAGCAGTAAAATGTATTTTATAATTACATCAGAAACAGGTAAAAAATATGAAAATCCTAAAATAGTAAAAATTACCCCAAAATAGATATTTTTTGCATTTTTTCGATTTTTTATTTATTATTATTATTTATTTATTTATATTTTATAATCAACAAAACAAAGTAAAGAAAATATATCACCTGGGATCGTAGAACGATTCAGTAGGTGAACAAATAGTTAGTTACAATTGTTACACAAAAATTACAAAAAATATAAACATGAATATCATAAATAAAAGTGAACATTACATGACCCCTTGATTTTATTTCACAGAAATTAAATTTTAAGGGGACTTAAATGACTCATTTTGCCCAATTAGAAAAATTTTTCGGTAAATTTGGGTATTTTAAATTATTTTCTGTAAAATAGTGTTTTTTACGATTTTTCAAAACTTTAGCCCTCTTGCAGCGGTAAAAGATATTAATTGATAGGTTTAAAATTTTAGAACTTTGTTAATGACCACAAATGGCAACTTTTCTGCGCTATTACGTATTGATTACTTAAACTTCGTTTTTTTCGCACCACCCTTTTGTGCCATCCCACATTAATCCTGAATATTCTCATCCAATTCTCAATTACTCTCTACAATGAATACGGGCCATCGATGATACACGTTTTTTGGGGAGAAAACTTCTGTGGAGTGCGGAATGAACCAATACGACGCTTAGTGGTGATGTCTTTTTCGTTTTAATCTGAAAATGCTGACAGTAACATTTGAAACCAAAAGAAATCATTTTCAGAATTTTTTGTAAAAGTTTTTAAAAAATGGCAAACATATACAGGGATGAGATTGACAAAAAAGCAAAAAGTCTGAAAAACTGCACAAACAACATTTTCAATATTGTTTTCCAATAAATTTTTAGGTAGAATTTGCATGTTAATGAACTTAATATAAAAAAAGATTTGAAAAATAGAGTTCCAAGTACTAAAAGGGGGGTTTGGGGGTACTCCCCCACAAAATTTTTGGAAATTTGATCTAATATTCAAAGTTTTAGCTTATTTTTACACCCTGTCCAAATTTTTTGCAGTGGGAGGTTTGAGGAAAAAATCTGAAAATTCTCAAAAATATCGGAAAATCTGACAAAAATCGGAAGAATCTCATGCCTGCATATAGGACATATTTTGGCATTTTCTCCAAATTATAGGACAATTGCGACCACCGCATTCTCCATTTTAATTTATTTTCGAGCATCAAGAAAAGTATCAAATTCCATCTTAGAGCCTGAAATGAAAATAAATGTTTGCTTCTCTGAAATGCCCATATTCAAAAAGGGTTAGGGATTCAAAACCCCAACGAAAGTTTGGCCATCAATTTTTGTACTGTTTTTTTCATTGAAAATTCTGTAACTTAAGAGATGCAATCATCTTCGGGTGCAACTCAAAGGGCCTCAAAATGAGTAAAAATACTACTTCTGAGGATAGAACCCCCTACAGAATCTTGAAGTCTGTTATACATTCATTGTTCTTTTCATGAAAATTCTGCCGATTATAAAGTATGTATTGGTTGCTTTGGATTCACTGAATAAAATTAAGTTTAAAACACTTTTAAATTAAAAGCAAATTTTATTTTGGCTTAGTTTACAACTCAAAAAATACAAAAAGAAAGACAAATTACCTTTAATTTCAAATTAGATTTAAAAATGCAATGAATGGGTATTGATTTCACAAATTCAAGAAGCTGTATCTACCTATAGTTATTTCACCCTTCTTTCCACTCATGTGTAGAGCAAAGCTTGAGATATTTTTGAGCATAAAAAGTCAATGTCATTTTTTGGAGGACTAGTTCATTTTTTAAACTGGAGATGGCGATTCAATTACTCATTAATTAATGGCAACATTTTATCAATATTCTTGTAACCATAGAAGATATAACAGAAATGAAGTAGTTTGTAAATAAATAACATTTATGTAAGTTATTGAGCTCTAATTTCTAGATATAACAGAAATGAAGTAGCTTGTAAATAAATAACATTTATGTAAGTTATTGAGCTCTAATTTCTCAATTCCTAGAAGATCTATTTCATTATCTATCCCTGGTAAATAACCAGTTTCTTTTCAGCTTAACACTAGAGGAGGTTGGTTTATGCACTTAAGGGTGTTATAGTACAAAAGATCGACCTCAGTTTTCTTTAACTTTATCTAGTCACATTAAAATAAAATTCAACTTACCTTTTCTTCCTTTTTCTTTTTTCCTAAAAGATCAGATATAATAAAAACTTTAAGTATTTAAGTTAATAATTAATAAAAAAAGTACAACAGTTGCAGAGATCATTGCTACAACTTGTGTAACAATGAGTCTTAAAGATTTACCTTAAAACTTGCCAAGTGAGGTGTTTGCGGTACAACGAGCTAAATACAATGTAAAATTATCATAGTTAGCTCATTGATGCTGCAAGCACTTCAATTAACTATCAAATTTACAAACCCAAACAATTATGACATAACTTGGACAGAAATCTTTAATTTTGAGTAAAAATTTTCTCTACATTATTTGCCATTTCTCTTTTTTCATATTTATTTACGAATTACCATATCTGTCATATAATACAAGTTTTGCATTGAAACAAGTTATTTATTAGGATAATAAGCTTAGCTTTTGGAGTCAAGAATAAATTTTCGCATCTGAAATTAGAAATGATTTCGAGACAGCGCACAGAAAAGCCTAAGATCGGGTGGAATAACCCAAACAAAGCTTGAAAGGTTTTTTTGCCAACCTGTGTTATTAGTAGAAAATTTGGATTACTTAATCTGTAAATCCTACATTATTTTCTACAGGGTGCAAATTTTATTAGTTTAATTCTTATATTCTGTTAAATTTCCACCACTATTTGAATAATTATAAGCTCAAAAACACTTGTGAACACTTCTTGTTTTCAAATGGTTGCAATCATGGTGCAAATGGTTGCAAGACATCAAAAAGTTCCTTTATCATGGCGATAACTCATATAAAAGTGACCTTGGCAATTATTTTTTAAGTGGAATAAGATTGATACCTTTCTTTGTTTCTTTTCCAGGGCACTTTGCTAAATGTTCTTCCATGTCCCCAAAAAATTCATTTTTACAAATGTAGCAAAACTTTAGTCCTTTAGCACATGCTCTTACATGTTCATCAAATCTATCCATAGGAAAATTTTTAAAACATAAGGGACAGTCTTGAGTCTGGATCTTAGAAGTCTCCTAAAAATAAATAAAACACATGAATTAAGTAACTCTCAAGTGATTTTTTTTTAACACATAGGTATGTGACAAATGTGAGCCACAATAAAATACTGATCCTAAGGTCCTACAACTCAAAAGTATACTAAAACTACAAAACTAAACTACTCTCATTGCAGGCATGTGATTGCTCAAGAAAGAAATTATCTGAAATTTTTTAGAAGCGTCTAGATAAGTTACAGTGGTATAGAAATTTATATTGGGGGCCCAAATTCAAATCCCTATCCCATACAATAGGTTCAATTTAGCTTTTTAATACTTAACTTTTTTAGATAGGATTCTCATCTTACTAAACTCAATCACAGAAATTTTTTGAAATTTGACCCTAAAAATCGGTTTTAAATCATTTTGGTACACTTAATGTCCACTTAGGAAACAAATATTCCGATTTTTTCCCCGCTTTGAGATATTAATTTCTCACACAATTGAGCAGAATTCCGATTCTCAACACCTCTAAAATTAGCGGATTTCCGCTAATTAGAGGAAAAATAACATGCCTGTCATTGGCGCAACAGCCCTAGTGGGCCAAGGACTACCATGTCCATCTTCGTTTTCATGAAAGTGGGGCCTTGGGGTGCAAGGAGTCAGGCATGTGTCCCGGTTAGGTGGTCATTCTAACGCGAGACCCCCAGTGTTTAGTTCCCAACCACTCTTGGTCCTCATTTCATCGACCCACTGAAGGGATGAAAGGCTGAGTGGACCTTGCCCAGCCCGGGACTGAACCCCGGGCCTGTGGTGTGGAAGCGCGAAGCACTACCACTGAGCCACTGGGCGTCGAAAAAGTATACTTTGGAGTTATATTTAACTTCAGTCTGTATTATAATCCATTTGAGAATCAATCTGGTAAGTAAGCTCGCCACAGTACTACCCCTCCAGAATGCAACTGGTCAGGATTCTAAAGATGCTGGTAAACAGGGCCCAATTGAGAAAATTTTCTATTGTGGGCACACCATGAAAGAACGGGCCCCTTGCATTATACATTAATCTTAAAAACACATTTATAACACACCATAATTGGTAGTTTCATATTATATTTTTCAAAGATGTTACTAAAAAGTGCCTTAAGTGTTCATGTTTTTATTTTACATTTTTGAAGAAAAAGCTTTTCATTCCAAAAAATATGAAACATAATAATTGTTTATTAAATTTTTTCGAGGCCCTTAAATTATAGGGTCCTTATGCCTAATGGTAAATCAGGGCTTGGTGGTGAATCCAAGCTTTCGTGGTTAGATGAAATGCAGGGAGAACAGTCTCTAAGTTTGGTTCTCCCGTGGCGTGATTAAGCAAAGCCGAGAGCTATGGCGAAGCACTGCAAACCCAACCCCCAGAGAAGGGATTGTTAGGAGCTGATAATGTTAGATAAAGATGCATGCTGGTACCACTCTGGCTAATGCAAACAAAAGATCCTATGACTCATAAGTATACTTTGAAGTTATATTAGCTACAGTTGGTATTCATACCCCATTAGAAGGGGTCTGTCTAAGGTTTTTTTTAAAGAGGTAGCAATTTTGAGAAAATTTAGAAATTTTGTAAAAAATTTCTGTTAATTTGTGATAATTTAAGTTCAAAATAACAAGAAATTAATATTTAAACGTTTCCAACAAAAGAAAATTTAGTATAGAATGGACCAGTCTTTAATTTTAATCATATTTAAAGTGTGTAGTATGTGGAATTTTTTTATAAATAACCAAGTTTAATAGAATTGTTTTTACTTAAGCAATGAATCCATAAGTAAATATTAAGTGTTTTAGTGATCCAGGATGCCCCGAAATCACGTGAGAAAACACCTCTACCTTAAAAAACCTGAGCACCTGCACCAGTTCAACCTCGTTGGATGCCCGATAAACAATACCCACACATTAAGTTTGTCGCAACTTCTAATGGATGGATGGGGAAGCAAAATTTTTTTTAAAGATGTTCATCCCGTATGTAGAAAAACTCAGAGATAATGAACTCGATAGGGAAAGGGAATTTTTATACTTTGTACTCAGATTTGATTTTTCACAATATCTTGATAATCCCATCTGTTGAAGTAAATAAGAATATAAATGGAGTAATAAAGAACATTGATTGGGGTACATTGAAGAACATTGATTGGGAACAAGACTCTAGAATTTTCAAAGTGTGAGAGCCGTAAAAGGCATTAAAAATAATAGTTACTGAGGGCCTGGAATCATTTAATAGACCCAGGGAAAAATTTCATCTATTCCCAATTAACCCCACCTTATGGGGTAATTGGGAATCTATGGGGTAATTGTGAACAAGAAAAACTAGGCCTTTAAAAAACTCAAATTTTTTATTTGACGTGTTGGGAAGTTACTCATGCATAAGTTTAGAACACACAGCTATCTTAAAGTAAATCTAGGATTCATTTGAAAGGAAGTTTTAAAAGGCCTAAGAGAACTCTTAGAATTAACAACATTTGAGTTATAAAAGTTGCATTGCATTTACAATCAAATTACTGCATTATTGTTTGTCTGCCTCATTGAGCTCTGGCTAGTTCACAGGAGAGGTGGTATGGTTTCAAATGATAAAGCGTAAATTTCGAGATCACTATCATGAAAAATCATAAATTTGTATTTTTATGACTTAGGTAAATGACTAAAAGTGTTCTTATATCATAAAAACAAAAGTAAAAAAAGCCTTATGACCGCTTATGTGAACTAGCGACAGCCAGAGCTCAACTTGAGGCAGACAATCAATATACTACCATATATTGTCAACTAGGGTAACTTTGACCTTTGCATACTTTAGCAATAACTAATGAAAGATTCTGTACAGTCAAGGGCAGATTACAGTATTTATTTGATGTTATCAGTAGCTGAAAATTGCTGTCACCAATTTAAATCTTTTGAATGTTGAATCAATATAAATTACACAAACCGGCACTAAGTTTTCTCTCACAATTGATTATTTTATATTTAAGTAAATTTAACTTCAAAATTACCCTGGACAAACATTGCATTTTGAAAAAGCTTCTGAGATGCTGGGCCGTGGTCTAATTGGGTAAAAGTCAAAAGTTTTGTCATTCTCGGCAAAAAACTTAATCAGACAGTAAAAGTTTAAAAAACTAAACACATGAATGCAGTTGCAGTGATTGCTGTTCTCTCTGAAGACTGAAACATAATACAGTAACGGACCCTTTATCCGGGAACCCAAAATCCGGAAGGACCCGAAATCCGGCTCGCGTTTAGAATTAGTTTTTTATATTTTGAAGAATTTTAAGTGAGTAAATGCTGTTACGAAGCGCTATGGTTGCGCGCGGCTTTTGCGACATCGTCTCGGTGCGGAATGGGACGATCGGCGCAGGCCGACGTGGCCGAATCGTATCGTCCCCGTGCTTAAACGGCCGTTCCAAAATCGGCTGCTGCCTCGCTATCGGTTCTTGTCGCGACGACCCACGTGCTTTGCCGGAAGTTTTTTTTGCTGGATCCGTTACGATTGGAACGGACTATGTCGTTTCAGCGGGTGTTTTGGTTTTAATAAAGCATCTGCGTCTTAAATGGTGTTTTTTCCGGAACGGACCCGAAATCCGGAAAATTCCGAAGTCCGGGATGATGTCGGCCCCGAGCTTGCCGGATAAAGGATCCGTTACTGTACCTGTTGTTGTGAACAGAACATTGTACTAGTATTTTTTATTATTAGATCTTTTTCAAAATATAATGTTTGACACTGGCCTCGAAAGCTTCAATTTTTACATACCCAAGATAAATTTGATGAGGAACTATATTCAGCAGTATACATTTTTTGCCTTCCAAGTTCATCTGCAAATAAATATATAAACTCTATGTAAGCGTACCATACATCTAAAGATATAGGATTTTCTATTCTATTCACAGGAAATTAACTATTCACGAAGACCTATAACTATCTTTTTACTCAAGTGTTTTGTTTCTTTAAATGGGCCTTGAGAAAATCGTTTTTAACTCCCTAGTAATATTATGTCCTAGCACTTAAACGGCCTATTTCTATATAATAATACATCAACAATGAATTAACTAACTGAAAAATAAGAATGACAGAAGATATTTTTAGTAGATGGTTGAATTTAATGCTCAAAAACAAGGACCAGATTAAATATTAATTATCTTCAGAACAGTCGGAAAGTTTCAAAGAACCTTACTCACCCATAGCTGATGATCCAGATTTTTGGTAGCCTGGAGGCATAAAAATACTTCGACACTGATGAAGCTCTGGCAGAAGAATATTGAAGGGTACATGATTCTGACAAAGCTTACAATACGTAGGTCTCATGGGGCAAATTTCAGGATGAATACGACTTTCTTGAGGTATTAAATATTTAGAACAGAGTTTACATTTGATTGGAATCTGTTTAAAAAATACACAACAAAATTTAAAATGTCATTATCTTCTATGCTACAGATAAATTAATAGGAGTACTCATAAAATGAGCATAAAAAAATTTCATAGACAAGTCAGAAAATTCAAAGTAAATCTGAGAGGTTATATTAATTGAGGGTTTACTGTACTTTTAAATAGGCCTGTTGCAAGCTGAAATTACAATCAATCATAACACCAGGGTTCGCATTTATGCGCTATAGCGGGTTTTTTTACGCAAATTTGCGAGAGTGGGACACAACACTGGCAAAATATTGGCTCCGCGGGACCGGGAAAATTTCGAAAGCGATGCAAAAAAATACAATTTTGAATAAAGATAACAATTTTGGCCTAACTTCCAGAAGGGTCATTCCATGTCAAATCAACCAATGGTGCGGACCTTTGGGTCTTAGATTTTCGAAATTTTTTGTGAGCTTGTTGTACTCATCCATAGGAGTATAACAAGACCAATTTCAGATTTTTGGGGCCAGTAGTTTTTGAGAAAGCCACTTTTAAAGAGGCAAAAATCGAGCGATTTTGAAAAAACATGACATTTTTAAACAGCTAATGCTCAAAACCTATTTGACCCAAAATTATGAACAAGGTATCGTTTTCTTCTGTTTTAAACAAGCTTTTAAATTATATAAAGCATGATAATTAAAAAAAATATTTTAATTATTTTTTTTAAATTTGAAAAATATTTTTTTTGCTAGCAAAAATACATCCCCCTTCGATTTTTTTAAAAAAAATATATGTTATGGAGAATCTATCCAACTACATCTGTGCAAAATTTCAGAATGGGACCGCCATGGGTTCTTAAGAAAAAAATTATTTTGTAAGACGGAAATTTGAAAAAAAATCTTTTTTCATGTTGAAACCCTATAAAAAATCAAAATTTTTCTGTTATTATATTAAGCTAACTGGTTGAGACGCTTTAAAACTGCATATTTATTTAATTTACAATAATTATGAAACAATATTTCCCTATGTATAACAATATTGGGTGGGAAATATCTACAGGGTGTTTCAAAGGTCCCTTTCACTGCTTTTATTTGGAACCAATATCTCCTAGGATCATGGAAGTAAGGTGTACTCCTAGGTAAATGACCATGCTGAATCCATTGAAATGGATTACAGCGCCCCTAGCGGTGAAAAACTAAAGTGTGAAAAATTAATTAAAAAACTAAAGGAGATAGAACAAACACTTCAATGAGAAATTAGTTGCCAATATCACAACAAATGCACACCCAAAAGTTTCATAAAGATATTTTAAATATTCGAGGAGATGTTGAAACCCTATAGAAAATTTACATTATTTTGGTACATTATTTAGCTATCTGATTGAGACACTTAAAAACTGCTAATATATTTAATTTGCAAACAATATGAAACATACGTTTCAATCAATATGAAAACTGAACATTATAATGATAACTAAAAAAATTGAAAAGCACATTTCAGAAAGAACATATATATTTGAAAAATAAATGCATTTGTATTGAATTCATTTTCAATCATGATCTTTAAGTTTTCATAAGAGGAGATCTGGCACCTATTAAGACATGTAGCCTTACATAAGATAAAAATGTTCTACAGGGTGATTCTGAAATGGACCGCCAAACTTTGAGGGATGATACTACTCATCAAGACGAACAAGAATTGATGCGGAAAGGGGGGTCGCAGTTACACCGTTAAAGAGCTAGGTCCTAGTGTAGTGCGAGAGCGTTACAAAAGGACGTTTTGCCAAGGCCCGTTTAACGAAAAAAAAAACAATGAAATGAAAAAATTTATTGCATGAGGTACAGCAGTATCCGTACTACTTACATCATAAATTTGATAGAAATTGAACCACTTTCTAAACCGCGGAGTTAGTTTCAAAAGTGCAATATTAATCTTTTAGTCAAAGAATCACATTCCTTAATGGTATTTAGAAAAATGATGATCGGGGAAGGAATTTTCAATGATCGTAACATGGATCATTGAAACTGTTTGATCATTGAAAATTCCTTCCCCGATCATCATTTTTCTAAATACCTTTAATGGAACTCCATTGTTTGACTAAGAGCACGTTTTAAAACTCACCCCACGGTTTAGAAAGTGGTCCAATTTCTATCAAATTTATGATGTAAGTAATACGGATACTGCTGTACCTCATGCAATAAATTTTTTCATTTCATTGTGTTTTTTTTCGTTAAACGGGCCTTGGCAAAACGTCCTTTTGTAACGCTCTCGCACTACATTAGGACCTAGCTCTTTAACGGTGTAACGGCGACCCCCCTTTCTATACCAATTCTTGTTCGTCTTGATGAGTACTATCACCCCTCTAAGTTTGGCGGTCCATTTCAGAATCACCCTGTATTTTTATTTAACTTTTAACGTTACTAACTTTTTTGTAAACAGTTATTTTAAAGAGTCAGTTAAGTTATTTTAATAGTTTCAAATATTTATAGAGAGATAGAGAGAAAACATATGTTAATTTTGTAAATTTTAAATAGTATTTGCAGTACACTTTCACATTTAATTTGTAACTTTTCATTAAAATTGTTTATACTTACGTACTTAGTAAAACTTCATTTCTGAATTTTCAATATCTGTTCCAAACGAAGTGAAGAAGTGAAAGCCGTATTTTGGAGGCAAGTGAATCACAGAAAGAAGCCCCCCTTCTTCTTTGGGCCTGAGGTTTAACTAATAGGGTTCGGATAAACAAAACAAAAAAAGTCTGTGGATCCTGGCTGGTATATGATTGGTTGTCTGTGAGGTGTGGCTGGGGTTGTTTGTTTATATAAAGTGTGAGGGTCTCTCCGCAGTTTTCAACCCGATCCCCGAAGAACAAGATCTTGAAAGTGACAGGGCAAGGATCATGACCGCAATAAAAAACGGCGAGACAGCTCTTTTAAGGGGTGAGAAAAACCCTAATTTTTACTAGGAAAAACAAGAAACCCCTATAAATTTTATATGAAACTGTTCTAAAATTTTCCAATGATTCCGAATCCGTTTGAATTATCTCGCTATCTTAATTACTTAAAATTTTGCATCTTTTGAACCCACAGGGTCTAGTACCCGTGGGGGAGAAGGAGATTCTTTTCTTGTGGCGGCGTGTGCCGGCCTCCTGTTTGGATTCAGTGGTTGAAGGTTTGTACTGAATCAACCAGAACTCGTGAACTATAAATGGGACCCGATTCTCACCAGACACCCCCAAAAAGGGATAGAATAGCGCCGAAAGCGAATTTTGAGGAGTAGGGAATCTAATGGAGACAAAGGCATGCTAATATCTCCTCGAATATTTGAAATATCTTTATGAAACTTTTGGGTGTGCATTTGTTGTGATATTGGGAACTAATTTCTCATTGAAGTGTTTGTTCTATCTCCTTTAGTTTTTTACAAACTTTAGTTTTTCACCACTAGGGGCGCTGTAATCCATTTCAATGGATTCAGCATGGTCATTTACCTAGGAGTACACCTTACTTCCATGATCCTAGGAGATATTGGTTCCAAATAAAAGCAGTGAAAGGGACCTTTGAAACACCCTGTAGATATTTCCCTCCCAATATTGTTATAGATAGGGAAATATTGTTTCATAATTATTGTAAATTAAATAAATATGCAGTTTTAAAGCGTCTCAACCAGTTAGCTTAATATAATAACAGAAAAATTTTGATTTTTTATAGGGTTTCAACATGAAAAACGATTTTTTTCAAATTTCCGTCTTACAAAATAATTTTTTTCTTAAGAACCCATGGCGGTCCCATTCTGAAATTTTGCACAGATGTAGTTGGATAGATTCTCCATAACATATATTTTTTTAAAAAAAATCGAAGGGGGATGTATTTTTGCTAGCAAAAAAAATATTTTTCAAATTTAAAAAAAATAATAAAAATATTTTTTTTAATTATCATGCTTTATATAATTTAAAAGCTTGTTTAAAACAGAAGAAAACAACACCTTGTTCATAATTTTGGGTCAAATAGGTTTTGAGCATCAGCTGTTTAAAAATGTCATGTTTCTTCAAAATCGCTCGATTTTTGCCTCTTTAAAAGTGGATTTCTCAAAAACTACTGGCCCCAAAAATCTGAAATTGGTCTTGTTATACTCCTATGGATGAGTACAACAAGCTCACAAAAAATTTCGAAAATCTAAGACCCAAAGGTCCAAAATTGTACTTTTTTTGGTTGATTTGACGTGGAATGACCCAGAAGCAAACCGTACCTTTTGGCTTCTGACCACGGTCAAGTTGTTTTTCCTACATCGCACACTGTAAAAAAAGAACGTCTTAATGTATTATTTTCCGTGAATTTTTCATGGATTAATTCCGTAAACTACAAAACGGAATTTTCATAGTGAAGTTTCCGTTTTTTAATTTTCCTCTCCTCATGCATGCGTATTGTACTATTTCTCCACTAGTTTTGGTGAGACTCAAATATAGTTGTAAATAAGTAATGGAAGTTTGTGCAAGCGTCTTCAGGCGAAACGAACCTTCAGCAAATTTATTATGGGTAAGTTAAATATATTGTTTTTATTTTTTGTATTATTGGTAGTAAACGTTACCATGCTTTAAAATAGAAATACTCTGATATACTATTTTTAAACAGATATTTAAACATCGTACGATCGCTTTCTTCACCACGTAGCTGAAGTCTTAAAATATTGCATACCTAACTAGTCTTATTAGATCGCAAAAATGTGATCTAAATAGTTGTGATAACTTGTAACTTTTGATTAGACTTGTATTTCTGTGATCGGTAGTGTAAATTATTTAAAAGAATCGTCTATTTGGATTTTACGGATTGTTTGTCATTTTTTTTCAAAAATATGATCAGGAATATACTGAATCACAATAATATTAGTATATTAGATCTCAAAAATATGTTCTAAATAGTTGTGATTAACTTGTAACGGAAAGTTCCACTCCAATGACGAAAAGATATTAAACGAACGTTCTCTAAAATAACGGAATGTTTCCCTCCTTTGACAGAAAAATACAAAACGGACATTCCGTCAAATGACGGAAAAAGAAAATACGGATACCTTCTCAAATGATGAAAATAATACGGCAGCTGTGCTGCCGGGAAATTTCCGTATATTGAAGAAAGATTTTTTTACAGTGCAATAACAATGCGAGAAGCCAAGTTCAACTTGGGGCCCGAGGCCGTTGAGGAAAGCAGTCGCTGAAGAAACGGAACAATCCAGAAGCAGGGTGTCTAACAAAAATTTGAAATCCAAATGGGGGACTTATGGGGGACTTTCACATGACTCCCAAAATCAAGGTTTAACGACATTTTATTAATTTGAGGACAGGGGTAGCAATTTAATATATAATCACTACCTATGAAAACACAATATGTATATTTAATTAAAAAATGTAGCAAGATTACAAGGTAACTTTCATAATCCAAGATATTTTTTACCCAATGACTGAAATAAAGAACAATTAAATATGGGTCGTTATTTAACTCGTATTAGTAAAAACGAAGCGTTATCTGCTATTTTTTCGTTATTTCGAGGTGAAAAAAACTGGGTGGCTTGTGTTTTCGGATGGGATGGGGGATATAGGGTATTTTTGTTGATTGTTATTTCTGTAGTGGTCGATGGGTAAGGTGTCAGAGAGGTGGGGCAATGCCACTGCGTTTCTATTGCGAAAGGGGGAAAGGATAGCGATGTTGGTTTTAGATGGAAGCGGATCTACTTATGCAATTGAATCGTCAGTTTGAAGAAGGGAATAAGTCCAAAAAATGACAAATTGACTTTTTGTGCTCAAAACAATCTTCAAGCTTTGCTCTACACATGGGTGAAAAGAGGGGGAAAATAACTAACCGCTATAGGGAGATATCGCCCCTTGAAGTTGAGAAGTCGATGTCCATTCATTGTATATTTTAAGTTAATTAATTCGGAATTAAAGTTAATTTGTCTTTCTTTTCATATTCTTTATGCTGTAAACTAAGTCAAAATAAAATTTTCTCTTAATTTCAATTTTTTTTAACTTTTTTAAGCAGGGAATGTTTGACTCCATTAATATTCACTCACTCCATTGATACTGCTTTAATAACTCAGTTTCACTATAATTTTGAATTTTATTTGTCTTATTCTTTTTATTTCACCCTTTTGTGGTGTAAACTAAGGAGAAATATAATTTAAATGTGAATTTAGGGGTTTTTAAAGATTTTTTCATCAGAAAAATTTCATAAGGTGGAAGAAGGGAATAAGTCCATCAACTTATTTTGACTGTATATTATTTTTGAATTTACTTAGATTTGTTTTGATGATTGCTCTGTTTTCTAAATAGGGTTCTGAACTTCCAGTAAAAATTTGGTGGTTATACAATGAAAATTCCATTATTTATACATTATACAGTTTTTTTTCGATTTTCTCAAAACTTGGTTTTTGGACTTATTCCCTTCTTCCAACTGACGATTCAATTGGCAGTTGAAAAATGTTACTGAATTTATATTCTTTCAATATTTATCTTCAAGTAAAGCTAAAGTATTTAAAAATTTTACCCGAAATCTGGACGATTGAAACGGATTGCTAAAACGGCAATTTCGCCAAACGAACTACCTCTGGTCTACAAACACAATAGGGCAATTCCACGGGTAACTGACTGACATTTTTTAAGAAAAACGCTTAGTATTTTGTTATTTTCTCCCCAAAATTAAATGATAAAAAAATACTTTCCACCCAGTTTATTGCTTTCTTGTTAGCTTAATCTAATGGCACAATTAAATTTTCAAAATATGTTTTTATGGATTTTTTAAAAATTTTAAACAACAAGGTAACTGACTGACATAAATGTTTCACAAATGTCAGTCAGTTACTATGTCGTTTAAAATTTTTTTAAAATCAATAAAAACATATTTTGAAAATTTAATTGTGCCATTAGATTAAGCTAACAAGAAAGCAATAAACTGGGTGGAAAGTATTTTTTTATCATTTAATTTTGGGGAGAAAATAACAAAATACTAAGCGTTTTTCTTAAAAAATGTCAGTCAGTTACCCGTGGAATTGCCCAATAGGTTATTCTAAAATGACTTAACTTTTAAATAGTTTATGTATATATTGAAAAAATACTTGATGTTGTTCAAAATGTATGCAATAAAGATTCAAATTTTAACTATTAAATTGTACACTAATTAATAAATGAGCTGATTCATTTGGATTTAAAATGTCATCTATAAGGAATCGGCACGCGAGCGTCTCCTTTTTGTGACACTATTGCTGTGTGTTCGCTTATTTATTTATGATGAACTATGGAAAAATGATTTCGTACTTGAAAAATTTTAATGTATTTATGATCTTAAATACCTCACTTATAATTGTGGCTAAAAATATTAAGATTTTCATAACAAATTTTGACGATTAATTAAGATTGACAAACGGAAAAGTCAGTTCCGAATTTCTTTGGGGAAGGAGAATCCAAACCGTCCGGTCCGTTTGAAAAATAACAGTAACTTCCCTAGGCCGAATTACGGCAACCTTTAGTGAGAAGAAAAAACGGACGAATCGGCAACGGATTGGAGCAGGAGCGCGACGGAGGTCGCGCGAAATGGCGATTTAGCGCAGGTTTGGCGCATGACATAAATTATTTTAAAATGAAGTGAAAAAAATTTTAGAGTCGAAATCGCTCCAACTAAATGCGTGACTTGCGTGACCTTTTTCGCGATACGTGACTTTTGCGTAACTTGCGTGACTTTTGCGTGCTGTTAGACACCCTGACAAGGGAAACGAAACTTCCATCAGAAGGCGCGATTTTACGACTTTTCACCATGATAACCTGTGATTTTACTAGAAAAAAAGTAGGGATTATCTGAAAAATTAAAATCAGTTCGTGGACCACATTTGGCCTGCGGACCGAAGGAAGGCCCCCCTAATTTAATTAGTCAGAATTTCCCCCAATTCGGAAAATTTGCTTTAATAGTAAGCTCTGTTGTAAATGACAAGCCTGAGAAATAGATAGGGGGAAAGTAAGATAATTAATTTAATAATATCTTTGCAAGAGCCAGATTCAAAAGAAGCCAAGAAAATGGGTAATATTATTGTGTTCCTGTGTTTCAATAACACGTCTTTCCCACAAAATTTTTGGGACTCAATTTTTTTGCTTTTGGACACACATTTTTTTCCTTAGTGGGTCCCTGGGACTCGGGTTGACTACAGTTCACCGCAAACACTGTAACACTGAAAATAACTTAAGAAAAAGTTCCACTTACACTAGAATCTCTATCTTTGAATGTTCTATTTAATTTTGGATCAGCTGGAAGAGTTAAAAATACAGATGAATAACATACACTGAATAATATTCTTGAACATAAATTACAACTAAAAGAGCAGTGGCATACAAATAAATAATTTATCAAAACTTTAAAAAAGCACCTTTCATTCCTCTTCAGAATTGATCACTTTAGAAACACCAAATCATGAAAGAATGAATCATAAAATTCTGATAGACGTTGAATAAATACAAATTAATGTGTTAGATGAAAATATTTCATAAGAATAACTATTGATTGAACATGACTTGACAAAAGAATAAGAGCAATACTGAATTATGATCAACTTTCCTATAAAAATTGCATAGTATGTGTTTAAAGAATGCATGATTGTGTAAATAAATAATATTAAAACCTTAAGTCTAAAATTACACTGACATAAATCTTTTTGAACTGGTGGACTGAGTTCAACAGCTTGATTCCTTCCTGGCTCTCTTGAAAAACTATTTGGCGAATGGTGATTGTCGTCAAAAGGCGGTCTTGAGGAAACTTCTCGATTCTTATCATGTCCATTGGCTTTTCCAGATCGTACACTAACACTTGAAGAATTCTAAACAAAAAGCCAAGGACATCAATTCACGGCAGAACCAATTGACTACAAATTTGAAAAGAATAATTTCATAATAAATTTAAGAAGTAAAAAAGTAATTAAAAGTTTTATTTGCTTTTAAAATTGTATTAAATATAATTAATTTTTTCAATTAGCTGATTTCAAGAATAAAAACGTGTGAAAATTAAAGTAATCAAAAATATAGTACTTATTTATACTATGTTCATTTAGAATAGGCGCCTGAGACATTATGTATTAGAAGCAGGTTACTATTGTAATTATCATTTAAAAATTTTCTTCTTCAATGACAAGGAAGCCTAAACAGAAGTAGTTAAAATACTGAGAAAAAAAAAGAGTCACTGAAGTTGTGTGATTGGCGTTATTAAGCATTATTGAGCGCTTTTGGATCCTGTTTCAGGCTCCTTTTCTAAATTATAATAAATCAGAAAACTTTTGAACTTATTTTTAAATCTAGGCAGATTTCCAAAATCTCCCTGATCATTTTCAAATTTTCTAAAATTACCCGATTTTCCCCTGATAATTCCAGGTTTTTTAATTTTCCCTGACAATTCCCAGGTTTTAAGGTTTTCCAGGTCTGTGGCCACCCTGCATGTGTATTTGTCTGTTTTATGTGTGTCAGTCAGCAAAACAAATAAGGTTTATGTTAGGGAATCAATGAGTAAGTAGTAGCATGTTTCCAAAGCATTAAGCAATTATTGCTGCTATACAATTAGCTAAATTACGCAACTCATTGATACACATAATATGTTCAGTCCCTAGATGTTTTAAGAGATTTGATTGATTGATTTTAGGATAACTTTGTTTTCTCGAAAATAGTCATCTCAAATCTATTTACAGCAGTGTTTCCCAAAGTGGGGTGCACACCCAGCAGAGGGGCAAATTCACTTTCCAGGGGGGGCAATTAGAAAATTTTCAACTAAATTGCCCCTCCAGGTGCTTAAAATTCTAGAAGTTTTCTGGGGGAGGACCCCCAAGCCCCCTCATGACCTTCCTTGAAAATTCTGCCGCTTACAATGATCGTGCTGGTCTGTTAGTGTGTAATCTAAATGGTCTCAAAATAAACAAAAACACTATTTTTAAGGGGGAAAATTCCTGAAACCCCCAATATTATTGTTAATTTATTTAAAACGCAACTATGCTCGAATGCAACTTAGGTTGAGCCTGACGTCATGGCCACACAGAAGAAAATCTGAGTAAACAGAAAGCCTGCTGGGTTGCTAGAACAGGGTGTCTAACAAAAATTTGAAATCCAAATGGGGGACTTATGGGGGACTTTTACATGACTCCTAAAATCAAGGTTTAACGACATTTTATTAATTTGAGGACAGGGGTAGCAATTTAATATATAATCACTACCTATGAAAACACAATATGTACATTTAATTAAAAAATGTAGCAAGATTACAAGGTAACTTTCATAATCCAAGATATTTTTTACCCAATGACTGAAATAAAGGACAATTAAATATGGGTCGTTATTTAACTCGTATTAGTAAAAACGAAGTGGTATCCGCTATTTTTTCGTTATTTCGAGGAGAAAAAAACTGGGTGGCTTGTGTTTTCGGATGGGATGGGGGATATAGGGTATTTTTGTTGATTGTTATTTCTGTGGTGGTCGATGGGTAAGGTGTCAGAGAGGGGGGGGCAATGCCACTGCATTTCTTTGCGAAAGGGGGAAAGGATAGCGATGTTGGTTTTAGATGGAAGTGAATCTACTTATGCAATTGGCAGTTGAAAAATGTTACTGAATTTATATTCTTTCAATATTTATCTTCAAGTAAAGCTAAAGTATTTAAAAATTTCACCCGAAATCTGGACGATTGAAACGGATTGCTAAAACGGCAATTTCGCCAAACGAACTACCTCTGGTCTACAAACACATAGGTTATTCTAAAATGACTTAATTTTTTAAATAGTTTATGTATATATTGAAAAAATACTTGATGTTGTTCAAAATGTATGCAATAAAGATTCAAATTTTAACTATTGAATTGTACACTAATTAATAAATGAGCCGATTCATTTGGATTTAAAATGTCATCTATAAGGAATCGGCACGCGAGCGTCTAATTTTTGTGACCTATTGCTGTGTGTTTGCTTATTTATATATTATAGATAAACTATGGAAAAATGATTTCGTACTTGAAAAATTTTAATGTATTTATGATCTTAAGTACCTCACTTATAATTATGGCTAAAATATTAAGATTTTCATAACAAATTTTGACGATTAATTAAGATTGACCAACCGAAAAGTCAGTTCCGAATTTCTTTGGGGAAGGAGAATCCAAACCGTCTGGTCCGTCCCCTTCCCTCAAAGCAGTTCCCCCATGCAATGCACTGCCAAAGAATGCATTGCACAGCAAATTTTAGCGATGAAACCGTTATTTGTAACTGTTATTTGAAAATAATTAACGTTTGATAAGGTTATTGAAAACTAACAGTAACACCCATCACTAAGAATGAATGCAAACATCGGACGGCGCAAGTTTAGAACTGCTGATGTGCCAATTTTTTAGCGATAGAAATCAATATATAGCAACCCCAACTAATGTTAAATGAATTATGTGGCTTCTAAATATGGCGCCAAATAGCCAAAACTCGCCAACCATCATCAGTTCTAAACTTGCGCCCATCGGACTTCCCTAAGCCGAATTACGTGAAAACTAATCCTGGCAACCTTTAGTGAGGAGAAAAAACGGACGAATCGGCGACGGAGGTCGCGTGAAATGGCCATTTAGCGCAGGTTTGGCGCATGACATAAATTATTTTAAAATGAAGTGAAAAATTTTTTAGAGTTGAAATCGCTCCGGCTAAATGCGTAACTTTTTCGTGACTTGCGTGACCTTTTTCGCGATACGTGACTTTTGCGTAACTTGCACAACTTTTGCGTGCTGTTAGACACCCTGTAGAAGCTCTTATTGGCCGGCGAGTTTGAGAGTGAGTTGTACTACTACACGTTACGCCACTTTAAAAAATAATAATACTGAAAATTTTAAGCATATCGGTAGGGCTTCCCAACCTCCGGCCCGCAGGCCAGATCTGGCCCCCAAGCCCTCTGAATCCGGCCCGCAAACGAAATTAGAACACCTTTTATTACTTTATTTTCTGGGTTTTTGCTGAATATCCATCCAATGCTGAATCCATTTTAAGAGTTTCAACTGCTAATTTTGAACCCAACTTTCCTAAACTAGTTAATAAAACGCTATCTCGGCCATCTCATTATGGCATTTAGCTGTGAAACCAAATGTTAATTAAAGAAGTTTGGTATTATGTATGTAAATAATGTTTTGTAAACTTTATTATAATTTATGTTTCTGTGTTTTAATTTTTATTTTTGATTAGTTAAACTTTTAATATTTTATCTCTCTATTCTAAAAAAAAGTTTTTGTAAATGGTTTCCAGAGAAAGGCTTTTTAATTACTAATTCATATAACATGTTTTTGGTATCAAACTGTTCGGATTCTTTTGAGGATGTGCAATAAGCCTTTAGAATTTCCAAAAAAATTCTCAATTCTAAAATATTTCCATTTTTCTGGATTACGGATAAGGTTGCAGTTAACAGCAAAAAAACTGTCGTACAATTTATTATACCTCCAATCACAATGACCAACCGACGCTATTCATTAATGATGAAAATAATTCCTTCCACGCTTTAAAAATGCGCTTCACGATATGTACTTTCTAAATAAAAATTTTTAAAAGCAGACATGATGGCTATTTTCAAGGAAAACGTGTTGTTTAAATTATTGAAATTTGCAACCAATAAATATTCTAACTTTTAAGAGAGTGTGCTTTTGGAAAGTGGGTTGACATTTCTTCTACTAATTGTTTTAACGAATGTTTTATAAATAAATAATTTTAGTGAGAAGGGTTTGTGGGGATTGCAAAGCGATCCGAAAGGCCCTGCGTCAGCAGTTAAAGGGGGTTGGTGAGCGATAGCGAGCAGGGGGCGGTAGCTCCCTAGTTATTAAAATTATAAAAAGTAACAAATAATTTACATTTAAAAATTCCTATGTTCTTTTCTCAGTTGTCAATGTAATTAAGAGATTAATGTTATTAAAATATATAATCTTAAATTTGGATCTATATTGTGTTTTCTTTGTCAAACATTTTTGGAACTTATTTATGCAATTATTTTTCATTTAAAAATGCCAAGTTGCAAAAATACTGTAAACGAAAAGTTATAAAATGTATTGTTGTAATTAAGCATCAGTTAGCGCTTTTGCTTTTCTACTTTAATTTCAATTCTGGCCCTCCATACCTCATCAAATACCCTGAGTGGCCCTCCTCCAAAAAAGGTTGGGCACCCCTAATATCGGGATGAAAAGATGATTAATATACGTGGATTTAAAAAACTAATCATTATTCAAAATAGAAGCTCTAAATTTCACTCAAAATTCAGATACCTCGCAGGGAACTACTTTCTTTGGTTGCTCTCAGCATATTTCTACAGGCTCAAGTTAAGTTGCACAACTGAGTATAAAAACATTTTGAGTCAAACACCCCCAAGTTAAAGGCTGGCTACGGCTCTGCAAAGGTTTCATTAATGTTGTTATGATAACTCTAAATTATTGATTGCTAAATCATTTAATTATATGAAAAGATATTTCATTAAAACTATTTTGTATTTCAAATAAGTTATTCATTTTGTTTTTGGACCACTCACTAGTTTTCTAAACATGTCAGTAATATTTTTATAAAAAATCAACCAATTAAGTTTTAAAATTTAATTCTACATTTTTAGTGTAAACTTGTGTGTTATCTAACATGGGGGGCATGAAGAATTTAGAAAGGCTTTGATGGGGCGTGGACCGAAGAAGGTTGGGAAACACTGATTTACAGGGCACTTGAATTTCGAGATATCGAGGTTATACTGTATTTTAAAATTAATAAGCTAGGTAAATAAGGATTATAATAAGTAGGATATTGACTTAATTTCAGTTTGATTTTTAAGATCAGATTAACTTAAATTAATCTTAATATTATGTTCAAACAAATGCTTCTGAACTTTTCTCATTGATTTTCAAATTCAAGTTTCAAAGTTTCAAGTGAGGAATATTTATCTTTAAAATTTTAAAGCACTAAAACTAACCCCATGATCACTTTATATTTTCTAAACAAAAAAAGACTTATAATAAGCAGGAAACAGATGGAAATTTTAAAATTGGTATTTTGAACAAACATGTCAATAATTTAAGATAATTTGGAAATGGACAACACCAAAAGCTAAAAAACATACATCCACCTACTCTATTATTTGTATTCACATGACAATCTTTAATGTGAGTCGCAAGCAATGTTCGTGGATATTTTTTGTTGCAAGATATGCAGCGAACTACAGACATACTACCAGAGTCCTGTATTCAATAGAAACATACAATTTTACCTTGATTGAATAACTAGCGGCATATTTGATTTTTAAGGAAAAAAAAGGATGAATGTGTAAAAAAATAAATTTCATTCATTATAAGGTGTTATTTTGAACATTATAAGGCAAAGACAAGACAAAAGAAAAAAAACATCCTAATAATGTTTATATTAAGTTTGATAACTAACATCTATTTGTCAGAAATGATGCCATTGTGGATAGCATAATTATGATTAGAAAAAGTTATCACACTAAAAAAAGACGGTTCTAAAAAAATGTAAGGAATATTTTGTGGTTAGAAAAGTTACAGAAAAGTAACAGTTAGAGTAAACTTGTTCAAGAAATTAGAGGGATAATGTTTAAAATTTACCGAACATGGACTTGAAAATGAAACGTGTTCCTCTCATCATATGCCAAAAATTAGATACTCTGTGCTACAATTTAAATTTCTGCTATTTTTTCCAAGGTTTGACTTGGATGCATTAATTTTATGTTCCCTGGGGAAAGTTCTTTCCACTAGGGTGTCATCCCGTAAGAGTGATTCAGCAGCTGAGATGCCTTTTGTGATAGGGTTGTGCGTTATGGTAGGACGTTTTTCTGTCAACCATCGGTATACGAAATTTTGTCATTAACCAGTGAGTTGTGTATATTAATAAAGAAATTTATCTTAGCAGGTGCCCAAATATCCTAAAAATATCTAGCCATTGTTAGACCCATTGCTAGAGTTTTGCACCAAGGATGATGACCAAAATTTTTTCCTAAGCCTCAAAAAAACTTTAAATTTTGACCCTAAAACACATGGTTTTAGTACACCTAGTCTGAATTTCAAGGGGGGATTGGCCCCCTCCTTATGTACACCCTAGTCATTAACCAAATTTGTTGACCATATAAACAAAAAATTTTGAAGGAGTATATAGAATGAAAAAATTTCCATTCACCTTCTTTGCTTTACAAGCATGATTATTACTGTATTTCTTTATCAATTCACCACAATCAGGACATCTATGAGTTTTATTACCACATGAAGATTCATGAGTGTCTATAACATGAAGTGGATATGGTTCTTTACAAAATTTACACTCGGCAATACCCATCATTGATGGATTCTAAATAATAAAAAAATTGATGTTATGTACAATAGATGAAAATAAATTTTGGTAATTTATTATTGAAACTTACCTATTAAATTAACTTATTTAACATAAACAAAGTATTATACACGTATTAGTATTATACAAACTAAAATGGAAGAAAAAGAACAGAATACAGAACAAATAAAAAAACACTCTCAATCTTCCAAACTTTTCCAAAATAAGTCATTCCTAGTATTTTTTTTAAAGAAACGTAATGCAAAATATCGTTTTTATTGAAGATTGTGTGTATATGCATACCTGCCAACATTTCAGAAACAGAAATAGGAACAACACGCACGACACATTTTGAATGTGTTAAAGGGGTATTATTAAAAAATAAACTTGTAATTCATAACTTTTATCTCTTATCTAAGGTATCTTATGATTATTAAGAGGACTAAGTGTTTTATACCTTTATATTCTGACTAATAATTATCTCCATTTATATTAGGATATAATAAAGTTAAATTTTTCTTCCATTTATCTGGGTTTAAATTTCTGCAAATAGAATGACAAAAATGACTCAAGATGTCAAACACTGGGAATTTCATACATAATAACTCAAAGATTTAAAAATACTAGGTAAGTACTAATAAAATGAAACAGTGAAATAAGCAAACATTGTTTGGAAAATAGAAATAAATCTTTATTAAGTGCTACAAAAGTAGCTGATTTTGCCCTTTTACAGGGGGGGCGTAAAAACGGACCATTTGGTACTAAAATCGTATTTTCGGAACAACAGTGAAAAATCGGAACGAATACGATTTAATCGGAACGGTTGGCAGGTATGGTATATGTTACGAGCAATATTAATAATGTCCGCAGTCTGTGCATTTTGGGCAAAGTGTAAAATACTCATAGATAAATTATATTGAATTCATCACATTGCTCGCCTCTCTTGGGC
This sequence comes from Tetragnatha versicolor, assembly GCA_024610705.1. NCBI lineage: Eukaryota > Metazoa > Arthropoda > Arachnida > Araneae > Tetragnathidae > Tetragnatha > Tetragnatha versicolor. The sequence goes on along the minus strand of JANDEH010000050.1, from coordinate 840,836 downwards.
CATTATTATAATGCCAGTTTTATAACTTATCCTGAAACTTAAACGCCAGCAGAAGTAATAGTCTAGTAACTTGGTAGTTTTTTCAGGAAAAAAATACAATAGTTTTTTCTCAACGGTTTTATATGTTTTCGAGGGTGCTGATGCTGAATCGGAATCTGAACTTAGCATACAAAATTGCGAAGTGCATTTTTAGAAAATTCGAAAAAACCCTAAAATTTCATCTCAATTTCTTTTTGTTTGTAGAAAGAAAAGTATGGGTTTCTCATGAAAATATCAAATACAAAAAATAAAGAAGATAAAACAAGCTATAAAATTGTCAATTACAACTTTTTTGTCAGACTAATAGTTTTGCCGCTAGAGTGCGCAGAAAAACAGTGATTTTTTGGCCTTGTTAATTTTTAAAATTCATTTATTAAATTATGAGTGTTTTAATAATGGAATTTATATATTTTTTGGATCGCTGAATTTGAATTTCAAGTTTATTTTCATTTTGAAAGTCATCTTCTCATCACAAATTACAAAAAATCTAAAATTTATGCTCTTTTGTTCCGTTTTTTCACCATTTTTCTTAAAAAATATTAATTTCTCCATAAATGAACCACTGCATCTTAAAGGAAATTTTACATACTTTAATTTGGTGTAGTGCAATTTTTCGAGATATTAATATTTTTTAAGAAAATTGGTAAAAAACGGAACAAAAGAGAGCAAATTTTAGATTTTTGCAATTTGTGAGGAGAAGATGACTTTCAAAATGAAAATAAACTTGAAATTCGAATTCAGCGATGCATGAAACATAAATTTGTTTATTAAACACTCATAATTTAATAAATGAATTTTAAAAAATTAACAAGGCCAAAAAATCACTGTTTTTCAGCGCACTCTAGCGGCAAAACTATTAGTCAAGTCTGACAAAAAAAGTTGTAATAAGGAAGTTGCATGTGTCAGATTTTCAAAAACAAACAAGTGTTCTATATGTTTTTTTGTATGGTAAAATGAAATATCTAGTCAGTTTTTCAAAAAAATGTACAGGTAATTAAATATTTTAATTTAAAAGTCGAGAAAAAAACGCGACTGAAAACGTTAATTGTTTAAACTATAAGATGACGTCAACAATAATACCTTCAACTCTATTGCTTTACAACAATGTTTAATATAAGATGACGTCACATTCAAACTCTTGGCGTTTTCGCGCACTTTTAAAAAGGAGATTTTTGTTAATTTTTTTGGCAATCAAAAAATTTCTCAATCGGCCTCAAATTTTGGGTAGTTGCTTATTTTTGCAAGAGGAATCGATTAAAAAAATAAAAAAAAATCATGCAACTTCCCCTCATTGACAATTTTATAGCTTGTTTTAACTTCTTTATTTTTGTATTTGACATTTTCATGAGAAATCCATACTTTCTGTTCTACAAACCAAAAACCAAAAAATGAGATGAAATTTTAGGGTTTTTTTGAAATTTTGTATGCAAAGTTCAGATTCGGATTCAGCACCCTCGAAAACATAAAACCGTCGAGAAAAAAACTACTGTATTTTTTCCTGAAACACCTCTTTTTTGACACCAAGTTACTGGACTATAAGGGGGTTAATTGTTCTAAATATTTAGAATATCTTTCTCCCTATTAAAAATTTTACAACTTACTTTGCAAACTTTTTCATGATATTCCATGTCTTTCAGTTTGACATACTGAGCACAAATTGAACATTTTTCAGTTCTACTCCAGCACATTTCAGCATGTTCTTTAAAATCATCAGCAGCCACATCCAAATTACAGAATTTGCATATAAGAGGTTTCTTGGGACAATCACTCTGGAAAAATAAAGAAGCATAATTTTTGCTTTCAATGCATGAAAATTTAAAACAGCTGCTGCCAAGCCAAATATTGAACGAAAAAATATGTTTCCGATCATCCCTTGCAATGACTTATTTTTAACTGATTTGTTGTTACAATTAAAAAACTATAAAAACTGTCTTTATTTTAGCACACAGATAATGATGTTAAATTAAAACCTTGGATATCAAAAAACTATTCACTGAATTTGTAATAGCTGAACAATCTTTGATACAGATTAGCAGAGGGGCAGAAAATGTTCCAAGGCACAATATTTTTCAACACGTTTAATTTCCCCCAAAAATGTCCGTCACGGATATGTTGTTTTTCTAGCATATCAATCAAAACCTAAGAAAAAGCCAACTTTCTTGTGTAAACAAGTTTTTTTCGGAGTACATCCATATTTTTTTTTATCTTATTTACATATTTTGGAGGGTATAATATTGCCCCACTCCAAAAATTTGTCACAAATAACAACTTGGATTTGTACAGATTTTCTTTATACTACAGTGGAATCCGCTTAATGTGATCACGGTTAATGTTATCAATCGGATAATGTTATCGGAATCGACAGGTCCCGATCATTCCTATTTAATTTAATGTAAAATACATCGTATAATGTGATCAACTATGAATCATCAATCCGCTTAATATTATCAAAATTTGTCCATATCCCCTTTAAAACGACCGCTTTTGGGTTCGAGTTTCATTTTGAAGGTAAATTTTTACAAGTAAAAATCTTCTCCATGAGAACATCTGGCGCTTCTTTTTTTCTGAAATTCAGTATGGATAAGAAAAATAAAACATTCCATATATTATATTTAAAGAAAACGATTATGGGGGGAGTCCGAATCCATACTTGTGATTGGTTAAAGAAACACCAAGATCCACACTTTGCAGATGTTTCTGATAAGAGATTTTTATTTTTCCTTGTTTTATAAAATTCAGATTATGTAATAAATAAATGGTTTATTGGAGTGGAAGGATATAATGGAGCGGAAAAAAGAGAGACCTTTCTATAAAAATACACAGTAAGCAATTATTTTAATTTTATTAACTGAACTACTCTTACATTTTCCCCTTAAAATGTTTCCTAATTTAAAAATAAAAGTTCTAAATACATTTATTACGATTACATGATTTTGATTTTAAAGCAAACAATCTAGTAACACTGTTTGCTGTTTTTGATATGAGATCGCTTATTGTTATCGATCGGATAATGTTATCAGTTTAGTATCGGACTATTGCGATCACATTAAGCGGACTTGACTGTATTATACACTGGGGCAAAAATTTCCCCACAATTTCCTGAATTTCCCCCAAACCATGTTCGGGCATTTGGACATATTCTGCACTCCTGCAGATTACTTGGACAACAATTAAGCAAAATAAAGATTCTTGCATAAATCAAGCTTGCATTAAAATTACAATAGAGCGAGAAATTAAAATTTGGTTATCTTCTATAATCCATACCATTAAAAATAACTAAGTTATTTCAGACTCTAATACTTTACTAGCCATTATTAAAACAAATAGTTCACTGTAAAAATACGGCACTTCACTACAAAAAATGGTGGGTAGAAATGTCCTCCATAGATGGGGATGCTACACTGGGATATGGAGGGACACCCATCTAGACTAGAGGGAGGTGTTCCACTACGGAGGGACCTTTCTCTTGATTCCAGGTTGGGGGTCCCTCCATATTGCGGTGTAACTTCTCTCCATGTATGGAGCAGTGGCGGATTAATGCAATTTTCTCGGAGGGGGCGGATAGATGGAATATTCAATTTACAGTAAGGCCTCCTTGGTAGATAAAAAGTATCAAGGGGGGTCTGGGGGATCTCCCCCAGAAAATTTTCAGAAATTTGACCCTAAAAACGGGGTTTTGAACTGTTTTTTGGTTCACGCAGCCCAAATTTTGGACATACATTATTAGGTAGGATTTTGATTTTTTGATGAATTTATTTTATATAAAAACTGCAAATAAAGGATTAACTAAAAATTGGAACTTGGGGGTCCTCCCCCCTTAAAATTTTTGGAAAATCGACCCTAAAAAACTGGGTTTTAACTTGCTTTGGTATATCTAGTCTGAAGGGGACAAGTACCCCTCATCCCCCCTCATATACTCCCATGAAAAATACGTTGCAAACAAAAAAAATCAAAACAGAAAGGGTTTCTCGGCAGGCAAAATTCAAATTAGGATTTTTTGGGCGATATTGCCGAGGTCCTGCAGGTAAAAGCTCAGACGTTTCGCCTGAAACTGTCAGGCATCTTCAGTGAAAACGTTTTCTCTCACGTAAACGTTGAGATCGTCGCTATGTGGTGGAACCTTCCACTACCAAAAAATCAGGTTTTATATTTGCCTATTTTTAAGCTTTTGGGTTAACTATAGATGAATTCCCACAACTTCAAGAAAGAGGTAAGACTAGCCAACTGACAACTTGAGCACCGCAACCGCAACCATTGTTATTGCACTACTGTCCAATATGGGAGAAGACTAGGTCACTTAAAAGTTCCCTCAAGCCCCTTTAACTTCATGCATTGATGTATGGTTTAATATGTCCGTGTTGTAGGAAATTGTTTTTGTAAAACCAGTTGTTTTCATTACCCTATTAGTTTAAAAAGTTTGTGGTTAACAAAGAAATCCAAGAGGGGGGTCTGGGGGTTCACTCCAGAAAATTTTGGAAATTTGAACCCTAAAAACAGTATTTTGACACATTTTTATCCACCTTTACCTCTTTTCTAGGGGGGGGGGCGGTCGCCCCCCTCGCCCCCCCCCCCTTTAATCCGCCCTTGGTATGGAGGGAATTTCTACAACTTACCTACCACTTTTTGTATAAAAAGTGCCGAATTTTTTTTACAGTATTGATTCACAAAAATTCATGATCAGGGACTAATCCAGGATTTTAAAACTTAACCCCCATATTGGTGAATAACTTACACAGCATTTTAATTTTTTGAGAATTGTAAGATCTTTTTAATTTATGTGAAATTTTTTATAAATATTGTAAATGGGAACTATAAAATTAATGAAAACAGCCTTAAGTTACTTCCTTCTACAGTTTTATAGCAAATTAAAGACTAATTTGACCATGAACAATTAATTCACCTATCATCAAAAAATAATTTTAGAATTTTTGTGAAGGCATTGTGAAGGTGTTTCATACATTACATGTGATTACACAGACAAAAAATTGGCGGAAAAAATTAAGAAAAAAATTTGATGGCACCTAAATTTTTCTTAATTTTAAGTAGAGGGGTCCATTGGCTTCTACTTCTAGAGATCTAGGTTGGTTGAGTTTTCATGGCGCAAGACCCGAGACAGGGTATAGCCCGAGATCTCGGATTTGATATGCTAGATTATTTTTTAGCTTAAATCAGGCATGGGCAATAGGGTGGAGCGAAAAAAACGAAATTTGAATAATCAAAACGTAATGGCGCGGAAAAGTTGCCATTTGTGGTCAGAAACAAAGTCCCAAAATTTTAGACCAATCAATTAATATCTTTTACCGCCGCAAGGGGGCTAAAGTTTTGAAAAATCGTAAAAAAAATACCCAAATTTACCGAAACATTTTCTAATTGTGCACAATATTTTCAGCAATGAGTCATTAATGTGCTCTTAAAATTTAATTTCCATGAAATTAAATTTTAATTTTTTAAATTTTTCTTAAAATTTAATTTCCGTGAAATTAAATTTTTATCCCCAGCAAAGGGATCAAAATATCGAAAAATTCAAAAAAAAGTCAATTTTGGGGTAATTTTTACTTTTTTTGGATTTTCATATATTTTACATTATTTTTCACCTGCTTCTGGCGTTACTATAAAAAGCACTTTACTGCTTGAAAGATTTAGCCCAAATTTATAATATTTATCCCTTATATCACTACAATTAGCATCTTATCCAAAACAGGCATCAAAAATGAAAATTATCCAGAAAACCGTTACAGATAGGTTTAAAATAAAAAAAGGAAAGCATAAGAAGTGCATAAAACACATAAAGCATAAAACTAACAACCATTCAAACCTACAAAACCTTCTTATGCGTCTAATGTTGCATGTTATACACCTTACTCTGTAACACTAGTACTTTCTGCGAACATCCTCTGTTTTCAGGAATTTTAAGTCAGTCCCCATATATGAAACGATATACGTTTAAAAGTTTGTTAAGATTGTAACTAAAACAGTTTCCTAAGTTTATGAAGGAAATAAGCGGAAAATTGTAGCACCATGCAAAGTTAGTCTTTCAACGAATGAGGGATTCAACCGGAGTCGCAATATATTCTTTAATAATTATTAAAATCAATTTACCACCATGATTTGCACAATCAAGATGGTACCTAAACTTGTAATTGCCAACTGTTATTAGTACCTTGAACACTTTTTATGCTTTCCTTTTTGGATTTTAAATCTATCTGTAACGGTTTTCAGGATAATTTTTATTTATGATGACTGTTAAGGATAAGATCCTAATTGTAGTGATATTGGGTTGATAGTAGGGGTTGTAGTATTGGGTTGAATTGTAGTGATATTGCTAAATATTTTCAGCACTTAAGTGCCTTTTGTAATTACGTCCGAAGCAGGTAAAAATAATGTAAAAAATATAAAAATCTTAAAAGAGTAAAAACTACTCCAAAATTGACATTTTTGCATTTTTTCGATATTTAGACCCCCTTGTTGTGGCTTAAGATTTAATTACACAGAAACTGAATTTTAAGGACACTAAAATAACTCATTGTTGAACATATTGTGCCCAATTAGAAAATGTTTCGGAAATTTGTGTATTTTTAATTTTTTTCTGCGAAATACGTGTTTTTTCCGATTTTTCAAAACTTTAGCCCTCTTGCGGCGGTAAAAGATATTAATTAATTGGTCTAAAATTTTGGGACTTTGTTTCTGACCACAAATGGCAACTTTTCCGCGCTATTACGTTTTGATTATTCAAATTTGTTTTTTTCGCTCCACCCTAATGGGCAACCTTTTCGAATCCGCGGGCCGGATTCCGAGATTATAATGACGTGGAGGGCCATACACTACATAAAAGTAATATTTTTTAAGTAAAAATGAGTCGTTTAGTTATACATATTTATGAAGTTTAATACTAAAGTTAAACATTAATCTGGACTAGAATAATATTACATACAATAATTATCAAGTTTGTTACATTAATCTGGACTAAAATAATATCTTGATTACATACAAAAATTATAATGTTATAGTTACAAAAATCTGGACTAGAATAAGATTATAAACAATAATTATCATGTTTAAGTTACATTATTATGAGCTCTCTCCCTCTAAAATAATATTCAGAGATCATAGTTATGAAAAAATATTTCAGGGCAGACTTTTAACAATTGTCATTACATGCAATGACATCATTACATGCATGAGGGAGAAAACCCACAAGACCCTCAGGCCTAAGGAGCTGTTACAAGACTTTAGTTTCGGGAGGAGTTAGTCCTAAATTTTTCTAGTTTTACTTTTCCTGTTTTCTTTAGTTTTCCTTTTTTAAATTTTAGACATTTGAAGCTTAAATTACTGTTTTAGCCCTTTTTAGATCCTTTGGGTTAAAGTATAGAAGGAACTGTCCATGTAAGCTCCAGAATTGAAAAAGAAAACTCGAAACCCTAACCTCCTTTTTCAGTCTGTGCTAGGGTATATAAAAGTTTATTTCAGTAGGGGCCTAAAAATATTTGTCAGCCCCCTCCCATGCATATATAATAGTTTTAATGTAGCTTGTTATACATTTTTTGGTTGAATTTTCACTCAAGGGAACTTTATTAATTCGTGTGACCTGTTCTTATATTAATGTAAGAACAGTTGTTTTGTAATAGTGGGGGATATAAGTATGAAAGGGGAGTCTGGGGGTCCTCCCCCAGAAAATTTTTGGAAATTTTACCCTATAAAAACAGGGTTTTAAACTGCTTTTGATACTTGTAGACCAAAATTCGGACATACATTTTTAAGTAGAATTTTGATTTTGATGAACTTGTTATTTTAAAAAAATTGTGAATAATAAGGGCTTAAATACAAATGGGGGGTATGAGGGCCCTCCCCCAGAAAAATTTTGAAAATTTGACCTTAAAAAACTGGGTTTTAACTAGTGATGGGCAGGTATCGATACCAAATACTTAAGTACTCGATACCTATAGGTATCGAGTGTATTCGATATACCCACAAAAGTATCGATACTTTATTGACATATTTCATTTTAAATTTTTCAATGAAGTAATCTTTATAATACCTACTGTAGATCAAACGCAGCCTGTTTCCGTTTTCATTTTGCAACGCTCAAACCCAAGTCGTTATCATCCGCGAGAGAAATTTGACGCGGCTAGGTTTTTCCCCCCCCAAATCCTTCGCCTCTATCCACCTCCAGGCCCGTAGCTACGGGGCTTTTTGATGGATCGCTTTCAGTTTTTTGAATATTAGTCTGATTATGGATAGGCCCTAAAAAAATTGTCCCTTCAGGTTCATTTCCCGACATTGAAAAAAAGTACTCGATACCTAAAAGTACTCGATACCTATAAGTATTCGATACCAAAGTATTCGATACCTATAAGTATTCGATACCTAAAATTATCGATTTTGCCCATCACTAGTTTTAACTTAAATTGAAATAAACTACTCGTGTTTTAGAAGGGGGTAGCTGCACCTCCCTGCCCCCTGGCTACCCCAAGACTGTGCTTGTGGATATAATTTCTGAAATTTTTCTAGGGGGGCAAATGAAGATGCCAGGGGGGGCTGAGCCCCCCCTGGCCCCCCCCGTAGCTACAGGCCTGCCCTGTGAGAGATAATAACATCTGTTTTTTGCTTTCAGCTCATTAAAATTCACTTTCACTCCTGATTTCACCTCCTGATGACTGCGAAAAATGGTATTTGGCAAGAAAACGAATCTCTCTCACTGTATCTATTGGTAGGCAGCTGGATTTCGATTATTCGAGGTTTTCTCCTGACGCCATCATTATAGTCCGTATGGTAGAACCGGCACAGCACGTTTTAACTGCTAAAATTAAGTTCTTTTCGGGGGGAACTTCTGTATACCCCCTATACTCTCGTTAACGAAAACAGAGTGATTTTTTAGTACAAATTAAAAATGTTCCGCGGGCCGGAGGTTGCCCACCGTTGGCTTAAATCTTAACTAATTTTCATATTACTTCGACATTTTTTAATTTTTGGTACTTTCGTATTAGCCCGTCCATCGTTTTCGCCAACTTTCGCCAAAACGCGCCAAAATAAGGGATTTCATCAGAATTGCCGAAAAACACATTTTTAACATCAGAAACATCTTTATAACATCAGAAAATAAAAAATAAAAGTTTCATGTGGTTGGGGGGGGCTGCCGCCCCCCCAAACCCCCCCTGCCTTATCTATAACCAAACTCGTTGTGGGGGTAATCAGACACAGTAAGGATTCAGAAAAAGGGGAATCAGTATTCTTGGATGAACCAAAACTACGGATATCACTCGGTAAGAGCATAAAAATAACTTTTTTAGCACTAACTTACTTGCAAAATGATCGATCCTACCGCCGGCGATCTTTTGTCGATTCTACCACCGGCGTGCATACGCAAACATTGAAAGACTCTGGGGCTCGGCAAAATGGCGCAACAAAGTTCACTGTGGAACGCACGAAAGCAGACTCCTACCTTTCAGATGCAGTCTTCGTTCTTACCTTGTAAACACTGTTGAATTTACGTTCAAAACAACCTGCGCGGTGCGCACACATTATTTCACCCATGGGCTTACCGATTTAAATTGCGCGCGCATGCGCCAGTGATCGGAACTAGCGCGATTTCGCTACGTTTTCCAGGGTTACCAGAATCAACGGTAGTGTTGCGGGGTTTACCAGACTTGGCGACTTATCGCCCCTGTTGGCGAATGGACGAGCTAATACGAATGTACCTAATTTTTTTTAATATTTCTTAAAATTTATCAGTATAATCAGTAAATTAATCAGTATAATAAGATTGGAAAATAAGAAAGTGAATTTCAGTTTTGCAAATCGAATTGTCAGATTTAATTTTGCTAAGCAAATTGGCAGATTTCCGCCAATTGGCAGAAGAATCATATGTATGGTTTTTGTGAGTACATTTTTTGTGAAGGTGCTGATAAACAGTACCTAACTTAGCCTGTATTATTCCCTAATGATAAATTTTTTTAAAAAGTCAAGTATTAAAGCATTTATTTATTATTATTGCATAAGTATTTTATAGCATGCCATGCTTTTTAATATTATTCTCTTCTGACCACTCTAAAGTTTATCAAGTATCTGGACTTAAATTGCATAAAAATATCGTTTTACCTGATGCTTTTCCAATTTCCATCTTTCAAAAGGTTTTTTACAAAAATCACAAAGTTCTATTGTATGCATGCTTTCAAGATGTTCCTTGATTTCATCATGCCGGACGGGTTCTTCACATAATGAGCATAATTTCAAATTTTTCTTGCAATGAAGGATGTGGAGGTCAAAATTTACTGCAATATTTCGCTCGCTGAAAAATAATAGTTATACTTAATAGAACTATTTGTAATACGGTAGCAGGGTTCGTACACACTTTGAGGAAAAAATTCAAGGATTTTCAAGGACTTCTCCAGGCTACCAGATAAAAAATTCAAGGATGACCGATATGGTTTGCAACCATTTTTTAAGTAGTGCTGTTTCATTTTGTACAATTTTATCTAATAGTGTTTAATAAAAGCAAATTTTATACAAGTTCCGAGTTACAAAAAGGTTTGAATAAAAAGTTGATTAAGATATAGAATATTAGAAAAATATTTTCAAGTAATTTTTAAATACCTGAACCTATTATGACAGATTTAATCGCAAAGATAAAAAACTACCTCAATAAAACTTTGAATAATTATCAATAGCCATTCTAATGCATTGAAAAAAATTTGTGAAATGCAAATAATTCAATTACAATGAGTGGTGCTCTTTTTGGGTAGAATCTAAAAGGCTTCAAAATGAGCTAAATTAAACTACCTTACATAAAAAATTTTTAATTCAAGAAGTTTTATTTCAACCCCCCGGAAATTATTTTTTATGTAGGATTTTGTTAAGACTTTATTTCTGAAAAAATTTAATTTAATAATGCCTAAATAATGTAATTTGCCTTACACAATTTTCATATACCCTATTATCTACACACCTTGTAATTCTTTGATATTAAAACTCAAAAGTTCATATTATAATTTTCTATTTGCCTTCTTTCAAAAACAGGAAATTCCTTTTATTAACCTTTTAATTTGCCAGCTAAATATTGGTATAACATTTGAACTATAATAAATGAACACTTTCTCCAAAAACAAGCATTTAAAACCAAGAATTTTGACGCGAAGTAAGAAAAACGCGATCACGAACCGACCGTCAAGTTGTTTTTCTTGCCCTAGTCCACGCCGTCAAAATGCCAACTTTACAGGGCAAACGTATGAAAATTTGAGGTTTTTCAATGAAATTCCGGACCGTCATAGGATTTTCAAACTTAAACATAATTAGTTGGTACCTGAAATCTTTTCAGCCTTTTAGAAATTAAAATTCAAGGATTTTCCAGGACTTTAGTACAAAAATTTGCTTTTGCCAGGACATTCCAGGCCTTGAAAATTAAATTTGAAATTCCAGGACTTTCAAGGTTTTCAAGGCCCCGTACGAACCCTGCGGTAGTTTTCACCTAATTTCAGTGGAAGTCGGAGGATATGATTGTCACGCGATTTAATATGAAAATCTCCCCATACACCCATCATAAGATACATTGTTTCCTCTGGATTTCAGTCAAAACGAAGGAAAAGTTGAACTACACTAAGAACTTTTTTCGGATCAGATCCGTAGTTTTACACTATTTATCTGTAATTTCGTAGTTGGGCCATTCCATGGTGACGGGTGTGACAATCGGAGAAAATTTTCGAGGTTGTATTTAAATTTGGGGATATATATTAACCATTAAATCTCTAAAAAGTATTTTTAGTATGTTGTCCTATGCTTATACTTAATTTTAGAAGCAAAAGTAAAACTTCAACAACTTAAAATTTTTTTTAAAAAAATTTTAAAACGCTGTGACGGGTGTGACGCTCCCGGGACAAGAGTTTTCACTTACCTACACATTTGTTAAAATTCCTGTGAATTTATGAATGTTAGATGAATGAAACATTTTTTTTCTTATAAAGGAGATTCAAATAAAGAATAACACATAAAATTTATTAAAATATTTATGTAATTTAATTTATAAAATTTTTTTTTCTGCTGTGACGGGTGTGACAGAATTTGTGACGGGTGTGACACAGTGTGAATTATGCTATTTTAAGGCTATTTACTGAATAAACTATGATCAATATAGGCAGTTAACTTGATTAAAGCTACTATACAAACATAAATTTATAAAACTGACCACATTTAATTATGTTTTAAAACGTTTAGGGTTGATTATTTTTTTTGTTGGGTTTGATGAGTTTTCCATCTATTTATATCAGCATAACTTTATTTTCTAGCATTTAATGTGGTGTAAAAAGCAATGTTTATATTTCCCTTATTTCCTGGGTTCATATAAAACCTTCCATATCAAATTTTAGTCTTGCTTTCCGTAATTTTCCAATATTGCACGTCTAGATTTAGGAATACCTTAATTTCATAAAGTGCTTGGTATGTGTAAAAAAGTAAAATTTAATTCTAAATTAAAACCAATGAGAAAGTAGCATATATGTACTTTAAGTATGATATTTGTTTTTAAACTGTGATGCTCAACCCACCAATAACAAAGTTATTTTAAAGTTGAGAAAACTTTTCCGACTAGCTGTAAGGATATTTAAAATGCAAAATTTGCTCCAATTTATCACTGATTACTACAACATATAAAAATGAGAATCATAATGATTTGAGAATGAGTATAGTATTAGTAAGTACTGACAATCTAATATTAATAAATTTTGAACAAGTTAACCATAAAACTCTTCTTCACTATAAATTTTTTTTCAATTAATAGCTATGGTTAGTTAAGAAAATGTGAAAGTAGTTTATTTTTTATTTTTTATGCACATTAAATGTCATGTAAACTAATGTCTTTTCTTTAAAAATCTACAAAAAGTTTAATCAAATTTTGATTAACACGCATTTTAAAAAATAATTAATAAAATTATTTATTATTTAATAATTAATTTTTTTGCTAGCCATAACTGTCTTAATATGTTTAAAAATTATAATGATACAATTTTTTATTTCTTTTAGAAATCATTCAACTATTTTTTAAAAAAATTTAAATGTTGTCACACCCGTCACAGGAATTTCGTCACACCCGTCACACTAAAAATCACACAAAATAAAAATTTTAAAATTTTTTACTAAATCACATGTGGTCAGAACTGCAACAATCAGAACATCTGAAAGTTTAAAGGATTTATGATGAAAATTGAATCTTGTGGAATAACTTTCCTATCTTTTTTGTGACGGGTGTGACGGAAGGACAACATAAATTCAAAGGCACCAAAAATCAAGTTTTAAAAATATTTTTTGAAAATTAAAGGTTTTATAAGGTAAACAAGGTCACAAATAATGATATTATGCATCTTTAATGAAAATTTAGCTGCTTTTAGTATTGTTTTGGTGTAGAGGTCGAGATTAACGGTCGCCAGTCGCCAGTAGGCGACCAACAAAAAGTTTTGGCGATCAAAATTTCTAGATGCAGTCGCCACTGTGGCGACTAGCCATTTCCTTTTAGTCCGTTAAAAAGTCGTGAAAAATCGCGATTTTTCGCGAAAGTTTCGATTTTTTGCGGGAGTGTTCAGTTCTTCCCCGCGACTTTCGTGGACGGCCAGGGATGGATTCCAGGGGTGGAAAATCTGCGCCAACTGCGCCGAAATTGGTTACCTGCGCCAAAAATGGCAAAATTTCCCATATTTGCGCCAAAAACGCGATAATCCCTTCAATCTGAATCAGTAACCCTGAAAATCCAACTGATAAGAAAAGAACCAATCCTCAGCCACTATGATCGATTCTCTTCCCGCTAGGATCGCTATTAAACGGGGTGGAAATAGGACGATTATTAACTTGTCTACCGTTGCTTGGCGGAGAAAAACCGGTTTTTTCTGCATTGTGGAAGGCAGAGAAAACCGGTTTTCGTCCACCTTTCCGACGGTAGACAAGTGCTTTGATTTGATTTTTGGCAGTGTTTTTTTGGTGATAAGCAGGGTTCGTACGCTCCTTGATAATTAAATTCATTTTCAAGCACTATGGAAACTCCTTGAATTAGGGTTGTACTCCTTAAAAACTTTGATTTCCAACCTGAATATTTCTTCTATAAATTTATTTCCCCTATAAAATAGGTTTCAATTCGCAGCGTTTAGTGCGTTGAAAAGTCAGAAATCGCGATTTTTCGCGGAAGTTTCGGGGGTTTTTCCGGAATGTTCCGTTCTTCCCGCGACTTTCGTAGACCGCTGTAGGTGCCGATTCAAGTTGACTTCTTCTTGCGTCATTTGTGAAGTAGAAAAAACAACTTTACCGTGGTCAGAAGCCAACAAGTCCGGTGTTCTGTCTAGTGTTCCGGAAATCGGGAAAATAGCTACTTTTCGCGACAGTTCCGTTTTTTCCGGGACTGCCTTTCCTACGGACGCCTGTTGAAGTTAGCTTCAACGGCGATACAGAAAAAACAAATTTACTTAGGTCAGATAAGTTTAATAAGATGATTTTTCTCTATTTTATTTAGTATTTTCAACTTAAGAGGATTTTCTAAGTTGTAAATTTTAATGAACGGTCGCTTTATAGCAACTGAATAAGTTGATAATTAAGTGTTTTTTAAAAATCTTGATAGATTATTACCTGTTTTTGGTATCTGATCTGATTCATAAGATTCTAAAAATACCTTCAAAAATAATTTCTTACTTTTTTTTATTTAACTAAAAAATTTTGACTCATTTTTGCAATTTAATTTTTACTTAAATAATTATTCTCAGGGTTGGCAAAAAACCGGGTTTTTTTAAAAAAACCAAAAAAACCGGGTTTATTTGGTTTTTTTGGTTTAAACCAGGTTTTTTTGGTTTAAACCAAGTTTTTTTAGAATTTTTTTTCAGAATAAGTTATTTTAGCAGTGATGTTTGAAATTGAGTTGTAAATGAGACATTTATTTCAGGGGTTGTTTATAATTGATAAATGATTTGTATATTTCAATTAATTAATTAAAATTAAATTAATTTGTTTTTAAAATAATTTATTTTTGTTTTTAAAATATTCCAATTTGAATATATAATATTATTGTAGTGAATAAAAATCAGTGTTAATTTATCTTGGATAAATGACTGAAATAATCAAATTATTTATCTTAATTATATATGGATTAATTTATGAACTTAAGAAATTTCTTTAGAAAGAGAAAATTTTATTTTTTAAATAAATAAAAGGGAAATGTAAGCAACTAATGTTAATTGAAATTGGATAAATGATTGAGATAATTAATCCGATTAGGGAAATTAACGGTTTTTTATTAATTTAGTAAAAAAAACCAACTGGTTTTTATCTGTTTATAAACAAACCAACTGGTTTTTAGTTTTTATCATTAAAGAAATCAACAGTTTTTATTAATTTAGTAAAAAAACCAACTGGTTTTTATGACTGACAAATAAGACAAATTGGTTTTATCAATTAATTAAAATCCAAGCCATATTTTATCAGTGAAAAACAGATAACTTTTGTGTATCTTTAGTTACTCTTTGAAATAATGCTTCATTTTAAAGGAAATTAATAAATGAACTATCTCTTGCAACATATAATAAGTTTAACTTAAGCATTTAAGGTTAAGATAAGAGAGAATTCAATAATTAAAACCATTAAATTAAAAGATTTCTGATTTTTAATCACCTTAAAATGTCAATTTTTTGATAAATCTGACCTTTTAATTTTGTGCAAAAGATTATACTTAATAACACTTTCTTTAAAAAATTCTGAAAATATTTTATAATTTCTAAAAAAACCAAAAAAACCAAGTGGTTTTTTTGGTAAAAAAACCACCATAAAAAAACCATGGTTTAAACCAATGGTTTAAACCAAATGGTTTAAACCGGCCAACCCTGATTATTCTATTAACTAATTTCCTTTATTTTTATTTGATTTTAGTTACATTTTTACTTTTAAAGTTGTTTTCAAAACTGATTCAGGAATGCAGTGTGTGTTTGAAGTCGTGTAAAAAATTTGTCTTTCTTAAGTTATGTAAAAAAAGTACTTGAATTTAAAAAAAAACACTTCTTGAAAACTCCTGGAATATTCCTTGATTTTGATTTCTGAAAATTTGTATGAACCCTGATGCATTATATAAACCTAACTATTAGATTAGCCTGATGCAGATTCACTGTAAACTGATACGGAAATGAAATTTGCCTTGATACAAAACTACTAAAAGCTGATACAAAAATGCATTTTGACTTGATACAAAACTGCCCTAAAGCTGATACAAAAATAAGTTTTGGATTTTCCACCCCTGCGATTCAAGTTGGCTTCTTCTTGGGTCATTGCGATGTAGAAAATACAACTTAACAGTGGTTAGAAGCCCACAGGTCTGATGTTCCGGAAATCGGAAAAATAACGATTTTTCGCGACAGTTCCGTTTTTCCCGCGACTGCTTTTCCTACGGACATCTGTTGAAGTTAGGTTCAACGGCGGTGCAGAAAAAACAACTTTACTTTGTTTAGAGCAGCCTGATAAGTCTAATAAGATTTTTTCTCTATTTTAGTCAGTATTTTCAACTTAAGATGATTTTCTAAGTTGTAAATTTTTACTAAAAGGTCGCTTTATATCAACTCAATAAGATGATAATACAATGTTGCTTTTTTTAAATCTTGTAAGATTATAACAGGTTTTAGGTATCTGATCTGATTTCAGATTCTAAAAAAACCTTCAAAAATACTAATTTCTTACTTTTTTATTCTTTCAATTAACCTAACACGTGAATGTGGTTTAATCGTAATTCTCAAAAGTTGCTATTTTATTTTGGCTCCCAAAAGTGTAGAGTTGGCGACCAAATTTTAGGGTCCCAGGAGCCACTGGCTACCAAACCAAATTTCTAATCTAGAGCATTATTTTGGTGAAGATGAAAATACCCTATTTTACTTACTTGAAAAGTTTTTAAATTTTTCTAACTTTGAGCCCTCAAAAAGTATACAAGAAAATTTTTTAAAGCTTAGATCTCTGTAATTTCATCTGGTTCATATCTTTACCATTAATTTGATGTATAATTTATAGTTATAACACCCATTTGAAATTTTAACCCTCATGTCCACTTTTTCATGGAATGGCCCAGTTTTAACCCGATTTCTACAAATTTGGAGGACATGTTGTTACTAAATAACAACATGGATTTCACCCACTCCTGGTCCTGGTGAATTAGAGGTTTATGGGATTCAAACAAGAATATTAATTAGGCTAGAAATCAAGAAAGGGGTAATTTTGCCATATCTATAAAAGAAATACTATAATATTCATAATAAATTTTGATATATTACATCACTTTGATCTAAATGGATTTTTATCACTTTCCTCTGATATCTTACTCATTTGACCTTTTTATCATTTCGACCATCCTGTTTTTTAGTCAAATTTTAAAAAATAGTTATGTGAGAGGATGAACAAACTTCCCTTTACAGTTCTTGGAACTCTATTATTCACAACTTTGTATGGTTCAATTCCGCAAACATTTCCGCTAAAATATCGCCAATCTCTTTTCATATCATATATTCAAATATTAACTAATTTTTTTTGATAAACTGAACAGTTTTTAATCTAATCAAAGATTTTAACCTACGAGTTTGAAATTATTCAGCAGCGGACCTGAAAAAAGTTGTAACCTTCCCCCGAACCTAATAAAATTTCCCCTAACTCTATGTATTGATCCTATGGAGTTGGCAGGACCTAAATAAGAATTCAAATCCTAAAAATGTATAAACTTAGTCAGAAAAGAGTACTACATGGCCAGCGGGACTGTCCCTTAGAGGCCCCCACAGACCGTCAACCGAGTTGATGTTTTTCCTACAGATCGCCAACCTGGTTGACAACCAAAATGTAAAAAATGAAGCTAAAATTATATCAGATTGTAACAAATTAATTTTGGCACAGCTGGGATAAGAGTCGCCCATGCCAAATGGAAGCCTAGTTGACGTTATATCAACGCGTTGGATATATTATATCGGCTGCGATAAGCGCCAACTAGTTGGCGGCCGCGAAGAGGTAGCCAAATCGTCGACTCTTATCCCAGCTGTGCCTTAATTTTTAATACAAAATTATATTTTATTTAATACTTTTTTCTCGTTCTAAATTTCTATATGTTTTTTATTTTGAATGCTTATGTTTTTTTATTTTATTAATAACATGTTCCGATTAAGCTCCGTCCACCAAGTTGAAGACCAAATCCTCAACCTGAAATTCAACCAACTTCCCCACAGACGGCCAACTTGGTAGCAAACAATGCAAGTTGACAACTGGGTTGACGACTAAGTTGATTGTCTGTGGGGGCCTTAAAAATCGGACGCATACAAGCAGGGCCGGACTGGGAAGAAATTTCGGTCCGGGCATTTTAAGTCTGAATCGGCCCACCGCATAATTTTTATGGAAAATATAACTTCATAGAATTGAAAATTTCGGGTGGGGAATCATGGTACCTCCACCAAGAAATTCTTTTGAAAATTGACCCCTAAGAAATAGTCTAAAATCAATCTTGAAGTCCTTAATTGGATACGTAATAAACTCAATATAGACTTTTAATTCTTTGTTGGTAAATTCAGTGGGTAAAAAGAATTTCCAACTTGACGAACTTAATATTAAAAGAATTTGTGGATGATGTAGCTGAAAATAGAAAGGGGGGTCTGAGGGTCCTCCCCCAGAAAAACTTTGTAAATTTTACTCTTAAAAGTACTGTTTTAACTCATTTGGGACACTTTTCGGTGACATCCGAAAAGGTTCGCTCCTTTTATGCTGTAGAATTTTTAAAGATGAAACCATTATAAAATTCGTTTATAAAAGTATTAAAAATAATAAGTATAACATGTTTTTGAATTAAGTAATTTATGCTATCATTAATGAATTTAATTGCTGGTAAATTAATGGGTTTGGTGGCCGCACAAAAAGAATTCGTGGGCCGCTAGTTGGCAATTCCTGCGGAGTGCGGATTTCTTTTTACAGGATCTTTTTCATTCATACCACAGTAAAATATTTTGGTTGTAGGCGGCCCACAAACGGCCCTCGATAAGTAGCGGCCCACCGGGCATTTGCCCAAATGCCCGCATGGCCAGTCCGAGCCTGCATACAAGGTGTAAATAAATACCCAAAGGTTTATCTCTCAAAAAAGAATGACAAGCATTTCGACAGGAATAGTAAATAAGGGTATGCCCCGTACACAAGAATCGGTAAACGATTCGGAACTGAAAAACCATCGAGGATGTCTTACTTCGATTATCCAATATAAACTGCTATAAACACTCACCAATTTTCACAGTATTTAACTTGATTCTCCATTTTCTTTTTTTTGTGCTAGGTAACTAGTGCTAACAAGTTATATCACATGTACCATTATCAGCGTCCTTCAGGAGGAAGCACGTTACACAAAATGTTTAAAATAAATTTCATTTAACGCTACATGGTCACGGATGGAAACAAACAGATATAGTCCACAATTTGACAACTTAGCACCTTTAAAGTTAGTCAAAATATAGCTTAATTTCTAAACAAAATCAATAACTCAGTCTTATCTAAAAAGGTAGGAATTGAAACCGAAACCAAAAGGTCACGTGGTCTTTGTCTCCACTGTCTCCAACAGTCTCCACATAAAATAAAAGTTAATAATGATTAATGTAATTTATGTAATTTTTCTACAACTCAGATCCCTTTTAAATACATTGATGAGTTTATACAGTATTTTATTTTTTATTGGATTTGCCATAAATTCATAAAGTTTCTTAAAAGGTGTGTTATCAAAAAGTTTAATATCAGAAGGAGAGAAACTACTCCATATCATTGATTTAAAAAGAAGTGATTTTCCTTTTTTTTTGTCTGTTGTTTGTTTTGATCTTGAGTACCTGTGCCTTACGCCGAAAATTTATTAAAACAATTAATATTACTTCTTCATTTGGTTGTAAAATGCCAATCTTTACTTTAAATACCAATGTTCCTAAAAGCTCTGTTCCGGCTGATTTTTTGGGTTCAACGGCGAAATTAGTTGCTGAATTGCTACGGAAGCCAGTCTCGGTAATTTTTGGTCGAGTTTTAAACTAAATTTCCGAATATAATCAAATATTAAAATGAAACACCGGTTGGATCCTAGCAGAGCCCACACCTTGCCAAAGTTGGTGATAATTCCGCCATCTTGGTAACCCTACTTTAATACAATAGATGGCGTTTGGCGCCATCTTGTTCTGATTTGGCGCTTTATTTCGGTTTGTCGCCAAGGGTGTGGGCTCTCCTAGGATTTTACCTGAAACACCATCAATCTCATCCAGCAGTGTTTCTTTCACCATTTACAATATTTTATCTGTAAATACTAAAACGTTGGCAATATATTCCAATTGGAGAAATTTGCTCCCGGCTATTCCTTAACACCTTTTTGTTATCTGTAGAATTTATCGTTTGAATATTTATTTCTTTATTCTCTAAATAATTTTTATGGATTTATTAGGAAGTAATTATAAATTTGCTGGTTCAAATTTTCGTTCTTATACCTACTTAGTAAACAAATAACAGTGTGTCACTATTCCAGGATGATAAAATAAAAAGAATGACTAAAACAGATTTTTATTTAATTATTAAACAATTATATTATGTGATTAATAATTTAGTTTGTTCGGTCGAATCCAGCAAACCCTCGGAAATACGCATACGTCAAGTGAATCGTCTAGTTTCAAAACCAGGTAGATCCATTTTGGCTCAGCTTCAGTAAGAGTCGACGCGGTTGCCAAATGGAAGACAAGTTGGCGCTGTATCACGGCCGGTCACCCGTTCGGGCCTCCATGTTTTACCACGACTCAAATGATAACACTTAAGTCAGTTACAAAATATAATTGTGTTCTTATTTTTAAATTAGATAATTACCGGGGATCGAAAAATGTATCTCCCGCATGCAGAGCGTGCACCATACCGGAGAGCCAGAGGAATATACTGAAATCGTAATAACTTCTTATAACTTCCTTTTTCTTGGGTTAATCTTAATTTTTTTAATCGTGGCAAAACATGGCTGTCGGAACGGCGACCGGTCGTGATATAGCGCCAACTAGTTTTCCATTTGGCGACCGATTCGCGGTTGCCAAATGGTCGACTCTTTTATCAAAGCTGTGTCAAAATGGATCTACCTGGTTTTGAAACTAGACGACTCAAGTCTCCTAGTGCGAAATATAATTTTAGACATATTTTTAAATAAAATAATTACCTGGGATTAAACTATGGATCTCCTGCCTGCTGAGCATGCACCTTACTGCGGAGCCAGCGGTTACATATATCATATTAACTCAGGGGTGCATCTAGAAAGAAATTGGGGCCGAAAACGGACCCTTCACAAAATTCCGACCCTCAAAAACGGCCCCTTCATAAAATTCCGACCCTCTAAAATGGCCCCTTCACAAAATTCCGATCCTCAAAAACAGGCCCTTCACAAAATTCCGGTTCCCAAAAACGGACTTTAATCAAGCTATATGCACTCCGTAAGTGCAATTTTATTAAGAAAAATAATATATTTACAGAAGTAGGACCTTATTTTAGAATGAAAAATTATTTTTCACAAAATTCATTTCCATTTTTCACAAAATTCAATTCCGTTTTTCACAAAATTCCCAAAAACGGCCCCTGGCAAAAAATTCTGGATGAACTCCTGTAACTTAACCTTTTTTCATCAAAATCTGTCTTCTGGCGAAAATTAAACAAATGAGTGAATTTCTCTGAATTTAGAACTCCAGTAAATATTGACTACTTACATGCTACACCATCGACCTGTGCATGAAAACAAACAAAAATGTGATGCCAGCTGGGTCATTCCACATCAAATCAACCCAAAAAATAGGGTTTTGTCACCAATGGTCTCAGATTTTGATGAAACTTGGCATGATTGTTTCTCAATGGATCTATCAGGCATGTGATTTTCCCGCTAATTAGCGGAAATCCGCTAATTTTAGAGGTTATTGATTATCGGAATTCCGATTTTTTGAAATTTTATATTCTGCTCAATTGTGTGCAGAAATAATTTTTCAAAGCGGGAAAAAATCGGAATATTTCGCTTCCGATAAAAAATTTTCCATTTGAAGCAAGTAACGTCATTTGAAGTGTTGCTATTGAATCCGTTCTGTTTTCGGAAAATTGTGGGAGGTGGAGTGTGCGGGTAAAACGGTTGTCATATGCGATATTTTATTATTTTGGGCTCACTGAAAATTTCTGGGAGGTTCAGAGCTGACATAGCATGTACAAAACGAGTTAAAACTCTGTTTTATAGGGTCAAATTTCAAAAAATTTCTGGGGGAGGACTCCGAACCCCCCTTTTGTTTTTCTAACTAGAGCATTCACAATTACTTTATAGATTGAGCTTATTTAGTAACATGAGAATCCTAAAAACCTAAATTAAACCTATTGTATGGGAAGTTGATTAGGAATTTGGATCCCTCCCGATATAAATTTCTATACCACTGTAACTAATCTAGACGTTCCTAAAAATTTTCAGATAATTTCTTTCTTGAGCAATCACATGCCTGTTCTAAGTAAGGATATAAATTTTTTTTTTCGTAATTTCTCAATTTTTGCCAATCGCGCAGACAAAAACCAATTTGTATGCAAGTAGTAATGTTAGATGGTTATGTATGAGGCTTTTCTGTTACATTCCTTTTTTCTTTTGCAGTATGTAGTAGTTCGTGTAAACCCAGATCAAATGATGTCATGGGCTGGAGGTTCTGAGCCCTGTGCTACAGCTGTGTTGGAAAGCATTGGGAATGTGGGAGAGTCGGAAAATATTGCTACATCAAAAGCACTGTTTGAACATGTAAAGAAGAACTTAGGTGTCAAATCAGATCGGTATGTTTAAAAAATTTTAATCTTGTTTATATACTTATTAATTGCAGTAAAAGTTCTCTTAAATGACCACCTTTCGTTTCGAGAAAAATCGGTTATTGATCGGGATGTTTTACTACTTAATAAAATATTTTCAAGCTATTATCTTTAAAAAAAGCTCTAAAACAATTGAATTTAAACACATTATAAATTAGGGTGTCCCTTAAAATTGAAGTACGGGGAAACTTTCGCGACACCCCCCAATTTTTTTTCCTAAGACTGTGCGGAAAATCTTAAATTGATCAGATAATATTAACACGTGCCCCAAACGGCCTAAAGTTAGAAAAATTTGACTTTTTTCTCATTTTTTTTAGAAAATTTTAAAAAATGTGTAATAATTCCATTGCCAAATACACTCACTTCCAAAAGTTAAGCACGGAGCTGTTTTTTCAACCTAACTCCAAGTCGAATTATTTTTCATACATGAATATCATACCACAAGTTGTTCTACTAGTGGGAATACAGGGCCCGCGAACAAATTTTCCCTATCAATAATTTAAGGGGGTTCATGGGCCCTCCATTGTTAATGGAGTTCCATTACACATTTGGAGCAGTGTCAGAAACGTCTATGTGAGAGGTATTTAACGGAAAATTTTATGTTTTTTCTTAAGAATATATTATTATGAATTTCTTAAGAATCAATATCGTTACTTATAAAAAACTTTAAAATAGCCAAATTGTGATTTTTTGCAGCTTTTTCACTCTTAGAGGTAAATCCTTGACCCAAAATGTCTTCTAAAAAGTGTAAATGGGACATGAAAACATATGTATGCAATTGTAGACATTAGTAAAAAGCTCTGTAGCATATAGGGGGTGTTGAAACGACACAAAAATTTGTATAGTTTTACAGGGATGGCATCTGTTATTAACGTTAAAAAAAAGAACATTTTTTAGTGTTTATGGACGTATACATGTCTGAAAAGAAAGAAGTATCTAAAAATATCTCGATTCTTTTTTTTAAATGAGTTTTTAAGAGATCGAATTTCTTCTCTGAAACTATTGCCATTTCAACACCCCCATATGCCTCAGAGTTTTTCACTGATGTCTGAAATCGTTTACAAGTGTTCTTATGTCCCATTTGCTCTTTTTAGAACACATATCGGGTCGAGGATTTATCTTTAAGAGTGAAAAAGTTGCAAAAAATCACAATTTGGCTACCTTAAAGATTTTTATAAGTAACGATATTGAAAGAATAAGTGTACTTTCTGGGTCCCCAGACCTAAACACCTTCAAGCACATGTAAGAGCTACTAAATAACATAGTTGACGGTCTGATACCACTTGCCAAAAATGAACCAGAATCTAAAACGTGCCAAAAATGATGATTAGACCAATATCTCCCAATAAAACCTTAAAAAAGCCATTTAAAGTTAGCACACACATTTGAAAACATGAGTTGAGTTTAGGAATAACAATATTCTTTAGAAAAAAACATAAAATTTTCCGTTAATACCTCTCACATAGACGTTTCTGACACTGCTCCAAATGTGTAATGGAACTCCATTATCAATGGAGGGCCCATTAACCCCTTAATTTATTGGTAGGGAAAATTTTTTCGCGGGCCCTGTATTCCCACTAGTAGAACAACTTGTGGTATGATTTTCATGTATGAAAAATAATTCTACTTGGAGTTAGGTTGAAAAAACAGCTCCGTGCTTAACTTTTGGAAGTGAGTGTAATAGGGCTCTAACACATTTAAACAATCATTTGACCGTTTTTCATTACTAGTTAGGCCAAAATGACCATTTTGTAATTGAGCAATCAATCAGAAAATCCTCAAATTTAACCATTTTATACTGAGAAAAGAAGAATGAAAAGGCAATGGTAAATGACTTAAAACCGCAAAATTCCATGACTAAACACTATTAGTAGACCATATTGATGGGGAAATATATTATCTGGAGCTCAAATTAGTTATGGGTTTCTTAATTACATACGCCATACTGGATTGCATTAAAACAAAAAAAAAATTCTGGAAAAATGGTATGGACATGTTTGATATTGGATAATGGGTGTTTGATGTTTCTAAACTCAATTAAGAATAAAAAAATCATCTTACACAACTTTTTAATGATCTTTAGGCAATTGTAAAGGCCAGCAGATCTCCTAATACAAGTGCAAACCATAATTTCTGAACTATAGATGGTAATAAATTCTAAACACATAAAACAGCGAGAGAAATTCTGGAAACCAGTTAAAAATAAGACTAGGGGAGAGCGGGGATGAATGGGACAATTTCACATTTTTGCTAAAATTGAAAAAATATATACATTTCTCAATCCTGTAACAAGTTTAAAACCAATAATTGAACTCTTTGTTACATTATAAATGTGTGTATTCAATCAATTGCCCATTATAACTCCAAGAAAAGTTTTTATGAACCATGTATTCATCCCCGTGGTGGGGATGGATGGGACACCGAGTGGGGATGAATGGGACAGTTAAAAAATTTACAAAATAACAAAGTTATTTTAAATATTGCACAACATTTAGCTTTTTAAAGGAACAACACACTTTTTTTTCGCAAAGAAAAAAATTAAAAAGGCATTTAAAGGGCAAAAAACAGCCTACATTTATTAGTTTTAATGGGAAAATCGAAAGAAGAAGATCCAATTAACCTAAATATAGGATGATTATTCCAAGCAAATATGTTGGTATTTATTGAAAATTTAAGCAGAAATTTTCCTTAAAGTGTCCACTATACCCACATTTACCTTAAATGCATCCTATTTTTGGACTGATAAAAACATTTTCTTTATGAACAAATATGCATTCCAGATATCCTTAAGTTTAGTAAAGTTTTTACCATTTAGTTACCATGTTTTATGGAAGTAAAAACTCTTTACCTTTAGATGGTTTTTAGTGCAACCTTTAATTTTTAAGAGTAAAAAACCCAAATCTGAAAAATCTGAAATCTTTAATAACATTTAAAAATAATTTTGAAAATGCAAAGTGTGTTTTTAATATTGTTTTATTATCAAATTCATTTAAAAATTACATATTTTGCACTATAATACATATCATCTGTGCATATTTAGGGATTTTAATTACATGTAAATCACTGCACTATTAATCAATCTTATATTTTAAAATTGTATTATTTTTGTTATTTCTCAAAATACACTGAATGTTAGAAAAAAAACACTATTTAAAAAATAAAGTTTAAAATTAAAATTCATGATAATAAAATGCATGATTAATATAATCTTAATCATTATCATGAAACAGTGATTTAATTTGTTATGAATAAAATACCATTTGCTTATAGTTTTAAAGTTCAATAATGTTTCGACTTACAAAAACACTTTCTAAGTTGGTAGATTATAACTTTAACTCTTTAACTTGCTATTTTTATTTATAGGATGTATATTTCATTTGTTGATCTAAAGAGGCCCAATGTTGGCTATATGGACACAACATTTGCTGCTTTGTAATGTATATTTGGAAAAAAGAGGGGCAAATAATGCCTAAAATGTTCATAATTTTTATATATGTTTAATTACTTTTTGATTCATTTTCAATAAAATAAATGTGTAATTTTATAAATGGCTAATTAGATTTTGATGTTTGATTTAATAAAATTTAATAGTTTCAAACATGTATTGATTATTAGTTATGAATAAGGTTATAACATATTGAATTTGATTATTAAAATTAAGGATGTTTGACAAAATTAAGTTTATTTGTATTACTCTCTGTAGTTCTACGTCACATGTCCGGGGTTTGATTCCTGGGTCCCGAGCTGGGCAAGGTTCACTCAGCCTTTACACTGGGGATCTCGCGTTAGACGTTAAACTGACCACCTAACTGGGACATGTGCTTCGCAACCCCACAGTCAAGAAAACAAGATGGGCATCGTAGGCCTTGGCCACTAGGGGTGTTGTGCCAATGTTTAGTTTAGTTTTAAACAAAGCTTATGTAAATTAAGTTTATCTTATTCTCTTACGTCCGGCTGTAGTCACCGGTAACTTGACCGGCAGTTAATCGGCTGGTCAAGCTTCTGATTGGCTTGTTAAGAAGGAAAACTAGTTTTCCTTAAATCAGAGTTTTGACTCCCGGTCAAGTTACAGGTGACTACGGGTGTTAAAGACTAACCCATAAGATTGTCTTAATATTTTTTTTGAATTGGCAGTTTGCATTCAGGAATTTAAGATATAGCCTTTTTTTAATTAATTGGTAAGATAGAGGGTTATGTAGGATGCCTGATGGCTGAAATTTGTCAGTTTAAACTAGAAATATTCTCGTAGAAATCTGACAGAAAGTTTTCTTTTACCATTTATTTAGAATAACTATTCCATAAAACTCTTGACTAACTCTAACCTATAAAACTAAATTATCTTGTCATTTCACAATCATCTTCTGTGACAGTATTTTATTTTGTTAAAGCTCCGTGTTTTTGTAAATGCTTAACCTATAATTTCAAGACAAGAAAGAAACAGTTAATACGAACCAATAACATAACTTTATTGATATAACATAGAATATAGAACACTCTGTACAAAATTGAAGATGAGCAGATGTGTAGCACAATTTTTAACAACACACATTGCACATAGTATTGCACTCTTCCGATTGGAAGCTAACTATATATGGGATATCAAAATAATTTTTTTGAAACTTTTTCATAATTAAAATTATCTTTTGATCTGATTGTGTTTATATATCATCCACAGTTATCTCATAACTGTGGATGAAAGTGAAAGAAAAAGTAGTAATCTATTCACTATCCAAAATGTCTTATTTTATTGCATCAGAAGCCAGGGTTGGCAAAAACCCGGGTTTTTTTGAAAAAACCCAAGTGGGTTGGGGTTTTTGGTTTTTTCAATAAAACCCTGAAAAAACCCATATAAAACTGGGTTTTTTGGGAAAGAGTGTGGGTTTTTTCAAAATTAAGTGGTTTTCTCCTACAAAGTAAGTGTTTTTTTTTTCAAATTTTATTGAGTTCTTTCTATGTTAAATGTGTTCTGTCAAAATAATGTCAGTTTTTCCAGTTAAGTGGGTTTTTTCAAATTTTTCATACTTTGAAAAAACCCGCTGATATTGTAAAACCAACCCTTATTTTCTGAAACCCGGTTTAAATTTTGAAAAAACCCACTAAAATTTAAAAAATATCCTAAACTTTGAAAAAACCCATTCAATATTGAAAGAAATCTATTCAACTTTGAAAAAACCCACTGAAATTGAAAAAAAAATTTTAGTTTGAACTTTAAACGTCCTAAATTTTGAAGAAACCCCATTCAATAATGAAAAAACACACTGAATAAGGAAAGAACCTATTTAACTTTAAAAAAAACTCCCTGAAATTTAAAAAACACCATTTAATTTTAAAAATCTACTTTAAATTTTGAAAAAACCCATAAAATTTTAAAAATATCCTAAACTTTGAAAAAAAACATTAAATTTTGAAGGAGCTGCCAAAATATTGATTTTTCTTGAAAAAACCCAAATATGGGTCCAAAATGTGGGTTTTTTCACAAGGTTTTTTTTGAAAAAACCCATTGGGTCCAATCCAGCCAACCCTGTCAGAAGCCGGACATGGAAAAAGTTGTAACCTTCCCCCCAAACCTTATGTAATGTATTGCTCCTATGGCAGGTAGGTTCGGGCACTTTTTCCAGGTCCGACTGTACCTTTACAAAACTGTTTTTTTTTAAATGTTATGTTGTGTCCCATTAAAAACTGTTGCTTCACTTCACTGCAGGTGCATGCATGCTCAGAGTACATTTTTGACAACTTAATAATATTGTGCAAACTCTTTCAAAGAACATTGTTCCCGTCTTCCATTTCCTGTCGCAAAAATACAAATTGTAAAGGAACAATGTTCTTTGAAAGTGTTTGCACAATATTATTAAGTTAAAAATATACTCTGAGCATGTACGCACCTGCAGTGAAATGAAGCAACAGTTATCTGGACATTTTTAATGCACTCCATGCAAATAAGAGCCTTTCCATGCAGTTGGGCTGACTTGATGTAACATCCGGTATAGAATGAACCAAAAAGAATGAGATTTTTAAAATTTCGACATCCCTAACATACAAAGCCTCCGTTCTCATGACAACAACAACAATCTCACTTCGCCATACATAAAAGCCAACATTCACTCACTCAACAGTCCTCCCGAGCCTTCACCTGGGTGCGTAGTCGTGTAGGTTCTGCTTGGGGCGTGCGCCGCCGGTGTACAGGGGGTAGCCCTGCGCGGAGCCGTAGCCCCCGTAGGGGCTGATGGGCGACCGGGAGTAGGGCGAGGAGCGGGACTTCATCTGGTAGAGGTAGTTGTCGTAGGTCGGGGCGTACGTGCACACGTCGCCGTGGTAGGGCTGCGACAGCGTGCACGCCTGCTGGCCGGAAATGTGCAGGTTGTTGCCCAGGGCCCGGTTGAAGAGGGAGTTGGAGAGCTGGTCTACCTCCTCTTCTGCAAGATAAAAATTCTGTCTGAGAAAAAGCCTAATAGAGGTGCAATCTCTCAAGCATCACCTCCAACCGTGGACCGGTTTCGTCCCTGTTAGACGAATCAGCAAGGTACCGACAAGACAAGGGCAAGTACTAGCCTAACCGACTTTAACTGAAAAAGTGGTGACCATTGATTATAGTCGGCTGGACTAGTGCTTGCCCTCCGCTCTCTTGCGTTGCCTTCCTATACCGTGCTGATGAGTCCTAACAAGGACGAAACCGGTCCACGGTTGGAGGTGACGCTTGAGAGTTGTGAGATTGCTCTTATTGTCCGCTTAACCAGCGATAAATGGTGAAATTCTCCTTTCATGAGCCTAATAGAGGGTTCAAAACACTGTATTGAATAAGTGTAAACTCACAACTCTCGAGCGTTGCAAATGCCCGGAGGGCCGCTTTCCAAACTGAGGACCGTTTTGGGGCCACTGATGACTGCAACTATGAATTTTTTAATAACAAATGTTAAATTATATAAATGAAACAAAAATATTTTACGAATATTTTTTTAAAATGTAGACCAAATGCTGACTTAAATTTTAAACCCCTGCCATCTAAAAAATTTCAGGTAGGATCATGATATTTTAAGAAATTAAGTTTTAAACTTAACTTTTTTAACTTGAAAGTTTTAACATGTAATACATTTCATCCATGCCTTCTAGCTTATGTGCATCCAGTGGCCTCATTGGTTAAGTGCAGGGCCGTATTTAGGCACGTGCAAATGTGCGGCGCAAGTTCAGAGGTGCGGATGCGCCAAGTTTTTAGCAGTAAACATGACTAATATGGTAACCCTAACTAATGTTAAAAGAGTCATTTGGCTTCTAAATATGGCGCCAAATAGCCAAAATTCGCCAATCATCCGCACCTCTGAACTTGCGCCACATGTGCTATATAGAACAGGGCGGAAAAATTTTGGGGGGCGGCAGATTACAACAATTCAAAATGCTACATACTATACAGTTTTTAAAAAAATGTACCATACCAGATGCCAACCTGAGACAACTCTTATCCGTAATCACCCCCGCCCGCAAAAAAATTATAAAATAAAATGATTTCATTATTATAAAGCAATGATTTGGAATCTTGTTTTAATTTTTGATTTGTAATTTTAGCATTTATAAAGATAACAGAGATTTTTATAAATTAAGTTTTCTACTTTGAAGAAAGTTTTAACCACAGACAATAAGAGACAGACCGGTCAATAGGCGGGGCTTATCCAGAGAGCTCAAGTGGCGCCTCCGACAAGCGGTACCGGCATTAATCGATTAATTTAATATTTTGTAATCGAAATCTTTATACATCTTTTTGTTGACGAAACTTGCAATATTTGATTTCGAAAGTAAACATGAAGTTTGTGTAAATCGTTTAATCGTACTCTTTTCAATTGTTTTCAAGATTTTCTTATTGCATTAAGGCACATTTTATCTCGTTTCTTTATTTTGCAATGTATTGGAAAATCTGAGTTGCATTCTTGAACTTGATTTCTAAGCCTGATAGAATTCGGTATAATTTGCGTTAATTATATATTTAATTCAGATAAAAATGAATACTAGTATTATATATTTTTAAGGCCAAGAATTCATTTCGAATGTGCCTGGGATCTGGGATTTGTATTTGCAAAAGATGTGTTCGTTTAGATTCACTAGGATTGCAACTTCATTTACACATCATGTTTGTCTTAAAAGGCCAAGGGATTATAACAAATATTTGCAGTTATTGAAATATGTGATTTAATAAAAATCATTTAGATTCATTATTTACTTGGACAATCAACTCCAAAGTTAATTAAAATCTATTTAATATTGCTGGAACGTTATAATAACAGAGCTGAGCGGGAAAAATTCCTCGCACAAAGAAACGCATCCGCTCACTCGCCGATGAAATCCATCGATATCAAAAAGATTCACAATAAATTCAATAAAATAAAAAAAACAATCGTAAAAAACCTCAGAATTAGTGTGTGTGTATCAAAGAGCAAACAGTACCATCCAGTCTTTTCAGTAGTCAATAAATTATAAAAGTAGAATATTTTTCTGCTCTCGACATTCCTCGGGATGGGACACCTATCTTCTGGCGATTTTTCGGCGATTTCTCGCTCTTCTGGCGATTTCTTTCTCGCGGTTATTGTCTTAAATCGCTAATTATCTTAATTGTTAATTGGAAGGTAAAAAATCACGTTTTGAAGATTAAATATTGTAGTTATATACCTAGTTTATTATCTTACAGGTTTTGGGAGCCATTGGCTTCACGGAAGTGTCTCAAATATGAATTAAAAGGATAACTAAAAACACTCGTTAATTACCTATATTACTGAGGTTTTGACTAGTTGATGATTGAAGATTGCATTGTCATCAAGTTTCCACCACGGTGCAAACTTTCAGAACTTTATACTATCGTTTGGAAGTGCCTGAAATATTATGTACAAGAATCCGGAAAAAAAAGTGATTAATCGTCTATAATTATCGTAATTACTGGGCAATTCTCGTTTTGATTTTTGAATATGATGAAGTTACGCCTTATAAACAATTGTTCACGGTTTAGGGAGAATAGCCCCTTGGGAAAGGTCTCAAATTCTGGTTTTTCGGTTAATTAAAAATACTCGTTAATTAACTTAATCCTTTGGTTGTTTGACTAGATAATGGTTGGATATTGGAGTGTCATGAGGGTTACACCGATGTGTAAAGTTTCGGGGCCCTGACATATCGGGAAGTGCCCGAAAATCGAGTTTTAAAATTCCACCCGTAAAACGCCGCCAAAAGCAAGTAGAATAAAAGCGTTTAATTACTAAAGTTTTATACTTAAAAAAAAGCTTTAAAATTAAATACATTTCTTCCATTGCCTTTTGGCTGATGTGCATCCAGTGGCCAGGTGGGTTAAGTGTTAGTCTTCAGTTTAGAAGGATCTTGGATCAGACCCTGGCGGAATTTTGAAATTTTAATAAATTTACTAAAGTTTTCTACTTTAAAGGAAGTTTAAAAGGAAATACATTTCATCCATTGCCTTCCTTCTGATGTGCATCCAATGGCCTGGTTGGTTAAGCGTCAGTCTTTAGTTCAGAAGGTTCATGGTTCAAACAGTATTATGATTTTAATAAAATTACTTAAGTTTTCTACTTTGAAGAAAGCTTTAAAATAGAATGCACGTCCACAATTAAATAAAAAAAACTGACAGTTCCACTATATACCATGACAATTAGCTGGTAACGAAACGTCCTTAATGGCTTAGTTGGTAGAATCACTTTGCTGTTGTGCAGAAGGTACCCGGTTCAAACCCCGCTAAATTCATGTTTTAGTGCATTTTACAGTTACTTTAAATTTAAAAAAACTGACAGTTCCACTATGACAAAAATAGCTGGTTAAAAACGTCCTTGGTGGCTCAGTTGGTTGAGTCACTTTGCTGGTATACAGAAGGTACACGGTTCAAACCCCAGAAACTTAACATCCTGTCTTAGTGCATTTTACAGTAATATTAAATTTAAAAACTGATCGTTCCACTATGCACTATGACAAAATTAGCTAATTATAAAACGTCTTGAATGGCTCAGTTGGTAAAGTCACTTTGCTGGTGTACAGAAGGTACCCGGTTCTAACCCCATTAACTTAACATCCAGTTTTAGTGCATTTTACAGTAATATTAAATTAAAAAAACTGACATTTCCATTATGCACAATGACAATTAGCTGGTTACAAAACGTCCTTGATGGCTCCAGTTGGTAGAGTCCCTTTGCTGGTGTACAGAAGGTACCCGGTTCAAACCCCAGAAACTTAACATCCTGTTTTAGTGCATTTTAAAGCAATATTAAATTTTAAAATCTGACGTTTCCACTATGCACTATGACAAAATTAGCTAGCTATAAAACGTCCTGAATGGCTCGGTTGGTAGAGTCGTGGACCTGCTGTGCAGAAGCTGCTGGGTTCGAATCCTACTATCCTCCCTCTCTCTTTCTACCCCTATGGGTTAAGTCCTGGAGTTCTTTTTATTTTAAAATGTTTTAACTAATATTAATTTTAAAATATTTAGCATCCAGCCATAAAAATTTCATACCCCAGAGGATGGCGAAAGACGGGTAATGGCGTCAAAATTTTGGAACCCAATAACTAAGGGGGCTGTTTGCATATTCCACTCCGTTACGGGACTGTCCACAAATTGCGAATTGTACCCTAAAATTAAAATTTTAGACAAAACTGGCTTCCTGACGGTCCTTTCTCCGCTGGCCCCCAGGGCGAAGGGGCTTTCGGGGGTTATCCGAAGAACCCCCTAGACCCGCGACCCCCCGGGGAGCAGATCAGGACCGCCAGGACAACCTCCTCTCGTCCGAGCCCCGCCATCTTCGACGGGTGAACGGACTCGACTCGGTCACCAGTTTATTAGGTCACATGCATCAGGTGGAGAGATAGTAGAGAGAGAGAGAGATAGGAAGAGAGTGAGAGAGGATAGTAGGGTTTGAACCCAGCACCTTCTGCACAGCAAGACCACGACTCTAACAACCGAGCCATTAAGGACGTTTCATAACCAGCTAATTTTCATAGTGAATAGTGGAACTGTCAGTTATTTAAATTTAATATAACTGTAAAATGCACTAAAACGGGATCTTACGTTTCTGGGGTTTGAACACAGCACCTTCTGCACTGCAGGACCACGACTCTACCAACCGAGCCATTCAAGACGTTTTATAACCGGCTAATTTTGTCATAGTGCATAGTGGAACTGTCAGCTTTTTAAATTTAATATTACTGTAAACTGCACTAAAACAGGGTTACTGGGGTTTGAACCGGGTACTTTCTGTAAACCAGCTAAGTGACTCTACCAACTGAGCCATCAAGGACGATTTGTAACCGCTAATTGTCGTAGTGCATAGTGGAACTGTCAGTTTTTAAAATTTAATAATATTACTGTAAAATGCACTAAAACAGGATATTAAGTAACTGGGGTTTGAACCCAGCACCTTCTACACAGCAGGACCACGACTCTACCAACCGAGCTATAAAGGACTTTGCATCAACAGCTAATTGTCATAGTGCATAGTGGAACTCTCAGTTTTTAAAATTTAAAATTACTGTAAAATGCACTAAACCAGGGTGGGTTACTGGGGTTACCAAGTTACTGGGGTTTGAACCCAGTACCTTCTGCACTGCAGGACCACGACTCTACCAACCGAGCCATTCAAGACGTTTTAATACCAGCTAATTTTCATAGTGCATAGTGGAACTGTCAGTTTTTTAAATTTAATATTACTGTAAAATGTACTAAAACAGGATCTTACGTTTCTGGGGTTTGAACACAGCACCTACTGCACTGCAGGACCACGACTCTACCAACCGAGCCATTCAAGACGTTTTAATACCAGCTAATTTTCATAGTGCATAGTGGAACTGTCAGTTTTTTTAAATTTAATATTACTGTAAAATGCACTAAAACAGGATGTTAAGTTACTGGGGTTCGAACGCAGCACCTTCCGCATAGTAGGTCCACGACTCTACCAACTGAGCCATTAGTGACGTATCATAACCAGCTAATTGTCATAGTGCATAGGGGAACTGTCAGTTTTCTAAATTTAATATTACTGTAAGTTACTGGGGTTTGAACCCAGCACCTTCTGCACAGTAGGACCACGACTCTACCAACATATCCATTAAGGACGTTGCTTAAACTAAAATGTACTAAAACAGGATGTTAGTGGGTTTTGAACTGAGTACCTTCTGTACCATAGGACCGTGCTTTAACCGACTAAGCCCTAAAATTTTTTCATCTATAATGTTACATTTTCATGAAAATTGCGCGGGCTGATTCCGACTTAAAATGCCTGGGCCAAAATTTCTCCCCAGTCCGGCCACTGGAGGATCCAGGATTTGGTTTTGTAGGGGGCTAAGAATTTTCATAATCCAATTGAATCTTCTTGTTAATGGTAATACGGAAAAGGTTGTGAATTATTCTACTCTAACCACTAAAAGGGGAGTTTGGCCCCCCCAGAAATTTTTTTTGAAATTTAAGTCAAAACCCCCACTTTTTCAACTCGTTTTGGTACGCCTCATCCGAATTTCGGGTATACATTTTTTGCGTTTTGACAAACTTCTTTAGGGGGGTATCCGCCACTCAGTCCGACCCTGCCTCCACTCATCTGCTGGAATGATTTCCACTTTTTCAGTTATCAGCTCTCTTGCGATGCCTTCCTATACCGTGCTGATGAGTCCTAACAAGGACAAAACCGGTCCACGGTTGGATGCGACGCTTGAGAGTTGTGAGTTAACACTTATTGTCTGCTAACCAGTGATTTTGGTGAAATACTCCTTTCATTTACTGTTTTCGAATGTCATCGTATGAATGAGGGCAAATGTCTGATTGATTGACAGAAGGGTAGGCAGTAGGTGGTGATCATATAGCTGCCATTGCCTGTGACGTGTTCATTCAATCTGTTACCCTCAGAGGGGTATTAGATGATTCGACGATTGGGATTCTACTTCTCCGCCTCTCGTGACGTAACCAGGGAGGCGTGAGTGTGATGCGATCCCAGTGCCAACAGGGTCCCTTTCACAAGGCATACCCCATGCTTTTTAGATTTCCATTATCGCCTATGGACATGAATTTTTTCTTCTGGTACTCTTTGGTCAAAGTCTGTGCAGTGGCGGATCCACAAGTAGAGCGATCGCTTACCTCCCAACGGATGATAAACCCATTAGGCCAGAGTTTCTCAAACTGTGGGTCGCGACCCACTACTGGTGGGTCGCCAGTCAGTTTTTGGTGGGTCGCGAGAAGATTTTTAATTTTTCTGAATATGAAGTATCTTTTTAAAACTTTTACAAACGTGTTATTGACTTTTGAATTATAAAACTATTATTTTGAGGAAAAACTACACTACTTGGTGTCGAATGGAAAAGGCAATTAATGTAAATATAGGTCCTATGTGTGTCACTTTAATGTGCCGATAATCTAAATCTAGTCGGTTATTAAAATAAGATTTGAAAAAAAAATTCAGTGTTTCTCTTCATCCACACCGGGGGGGGAGCAATGCAAATTTTAAGAATATTGCTAAAAAAACAAGTTAAAACCATGTTTTTAGGGTCAAATTTTAAAATTTTCTCCGGGGGAGGACTCCCAGACCACCCTTTATTGTTAGCACACGATTGAACCATTTCATACACTCAAATTAAAAAATATTGACTTTTAATTTTCTAAAAAGTTAATTTCTCTTCTAATACGTGTATGTAATAATTTATTGTTGTAAATATATATATAAATAGTTGGTGAACACATACCCTAGTCAGAGAAGTTAAAATTATGTGGGGGTATGAGATAATTGTATCAGTTCTGTTGATAATTAACTGAAGTCGGTGGGTCGCGTTAGATTTTGTTTCGAAAAAGTGGGTCGCGTTGTTAAAACGTTTGAGAACCCCTGCATTAGGCACTAACTTATTGTGGGTGCCACAAAATCCCCAGACTTACGGTACATATGGGTTAAACTTACTAACTTCTAAAGGGCAAATTTCAAAAAATTTCTAGGGGAGGACTCCCAGACCTCCATTTCGCTGGAGGCTACAAAAATTTTACTTTCAAAGTGTGCAAATATTCTAAACATTCATGCTGGCACGTAATCCTTGAAATTCGGACAATTGGACAAAAACCAGATTATGTCCTGTTTTAACAGGGGTAATTTATAACATGTTCTGGGAGTGGACCCCACTGACCTCCTTTTGAGCTTGCACTCTTCCCTGAATATATTTCTCTGCAAGTTTTCTGAAAGATTCATGTTATTATTTAACCCCCTGAAGCTAGGACAAAATCGCCTCTCCTAAATCGAGTCTCTGGATGCACCACTGGTTATGCTCACTCCTTAATTATCCTCTAAGGTAAAAAAACGTATTCCTCATGTTGTGTAGCGGGCTCACAATTGCAGCGTACCGTCTACTCGATATATATATCGTGTTTTCTTTCACAACACAGACAGCGGGGGACAAAAAATGATTGACTCTCCTATGGTAAAAAAACCATCTCGTGAAAAGAAAACCGTAATAATTCGTGTTACTGTTGACTAAATAGTACCCGTGTTTGATTCATTTCCCAAAGCTGAGATTTATGCACTCATTAACCGGGTCACAATCGTCGTTCCATGATGCATACAAGAACGGGTGACAGGTCGTTAGTCTTATTTTGCATGATGGATACATCGGAAACTGAATGATAAGTTGGGATGAAGTGCGTCTGCTGATATGCTAACTCTTTATAAAAGATGAGTGCTTCTGTGTCCAACTGTTGACTGTGTGTTTTATTACCATTCCAAGATGGAGTGATTAACTGAGACAAAATGGTCTTGTAGAATTCTTTTTGTTGGGCAATATAGAACTGTTGAAAGCGAACTGAATGAGAAGTTTTTTCATAGATCTCTAAATCTGGTCAAATTACAATATCATCCTGCCTTATTTATTTGAATTCTATTTTAACAATGTGGTGTAAAGACAAATAAAAAATCCCAAAAATCATAACTATTTTAAAAGATATAGTGTCAAGCGAAATCATGTCATGTTCCAAATATAAGAAGAACATATCCTGCCCATGCTGTCATAAAAAAAGAATAAAGCTGTTCGAATTTCGGGGGAGATTCGTCCAATATCCACTTTCTAAAATTTCTTCCTTCCACAAAATTTTGGCAATTTCAGAAAATTCTATGATTTTTTTTCCGATAAGAACCTACTTTGGAGATACTTTCGATGAGACCTACTACCTATCCATTGTAACAAAATAGTTTTCAGAGCTCCAG
This sequence comes from Tetragnatha versicolor, assembly GCA_024610705.1. Classification (NCBI taxonomy): domain Eukaryota; kingdom Metazoa; phylum Arthropoda; class Arachnida; order Araneae; family Tetragnathidae; genus Tetragnatha; species Tetragnatha versicolor. The sequence goes on along the minus strand of JANDEH010000050.1, from coordinate 802,767 downwards.
AAAAAGAATATATACATCTAATATCTGTAAAGAAAGATTGACCGCTTTACCAACTTTTTCAACAGAAGATATTAAAAATAGACCACCAAATTAGTATAGTGCAGTCGTTTTTAGTCTAGAAAATTTCGCTTCATTGAGATTATATACTCTTTTTATAGTTTTTAAGTACTTTTTCTGGTCATAAGAAAAAATACTTGAAAACCCTTTTTTGTCTTCTAAGCAAAAAAGGGAGGTTGGAAAATTAGCGTTATCTTTTTTATATATTAACTGAAATATTACCCCTTTTTTTTAAAGGGGGATAGTAACAAAGACAAAAAATAGTGGGGTTGTGCAATAGGGTGTATCGAAAAAAACTTTTTTTCGATTTTGATGACGTAATAGTGCGGAAAAGTTGTCTAAGGTGCCAGAGAGTACCTGTGAATTTTTTCAGAATTTTTGGATAATTTCTTAATGTGCCACATTGGCCCTGAAGTTCCCCATGTTAATCCAATGGGGCGCGCCGCCAAAAAGGCCGAAAATCGGTTTTTTGCCCCTCATTTCTACCCTAATCACACGACGAATGTCTCGTCTCGAGTTATGGACTCTATATGATCTAGGCTATCCGAAAAAACTTGAATTATATCCTAAATATCTATATTGCGTTTTTTTGTATGCTCAAATTTCGTCGAAAATCGCGTATTTCCTCGTTCAAATCAGAGCCCACAATCAACATAATATAGAGATTTAAGTTATTATTCAAGTTTTTTCGGGTAGCATACATCATATAGAGTCCATAACTCGAGACGAGACATTCGTCGGGTGATTAGGGTAGAAATGAGGGGCGAAAAACCGATTTTCGGCCTTTTTGGCGGCGCGCCCCATTGGATTAACATGGGGAACTTCAGGGCCAATGTGGCACATTAAGAAATAATCCAAAAATTCTGAAAAAATTCACAGGTACTCTCTGGCACCTTAGACAACTTTTCCGCACTATTACGTCATCAAAATCGAAAAAAAGTTTTTTTCGATACACCCTATTGTGCAATTAAGCGATTGCGCAATATGGGGTCTTTCCCCCTTTAACCTAAACCCGGTAAATCATATTATACGACTCTTGTAAGGTGCAACTTGGAGTTTATGGGTCACAGAAATCCAATCTCCGATCATTAACCACCGCATTCTTTTTTGGAAATCCGACCGGCCATAAAAATTTCTCGAAATAAATGTCCCTTGCGACAAAAAGACGACAGAGGAAAGTGATGCATGTCCCGACACCTTCCTACGCCAACATATGTTCTGTCGGTAGTTCCGTTTTCTTCTGCTCCCCTTTGGTGGAATATGATGCAGATGGCGCTCCGTTTTTGCACCCCCATAAAATTTTTAACTCGTGCACCCCCTAATTTAGGAGATTTTTTTAACACAACCTTTTAATTGAACATAAACATGGAGTACTTTTTCCAGAGGAGAGCAATTCAACATTATTTCAAACATGTTGGAAAATAAAATATAGCTCATCCAAATTTTCACTTTAAAATTTAATCATTAATAACATTTATAATTACATGTTTTTTCTACATTAATTTATCCTACAATTATTGTTTAAGATCTATATCGAGATTAGTTTTCACCTGAATTGTACCGTAAGAAATACTAAGTTTTTTTTAAAATTTTTAACTTAAATTTTTTTAATTAGTGAATTATACATTGAAATTATTTGGGAATGTGCTTAAATCAAGGGGAGGTTCTGGCCTGTCTGTTCCCCAAAATATTTAAAAATGAGTATAAACAGTTTCTTAAAAACTTGGATTTTAAAAGAAGGTTAAGAGTACCTAGCACACCAATCACTATACTTCATAGACAGGAGTAGCCAAGGGAGGGATTATATAACTACCCCCTCCCAAAACTCAGAACCAGAAGAAACTTTTGCCTCATTGAAAACGGCTGAATGTACCCCATACCTCCGCTAATACCACTATCCCCTTCCGAATGTATTTTTTGGCTATGCCACTACTGCTATACAAATAAAGTCATGTTCAGTTCTCAGTGGCGTAGGCCAGAAAAATATTTTTAGAGGTATGTTGGAGTTTTTTGGGTAAGGGGTAAATTTATAGATAGACCATCTCCTTAAGAAAGGAAAATTTCTGACTTTGGGGGGATATATCCCACAAATCATCCTCTAGCTACACCATCGTCCGTTCAAGATTTTTTTACTTTAGTAACCGCTGTATTAAACTCCTAATGGCGTTCAGGTTTATCCCATCCTAGAAAGGGGAGGATGTATTCTCTTCCGACACTTAAAAATTTTCCTCCTTTTTTACCATTAATATGATTCATGTACCCCCAGAAACTCCAATACCACCTTCCGATTAATTTAATACACAACTGTCCAAAATAGTATAGTGAATAGTATAGTATTTTCAAATTTGAAAGGTTCCTATCACTTCTATTTAGTTTAATGCAAAATGTATCGTTTTATGTAATCAATATATCGTTTAATGTTATCAGAATTCGGTTGAATATGCTAAGCACCCACTTTTTTTCTTGTTTGAAGGTCAATTTTAACAAATTATTCTAATTCTATTATTCTAATTCTGTTATTATACATAATGTTTTTCCCTACTAAACTTACTTAATTATTTATCTTCATATTATGTTTTTATTTTTTCTGTAAAAATTGTAATTTTTCTTTCGCCTATACAGGTCTTTGTTTCCTTCAGGCGAATCATAATTTGTTTTTCTCATTCTTTGTTTGCGTAATATATGTGTATGTATAACAATAAATTGATTGAATTGAATTGAATTGAAATTAGCAAACAAAATGAGTAATTAATTCATTAGTTAAATATGTTCCATTAGCTATATGTTCCATCCTCATTTTTCTCTTTAACCCTTTATGTCCTAAATTATGTTTTTCAGAAAAATTGTGCTGTATATTTTAATACGTTATCCCTATAAGTATTTTAAGTAATATAAGCTTCATATTAACCCTAGTAGCACAGCTGGTCCCAAATATGTCAAGTTTACGTAACTGCAACTAGAAGTAAACGAAATTTGGCCTTACATGACGAAAATTGGACGAATTTGGAACATTGGGAAGTGGGACTTTACAAGTACCGTCGGTAAATAAAGGGTTAAGGATGTATATAAATTGCAAAATGCATACTAGATAAGTGTCATTTTAATGCTAACACTCGATACACTGTTTGACACTTTCTAGTATGAAATATCTTATTATTATCAATCGGATATCGTTATTATTCTTCTCTTGGACAAAGGTGATCACTGATCACATTAAGCGGAGTTGACTGTACCCCGATGCCAGTTTCAAGCATTTCTCCTTTCTATTTCTGCCGAGAGAGAGAGAGAGATGGTTAGGTAGGAGGAGGCCCTTGATTTTTGAATAATGGCTCGCAGTGACAGGATATGAATCGCCGCGAGATCAGAGGACGGGCGCGTATATTCATTAAGCGGGGCGCATTCCTCGCAGCGACGTCGTCCCCGCACAGTCGCTAATAGGGGCTCACCTTGCAAGCATCCATTACCGCGTGTGTGCGCGAACGGCTCCATGATGAATGGACGCCGTATGGCGCGAGAAATGTCTACTTCTTTTGCACTGGTGGTTCTCGAGTTGTGGGTTTTTTTAGGGTGAATTGTGGTTTGCTTAATCCCTTTTCCCCCTTGCTGCATGCTTTATTATCTATCCGTAGGCCCATGTCGTTTGAGGGTTGTAATATCTATTTGGTTTTACTCTTTATTTATTCATTTGAAATACTGTGACCTATTTAAAAGTCAAGCAGCTAAGCAGAATGAAAAAAAAATTAGAAGTGCCACTGTGAAAATGCTTGTTCTTTTAAAACACGCAAAAGTTAATAAAAGTATGTTATAACTTTTTAAATTCAATTTTAAAAATTTTTGAAAAACTATATTTTAAATTTTATTTTTCAAAAATAATTGTTGAAATTTTTTTTAAAGATAATGAGAAAAATATATTAAACAGCTTTTTCTACGCATTTTTCCTATTTTCAGCAACAAAAGCCCTTCATTATGGAATTATTGTCAAAATTTGAAAATAATCTAGGTTTTTACTTATCACGACTTGTCAACCGAACATGAACAAGTGACTCAAATGACTAGTGAAAACAAGCCTAAATAAAAATAATGTAAAAGTTAACCCTTTCGGTCCTAGCGTCCCCAAGTTTTCCCATAGAATTAAATGTCAATATCGAGGGGTTTCACGTTTTAATTAAGTGGGTCTTATATAACAAGAAATTTTAAAACACTCAAGTATAATACCCTCCTTTATTTTATTGATTTTTTTGCATTCATCACCTTATCACCCTTGATTAGACTCACCGATAAACTGATTCAATATAAACTTCTTTAAGCTATTAATTTCTTTGCATAATTTTCCAAACAGAATAATTTGAAGAAATACGCTTGTTTGGAAGAAAAATTTTTATTGTAACTGCTCATTTCTTTCCAAAAATAAATATTTCCTATATTTGAAAAACAGAAAGATAGATGTAACAGGAAATAAAAATAATTTTTCTCAACACGTTTCTGATGACTAGTTACGCCTTTATGGTTTATGTAATCAAGCTTTTTTAAATCCATAAAACTTTTTCCAAATTAAAAAGTATTCTTCTAAAAAGTTATTTTACTCTATGAGTTGTTTTTCCAGCAAAGGATTTTAGTTTTTTATCCACTACACGGAGAATGTTCGTTCGTTCATGAATTAAAAGAGCGAAAAGTTAGGGAAAAACTTACCTTTTTCTACTTTCCCATAAGGCGGCGATTGTCCTACACTGAGAAGCTGTAAGGAACTTGGCCTGTGTTGATTTCTAGCTCTTTGAGAAGGAGGAACGTGAGCAAGCATTTCTACAACACTTTGAGGTAAGGCCCTAGAACACAAGGGAAGAAATTAAGAGCTTATTGAAAGTTTTCCTGCAAAGAAGTGAGGTACTATAGCACTCTCCGTAAAAGTTATAGGAGTTATCTAGGGAAAATAGGACATGCATGGTAATAAATAATGAAAGAAAACCAAGAGGTAGAAAGCCAAATTCTCTGACGAGCAAAAGATGTCGGAAGGAGTTGAAAGAGACTCAAGAGAAAAGAGTTCTAGGGAGTAAAAAGATGCTGAATGTAGAAATAGGATCAAGAGAAAATATATGAAAAAGAGCAAACTTTTATTGAAAATACAGAATGAAGAGCAAAGGGATGCTCAAAAGCAAAGAGATGCTGAGAAGTAAAAAAGAGACTGGAGAGCAGAAAGGATCTCGATAGTAACTTGATAAAAGAAGATCAAGATAAAAAATATGCTAGAGAGGCTCAAGAGCAAAGTGATGCTGAGAAGTAAAAAAGAGACTGGACAGCAGAAAGGATCTCGATAGTAACTTGATAAAAGAGGATCAAGATCAAAAATATGCTAGAGAGGCTCAAGAGCAAAGTGATGCTGAGAAGTAAAAAAGAGACTGGAGAGCAGAAAGGATCTCGATAATAACTTGATAAAAGAGGATCAAGATCAAAAATATGCTAGAGAGGCTCAAGAGCAAAGTGATGCTGAGAAGTAAAAAAGAGACTGGAGAGCAGAAAGGATCTCGATAGTAACTTGATAAAAGAGGATCAAGATCAAAAATATGCTAGAGAGGCTCAAGAGAAAAGTGATGCTGAGAAGTAAAAAAGAGACTGGAGAGCAGAAAGGATTTCAATAGTAACTTGATAAAAGAGGAACAAGATCAAAAATATGCTAGAGAGGCTCAAGAGCAAAGTGATGCTGAGAAGTAAAAAAGAGACTGGAGAGCAGAAAGGATCTCGATAGTAAAAGAGGATCAAGATCAAAAATATGCTAGAGAGGCTCAAGAGCAAAGTGATGCTGAGAAGTAAAAAAGAAACAGGAGAGCAGAAAGGATCTCGATAGTAAAAGAGGATCAAGATCAAAAATATGCTAGAGAGGCTCAAGAGCAAAGTGATGCTGAGAAGTAAAAAAGAGACTGGAGAGCAGAAAGGATCTCGATAGTAAAAGAGGATCAAGATCAAAAATATGCTAGAGAGGCTCAAGAGCAAAGTGATGCAGAGGAGCAAAAATGTACTAAAAAAGCAGGGAGATGTTAAAGAGCAAAGATATGCAAATAGGCTAAGGGATGCTAGAAAGTAAAAATATGCTGAAGAGCAGAAAAAGAGACTCAAGAGTAAATTGATGTTCAAAGAGTCAAGATTATGCAAGAGAGTATGCTAAAGAGGCTCAAGATCATCACATGCTAGGAAGTAAAAAGATGCTTAAGAGAAAAAAAAATTAAGAGTAACTTGATGTTGGAAGAGACTCAAGATGAAGAAGATGCTATAGACAGAGTCTTGAGATTAAAGAGATGGCCAAGAAGCAAAGAGATACATGGTAAAGATAACCAGTGAAGTGAATAAAAATACTTTAGACTGGCTAATTTTTTCAAGCTAATTTCAAGGGGTCCGCTAATTTCTTCAAGTTTGGAACCAATTCGAAATTTTGAATTAACTCCTGGTTATGATGCGAATATTCCGGATTCGAACATAAACAGAAGGGATTCAGAAAGCCACGAGGCGCCCTTCCCTGACACGTGATGGATGATGAGCGGTTACGTCACCAGTGTAAACACAGCCCGCCCTCCCGATCCATCTCCTCCCCTCCTCTGCTGCACCAACAGTTTTTGTATCGCTTTTTCCTGAGGTAGCTCGTGCCTGCCGTCGTAACCATGGCATCCATCTCTCTGCGAGAAACAAAATAGCTTTGAGTTTCTCCTGAGAAAATTCCATAGACACGATTTCAATTGAAAACTTGACTTTTGAAAGGATCTTATAAAAGGGATCTTTTCAAAGGGCTATTATTTTCATTCAGAAAATATTTAGCAAATTTCATTTTATTCAATGCAATCTGGTGAAAACGTTTGTTGCACTTTAAGAAATTTTTTATTTCATCCCGTGGAAACTTGTGGATGAGCCTGTGCCCTCATCTCAGTCCCCTGCAAGATGAGTTGGATGTATTTCGTCACTCAAATTTTAGCGAGATTTTAAAAAAATGAATGCAATAGCATAAATTTTAGTTGCAGTAAAAGGATGATCTCAAAACTAAACGAAGAAATAAAAATTCTAAGAACTTTTTTTATTTAAAAAAAAGAAATTATTTCAGTCTAAAATATTTATTATCTCTCAGTTTGGTTTGGGTGCGAATTCCTCCCTCAATATAAAATGTAAGCAATTATTATTATTATTATTATTGTTATTATTATTGTTATTGTTGTTGTTATTGTTGTTGTTGTTGTTGTTGTTGTTGTTGTTGTTGTTGTTGTTGTTGTTGTTGTTGTTGTTGTTGTTGTTGTTGTTGTTGTTGTTGTTGTTGTTGTTGTTGTTGTTGTTGTTGTTGTTGTTGTTGTTGTTGTTGTTGTTGTTGTTGTTGTTGTTGTTGTTGTTGTTGTTGTTGTTGTTGTTGTTGTTGTTGTTGTTGTTGTTGTTGTTGTTGTTGTTGTTGTTGTTGTTGTTGTTGTTGTTGTTGTTGTTGTTGTTGTTGTTGTTGTTGTTGTTGTTGTTGTTGTTGTTGTTGTTGTTGTTGTTGTTGTTGTTGTTGTTGTTGTTGTTATTATTATTATTATTATTATTATTATTATTATTATTATTATTATAGTATCACACTTTAAAAATCTTATAAGCATTATTGGCTTCAAGAAACTATGTGAGAAATTAAATTTAAGATAGAATAAGTCTAGTTAAACCAAATTTTATTGATAGTACATCCTGGTTTTACTCGTAATTGTTTCCGTATATTATACTGTACTTGTACTCTAATCTAATGTTTCTTTTATATTAGTTAAAACCTGTTTGTGGTTATATCTGAGCTCACTATAGACGCATTCGACTGTATTTTACAAAAACAAGTGCTGAATTTGGTCCTTTTTGTCACCTTCGAGGGAACTTCCCATTGAAACATCTGCTGCAATATAGAGGGTTCTGGGCGAACTTAAAAACTAGCACGTTGTAAGGCTCGGGAAAACAGAAGCTTGGAGTTGACCTTTGGTGTCAGCATCTGGCAACAAACGCTGATGCCCTCCAGATGATGGAACTGCGACTGCTGTTTTGTTTAGTAGACAAAGGATTTGTCTGTTTTTTAAATCTACCTTATTTACCATCTCGTTTTGCTGCGAAAGAACCGCAGACAAATTTAACATGAGCCAAGTCGTAATTCTTGGGTGAAAAAAGGGATGATTATAGTTTTAAGTCTGAGAACTTCGTTGCTTAAGAATACTTTAATCAAGATCATAATTTTTTTAATGAATTGCTTTGTCTCAAAACTAAATTGATTAAATGTGTTTATCTTATGTAACTGACTGCAATTGTACAATATACTTTAAAGTTCACTGACTCTTCAAGTAGCTTTTTGACCATTTCTGATTTTCAAAGAAGATTTTTTCAGTGAATTTTTTAAATAACTAAGGCCCTTGCAGCAACATTGATTTGACTCTAGTGAAATGCTGTTGGAGTTAGCTGTTGTTATTGCAAGAGCCTTAATTATAATCTTAAATCAAAACCATTTGAGAATACTTAAATGTGATAATATTTGAAATTTTAAATGGTTTTAGACTTTCATACAGGGTAATGGCATAAATTTGAGATGCACATTAAACATATAAAGCTTACCAGTCTTCAGGATCACAGTCTCGAAAGCCTTTTGCAAATGGATTACTAGCTATTTTCAGTTGTGTTATCTGAAGAAAAAAAAGATAATTTTAATTTATTTTACTAAAAAAAATTAAGTATCACAATAGAATATACACAGTTTTTTGATGCTTCCCAAAAATGTTCTTAGAAATACATAATAATATCTTATAAAACATAACTTTTCACTAGTGTGCTGCAACACCAATCTAAAGGTGTGTAACTGAGGCTGGCGTTCCCACTAAAGAAGGGTAGACAAGGCATGCACTGTAAGAATAAAGTATTTTCTGGAATGAAATTATTTGTAATTGATTCCTCAATCTGTACAATAATGGGGTTTTTAGAGTGTGAAAGTAAATTTAATATTGAAATAATTCTCCGATCTTTTTTTTTGTTACGAAAGATGCTTCCAAAAACCGTACGCCCCACAGAGGTAAACTCTTGATACATGGGTGGATTAAGACCCCTCAATGGGGGTTTGTGAGAAAATATGTGAGACTAGCTTTCCCAAGTTGAATTGAAGCATAATTTAAATTTTTAGACGATGGGATATCCCAAAAACGTTGAGGGCGTTGCCCTCATCCGTAAATCTGCCCCTGGTAATTCCCATCACTACCCAGAAGTCCTCAATCCATTATTTCAATGCGGCCCCCCATCAATATCTAAAAAACCTCTCCTCGATAGCCACCCAGCCGGGCATAGCGGTTTGATGCTCGAACATAAACACCGGAGTCAGCCTCGCTTTCCAATGTTATAAACACGAGCTGGCATTCGCCAGACTCTGCCAGCTCGCAAACTGATTTATTGGACCCGTTGGGGGCCGGAGAGCCCTGGGTGTCGGGTGTCGAGGATAGCATTCCGAGACAGTATCCGAATCTTGGCGAGGTTGGTGGTCTGGTTGTCCTTTTGTCACTGTCAGGAGTTTTTTTTCGAGATGTCGAGGTTTTTTTGTGTTTGGTGGGATTTTGAGTGGGGGAGGTTGTCATCTGTTTTACGCCTAAGCGCTTGTTGAGATAGCTAGGGGTCTGGGGATGTGGTGACGTTTGTGTGATGACAAGGGGAGCAACGGTGACGAAAACGGAGAAAATCAGTTCTATGTGAAGTCCTTCGACAAGTATATCCGGATTGACTGAGAGTATTGAGTATCTTCATGAGTTGAAGTTTTCATTTAGGGTGCATCCAGAGATTTTTACCCCGACGATTGTCAACAGGGAAAATTTATGAGGAGGGAACATCTTTTGTTCGCTAATTGACCTCAACTAACCACACAAAAGGAAGGGGATATTTTTAATGCTCTTAATCTCCCTCGAATGCCCGAAGGAGCCTCGTAGTTTTTTGTGGTTAGCTGAGGTCAATTAGCGAACAAAAGATATTCCCCTCCTCCAGTAGCGGATCCAGTATTTGGTTATGGGGGGCTAAGAATTTTCATTTTCCAATTGAATCTTCTGGTTAATGGTAATATGTAAAAGGTAGTCAATTATCCTACTCAAACCACTAAAAGGGGGGTCTGGGGGTCCTCTCCCAGAAAATGTTTTGAAATTTAAGTCAAAAACCCCACTTTTTCAACTCGTTTTGGTACGCCTCTTCCGATATTCGGATATAGCTATTTTACTTATTAAAACTAGCTATTAAACTTAGTAAAATATTAGACGTTTTGGGGGGCTTCAGCCCGAAAGCCCCCCCCGTAGATCCGCCACTGCCCTCCTCATAAATTTTCTCTTTTGACAATCGTGGGGGTAAAAATCTCTAAATGCACCCTAAGGTTACATCGAAGCAAAACACTAAATTAAGCTTCGTTTCTTAAGTTTGATACAAATGTAGTTTACAATAGAAAGTATACGAATGTTGGGGCATTTTAATGGAATGAAAGATATTTCGATAAAAATTCTGAGGAAATTTCAAATGTTATTAAAGGAGTTAATGAAAAGGTTAAGAAAAAAGTTAATTTCTTAATATGATTGTTTAGCAATAAATCTTAAATTTAAAATACTCTTTAAATACTTTTTTTCAAACAATTCGTAATGGTAGTGGGACAATGTAAATGGGTGTTTAATAGGTTTTCTCCCATTTTTTAAGTTGAATAATTTCTTAACATAAAAAGAATAAGATTATGTCAAGATTACTTATTAATATAAAAGAATAGGATTTAACTAAAGAGTGGTGACTATTTTTTATTACTAATTTCAATCATATTAATCTAATAATTCATTGCATTTATGATTTTACTTATACCCTTAAATATTTAGGGGTGTTTGAATAAATATGATTGGCCAATTAACCTGGCAAATTTGTAATATTAATATTTTATGAAAAGACAGGAATTGCCATAAAAGATAATTTTGTTTCATTGGTGTATCAAATTTAAATACTCAGTTTGAAGATTGATTGTTTACATTAGCTTAAAATTATACACCTAAATTATTAGCTTTAATTTGTATTAATTGCGAAGATAAAAAGAGGACAGTTTTAAATTAGTAATTTACAAAGTAAATTAGAGTTTCTACTTTCTGTTACATCATTAAGCATATAGTATTACAGTTTGAAATGGGATTTTGAGGGTTCATTTAAAAAAAATTTAAAATATGATTTTTGAAATAATCGTTTTAAAAAATACCATAAAGCCATAACGGAAAAATAGATTCGCACAAAATTTACTTACTCTGTGGTTTTGGTACGCCGTAACAGCTGTGAATTTAGTTTCAGGAAAGACGAAGGTTTTGAAGTTTTGGGTTTGACTCGCATCTTCTCCTTTCTGATTTACATACACTACGTGGAACCTGGGTTGATACCGGTGCATTGAATTCAGAATTATCTGGAAATAGTAGGAAAAGGCAATTCAAATTACAGATCAGTAGCACATGTAAAACAAATTGAAAAAACCCTGGTGTAGAAAGGATAAAAAATAGCCAGGAAAGTTCCTGTAAATGTTGTTTCTTTGCGCTAATACTTAGGTTGCAGAAAAGCCCTTATCAGAAAGCAATAAAAGTGATCGCCTGTCAATGCAGTTTCACTACGATAGTAGATTTGTGGCAGGAAAGCAAAACCTACAATTGAGTTTCAGGGTCATTTTCAACTGTTGTTACACAGAGGAATTTTTTGTCTCGCATTGATTTTTTATTGTTTCAGAAAGAAAATTAGTGATTTGAAATGGTCTAAGAAGCCATTCCCTGACTCGATAAGGTTTTGAATTTAATTTGTGTTTTCACAATTTCCTAAATTTCATAGGAGATAAGTCTTGGTAATCTATTTTACATTACATTTTCTCACCTTTGTCGATTGTAGATAATGATAAGAATTAAGAGCAAAGAAAAAATTGCAACTGCTTAAATTTATGTGAATTTCACTGGGGTCTTTGGTCGTCTACTGTATTTTTAAATCAAATTTTATAAATATTTTGGCTTATATTTTACTGTAATGAGTCTACTTATATTTTAGTGTAATGAGTTTCTAAAATTAATTAAATCTTATGAATTTTCTGAAATATTCAATACACATTGGGTTAAATGGTTCTGACACAAATAACTGTAATCTAGTTTAAGTCTACTTTTGAGTACAAAATTGAAACAAATAATAAAATTAAAACGATACATTGTCAGTAAAAATACTTTCGATACATTTTTTTTTTAAAAAGTTGCTCTCCGGTAAAAATGTGATAAACTGATTAACTCTAGTAACTACTCAATAAATATTAATTCGATTAAAAAAATTCTAAACTATAACTGTCGGTGAAAAGAATTATGATTCTTAAAAGTGTTTTTAAACAAAAAAAATAGAGAACATAGTCAAAAACACTTTGGAAAAAAATTTCTCCAGAAAGTCAAGACCCATCCAGGGATGTCGAGTCATTGTGAGATTTCAGTCTTTGTTAATTAAGTAAACAAAGTTATTTTATTTTGCATTTTTTAAAACTTTATAGTTGTAGAATCATTAAATTATATTTAAGAAGTTTTCAGTAACACCAATATAATTTTAACGACCGGTTTCATATGGCTGAATCTGAATATAGCAGACTTTCATCTATTTTTCTCTAATTTACCTCTTTACATCTTTCTTGCTGATCAATGTTTCGTAATGGAGAATTGCAGCATCTCTTAAAATTCTGAATATTCAATTTCAAATTATTAAAAATTCTCTCCTGATTCCAAAAATATGCATGTTTTTTCTCACAATTTTTTTCCTGTTAATTATGAGATATTTTACTACAGAAAACGCTTAACAGTGTGACGTCACATGTGCCTCTTGGAAAAGTGAGAAACACCGTTTTCATCGAAACACTAGGCTATAAAAAAAAAACTAGAACCCAGTATTTCAAAGAGGAATGATAGTTAGTAAACAAGACACATTTGACGTCACAAGCTGTTTCAGCTCAGACAGAAAATAAAAGATAACTTAAAATTTAGGGCTTCAAAAGGTAAATTAAAATGTTTTTGGAGGTTTTATTTAAGCCATTCTGAATACATTCATTAAGATTAAAAAAATTGACTGCAATTATCCATTCTCACAACGAATAATCGTTGTTCATTTCCCGCAGGTGGTATGCCGTATCCAATTCATCAGCAACTTTTATCACACCCCGAACAATTCTCGGAATGACGATCCAGGAAAGAATTCGGCATCTGACCCCCCAAAATGTAACTCATCCAATCCAAGAAAAAAAAAGGATGCTGAAGAGCAGGGGAGAAAAGAGAAGACGGGGCTTGATGTATAGCACAGCGATAAACTTTAGCCTTCCACACAATGTTAAGTTTCTCAACACTAGGGGCACCTCTGAGACCATGCGTGTTTATTAACTGTAACTGGAGACAGACGACGATGTTTTTCGTCAGCGGGAATCGGTCTTTTTGGAGAAAGTGTGGAGGATTTTCAGGGTCGCCTGCTCCCTAGGGAGCCGGGACCTGTGTGCCCTAGATTTTTCGACACACTCTCGGCGATAAAAATGTCCTCTCCTCGTGAAAAATGAGACAAATAAAAGATGGGTGGGGGACACCTCTTTGAGATTATCTACACATTTGATGTTCTCCGAAGAGCTAGCTGAGTGTGATGTATGTCGTCGAGCTAAAAGGACAATTTATTTAACTGTACTTTATTTATAACTGATTTCTTAACTAAGGGGTACATTTCCTCCAACCCTCCATTCTGAGCTGCCTAGGTGTGCCCTACCCCTTTCAAGAAGTTCTGAAACACCCTGTATGCTGTTTATCTGAAACATCCCACATGCAAATCCTATCTAAAAATGTTCTTAACAACTACATTTTTAACCTTATGAAGGAGTAAGGGGGATAATCCCTGGGTGAGAAAATCTAACACTTGGTAGGAAAATTTCTATAGGCTATTAAAGCTCCCCCCCAAAAAAATGTCTATATACGCTAGGGTGTCCCTTATTTGGGCGTTTTTTCAAAAATTCAGGGAAACTTTTGCTCCACCCCCCCAATTTTTTTCCATTTGGTACCCTAAGACTGTGTGCAAAATCTTAAATCGATCAGATATTATTAACACGTGCCCCAAACGGCCTAAAGTTAGAAAATTTTGACTTTTTTCTAATTTTTTTGAAATTTTTTAAAAATATGTTTAAAAAATCCGTTTCCGAATAATAGGGCTCTAACACATTTAAACATTCATATTTGACCGTTTTTCATTACTAGTTAGGCCAAAATGCCCAGTTTGTAACCTAGTCATCAATCAGAAAATCATCAAATTTATATATTATTTGTCCATTTTATACTAAGAATAGAAGAATCAAAAGGAAGTGGTAAACGACTTAAAACAGCAAAATTCCATGGCAAAACACCATTTGTAGACCATATTGATGTGGTTATAAATTTTCTGGAGCTCAAATTAATTATGGGTTGCTTAATTACAGACGCCATATTGGATTGCATTAAAACTAAAAAAAATTCTGGAAAAAAGGTATGGGGATGTTTGATATCGGGTAATGGGTGTTTGTGGTTTCTAAAATCAATTAAGACTAATAAAATTATCTTGGACAACTTTTTAAAGCTCTTTACGCAATTTAAGGGCCAGCATATCTCCTAATACAAGTGCAAACCATGTTTTCAGAACTATAAATATGTTAATAAATTCTAAACACATAAAACTGACAAGAGAAATTCTGGAAACAAGTTAAAAAACAGACTCCAGTGTGTCCACGAGTATTTTATTCCATAAGTTAATTGAAAAGCTGAAGTTGATACAAAATTAACCCACTCTTCATAATAATTTAGTTATACTCTCAGAAGGTAAGCGATTAACCATGTTTATAGAGACTGTTCTTCAATTTTATCATAATTTTAAACATTAACATACAAAATACCAGCCGTTCAATTTATTAGTGTCATTAAAAAAAATTAAACACTGTTATTTTGTCCGTGGCTGTAAGAAAGTTTAAATATCAACTACAATTTTAATAACTCTTCTACTTCATCCTTAGTTTTTGTTCGCACTGTCAACCTTTCATCAGTAAATGTCCTCCAGGAAGTACTAACGTTTCGAGTAAATTTTTCGTAAAAATTGATTATGTAATTAAATTATTTTAAAGTGTCAGAGCCTTCTTTGTGAGAATGTAGAGGTAGGAAACTTACAGAGCGAAGAATAGCTGACTCAGAAAAAGACTTTAAAGAAAGAATGATTTTAAGAAACTGTTGATAATATTTATGATACTTAAATGGAAAATATAAGTCTCTTAGATTTTAATGGCTAATTTGTTCATTTGCAGGTATTTTTTACTTTGACGAATAAAATTATGATAAAATAGAAGAACAGTCTCTATAAACCTGGGTTAATTGCTTACCGTCTGATAGGTTAACTCAATTATAAAGAGCGGGTTAATCTTGTATTAACTTCAGCTTTTCAGCTAACTTACGAAATAAAATACTCGTGGACACACTGGAGTCTGTTTTTAAAATTGTTTTCAGAATTTCTCTTGCCAGTTTTATGTGTTTAGAATTTATTACCATATCTATAGTTCTGAAAACATGGTTTGTACTTGTATTAGGAGATATGCTGGCCCTTAAATTGCGTAGAGCTTTAAAAAGTTGTCCAAGATAATTTTATTAGTCTTAATTTATTTCAGAAACCACAAACACCCATTACCCGATATCAAACATGCCCATACCTTTTTTCCAGAATTTTTTTTAGTTTTAATGCAATCCAATATGGCGTCTGTAATTAAGCAACCCATAATTAATTTGAGCTCCAGAAAATTTATATCCACATCAATATGGTCTACAAATGGTGTTTAGCCATGGAATTTTGCGGTTTTAAGTCGTTTACCACTTCTTTTGATTCTTCTATTCTTAGTATAAAATGGACAAATTTGATGATTTTCTGATTGATGACTAGGTTACAAACTGGGCATTTTGGCCTAACTAGTAATGAAAAACGGTCAAATATGAATGTTTAAATGTGTTAGAGCCCTATTATTCGGAAACGGATTTTTTAAACATATTTTTAAAAAATTTCAAAAAAATTAGAAAAAAGTCAAAAGTTTCTAACTTTAGGCCGTTTGGGGCACGTGTTAATATTATCTGATCGATTTAAGATTTTGCACACAGTCTTAGGGTACCAAAAGGAAAAAAAATTGGGGGGTGGAGCAAAAGTTTCCCCGACCTTCGATTTTAAGGGACACCCTAATATACGCCCACGTGGTGTGGACAATGGACATATTTGGGAAAAATGTAATCAGATTAATGATTAATTATTACGAATACAATTATGATGTGAAATCTGATTACAGATTACAATTGTAATCAAGGAAGTAATCATATTAGTGATTTAAGATAAAATTGTGATCTGTAATCTGACTACAGATCACACATGTTATCACAGATCACACCCTACCATTATAATGGTAGGGTGCACGGTGCACAGGATGTACTTATTGTGCATAGGTTGTGGTGTAATAGTATTAAGGGTAGTCCGAAATTTACTGGAAGTGGTGCGCAACTTTACTGGAGTGTTCTGTAACTTTACTGAGGTAGTTCGGTAAGTTGCCGACCACTTCCGATAAGTTGCGGACCACTAGTAAAGTTGAGGGCCATTCCAGCGAAGTTGCTTCAATTAACTTTCAAGTAAGATTATTATTAATCTGATTACAAAAGTAGTTAATTATGCGATTACGCCCAACTGTGGAGTACTCACGTGTCCATTGTCGTCCATCTGGTTGTTTGTGAGCTTGAGCTTGTCGAAAGAGATCACCTGCTTCATCCACTGGGAACCTTTCGCGGGGGAGTCCGGGTGGACGTGCATGCGTGGCGGCATGTTGGGGTCCGCCTTGCCCGCTACCACCCAACTGGAACTGGAGATTATTCATGTAAATAAATATTTTTTTCTTTGCACGAGAATGTTTCATTTGTAAAAATTTTTTTTTTCTATATTATGCTTCTTTTACCGTCATTAATTTTATTTGTTTTATGGAGGATTTTCTAAAGTAAGGGTCCCCGAGGTATGCCAAAGCTTTTAGAATGACTTTTAAAATTTTAAACTCGAGTAAAATGATTAAATCAACACTAAATTTTAAAAATAAAATCAAAATTTGAAGTGTACCGAAAGACCATCTCATCCAGGGGCACATATCTTCCGGCACACAGAGGACTTAAAACAATAAAAGGGATGGTCTTCCGGCACACTTTTAATTTGAATTTTATTTTTAAAATTTAATTTTGATTCAAAATAATTTTAGTTATGTGTCAAGAATATTTTGTTGGGGTGTTGCTGCTCTAGCACACACTTCTTAAGTACTATAGGTAGGTATATATGGATTTAGGTTTATTTTTTAATATTAATTTAGTTTTAAATTTCATTTAGCTATTATTTTAAAATTTGAAATAATTTTTAAAATTTACAGTATCATATGATTGCATTTTTATGAAATTTAAGAATGGAAAATGGTTTTAAAACAAATTTTCAGGACTAAACTATGTATTTTTAAATAATGTATCAAAATAGAATATAATAAAAAACTAGATTTAAAATTAAATAATTTTCAAATGAAAGACTATCATTAATTTATTCATAGTGCTCATCAGATGTATAAAAATAATAAATATTTTCAACATGAAAAGAATGATTAATAATCATCTTGCATGAGTATGATAAATAATAACACAGGTCTGCAATGAAAAAGCTGTTTGAATAATTTTAGCGATTTTCTATGTATTTTGGTGTGCTGATAACGAAAAAAATATTGAAAAAAATCCTATACGTCAGGATTTTTCACAAATTGCAAAATTATTTTCGAATTTGCCCATTTTTCATAGTTTTTGTGCATTTCTAGCTCCCATAGTTTTAAAAATTAGGAGCTGTGAATGGTGCACATAGTAAACTATCTCATCAGGAAATTATAGAGATGTAAAGAAAATATTAGGTAAGATTTATTCGGGGAATAATGAAGGATTTTTGTTGAATAGTTCAAAGAAACGTTCTTTTTGCTACTCACAAGGGTAAAGGTACCAAGGGGAGCTTCATGAAGAAGAGAAATTGGCTTTAGAGTGTGTAAATAAGTTTATTTTAGTTATATAATGATTTTCATGAAGAATATGTAATAATAATTTTATTTTATGAACCTATTTTCATGAAAATTGAAATAATGACTTATTTTACAATTTTACCTAAATTGTCAGGAAACATGACATTCTATGGCAAAACAGAGACCATTTTTGAACTCAGGGCACTAAAAAAACCTTAAAACTAACAACCTTAAAAATAAATTTGGATTAAAAAATCTACTTCTTAAGTATACTTACATTTTATGTGAAATCTTGCTATATTTGCTCAATTTGTTACAAAATGTGGTGTGTTAAAAATCAAAAGAGGTATTTTTTGGATTCAGCACACCAAAAATCATAAAAAATTATTTTCAAATAAAGTTTGAGTCGAAAAATAATTTTTTTTAAATATTTACTTTTATTTTCTTTAAAAAATGACATTTTTACTTAATTTGTGAAAAAAGTGAAGTCCTATGACAAAACGGAGTTCAGTTTTAGATTCAGCACATCAAAAAACATAAAAAAAGGTTTTGTGGAAAAAATTTGAATAAAAAATTTAATATAAAAAGTTAATTTTACAAAATTTTAAGGCATTTCCCAATAAAACCTAAAAATCTGAATTGTCAAAAAACGTGACGTCCCAGGACAAAATGGAGGTCATTTTTGGATTCAGAGCACCAAAAATAACAAAGTTCAGGTGAAATATCCAAAACAGCTCGAAAAAAGTTTTTTTTTTGCAGACCTGTGTAATTAATAAATCTTTCTTTTGTCATTAATTAATTTGCCTGAAAGGCTATAATATTTGAAATTTAATGGAGGGAAATTTTCTTTACTACAGTAATTTCTTTACTTATTATCAAAAGAGAGGGGATATTAAACAAACAATTTTCCAACGAAAAAAACCTAAATTTCTCTTTAATGCCTTTTTAAATTCCTATTCCATTGATTTATTTATTTGAAATTTAGCAGTAAAGATACAGTAAAGGCAGTTGGCAAAGGGTGTAATATGTACGTCAAATACGTGACATCATTGGCAATGTTTAAAATGGAAGTACAAAATATTACTTATTTTACCATCAGTAAATTAGTAATAGAAAGTGTTGAAAGGAATTCTACTGTAACCAAATATAATATACAGGGTGTTTCAAAAGTCCGTTTCCCGGCTTTTATTTGGAACCAACGTGTCCTAGGGTCACGAAAGTAAGGCCTACCCCTAGGTAAGTAACCCTGGAGAATCCATTGAGATGACTTACAGCGCACCTAGCGGCGAAAAAAAAAAGTTTAAATAATTAATTTAAAAACTAAAGGAGATAGAGCAAAAACCTCAGTGAGAGTATTGTTGCCAACGTCATGAAGAAGTCACTGAAAAAATTTTATTAAAATTTTAATTTAAATTTAAAATAAATTTAAAATATCTTGAATATTGGTGGAGATATTAGCATGTGAAAATAGCTCTTTTTCAGGGGTCAAAAAATAAAATGTTCGCATATTTGCAAATTTTTCAGTGTTATTGTGTAGTTTTGTGTTTTTTTAGATGAAAGAACACAAAATGTAATAAATAAATAAAAAAAATATGCAATTATACGAACTTTTTATTTTTTGACCCCTGAAAAAGTGCAATTTTCACATGCTAATATCTCCGCGAATGTTCAAGATATTTTCATGAAATTTTTTTCAGTGAGTTCTTCATGACGTTGCCAACAATACTCAAACTTAGGTTTTTGCTCTATCTCCGGTAGTTTTTAAATTAATTTTTTAACTTTTTTATTTCGCCACTAGGGGCGCTGTAAGTCATCTCAATGGATTCTTCTGGGTCACATATCTAGGGATAGACCTTACTTCCGTGACCCTCACGTTGGTTCCAAATAAAAGCCGGGAAACGGACTTTTGAAACACCCTGTATAATAAAGTAACTTCGGATATAGAAAAGTTATTTTGCTATTAAGAATTCATTTATAGTTGTTTAAAATAATTTCTAAGTTATGATTGCAAACCCCCCAAGTTTACATTAAAGGAATATCATCTTTTAATAACTATTATTAGTTTAGAAACTTTTTTAAAAAGTAGCATTTTTTAGTAAAAAAAAGAAAGAAAAAATTACCTGTGAAATGCGTATCTGTACCTCTTGTCGTCTACCGGGACGAAGTCCATCATGACGATGTAATCGGTCATTGGGTCCATCCCGTATATTTTGACTTGGAAAGTGGGGAACATCCGCCTAAAATAAAAATATTTTGCATTTAGTAACATTCAGTCATTTGTAGCCAGTGTGGTTTTAATTTGAAATTTCGTACTTCAGATTAGTAGTGATTCGTGTGATTCTCGAAAACAGATGAAGATACTGAAGATTCATTTAAGCCAAAATACGTAAATTTTAAGACAAATGTATATAAATGAAAAGCTTTAAATTTGCTTCTTTAACGCATTTGAGTCAGTAAAAAAATTAAATGTTTACAAGTATGCAAGATATTAGATATGCATGATAATCATTGAATAAGGAAGGAATGAAGGCACTAATTAAAACAAAACAATTTACAAAGTAAAATGGGATGTTGACTAGATTGACTTTCCTCATCTGAATGTGTTAATCTGTCTCTTAAACTAAAATGAAAAAATTAGCTCATCATATGATCTAGTCCAACCCATAATGGAACCTATCCTGGTTGAAATTTCATTCCGTCAGCAATCTTAGTTGTTCTATAATTATAATTACATTCAGCTAATCAAAGCTGTATTGACTATTGATGTGTTATGGTTTCCTTTAAATTAAAGAAAAGGTTCTTTTGCGCGTGTGCTTCTGCTAATTCTCTTAAAAATAACTTAATAAGGACTTATCAATGATCTCTGGTAACTTTCTAAAAGGAGGGGATTTACCCATCATATTATGTATCTCCATGTGATTGACAGATCAGGCACTCCAATGTCAAAAACCAGAGGATTTAATTTCCTAGATGTTTGTCCTGGGGTATTTCAAGTATGCAAAAGCATAATAAATCCAATCTTTGACATCTTAATGAGTCATCTCCGGAACAGAACTCAAAACATAATTTATTCAGAGTGGATAAAGGACGAAGTTGTTTTTCCAACAACTCACATTTGTAAGGACAACAAGGGGGGAAATCGCGTGCTACAAATCAGAATGCAAATCCCCACTGTCCTTCCTCGAAAGACACAAGAGGACAGTCATCCATCTGTGATAAAGCCCACGTGCGATATCCTCAATATAAATTCCATTTTTCAAAACGGACCATCTGCGTAGGTCCTTGTAAATAAACCGAGATGCACGCTGTATGCCGCGATCTGATTATACGTGCCCAGATGCAAAAGGGGAAAGATTATCAAAACATCCCAATAAATCAAACTCTTCCGTAATAACGTTTAATAAGGCTTCTCCAGTTATATGCTCATTATCATTATGGTTTTACAGGGAGTCTTATCAAATAAACACTCTCTGCCCCTTATCGGGGTTATGTGAGGGTCAGTTTGGGATCTCCTTGGTTTTTTGATATACACAGCAGGTCTTTTTACTGTAAACGAGATGGAAGCCGATAAAAAGTTATTTGGGGCGTCCGTTGCCCGTATGAGTGAGGGAGGCTGTGGGAATGATTATGTTTGCGATGACCCGCACTTTGACCTTGGAGGTCCTTGACATGGTGGTGTTTCTGGTTAATTTTTCTCTTTCGGTTCGAGAAACAACGGTGATAAGATAAAAGTTTGATGTATGATTTTTTTATGATTAGAAATTTTATGGGTGTCTTGGAAATCAACAAAGGATCTGATGGAATTTCGGGAATTGGTAGCATGTTGGAGGTTCCACAGCTCGTTGGATCACATACTATGATTGATACTATGATTGACATATCAGAATGAGATCAAATTGAATAAGAGGGGTAATTTTTTAATGAGCACATTTCTGAATTTTAAAGGATCTCCGAATGGGACGATAAGAAAGAGGGTGTTGGAGGATTTAGGAAGCAGACCCTAAATGCAAGCTGAAGACCAAGAGGGGGAAATACTGTCCCAAAGGATATAAAAATATCCTTTACCATAGAAACAAATTAAGTATTTTAAAATACGTTAAGGGAGCTTTTAATGATCCCCCTCCAACCATATATCTATCCTAGGAGGAAGAGAGAAATGAAAAGAAGGTTGAGAGAGATTAATTGAAAAGAGAGTGGGATGAAGAAAGATACTTTAGGTGTAAGAGACCTTCTCTTTATCATTTATAAGAAAAAATAACGAAAAAGGCAGAGGGAATAAAGAGAATAGAAATGAAAGGGAGATCAGATAAAAAAAAGGGAGAAGATATTGATGAAGAAAAGGAAGAGAACTTGAATAGGAAAAGAAAAGGGGATACCTATTGGAAAAAATTTTCTGGTGTTTCATAAACCAGTATCAAATTATACTGGATCCAGTATAATTTGATACTGGTTTATGAAACACCAGAAAATTTTTTCCGATAGGGTATGTACGGAAAAAACAAATATTTTCTGAATTGCTACCCCCTTGTGTTAACGTCCAGCAGAGCAGATCTCCCAATCTGCAAAATATACATTAAGGTTGAAAAAAACCTGAAAAATCCTGGCACACATTTTTATCTTCTCTGTCGTCCATTTGATCAGTGTTCTCCTCAGGGGATTGGAGAACACTTATCCTGTGCTAAGTGGAACATAATTCTGCATCTTAGATAAGCCTTCCCTCAAACAACCCCTCCGAAAATAGCCCTTAAAACCGATAACCGCCTCCCCCGCCCTCATTGTTTACACGCTAGACCACCGAGAAGATCCTCCCCATTGTGTAACCGTCTTCATTTTGTTTATGAGGCCTCAACCCAAACACAGTCGTCAGGCCTCCTATAAGCAACCTGGAGGCATATGGCAGCCATTTAAGTGAGATCCAGCAACCATTTGTCAGGTACGCGGCATTTTTTTCCTGACAACTCGCCACGTGCTGGCCGGTCATCGATCACCGGAATGTTATAACAAAAGGGGATGATTCGAACACATGGTTCCGAGAGGAAAAACAATCGGGAGAGTGTTCGAGAGATGGAAGAATCTTTTGTGTGACAAATGGCTCGTGGAGGGTTTCCCTGGGGCGTGTTATCTTAAGAGCTACCAGTTTTTTTGGAAAAAAAAATAACTGGATGAGTTCGTTTGGTTTTTAGATTTGTTTTTTGGAGCGTGGCCCGTAGGTTTTATGCTTTTGTCTTTGGGCATGGCTACAGCAGCCAGGTTTTCAATAAATTTCCCTAGGATAATGGGTATCCTATAAATTTCCTAGTTATCCTATTTGTTGTTGTCGTGTGCCACTTGGAATACCCAAGCTCCACAAGGATTCAAGGCAAAGGGGTGCGGCTCCTGAGAAAGTGAGGCCCGTAAATGGCATGAGTCCAACTTCTCATGAGATATGATAGATGAGATATGATATATACTGCCTCATGAGATATGATAGATGCTGCCACTATCCATCGCCACCTCCACAATTTTGCCATGCATCTGAAGGGGAGGGAAATAGTCTCCAGACACCTGGACCCGTGGTAAACTGCGCCATGACGGACAACAGGACTTTCGGACCCACAGATTTAACGAGCACGTACTCCGCATACACTCGGTGGGTCTTTAGAGGTGTCGGGAATCGAACCCGGGACCTTCCAGTCCCGAAACCGATGCCTTAACCACTAGGCTCCCCACGGCCTCGTATTTGTATTTGTATATCCTGTTTGTATTCTTCCAAAAACCGCTCATTCCGCCCATACAACACACACAACACAATCCCAATCTCCACAAAACATCCCAAAAGATTTGCTTCCTCAATCCCACCCCATCCCCAGCTCCAAAACAACACAACTCGCCGATGCAGACTCCGATGGAAACGGATCCGAGCCCTATCGAAAGGGTCAAGTGCGGTTAAAGCGGACCACACGCAACTCGTGATGAACACTGACGGGATAAGTCGGAAAAATGTCAACCTCCCTCTCTCTCCCGATCCCTGAAGAGGAGTCGTTGGTAATAAATCCCCGCTTCTCGTTCCATTAGGATGCAGTAAAAAGCTCTTATCCCTTCGAGAGTGATAACTAGGCAGAATCAGTGCGCGTTTCTCAAGTAAGCAGATAGTAAGTAGTCGGGTTTTATTTTTGCTGGGACGTTGAGATAAGTTGGGTTTGTGGTCGAATAAATCTCGTGGAGGTTATATTGGTTGAGATTTTATTAAGGTATAAATGGAACGACAACTATGTGAAAAATGGGGGGACCTATTTTTTACATTTCGGCTCAAGTAATTGTAATTGAGTTATCAACTGGTATTTCCAACCAAAAGAGGGAAGAAAAATCTTGAAATGGTTGGACTGCAAAAAAATTATTTTGGTCATAAATGCAAAAAAAAACCATGAGAACAGTGGCAAAGATAAGGATGACCTGTAATCTGGGATAACAATCGAATTCTATGTAAAATTTTGGGGCGGATATGATTGAAAAGTTTAAGGAAAAATTAAAGCACTATTTTTAAAAGATGAATTATATTTGGTGTCTGTATATTCTCTCTCTACTCGTATTAAACTATACTATCTTCTACTACTACTACTCTCTAAACGAATTTAAAGAATATTTACACAGAATCATTTAAAAATATTTATACAGAATAATTTAAAAAATATTTATACAGAATAATAAGAATTTACAAAGATAATACATATTTATAAAGAACATTTACACATAATTATTTAAAAAGCAGTCATACAGAATATACAATGTATAATCTGTATAAAATATGATTGCTATTAAATTCAAGACTGTAAAAAGTTACTTTATATTCAGACTACTTGATAATAATTTAAGGGTGTTTTCTTAAGTTAAAAACTGCCAACCTTCTCTAAAAATTATCTCTGAATTATTTTTTAAATTATTAAATCCAAAAATTCCATTACTAAAAGATTTGTTTTGAGTAACTATAAGGAACCTCAAATTTCTACCTTTTAAGTGGAAATGTGTAAAGTGATGTACCGTAGTCTAAAGTCAGAAGTTGTTCAAACAGCTTAAGATATCCAAATAATTTTTTAAAATTTAGATAATCTTTAATCGTAACTTCGTAACATCTTATCAAAGCTTTCAGATGCCATCGCTGCTTGAGTTTAGAACACATCCCTTTCATACTAATAGTAATACTTTTCTCGATGTTATCTACATCGGTGTTCCCCAGACAAGCCTGTCCTGTGTCAACTTTTAGTATACGTGGAAAGCTTTATCTTCCACTATTACTCCCTCGAGATACTGTCGGAAAGCTCGGGAACGGTGTTTTCGGTGAAGGATAGACTAAAGCAGTGTTTCCCAACCTTTTTCGGTCCATGCCCCACCAAAGGCTTTCAAAATTTTCCATGCCCCCCCGTCATTTTTTTCTCAAAAATCCTTCTTGGAAAGTCAATAGATAATGGTTATCCATGCTCCATCAATGGGGGCAATTTGGTTGAGAATTTTCAAATTGTCCCCCTAGAAAATCATATTGCCCCCCGGTGGGGCGTGCTCCCCACGTTGGGAAACACTGGAGTATAGGGAAAAAAGTTGGGGATTTAATATCAAATGGATGCTGTTGAGCAAAGCGATGTTACAGAGTAAAGAGAGGCTCAAGAGCAAAGGGATGCTAAGAAGCAGAACCAGGAAGGGATACTACCTCGGGAGTTTGGGAACCAACAAAGCTGAGTGGGTGAGCCAAATTCTTTAAGTTGGGAACCAATGAATTAAAAGAAATTATAATATTTATTCTACATATAAAAATTATTTGAAGTGTGGAATGAAAGTAATCTATTAGTTATTTTCACATTTGGTGTAATAAAATAATTTGGTGATCGATAAAATATTTCAGTACCTAAGAGCGGACCTGGAAAAAGTACCCGAACCTACGAACCTGGTTTGGGGGAAGCATAAGGTTTGGGGGAACACATAAGGTTTGGGCAAATTTTATTAGGTTCGGGGGAAGATTACAACTTTTTCCAGGTCTGCCTAAGAGTACCTTCAGAGTAGGTACTTAAAATTTGATTTTGCAATTAGTACTAATAAGTAGTTGGCATCAGTCAAAATAGAGATTTCAGATGAACTAACTAAACAAACTTTTCTTGAATGCTAAATATGTTTAAAATAGAAATGCCGTATAAAAATTTTTCTTCATCTGCAAGATTTAAGACGCCATGCTATTAGTTAGAAATAAAAGTTTGCATAAATATAATGCTCAATAATTGAATTAGTATTATATAGAACCAAAACGAACCCTAACCTCGCTAATATCTCTTTATCAAACTTCTAACTCCAAACTCGTCTGGCATCCTTGCCGAGACAAGGGGTCCTCTGTGCTTGCCCATGACTTCCGCGCAAAACATGCTAATGAGACATAATTTCCCATTCACGGCCGGACTCACACACATCACACGGGTGCCTCTCTGGGGACCTCCTTCTCAATTAGAACAAGCAGAAGCCTGTGTTTACCCAGTGTGTCTTGCAAAAACGGGGTAAGTGATGATGATTGGGGTGCGGTCCTCGTGGTCGGACAGCTTCCTTCATTAGCAGTTATTGAGGGACCTATAAATTAAGACGCGTGTCGTCTTTGATAGGGTTCTTCGTCGTCGTCGGAATGGGTTGCTGGAAGAGAAGTTGTTCTGGAGCACTGAGTATCAGAACAGAGGGTACAAGGCCATAGGCGATTGAAAATTAAAAAAAAAACATGGGATGTGGCAAGATGCGAGCCATGAGAAGATACCGATTCGAACTTCGAAGGTTTTCTGCACGGATCCAGCACGGCTCCAAGGGGGGCCACTTTTCCAGACTATCACCTTAACTTTTGACACAAAATGTTGGGGATTTTGTTTAAAAGTATCATACAAGATCCTCTTGTTGTATAGCTGGGAGGTATGGGGGTCCTCCCCCAGAAATTTCTTTTAAATTTGACCTGTAAAAGTAGGGTTTTAACTCATTTTGAAAATTGTTTTGGGTCCAAGGGAGGCCTCCCCCTCCTGAAGGTCGTCGACTCTCAAAATCAAAAGTATGTACTTCGGAGTTGTATTTGCTTCAGTCCATATTATACTCCATATGAATTATCTGACTGTTAAAGAGGACTCGCAACAAGAACTCTGAATACACAGGGATCGTCATCTACTCATGCAACTAACTCCTCTTTCGTCACGTCACGAGAGGCGGAGAAGAAGAAGCTTGATCTTCTAATCGAAAAGACAGATTGAATGAACTTGTCACATCCAATCACAGCTCGTGGTTAAGTAGCCAGAAGCGATGATAATGAGTTGTTGGGTGCAAACGGTTGGGGGTAGAAATGAAATTCAAGTGCCAGTTATCTTGTTTTAAATTATTCATAAAAACTGAGTTGAGTTTTTGTGCTTAATAGTGGTCATCTTCCTTTCATCACCACCTTTCTTTTCAGGAAATGCAACTTTTTTTTTGTTTTAATTCACATCAGAGTTCAATGTTCATGATTGTACTGATACTAGGCCAAAAGAGTCACGTTTTTTTACGAAGTATAAAATCCCGGCTATAATTTTTCGTACGTTCCTCAGTGTTTTTTAAAAATTATTTTACGAACAAGTTCAAGGGCCGAATATAGCATCATCTGTTCGTGATTCTAGAAAAAAAGTGAAGTCATCCCTCTCTTTTGAAAGAGAAAATTCTCGCAATGTATTAATGTCGTAATTTAGTCACTCCTAAAAAAATTCTGCCACCCTGTGGTAGCATATCCTCTGCTTAAGTACCCCCTTTGATTTCCTACTAACGACACGGGTTAATTCATTGAAATTCCGTGCAGTAGACAATGCTAACAACTGACAACAATTAATATACCCCTCAAGAAGACCTCAAAAGAAAAAATGCAGCCACTTCCAAATGGGAGGGGGGATGATCGAGAACTTGGGGTTGTCTCCATCCATTTCTCGGGCTCAAAATAGCCAAAAAGGACGACGAGAGAAAAGAACACGGGGAAGAAGATCGTGGTAAACCGACACCTCGACGGACGGAGAGGATGGGGTGATATATGGCAATCCTTCCCCGGATTCTCTCACATTAATTGTCTGCGATAACCGACCTTCTGTTGTGACTGCTTCGTTATGCCCCGCTCGTAAATCCAGAGAGAGGAGCGTTTGTGCCTCTGAGTCGAGTCGCATAGTGATAGAGGAAGGGGTAGAGGAGGCGTTGGTTTGCGATCCATGAGAAACCAACGTCAGCTAGTGGCATAAAGACATGTTTAGCAACATTTTGATATTTTGTGTCAAAAGGTAAAGTTAATTTTCTGGAAAAGTGGAGCCGTGCCCCCCTTGGAGCCGTGCTGGAACCGCGACTGCACTGACGGCATAGTCTGATTTCTAGGAGGGCGTTCGGGGCACAAGGCGGTAAAGTGGTAAGAAAGGGAGAAACGTTAAGAAAGTGAGAAAGACAATAAAACAAATTTATTAACTTAAGAATTTAAAATCAATATATTAAGCTTATAAAGTTTTCAAAAAAATTTTTAGCAGTGTTTAATACTTGGATAAAAAATGATTGATTGATTATTTTAAGACAGATCACATGTCGGGGGCCTCCAAAATGGGACTTCTGTCCAGGGCCCCCAAGCATGTAAGTCGGTTCCTGACTGATAGGATAGGGTAAGATGGTGAACTTTGGATGTATCTTAGAGATCAATATGACGATACTGAGATCACGATTTTAACAGAAAAAACCCACGTCTTTGATAACACAGGTCTGCAATGAAAAAGCTGTTTGAATAATTTTAGCGATTTCCTATGTATTTTGATGTGCTGATTACGAAAAAAATATTGAAAAAAATCCTATACGTCAGGATTTTTCACAAATTGCAAAATTATATTCGAATTTGCCCATTTTTCATAGTTTTTGTGCATTTCTAGCTCCTTTAGTTTTAAAAATTAGGAGCTGTGAATGGTGAATATAGTAAACTATCTCATCAGGACATTATAGAGATGTAAAGAAAATATTAGGGAAGATTTAATCGGGGAATAATGAAGGATTTTTGTTGTATAGTTCAAAGAAACGTTCTTTTTGCTACTCACAAGGGTAAAGGTACCAAGGGGAGTTTCATGAGGAGGAAAAATTGGCTTTAGATTGTGTAAATAAGTTTATTTTAGTTATATAATGATTTTCATGAAGAATATGTAACAATAATTTTATTTTATGAACCTATTTTCATGAAAATTGAAATAATGACTTATTTTACATTTTTACCTAAATTGTCAGGAAACATGACATTCTATGGCAAAACAGAGACCATTTTTGAACTCGGGGCACAAAAAAACCTTGGAAGTAACAACCTTAAAAATAAATTTTCATTAAAAAATCTACTTCTTAAGTATACTTACATTTTATGTGAAATGTTGCTATATTTGCTCAATTTGTTACAAAATGTGGTGTCTTAAAAATCAAAAGAGGTATTTTTTGGATTCAGCTCACCAAAAATCATAAAAAATTGTTTTCAAATAAAGTTTGAGTCGAAAAATAATTTTTTTAAATATTTACTTTTATTTTCTTAAAAAATTGACATATTTACTCTAATTGTGAAAAAAGGTGAAGTCCTATGACAAAACGGAGGTCAGTTTTAGATTCAGCACATCAAAAAACATAAAAAAAGATTTGGTGAAAAAAATTTGATAAAAAATTCAGTATTAAAAGTTAATTTAACAAAATTTTAAGGCATTTCCCAATAAAACCTAAAAATCTGAATTGTCAAAAAACGTGACGTCCCAGGAAAAAATGGAGGTCATTTTTGGATTCAGCGCACCAAAAATAACAAAGTCCAGGTGAAATATCCAAAACAGCTCGAAAAAAGTTTTTTTTTGCAGACCTGTGTAATCTTTGTGTTAAACTGTATCAGTGTACCATCCAATTAAAACAACTGGCACACACATTTTTGTAAATACTCAGCAAAATACCCATTTTTTTTAAATTCCCTACTAGCATTTTATTAATTTTGAGCATTTACATTTTCAAGATTTGCTTTATTTTTAATTCCACATTTGGTTGAAAACTGCATTGTTCTTAAATTAAATTATATTAAATCCCAACCAGCCACCTAAAACCGAATCGGCACTTGATCCGTTTGTAACTAATTAAGAAAATAGAGAAACTGAAAAATTAAGCAGAAAAATTTTCATTATTCTATTCTAGTCGGACTTTAAAATAGTAAAAATTATTGAGCAAAATTTCGCTCTACCAGCAAGTAGCCCAGTCCCGTTCAATTGTAATGTAAGTACTTTATTGTGATAGGACAATATAATAATAGTAGTTTTGAGCTTCCTTAACTCTTTTAATTCTACTTCCATGGTTTGGAAGGCTACTTACTCCTCTACGCATTCGTATCTCCATGATGATACACGCTCGTTTGTCGAGTGCGACAACTGCAGTGACTATCGCGACCGTCCTTTTTATTATGTCTCCTATTTTTTCATGTCCACTTGGATGATATACGCCGTCTTTTTTGCCGGGCGTGTCGTAAATAGCGCTCTGGCCGTGAAAGGGGGATTGTGGGGAGAGGAAAGGGTATTATTGTTATTATTCTAATTCGCGCGGAACCGAAAACTTTTTTTCTATTTTTATTGATGGAGGTGATGAGGGACGGCGTGACATCGACTTTCTCCTCGGGTTTTCTGGAGGAATATTAATGATCCGTCTGGAGGAGATCTAGGTAGTACAAACATAATGCAGGATGGGATTCATCACACATGGACTAGTTTTGGGTTGATCTACACAAGGAATGGCTTTTATTTGGACAACCAACGTCTCCTAGGGTCATAGAAGTAAGGTCTAACCCTAAGAAGATCTACTAAAAAGAAAATATTCATGAATATGCAATTGTTTTCAGCGTTATTCTTATGTAGTTTTGTGTGTGTTGATAGAAAAAATTTAATCCTCGAACTTTTCTTTTTTTTGGGCCCAAAAAGTGCTATTTTCACATGCTAATATTTCTGCGAATAATCCCGATATTTTCATGATATTTTTTCCAGTGATTTTTTATAATATAGACAACATATTCGTACAGAAGTTTTTGCACTGCATCCTTTAGTTTTTTAATTAATTTTTACCGTTTTATTTTGCCGTTAGGGGCACTGGTAAGTCATCTCAATGAATTCTCAATGTTCATCTAAGAGTAGACCTTACTTCCGCGACACTGGAAGACGTTGTTTCCAAATAAAAGCCGTGAAACCAGACTTATAAAACACCCTGTATATTTATGATGGGTTGGTTTTTGATCATGTTAGTTTATTTAAGAAAAAAATTGCTTAATAAAATTTTAATCTAATCATCGTTAATTTGATCCATTGAAAAACTAGTTTGAAATTGAATTTTGTAAGACCGAAATTGATTTGGATTAACGATAAATAAGAAACCTGGAGCTATTAAGTGAAAAAATTATTTAGAATAAAAAGTAGATTGGAAAATGTGTTGTTTATGAATGGTATGAGAACTTTACCTCATATTTACTTATTTAACAAAAGTGAAAGTACAGGTGTGTAAAGTCAAAGCGTCCTTGATAGAGCAGAATAATAGTCGTGCTGTTTAATCAAGGACGCTTTGGTAAAGTATTTACAAAGTAAAAAAATCCTACACAGTTTTTAATCAATGAAACTAAAAATGGATTTGCAAAATCAAGAATGCCAACACCTTCCCAAGCAGCAACAAACGCTCAAGATTCGTCCACTTTTTGTCATAAGGCCAGATTTTACTTCTGGTTGCAGTTACGTTAACTTGACCTATTTGGTATGAGCTGTGCTACTAGGGTTAAAAGAGGTAAAATAAAGGGTTACTCATCTCATTCATGGAAGGATTTAGGAGAAGAAATTTGTCCTGTCTAAGGATGTGATCTGAAAAATAATGAAATTTTGAAGTTTCGCTTACTTCGACGTAATTTGTCCTTTTCGATTAAAAAAAGTAATCGCAATGGAGTTAATTTTTATTGCAGTCACTCTCTCTTACACCTTAAGATAAGTGGAAAAATAAGAACCACCCAAACATTAAGAATAACATACCCTTAACGGGGGTAAGAATTAACATTCCGGTTCCCAACTGCCTCCTTTCTCAAGAAAAAAACATTCCCACAATTCAAAAGAAATCTAAGGTGTGACAACTATAATCCAAGAGGGAGAACATAACTTAGGCGGTAAGTTCAACCCAAAAATGTTCTGAAATCCGAATTTTGAGGCACTACAGCTTGTTCCACGGGGAGGGACATCCATTAAATATGTCACCGGGGGAGGGGAGAGTGATGTACTGCACGAGAGCACTCTTTTTGTAATGCTGCGGTGAAATGTGAAAGATGTCGGCTACGGGGAAGATAAGACTAATGTAAACCTATGTGCATGAAAATTTTTGTTGGTGTAAGTCAGAATAATACTATTAACATTTAGGTACATTAATTAGTAGATTGTAATTTAAGAAATAGATTTTCGCTTTTTAGATAGATTTTGCATTTACCAAATTAAGTCCAGATTTCTATCAGTGCTAAAAGTTTCTATTTGTTTCTTTGTGTGTCAATGTGGTGTTTATTTTGTGCCTTTTAAAAACTAATTTACAAATTAATTTACAAAGGAACTAATATTTTTTTACTATTTTAACTCTTCTTTTATTAATTGCATACTTTTAAATATTGGTGATGAAACTGGCAATCCTATACTTGAAATTCGTCCCTTAAAATTGCTATGAACAACAACTACTTTTATTCTTATAACTGATATGTTAGCCAAACTGTTAAAAACTGATAGGATTTCTCATAACATAAAAGATAATAATGTTTAGAAATATGTTTTAGAATTCTGACATTCTATTATAGTAGTATGTTCATTTAGAATAGGCCGGTGAGACGACATTGCAATTCTCATTGAAGCACTAGTCAGCCTAAACTGAAGAAGAAAAAATACTGTAAAAAATGGGTCCCTGAGATTCCGTGAAAAGCTTTCTTTGATGAGCACTCTGTTACTGAGCGTTTCCGCTTCTGTTTCACGAGCAGATTCTAAATGAACCGACTCAGTAAAGAAGAAGAAAGCTGAAAAACTTTGGCTTCCCTGCAACAATTAGACCATCGTGGTAAAACAACTTTTACAGGTCTTATTTCTGTTAAAGGTGAAAGAAACATCTTCATTCAGAAAACACTCAACTTCTTTCTTTTCTCTCGTAATAAAAAACCCAGAATAAAATTTAACTTGCCGCTTTTTTATAACTATTACCAAAATCTTTAAAACTATTTTAAACATCTATAATGATTCAATTTCTAATTTAAAATAACTATATATGTGAGGCGGAAAGCGAAAAGGGACCTCTTGTCGGCATTCGTCGAAATGGAGTTATTATTTTTTTCTCAATCTGTACAGGTTTATGAAGATTTTAAGACCATCATCATCCTTGTAGCTCTCAAAAAATGACAAATCGCCAGTAATTAAAATTTTAATAGAATAAGTGGATTTCGCAAAAAACGACCTTAAACTTTCAAAATGCTACCCTCTCGTTATTTTTCACAGTTAAGGAATGATTCCAACAGCTAAAATTCGGTTCAAAAGGGTCCAAGGATCGATAAATTCGAGAGAAAAAAATTCGATAGTTTTGACCTTCTTCCGGTTTTTTGGCTTTTTCTCGAAATCAACTTTGCCGACAAGAGGTCCCTTTTCACTTTCCGCCTCATATATTTAGAACAACTTTCGGGCTCAATTCTAAAAAAGATTCCAGCTGTTTTTTTATTCTAAATAGATATAAAAACGACGATACACTCTTACAATGTATTTGTAAATTTATTTTTAAACGCAACTAAAAAAAGGTTCTAAAAAATCGTGATAGAAGCAGTTTTTTTAGAAAGTAGTCACTAGGTTTGCATAAAAACTACACTAGCGGAAATAAAAATCCCAACACCAAGAAGGAAAGGAGATATCAAAGTCAAATTTATTTCTATGATTGCACATAGTATCATTGGGAATGGATTAAAAAATCAGCCTTCCTGGATGTTAGGGGGCCGAGAAAACCAGGGAGGAGTGTTGTCTCCATTGGTGTCCATTACCGCCGTGACACGTCATGGTATTGAGTGACAGGGGCTCTAAATGACTTTTGAGGGATTGGAGGACCATGTTGCCTCCTCAGGCAGTCCCAATTCATATGGTGCACCAGCGGACGATGCATACCGAGCTAGGTGATTTCTCCTCTTTCTTCGGACATGTTTTGTGAGCGTTGGTTCTTACGAACAGATAGGCCAGGGTAAAAGTGCAACATAGGGGGTTAAGAAGAAAGCTTGGGCATTGCATACAACATATGGTTGTGAATTTGTCTCTTGAAATTTGTCCCCGGGACAGGTCTGAAGGTAAGGATGGTCTACTGGCTAAAAAACCTCAATGAAGCAGCTCTGGATGGCCAAAGTACCGGTAGATCATACTCAGGAGTTGCAGAAATGGAATACAATGCATCCCAACTCCGTTACCCTGCATCACCACTCCGTGGAACGATTAGAAAATCATCAGCTGAGTGCGTTATCTCCATTGTGTCTTCAAACTCATACCCAACCGTTGTGGTGCTCCAAACAAAAGCAGGATTCTGTCATAAACGCAATGTCATGAAATCGGGATTTTCATTTCCTTATTTCTTGCACTATTGAAAACAGAAAGACCCATTTTCAGCCCCTTGTTTAAAGACAAAGATGTAAGAATCTATGCGGACAAAACGGACAATCCGCAGTACTGCAAACGATATCCATCCCACTGCCGCTTGTCTTCAGTATGATCTACCGGTACTTTGGCCAACCAGAGCTGCTTCATTGAGGTTTTTTAGCCGGTAGACCATCCTTACCTTCAGACCTGTCCCGGGGACAAATTTCAAGAGAAAAATTCACAACCATATGTTGTATGCAATGCCCAAGCTTTCTTCTTAACCCCCTATGTTGCACTTTTACCCTGGCCTATCCGTTCGTAAGAACCAACGCTCACAAAACATGTCCGAAGAAAGAGGAGAAATCACCTAGCCCGGTATTCAACGTCCGCTGGTGCACCATATGAACTGGGACTACCTGAGGAGGCAACATGGTCCTCCAATCCCTCAAAAGTCATTTAGAGCCCCTGTCACTCAATACCATGACGTGTGACGGCGGTAATGGACACCTATGGAGACAACACTCCTCCCTGGTTATCTTGGCCCCCTAACATCCAGTAAGGCTGATTTTTTAATCCATTCACATTGATACTATGTGCAATCATAGAAATAAATTTGACTTTGATATCTCCTTTCCTTCTTGGTGTTGGGATTTTTATTTCCGCTAGTGTATTTCAGAAAATTTTTAGGTTTAGGTAGTAGTAGCACTACTACATTTTAAAAATGGGACTCAAAAGTTTTCTGATATATAGAAATTATTTAATAAATAGATAAACAATTTAATAAATTAATTAATCAATAATATAAAATATGAAATCCTCTAAAACTCGTAACTTTCAAAACACAAAACCCTAAGCTTCAAAACTTTAAAGATTTTTGTTAGCAAAGAATAGCTTCAGTAGACAAGATACTCCGAGACGAGAAAAATATACCTGTCAGAAACTGAGCTCACGGATACATTTTTGAAACTCTTAAATATGAGCCCGCTGACGTAAACAAAGTGCGTTAAAGGGCGAACACACGAGCGTTAAAAAAAGATTCCAACTCGGAGGAGGGCATTCTGCAAAATACCCCCTCCCCTCTCCTACAAATCACGGGGAATGCGTTTTTTGCTAATTGATGCTCTGTACCAATCTACATCTGTCTTCTTCAACAACAAACGCTGTGATATACATTACCGCTTCTCCCGAGCCATAGAGGTAGGAAGAGTAAGCGTGCGGGTTGGTTGCTACTCTTCGTGGTCGAGAGAAGTGTGGTAAAGAAATTATTTTTTTCCAGAATGGATACGATGATCGGTGAGAGAACGCGTTATTTTCTTTCAAAATTGAGAAAATTTGTAAAAAATTCAATTTTTTTCAATCCAAGTAAATTTTTTTGTTAGATATATTTGATGTAACACCAATGTGGTAAGGAACTATATTTTAAAGCGTGTTTAGTGATTTTTCAACATTCAATAGATATTACGTATTCAAATGTGACGTAAAATGTGACATGTGACGTATAACTGACTTTTTATAAATTCCTGAATAAATAATATTTCCTTTATATGGTTTGTGGTCAAAGTTGTTTTAGTTCAAGAATAATTTTTCGGAGAAAATATTCATTACTGTAAGAAAAGAACAATCCTTAAGGGACATTTTTAATGTGAGAATATAATACGTCAAGGACGACTTTTAGGATAAAATATTAGTTGTGAAATAATTTTCAGGAGAAAATTTTCATCACTAAATGTATACTTTTTGAATGATAATTTTCATCAAGAGAAAATACTGAAAATATAAAAAATAATAGTTTATGATCCTAATGTTAGTGGAGAAAAGGGAGGGAACCACTGAGAGATTAAATTAAATGAGATTAAGGCTAAGCGCGCACTAGAGACTTCTGTCGCGGCGACTTATAACACTAGGTCACTCGAGAGCAATGCATTTTTATGGCGAGATTCTTGGCCAAGAGTCGTGTCGCCTAATGCGCGTGCTCTAGCTTCTTGCAATAGCCAGGGTGATAATTTTGTCTCAGTCACCGTGACAAAAGTCTCTAGTGCGCGCTTAGTTTAAGTGAGATAAAGAAACAAAAAAGTACAAGAAATTAAAATGAGAAAAGGAAAGGGGGATAGTAAAAGAGGATAAAAAGGTAAAAAAGGGACTGATAGAAAGTAAAAAAATGGCAAGAGAGAAAGAAAGACAAAAAGAAAAATTAATAAAGAAACTACGGACAGAGAACCTCCCTGGGATCAAGGGGGGATAGGTCCCAAAAAGCGCACTCAAAATCTTCTTACTCTATTTTCAAGCGGATGAGAAAAAATAATCGACGAAAAACTAAAAAGTGAACTGGAGAAAAGATGAAGAAAAAGAAAACCATCTCACTTCCGCCATTCTTAGCCTGCGCTCTCGAGGAAAAAGGTTTTTACGAGACTTTTATTTTGGAGAGAGAATTTTCTCTCTCGGGCTTCCCGACTAAATGGAAGAGATGTTTATATTCCTCGGGTTTAGAAGACCGACAAACAAAGACGGCCGGTTACAGTTTCCAAAATGATGAGCCCGGCGTTGAAAAGACCGGAGATTTGTTCGAAAACGTTAAAAACATTCCTTCGAAGGTTTTTTTTATTTCTTCCTCTTGCGCTTAAATGCGTGTGCCGTTTCGGTCTGTTGAAAAATTAAGCGACGAGAGACGGACTCAGGAAAGGAGAGAATAGTTCTAATTCTATGACTTCACGGGTTTTAAAACAGGCAACGCACTCTCTCCCTTAAAAATACCTCCGTGATGAAACAGATTCGTCACTTGCCTTTTCGTTTTTGTTTACCAACTTTTTTTTTCTCTCACACTCGTATCTCGTCAGTAAACCGATGGTGCAATAATTAAATTGTTCCCTTGCGTGATAAATGAGATCGCGCTTGTTTCTTGCGCTATAAAACTGTGCAAATCTAGTATAAATCGAGAAAAAGAGAAGAAAGGATAAGATTGAAATTAAAAGCTAAATTCAATTTATTTGTTTTACTAAAATTTTTTTTCTTAAAGTAAGGGAAGAAAGCTTCTTCAAAACATCTATGTTCTGCTTTGTGATTAGTTTTTCTATTTTATCCTTTTCATGGTAGTTTACAAAAACAATGACTAACAATATCAATTTTGATCTTTGTCAAAATAGCCCTCTTTTTGAAGTATTGACCAACATTCACGTCACTGAACATGCGCAACATTGGTTTTTGCACTTCAATATCATTTTGATGACATTGATATTTTTGAAAAAAATATTTAATTTTACATGTTTCTTTTAAAGTATTAGTATAAAATTACAAACCTTACAAAATATCCCACATTCTCACAACAGTTATCAATGCTCCTATAAGTAATACCCACATGATATCTTCCCCACCATTATTTATTGAAACTCAAGTAAAAGAGAAAACAATCAGTTTTATCGCTAGATAAACTAAATATATCTGAAATTATCACTGTTTAAAGTTGAAAAACCATGAAAAAATTTAAAATTTTTATAAAATTATATATTAAAAACTTATTTCAATAAAATTTGAATTCTTACAAATACAAATTAGATAGTTATCTTCAAAATCCTAAGTTATTCTGAATCTGCATATTTAAAATACACTTTGAATTAGAGCAGTGTTTCCCAACGTGGGGCGCACGCCCCACCAGTGGGCAATACCATTTTCTAGGGGGGCAATTTGAAAATTTTCAACCAAATTGCCCCCCAGGTGGGGCCAATCCAGGGGGAAAATAAAAAACTTTTTTAAAAGAAGTTTATCAAAATCTGAGCCTATTATCCTATCTGAGAATGTATGTCTGAAATCTGGACCAGTATGTATCAAAACCAAGTTGAAACCCTGTTTTTAGAGTCTAATTTCCAAACCTTTTCTGGGGGATGACCCAAGATATCTTTGTTTTTAGAACGCTTATATTTGAAACTTTTTTTTACATTAGGTTCATCAAAATGAAAATCTTACCTTAAAATTTATATCCAAAATTTCCCAACTAAGAGTACCACACTGTTAAAAACCTGCTTTCTAGAGTCAAATTTCCGAAAATTTGCTGGGGGAGGACCTTTAGACCTCCCTGGGTACTTAGAACTTATATGCCACTGAGACCGGGGGGGCATGGAAAATTTAGAAAGGCTTTGGTGGGGCATGGACCGAAAAAGTTTGGGAAACGCTGAATTAGAGGAAGGGGTATCCACTATCCATTGTTGAGGTCCATTTTCGGGATTTCGTAGTGTGTACGTACACCTTAATTGGAAATATCAGTAATATAAAGTAAAAGGATATCATGAAAGTCACATAAAAAATTCCAAACCCGCATAAAGAAATCGAAAACAACTTCACCACAAAAAAATCACATAAAAAGTCATTAAACGACGTAGCTGGACATAGGAAGAGAAAATGCGCCGTGAAGAAATGTTATTATAAACTTAAGAAAAGTTGCTGTTGCACCATTAGAACATCGTGTTTACTTCAGAGAACTGGATTATGCTCCTATATCTTATCAGTTAATCTTAGTTGGCAGTAAATAATGTTTCTTCCAAATTAATTTTAGTGCATCAATAACCTTCCTTCAAAGTGTTTTCTTCCTCGAAGCCTGGTTTAGATCGCCGTGATAAACGACTTCCTTCCAAATAAACCAGAAAAATATTATCCCAGAAAAAATTATTCGGTCTCGAGAGAAACTCCCGTTTCCACATAGAAAAAAGAACATAGGTTAATTTTGAGACTCTGGGTTAAATGGATGACGTTATCGGTTATCGTATGTTTAATTAAAGTATCTTTAAAGTTGGATGCGTAAGCATATCAGATACTACATTATCATTTTGTCAAATTTTCAGTCTTTACATAGAGAAAACTCCTAATTCATTCCTATAAAGTATATAATAGTTTCATTAATTAGTGAAAATTCTCTAATTTCTTATATTTGACATAGTTATAGTCTGTGCAATTTGAATTGGCGGCTCACTACTAGTCATTTCTCATGGCATTTCTATTGCGTTGCCATGGTGACGAGTCGCCTATTCTATTTACACGAAGTAGTACCACATCTATATTAAAAACAATTTGGGACATTGCAGGTGTTCAGATAACTAATTGCTTTGAATAACTTTGACCGTTTAAAAAATGTATTATGTTTAAAAAATTGTTTGTGATGAGTTTTGTTTGTGATTGTCCAAACAAAAATACCCATAACATGGACTCCATCAACTCTAGGGGAAAAATTGGAGTCTGTTACTTAGAAAACAAAAACAGTTTAAAATTAGGTGGTGTTAAATTTAGGTTGACCATTCCACAAATTTCTCAAACAAAATGTGCTTTTTTTAACTCCGCCTAACACACCTCAAAGCAATAATTTTCGCTCCCTTTTGCAGGGAATAAAGCGTTCGTTTCTACACTCTAAAATTGACGAAAGCAATCTTTTTAAGCCTTTCGCTCCATCCACATTTAATACTTCCATTACTAAACCAACAGACATTAACACTCCAAAAGTTGCTCAATCCAAAGTTTGCGCTCTCTAAAACGAACACAAAACAATCATTAATCCAGATCCCTTGGTAAATATGAGTCTGGGGAGAGCGTCTCTCAGTGCACTTAAACACCAAGAATAAATCGCAATGAGGTGTCGATATTACAATAATCAATCTCCATATTAAAGCACTTTTGTGTAATAATTTGACTAACAACATCAGTTCTGATTTTTCCTCATTTATGTAGAGAATAAAGCCGTTTGTTTGCATTCTCTTACATTTGCGAGTGCAAACTTTCCAAGCCATCGGCTATTCCATCGACAGTTCGTACCTGTATTACAAAACCAAAAGGCATAGCACTAATATGCAATACCACGTTTGCTGGAAACTACTCGATACCAACAGAATTTGTACCATTAATCCAGAGCTCTTGCTAAATCTGCGTCTGAAAAGTATCTTATTGAATTTAAACATTGAGAATAGATGTTGCTAAATTCAATTATAGATCATTTCACAAAATACCCTATAAAATTCCCTTGTATAATAAATACTCTGCCTTCTCTCATTTATGCAGATAATGGAGACGTTTGTTTGAAAACTCTAACATTTACGAGTACAAACTTTCCTAGTCTTTGAATGGATCCATCAACATTTCATACCTCTATTTCAAAAACCAACAGATGTTAACACTATTATCTAAACTTTGCTCGATCTAAAGTTTGCATGAAACTTCTCTAAAACCAACACAAAAGTATCATTAATCCAGATCCCTTGCTAAATCTGAGTCTGCAGAGGTGGAGGAATCTTTGTCTGTCAGTGCACTTAAACACCAAAAAATAGGGCATCGACGGTGTTTAATTTAGGCAGACCATTCCAAAAATTTCTCAAACATAGTTCGTTTATAAAAACTCACCCTAACACACCTCAATGCAGAGAATGAAGATGTTCGTTTATATACGTTTACGAGTGCGAACTTTTCGGAAAACTCCATCAACATTTCGTATACCTCCATTACAAAACCAACAGACATTAACAGCATATCCAAACGTTGCTCAATCCAAAGTTTGTGTGAAGCTGCTCTAAAACCAACACCAAACTATCATTAATCCAGAGCCCTTGCTAAATCTGAGTCTGGGGAGAGCGTCTCTCAGTGCACTTAAACACCAAGAATAGGTCGCAATGAGGTGTTGATGAGGCGGACTTATTTGCGACGCGACGAGCGAGGGATCTGAAGACCGTATCAAAGGAAGGATTACGTGACTACGGAATTTGTCACTGCCGGGCTCGTTTTGTTGGTTTGCTGGGAGTTTATGTCCCGGCCCGCTGTCAGGCGTTTTTCAATGCGCCCATGCGTTATGATTTGCAGTCGCTCCTAATTCGGGAAGGGAGAAGGAGAGTTCTCCCGATTTTTTGGTCCCCTGTAACAGTTCCGGATTATTCACTTTTGACTCACTGATGTGAGAATGTCTTTTGAATGTTTAACTAACTTAAACATACTTCACTTACTTGCTATGAGTGCCAAAAGTATGAATCTCATATAGCTATATTTAGGTAAACGGTGTAACCGAGATAAATTCCTTATTTAAAACTATAACTAAATAAAAACATTGAGCTCGTTTCCAAAAGTGAAGGATAATTTTATTTTTTAGGGAATAATGACACCTATCTTAATACTTGTAATGTAATTTTCAGGGTGTCCAGATTTACAGACGAAACAAGCACATATAAAAGCTTCAAAAAATATCGTTACTACCCTCCCATAAAGAAGAGAAAAAGAGAGCTATATAAGATCTAAATTCTGCTAATTGTGGAGTTCTGGAATAGCATACCCTTTACAAATATAAGGGAATTTTTGGGTAAATGACTCTCAAATGAACATTTCTGCTATCGTTCCGAATGTGTAAGGTGAAACTCCATTATGAATTTAAGGGTTTCTGTATCCACTCCAATTTTTTTAAGGTAATTTAACTCGAACGACATATTTTTACACTGAGAAAATCCAATGACATTAATTACATTGATAAGCAACTATGATCATGCCATTATTCCGAAAATAAAATTTTGGGGTTCAATTCCGTTAACGTTTCCGTTACACAGGGTGTAGTATCTGAAATGGTGCAACAAACTTTCAGGGATGATAGTACTCATCAAGACGAACAAGAATTGGTATAGAAAGTGGAGACGCAAATGAGTTCGAAGGGATGAAACCCCGGGATGAAAATCAGCAAAAAAAATCTTGCATATTTGTGCATAAACATAATAATTGTTCGATTCCGGCATTTATTACATTCAACCAATTCCAATACTTTGTATAAAAGTATTATGAAAATGTTAATTTCATTAAAAAAGACCAATAAATGCAACAAGCATGCGTTATAGGTAGATTAAACTTAAAATTGCTCCTTGGTCAGACTCTTGTTCCTTGTGCCATAAAACTAAAAACAACCAACTAACCAACCAGACTCTATATAGTATCTACTAGTATTAAACTAGAATCTACTAGGTATTAAAATGTTTACGTCGTGACATTTTCTTTCTTTTGCAGTCTATCTACCTACAACGCATGCCTGTTGCATTTATTGGTCTGTTTTTTAATGAAATTAACATTTTCATAATACAGTAGAACCCCGATTATCCGCGAGTGCCACGAAACAAATTTTTTAACGATGAGAGCAAATTTTAGATGAGATTAGAGACATTTTAGATGTAGAGCAAAGGTTTTTGCTGTACTGTTCATATTTTTAAAGTTTAATATATCATGATTATTTACAATAAAACATATTTTTTTTTGCTGAAATATTTTTTTCGTGTTTTCACCTCATTTTTAGTCTTTTTTCGGGTTATCCGCGATTTTCGCTATCCGCGGAACCCTTGCCACCCAATTGCGTGGATAATCGGGGCTATACTGTACTTTTATACAAAGTATTGGAATTGGTTGAATGTAATAAATGCCGGAATCGAACAATCGTATCTGTTTCTGCACAAATATGCAAGTTTTTTTTGCAGATTTTCACCCCTTAGAACTCATTTGCGACCCCCCCTTTCTCTACCAATTCTTGTTCGTCTTGATGAGTACTATCATCCCTCAAAGTTTGTTGCACCATTTCAGATACACCCTGTATACCACCATGCTCTTTGGGATGCCAAAAAGTAGAAAACCTGCTAAATAACTTCAAACTCATAGATTAAAATGTTTGATTAGATCAATAACTGTTTAGTTTATCATTAAAAATCAGACAAATTTGTCGATATTTGAATATAGGGTGTTCAAAAGAGATTGGCGATATTTAGAGGGAACGTTAACGGAATTTAACCCTTTTTGGATAATAAAATTTTTGGACACGAGTGTATAACATTGGAGGGGCCTTACAAAGTCCATTTGCGTAATTGAGTCTTAACACTTTATTCAATCAATATCCTATGCTCCTACACAACTCTATCTCCACTCAAAAATACCGATAGTCTCGTCTCGTCTCTTTATTATCACGATTCCATCAAATTCCAATGAATCACATCGGAAACATCTCTCAACACACAACCTACTACACCCATTTCATTTCAAACAAGAAAAAACCCTTAAAAAACCACTCCGCCCCTATCATCTCCGGCCGCAGCCGTAGCTATTCGTCCGGCCGGAAGAAAACCTCCATCCCGCCGAAGAGAGCAGTCTTCGTCACCGTAATCTGAAGTCGTCGTCGTCACCGACAAGCCACTCGCGTGCTGCAGATAACGCGCTGTCCGCGCCGAATGCTGAGTGCTCCCTCGGCGGAGGATTTTTTTTCCATGCGGTGTTGTCCGCAGGTGAAAGAGTCGTGTTTTGCGTTGATGAATGAAAGTCGTCGGCGATTTGGTGAGATCTCGGTATCTGGTGGAGAAATGTACTGGTGTTTGTCTCTTGAGTGACGTTTTCGATTAGAGTGTTTTAGAGGGATATGGGAGAGTCTGAGATGCTGGGGATAGTCCATAGGTTCCCAAACTTTTTGGAACCACCGCCCACTTTTCAAGAAGAAAGTTTTCCACCGCCCCCTTTACAAATTTTTGCCTCTAATTTGCTTATAATTTATAGAATCTTATGCAAACATTTTGTAAAAAAAGACATATTTAATTTTTCCATGCACTTTAACATTTAATTAGGTAATGATTCTACCTTTTATAAAACTCTACATTTTTAAAAGCTTTGATTTAAAAATAATTCTCTACCTAATTTAGAATAATCTGAAATCTTTGTCTACATCTAAAGGGAATTCGGTATATCCTACTGAAAATATCCTGTATTTATCGTAAAAGTTATGAAAATTATTAATATAGATAAAAAGGGGGTCTGGTGGTCCTCCCCCAGGAAAATTTTTGGATTTTAACCTGTTTAAAGGGATTTTAAGCTACTTTTACCTGGGTTTCTTCAATGTTCTTTACCCATAGATTGACATTAAGAAATTGTTTAAAAGTACTCAACGCACCTTTTTACTCTAATAGCTCCCCCAATTTCCTTTCAACTCATCACCCCCCTGAATTCTTCAACGCCCCTCAGGGGGTACTACTGCTCACTTTGGGAACCACTGGGATAGTCTCAT
The DNA here is from genome assembly GCA_024610705.1 of Tetragnatha versicolor. NCBI lineage: Eukaryota > Metazoa > Arthropoda > Arachnida > Araneae > Tetragnathidae > Tetragnatha > Tetragnatha versicolor. Next base: position 757,982 of record JANDEH010000050.1, on the reverse strand, counting down.
GTTGCTTCTTCTCTCAATACGTGGAAATAAAATATAAACTTTAACTTTGACTTAAAACAGCGATAAAATTAATGCTCTCATAAATTAAATTTTCATATCAGAATGCTCTGCAGAAAAAATTTCTTTACAAGTATGCAAAATTTCATAATTATCCCATTCACCCCAGTTTTGGGGTCATGAGTTTGAAACACGAAAAACGATGTTTTTTTCTGACACAGTGGGAAACTGTTGATGTTATTTTATTATAAGAAAGATATAAAAAAGCTATTACAGGTCGAGTCCTGTCATTTCTGCACCTGTCGCTAGATAAGAACCACAATTTCACTACCACACTAGATAGAGAGAGAAAAGCTTTATATTTCTTCCCGAAACCCATCCACCATAACCTCTTAACTTTATCATCATCAAACCCAACAATACAACGGACCCTATTCGCGACAGCCCTTCTCCACCTCCCTTCCTCTCGAGATATCCCATTAAAAACAAACGTCCTCCATCATAAAATCAAGAGAAAGGTACCTCTCTGTCCTTTTTGATGGGGATGTAACGTAATATTATATAAATTTATAATAATATAGTGCTGAAAATATTTATATTGGTGCTTGGCATAAAGTAAAAGGTATTTCCAGATGTAATCAGAGTTGAACTTTAAAATATGACATATAATAATTATTTACAGAAAACATCATGTATGTCTGTATGTAAAGTTAGGTTCACCATGAGAACCTTTCATAATAGCTTGGGGAGGACTACAAATACTTTTACAAGACGAAATTTTACTATGATTACATTTTCGTTTGAATGCAGCACTACGTAAACTTCTCAATACGTAACCCATACTTCTTCTCAAACAAAAAATTTGAGTTCTTTTCCACCTCAGATGATCGTTTTTTATGGCACATCATCGTAAAACTGTCCTCATCCCAATATCATAATATCCCACGCAGCACTGTCGTCCAAGATTCGTCCAATTTTTATCATGTGCGCCCAAACTTGCTTTGCACTTACGTAAACGTAATATATTTGGTATGAGCTGTGCTGCTAGGAATCTCCTCTGAATGTTCTTCATAGCTACTTCCCAAGAGCTTTCCCACCAACATCTTCTCATCTCCATCATAACCAACACAATTTTTCTGCACCTGTCACCATATAGGCACCACAATTTCACTACCCCACTATTGAAAGACAAACTTTACATTTCCCTTCCCAAAAAAACCCATCATCATCATCCCACACAAAAACAACGGACCTTATATTCGCGACAGTCCTTTTCCACCTGCCCTCCCTGCCCCATTAAAAACAAACTCCTCGTCCATAAAATCCCGGCACGGAGAAAGGGACCTCTGTCCTGTGCAACATAATAATATTTCAAGCGGAGCGTATATTATATAGAGAAAGGAAGGGAAAGAGGGAGCCTTAACTAAATCAAGCCTCTCGTTGAGGCGTGGTGTTGGGGTGGGACGCTGACAGACAGAGCACACGCGCGGACGGGGCTTAGCGGCTCCGGTGAGGCAACAAACCTCCCTTCCTTTTTGGCTATTTTCAATGAGGCAGCTGGGTGGTGGGAAGGTTCCTCAAAGAGTGCCCACGCCTTTTTTTTCATTGTAATAAGGTCAGAATTCGTTAAAATTTGAAACTCCTTTTGGTACATTGGGGCAGTCCACAAACCATTTACCCCAACCGTTCTAAGATAACAGAAAAACAATTTTATACATATATGCAATTAAAGGCCTTAATCAAACGTGCTTTAAGTATACTGTATTTGTAATATTAACAAGTATTACAATGAAACCTGTGTTTAATTACATGATCGCCTAGGCCTAGACCTTAAACCTGTCTAATAACGATAACGTCCTGTGGATAGGTCTTACATATTTTTGCCCCAGCAATGGCACACTATAAATATAATCTTGTACAGAAATTTTTTTAGGTTTCCACTGTATCGTTAATACTGTTAATACTGTCGACAAGTTAAATCGTATAACTAAATTAAATACCAATTATTAGTGCAAAAAGTCCTTACTCATGTTGGGGAATAATAACAAAAGGGGTAAATGCATGTAAAGTGCCCAAGTCCATCAACAAAAGGAACGATTTATAGAGAAGTGTAATTAAATCAAGCTTCTATCCAATTTTTTCAACGGCAGAAAATAAAGGATTTCAACAGTATCATTCACAATTACCCAAGTCACTAGCGAATAATTTGAAACTTACAGAAATAAACTCATTATCTTGAGAAACCACTTATAATTTTCTTATTAATCAAATTTCTACATACATGAAATTCTCTTCTAATTCCTACCTTTATTTTATACATGTAATTAGTAAAAACCATTAAATTCAAATGGATTTAAAAGAAAAAAGATTTTTTAGGGTATTAAACATCTTACTGTAAAAGTACTACCTTTTCTACTTTCTATACGTAATGATACTAACATACCCTTTAGTTAAATTTACTTATATTAAGGGAATAATTCACAAGTATAGTAACATTTAAAAAAAGAAAATATTTTGAAGTCTTATTACATGGATTCTTCGATTCTTCCCAGCAGTACAACAAAAATCCAATCTCGAAACAGCGATTTCACAAGCAAAAACATGGCGTAATACCTCTTCCCTCACTAAGTGCCTTGTAAACAGCTATTCCTCAAATCCATAACATTATCCCCCAATACACTACAATCCTCAATGAACAGAAACCAGATACCTTCATCATAAATCCCATCATCCAAATGCGAGATGTTCTGGCACAAAGAAAACTATCATCCTGCTAGCATCTCACATGAGATATTCTTTCAAGTGCATTCTCGCCGATAGAATGTTTTACTACAAGTGGACCTCTTGACAAGTATGAATCGTCTCCCTCCCCCTTTTCATGCATCAGGGTGCGAACATACTGTGAGCATACTTTTCTTCGTCACTTCCCGTAAAATGCGTTGAGTCATGGTTTAAGTCCACCGGCCTTAGGATTTTCTTTTAGATCAATTATGTTGAGGTCATAAACACCTTTATGTACACTGCTGTGCAAAAATTAAGGACGGAACGGTTTTTTCAACACAACACCTAGTAGAATTATTGTTCATCCATGAAAATCATACCAAAAGATGTTCAATGGGTGAGAATACAGGCCCCGAGAACAAATTTTCCCTATCAATATTTTAAGGGGGTAAATGGGCCCTCCATTGATAATGGAGTTCCATTACACATTTGGAGCTGTGACAGAAACGTCCATGTAAGAGGTATTTAACCGAGAAATTTAAGTTTTTTGCAATGAATATAACTATTCCTGAACTCGATGCATATTTTCAATTGTTTGTGCTGCCTTTAAATGGTAGTTTTTAGGTTTTATAGAGAAATATCGGTCTAATCATTTTTGACAAGTTTTAGCTTCTGGGTCCTTTTTGGTAAGTGGTATCTTCCCGCCAACCATGTTTTTAGTAGGTCTCACGTGTGTCTGATTGCGTTCAGGTCTGGGGACATGAAAAGTAACTTTATTCTTTCAATATCGTTACTTATGAAGAACTTTGAGATAGTCATATTGTGATTTTGTGCAGCTTTTTCACTAATAAAGAGAAATCATTGACCCGAGAGGTCTTCTAAAAGAAGTAAAAGGGAAATGAGAATACATGTACGCTAGTGCAGGTATCAGTAAAAATTTCTGTACTGTCTAAAGGGGTGTTGAAACGGCACAAAGAAATGCATTAGTTTCATAGAAAGGACATCTATTATTTAGGTTAAAAAAAGAAGTATTTTTAGTGTTTATGGAATTATGCATGTCTGAAAAGAAAGTTATATCTGTAAAAGTACCTCCATTATCTTAAAAATGATGTTTAAAGAGATCGAATTTTTTCTTTCAATTTTACTGTGCTTATGGACATTTCAACACATCCTATACTCAAAAGATATTTTCCCTGGTGTCTTCAATTGCATATCTGTATTCTCATGGCCCATTTGCTTCTTTTAGAAGACATTTTGGGTCAATAAGTTATTTTTATTAGTAAAAAAACCTCACAAAATCACAATTTGGCTTTCTCAAAGTTTTTCATAAGAAACAATATAGAAAGAATAAAGTTACTTTTCGGGTCCCCGGACCTAAACACAATCAGACACCTGTGAGACCTACTAAAAACATGGTTTACGGTCTGATACCACTTGCCAAAAATGACCCAGAGGCTAAAACTTGCCAAAAATGATGATTAGACCGATATCTCTCAAAAAAACCTAAAAACTACCATTTAAAGGCAGCACAAACGTTTAAAAATATGCATCGAGTTCAGGAATAGTCATATTCATTGCAAATAACTTAAATTTCTCGGTTAAATACCTCTTACACAGACGTTTCTGTCACAGCTCTAAATGTGTAATGGAACTCCATTATCAATGGAGGGCCCATTTGCCCCCTTAAAATATTGATAGGGAAAATTTATTCTCGGGCCCTGTATTCTCACCCATTGAACATCTTTTGGTATTTTTTTCATGGATGAACAATAATTCTACTAGGTGTTATGTTGAAAAAACAGTTCCGTCCTTATTTTTTGCACAGCAGTGTATATTGCCTTGGATTTTTAAAATTTAAAAAGGGGCAAGGATTTGTATTTATTTTTAAAATTATTATTATAAATCGCATTATATATAGAAGTTATATTTAGTTCAAATTTGTATGGGTATTACATTAAATTATATTTATATTTTACATTAAAAACTGTAAAATGGTTTAACATTTACGGAGAACTGTATCCCCATAGCCCCTTCCCTGTGGATTGACTTTTGTGTGTTTCTAAAGCTTTAATTAAAAAATCTCTGATGAGTAGGTATTTTAATAGCACTTATATCCATTTAAAAAGTTTGGAAACCCGAAGTAGTCGCTTTCAAATTTCATATTTCACGAATATAGGTTAGTTATTGTTCAACCCATTTCACTTTTTAATTTCACAGTTAGAGCAACTTGATAAAGAGCAATTTCTTTCAATACCAACGCTTGTTTTGATTTTAACATTTTAAACAGTTGTTTTAATTCTTAAATGATGATAATAAAGTAAGATTTGATAGAAATGTTAAATTTGTGTTTAATTTTAGTTCTAATCGTGTGACATAAAAATAAGGGTGGTCGCTAAAATGTAACAAAATAAAAATATGGGGGAGGGGTAAAAAATTTGGGTGACATAATTTGTGAATAGCCTGAACATTTCCCTAGTAGCACAGCTCATACCAAATATGTCAAGTTTACGTAACTGCAACTACTAGAAGTAAACGAAATTTGACAAAGTTTGCACTCTTAAAACGACAGTCTCAAAAATGAAAATGAGTAAAAATTACTCAAATCTGAGTACGTCACGATCTCCGATCCAAATTTACTCAAATTTGAAAATATGCATGTACTCATTTTTGAAAATGTGCAGATACTCGAAAATAAAGCATCATGTACCTACTCATTTTTTTCGTCCCCACGACATTCTTATAAAAAGGGTGCAATGTGTTACAGTTATGATGACTATATAGCCTCGTTACTATGACGTGGGAAGTAGACCAGTAAGTTGGGTGCGACGTCACAAAGTTGTGTTACACGTTATCACACCAACTTAATGCTATTTTCGATATATTGAAAATATTTCAATTTTCAAATTTTTACTAAAAATAAGCATAATTTGAGTGGTGACTATTAAATTGTTTGAAACTGAGTATGTCCTGGTGTTTCAAAATTGAAAGCATTGGGTTAATATTTGAACTAAAAACTTTCATACCAAAATGGTTGGTTGGTTGGTTGGTTTGGGCTTTATGGCTCAAGGTTCCTATATCGGAATTCCAATATGAGACCATCTATTTACTCAAATTTTAAATTGTCATTTCTCTCAGTGTGGACGAATCTTGTACATTTGTACATTTGTACTTGGGTTCTTTTCTCACTAGCCCCTTGTTAAAGAAATGTTGCCCACATCTGATTCATACCGCTTCCTAAAACAACTATGTAGTATAAGAAGCTAAATATTTTGAGGCCTCTCGAAGCCCTAATTTTAATAACCCGAGGTTTGATAAATCAATTTAATGGCCGGGTTGGAATGCTCCTTGAGGCTTAACGTTAAGTTCTCCAGTTATTCTGGAATGTTTTATCGTAGGCCATAGACCTTGCAATAGGCTAACATTTCCTCGTTGAATGTATCTATTTTCACAGGCAGTGATAAGATTTATAAAGCATCTCATTAGCTTTTTGAGCTTGACCGAATTAATTTAGAGAAATATTTTGAAATAAGGACTAGTAACGAGATTACACCGTTCGTAGTAAACTTAAGGGGTGTCAGGACCCTTAACTCTATGAAAAACGCGTCTGAAATGTTACTATTTAAAAATTCCATAACTCCATAAAATTCAACCAAAGTGAATGAAATTTTTTTATAAGTTTAGAGATAGTTCTAAATTATAATTTTATAGGTGAAAACAAAATTATTTAATTTATTTTATATATTGCATGCTTTGTAAATACTAAATTTCTTTTTCTTAACGAATGTGGGATCCACTTCAACGCAAACGTACAATCCAATTATCAAGTAAATACAATGCAAATAGTCTTAAATTACACCTAACATTCCCCTCCAGATGCTAAACACAATTTTTTTCTCAATTTGTGTTTTAATTTTTTTATAAAAATAAATAAAAATTAAAGTTGAAAGAAATTAAAATTTATCAATGAAATGTCTTTTTATTTGTGTTTAGCATCTGGAGGGGAATGTTAGGTGTAATGTAAGACTATTTGCATTGTATTTACTTGATAATTGGATTGTACGTTTGTGTTGAAGTGGATCCCACATTCGTTAAGAAAAAGAAATTTAGTATTTACAAAGCATGCCATATATATAAAATAAATTAAATAATTTTGTTTTCACCTACAAAGTTATAATTTAGAACTATCTCTAAACTTATAAAACAAATTTCATTCACTTTGGTTGAATTTTATATGAGTTATGGAGTTTTAAAAAGTAACATTTCAGACGCGTTTTTTCATAGAGTTAAGGGTCCTGACACCCCTTAATTTTATGAGCCCTAAGCAGGAAGTTAGTGATTAAAAGAATCTGCAAAGCATAATTGGTGAAGGTATCATTCAAATACGAGGTATATGTATTACACATTTTCTACTGACTGACAAATCTGCATAGAATGTCAAATGACTAAACTGTTTTATTTAAATATTTTTTCCTAAAATGTTGGGTATCCTTATAAAAAATCAGTCCCAACGAAACAGTTTACAATTAAAACTCAATTTATAGTCAAACTTTTTTATAAAGAGCACATAGTCTCACTAAGTAAGAATAATTTTTTATTAAGGGGTTATGAAAATTGTACTTTATTTAAAGGTTTTTAAAACTCACAATCATTCAACCACGATCGCCTACATTCCAATGCCTCCCTACTCTGAAAGTTAATCAAAAACATATAATATCTCTGAAACGAAATAATTTTTTCATAGAATAAGATATAATAGAGTGTATCCACACTCATTAAAACTGGGTTCTCGTGAAATCTGTGATAGCTGTAAGTGAGCTGGTGACTACACTTTAACGCAGCACTGCACAAATTTGGCTGTGTTGCCAGTCAAATTATGTCACTGGCCAGAAAATCACCTTGTTCTGATCTTGCAAAACAAATCAGTTTTATATTTTCTGTTCTTCATTGGTCTGCATCTATCTTTCACATAAATTTTGTCAAGCATTTCAATTTCTAGAATCTCCCAGTGCTTATCAGGCTCCAATTAATGGCGGAAGGACAGTTATGCTGTTCTGTGTCGTCCCTATCATCAATGATGAAAAACCCACTAAACTAAACTTCCGACTCACCTGCCGGCCTTGGTGACAATCATCTCCGTCCCTAGCTCGTTGAACTCGTCCCACAGCGTCTTCGTCTCGAGGGTGCCCCCGACGCTGACCAGCTTGGGATGCAGGGGCTTCTTGTCGTCCTCAGACGACGGGTCCGACTCTTTGTCACCGACGTCGCACTCCTCCGACAGGTACGACACGTAAGTGCTGCGGTAAGCGTCCGCGAGGCTGGGTCGCTCCTTGGCCGCCGACAGAAGACACGCTGCGGAGAAAACTTTCAGTAAATACTCACTACTTTAACAAATTAAAAACATAAATATTTTTTCTGCTAGCGGTTAAGTCGAAGGAGTTTTTATCTATATATTTTTTGCATACAATTATGTTTAATATTGCATCAATCATTAAGCTCAGGGCCTGACTTTTGAGAAACTACACTGTTAAAAAAATTCAACCTTTCACCACAAACGTGGTTCAAGCTGCAACCTAAAATTTGGTAACATGTTTCACAAAGTTTCGGTGCTTTCACTAGTTAAAGCCAGGCGCTGATCCAGCATGGCTCCAGGGGGTCACTTTGACCATCACCTTTACCTTTTGACAAAAAATGTCAAAATGTTGGGGATTTTATAAAAAGTAACAAGCAAGATCCCCTTGTGGTACGGCTAAGGGGGTATAGGGGTCCTCCCCCAGAAAATTATTTTGAAATTTGACTTGTAAAAGTAGGGTTTTAATTCATTTTGAAAACATTTTTGGGTCCAATAGGGGGGGCACTGTCCAGAGTGCCACCCCTCTGAATCTGCGCCACCATAAACTTGGTGAAACCTGTTACCAAACCTTAGGTTGCAGCTTTTTTTTCAACCACGTTTGTGGGTCAAAATAAAAAAAACACCCAACCTTTCACCACAAACTTGTAAAAGGTTATTGAACTGTTTTTTCAACAATGTAGGAGTTAATGTAGATCAAAATTATCTTATCTTTGTACTCGGGTAATCAACTAGTACTAAGTATTATTCAGTTATGGCAAGATGTCATAAGCTTGTCGAATTTGAAATTCAAAATTATCAAGGCAAAAAATATTCCCAGTATGATATGATAAAACACACAACCATTAAGTCTTTTTTTACCTGTGGTTACACAACTAAGGTTTTCTCTACATCGGGAGCCCGTTTATAAGGTTCAAGTGCAAATTCAGTTCTTTGGTTCAAAACTTTTCAGTTGTGCCCCTGCCCCCCCCCCAACATTTTAGGTCACGCTACGACTATGAACTAAGGTACTCCCGGTAATTCACAGAATGTTTAAGAACTTCCGCTATACAAATGATGGAATTAAAGAGAAACAAAAATAACTGCCCCGTATCAGCAGATATAGCCCCTTGAATTTGGTAAAATCAATGTCCGTCCATTCATTGTATTTTATGCACTTTTGTACTGTGCACAAAGTCAGAAATGTTATAAAGTTGTCGATTAAAGTTGTTCTTAAGATTTTTTTTCACCAGAAATTTCATAGAATAAGGGAATACGTCCATCAATTTTTTTCAACTTTAAAATATTTTTGAGCATACTTATTTTTTTTCAATGATTATTCTGTACTCTAAAAAGAGTCCTCAATTTCCAATATAAATTATTTGGTTGGATATACAATGAAAATTCCTTTACAGATTTTTTTCTTGATTTTCTCAAATCTTGGTTTTTGGACTCGTTTTCAAGGTGACGATTTAATTGGTAGTTTTTTATGTATTAGCCTGCTGCTAGTTTTTAAAAAGATTTAACCAAAAGGTGATTTAAAGCCGATTTTTGTTTTCTATACTGAACAAAAAGTGTTGAAAATGTATTCCGAAAAATATGAAAAGTTATTTATGTTTTAAATTACGTTACTTTTCTTTTAAATAATATGAATCAAAAGGCAACTGGGTAAAAAATGATCGTTAAAAGCATCACAGAGGATGAAGACCAACGCGCAAATTGGTGGCAAAAGGAAAAGGGATGCTCAAAAGCAGAGGGATATTCTCAAAATCAAAGGAACAACTGAAAAAGGTGATCAAGAGTTCAAATATACTCAAGATGCAAGAGTATTAAAAATAAAGATTATAGAGAAGTGTTCAAGATAAAAGGGATGAATGAAAGAAAATATACAGGAAGAGAGATAAAAAATGTTGAAGAGTAAAGAGATATGCTGTAGAAAATGGATTTTAAGAGCATCCTTGAATTTTGAAACATATTGACTCATTTTTAACTTTTAAAACTAAAATATTTCTAACAAACCGAGATTTTTAAAAATCTTCTTTAAAGTGAAAGAAAAAGAAATTCATGAATGTAATTATAATATCAATTCAGAAATTCATATCAATTTTATATTTGCCAAAAAAAAGAAGATTTTATAATTCTGGATTATATTTATTGATATACGTATATTCAAAATAACAACCATCTAGTTTTTTACTGTAAAAAGTAACTTTTTATTTTAACAACTAAAACAGATAAAAAGAAGGATAAGAATGCTTATAAACAGAAAGTTTGTAAGTGTAAGTTTTGATTTCTATCTTTCAATGATAGCTTGATCAATGATAGTGATGCAATGATATTTTTAAAGAATAAAGAATTTTAAGTTTCACACATATTTAATTTTAGTGAAAGTACTTAAAAGGATCTTAGTTAAGTTCAGCAAGGAAGCTTTATATGAAAAATATACGAATATCCTTTAAAATTTAAATAAAGATTATAGTATACTCTATTTTCAAATATGTAAATTTTAATTGCAACTTTTCTTCCATTGATTGAATGTTTAATTAAACTTTTTATTAAATTTATTTAAAATGTTAAGGTTTTACATTAGAGCAACAGAACACACATCATTTTTGAAAACAACTCTCTTCTGAAATTAAATAACTTTTTATCATAGAAAACATATTTTAAAATAATGAAAGGGAAACCATATAAGTAAACCAATTCTTCAAATGGAAATTAAGAATTGTTATAATGTAATATTCTATTTTAATACATGATTTTATGGTTCCATATATTTAACTTTCTCCTTTTTGTTTGTTTATTCTTTCCTTTTGTTTCTTCCAAATAACTGTGTTCATTGTCAGTGCATATGTGCAGTGTACGTATGTATTTCAATAAATTTCAATTTTTTAAAAAGACATCCTTTAAAATGTATCTTTATAAGTATTAGTTTTGTAATTTGTAATACCTTTTTATAACTAAGGAATAAAAATCACAATAAACACTGAATGGTTCATAATGTTTTATAGAAAAATATTATTTTTAATTATTTTATAATTAATTTATTTTTAAATTATTTTTCATCATAAGTCCCCAAAAGAAGTAACTGTAGTTATCAAGCTGACTATTACATAAAAAACATTTTTGTAAATCCATTACTTCTTTAACTTTATTACATATTGCAAAGTTTTTAACACTTTTGTAATTTCTCAATTTCATTTTTTACAAAATTTCATATTATAATATATAAGTTTTAATTAGATCCATTACTCTTTCTGTAACAACAGTTTTTCTTTCTAAACTAAGAAAGTATCACCCTTTTTTGTAATATTTCATGCCTTCAAAATACTTTATAAAATGTAAGATTAAAGATTATAAAGAAATGAAAACTGAAATAATTAATTGAAAGAGCCAAGATTTTTAAATCATAAAGTACATTCTTTTTAATGCTACATTTTACTTTTCAACCTTAAGTGTAAAAGATGTAGAATGTTCTTAACACATCATGGAGTCAAAAAAGAAAGGGAAAGTGAAATGTTAAGCCAAATTTAAAATAAAATAGTCGATAGTTCTCGAGTACCTCAACCAATGAAAATAAAAATTTTTAGTCTCTTTTAATGCAACATTTAAGCCTTCATTCAATCTGTTCAACTTAAAAAAACAACAAGAACTAATAAGAAAAACGTTTGTAAATGTCACTGTTCTACATCTTTTATTTTTCAACATTATAAATTAGTTTTAACTGAAGTAATTAAGCTTTAACAGTTGAAATTTCTAGTGGAATGTAGCAAAAAGGATTTTGAAAGTAACACTAGGAGAAGTAGTAAATAAAGAATTTGAATAACAAGTATTTTCAAAAGCAATGGGAATTTCCTTTTTGATCTTTATTCTTATAGGTGAAAAATGTTTTCTAATGTGAAGATATATCTTAAAATCAATGGTCAAAACTTTTTCTTCTTTTTAAGTTCCTTTCAATAACTTTAGTCAAGATCACTTTTAAGAGTATTATTAAAGTATAGCATGTTGTTTAGAAATTTTTCTACTAAATTTTGCTCCTTTAAAAATATCAAAAGAGAGCAGTAACTTAGGAATTTACAGCAGTATACGTCCAGTCAGTTATTCATAAATAACATTGTGAATGTAATTGGAACAAAAACTAAATAAGTGAAGGAGAAGCCTTTTCAAAATTAATACGTGTAAATAATAGATTTAACAAGGTGGTGTGGTAAAGATGCCAAGGTTGGCTGGATCGGAAAATGTAAAAAAACCCTTATTTGGGACCCATTTTTGGGTTTTTCAAGAAAAGTCAAGATTTTGGCAGTTTTAATATTGAAGAAAGACATTTAACGAAATAACATACCAAGAACTGCAGTTGAGTGAGTTTTTTTTTCAAAATTTTAACCAGGTTTTAATATTTAAGCGAATGTTTTTCAAATATCAGTGGGTTTTTTGCAATGGAATGGAGTTTTTCAAAATTTAAGACGCTTAAAGTTCAAACTAGATATAAAAATTAAAGAGGTTTATTTAAAATTTCAGTATTTTTGTTCAAAGTTAATTAGATTTCTTTTAAAATTGAATGGGTTTTTTCAAAGTTTAGGGTATTTTTTAAACTTTAATGTTTTTTTACACAAAATTTAAACAAGGTTACAAAAATTGAATGGTGTTTTTTCAATTTCAGTAATTTTTTTTCCAAGTTAAATAGGTTCTTTCATAACTCAGTTATGGCTTTTGCTTTATTGAATGGGTTTATTTTTCAAATTTAGGACGTGCAAACTTCAAACTAAATATACATAATTAAGGAGGATTTTTTAAATTTTAGTGTTTTTTTTAAAGTTAAATAGATTTCTTTTAATATTGAGTGTTTTTTTTTCAAAGTTTAGGTTATATTCTTAATTTTAGTAAGTTTTTTTCAGTTCAAGATTATTTTTACATTCTATCTCATAGCATTGATAAATGAACACTTTTATATAAAAATAACATTAACTTTGAAGAAAACTGGCAAACTTTGAAAAAAAAGCCACTTAACTATGGAAAAATTGACATTATTTATACAGAACACATTTAACATAGAAAGAAGTCACTAAAATTTGAAAAACCTACTTATTATAAAGGAAAAAACCACATAATTTTGAAAAAACTCAGTTTTTTTTCCGGGTTTATTGAAAAAAACCGAAAAACCCAACCCACTTGGTTTAAAAAAAAAACGGGTATTTACCAACCCAGTAGGAAGCTGTACACAATACTATCAAATTATGCAGATTTTTCTAATTTTTACATTTAATAAAGAAATCAGCAGCAAGAAACATGAAATTTTAGTCGAACAACGTTGTGTAAGTTAACTCAAACTCATAAAACCATATTTAAAAATTAGATTATAAAAAGTGTCACAAGGAGAACCTCCTTCACTCCACTGGATTTTCCACCATTGTTTATTTACATTAAAACCAATCACGTGACAAAATCTTCCGAGTGGGTTCCTGTTCTACAAACCAAAAAGATTTTTCTCACTTAAAAAAGATGTGCTAAACCAACCATCTCCATTGTAAACCATCAATCTATCGACAAATTGACACCATCCAAAGACCTTTTCCCCCCGTTAACGATCTTTTAACCAAAACAATCTTACCTTCCATGTCTTTCATCGTATTCCCCGTGAAACAGTTCGAAGGGACCGGAGCCGTCCAGTCGTAGCAACAATCCATGGGGCCCATGGGAGGGGGGCGCTGTGCCCCCATGGACATCATCTGAGGCATGTACTCGTTGTTGGACTCCGACATGAGGGAATCTATGCTGAAAGAATTGACGACGCCGCGACCAAACACTTCGCCGTTGTCATCCATTCTAGAGCAGATCCTCGAGGGCAATGTGGGCGGATGCTTCAAGCCCCGCCCTCCCACGACCGGCCCCGCCCAAGGGGCGTTGGTTTAGAGCCGCGATTGGATGGATTCCTCGCGTAATGTGCTTTTGCGGGAGATTGGTCCCTCTCGGCTCAGGTAAGAGATGCGGCGGATGAATAGGTGCGTCGTTTTTTGATTCGTCCAATGGGTTTGACTGGTGAATGGATGGAGTGATTTTTTTGAGTGGATGACGATTTGCGGAAGAATTTGTTGAAAATCGTGGAGATTGCTTCTCAGCGCTTTGGATCCGGGAAGCGTTAGAGATATTTGAAGGAGAGGTGAAAGGGAATGAAAACTTTGAGGGTGTGAGGACTTTTTTTTCTTATTCATTAAGCTGGAATGATGACAGCTCGTGTTAAATGCCTTATCTCCTTTGTAGAGTTCTTTAAAGCTGTTTCCTTCATCGGGTGTAATGTAGTATCTCTTTCAAGCGTTCGTGATACTTTTCTTAATAGGTTTATCATTCAAAAGAGAAATTGCAACAATAATGGAATTGATAAGTGATCCATTTATTCTTTAAAGTTTCCAAGTTTTCACCTGTTTAGTCTTATTGTGTTTAACGTTGCCAAATATTTAAAAGTTTAAGTAAATTATTTGTATTAATCGACCCGTTTGAAAGTCCATAGTTAATGGATCTTTCTTATTTAAAAAAAATGTTTTTTTTCTCATAAAAAATCTTAACAATAACAACTTACTGAATATGACAGGACTTGAGACCAAAAGTACGCGCCCTGAAAACGTTATAAATCACAAAAAATCCCAGCCTTTGTAGTAATTAGATTCTCTCCTCATGCCAGCTCTTTAAATATGATCCAAACAGGATCCATTCTTGAAAAATCAGTGTTATTTTCTAGGATTTTATATGACCCAATTTTCAGCTTCAAATATGTTTAAAGTTTTTAAAGGCTAAATTAAGCGTTTACTCACAAATTGTGGCCCATAACTCTTATGTGGTAAGAGTATTTTTAAAGAGTAAGATGCGTTATGATTCTCTTTACAAAATATTCAATTACGTTGTCTTGCGTATTGTTAGACGCCGATGCATTTAATGTAAAAAATTCCCTTGAATCAACCCTAAAATTCACTACAGTTAAATTCTAAATTAAGTAATTAAATTCTAATGAAAGGTTAAATTCTAACGAAATTCTGAAGGAAGTATACTTTACATTGGTTATTGATTTGAAAGTAATCATTTAGCTATATTTATTTACAAAATCTTTCAGATTCCTTCACATAAAAATTAGATGCTAATTCATTAGAACCATATTTTACCTGATAAATAAAATAAAGCAATTTTTAAAAATTCTGGTATGAACTTTGGATAGAGGAACTATATGCTTAATTCATGAAACTTCAAGATTCCACGAGTAACAAAATTCCATTGCTGTTAAGGTTAAGCAAACACTTAAAATAAACCATTGAAAGGGAAATAAGCCAAAATTAAATCGTAAACACTTTTTATGCTTTATCATTACGTGTTTTTACTTAGCGAAACCACAACTTAAAACTATTAACCAAAATAATCAAACAGCAGTTTAAAGTATAAATAGAACAAAGTTTGCATTTTTTCGCCACAAAAGAACAAAATTTCGGTTTTAAACCCTTATTGTTAAAGAGAAATTTTTTAGGAGGCAGCTGGTTATAACAACATGGTTGCAATGTTGCAAATAAACAGCTGATTTGCTCACTGTCGGGTTATTTACTAATTAAAAAAAATAAAGCAATTCTAAGAGAAGAAATGAACTCGGCTTCTTTGCTTTGGAGAGCATTTCTCAATACAGTCGAGTCCGCTTAATGTGATCGAAATTGTCCGAGACTAAATTGATAACATTATCCGATCGATAACAATAAGCGATCTAATATAAAAAACGCAGCAAACAGTGTAACTAGATTGTTTGCATTAAAATCGAATCATGTAATCATAATAAATGTATTCAAAACACAATTTTTAAACTAGGTAAAATTTTAAGGGGAAAATATGAGAGTAGTTCAATTAATAAAAGTAAAATAATCGCTTACTTTGTATTTTTATTTGTATAGAAAGGTCTTTAGGACTCTTTTTCCACCTCCATTATATCCTTCAACTCCAATAAACCACTTATTTATTTAACACAAGGTAAAATTCAAATCTCTTATCAGACATATGCAAAGCGTCGTTCTTGGTGGTTTCTTTAACCAATCACAAGCATGGATTCGGACCCCCCCATAACCGTTTTCTTTCAATGTATGCAAAATGCTTTCTTTATCTTACTCATACTGAGTTTCAAAAAAAAAAAAGCTCCAGATGCTCTCATGGGGCAGATGTTTACTTGTGAAAATTGACCTTCAAAATGAAACTCGAACTCAAAAGCGGTCGTTTTGAAGGGAAAATGGACAAATTTTGATAATATTAAGCGGAGTGATGATTCATAGTTGATCACATTAAACGATGTATTTTACATTAAATTATATAGGAATGATCGGGACCTGTTGATTTCGATAACATTAACCGATTGATAACATTAACCGTGATCACATTAAGCGGATTCGACTGTACATTAGGGTGTCCCTTAAAAATCGAAAGTCGGGGAAACTTTTGAGACACCCCCCAATTTTTTTCCTTTTGGTATTCTAAGAAAGTGTGCAAAATCTTAAATCGATCAGAAAATATTAACACGTGCCTCAAACGGCCTAAAGTTGGGAAATTTTGACAATTTTCTCATTTTTTCGAAAATTTTTAAAAATGCCTTAAAATATTATTTTGTCGAATAATAGGGCTTTAACACATCTAAATATTCATATTTGACCGTTTTTCATTCTTAGCTAGGCGAAATTACGCAGTTTTTAGCCTGGTCATCAATCGGAAAGTCATCAAATTTGCCCATTTTATACTGAGAATAGAGGATACAAAAGTCAGTGGGGAATGACTTATAACCACGAAATTCCAGAACAGGGTACCACTTTTAAACGATATTGATGTGTAGATAAATTATCTGGAGCTAAAATTAATTACTAGCATTATAATTACAGGCGCCATATTGGATTGCATTACCCCTAAAAAAGTTCTGGGATAAATGGTATATGGGCATGTTTGGTATTGGGAAATGCGTATTTGAGTTTTCTAATCTCAGTTAATACCAATAAAATCATTTAACCACTTTTTAAAGCTCTTTACTCAATTCGAATGGCCAGCATATCTTTTATTACCCCATAACTATAGATGATAAAATTATAAATGCACAATAAGGGCAAAAGAAATTATAAAAAAATATTGAAATACTATACTTCAGTATATACAGAAGTAATTGTATTGTTGAAAAGTTGAAGTTGATAGAAAATTAACCCGCTCTTCATAATGATTGGGCCTATTACAACCAGATTATAAGTCATTAACCATGTTTATAGATCTTGTATTTCATAATTTTATACATAAACATAAAAACTTTCTGCAATTCAGCAAATTCGTAACATGAAAAGCCGATTACAAACTGTTATTTGGTTCTTAGCTAGGAGAATTTTAAATACTAACTACAGTTTCTGTAACTCTTAAACTTCTCTTAGTATTTTTTCGCACTATGTAATTTTCATTTGGGATAGAATGGCCTAATATAGCCCTTGTCCCATAAAACCCCTCAGTTTTCATTGGTGAACGTTCTTGAAGAAGAAATTAGGTTTCAAGTTGATTTTTTGATAAATTTATTTATAAAATTAAAATATTTTAAACTCTCAGTATTTTTTAAGAGTCTAAAATGTCTAAAATTTTTCAGAGTGAAGTGTAGCTCTGACTTTAAAAAAGGACTGGTTTCAGCAACCATTGTCAATATTTAACATTCTCATCACAATATCAGTATCTAATCGGTTTTTCATGTTACAGGAATATTTTATGCTCTTATGTACTATAAAATCACGATAAAGCATAAAAAAGGCTTTAAACATATAGTAAATGGCTTATAATCTGGGTATAGTAGGCTCAATCATTATGAAGAGCGGGTCAATTTTCTATCAACTTCAACTTTTCAACAATACAATACTTCTGTATATACTGAAGTATAGTATTTCAATATTTTTTATAATTTCTCTTGCCCTTATTGTGCATTTAGAATTTTATCATCTATGGTTATGGGTAATAAAAGATATGCTGGCAATTCGAATTGAGTAAAGAGCTTTAAAAAGTGGTTAAATGATTTTATTGGTATTAACTGAGATTAGAAAACTCAAATACGCATTGCCCAATACCAAACATGCCCATATAAAATTTATCCCAGAACTTTTTTAGGGGTAATGCAATCCAATATGGCGCCTGTAATTACAATGCTAGTAATTAATTTTAGCTCCAGATAATTTATCTACACATCAATATCGTTTAAAAGTGGTACCTTGTTATGGAATTTCGTGGTTATTAGTCATTCCCCACTGACTTTTGTATCCTCTATTCTCAGTATAAAATGGCCAAATTTGATGACTTTCCGATTGATGACCAGGCTAAAAACTGGGTAATTTCGCCTAGCTAAGAATGAAAAACGGTCAAATATAAATATTTAGATGTGTTAAAGCCCTATTATTCGACAAAATAATATTTTAAGGCATTTTTAAAAATTTTTAAAAAAATGAGAAAATTGTCAAAATTTCTTAACTTTAGGCCGTTTGAGGCACGTGTTAATATTTTTTGATCGATTTTAGATTTTGCACACTTTCTTAGAATACCAAAAGGAAAAAAATTGGGGGGTGTCTCAAAAGTTTCCCCGACTTTCGATTTTTAAGGGACACCCTACTGTACATTTATTTAATGAAACAACAGTAGTTCTAATTATTGCAGTGTTTAATGTAGAAAAAATTAATAACCTTTTTAGAATGAATAAAATATTGATAAGAAATTTCATTTACACGCGAATTCTTCCCGGTACTCAAAATGGCTTTATTTATTAAAATCTCTGAATTCTAAAATTATTCTAAAAAATACACTTTTTATTAATAAAAAAAGAAGAACTACACGTTTGGTGTAAAAATCTTGCTGTGTAAAAGCTGAGTTGAGTTGTTGGTTTTTATACATATGTTGCGTAATTTAGAATAAATAACTATATTCTAAATTCTATAAATAAAAATTTAGGAAACCTTTTTTAAAAAAAACTCTAGCAAATAAAAAGGGATTCATTTATATTTCCTCCAGTTCATATCAAGTTAAATTTTAGGTTTTTTACGCATTTCTTGTTTCATTTATTTTTAATTTATTTTAAAACTTTTTATCGTTAATTGACAAGAAAAATAACCTTAACCTCAGATTATAGAGCTTAACAGAGGATTTATCTCCATAGACGCTAATAACAATTTTTTTTAACATGGGTTTTCCCATAAACACTTCAAGTACTTCGGACCGCCTCCTGTATTTCCACGTCACTCCTGCTACGTCTCTGTCATTCCCTCACTGAAGCTGTCACTCAAATCCAAATCGGAAGTGGAATGAAAAGAGAAGCACCGATGAAATGAGGAAGTTTCATATTTTTTAAATTTTCGATTTTGGGGTATATTAATACAATATAAGATGTGAAAAATCCAAATCTGCAATCCAAATTTTCCTCAAAAATTTATTTACTGAGATATAGAAGAAATAAAAGTTGAAAAAAGTCGTAAACAAATGATGCAATCGCAAACGCTCAAAAATCAAATTTGACGTCACTCGACACTAAACAAAAGACATTGTTGATGTTTATTCATTATTAAAATAAGAGGTCTTTATGACCTCTTGGATCTGGTCTAGTTTCATTAGACCAGATGGGGATTAGTCCCACTTAATAAAAAATATTTAATAATACATTTTCCATAAATATTTGAATTTTAAGGGGGAAAATCTTAAAATATAAGAATGTAATGTTTTAAAATTAATTATTTGATTTTATTTTGGTGTTTTCATTGCTGATTTAACTTTTAAATTGGCAATTATAGAGCTTTTCTTATTAAAAATATTTAATCCTGAGGTTTTCATATTTAAAATAGTGAGTCAAGCAGATCCACTCTAGCAGAGAAATGGAGAAATAAGCGTTTTAAGCCATAAAATCGTTTATTACTTGTAAATATTCGATTTTCGAACTTGGAAAACTTGGTAGTGATCGTCCTCGCCTCGAGATACGTCTATGTACCGAGTTTTGTCAACGCCGGCTGCATAGTTGAAGAGGAGATGCGAGTTGTAGTCGTTTTGACATGCCGAGTGACATCACGAATCTGAAATCGCTGTTTTTCCCGCCTTTTCCAGAGCGCAAACTTTAAACCGCAGTAAAAAAATAAATAATGATCAGAATTAAAAAATATCTCGGTTTTAGGGGTTTCTCGTAAGGTAGGATCGATTTAAAAAATAAAAAAAAATATGAAACTTCCTCATTACAGAAGATCTTTACAGAAGCCGCTTTACAGAAGATCCATATCCAATCAAGAATAAATTTCGCATTTTTCTTTCTCTGATTGGCTGCTAGTGAAATTAGTTATAATCTGCGAGCTTGAATTAAATTAAGTACCTAAAGAGGAAAACTGCCGTTTGGACCCTCTATTAGCTCTTTACTCTGTGACCTTAACCATAGCCAAATGTTTTTTATTAATAATTTATTGATAAATAATGTCCTTTGGCATATTTTTTTGTGATTATTAATTTCAATAGGAGATTGACATTTTAGCGATAGATTTAACAATAATTATAAATCAAATATCGAAACCCTTAACTTAGAGGTTTGGTTTGATTATTGTTTTATGGCGCATGAATCAATGTTGATCATAGTGCGCCTTATCTAGGAAGAACAAGATTTAAACGAAGAGAATGGGTTCCGAATTATTTCAAACACCCGAAGCTGGGACGCAGTAGAGTAAGTAATAAAGTTTCTTTATTTCGTGTTTAAATAATTTTTTGAGTTTTTTTAATTTAATGAAATCCAAACAGAATTTTACAATTTCTGTTTTGGTTCATGAACGGGCAAGCCCATTCCCGAATGGAGCAAACCATTTCGTTCATCTCTTTGAAGAATGCATTAGGATAATTTTTCGTCCCCATGTAATTTTATATTTTAGTCAAGTTTTATTTAATTTCATCCCTAACAAATCATTTAGAACCTACGTTCCTGGGTGAAAAACTGATAAATAAATATTATAATTGTACTTGGTCAAGAAGTTATTGAATTTTGGTATTATTACTAAAAATCATTCCAGGAGTTTTTATTATCTACACAGAACATTGTAGATTTCTAGAAAGAAAAAAGATTCATAGATTTTCCCATCTTGTGTGTGGGAGAGGATACTATAAAAAATAATGAGTTTAGTAGATGAAAAATTAACTTTTAACCTTTCAGACCTAGCCGCCCCAAATATCCCATTGGATTCAATGGTAATCTCGGGCGGCTTAGGACTGAAAGAGTTAATACTTTACAAAAGTTTTCAGTGGAAATTGGTTCCTAGGACAAAAAAACATAGCAACTGAATTTTTCATTGCCTTAAAAACCTGCATTGTTTTGGGGGTGAGATTCCTAAAGAACATTAATTAAATTAATAATTATTGCGATAAAAAGTAGGATTATATCATGTAAGAAATTATAAGAGCAGCGTTTCCACTTATCTAAATAAAAATCTGACTTTTTAAGGAAGATATGGGCCATTTTCTGAATCTTTCCAAAGGCCGCCAGGGCGAATTTTGCTAGTAGGCTGCCAAACTATATTAGTCTGACAAAAAAAGTTGTAATTAAGTAAAAGGTGTAAGAATTTTGTAGCTTCTTTTATCTTTAAATTTTTTGTGCGTAACATGTTCATGAGAAACCCATATTTCCGTTCTAGAAGCAAGATACAAAGAAAATTAGGGGAAATTTTAGGGTTTTTTCTAATTTTCCCCAAAATGCCATTCGAAATTTTGTATGCAAAGTTCATATTCGGAATCAGCACCCTCGAAAAATGAATTTTTTCCTAAAAAAAAACTGCCAAGTTACTGGACTATTTAGAAAAGTTATTTTTTAATCTAGCTTTCATTGAACCTTCCTGTTTACAAACCTTGCTTTTAAGACACATGCTTTGCATAACATGTTTACTCATATTCTCATATCCCTATCAATCCCAATTTTACACCTATATCTCGAATCGTATCCAAGAGGGGATATCACACAGAATCGAACATTTCCCCCATGGGTGCAGGCCACGTAACTCCTCTTTGCCCGGATTATGTATCGTCAGGCAGGGGAGTCGATCTTTGCTTCCTCCTCCTCCAACAGATCGGTTCTCCTCCATCACCACTGTTGTTCCAAACGGAAACACCGGGGGATGGTTTATGAATCTCGAATGTCTTCTTCTCCGAGATACATCGGCTCGGGGAGAGAATTATCACATTCTTCTTCTCTTCCCTCCCCCCTTGCTCGTCACCCTCGCCTCGTTGCCTTATCTGCAACCGCGGATTTGTGTACGCGCGTGGGTTTTCGAGGGGATTACGGGGTTCAAACACCTCTACCGGGAGGTCCGCATCTGCAGCAAAACAACGGAGTAGTAAGTATGGATAGAGATAAGATGGAGTACAGCTGCAGTTTAGATGCTCTTGTGCAACCCTTGTTAAGTGAAAACGTATGTTGTCGTAAAGATTGAAGTGTTAAATATTAAGTCGGTTGTTTATGCACTCGGACGCGGGGCCGTATCCAAGAGGGGGGGGGGGAATTAGAGTACCCCCCCCAAAAAAAATTGGTCAAAAACTTTTTGCTGTTCTTTCTTTCTTAACAAAGTTTGTGACTTGCAACAAGTCAAGAGGTCCCCTCCGAGTGTAACCCAAAGGGTTTCAAAATGAGTCAAACTCAAAACACTACTTTTATTGGGAAAAAATTCTAAAATTTTCTCTGCGGGAGGACACCAAACCCGCATTTTCTGTTTTTCTAGAAATATTTTGTAACTTTCAAGGAGTGGTAACCCAAAGGGTCTCAAATGAGTGAAAAAACTACTTCTAAGGGTAAAAATTGCAAAACTTTTCTCGCAGTATGGTGACCCTAGGTTGAAGTAAAAACTGAACTTTTCACCGGTTTTTTTATTAACCAAGCAGTATTTTACTGCACTCTTAAAACGACAGTCTCAAAACTGAGTAAAAAGTACTCAAACTGGCTCCGATCCAAATGTACTCAAATTTGAAAACATGAATATATACTCATTTCTGAAAATGTGCATACTGAAAAATGAAACATCTTGAGCTTAAACTCAAAAATGAGCTTATGATGTTTCATTTTTGAGTATGCATATTTTCAGAAATGAGTATATTCATGTTTTCAAATTTGAGTACATTAGGATGGGATCCAGTTTGAGTACTTTTTACTCAGTTTTGAGACTGTCGTTTAAAGAGTGTGGTCCTCCATACCTCCATTGTGGTAATTTCTGGTTTTCGTTATTGAAACTACGGAAAAAATACTGAACTTGCCTAAAAGCAAATTAATTATTTTTTTGCACGAGAATGGTATAAATATCGATTCCCATTGTAACTTTCATAGCACTAACAAAGGGAATACATTTATCCCCCCTCGAAACAATTGCATACTTCAATCAAGTTGATTTTTAACATTGTAAATAATTAACACCAAAGACTTTTTTACACACAAAAAAGAAACCTTAACCTCAGCAAATGAAAACCTATTTTAAGCTCTATGACTAAGAACCACCGTTGCAGGTCGTTCTCCTCCGAGTTTCTCCGAAAAAAAATTTCCGAGGAGGTACTTCGGGATTTGACTCTGACCCTCGCGTGAGTTATCATCGCGTCTTCACCAAAAAGTTCGGAAGGCCACCAATAAGGCACCCCCGCACTCACCTCCATAGTTTCGGAGAAAGACAGATTTACAGCGGAAGTTGAGATAATTTACTTTCTCTGTATACTTTGAGGTCAGTGCGGAAGTCCCTGAGCTATAGGAAAAGTGTTGAGTCATGAGTTGAGTTGGATATTTTAGAGTTAGGTCTAAGAGTCATTCATGAACATTAAAACATTATTCAAAACTTCATGTAAACCATTTAGTCATTATAAGTTATGTTTTTTTAAATTATGCATTTTTTGCTTAACTAGTTGCCACGCCAAGAACAAGAACGCCGTTTAATGAGTAACCGCAGTAACAATTTTAACCAAAATTAGCAAAATCATAAAGAAAACAGTCGAATTTAAAGCCTAAAGGAGTTTTGGCTCAAGTATCAAGGCTCTTTTATAATTATTAAAGTGTTTGGAAAGAAGTTGAATAAAATTTATCAGGATTTTTTGGTTTAGACCCGATTCGGGAGTTTCCAATTGAGGTGTTTGGTAATAAAATATTGGGTCTCGTTTTACACCTCACCGAATCCCACAACACCGAACGGTTACTTCGCGGAATCCCGCTTCGTCGAATGTGCCGTTTCGCTGACGGGACACTCCATTCGCTAGGAGGGCAGCGATGAGATCTTAATTATTAATTAGGATGATAAAACTTAACTCTTAAAACGAGTCTCAAAAATGAGTAAAAATTACTCAAATCTGAGTATGTCACTCACTCAAACAGGCTCTGATCCAAATTTACTCAAATTTGAAAACATGCATGCATGTATTTTTGAAAATGTGCAGATGCTCAAAAATAAAGCATCAGTTATGATGACCATATAGAGACGTTACTATGACGTAGGAAGTAAACCAGTAAGTTGAGTGGCGAAGTCACAACCTTGTGTTACACGTTATCACACCAACTTAAAAATAAGCATAATTTGAGTGATGACTATTAAATTGTTTGAAACTGAGTATGTCTGATGTTTCAAAATTGTAAGCATTGGGTCGTCATATTTGAACCGAAAGTTAGATAGATTTCAATTTTATATTTTCATAAAAAAATAATGTTGCCTCTTAAAAAATATCCCTTTTTAAGTAAACCTCATTCCATAAAAAATTTCATAGATTTACGAAAGCACTATTATGCATTTATATGCTAAAAATATGTGATTTGTGTGTGAATATCGCTCGTATATACAGGGTGTTTCAAAATTGCGTTGCACGGCTTTTATTTAGAACCAACGCCTCCTAGGGTCAAGGAAGTAAGGTCTATCCCTAGGTAAGTGAGCCTGGAGAATCCATTGAGATGACTTACAGCGCCCCTAACGTCGAAATAAAAAAGTTAAAAAATTAATTTAAAAACTAAAGGAGATAGAGCAAAAACCTCAGTGAGAGTATTGTTGCCAACGTCATGAAGAACTCACTGAAAAAAATTTGATCATAATATCTTGAATATTCGAGGAGATATTAGCATGTGAAAATAGCACTTTTTGAGGGGTCAAAAAAGAAAAAGTTCGCATATTTGCAAATTTTTCAGTGTTATTTTGTAGTTTTGTGTTTTTTTAGTTTGAAGAACACAAAATTTAATCGAAAAATCAAAAAAATTTGCAAATATGGGAACTTTTCCGTTTTTGACCCCTGAAAAAGTGCTATTTTCACATGCTAATATCTCTGCGAATATTCAAGATATTTTCATGAATTTTTTTTCAGTGAGTTCTTCATGACGTTGGCAACAATACTCTCACTTAGGTTTTTGCTCTATCTCTTTTAGTTTTTAAATTAATTTTTTTAATTTTTTAATTTCGCCGCTAGGGGCGCTGTAAGTCCTCTCAATGGATTCTCCAGGCTCACTTACCTAGGGGTAGACCTTACTTCCATGACCCTAGGAGGCGTTGGTTCCGATTAAAAGCCGTGCAACGCAATTTTGAAACACCCTGTATATTTCGATATAAACCCTCAATCCACCCCCACGGGAGAGGGATCAAAATACCCACATAGCACGAATTTTTGTGAAATAAACTATAGATAACCTCGTAACCCCGTCTGACATGTAATACAGCAGCAACAGTTAAAGAAACCAATAATTTTTACCCCATCATTTATCTTGGGTTCCCCTCCACTGTCTTCCCCCGAAGATAATCCCCGCAATTACCACACTCGACGTTCTCGAAAAACGCGTCGTCTTCCTCCCCCCTTTGCAATGGACTGTCATTTAAATATCCACGGCTTCCTCGTCTGTCTCCATGACAACAACGGATGGTGACGGATGACGTAGAGGTCGCTCAGCTGTGACCAATGTTGTCACCTTGCCTTCAGGACAGAATGAATGGGAAGGATGCTTCTGAAACACGATCGTCTGAAAACCCCCTCCCCAAGCCCACCCCTCGTCGTTCTGAATGTTTTTTTTTGTGGGATAGAAGATGAGAAGTTCTGCAATATTTGTTTCATAGTGGACCCCTTTTTAAAATATTACTAGAAATACGATAATGGGAGAGATGAAGACACAGGTGAACCAAGAGACTTGCTCTTTTTAAAATCAATGGGCAATACCATAATTTTTTGAAAACAGAAAAAATGCATTTTTCCAGTAAAAGAAATATATCTAAATCCAAAAATTCACATGAAAAGTTTCAAAAAAATAAAAATTCCAACAAACACGGCCCTCCATCCCGGAAAATGGAATAAATTAAAGCATTGGGAAATTTGACGATTTAACGCCCTTTTTTAAAGTCAAACTTTGAAATTAAATAAAAAAATAAATAATCATCGTAATTAAAAAATGTTTGCGCGTATATTCCGATCTAGGGTACCTCTATCGAATAAAAAATAAAAATAAATGGTGGTATTGCCCATTACAAAAAAAAACAGATAAAAAAAGTAAAAAAAAGATTTTTTAAAAAACGCTTTTATTGAAGTGTTCTAAAAGGTCAAAAATAATTAATTCGGTTTGACAAATAATTTATTGGGAGGTAGAAAATAACTTTTTGGTAAGTAAATAATAACTGATTTTCTAATCACTAAAAATAAAAGCGTGGGCGCTAGTAATTTATATATTTTTTTTAATTTAAATTTTTTTATTTTTTTTTTAATTTGTACAAATTCACCTGAAGGTATGGACCCGTATATGTAATTCAAGTTTAGTAACACTAACATCTATGCCGAACGAGGGTTCGAACCCCAGACGTACGGCTTTGCAGTCAGATGCTCTAACCACTAGGCCATTACGTCGGTATTTTTGTATAATTTTACATAGAACATAGAATAAACAAGTTAGAATAAATAGTGAATAAAGAATTACTAGCGCCCACGCTTTTATTTTTAGTGATTAGAAAATCAGTTATTATTTACTTACCAAAAAGTTATTTTCTACTTCCCAATAAATTATTTGTCAAACCGAATTAATTATTTTTGACCTTTTAGAACACTTCAATAAAAGCGTGTTTTAAAAAATCTTTTTTTTTACTTTTTTTATTTTCTACTTTTTAGTCATGGTATTTTTTTTAACAAAAACTCACAAGAAAAAATGTATTTGTTTCAACCATATTTAATCTGATGTTAGAATGGAATTTAAGTTTTCCACAATATGATGAACAATATGATGGTGATTTAACAATATGATGGTGAAATATAACACTTGCCGATAAAATCCGTCCATATCAAAAAGATTCACAAGAAAAAAAAAGAAAAAGCATCCCATTCAGGCTTTTCAGTAGTCCATAAATTATAAAAGTAGCATATTTTCTTCTCTCACGATTCCTCGGGATGGGCACCAATTTTCGGCGATTTCTCGCTCTTCTGGCGATTTCTTTCTCGCGGTTATTATCTTAAATCGCTAATTATCTTAATTGTTAATTGGAAGGTAAAAAATCACGTTTTGAAGATTAAATATTGTAGTTGTATACCTAGTATATTATCTTAAAGGTTTTGGGAGCCATTGGCTTCACGGAAGTGTCTCAAATATAAATTAAAAGGATAACTAAAAACACTCGTTAATTACCTAAATTACGGAGGTTTTGACTAGTTGATGATTGAATATTGCATTGTCATCGAGTTTCCACCACGGTGCAAAGTTTCAGAACTTTATATCATTTGGAAGTGCCTGAAATTTTATGTACAAGAATACGGAAAGAAAAAAGTGATTAATCGTCTATAACAGGTATGGGCAACCTTTTCGAATCTGAGGGCCGGATTCAATTATTATAATGACGTGGAGGGCCATAGAGTAGATAACCCAATATTTTTTAAAGTAAAAAATTAGTAGTTTTATTAAATATATTTATGAAGTTTAATACTAAAGCTAAAATTCAATCTGGACTTATACAATATATTGATTACATACAATAATTATAATGAAGTTACATTAATCTGGATTAGATTAACATTATATACAATAACTATAAAGTTAGTTACATTAATCTTGACTAAAATAATATCTTGATTTCATACAATAATTATAATTTTCAAGTTACATTAATATGAGCTAAAATAATATTCAGAGCTCATAGTAATGAAAAAATATTGCAGGACACACTTTTAACAAATGTCATTGCATGATACAGGAAAATTAATGGAGGAGGAATTAATGTTCAGGAGGACAGATTAACTTTAGCAGCATTGGGAAAGACAGAGAATGACTGCCAAGTTACTCTCTACTGCCAAGTTAGGGTGAAACAGGAGGGGAATATCAACCGTCGGCGATCGTCCGTCGTGAAGTAACAACGCTCCCACACTTATAGACGCATCCCAAGAACGAAATATAGTTGTATAGCACGTTTTAACTGCTAAAATTAAGTTTTTTTGGGGGGGGGAAGTTCTGTATCCCCTCTTTTGCTCTTGTTGACGAAAACCAGAGTGATTTTTGGTACAATTTTTAAAATGTTCCACGGGCCGGATCAAATGACGAGGCGGGCCGGATCCGGCCCGCGGGCCGTAGGTTGCCCATCGTTGGTCTATAATTATCGTAATTACTGGGCAATTCTCGTTTTGACTTTTGAATATGATGAAGTTATGCCTTATAAACAATTGTGCACGGTTTAGGGAGAATAGCCCCTTGGGAAAGGTCTCAAATTCTGGTTTTTCTGTTAATTAAAAATACTCGTTAATTAACTTAATCCTTTGGTTGTTTGACTAGAGAATGGTTGGATATTGGAGTATCATGAGGGTTACACCTATATGCAAAGTTTCGGGGCCCTAACATATCGGGAAGTGCCCGAAAATCGAGTTTTAAAATTCTTCCCGTATAACGCCGCCAAAAGCAAGTAGAATAAAAGCTTTTAAAAATACGCCGTTTGTTGCATCCTCCTGGGTGACTCATAAATTTTCGTACACAAGTTTTTCAAAAATTTTTAGAAAGATGGCGCACTACGACTAAAAATTGCAAACAAAAATAAAAAAAATTATAAAAATACAGCATTTGTTGCATCCGTAATTAAATTATTTAAATGTCATTAAATAAACAAATTAAAAGGACACAAAAAACGGCATATTTTTATCTCTTTTTGGTTTTTTGTTTTATTATTTTAAAATGGAGGCAAGACCCTGTATTTTGATAACAATATTGTTCTTTACTATTGAAAACGTAAGGTGCACATAAAGTATTTTAAAACACCTAACCATTTTATACATCGCTGTATAACTTACGGCAGTAGTTCCAAACCGGTGATCCGTAAAATCCAGTGAATTAAAATGAATCAAGGTGAAAATGACTCAAAATCAAACAGATGCTGTAAAGTAGAGTTGCTCAAGAGCTTAAGCGATCCTGGATGCTGAAGTGAAAAGGGATGTAAGAGCAAAGATATGCTGGAGCACAAGAGTCAGGAGAAATTATCTGCAATTATCTGCAACTAGGGAGGTTCCCAAACATGAGCTGTGAATAAAAAATAAGTAATCTGAGACATCGCTAAAAACGAACAGCAAAGAGGGGGAGACGCTATACTTCTAAATGAGAAAAAAGATGCTGAAGAGCAAAATGATTTTCAAGTAAAAAATATCTAAAACAAAAAATTTAAAGTATTAAAAAATATTTTAAACATAAAATATTTTAACGTGTAACGTGGTAAGAAAAACTATATTTTAGCAGCGTTTCCCAACCTTTTCACAATCACGGAACCCCTTGTGACAATGGTTAAGTTTGAAGGAACCACTAAGAAGGTTATCATATTTTAAGATTTTAATAAGAAAAACCTGTCAGTAACAAATGCCATTGGTATATAAAATAAAATATACCTGCCCGATAAAAAAATTAAATTACTAATAATTACTACCTACAAAATGCAACTCAACCTAAGAATGAAACATTATCAAAAGAAAATGTCAAAACTGAAACCCATAATTTTCAGAAATTTCCTTTTAAACCTTTAAAATTACAATATCAACAAAATTTCTACGGGGAGACGTAGTAAGTCCTCCCCAAGAAAACTTTTGAATTGTAGTAATGCCCAAAAGTATAATGGTACTTTTTGTGGGGTTAAATGGTATATCCCTATCTGGACCCATCATTGAATATTCATATTGCTTGCGGAACCCTCGAAAATGCTTCTCCGAACCCTGGTTTGGAAACGCTTAGGATTAGGTTATATCACTGTAAGTGGAAATAACTTATAATTTCTAATTAACTTATAATTTCTAATGCTTTCCAAATATTTGTGATGGTAAAGAAAATATGAAACTATGTTTAATTTTATCAATCATGTGCTCATAAATAATATTTTTCAGGCTTTTAAGAGGTATAAAAACTTTTATTAAATCTAACAGTTTACTAAATACGATTCCGTCATAAAACTTATCGAAAGAAAAATATATAAAATTAGGTGGCACTTTTTTCCTTGCGAAATTTCATTATTTTTTTTACCTTTAGATAAAGTTTGTTTTCAATTCATTTGTTAAAGATTTCTCTCAACAGGGAAAAACTCGGGGTGGAATTAGTAATGTATAAGATGTTACGGGCACAGTGATAAATTTCATTGATAAATGCCATTGAGTTTACCACATTGCCTTCCTCCACTTCGGGCATTATTAATAATGTCCGATTTATCACATTGCCCGCAACATAATATACCCCTGGAACTCAAAAACTTTCTTTTGGAACCCAGAAAACCTTTTAAAAATACCACATATCCCCCCAAAAAACAAAAATTTATATTCTCTAAAGAACTATCAGTCGCTACACTGACAATCTCTGCGTGACTCCTTATCGTAAGTTACTAAACCCCTGGAAGGGGCATACAACCCCGTCAGTATCCATGTTCCAAGAGAAGCATCTCTAGATTTTCCTTGTAACAAGAGTCAGTTCGTTACCATCTTCCTCTTCTAAAAGTATATACAAAAAAAGTGTGGGTGGGCTCCGTATAATACTTCACCTGTTACTCACCCCGCTGAGGCGACGAAAGGTTTGCTAGGGAGGCCGAAGCTGAAGACTGATGTTAACACTCTTGCTCCACAAGAGACAAATTTGTGAGTACTTCCTCCCCCTGTCAGACAACAGCCTGACCCATCACGACTTCCGTCCTAGGAATCGCTAATAATTTACCAACTCGAAGTTAGGTCTTCCTCCCTCTTATGAAAAATACCTGCACTGCAAATTCTGGAATTTTTTTGCTCAATAACTAACACTTTTGCTCAAAAGCGTTTCCATTAACATTCCCTCAAATGGACTATATCCGTCTGACGTCACATTTCCCCCATCATGTGACCTACTGAGCTTGCAATTGGTTACCACAGAGATAGTTTGTATGAATTTATGATTTGTAGTGATTTTTCCCGATCACGTGATTAATATGGGCGTGGCATGAATATAGTCCATTGTACAAAAGCGATTCAATCATGGAAAATTCTTAAAATCCCTTAAAGTTGTTCATGTGATTAAAAACATAAAAAATTTACATAAATTTCATGAAATACAACTATTAACAGATTTGGTTCAAAATCTTACAGAGCTAGTTCCCAACTTTTTAAGTTAATTCCATGTCATCAATTTACCTAAATATTAATTATAATTATGTTTTATTTAAGGAAATTAAGTTTTAAAAGAATAAAATAAAAACATAGTTCTCTAAATAATTCACTCAATATTCAAATTTTAAAGAAGTTGCAATTGTAAAATAATTTTCTACAATGTAATATATAATGTACTATATTTTATCCTAGGTTTAAAAAATATTTTTACAAGATCACATTGAAATTAAACTATTTAATTACTTATATATGTTACGGGAAAATTGATTGATTGGACATTATTAATAATGTTCTCGCAATATGATAAATTCAACGAAATTTATGAATGAAATTTATTACTTTGCCCGCTTCCACTCTGGGCATTATTAATAATGCCCAATGGATAACTGCAGTCAAAATTTTTTTTAATCTTAATGTGTTCAGAATGGCCTAAAACCTCCAAAAAATGTATTCATTTGCTTTTCAAAGCCCTAAATTTTAAGTTATTTTAAGGTACGTGCCTACGTTGAAAACGTCAATTTCGACCAAAACTAGTAATTTTTGTTTTTGATTTTATAATTTAGTACAGCTTTTAAGCTTTCCAAAACTATCTCACTTTTGATTCTATAGCAACTAGAAAAAAAGTTATAGCTAGTTAAAGAGAGAATGTCACATGCCGGTCATATGCAAAATGTCATTTCAAATGCGTTTTTCTCCGAACAGTTTTTCTAATAAATTTAGTCACGGTAAAAATGATTTCTCAAAGTCTATTGCTTGTATTGTTATGAAGTTTGGCATGAATGTTTTTGATAGAATTATCTAGGGAATGACCTATGGAAATCTTGTTAAGTTGATTCTAAGTGAGTGTAGGAGCTTGTTTATATAGGAAAGAAAGGAAAAAAAACTGAAAATTTAATGTATTCCTAATTAAAAGGCTGTAACTTCTATAAAAAATTTTATATCTAGCACTTCTTAGGTCATTCCCTAGATAATTGTCCTAAAATTATGTTACAGGTTAAAAAATCACTTTAAGTTAGCTAGATTTTTAATTATGATTTTTATCGTAAACTTAAAAAATGATCAAATTTAAGCTATTTTTATTAAATTTTATGAATTAGATTAATATTTTTTTAACTTTTATATTTAAATAACTGTTTTCTAATATAAATGCATCTAAAAAACTAGAAATATCAGTATATTTTACATTTTTAAAGAAAAAGTTCTCCAACGTAGGCACGTACCTTAAATTAAAAACAGCCTCTTTTGTGTCTGAACTGAAACAGCTTGTGACGAGAAATGTGCCTTGTTCCCGCTTGTTGCTACACTACCCTACAATAATTGACCGGACACCAGACAATTTGCATGAAACCCGACTGCATCTCAATTTTTTTACATTCCAATGCTTATACACGTGACCTGGTGAGGTTCTTTCTTTAGTTCTTCATGAAATTGTGATGATATTTCGAAAGGAAATAAACTTAGACTTAGAAAGAAGTGATGAAGCAAGTAGTCAATTTAGAAGCAAGTCTATTCGTTCAATTTCGGGAGAGTTATTAATGTTACAGCCAATTTTAGGGGTTGTAGAATGATTACGGGAGTTGGGACACTAATTGCACTTGTTGTTTGTCCCTCAAAAATGGCTTATTGGCATCAGCGTGCCATAAAGTGAGAAAATCATAAAAACCACGAAAAACCATTTCAAATCATCCAAAATGAGTTTAAACCGGCTTCAGGGGTTAGGTCCGCTACACTACTTTAATATCCATTGTTTTGTTGCCGCAAACAAACCAAGCATCACGCCATCCAACAAAGATGGCAGACTTGCTTGGCGTTTGCAACGTCGTAACTGGACTTAAAACAACCAGAAAGCTTTTAAGAAGCATCGAGTTTCACTCAACACTCCTCCAGTCGATTGGGCAAGCTTAAGTTTAAAAATGAGAAAGGCAGGTCTTTTTCTCGAGTGAATTGCACAAATTGTCAAATTCAGAGATGGTGTTATCTCGTTTGGCGGTGTTTTTCGTGAATCCCTTAACTTTTCTTATCGGTAAATTAAAAACTGATGGCCAGGATGAACATTTCGGACCGTTAGATTCTTCCCACCTACTGTCAATTTCATAAAATGGACAAATGTTACTTCCGGAAGGCAATGCTTCCTGCCATGTTTGAGCCATGTTTGAGCAGGGGGATCAATATATAGATGTGAAATTTTTTCTATGGCCCCTTCAGAGGCCCAAAACAAACCCTAGGAAACATTTTTCAGACAACATAACGCAACATTTAAGGAGTGGGGCACCACGGTCAAAATCTACAACTGAGATAGCAATGTTCTCAAGGCAGAAATGGACACCAATTTCCAAAACTGAATATCAAAATATTGTTGAGAATATGCCTAGAAAGGTCAATAATGATATTGCAGCACGTCAGCACGTAGAAGTCAATCACTTCAAATTAAATCATTTATTTTTTCAGTTGAAGCATCACACCTTGGTGTCCGGTCAATTATTGTAGGGTAGTGTATAATCCCGCTTTGAAACAATGAGCACTAGTTTTTTTACAGACTAGTGTATCGATGAAAACGCTGTTTCCCACATTTCCATTAGCACATGTGACGTCACATTGTTAGGAGCTTTCTGTATTAAAATATGTCATAATTACCTTAAAAAAAGTTTGTTGGAAAAGACAAGCGTATTTTTGGAATCAGGAGAGAATTTTTAATAAATTAAAATTGAATATTTAGAATTTTAAGAGATGCTGCTCCATGCTGAGAAGATCTCCATTAATCCCTTTGCCCGTAAAAAATATATATCATCAATTAAATTTAAACATTGAACAGTAATAGATGTACTCAATAGATGTAAACCCCTAGTACCTATAGGATAAAATAACATTGCAGATAAATTATGCATTTTTTTAAAGTTTGAGTTATTATTTATGTTTTAATTTTATTCTTTTATCTTCTAAAAAGTTTAATTTCCTTTGATTTGTGACATGTTTCAACTTTGGTAGAGATTCTTTTCAGAAGTTAAAAAGCCCGTGGTGTACCTAACAAAATATTTATTAATTTTTTTTAAATTTCTGTGAAAAAGGTGGTTACGATGTACATTAAATCAAAGAGATGAATCGCCAGGAGGAAGTAACAATCAGTCGGCAGCGAATTGGTCATGACCGGTTTCACCCATCGTCATTTACTGATCGGGGAGCAAATTCTGTATTTCTGTCTTTTGTTGATTTTTTTTCTGTCAAACATATTTATATAAATGTCCATATTTTAATGTTATGAGAGATCGTGTTTTTAAACGTAGTAGATTAATTACATCGGACTAAGCATTAGGGTGTCCCTTAAAATCGAAGGTCGGGGAAACTTTTGCTCCACCCCCCAATTTTTTCCCTTTTGGTACCCTAAGACTGTGTGCAAAATCTTAAATCGATCAGATAATATTAACACGTGCCCCAAACGGCCTAAAGTTTGAAAAATTTGACTTTTTTCCAATTTTTTTGAAAGTTTTTAAAAATATGTTTAAAAATCCGTTTCCGAAAAATAGGGCTCTAACACATTTAAACAATTATATTTGACCGTTTTTCATTACTAGTTAGGCCAAAATGCCCAGTTTGTAACCTAGTCATCACTCAGAAAATCATCAAATTTGTCCATTTTATACTGAGAATAGAAATACAAATAAATACAAATACAAATTTTGTCGACCAGCTACAGGCTCGAAGCCCAACAAGGCTGGTCCATGTTTTATTAATTCACCCATTCCCACTGACTGTCTAGTTTTAGCTTAAACACCCTTCGATTAGCTTATACACCCTTCGAATTTACTATATGTTCTGGCAATGCCTTCCATATATCTATTACCCTATTGAAGAAGTAGTATTTTCTTAAATCCCGATTGAAATGAGCCTTATTCAATTTGTACCCATAGCCCCTTGTTCTGTTATCCCTATTAAAGTCTAAACCTTCTGTATCCCCTTGCTTTTTACGAACTTGAAGAGCTGAATCAAATCCCCCTCCTTCTTCTTCTCTCCAGTGTATACATGTTGAGCCTACTCAAACGCTCATTGTAATCTAGGTGTGCCATTCCCTTAATTATTTTTGTAGCTCTATGCTGAACCCTTTCAATTACTTCTATATCCTTTCTCATATATGGAGCCCAGAATTGTACAGCATATTCTAGGTGAGGTCTTACCAAGCCCTTATATAATGGCAATATTATATTCTTATCCCTTGAAGTTACAGTCTTTTTGATATACCCCAATAACCTATTTGCCTTTTTACCCGCAGCAGAACATTGGTGACCCATTTTAAAGTCACTGTGTATTATCACCCCAAGATCCTTGACCGTATCTCCCTCCTTAACCCTTACTCCTTGCAGCCAGTACTCGGCTCCATTATTCTTATAACCCATATGCAGTACTTGACATTTCCCCAAATTGAATGACATACCCCATTTTACAGCCCATTCAGAAATCCTTTCAAGATCACCTTGTAAATTTTCAATTTGTGTCTTGGTATCCACTGTCCCCCATATTTTTAAATCATCTGCAAATATACTGATTCTATTCTTAATCCCCTGACCTATATCATCTATGAATATTATAAATAAAATTGGTCCCAAAACTGATCCCTGTGGAACCCCACTGAGTACCTCTGTCCACTGTGAATAGCTTCCTTTTACCTGCACTCTCTGTTTTCTACCCAATAACCAATTCTTAATCCAAACCAATGTTTTCCCCTGAATCCCTAGTCTTTCCAATTTATACAGTAGTGAGTACAGTAGCCTCATGAGGTACTTTATCGAAGGCTTTTTGAAAATCTATGTACATGATATCTACACTTCTCTTCTTATCCAGCTCCCCAGTTATATTCTCATAAAATTTTAATAGATTTGTAGAGCAGGATCTTCCCTTCCTAAACCCATACTGGTTATCAGAAAGCAATCCCCCTTCCTCCAAGTATAACATTATATGCCTTTTTAACAATGATTCGAATATTTTGCAAATTACTGAAGTTAAGCTTACTGGTCTATAGTTGCCCGGATCACTTTTTACTCCCTTTTTAAATATTGGTGTTATATTGGCCAACTTCCAATCTATTTGGTACCCAACCCGTGCTATAAGTAATATTGAACATCATTAGAATTACGTCCCCCAGTTCTTCTGCACATTCCACCAATACTCTCGGATAGATCTCATCCGGCCCAGGTGCTTTAGTTGGTTTTATATTTTTCTGCTGATGTACTATGTCTTCCCTGTTAAATTTGCAATCCCTGATTGTACCCCCAGCAAAGACTCCATTCCTATGATCATCTTTTAATTTATATTCTCCATTAAAGACCCCCAGGAAAAAGTTGTTTAACACATTTGCCATACCCTCCTCATCTTGAATTAATTCTCCTTCCCTCCCCTCTAACGGGCCCAGTGTAGTACTTAATTTATTTTTACCACCTGCATATGCAAAAAATTCTTTTGGATTTGTATTTATCTCCCTTGCCAGTTTTTCCTCCAAGGACAGCTTTTGCCTCCTACTCATGTTTTTAAATTCCTTCCTGGCTATCAGATATGCCTCCCTGTCTCTGTCCTTACCTGTGCTCTTATATACTTTGTAGGTTTTTTGTTTTGAATTTAAAGCTTTCTGGGTTTCCCTTGTAAACCACATAGGAAAAAGACAAAAACCGCAAAATTCCATGGCTAAACACCATTTTTAGACCATATTGATGTGGATATTAATTTTTGGAGCTCAAATTAATTATGGGTTGCTTAATTACAGACGCCATATTGGATTGCATTAAAACTAAAAAAAATTCTGGAAAAAAGGTATGGGCATGTTTGATATCGGGTAATGGGTGTTTGAGGTTTCTAAACTCAATTAAGACTAATAAAATTATCTTAGACAACTTTTTAAGCTCTTAATACGCAATTATAAGGCCTAGCAGATCTCCTAATAAAAGTGCAAACAATGGTTTCAGAACTATAGATATGGTAATAAATTCTAAACATATAAAACTGTCAAGAGAAATTCTGGAAACAAGTTAAAAATCAGACTCCATTGTGTCCCTAAGTATTTTATTCCGTAAGTTAGCTGAAAAGCTGAAGTTAATACAAGATTAACCCGCTCTTCAAATTAATTGAGTTATACTATCAGAAGTTAAGAAATTAACCCATGATTATAGAGACTGTTCTTCTATTTTATCATAACTTTATTCGTTAACATAAAAAAATACCTACCATTGAACAAATTAGAGTCATTAAAATCTAAGACACTTATATTGGCTATTTAACTATCATAAATATTATCAACAGTTTCTTAAAATCCTTCCTTCTGAAGAGTCTTTTTGTAAGTATGCTATTCTTCGCTCTGTAAGTTTCCTACCTCTACATTATCAAAGAAGGATCTGACATTTTAAAATAATTTAATTCCATAAACAATTTTCACGAAAAATTTACTTGAAACCTTAGTACTTCTTCCAGGACGTTTACTGATGAAAGGTTGACAGTGCGAAGAAAAACTAAGGGTAAAGTAGAAGAGTTATAAAAACTGTAGTTAATATTTAACATTCTTACAGTCATGAACAAAATAGCAGTGTTTAATTTTTTAACGACACAAATATGTTGAACTGCTGGTATTTTTTATGTTAATGTATAAAATAATGATAAAATAGAAGAACAGTCTCTATAAACATGGTTAATAGCTTACCTTCTGAGAGTATAACTCAATTATTATGAAGAGTGGGTTAATTTTGTATCAACTTCAGCTTTTCAATTAACAAATAAAATACTCGTGGACACACTGGAGTCTGTTTTTTAACTTGTTTCCATAATTTCTCTTGCCAGTTTCATGTGTTTAGAATTTATTACCATAACTATTGTTCTGAAAACATGGTTTGCACTTGTATTAGGAGATCTGCTGGAACTTATAATTGCGTATTAAGAGCTTAAAGATAATTTTATTAGTCTTAATTGAGTTTAGAAACCTCAAACACCCATTACCCGATATCAAACATGCCCATACCTTTTTTCCAGAATTTTTTTTTAATTTTAATGCAATCCAATATGGCGTCTGTAATTAAGCAACCCATAATTAATTTGAGCTCCAAAAAAATTTATATCCTCATCAATATGGTTTACAAATGGTGTTTAGCCATGGAATTTTGCGGTTTTAAGTCGTTTACCACTGCCTTTTGATTCTTCAATTCTCAGTATAAAATGGACAAATTTGATGATTTTCTGAGTGATGACTAGGTTACAAACTGGGCGTTTTGGCCTAACTAGTAATGAAAAACGGTCAAATATGATTGTTTAAATGTGTTAGAACCCTGTTATTGGGAAATGGATTTTTTAAACATATTTTTAAAAATTTTCAAAAAATTAGAAAAAATTCAAATTTTTCAAACTTTAGGCCGTTTGGGGAACGTGTTAATATTATCTGATCAATTTAAGATTTTGCACAGTCTTAGGGTACCAAATGGAAAAAAATTGGGGGGTGGAGCAAAAGTTTCCCTGACTTTTTGAAAAACCGCCCAAATAAGGGACACCCTACTAAGCATGAACGTGTATTTACGTGTCTTTGGATATATCCTTTCGTTTTTGAATTTCGTATTTAGGTTATCTGTTGGTGTCCTAATGTTTTCTTTTCCGAGTTTATTGAAGACAATTTCGATTGTTTTTATCTGAAACTCGTGTTTGTACATTAAGAAATTCTTCAGAATTGTTCAAATTCGTACAGGAATTTCTCTTTTGGAACTAACGGTTGTAAGAACTCGAGTTCTTTTTTCTTTCTTAGGTTATATTCACATGTATACATAATGATTAGAATCTATTTTGATCATCATTGAATGTCAGGTCTTTATCCGTTCTTTTAATTAATGTTTATTAATTAACTTTAATTAGTATTATTGTATCTTACGGTTATCATTGAATTTCCAATTGTTTCTTGGTATTTTACTTTAAAAGTAAAATGAAACCAATTTTCATTCCGTTTGTGGGTATTTCTAATGGTTTACATACCTGTTAGTTTAGACACAGAACTCGAGTTCTTCTTAGTTCCATTCATTTTAGTCATGAATTTACATTTGAATCCAATGTTGATTCGTGTATTAGAACTCGTGTTCTTAGTAGCTTCTCGTTAATGTGAGATTATCCAGAGTAATGAAACGGCATTATTTTCCCTGTGTGTGTCCTGGATATGTTTGAACGTTTCCCGTTTGGGCAAAACATATTTGGCGTTGTTTGGCGGTCGTTAGCTCTGTTTCTCGCGATTTGGCTGTTCTTTTGGCTGGTGTTAGGATACATTTGGGCTTAAATATGTTCCTCGTCCTCCTTGTCTAAGTGTATATACCATGGTTTCAGTGGCGCCCCCTAGTTATATAACCATTATTGTGTAATGTCTTGTTATGAAACAATGCCAAGGAGAGGATCTTGCTATTTCAAGGTCATAATTGATCTTAAAGTGGATGCCTCGTCCTCCTACCCCCCCCTGGCAATAGCCCCCCAATGGAAGAGATGACGTAGTTGATGAAGGTGGTGGGTGATGTCGTTTGCACCGTTAAAAAAAAGATTTGTATAGAAATGAGCTGAGGCTAGGAGTCTATAAGGCAGGATGTGACCTTAAGAGAGGAGTAGATAGTACAGTATAAAGACGAAGTCCAAGTCAGCTATTTTATTATCATTAAAAAGGTGTTGATGAGAGCCCTATTCCTCCTGAGAACAGCCATTGGCTCTATCTAGCCACTGTCAATTCTCTGGTGGAGGAATAGGCCATCACTTTGATTCCAAATATGCCCTTCATCAACTACGTCATCTCTCCCATGGGGGGGCTATTGCCAGGGGGGTAACCACCGCTTTAAGCCCAAATATCGTTACCACCACGCCAGAAACACGAATCTGCATTCGAAAATTGGCTCCATCCTAGAGATAGTTGTTAGTCGCCAAGTGAGCAGTAATCAGTCCAAAGTGAGCAGCAATCGGCAACCCAATTGACATGGTTGGCGGCCAATTACATCTTGATGCCACCGCGCTTATGATAAGAGTTGCGCGTTTACGATATCAAAAAAAAATCGAAATCATAAAATACTGGTGGTTCAATCCAGAGATTGTCTCATTTACTCATCTTCAATTTGATTGGTGTAAAGAATCACGTCGGCTTTCCAAGAAGAGTTTAATATTTGGTTTGAAGGGTTTGGTTTCGAATCCTTTAGGGAATGATCGCGCTTCAAGTATATTTCTATGAATTTTCAACTTTGTATTTTGTTTGCATTAAGTGAAGGATCGAAAATTTAAGAGTAAGGCGGTATTAACTTTAAAGACCACGACTTTGAATTGTTGGAATCGAGAAATTAACTCTATTCATGGACTTGTCGAAAACACATCAGAAACACCGGCAAGAAGAAAACACACCAAAAGGTAAAATTTTTTTGGCAGGAAAGCAGTGTAGCCAAACAGCGCCAACCCAACCAGCTTCTAGGCTTTCGCCTGCATTTCAAAAAAGATTCGTGTTTCTGGCGTGGTGGTAGCGATATGACCACATACGTCATCTCTCCCATGGGGGGGCTATTGCCAGGGGGGTAGGAGGACGAGGCAACCGCTTTAAGATCAATTATGACCTTGAAATAGCAAGATCCTCTCCTTGGCATTGTTTCATAACAAGACATTACACAATATAATTATATAACTAGGGGGCGCCACTGAAACCATGGTATATACACTTAGACAAGGAGGACGAGGAACATATTTAAGCCCAAATGTATCCTAACAGCCAAATGGCGAGAAACAGAGCTAACGACCGCCAAACAACGCCAAATATGTTTTGCCCAAACGGGAAACGTTCAAACATATCCAGGACACAGACACGGGAACATAATGCCGTTTCATTACTCTGGATAATCTAACATTAACGAGAAGCTACTAAGAACACGAGTTCTAATACACGAATCAACATTGGATTCAAATGTAAATTCATAACTAAAATGAATGTAACTAAGAAGAACTCGAGTTCTGTGTCTAAACTAACAGGTATGTAAACCATTAGAAATACCCACAAACGGAATGAAAATTGGTTTCATTTTACTTTTAAAGTAAAATACCAAGAAACAATTGGAAATTCAATAGGGGGGTTAGGGGATGTATACAAAAAATGACAGGTATATCAGGAGGAGCTTATTAAACGACAGAAGCTTATTGAGAATGAAAAGAAAGTAAGACACTTCTACTAAATACCTAAATTGAAATTTTTTTGTTATGACTTCTATGTGTTCTCATATAAGTAGACTGTTTTAGAACTACTTTTACTAGAGAGTTTTTTGTACTGTTTAATAAGAAACTTTCTTATCAGATAATTCAATTTCTTAGTTATCAGATAATTCAACCAGCTGTTTTTACTAGATCAATTGATGGGCAGAAAACTTTATGTATCTTATGTTATGGAAAGTATGTTGAGGAAAGTCAAACAAAATCGGGACCCAAGCTTTATTTTTTGAATATTAACATTATGTGTGATCAAAACCGTCAAATTTGGTGCTAAAACGATAAACCACTTCCTTATGAAGAAAATATAAGAATTAATTAATCACATAAATAAAAGCAATATAGAGAGAGGTTACAAAAGCACATATTTTAGATTAGTAAACAATCGGGAGGGGGGGACTGGATAGAATAATCAAAATAGCTAGTCAATTCGAAAAAAAAACATTGTTTATTATAAGAAAACTTGCATGGAAGGATATAATAAACTTCTAGAATTTCAATTTATATAAAGTTTTCATCAAATAAAAATTTAAATTACGGTCTAAGGGTAAAAC
Organism: Tetragnatha versicolor; assembly: GCA_024610705.1. Lineage (NCBI taxonomy): Eukaryota > Metazoa > Arthropoda > Arachnida > Araneae > Tetragnathidae > Tetragnatha > Tetragnatha versicolor. Next base: position 715,583 of record JANDEH010000050.1, on the reverse strand, counting down.
GTTTTAGGAACAAAATTACATGTTTGGTCTTGTTCATCATTTCATGTGCCCACCCTTTGCTGTGAAAGCAGTATCCAGATCTCCTTAAATTTAGAATGTTCACATACGCAATAGATACAAGCTTAATCCAATTCTACCCGTATCACGCTTTTGTCCGACCGTGCCCTTTTGAAGAAATTTCTCTAGATAAATATAGAATATATGAACTCTAGATAAATATAGAATAAATGATAATGTAGAATATATGATTATTATTTTAAAATAACAAATAAATAAACATCAGGTATCATACCCTGTATTTACCGAGAGTAAATCCTTAAATATTTAAGATTGGTGGCGTAGTATTGCAGATGCTAAAAAGGTTAGCTTAAAGGTTAAAGGGGTCATGAAACTTTAAAAAAATAATTACCTCTGCAAAATGGGTTAGTTTATACAACTTCTGTTTACTGGAAGTTGTCAGGGTTCATGCCTGGAAATAGTTCTAGCAGTTTTCGCTAGATATCACTCCAAATTCCTGTTTTGTACACCTACCCGGTTTTGTCCCGGTCTCCGAAACAAGAATAAACACAGAAAAAATGTGAACCAGTTTGCAATGTGCTTGTGCATCAGTGCATGTTATAGCCACAAGGAGTCACAAACTCATACAGTTAGCCAACTAGAAAGAAATAGATATTGGCGTGGAAGAAAAATAACAAAGATAAATTAAATGAAAATTAATTAACTAATTTACCCAAAAAAGTTAGTTTAATATATTATTTCAAATTAATCCACAAATCTCAGCACGATAACTTAATTTCGAATATTAATAATATTGAATTTTATTCGGCTGATTTTTTTTCTGTAAATTTCTCTTCTTGATCTTCCTGTGAACTCGAGAGGGTACTGGAAATCCACCCAGCGGTCTTTCCTGCTCGCGTGTGACGTCCTTTGGTTCTTCTTGATTTTCGATTTTTTTTTATTTGGGGACAAGTCCGTAGGTGGCTATCACGGGCATAAAATAATTCATGACTTACTAAATACTTTTAAGATTTATTAATTACTATAGGTCTGGGGGTTAAGCATTTACTAAAATTTCAGCTCTGAAATTGGTTTTTAAGTAATGAATGTAGGAATCGAACAATTTTGCTGGCTTTAATCCAATTTTCAAAAGTTATGTGTCAACTTTCACTAGAAATTCTACAATTTCCCATGCCTACTTATGACAACTCCTTATTCATACGCTAAAGAAGTTCTGAAATATTTATCTGGAAAATCCTGCTTACTATTTACTTTAAAATTTGAATTTTAGAATTATAAATTAATTTTATTAAACTGACATGATAGTTCGAAAAATTTTGTACATAATTTCATGTTTTAAAATTTTAAGGTATTCTAATTTTAAAATATGGCAAAACTTTGTTATTAGATTTATTAGGATTATTAGATTTTATGATTTTTTTCAATACGTGCAAAACTATTGAATGCTTCAAAATTTTAGGTTCTTGGAAAGGAAATTAAGGATCAATGAATGAATGCAATTGCGAAGAATTATTTCAGGCAACGTTTTACTGATAAATTTGTAATTTAATTGAAACAAATGGACAAACTGGACTTTTTATAGTTTTTTCTGGAATTTTAATTGTATCTATTTACTATAATAACACACGAAACATGGCCTGAGAAATTTATTTCAAACAAATTGGCAAAAATGTTATTGATAGTTAATAGTAAAATCAGTAACTATTGATAACAGCAGCATAAACAATAAAATATCTGTAGTTTGTGTCTAAGGAGCAAGCACTCTTAAAACAAAAACGTAGAATGTTTTCCTAAAAACCTTACTAGTTGCATGATTAATATCCTCTAATATTGGGATCAACTGGTGCTGATATTTCTTTTTGTAAGTAAGTGCCTTCCAATGAAACAAATTATGTATCTCGTAAAATATTTTCATACTCAAGTATGAAAAAATTAAAATTTCTTCACCCAAGGGGAAACTGTTCTCCTTCTGAATTCGGACGCGTTATAATTGTAACCGTTATAGGCATCCCGAGCGTTCCTTCGAGAGTGCTTCTTAATGGCCTTCATTTTAGCATTCTTGTTTTTCTTTAGGAACACGCAGGAGGCACTGAGGGCCATTTCCAGGAAATCGTATACAGCTACGAGCGATATGCCCAAGTACATTCCCATGTAGCCTCCAATGACGCTGAAGAGTTCCAAACTCTGAAATGAAACGAAAATTTGCATCCGTAAGTTATACTTTCTTCATTTTGATTAGGCGCCTGAAAAAATTTCCTTCCGCCACTACCGATAGGTAACCATATAGAAACTATCCCCGTCAAAGTGACGAAGAAGGCTTACTATTGGCTGTGCGAAAAGCGTAACTATGGTTACGCTTCTAGCGTGGTTGAAAGCACTATTTCTCAGGCGCCAGTTCTAAATGAACACAGTATAGTTGCATACTTTCAGTGCCTTATACACGGTGGTCAAAAAGTAGACACTTCTTATTTTTGTCTGAAGGGAGCAAGGAGAATAATCGAATTTTTTGCATGAGACACTAATAAAAATTTAGATTGGTAAAGTAATGGTACAGAACAGAATCTTTATCTATGGAATAAAGACCCTTTACTTCTCTAGGAACCTTTTCTGGCGATCCAAATTTATAAGGTCGATGTCCTTACACATCTGGTAGTTTCTCATGCAGAAGAAAACGAAGATAACTTTATTTCAAGGGAGGATAATTGCAGAAAACATTGTGCTATCTTAGTTATTGATTTTTTTATGAATGAAGAAATTGGAAGAACTTGCAGGTCAATCACATACTTGCGACATGAACCCAATAGAACATGTCTCGAATATGCTAGAGAAATGAATTGCTATCCTTCCTATACCTCCCAAACAAGGGCCCCTGTACCCCCTTAAACTAATGTTTAGGTAATTTGATTGCTGGCACATATTCCCACTCTGAGATGAATTTCATTGATAAGAAACAAAAACGTGAGACGAAATTCCTAAAAAATTAAAGTATCCTTAACACGTTCGCTGCCACTACTTTTATTAAAAACCGAGGGCAGTACTATCGTACGGTTATTTGATGTTTCGGATCGTCTGTGTACATTATATCTTTCTTGATACTTTTCCATTACCCAGAACTAACAAGTACTACCACTTCTTACTACTGGCAAGTTGGCATCTTTAGCGCGTTTTTGCGATGTGCCCTATTTCACCTTTCCTAAAATTGTCATCAGTAATTATTTCATTTCTTTTCAGCTACCATAAATTTAATGAAAATGAAAATGATAAATAAAATGATTCCTAAAATTTTATGACTTTGATAAAAAAACTATTATTTAAGAAATAAATTATTATCTTAGTAAAATTTGATTGAATTTTACTATGAGGCTACCAGACGGCTTGATTTACAATAATAAAGGTCTAAATCACAAGATTTTTACACCTGGACCTGTTATGTTGGCAATTTCTAACCACATGGGGACTGAATTGCGTTAGTGTGGTATTTAGATTGGATTGGATTGGATTGTGGGTATATACATTTTCCGGTTTGTGTGCTTGATCTCAAGGATCCGCTTATAAACCGTCGTCAAGTAAGACAGACTTAAACATAATTTTTACTGACCCAGAAGAGAGAAAGTACCCAGGGTGAGGCCGGAATCGAACCGACGACGGTACAGCTCTCTAGCTGCTAGCGTGGTGGGCAGCGAGTAAATGGAATTTAGAGTACCAAGCTCATAATCAGAGGTTAAAGGCTCGATTCTAGAAAAATATTATCTATATCATTCTGTGCCATCCGTACCACTGGTGAAATTAGGTAAAATACTTGAAGGGCACACAAGAAATTTAGGATGGGCTTTTAATGAGCGCTTTGTGCTTTGATTTTAGAAACGTTTCCCCCAGGACCTTGCCAAACACTTACCCAATTATGTGCTGATAGTTATTACCCCGCCGTGGAAATAAAAACAATTTTATGCCCATCATGCAGATCAGAATTTATTACAGGCCTTTATGATAGCGTAGCTGGTTTAATGAAAACACATAATCCTAGCTGTTAATTTCAGTATGAGTAAAATAAGCTCTAATTTCAATAAAACAGTATCATAAGAATAGTAATTGAATAAAATGTTATACCTATTTTAAATTAATTATAAAAAATAAAGATTTTTTTTAAAAATGCCGGAATCGAACGGTTTTGCTGGTTTTTAGTTCCATGTTAAAGCATAAATTACTAGATGGCATCGTATGAAACGAGATTTTTCAAATCGCAGAAATTAGGAAAAGTCACAAGTAAAATATCGCCAAAAGACACCAGCTTGGCAGTAGATAGAAGTTGTAGTACATGTTGCCTGCGTGAAATGGAAGAGTACGGATTAATACATTAAATACAGATGGTCCCAAATAGTGATAAAATTTTAAAGTTGACATCAGCGCTCTTTTCTCCAGGACGCGCCAGCGCGTCCTTGGCACTGAACGTGTTAATTCTTGGACACGAGATTACATTTTGACGGAAGAAACCATTCCTGGAATACCTTTTACAAATGGTTCTTAGAAAGGTCTTTGTAAAGATGCTTCTGTTTATATTTCTTTACCGTTATAAAAGCAATGTGTGCAATATTTTGAAGGTGAAATCGTTTTTTTATTGTCTACAAATGCACATATACTATAATTTATTACGCATTTTGGTGTATGGGTCTATGGCCTTTTGCTTATAAATATTTATTTATTTATTTTTAATTAAAAGTATTGATAGTAGATACTTTTTTCAGACACTTTTTTCTCAGAACGAGTTTTTCCAATTTCAATAAAAAAATTTAATTATTTCTTTTAACAACTGCATGGATTTAGCTTTTAAATGACCCTGAATTTATTAAAAATGCTTCAACCACTGCAAAGTTTTCATTTGCTTGTAAATATGTATAAAATTCACCAATATCCTTTAATTGTTTTGAGAAGTGTAGTTAAATATGTAACTAACCTTGTGCATACCTCATGCAGAATATGCTTCATACGACTAAATCCCCAAACTAAAAAAATCTTATCGAAATTTTGTGAAAAGTAAACAATACGAAAGGAAAAAAGAACTTCTTGTACATACTAAGATAAGACAGTAACCGAAGTTAAAATGCATCAATTAGAAAACCGTATGATGAATTTTTTTGCAAGTGCTATAGAGTTTTAAATTTGTTAAAATTTTTGATTTGGGGTGATATGAAAATATTTCTACTAAAAAAAGTGAAAAAGTTCAAGTTGGAGGTTTTTAAAGAAAAGATTTAAAGGTATGTGATATCATGAGAGAATCTACAATTTTGGAAAATGGGAACCAAGGAATCAGTGCTTTAATGCAGTGTAAATTTTCTGTAAACACCAAAAGCAATGTAAGTAATACTCACTTCAAATTTAGGGTTGTATGTCATATTTGTCACTTCGTATTCATCAAAATCCAACTCAATATTCACCGTTTGACATCTAGAAAGTGAATTTTACTTAAAGTCAATAAAATGGTTTGTTTTCTGGAATCAATATAGTACTAAATTTTAAATCTTGAGAAAGGATGAAGTAAAACTGAATTGAATCATCAGTTTCAAAAAATAAATGAGTCCAAAAACCAAGTTTTGTGAAAATTGAAAAAAACCCCTTATACATAAGTAATCTAGAATTTTTATTGTATAATCACCAAATATTTAGTAAAAATTTAGAACCCTATTTAGAATACAGCACAACCATTGAAAGAAATATAAGAAAATTCACAAATATTTTAAGTTGAAAAAAAATTGATATACTAATTCCTTTTTATTTTGAAATTGTCTTATGAAATTTAAGCTTAATAAAAGAGCAGGAAATAGAAAGGCTAAGACAAATAAAATTATAACTTTTTATGAAACAGGGTTATTGAGGCGGTTGAGTGTTGTGAGTGGACAAGTTAAAATCGAGATCGAATCGGTAAGTTAATGATTTTGTATGCTATTTGTATAATATTTGTAGTAATATTAGCTATTTCAATGCTCTGTTGCAGAAAAGTTCAATAAAATAAGCACTCAAACAGAAAATAAAATTTGGAATTTCAACATCAGAGGCTATAGAGAGAGAGGATAGAGGCATCAGAGGCTAGATAATCTTTAATGTTACAAAAAACACCCAAATCACACAAAAAGGGCATTAAAATAGCCAATATAAATACAAACAGCATAACTTACCGATTCGATCTCGATTTTAACTTGTCCACTCACAACACGCCCGCTCATAACACGACACCATTAAGGCAGTATCAATGGAATAGTTTAATATTAATAGAGTCAAACACACGAATGTTATGCATTAAATAATGAGCGCATGAGAATTGACTTACTCTCTTGCAAATACTCTTTCAAATGTGCAATTGTACTGAAAAACAACAGAAAGACTTTAGTTTTTCCCAACATGCCATGTTCATATAAAAACGGAACGGAATTATTTAAATAAACGCAACAAAAATTATAAATATGAAGACTATTTAAAGAATAAATAAATCAAACACAATGAGGAAGTTTCATATTTTTTTTTATTTTTTAAATCGATCCAACCTAACGAGAAAACCCTAAAACCGAGATATTTTTTAATTCTGATCATTATTTATTTTTTTATTGCGGCTTAAAGTTTGCGCTCTGGAAAAGGCGGGAAAAACAGCGATTTCAGATTCGTGATGTCACTCGGTATGTCAAAACGTCTACAACTCGCATCTCCTCCTAAACTACGCAGCCGGCGTAGACAAAACTCGGTATATAGACGTTTCTCGAGCAAGTTTTCCAAGTTCGAAAATCGAATATTTACAAGTAATTAACGATTTTATGGCTAAAAACGCTTATTTCTCCATTTCTCTACTAGAGTGGATCTGCTTGACTCACTATTTTAAGTATCAAAACCTCAGGATTAAATATTTTTATTAAGAAAAGCTCTATAATTGCCAATTTAAAAGTTAAATCAGCTATGAAAACACCAAAATAAATTCAAATAATTAATTTTAAAACATTACATTCTTATATTTTAAGATTAATTATTTATTAAGATTATATTTTAAGATTTAAATATATTTTATTAAGTGGGACTAATCCCCATCTGGTCGAGTGAAACTAGACCGAATCCATGAGGTCATAAAGACCTTTTATTTTAATAATGAATAAACATCAACAATGCCTTTTGTTTGGTGTCGAGTGACGTCAAATTTGATTTTTGAGCGTTTGCGATTGCATCATTTGTTTACGACTTTTTTCAACTTTTATTTCTTCTACATCTCAGTAAATAAATTTTTGAGGAAAATTTGGATTGCAGATTTGGATTTTTCACATCTTATATTGTATTATATAATTTCCAAAATCGAAAAATATGAAACTTCCTCATTATTGGTAAAAAGAAATATTTGAACATTGACTGTAAAAAGTTAAGTACCACTGACTCATTCACACTCATCACGAAATCTCCAAAACTACTGAACCCAGATGCTTGAAATTTGGCAGAGACGTTCTTCTCAGCCATTAGACGAGCACTAAGAAAGTATTTAAAAATCGAACTAATCCTTCCTTGTTTTTCGACGCTTTTTTACTCCGTTTTACCCCAAGGTATATAAACTAACAAGGTAGGCTCATAAGTGACGTCACCCAGGATATAAAATAACGGACCAATCAATGACGAGCATATCAGCCAATACAACGCCATTGCAATGCAACAGATCGTAGATACATCAGGATTAATTGGGTCGATATTATTGAAATTCATTATTTAGTTTGTTTTAAAACTTATGAATAAAATCACCCACTTATTTAAAAAAATTAGTATAAAAATATTAAAAAAGATAATTAAAGTGACAGACGATTTTAAGAATACTATTTCTGAATCTCAAATAAAAATAAACAAGCTGACTGGACTGTAAAAGGATCATTAAAGGTAAATGCACTAAAATTTTGAATAAATCCATTATTAAATTAAATTAATTAGTTCTTAGATTTTAGCTCATTGTTTTCCATATTTTCAAGTACTTGATTTATTAAGATACTGAATATTTTTTGTTTTAAAAATCTAAACTGCTTCGATACAATGGATATTCAAGTTTGACATAGCAGAACAGCGATATTAATTTTTATCATAACAAGAATGTTCTGAAAAGTTTTCATGATTGAATATTTGCTTAATATTTTGTTTTCTTTGTATCAGAAGCTGTTTTAATTACATTTATACAAGTTAGTAATTAAAATCAATAAGCAGAGAGATTGAAGCACATCGTTGTAGAGCTCAAGGTTCATATTTTTGATCGGCTATTATTGAGTTAAAATTATTGTTCTAATTCAAAACACTTGATAACCTATAAACATGTTCGTAATTGTGTCCAGTGTAAACTGTTATAAAAGTTTCTTTGGTCCTTATTTTAGGAAAAATCGCCAAAAATAAGCATTTTCCCATGCTGTGAATAGGGAATATATCCTGGGTGACGTCATTTTCAAAAGCCACGCCTTTTTCGCCGGAAGAGCATACCTTGTTAGTTTATATATACCTTGGTTTTACCCATTGAAATAGCATTGTGCATTGTTGAAATGCATAAATTGCAGCGTTTTACTTCTCCATCTTAAGAAGACGTTTTGCCTGTATTAAATATAATTTCTTCAATTTTATTATTTACAAAGGAATTTAAGACGAAAAATCTAAAAAATGCTAATAAAAAAAGACACATAAATTTGATAAAACTTAACAAAACCCGTGCAAGGACGGGTAAGTCAGCTATTTGTATTATAATAAATACTAGAGCAGCGGTTCTCAAACTGTGCTCCGCGGAGCCCTTAGGGCTCCGCCAAGCATTTCCAGGGGCTCCGCGAAGAAATTGGAAATAAAAACATTTTTTGATAATTTCTAATTTGCTTTTCTCTGAAATGTTATAAATAACTTTCTGTAAGGTGTTGGTAAGGTCTGCTGGTTTTTGCCTTTTTCAGGTCTTATTTGGTTTACCAAAGCAAGTTAAAACCCTGTTTTTAGGGTCAAACTTCCAAAACTTTTCTGGGGGAGGAACCCCCAGGATGGGACGGTTTTGCGCTGGCCGTTTGGGCGCCGTTCCCGTTTCGACACCAAATTTTTCTTCTAATTTTTAGAAGAATTATGAGAGTTCTATTTACTTTCATTTTATTTCTGCCGCTGAAGAAACGGCCGCTCCGAATAGTAGCACACCAAGGAAGGAACCCCATTCCCCCACCTCTCAAATTGATTACTCAGCACCTTTTTTTATAAAGTTCACCAAAACCAAGGGAAAACCTATTTTTAGTAGAATCAAATTTCCAACCCCTCTTAATAGCATTTGGAACTTAATTACACAAAACGTTTCTTATATTAAGTTCTTTAAGATGCAAATTCTGCCAAAAATGTATAAAAAGCTAACATTGATCCTATGGCATGGGAGGGGATAAGGAATGATTTTGGGCCCATGTGTAAATAAATTTCGATATGTACCTCTGACGTATGGTCTAACAGCCCCCCAAAACAGCTCTCGATTTCAAAAGAAGTAACTTTTAGGAAAACAAAATTTACAGATGTATAGATTTCCGTATGAATCCCTTTGTTCATGCATCTCCGGCATAATGATTAAAAAGTGATAGCTTTAATATTCAGAAATTTAAAATAAAGATTTACATTGTATCCAATGATAAAATATAATTGGTAAACAAAATATTCCATATATCCCGGGGTGTATATCAAAGGGGCGAGGGGGCCCTGCCTCTCCCCCGGAAAATCGGACTACGTATAACAAAACAAGTTAAAACCATGTTATTTAGGGTCAAATTTCCGAAATTCTTTTGGGGGAGGACCCCCAAAACCCCCTATTGTACTTGAAACTTTGTTATTGTCAATTTTTATAGTAGGTTCGTTAAAATTAAAATCCTACCTAAAAATGAATGTCCAAAATTTGGACAATGATGTACCTAAAACGAGTTAAAAAAACTTTTTTTAAGGATCACATTTCACAAAATCTTCTGGGGAGGAAGGACCCCCAGGTCCTTCTATTGTACTTGGATCTTAATTCGTCACAATTTTTCTTACAAATAAATTATATTACATGCAAATTAAACCTAAAAATGTTTTTAAAAGCTACGTTAAACTGTTAAATATGCATGGGAGGGGCTGAGGAATAATTTTGGACCCCCTCCCGAAATAAATTTCTATTATGCTTTTATTTCTAGAAGCAATGGGTTTTATGTAATTTGCTTTTATACCTTGAAAAATTTATTTCGGAAAAGGGCTCCGCGAATAATTTGTCTCTTGAAAAGGGCTCCGCGACATAAAAAGTTTGAGAACCCCTGTACTAGAGAAAACACTTAAGTATAAATAGAGGCTATCACTAATAAAAAAATTCAAACAAACCAAATACTTACGCCTTTTTGCTTCAGAATAAGTTCCTGAAAAATAACACATTTTTTATTTTTAGTAAATGTGATTTACAATATAATAACCAAAAAGGTATTAGAAATAACTAAATAACTTGGGAGAATATACAAAACGGTTTTTTTCTTAAGTCTTTCAATATGAAAAAAAAATAGGTTATTACACCTCATTACCACAGGAGCAGTTATTTCTTTCAACTTGGATATTACGATGAAATAACTTAAACAATCCCATAACGGGACGTTTCAACAATAACGTCACAAGCTAATGTTTAAATTTATTGATGTGACAGCAAATATCCCGCCGTGAGGAAAGGGTTACAGCAAAGCAAAAAGCAACTATATCGTTAATACGGAAAAAAGGAGGGAAGACGTTATACATAGGGGGTTTTCTAACTTCCTGTCGTGTGCTTTTTCGTGAACATGCTTAGTGAAAATAGCCATTTTGTTCCTTAGAATCTGTAGTTCACGAATCGCGATGGTGGACACTTCGGGTCTGCGACAGGGGATGGTGAGAGGCGCAGAAGTGGAAAATCGACCAGTTTCGATTTTGCGTTATTTGTAGTCCAAATGGTTCCTTTTATTTTTTAATTTGGTTAAAAGCCCCATAACACAAGAGAGGTGAAGGAGGAGTATAAGATCCTAGAGTTAGGAAAGAATACCCATGCCGGGACGGTAGAAGGATTAAGTCGAATGTACATATTTTATTACCTATTTTCTCTGAGGTTCGTGTTAATAGTCGCAAATAAACGTTAAGAAAGGTGTCATTCTTTTCCTTTCTTTCAGGCGAGAAATAATTGATGTGATAGAAATTTGGCAAAGCTCACTAAGGATGGGGAGAGGAACAGTAAAAAAACGTGAAAATACGCTATATCTCATAAAAAAAATTTTTGGCACCAAAAAAGGTTAATTGTCTTGTAAATTGGTACCAAAATTGGAGTAAATGCAAACATTCGATTTTCGAACGGCCTCTCAACAAAAATTTGGGGCTGAAGGGTGAGGACGAAAAGAAAACGAAATTCCTAATGTTAAAGTCGTTTAAAAACTTATTTTTCTCCATGAAGAAGCACACATTTCTGGCTAATTTTTCCCTTTATACACTTAAAAATACGAATAAGTTCTTATTGTAGATATCTGGGGCCTGCGATTAGGGAGGGGGAGAGGAGCAGAAAAAATATTCCAGTTTTTATACTCTTCGTCGGAGCGAAATTCAAAATTTTCTACTTTTAGTAGAGTCATATGAGGTGAAAATAAAGGAGACAGATGCTTGACATGTCGAACAGCCAGTTAGAAAAGAGTTCCTCCCATGAAAAGGTGAAATGGAAGGGTTAAGCGGAACATTAGGAGTCATTTGGGATGTTTTATGGCAAAATTGTGTCTATTTTAAGTGAAATAATGTAGAAATCTATTTGAGCAGGTTCTATGTACTCTGTAGAACTGGAAATGCGACAATAAGTAACTCTCATTCTCGACGAGGGATAATGATTGGGGCAGAAAAAAGTTAAAATTATACTTTACTGAGAAAAAGAGTAATTATCCTGTTTAAAAGGTTTTCAGGACTGAAATTTTTGATTGGGGTCACTCAAGGTGGCCTATTTTGAGAAGCATAACACTGTTCTACAAATTTGACCTTCAAAATTTTTTCCTTGATGAAAATAGTCAATTCTTATAGATTTTGGGTCGCTGAATACGAAAATCACCATTAAAATTCTCAATTGACTCAGGATTTTCGGGGAACAGCCCCTCCCCCTTTTTACGTTTTTCGACGACCTTATAACTTTAAACTCGATTTTCAGGGTCAAAAAGCATTATTTAAGTCTTCAAATTGCTCCCCAATTAACAAGAAATGTTCAAATTAATAAAATATGATAAATTTATAACAAATGGATAGGGTTAAGGGGTAATTACCCCCCTAAAAATACAAAAAAATAGCTAAAAATTATAGAGGTTTCTATACGCTATTTTTTCCTCTTATTTTTTACCCAAATCCCGTTTGAATGGGTCTTAACCCTTCCCCAAGGACCCAAATTTGATGACAATATGCAGCAATAATTTTTACTAAAGGCGGTTGAGGTGTTAGCCTCCCAGAAGTCCCCGCGGAAGAGTTCGGAAGACTTCCAGAATCGCGAAGGCGCTCGCGAGTTCAGGAATTAATATCGATGATTTTGAAAAGATTACAAATGATGTTTTTCTTATATTTTGGGTGTATCCTAAGTAGAAACTCTTCAGTTCTTTAAAAACTGACCGGTTTTCGGGAGTGAGGATTCCTTGTTTCAAGATGTTAATAGATGCACGGCTGTGGATAACAATTAGGGGGCATCCCCTTAAAAACTGAGGGTGATGGAAGAAAATGGGTGTCATATTTGAATTCAGCAGATCATTTTTCACAAGAATCAGCTGAAATTCAGTAAGTGGCTTCAAATTTTTTTTGTACAGCACAGTTAAACTCTAAGTGCGGCATTGAACCCTTCCGTGGGTGCTCTGGGGGCGCTCTCACCTCAACCGCTTTTAGAAAAAAATCATTGCTGCATATTGCCATCAAATTTGGGTCCTTGGAGAAGGGTTAGGACCCTTCAAACGGGAATTGCGTAAAAAATAAGAGGAAAAAATAGCGTATAAAAACCTCTATAATTTTTAGCTAATTTTTTGCATTCTTAGGGGGTTAACTACCCCTTAAACCTATCCATTTGTTATAAATTTATCCTATTTTATTAATTTGAACATTTCTTGTCCCCTGGGGGGGCAATTTGAAGATTAAAGCAATGCTTTTTGACCCTGAAAATCGAGTTCAAAGTTATAAAGTCGTTAAAAAACGTGAAAAGGGGGAGGGGCTGTTCCCCGAAAATCCTGAGTCAATTGAGAATTTTGATGGTGATTTTCGTATTCAGCGACCCAAAATCTATAAGAAATGACTATTTTCATCAAGGAAATTTTTTCAGTGTAGAACAGTGATAATTCATCTTTGGGGGTTGAAAGGATGAAATAGAATAAAAATTCGATTTTTTGACAAATGGCGTGAAATTTCTTGAAAGAGTGATAATAAACAAATCAATTTCTCTCTCCAACTCCCTAGAATGGGTAACCCGACAGTGGAAATTGGGAACCAAGACAAGGGTACGTGGTCGGCCCAGAAGAGTTCTATACAATCAATTTTAGTTTGTATAATTGTCTAAATAAGATAAAATATCCCTAAAATGAGAAAATTAATAGCAGACATGAAGAAGACCTATGTTAAAAATTGTTTCTCGGAGGGTTAGGAGGATAGAATATAGAATATTAAGGGGTATTACATTTTACTATTTTACTAAAAAGTGAGAATTTCTCGCAAAAAATGCATTAAAAGGATTCTACTGTTTTCCAATTTTACTTCATGGAATATGATACTTATAGGAGTAGTCTGTAATATGAGGTAGTGGAAGGTTTGTTGATAAAAAAACCCCTATATAATATTCTAATTCTTTGAGCAATAATTAAATATCTTAAATTTGTAAAAATTACAGGGTTTTTTTGCCTATATTTGGCTAACAAAATGGCTATTTTCACTAAGCATATTCACGAAAAAGCACACGGAGCCCATTTTTGTGAAGTTAGAAAACTGACTTAAGAAAGTTCCTTTAATCTGAAAATACTTGCAAACGGAAAGAGATAATGCAATCGACAGCAGCACCCCTAGTTTCAAATATGAAAGTTAAAAAATTAATTAAAAAAATAAAGGAGATAGAACAAAAACATTAACGAGAAAACGGTTAACAATATCATAATCTAGCTGTTACGACCCGGCAAAGCCGGGTCTTACAGCTAGGCTAGCCTTTTATGCGAGCTTCCCTCGTTACTACTTCAAGTTCCTATTAATTATACATTAAATAAGAAGTTTAACTTCTTTATCTTACCGCTGAAATATCACTAATTTATCATATTCAAATAAGTCACTCAATTTCGGCTGACCACCACCGAGCTGATTTGGGCAAATTTATTCTTAAATCAAATCTTACTACCCTTATATAAACTCATTTTAAATGGCATTCTCCCCAAACATTCCATTATTAAATTATTATTTGATTTTAATTTGCCTCATTATTTGAAGATAGTTTGTTATGGGGCGCCTACGGCGCCCACGTATTTAGGTCTAGCACGCCATCTTTGCTTTCTTTCTTTAGCTAAGCGACGTTTTTTTGAGGTAGGATCTTCATCATCACCCATGACAATGACTATGAGAAAGAAAAAAATGAATAGTAAAAATTGAGATGATTACTATTGAAAGCTGATTCTAAAAGTGAATAAGTTATATAAATCAGTTGAAAAATAAATAAAATTCAATTATTTACTTACTTAAGAAATAATTAATTTTTCGTTTCCGAAAGTAAATAAAGATTATTGCCAAAAAAAAATCAAAAAGCGCTTTTTATACGATTATTTATTAGATTTATTATTGTTGAATTAGAAACCAACTTCCCTAAAAGTAACTTTTTAACCTTTATTAAGTAAACCAACTTTCTTGAAAGATATTTAAAAGCTATTATATTATTTTAATTTTAATTACTTTTATTTATTTATTTTTCTGATTATTGCGAGATGGCATCATAGTGTGCGAGCGTTCCAGAATCAGTGAGTCAGTGAGTCAGTGAGTGACGTGGGCTTTTATATGAGAGATAGAGAAAAAAAATCGTAAAAATATCTTCACTACAGGAAATATTAGCAATTGAAAAAACCAGTTTTCAAAAAAGAAAAAAATCGCAAATTCGTAAGTTTTTGAATGTTCTTTAATGTTTTCCAAATTTGAATTAGAAAATCAAAGAAACTTGAAAATTTGCAAACCTTTTATTTTTTTTAGGCCTGAAAGAGTGCTTTCCCCCCATATTTCAAATATTGAAGATATTTTCATGATTTTTTTCGGAGTGTCTTTTATGATATTTGCAACACATTTCTCATTTAAGTTTTTACTCTACTTTATTTTATTTAGGTCTTTCCTTTCGCAAATATTTACAGGTTAAAGGGACTTTCTATATACCCAGTATAGTATGCCTTCTACCTTTCAAAAATTTTCTTAGCTATCTAGTAAAAAGGGTTTTAATCAGATTAAGTGTCAAGTTAAAAAGATATTTATATTGAGCACTCACCTCTTGACTGGTCATAAAATTGCTCGTGAATGTTCTAACTAAGTAAACAAACTTTTCTTCTATCGCCATTTGATAAGTCGCAGAGCTAAATATGATATAAATATTAATTAATATTTGTACTTGAAAAGTATCAATTACAAAACCCGGATATTACCCAAAACCTCCTGGTATATCCTCTCCCATTGACACTTTTGTAGCTAGTTTTATCATCTTTATTTTTTGCAGTTAACATTTTCAGGAGGAACTCATACTTTCCGTTCTACAAACAAAAAACCAAAAAATGAGATGAAATTTCTGTTTTTTTTTTTTCGTATTTTCACCAAATGCCATTCGAAATTTTGTATGCAAAGTTCAGATTTGGATTCAGCACCCTCGAAAAAATAAAACCGTTGAGAAAAAAACTTCAGTATTTTTTTCCTGAAACACCCTTTTTTTGACACCAAGTTACTGGACTATTATTGAATTTTGTGGTTTATGTAAATTAAACATACTTACTCGCACGGCTGATTGTAGAAATTTAAAAGGTTCGTACAGTTATCTCCAACTTTTTTAATTCCTAAAAATAATACATTTTTAAAGAGACTAATAAAAATGTTCTTATTTACAATAAAGGTAAATTGTGTTATATGGGGTCGCAAAGTGTCCCGAGATGAAAATTTTATAACGGGACCAAGGTTATGGATTACAGAGGTTATGGATAAGTGTTAAGTAATTTTATATCTGCCCAAACTCTGCATTTAAAGATTCTTAGATTAAAGAAAGATTAAGATTAGATTAAAGAGAGAATAGAAAGATTAAACGAAAGAGATCAGATCTTACTGGAGCAGTTTTTATCGCAGTATGGACATAGAGTTTTATTATGAGGAAAGTCGATGAAATACGGAACGCATTCCAACTCTTTTATAGAGGCATTCATTCGGCATTCCTGTATCATCATCTGAAAAAAAACAAGAAGAAAAAAAACGTTATTCGAAAAGTGGGATAATAAACTCGTGTCCAAAAATTAAGGGTAATTTGATTTTTGGAGAATGAAAAAAATATTTCTTCCTGCAATTGGTAATTTTGATGTATACGTAAGTCGAATAAAAAAACAAAACCAAGGTTACAATTGAAGAGCTAAAAAACACCCGAAAGAAAGACTGAGAAGGTATCATTTTTATAGCCTGGGTCATGCTTATTTGTGTTACTTTTAAAACTAATATCATACTAACACGCAGGTCAGTCAGTTTAATCGTCAGTTTAAAAAAGGGAATAAGTCCAAATAGTGACAAATTGACTTTTTGTGCTTAAAACAATCTCCCACCTCTGTTCTACACATGAGTGGAAAGAAGGGGGAAATAACTACCCCCCCATAAGCAGATATTGCCCCGTAAAGTTGCAAAATCGATGTCCATTCATTGTATTTTTTAATTTAATTTGGAATTAATGTTAATTTTGTCCTTCTTTTCTTATTATTTGTGCTGTAAAATAACCCTAAAAAATTTGCTATAAATTTTAAAGTGTTCTTAACTTTTTTATCCATGGAATGTTCGACTCCATTGATATTTACTTATTCCTTTTTTACTTAAATATTTTTGAATTTCGTTCGTCTTGGTCTTTATTTTTCTCACTTTTGTGCTGTGAACTCTAAGCAGAAACATAATTTAAGTGTCAACTAAGTGGTTTTTAAGATTTTTCTCCAGGTAAAATTTCATAAGGTTGTAAAAGGGAATAAGTCCACCAACTTTTTTCAATCGTAAAATATTTTTTAATCTACATCCTTACATTTTTTCGATGATAGCTCTCTTTTCTTATAGTCTGTTCATTTTGAACTGGCGCTTGAAAATATTTCCTTCCCCCAACACCGATCGATAACCATAGCAACTATCTTCGTCAAAGTGATGAAGAAGGCTTACTATTGGCTGCTCCAAGATAGTCAGTGGCGGCTCGATGGTAAAATTTTAAGGGGTGCTGCTCCAGCGGTACCAAGTTGGCAACGTATTTAAGCGATATAATGCCAAATAATATTTCACAAAAACGTGAAAAGTTGAGAACAATATAAAATTTCGATTTCACACTTAATAAGCATTCAAAAACTGTCACTTACCTATATTTGGCGGATTATTACGAATATGTGAAGAATCAAAGATGAAGTCTATTTCATTTAGTATCTCAAAAGCAAATGAAACTAAAATTAACATTTCGAATTCAATTTGTTCATTATAAAAAGAAATAAAAACTTGGCTGCAAAAAATTAAACATAAATCTTTATTGACTTGCCGAAACATCAGAAAAGATTTTGTTCTCTCTCTGTTAAATAGAAAAAAAGAAGCTATAAATAAAAAATTAAAACAGCGTTGGAGTGGTTGGAGTGAGAAAGCTAAAAAGCCTATGCGATTTATTAGTAGTAGAAATCGTTTATTTTTCTTCTTCCTTCAGTTTGTTTTTTACAGCTCTCTCAAGAGAAAAGGCTATCATTCTTTTGGTCGGGGCTGCTGAAAAGCAGCCCCTTTTCTACTAACAGATTCGCATGCTAAATTCTTGATATTTTGATTTGATATGATAGAGCTAGTGTTTTATACCACGATTGGTATATCTGTGGGGGCTGACCGACCCGGAAAGAAATCTGTTGTAGAGACGGCATAGCAGAGAATTTTTAATTGAAAAAGGATTATAAAGAACAAAGATTAAAGAAGAAATAGATGATTTTTAAATATTGTAAAGCAAATAAAAATTGGAATTTTGGGAAATTTTGGTTGGGGGTGCTACAGCCTCGCAGCCCCTATGGACGAGCCGCCACTGAAGATAGTAACTATGGTTACGCTTCTAGCGTGGTGGAAAGCACTATTTCTCAAGCGCCAATTCTAAATGAATAGAGTATAATAGGGTCCTGTATTTTCAGAAAAATTTGGTAGCTACACAACGTAAACTCCATTACTTATAGTTAGTTCCCCCCTTATTTTCTCAAAACTGAGTTTTTATACTTATTCCCTTTTTCAAACTGACGATTTAATTATTACCTATTATTGTTAAAGAGAACAAAATTAACATCACTCACCAGTTGATTTAGTGGACCTATTCCTCCTCTCGACAACCAATTCTTCGTGTAGTCAGTGCAATTGGTTTGATAAGGTGGGGGAAGCAAATGCTTTTCTTCCTGAAACCCCAACACTCTTTTCATATTACTTATATTTATTTCAATTTTCCGTAATAGATGGATGTGTTTCGCCCTCTTCTTTGGAGAGCATTCATTTCTCCCCTGAGGATACCCGAAGAAGAGAGCAAAACGTATAAACGGATTTAAAAAGGGGGCGAAACATATGTAGGTAACGTGAGAACGACACGACCATCTACATCCCGGAAAATTGAATAAATAGTAACTGTTCTAGTCGAGGAAGCACTTTTTATATTGTGTTTTAAGTTTATAACTACTATATTCTTTTGGGCCTTATATAAACACTAGGGTTGGATTTATTTTCAGTTTAAAAGCCTGTAGTGACAAATGATGAGGTATTGGTCTATATTTCAAAAATGACTTTATTTTTGAAAATTATAAAAAAAATTGCTCAATTAATAAGATTTTGCATAAGGCTATACTTTAGCAATACTTTACAGCACTAATTTTAGAACACATTTCAGGACAGCAACGTTTGTCAAGCATGTTAAAACACTATCACAAGACAACAAAGTGTTTAGGTGTTCTAACTAACAACACAAACTTAAATGTTGTTAATTTGAGGAAAAAAAGTTCTTAAATGCGTAGCTAGCCAGCGTTCGTAAGGGGGCATCCATAAATTACGTGAGGTGTTTTTTCCAAAATCTGGAGCCCCCTCCCCCCTTGGTGAGATTTAGTGAGAGTTTTCTTGACCCCCCCTCCCTCCCAAGTGAGATTTACCTACAACTTTGAAAAAAATTTTTCCAAAAATTATTTGCATTTTGTGCTTCATAGAACCTAATCAAGTTAAAAAAAGTTGACGTGAGATTTTAATCGACCCCCCTCCCCCCTTGGTGAGATTTGGTGAGATTTTTCCAAACCCCTCCCCCCCTTTTTTTGACCTCACGTAATTTATGGATGACCCCTGATGATAAAAACAAACAAGAAACAATGGGCAATACCAGCATTTTTGAAAACAGAAAAAAGGCATTGTTCTCAGTAAAAAGATACGGTTCTAAATTCAAAAATCGATAAAAATGTTTTTAAAAGAAATTAGTTAATTCAACATTTTTAAATAAAAATCGACAATCCCTTTGCACTTGTTTCGGATTGAATGCCGTCACATGCTGTTTTCGCACCTCTTTTTTAAACTCAAACTTTATAATTAAATTTAAAATTAAAGAATCATCGTATTTGAAAAAAAATTGCGCGTATATTCCTCTCTTGGATACCTCTATAGAATAACAGAAAAATAAAATAAAAATACTGGACTTGTCCCATTGAAGGGAGTATAGAAACCTTTTTCAGTTTGATGTGGTACTTCTTCCCTCCCATGAACCCTTGACCGGACACGTAGGGGCTAGCCGACAACTCTTGGGAGTGGATCGCCATCTGCACTGTGCTGCTAGTCAGATAATTGTACTTCGGACGTTGCACCACGTCGTCTGGATAGCTCAAGTTCCTGCTATTTGTGTCCATTATGAATTTCATTTGGATTCCTATGGGACAAAGGGTTTTCGGAGTTTTGAAGAAAAGGTTTGGAAGCCCTATGCTGAGAGCAATGGGGAATTCCCGTATTTTTTGAAAATTAAAATAAGCGAAACACGAAAAGTTAAAAAAACTTAATGCATTCAAAAATCGACAATAACTTTGAATACTCACTTTCAGATTTCTTTATTCTTTGCAGCTTTCTCTTTGGGTTACCCCATCGGGTATTCAGACTGAAACAGAAGTTTGGAGAATAAGTGTCGCTGTAGTAAGATCCAATCACCACATTTTCAGTGCTGAAATGAAAAGTCCTCTGTATATTATACAGTAGTAAAACCTAACTCTTGAGCAACCAACTTCCGTTCCGAGAAAAATCGCTCTCTAAAGAGGAGTGGTCGGTCAATCAGGAGTAAACTTAAAATCAGAAAGAGATAGCTTTAGAACTTAACTTAATTATTTTTTAAACTATTATAGGTATACACGTTGAAAGCTCTCGTGCCCAGCATTTCAATGTAGAGTCATTAAACATGCATCAATCTTTTAAAACAAATGTTTTTAAATTGTACTTGAATGGGTGGAATGAATTTATTGAAAGTTTATTGAACGAGAATACTGTACCTGACCGAAAATCACTGATTGAGGTTCCAGGTTTACAAATGTAGTCAAAACCAGATTTTAAAAATTTATATTTCTCCTTGTGTAAACCGTCCCCGAAACGCGTAATTTATTCGTAAAAACTTAACATCTTAATATTTGGTTATACACTATCCTACAGACAATTTGCAATACACCAGACAATTTGCATAAAATCCATTGTATGTTATTTTTTTACATTCCAATGCTTACACGTGACCCGGTGGGGCCCCTTCTTTAGTTCTGGGTGAAATTGTGATGATATTACGAAAGAAATAAACTTGGGGACTTGGAAATAATTGATGTAGCAAGTGATTACTTTAGAAGCAAGTCCATTCGTTCAATTTTGGGAGATTTATTAAAGCCACGGCCAATTTTCGGTGGTATAAAAGATTACTGCAGTTGGGACACTAATTGCACTTGTTGTTTGTCCCTTAAAATGACTTTATGGAATCAGCGAGTCCTAAAGTATGAAAATGAAAAACCATAAAAAACATTTCAAATAATCCAAAATGAGCTTAAACAGGCTGCAGGCTGCAGGGGTTATGTCCGCTGCAATACTTTGTAAAAAATAGATGCCGTCTTTAATAGTCCCAATAGTCATAATAGTCATAGTTTTGTTGCCGCACACAAGCCAAACATCACATCATCCAAAAAAGAAGGTAGACTTGCTTGTGGCATCTGCAACGTCTTAACTGGACCTAAAACGACTAGAAAGCTGTTTTATGAAGCGTCGAGTTACACAAAACAATCTCCCTGTCAATTGGGCAAGCATGAGTTTGAACAATTGACAAAGGAAAGTCTTTTTCTCGAATGCATTGCACCAATAGTCAAATTAAGAGATGGGGTTATCTCGTTTGGGGATATTTTTCGTGGAACCCTCCACTTCCGTTAATGGTATATTAAATACTGATGAAAATCGAATTCAAAGTCATTAAGTGAACGAAAAACGTAAAAAAGGGAGAGGGGCTGTTTCCTGAAAATGCTGAGTCAATTCAGAACCTTAATGATGATATTCGTGTTCAGCGAACCAAAATCCAGAAGAAATGACTCTTTTCATCTCTGTAAATAATTTGAAGTTAAAATTTGTTGAACAGTATAATACATAAGGTAAAAATGTAGAAAAGATAGCATGTTTCTTGATTTTAATACTAATGCATATTATTTCTTACCCTGCAGAATTTGTTAAAAACAATATAAGATAGCTCTAATAAGTGAAAATATTGACATTTGAATATGAATGCTTATTTAAAAAAATTATGCAAAATGTTAAATTTTACCCTTTTTTTGCCCATTTTTAAAAATTCTATGACATTGAGGGACCTCTAAATATTTTTTAAAATTTCAAAAAAAATTCATTGTGTTATATTCGCAGAAAGAACATTTTTTCAGGGATGCAGAAAATGTTTTTACTTCCAAGATTTCCCCCAATCAGTACAAAAATTTTCCCAAAATTTTAAAAAGTGATTAAGATCTACAAAAAGTCAGATTCATGTTTACAAGTAATGATTGGAAACGCAAAATGAAAGCGAACCTTAGATCTGTGAGGAAGGTGAAAATCACCACATAAATTTTGATGAATGTACTGAAATTGAGAGTTCCATATTATACTTTTCCACAAAATTTCCCCATATGGCTAAAATTTCCCCCTATCCTAGATCGCCGGATCGGACATATTCTGCGCATCCGTGCATTTTTGGGGGGTGATAGTTAACAATTTCAAAAGATGTTTTCTTGGGGGACACCCTAATGTCTAGAAAGGTAAATAATGAGATTTGCAGCACACAGTCACTTCCAAATAAATCATGTATTCTTTTTTTCAGTTGAAGCATCACACCTTGGTGCTGTGTCCATTACTGTAGGGCAGGGGTTCTCAAACTTTTTAACAACGCGACCCACTTTTTCGAAACAAAATCTAACGCGACCCACCGACTTCAGTTAATTATCAACAGAACTGATACAATTATCTCATACCCCCACATAATTTTAACTTCTCTGACTAGGGTGTGTGTTCACCAACTATTTATATATATATTTACAACAATAAATTATTACATACACGTATTAGAAGAGAAATTAACTTTTTAGAAAATTAAAAGTCAATATTTTTTAATTTGAGTGTATGAAATGGTTCAATCGTGTGCTAACAATGGTCCCCACAGTAAAAAGGGTGGTCTGGGGGTCCTCCCCCTGAGAAAATTTTAAAATTTGACCCTAAAAACATGGTTTTAACTTGTTTTTTTAGCAATATTCTTAAAATTTGCATTGCTCCCCCCCGGTGTGGATGAAGAGAAACACTGAATTTTTTTTTCAAATCTTATTTTAATAACCGACTAGATTTAGATTATCGGCACATTAAAGTGACACACATAGGACCTATATTTACATTAATTGCCTTTTCCATTCGACACCAAGTAGTGTAGTTTTTCCTCAAAATAATAGTTTTATAATTCAAAAGTCAATAACACGTTTGTAAAAGTTTTAAAAAGATACTTCATATTCAGAAAAATTAAAAATCTTCTCGCGACCCACCAAAAACTGACTGGCGACCCACCAGTGGGTCGCGACCCACAGTTTGAGAAACTCTGCTGTAGGGTAGTGTATTACGCCGTCAACCTGTCCGCTGAATCCAATAACAATGCTAAAGTCACCCAAAATGGTTTTAACGCCAATAATAGAAGCTGGGGATACATCAATGATGAGTGAGAGTTATGGCCTGATGCAGCTCCTCAAATCCCAGAGTAAAGAGCTTAACAGAGAGTCCAAGTGGCAGTTTACCTCTCTCGGAATGCAGCTGTCAATCGAAGAAGGTGAAATGGCGAAAGTGGGTGAGTGAAAGTGATATGGAACTTCTATCAAGCGGCCTTTTTAATTTCATGGGCACGGCACTGCTCTTTTCCCTCTACTGCCGATTTGAGTGACGGAAGAGAGAGGGAGATTGGCAGTGACGTAGCACAGGAGTGAGGTCGAGCTATAGGCTGTCTAGGAGCTAGGAGGCGTTGCAAACTTTGAAACGCTCGTCTATGGGAAAACCAATGCTTTTAAAAGTTGCCATTAGCGTCTATGGAGATGGACCCTCTCAGCCCTATAGGGTGGGTTGGGGTAAAATGGGTCTTGGGGTGAAATGGGTCAGTTTTAATTAACTCTTTATAAATCAAATTTAAATTGAATTATTTTCGCTCATTTTTTGTAGCATAATCTTTTATCTGTTGGCAACATTTTCCGACTGTCAAAAATTTAGATTCATAAATTTAAGAACTGAAAAAATATTTCATATGAACAGTAAATGGTGTTAATTGAATTCATAAAATCAAACATTTCCGGGATATAAGGCCGCGTTCTATTTTTATTCGTATCAAACGTTTCGTCCCTCTCTGTGGAGGACATCATCAGTGAATAAAAATAGAACGCGGCCTTATATCCCGGAAATGTTTGATTTTATGAATTCAATTGATAATTCCGGCCATGAAAGCCTTAGAGTTTACATAAGTAAATGGTGTTGTCCAAAAAACAGGGTTTACCAACTTCCAAATATCTGTATATTGTAATAAATTACAGCAGACTTTTGTTATATTTTTTCATAAAAGAAAGTCTGAGAGACATTTCAAGCCAATTAGCTTAGAAAAATATAAAATATTTTATCTTTTATAACAATATTTTGTACTTGGGGTAAAATGGGTCATAGTTAGGAGGCTTTCTGTATTAAGTAAAAACAATTTTTTTAACTTATTTCCTTCAAATATACATTGAACTGTCAAACAAGTTTATTTTTTTTCTCCAAATTCAGTATTTTAATTTTCAGTATTCAAATTACATTTGAACAATGTTCATTAGTTCACAATTTCATTAAAAGACAACTTAAAACAAATTTCTTCAGATAAAAACGGCTTAACCAATTGCCTTTTTTCTTATTTTTATGTATATTTAGTAATAAATATATTTTTGACATCTTTTTGCAATGAGACCCATTTTATCCCACTTTGGGGTAAAAAAGGTCATCATTTTGATGCTAAGTTTAACCAACTTATAACTAAAAAATATTTGATAAAATTAGATGAAAATGTTCTGTAGAATTGTAATGTCAAGATCCAATTGAAAGAAATCATTAAAAAGTAATAGTTTTGATGAAATAAAACTTAGAATGTGAAAGAGTACCTGAAAATTGACCCATTTTACCCCAACCCACCCTACTCTGTATCTGTTATGATGGCAACAGCAGAACTGTTTGAGTAACGCAGTGACGTTTCTGTTCTGCAGAACTTATCTCTCTAATGTGCAGTTATACCTGTGTGTATATACCTGTTATGATTTCCTTGATTATTCCAAGTAGCAAGCAGCTCTCTTATTATTTACTTTTACTTATGTCTGTTAAACTAATAAACCATGTTGATACTTTATGAAGTTATTATTTTGAGTCACGCATCGCAACAGTGTCCCCAAATGAACAGAATGCTTTGTTTCATTCAAAAAGAAATTGGCGGCGTTTTCAAATTCAGCAGAACGGTCGACGGCGTTACGTTACGTACGTTAAGAACCAAATATTTTTTTACTTACTCGCAGTCTCTCTCATTGGCTCCCCCAACAATTTTACAAATAAAGAAATCGTTTAGAGGAACTCTTAGTAGATCCAGAGCAGACTTGTTCAAATAGGCCGTCTTCATAAAAGAGAAGTATCTCACAGCCTAGTGGAAAAATAAGTACACTCTCAATAGATCCAAAATATCATAGAGAAACCGATAATAAGAAATTTCTAATATAAATTAAGTCCGTTACAGTTGGCTTCGTGATCTGAGCTAGTATGCTGCACATCTAAACCGAATCCAGATCGCTCGCTCATCAGCGTAGATGCCTTCCTAAATCAAACATACGTTCTCTAGCAATAAAAATAGGTTCTTGGAAATAATTAATAGTCCCTACTACTAGTAAATAATACAAAATTCTTACAAGTCCCCCAAAAGAAGCACAATTGTCACAGGAGTGAGTTCAACCCTCGCCTGCGGACAAGTCTCAAGAGAAAAATGCACAACCACGTGATGAACGTAATACCCAAGCTTTTTTCTTATCCCCTTATGTTGCATTTTTACCCTGACTTATCCGTTTTGAAGAACCAACGCCCGCAAAACATGTCCGGTGAAAGAGGAGAAATTACCCGGTATGCAACGTCCGCTGGTGCACCATATGAACTTGGACTACCTGGGGAGGCAACATGGTCTTTCAACCCTTTAAAAGCCATTTAGAGCCTCTTTCACTCAATACCCTGGTTTGTGGAGGCGGTAATGGAAAACTATGAAGAAAACACTCCTCACTGATTTTCTCGGCCCCTTAACATCTAGGAAGCCTGAATTTTTTAATCGATTCACATTAACACTAGGTGCAATCATAGAAATAAATTTGGCTTTGATATATCTTTTCCTTCTAGGTGTGACATTTTGGATGGCCAGCAGTGTATATTTTATTGCCACTTTGGAAGTTCTTTTTCTATTAATAATGCATGAAGGTGACTAATATGATTAAAATTGCTTTTTAAGACCCTTATTTGAGAGCTTTAAAAATTACCAACAAAAAAAATTTAATTTATTAAGTTTTTAAAAAATATGAAAATTACATATTTTTCTTTTCCATTTGAGGCCAATCCGGAGGCAAAAAGAGTAATTACAATGGAATAATATTTCACACATGTTAGTTTGAGACCATTTGACACCTTTTTCTTACTATGCCCGATAGAATTTGTAATTTTTTTTTCGCCATAGGAAAATGACCCACCCTTGAGTGATGATTCGAATTAAATTACACTAGTCAACAGTGGTTTCCTAAGAACAACCAAATTACTATTTTTGTTAATAATTCATATAGTTAATCAAATATCTGCTAGTAAAAAATGTTCCACCACGTCGTATTTTTGTGTAACAAAAATTTTCAATTTTCTGCTTTTTTACTTATTTTTGCGATCTAAGCACCATTTTTGTCCAATAGCAACCCTGTAATCCCATCCAATTAATTTATTTCTAGTATCCCAGTAGTATGTAGATGTAGATATTATTTTAAAGTATGGCTATGTTTTTGTAGTGCAGTTCATTTCGAAAATTGACGAGTTTTCAGTATAGATTCTGCACATTTATGCACAACACGCTTTGCTAAATTTGGGTATACGGTTTTAATTACAATTTAACGGTAATATTAAACAGAGAAAGTCGGAAAAGGTTTTTTCCATTGATTTGGGTCCAAATAGGTAACTAAAATGAAATCTGGGCTCCTCACGTGTGTTGCAGAAGTTAGAATGTTGATAATTTTAAGTGCGTAAGAGTCAACAATTGTTCTATGCAAATTATTATCGCTGTAGTATGGGGAGGACATTCAAATTTTCTTGATTATTTGATATCAATGACAAATACAAAAAAAATCATTTAAAAAAGTATTTAAAAGGACTTTTTTTTGCCATTAAGTGAAGGCAAATTCAAAGTCAGTATGAACCTCTGATTATTGAATTGAATTGAGTTGAGTTGGTATGTGTGCTTTGCTGCAGGTATCAACCCGGCTTCGACACTATTGTTCCTATGTTATGTTTTTTTTTACGTTTTAATGGAATCGACCGTAATCAGGAATTTTTCTAGAGCTTTTTGTTTCTTGTAGTTGTTTGATTTGTAGTCCAAAAATAGTTCTTCTGTTAATGGATCTGGGGCAGTAGCTTCTAGCAGCTCCATTCTAGCCGCATTATAGACAGGACAGTGGCACAGAATATGCTTCCGATCTTCCACCTCTCCACAAATACAATTGGGAGAGTTGATTATGTTAAAGCGGTATAAGAGATTATTGGTTATCAACATGTTTGTTCTGTATCGTGCTAGTAGTACATCTCCTTTCCTGCTTGATGAGAGTTTTCTAATTTGTGGGGTCAGGTCATTTAGGTAATGGAAGTCTTGAAAGTATTTTGTGATCCTCCACTGAGCAGACAAGCTCAATTTTGTCTGCTATTTCTATTGCTTGGTTTAGGTATTTTTGGAGTTCGGTTATGACGGTGTGACTCTTTGGATTAATGGAGCTTAGGGCCTGTAAGACACTTTTGCTGTCGGTGATTATTATGTAGTGATTCTTGGTGGTGATAAACTCTGTGGTTGAGTATTTAATTGCCAGGGCTTCGGCTGTAAAGATGGAGTTCGAGTTAGGGATACGTCCTACTCTTCCTTTTTTCGAAGAGTCATTCCAAATGGCCCAGGAGGTAAACTGAGCGGTTTTGGATCCATCCGTCGCTAGTAGTATACTATTTGTGTGTTGGCAGGTTTTCTCTAAAATCTTCAAATAGTTGTCTTATGGTCGTGTCTGGAAGATCTCTATCTTGAAATGGGAAGGAGTTCCAGAAGATGGTTATCCTAGGGTTTTTCCACGGATGAGAGGGATATGTGTATTTAATAATATGGGAGTTAGAGAACCTGTACATGGACATTAGGTTTTCTAATATTTTTCCGTAAAGAGGTGAGTTTTCGAGGACTTGATCCTGTAATAATAGGGGGGACAAATTGTCCAATACTAGTTGGCGTAGGATGAATTTATTTCTGAGAAGGTTATGTCTCGTACGAAGTGACACTGTGATTGCTTCCTTTCTTAGAAGCGGTAGTGGCGTGAATTTTGGTAGGCCGGTGGCTGTTCTGATAGCTGAGTTATAGATGATTTCTAATTTTCTTCTTGTAGTTTCAGGGGCAAAGGATGTAACTTGTACTCCAAAGTCTAACAGGCTTCTTATAGTAGCATTCACGATTTGCAGCAGGTGATGAGATTTCACCCCCCATGATTTGCCAGCAATGACTTTAATTGCGTTCATCCTCCTTGCGCATTTCTTTTTGATATATGATACATGATGGTTAAAGTTACAGTTCTTCTCAAAGAAGATACCAAGGATCTTGATTTTTTCCGTCCAAATTATGTTTGCACTGTTCAGCGAAAAGGTAAAAGTTGGAATATTTCTTTTCCTTGACATGTTGATTGCTTGGCACTTGTCCTGGCTAATAGATAGATGCCAGTATTTCGTCCACTTCACTATATTGTCCAGTGATCTTTGGAGGCTCATGCACACTGCGTCAAAGGAGGTATTTCTTGAGATTAAAAATATGTCGTCGGCATATATAAAGCATTTTGTGTTTAAGTCGATGACCTCAAAGAGATCGTACATGTACAGTGTAAACAAGATGGGAGATAGGACACTGCCCTGGGGGATACCTCTGTTGTTTTTTTCTTGCCCGGATATTGTGCCTCTCCATTTAACCTTGACTGTTCGTTCCGAGAGGTATTCGTATAGCCAACTTAGGAAAGTTCCTTCGAATCCTATCTCTGAGAGTTTCATCAAGAGCCCGTCGGTCCAAACAGAATCATATGCTGCCTTAATATCTAGGGATATACAAATTATGTGCTGTCTTTCACTTTGTGCCTGTTTAATTTCCTTTAGTATTCTTGCTTGGCATACCTGAGTATCCCTAAAAGGGATAAACCCCATGTGATTTTTATTGAGGATGGTCTTTTCGAGCAAGATCCTGGTGATCCTTTTACTAAGGACTCTTTCAAACATTTTCCCTACTACTGAGGTGAGTGCAATGGGTCGGTATGATGTAATTTGGTTTTTTGGTTTGTTCCTCTTCCAGATTGGTACGATTAAAGATGATTTCCAGCTTTCTGGAGGCCCTTCTTGATACACTTTGTTAAAAATCGCTGTAAGGTTTTCGATGCTTTGGGCTGAGAGGTCTTTGAACATGCGGATAGAAATTTTGTCTTCTGGGGAGGAATCCTTTGTTGTGGAGATTGCTTAGATTACTTCCTCAGTATTTATATCGTCATTCATTTTGGGAAACTTATTGTTGCTGAGATCTATAGGGAGAGGTGGTAGTTCATCAGGGGAGCAGAATCTGGCTGCGAAAGCATCAGCTTGGTTTTTCGGTGTCTGGGGGGCGTCTTTAAGGTCTTCCAATATATAGTAGTTGTCTGTAGGTGTAACTTCGCTTCTGTCATTGACCACCTTAATAATCTTAAAAAATTTTCTTGAGGCTCCTGAGGAGCAACATAGCTTATCCCAATACTCATCCCTGAGTTTCTTGGTAAGTCTTCTTAGTCTCGCCGCACCTCTGATTAAAAAAGGATTCACGACCCTGCTTTTGAAGGAAAATTTAATAAAAACGCATTATCAGCTTGGAAATAATTTTTAGGAGAGTGGTAAGCTAATTTTTAGAAAATAGGACTTATAAAAATGTTTTAATACCAATTGAAGGTTTTTTTTAGTCTTACCAAGCCATAGAATGTTGAACATCACTAAAAATTCATATTTTACATCAACGTTTGAATTTATTTCCGGAAAATCTCACTGAGTCAATCATAAACAAGGGTAAAGGTTTCCTTAGGACATTGAATCGATACATAGGTCACTGAGAAATAGCAATTTTGGGCTACAGCTCCTGATGGTTCATTAAAAGAGGAGATTCGACGCCGCTTAAGAGACAAAAAGTGATAAAATCGCATCGTATTTAATGAATATTCAATGGGTTTTTGTTTTATATTGTCTAAAACATGTGTATAATCTCAATTATGATAGTATTTTATGCTAAAATAATGAGATTAACTGTTAAAAAATGAGTGGTTTCAACGCGTTTGTCCGTTTCTTACAGTACTGGTGCCATATTTGTAACAAAAAAACTGACACGTGCCGCATTTTTTTCACAACTATTTCTGAATTCTACACCCTGAAATTAGTTGGAAACACCTAATCTCATTTTTGAAAGGGAAAAAAGTTTATTTTTGTCGACTTTGTGTTATTGATAAGCTAGAGAGATACTGCTTAACCAACGATAGTAAAAAGGTCACGTGTTTTTTACAGACGTTGCATGGTGATAGTACTCGACTTGTATGAAATAAAATCTCCATAATGATATTAACAAAGGACCGGAACCGTTTAATATCAATATGGAGATTTTATTTTATTCAAGTCGAGTATTATCGGCCGTGCAACGTCTGTAAAAATCACGTGACCTATCGTTGGCTAAGTCCTAAGTTAAGTTCTTTGCTAAGGCTAAGTTCTTTGTCCCAGTTACTTTTGGTATCGAATACATTTTTGCTGAGTAATTTGGGTTCGAAATTTCAACTTTCAATCGAATACTTTTTCGTTATATATATGAGTACGGAGTACTACTGATACTCATACTTTTTCGAGATCAGTAATTTTGTTATCCAAGTTTCTACTCATACTTTTTTCGATATCAGTACTTTTGGTATTGATTACCAAATACTTTTGAAATAGAATATTTCCTGCGGGTACTTTTTCCGATATCAGTAATTAAGTAATCGAATCTTATAATCAATTATTTGCTGTTGACTCATAACATTCGATTGTATTATTCGATTGTATTCGATTGCAAAAGTTAGAGCAAATGCTCGATAAAGATCTCCTGCATCTTGCATGCCGTCATCACATTTTAGAAACAGTGCTTAAGGTAGTTTTCGATATTAAAATGGGGGAAACTACCGGTCATGAACCTGACATTTATAAGAAGTTTAAATTGAATTCGTCTGAAATTGATAAAAAATAAAATAAACTTGGATTCGAAGATGAAAAGTTTAAGGAAGAAATAAACGAGGTGGAAGAGGTTGGGAGCTTCATAACCGGGGGCAATTGCAAAACTCAAAATATCTTCCTACAGGGAACTGTTACTTCTGTGTTTGATATTTATTGGGTTTTCAAAACCACATCAGATATCATTTAGAGCTCCTGGTGCTATGCATCACGCTATAGGGCTAGATGGATGACTAAAGCAATCTATTGCTTAAAAATTTTCATCTTTAGAAACGAGTTTCCTTTAAACCTCTAAGTGAGGGAAGCAATTCGAACTAACAGTATTTTCATCATAAATATTTATGTAAAAGCGTGGTTTAACGCTCCTTATCCCCGCATTAGCCCCGAATCAATCAAGATTTAAAATTAAATCATTAATTAATTATAAAAAAACAGAAGCCGAAGTATCAGAGGTTGCACTACTAAATTTATAAACCACTTATGGTATTTAAACCCTGAAATAATTTCTTTTAATTAATTGCATTCTTTCCTCTCTAAATTTCTGTCTGTGGAAAAATTACAAAAATGATGTGGACCAAGACTTATAATGATATACCATTAATATAGACTATAATAATGTAGACCATATAATATAATGGAATAGAACTGTGAAGTTGAAATTGCATTTAAATGACTACCATTCTCTTTTAAGCAAAGAACTAGATATATAGATTTATCACTCCATTTACATTAAACTTTTTAAAAGGTTTAATATTTCGACACAGTTTTTAAAGTCTGATCCATATGATTGGTGCACTGACTTGGAGTTTTCAAAAGGATTTTATATTGTGAAAAATTTAAAAGTTGTTACTGATGCTGCTGAAAGACGGAGAACAGAAGCAATACCTTTTATAAGTTGTTTCTGAGTGTAGAAAATTATACCCGGATGTAAAAAAAACTACTCTTACTGTCCTCTTTAATTTTGCATTATGTTTTGTAAATTTTAAATGCGAAATTTAAATGGTGTTGCTGTTGTGTGAATAATAAGTAATACTAATTTTGTATGCCATGTGTGCTTTTGTTCATATAATTTATGATTTTTTTACTAACTGTTATCTGGAATAAAAAATATAATTCAAAAAATTCTTTTCACTTTACATCCTAAAATTTCATACTCACAGGTTTGAAAAATGATTGTTTTCATGGTGTTAAATCAGTAAACAATACTTAATGAATAAAAGAAAAAATCTCCTTAAAAGATTAATATTGGTGGGGGGTAAGAAATCCCCCCACCAATGCAGCTATTTACAGATCGCGAAGCGATCTGTAATTTCTGCAATCGATCTTTAGCAGAGTAAAACAAACTTCCCGAAAACTCTCTTCCTTTCATCGGCACAAATAAAACTCAAAAAAGCTAAATTATATATTTATCCAGTAGTTCAAAAAATATCGAAGTATCTTTAAAAGATTATTAACCAAGTCTATACAATATCGCTAGCAAACTTAGAGCGAAAATTTGCACCTCAAAACTTTTAAATTTAAATAGCCGTGCTCGTGACAATCTAGTGAACAGGCAAATGTAAAATTTAAAAACATTAAACACGTCTGATAAAGACCTACTAAAACTATGAAAAAAATGAAACTTTGATGCTTAATAATTCCAAAACTAATTAGAATTTTTTAAAGAATTGAATGCCAATCTCTTTCTAAAAAATAAGATTATAAGTGTTTAAAAATTCATATTGATACCGTGATTACATTTCATTTTAAATAGAAAAAACCGAAAAAGTGTCAAAAATTTCGAAAATTAAAAAATTAATTACTCTGAACCAAATTCGAAATTCGAAAAAAGGGCGACGTAGTGCACATCTTCATACTTCAGAGTATTAGGCTGCAAAAAATCACAGTTCTGCTGCTAATAGATTTTGCTGAACTGGATTACGCAGCCAAAAAACAAAAACTTCAACTTTGACCTTAAAAATACCCCAGAACTAATTATCACATCAGTAAGCTTTTTGTTCGAGAATGTGCCCCAAATATTCCTCTACAATCGTCTCAAATTTCATAAATTTCAATCAAGTAGTTTTTGCGTTATGAGAATTCTAAGAGTTGAAAAATTAAATTTTCTGAAACAGCGGCGGCGGCGGTGACAGTAACTTTTTTTCAATACTAGGGGGCTCTGCCCCCTGCTCGCTATCGCTCACCAACCCCCGGAACTGCTTCGCAGTTTTTGAAGATCGCTTCGCGATCTTAGCGAGCAGAGCTCGCTTGTTTCATCTCAACCATCCAGTACAACCTAGAACTTGTCTGCTTATAGACTGTTTATTTAGAATAGACGCCTGAAACCGGATCAAAAACGATCAATAATGCTTAATAACGCTCATCAGACAACTTCAGTGACCGATTATTTCTACAGTATTTTAACTACTTCTGCTTAGGCTGCCTTGTCATTGCAGAAGAAAATTTTCTCGACGATAATTAGAATAATAACTGCTTCTACATTATGTCTCAGGCGCTAATTCTAAATGAACAGAGAATAGTTAATGATCATTTAATATTGAAACTTTTTATCTCAAACTTTTCAATAATTTAATTCGGATCATTACCACGAAAATATCAAAATAAAATTCTTACTGAAATATTCCTTTTTAAATTATCAATAATTTAATGGATAGGGGCTACCGCCCCTTGCTCGCTTACGCTCACCAACCCCCCTAACTGCTATGCAGCTCTTTAGGGATCGCGAAGCGATCTGTAATATCTGAAATCGATCTTTAGCAGAGTAAAACAAACTTCCAGAAAATCCTCTTCCTTTCACCGTCTCAAATATCACTCAAAAAAGCTAAATTATTTATTTCTCTAGAAGTTCAAAAAATATCGAGGTATCTTTAAAAGATTATTAACAAGTCTATAATATATCGCTAGCAAACTTAGAGCAAAAATATGCTCCTCAAAACTTTTAAATTTAAATATCCGTGCTCGCGACAATCTAGTGAACAAGCAAATATAAAATTTAAAAACATTAAACACGTCTGATAAAGACCTACTAAAACTATGAAAAAAATGAAACTTTGATGCTTAATAATTCCAAAACTAATTAGAATTTTTTAAAGAATTAAACGCCAATCTCTTTCTTAAAAATAAGAATATAAGTGTTTAAAAAATCATATTGATACCGTGATTAGTTTTCATAGTCAAAAATTTCGAAAATTAAAAAATTAATTACTCAACACCAAATTCGAAATTCGAAAAAAGGGCGACGTAGTGCACATCTTCATACTTCAGAGTATTAGGCTGCAAAAAATCATAGTTCTGCTGCTGATAGATTTCGCTGAACTGGATTACGCGGCGAAAAAAGAAAAACTTCAACTTTGACCTTAAAAATACCCCAGTATTAATTATCACATCAGTTAGCTTTTTGTTCGAGAATGTGCCCCAAATATTCCTCTACAAACGTTTCAAATTTCATAAATTTCAATCAAGTAGTTTTTGCGATATGAGAGTTCAAAGAGTTGAAAAATTAAATTTTCTGAAACAGCGGCGGCGGCGGCGGTGACAGTAACTTTTTTTTAATATAGAGAGATAGAGAGAAACTTTCAGATTATTAGTTTGACATCAAATGGCACCTTTTGAAGGGGTTCCGCGAAAAAAATTCGCAGTTTGATTTTTAGCGACCACCCTAGTATTCAAATTCTTTTCTTTTCACACCCCCTATCAATTTTCCCCATAGGTATGGGGCTGTTCAAATATTACGTAAGCACTTTTTTGTTCATTTTTAACCCCCTCCCCCCTTGTCAGCAAAGATAAGCAAACTTCAAACCCCCCCACCATAATTACGTAAGAAATAGCCGGACCCCCCCCCCGAAATTTTGACATCCCTATTAGTAAGTACTGTTTTTTTCCTTGAAAATTAGGTGACTCGTACAAGGAGCTGTTCTTTTTGGGTGTAACCATAAAGGTTCAAAAATGAGTCGAAACACTACTTTTCGGGGTTACAATTTCAAAATGTTACGGTGGTCCATCTCCAGAAAAAAGTGCTTACGTCAGATTTCGTAATTCAATTTTTTGTTACATTTATTTTTGGTTGAATTTTGAAATGCAAGAAACAAGAGATTTTCGAAAATGCACCGTCTTACGTAAGCATCACTCATATCCGCCCTCCCCCCTTGTCAGCAAAAATAAGCAAAGAGCAAACCCCCCCCCTCCCCCCTTAGGTGCTTACGTAATATTTGAACGGTCCCTATATAATCACCCTTTAGAACGAAAATAATGCCTTGCTTACAGAGAATCCAGGTGGAGGTTGGCTATCTGAATCACATATATCTGGAAAAGTACCGCATACATTAATGATTCTTAACATTTTTTCTCGGGTGCATATTCCGCCGAGCTTGCATACCGCTTCGGGTACAATTCTGCAACCAAAAAATACATAAAAAACGTTATACTGAAATGATTTGTCATCATTGTGTTTGTACAGGATGTTGAAAAGTCGGATATACGAAAAAACCGTTCAATGCAAAAACCGTTCAATAAAAAACAATCAAATTTATTACATGTGTAAAGCTACGAGTTTTTTTGTTTTTTGAACGGTTTTCGTCTGAACGGTTTTTGTTTTGAACGGTTTTTTCGCGACACCGAAAATCAGTGTCACTGGTTTTATTTAGAAATGTCTCTAACAGCCATATTCACAGCTATCAGCTTCAGTGTTGAGTCCAAGGTCAAAGGAGGATACAGTTACAATAAAATATTTTATATTGAAATTTACTGTACTTTATTAAGTAAGACCCACTTACTTCCTTTTAAGTTTTGCTTGCTTTAAATATAAATAAAGAGGGGGTGACCCACTTACCCCATCTCTTGGGGTAGTGGGTCACCCATCTCCTTTTTGATAAAAAGACCAGTTAAAAAATGTAAAGCTTTATTTTAGAAACTACTGATAATTTTTTGTCTATCGATAGACTCTTTAACGCAGTGGTTCCCAACAGGTGGTCCGTGAGGCCTTCAGAGGTGGTCCGTGAGAAGATTTTTAAGCTTATATCCAAAAAAATATTTTTCCTAATCACACATTCCAGGAAATAGTAAAAACACCCACACATGCAAAAACATAAGTAAAAAATCATGCGTCTCATAAATTCTCATAAATAAAAAATGTTAAGTTCTCTTTCTCACCTATGAATTGTTTGTTCATTTCTCTTATTTTCCACAATTTTATTCAACAGTAGTTTATTACAGAGTAGAAACGAAATGTGATGATGTGGAAAATTATTGCATCAGATTAATTAAAACTGAGAGGCGTCGGGGTGGGGCAAATAAAGAATCGAATGATCGGACTTAAACTTGGTTTGCTACGAAGCGAAGCCTGGAAGTGTTGAAAGATATACTTCAAATTGGTATGCTATTGGTCAGACAGAGGGTCACGAAGAAATCGTGGTATGATAAGAGGAAATTTCTGAGACACAAAAGAAATAGGTTTGTTCGAAGATATGAGAAAAATTTATAGCCTAAAATAAGAAAGTTTTTGAGCACATAAATTATTTTCTATTTTAATCGCTCCTTTCAAATAATTATTGACTTTCATCGCGGTTTCTTTCGGGAGAACACCTGTAAGCCTCGCCTGCCTCTCGCCCATCTCTCGCCTATAGAATTTCCTCTTGTAACGGATATTTCATGTATATATTAGTTTCCTCCTCTCTCGCCTGGGAGCACTGCATGTCTCTGTTTAATGTACGTGTATATGTAATTTCTTTGGACTGAAGTGAAGTGATTACATTTCGGAGTCGAGATTCCCCCGCCGTCGCGCCGGTTGGCGCGCGGGGCTTGTCATTTAGTTTCTCTTTGTGTTAATTGTAAATTTGTAAATATTTGTCGTCGTTGAGTGTAATAAAATGTTTCATCTTACTTCTGGATCTTTGGAGATTGTTACACTCTGCCAAAACTCACAGTCCAGTTTATGTCCAGTTTTCTTTTTTCTGACCAACACAATTCCTGGTTATCTCATTTGTCATGCAGTTTAATTTCAAGCTAAGCACTTTCTTTCAAATTTACATCTACTAATAATATAATATTACCTGTTTTGTTGGTTATAAAAAAGAAAAAAATAACTATTTTATACTGTTGTTTCTTAAACCTGTAACTTGTGTGTAGGTGTGAAACCTTCCAGGGTTAATAAATCCATGAGAGGACACTGGAATTGATTAAAACCAACATCATTTCCACTCATCAGAACAACTTTTGTCATTTGTAAAGTATTATCCTCTTCTATACATACATAAAAGATGAGGAAAGTTACATGATTATGAGATAAATTTACTCTCCTATGAGATAATTTGATGTATTTATTTGTAAGGTATATATTGCTGAAAAAATAATTTTTCTTATTAAATTTTTTAATTTAGCTTTACGGAATTATATAAACAATCGTAATTAATAATGGATTCTCTATTCTATTTGTTGAATTTCGTGAGAGCTTGATAAAAATGGTAAATGTCTCTTATAAAAAGTATATTTTTAAATAATTAGATATAAAATTAATGTAATGCTAATTTTTCTTTTAAGTTTAATAGATTATTTGGTTTCCCAAGTTCCATTTAGAAACATTGTAAGACTCATCGGTTTCCCTTAATTCAGAAAAAAGTGACCCTCTATGAGAAATGAATGCACCAAAAAAAGTTAAAATTTCGAAAATACAGTTAGGGATAATAGAGATGGCCCGCAGTGGTTCAAATTTAAGTGAAGTGGTCCGCAGACATATTTGAGTTGGGAACCACTGCTTCAACGAAATTAGTCAACAAGTACAAAATAAACCCTTTCAAATTTTTTCTATAAAGCTCCAAAAATGTACTAGGCCAAAAAGGGGTCCCACTTACCCCAAGTGACCCTACAATAGAGTGTCCCTTAAAATCGAAGGTCGGGGAAACTTTTGCTCCACCCCCCAATTTTTTTCCTTTTGGTACCCTAAGAAGGTGTGCAAAATCTTAAACCGATCAGATAATATTAACACGTGCCCCAAACGGCCTAAAGTTGGAAAATTTTGACTTTTTTCTCATTTTTTAAAATTTTTTAAAAATATGTTAAACTATTTTTTGCCGAATAATATTGCTTTAACACATCTAAATATTCATATTTGACCGTTTTTCATTCTTAGCTAGGCCATGTTACCCAGTTTTTAGCCTGGCCATCAATCGGATAATCATCAAATTTGTACATTTTACACTGAGAATAGAGAATACAAAAGTCAGTGGTAAATGACTTAAAACTGCAAAATTCCATGACTAAACACCATTTGTAGACCATATTGATGTGGAGATCATTTATATGGAGCTCAAATTAATTATGGATTGCTTAATTACGGACGCCATGTTGGATTGCATTAAAACTTTTTAAAAATTCTAGAAAAACGGTAAGGGCATGTTTGATATCGGGTAATGGTTGTTTGAGGTTCTTAAACTCGATTAAGACTAATAAAATTATCTTGCACAACTTTTTAAAGCTCTTTATGCAATTATAAGTGTCAGCAGATCTCCTAATACAAGTGCAAACAATGATTTCAGAACTATTGATAGTAATAAATTCGAAACACATAAAACCAGCAAGAGAAATTCTGGAAACAAGTTAAAAATAAGACTCCAGTGTGTCCTCAAGTATTTTATTCCGTAAGTTAGTTGAAAAACTTAAGTAGATACAAAATTAACCCGTTTTCATAATGATTGAGTTATACTCTCAGAAGATAAGCAATTAACCATGCTTATAGAAACTGTTATGTATTTTACCATAAATTTATACATTAACATAAAAAATACCACAAATTAGTGTCATTAAAACAATTAAACACTGGAAATTTGTTCGTGGCTGTAAAAATACGTTAAATATTAACTCTACAGTTTCTGTAACTCTTCTACTATACCCTTTGTGTTCCTTCGCACTCTCAACTTTTTATCAGTAAACGTCCATGAAGAAGAAATGAGGTTTTGAGGAAATGTTTCGTGAAAATTGTTTATGAAATTAAATTATTTTAAGCCCTCAAAGCTTTCTTTGAGAATGTAGAGATATTAAACTTACAGAGCGAAGGATAGCTCTGACTTAAAAACAGACTTTAAAGAAGATAGGATTTTAAGAAATTGTTATTAAAATTTATGATATTTACATAGTCAAAATAAGTGTCTTAGTTTTTAATGACACTAATTTGTTGAATTGCATGTATTTTTTATGTTTTTTTTATTTCCAATGGCAGAGAAAAAGACTACAATATCTCACAAAACAATTAAGAATACAAAAGTAAGATAAAGAAAAGTCAATATCTCATCAGCAAGGCTCTTGCACTCCAATATCGTCTCACCTCGGAGCCCCCACACAGAGCTGGACATCTTTGGATGTGGGACCTGTCCATAATTTCATCCATTTTGCAGAGTGGGCAATTAGGACTGGCATAAACGCCAATGCGGTGCAGGTGGTTTGCAAGGCAGTCATGTCCCACTGCAAGTCTAAATTCTGCGACTGCTCTGTCACGAGGTCTATCAGAGATTTTCTGGTCTAATAAATTTTCCCAGCTCCTCGAAGAAATACGAGAAGTGAGCCTCGACTTCCATCTGAGTCTCATTTTATTTTTGATGTAATGTATTTTTTATGTTAATGTATAAATTTATGGTAAAATACATAACAGTTTCTATAAGCATGGTTAATTGCTTATCTTCTGAGAGTGAAACTCAATCATTATGAAGAGCAGGTTAATTTTGTATTTGCTTCAGCTTTTCAACTAACTTACAGAATAAAATACTTGAGGACACACTGGAGTCTTATTTTTAACTTGTTTCCACAATTTCTCTTGCTGGTTTTATGTGTTTCGAATTTATTGCTATCAATAGTTCTGAAATCATTGTTTGCACTTGTATTAGGAGATCTGCTGACACTTATAATTGCGTAAAGAGCTTTAAAAAGTTATGTAAGATAATTTTATTAGTCTTAATTGAGTTTAGAAACCTCAAACAACCATTACCCGATATCAAACATGCCCATATCGTTTTTAAGAATTTTTAAAAAGTTTTAATGCAATCCAACATGGCGTCCGTAATTAAGCAACCCATAATTAATTTGAGCTCCAGATAATTTAT
Source organism: Tetragnatha versicolor (assembly GCA_024610705.1). Taxonomy (NCBI): domain Eukaryota; kingdom Metazoa; phylum Arthropoda; class Arachnida; order Araneae; family Tetragnathidae; genus Tetragnatha; species Tetragnatha versicolor. The sequence goes on along the minus strand of JANDEH010000050.1, from coordinate 675,192 downwards.
TTCCACATCAATATGGTCTACAAATGGTGTTTAGTCATGGAATTTTAAGTCATTTACCACTGCATTTGATTCTTCTATTCTCAGTATAAAATGGACAAATTTGATTATTTTCTAATTGATGACTAGGTTACAAACTGGGCATTTTGGCCTAGGTAGTAATGAAAAATGGTCAAATAAGATTGTTTAAATGTGTAGGAGCCCTATTATTCGGCAGCGGTTTTTTTAAACACATTTTTAAAAATTTTCGAAAAAATGAGAAAAAAGTCACATTTTTCTAACTTTAGGCCGTTTGGGGCACGTGTTAATATTATCTGCTTGGTTTAAGATTTTGCACACCTTCTTAGGGTACCAAAAGGAAAAAAAATTGGGGGGTGGAGCAAAAGTTTCCCTGACCTTTTGAAAAAACGCCTAAATAAGGGACACCCTACCCTACAACCTTTTTAACGTGTTTTCCCAAAACTTATTTAAAAAATATTTCTTGTAATAGAAGTACAGGAAAAATACTTACCCGTTTCCGGAGCACAAAGTGATACCCGGAATATCAATTTCCGAAGGGACTGTAACTTGGATGTCCACGACCGTCGGGTAAGTCTGATACAAAAAGAAAAACTCCAACGTTTGCCACAGAAAGCCGACAGTACATACGATTACGACTGTACCCTTCCCCAGGGCGGTTTTCAAAACAACCTTCTTTTTCGCCATGATTCGGACCTAAAGTGGGGCCATTGTTGTAAAATGCATGACAGTTCTAAGGAATATACGGCATAAATTACTGAATTTCCTCATTAAGCTATGTAAAAAAACTTCCTCTCAAATACTTCTTGAAATTTTTAAAAATACTCCTTGAAAACTACTTGAATACTCCTTGATTTTGAATTGTGAAAAATTGTATGAACCCTGAATTAATAATGTGATAATAATGTGAAATTCATTCGTTAAGATGTTGTTCAACATATAATACACTTTTTTATATACAGTGGGTGGCCATTGAATTAGGGACAGTGCTCATTTTTATGAAATTTAAAGTTCAAATAATTTTGTGAGCAGATAAATTGATTTTTATGCGTGGTTTTTATTCGGCATTGCTTCTGGTTTTGTTACTTTTAATTTTTATGGGTGGCAACACTAGAAATCGGTGCCATATTTGGCAAAAACTGACTTTACTCACAAAATGGTTGATGTTAGGTAAAAATCGCTGCTGCAGAAAATTTGCTTAAATTATTTGAAAATTAATTTTTACCAGATATTTTTGTTTAAACTAATAAAATTACTTGTAATATATCGCTTTTCATTTCTATTACTAATTTTTTGACATAATTTTAAAATTTTTTACACGAAAAAACATGAAATCGTACTTTTAGCATTGCCAAGAACTTAGACATAATCTCAAGGAAATGTAGAGCTATACTTGACATCATTTCTTCACTCCACACTCTTTCAGAGAGACATAACAATTATTAGAAGGGTTTCGAAGTCTTTTGTTAGGCAAATAAGAGTTTAATTTGATCAAAACAAACTCAAGTAGGCAGAAAATGTGACCAGAAAAGGATCCCCGTTTCTCGTACCAATCGCAAAACCAAATAATATGTGTTTAAAATCATAAAAGAGTATGTCCTGAAAAATAACAATGAAGGAATAAAAGAATTCATAAGAGGCGTTAAGCCAAAGAGAACCTCATTCGACTTTAGTTTAACGAAAAAACATGCTTTACTGTGTTATGAACATTTGGTCCAAATTCAGAGGGCTAAATTCCCAAATATTCTTCAAATATGACTGTTAAGGACAGGAGTCTTGTTTAAACAAACAAATTTCTAACTGTTATGATCGTTAATAACAAGTTTTGGTAATATTTTGAAGCTAAGTTTCTCTAACGAATCAATATTTCAAATTTTGATAGATTAAAACTAATTTCTCGACGACACCCTGGGTAACAGTTCTATTCAAACTTTCTTGGGGGAGCTGGATTAACACCTGATTAGTCTTATGGTGGTCTATGTTCCTCAGCGAAGGGAATAGGTCACCTATAAGTCGTTAAAAAGGCCACGAGGCAACCCAATACAAGCGAATACTAGAATCGCGGCTACTGCTAAAGCTTGAAAAATGGTTCCCAGGTAAATAAATGCACATTTATGCATAAATTGTCCCTTTTCCATAAATACAGAACAGTTACTGCATATTTGGATGAAAAAACATTGCTGTTTTAGCTTGAATAGGGAACTAATGACAATTGACCCCTGTAGAGATAATGTGAAAGCTCATCATAAAATCAATCGCTGAGAAAGTGATCACCACAAAGGGCAAAATGTTTAAAACTGTTAAAAAAAACATGACATCTTGGCAGCAAATTCCAAAAAAAATCCATAAGTCTATTCCTTTACTTATTAAAGCTATAATTGCAGCTAAAAGTGGTATCACTAAACTATAAGATTTATGCGATTTCTATGGGACAACTTTTAATTATTTTATGAAAAAATAAAAAAAATAGTTTTGTACCTTGAATTTACTGTATTTATGATCTCAATAACCCCCTTTTTTCAATTAAAAATACCTACCAGGTTTAAAACCAAATAGGTGTTAAAAATGCTGTTAAACTTGAAAAAAACTTAAATCTGAGAAGTGTCCCTAATTCAATGGCCACCCACTGTATATCTTAAAATATTCCTTCTAATTTGCTCTTGGAAAACACTTAATAATGTTGGTAATGATCTGACAAGAATTACTTATTAATTGAAAAATTAAAATAGTCCAGTATTACTCAAACATATAGAACTGCATCTTAATATGCATAATGATAGGTGATAATTAAATAAAAGAAAAACATGTACTAGAGGTATATTGAAGTTGGAAGCTTTTATAACAATTTTAATAAATTTTACTATTTAGTCTATAAAACGAACTTAGGAAGTGGAAAACCCTTTGGAAAATGTTCTTTTAAAAACAGTGATAAATTTACAAAGGTACCCTTTCTCCACTCTCGTTTGTTTTAATAGATTAAAAATCGCTATAAGAGCTTCCTACATCAGTTTACTTTTAGTTAATGTTTTCCTTAATATAAGGATAATTCCATGGCAATGTAACATCAGTCACATATAAATTCTCCCTTATTTCATACAAGCTAACCTCCTCCTGCCTGAAAATTGGTGGGTTGGTCTAACCCACCAGTTTTTAGGCAGGAGGAGGTTATCTTGGTATGAAATAAGGGAGAATTAATGTGACTGATGTTACACTGCCATGGAATTACCCATAAAATCAAGAAATAAGCAATTAATCTACCTGCGATCTCAGTTGACATCGTAGGCTGGCTATTAAGTTATGTCGAGAAATGATGTAAAATGACGTCAAGTTATGGCATAGAGAAAATACAAATTTCATCGGATTATATCGTATTCTGTTAAATAATCTCGAAAAATGATACAGTCGAGTCCGCTTAATGTGATCGCAATTGTCCGAGATGAAATTGATAACATTATCCGATTGATCACAATAAGCGATTCCGTATAAAAAAGCAACATACGGTGTAACTATGTTTGGTTTAAAATCAAAATTATGTAATCGTAGTTTATGTATTTAAAACAATTTTACACTATGAATTTGATAACTAAATTTACATGGAAAAGGCTAATTAGCTAATTAACAAGGAAAAAATCAAAATCCTTCATCAGAAACATCTGTAAGGCGGCCCTGCCAATGGGGATAACCAATCACAAGCATTGCTTTGCCTCCCCTTTAACAGTTTTCATTTAATGTATGCGGAGAGCATCGAATATTTTCTTTTTCTTACAATCAAACCAAAGAAATATGGCGCCAAGTTTTTAGCGGTAAAGATGACCAATATGGTAACCCTAACTCATGTTAAAAAAATTATTTGGCTTCTAAATGTGCCGCTAAACAGCCAAAATTCGCCAAGCATACGCAACTCTGAACTTGCGCCAGAAATATAACAGTGCAGCTGTAAACTCATACTGAGTTTCAGAAAAAAAGCAATTGACCTTCAAAACGAAACTTGAAAACGTACGTTTTTTTAAGGGATATATACAAATTTTGATAACATTAAGCGGCGTGTTGATACTTAGTTTATCACATTAAACGATGCGTTTTACATTAAATTAAATAGGAATGATTGGGACCTGTTAATTTCGATAACATTATCCGATTGATAACATTAACCGTGATCACATTAAGCGGATTCGACTGTATCATCCGATGAAAACAGGGGGTCATTTCTATATCATTTTCTATCGGAGTTTGACGTTATATGACATTCTCCTATGATATCATATAATATTCTTGTGCCACCTGGGTAGCGGTCCCAAAACGATGTCGTGGTAAATTTTTTAACACTAAATATACGTTTTAAGCTCTAAATATCGATGAACATATCCTAAAATAAAAATATTTTCTAATATTTAAACTCTAGGAATTCCATGGTGATGATAGATTTTCTTGGCTTTGTTTACCTTCCAGATCCTATTTACTCATTATTAAGTGTATAAGGAAATGTATTTTTTAAATATAAAAAGAATATTTAAGTTTTTGGGGCGTGGTTTATTTAATTGCGCATATTTACAAAGGCGTCAGTAACGCAACTTTTAAACAGTACTGAAATAAACTTCCAATTGTGATACCATCACCAAACTTTCAGGGATGATAGATTATCATATAAGAACTGTAAAATCGATGGGACTCCAAAATTTTAGCGCGTGGTATGACCGCTATGACGTCATAACAAAATGGCGTCCCTAGCGGTCCCAAAAGATGCCGTGGTTATTTTTTTAAGGCTAAACACATTTTAAGCTCTAAATATACATGAACATATCCTGAAAATGAAATATTTTTTAATACTGAATAAGGGGTGGAATAATAGGGGGGGGGTTCATCAGAATGATACCATTAGCACTTTGTTTACTCTGCGTCCAATATCAATGGTGACTATAGTTTTTCTCATAGGCGCCGACTCCATAGGGTTTGAGGGGGCTTGAGCCCCCCCAATGTTGGAAGAAGGGGGGCTAAGCCCCCCCAATATTTTTAGTAAAAATCAACCTATTTTCATTCATGAACTAAAGAAGGCAATGTATTGGACGTCATTCTTTTGGTCCCGTTCACTTGGTCTTGACAAAGGGTCTCAAAATGACTTAAAACACTACTTTCTTGGGTAAAAATTTCAAAAAAAATTGGGGAGGACCCCCAAGCCCCCCTCAAATTTTAAAATATACTAGCTGAAGCCGCAACCCGATTTGTTGCGCCGAGTAAAGATTTAATTATAGTTTTCACGATGTATACTTTATTATTATATTTTTAAAGAAAGAAAAGATATGAAAAAGAAAAATTCAATAAATTTCTTACATATTATTCTGTCTTTCCAACATAAACGATAACTCAGTTTTAACCCAATTTTATCTGTTTAGCCACTTGTCACACCTTTTCCACAGCCTTGAACGGGTGAAGTATATAAGTTTTTAAAAAGTTTTCTCAAAATACATTTCTACTTTTGTAGATCAGCAATTACCACTATGATCCCGGTATCCCAGGCGCACTTTTCATATTCCGGTGTTCCCGGTAAATTTTCCTCTCTCGGTGTTTTCCCCAATCTAAATAAGCAATTAATTTGAAACCATAATGAAAGACATAGTAATAAGATATAGTAGAAAGATAAATTAGGGGGCTATCGCCCCCTGCTCGCCATCGCTCACAAACCCCCGGGAACTGCTGACGCAGTTCCCCTAAGATTACTTCGCAATCTTGCTCGCTTCGCTCGCTATAGCTGATTGGAAGGGGCTATTCATCTCCATTAATGAAAATTACATACACGGGACTGGAGAAGCTCTAATTAAATCGTCTTTTCTCCCCATCAGGACCCATTTTGTGGTACCTTAAATATTTCGTTGGTGTCACAGATTGGTATCATCCACTTATTGTAGCATAAGACGAATACAAACATTTATATGATTTTTTTCCATTAAATTGTTATATCCCGATGTTACTGGTAATTTTTTTACTCCGGTATTTCCGGTAATTTTTCTGTCCCGGTGTTCCCAGTAATATTCGAATCAAAGTGTTTTTGCTAATTTTCAAATCCCGGTGTTTCCGGTACTTTTTCCAATCCCGGTGTTCCTGATGATGTTTAATATCTTGGTGCCTTTATAAAGTACCAAATTATAAACTGTAATAAAAAGTCTAGTAAATTAATGAGCCTAGTGAACAAAGTAAAAAAATTTTAAACTGTGATAAAATCTCTAGTAAACTGAAAAGTCTAGTGAATCGTCACATTTGAAACAATGTTTTATTTTTAAAACTCTCATTCCATGAAAAAAATGTATTTTTCCATAAATATTTTTATTTTAAAGGAATTATCTTAAAATATAGGTAAATAACGCTTGAAAGTAATTTATTTGAATTTATTTTGTCGTTTTCATAGCTGGTGGAGTTTTTAAATGGACAATTATCAAGTTTTTCCTGTAAAAATATTTAATTTTGTGGGTTTCATCTCATTTACAATAGTGAGTCAAGCAGGTGTAACCTAGTGGAGAAATGGAGAAATAAGCGTAAAAGAGCAGAAAAACGCAAATAATTCGAAAAGTATTTCGAATTTCGGAACGAACATGGGCTACTCCTGGTCCCTGGGTCATTCTGCGTCTTTTGGTACCTCTGGCGCCCTTCTGCGTTCAGTGGTTTCGGAGGAGATAGATGGACATACACACACACACACATACACAGCCACACACATACGTTTGTTTACTCTCGGATTTTAATAGTGTAGATTATTTACCGTTTTCCCCTGAAAATTCCGTGATATTTGTGGCGTGATTCTCCTCTTGTGTAACATAAGAAGAAAGAGTCTACAAAATGAATTTAAACACTATTTTTAGGGACAAATTTCCAAAAATTTTGCTGTTTTATATACTGGGTTTCTTTGAAAATTCTGCTTCTTAAAATGAGCCCTTTGCTCTAAGGGTGGAATGGAACCCAAATAGGCTTCAAAAGCTTCATAGGCTTCATAGGCTTTGTGGTGGAAATTTCCAAATTTTGGGGGGAGGACCCTCAAAATATCGCTTTGTTTGGAATTTTCAATGTTTATAAAATTTTGAAATTAATTTCAACAAAATTTTTGTAAAATGTGCAAGTCATCTACACTTGAAGTAAAAAAGAACTCGTCAGTAGGTACCTCAAAAAAAATATTTAAGTCAAAATCCCTCCCGAAACAAAACTCTAGTTACTGCTCTGTGTAGTTGATTTATGTTTGAATTCACCTTCATTCTTCGCGATAGGTATTTAATTTTTTGTGCTCGATTAAATTTAAAAAAATATTGTGCTGCTTTTTATTTGAATTTTTATGAATTTTTACAGCAGTGGTCCGCGGACCTCCGAGGGTCCTCAGCACCTTCCTAGGGGGTTCGCGAGTTACCTTTTGATAGTTTCAAAATAAATATAACACTAGTTTAAGAGACAAATTTCAAAAACATTTCTAGGGGAGGACCCCTAGCCCCTCTCGAAATTTTGACGACTCTAGTTGTAATATTTTCCTTAGAAATTCTATGTTTTACAAGGAACTTCTCTCTGGGGACCCAAAAATGTCTAAAGAAAAGCTGTAACACTACTTTTTGAGGCAAATTTTCAAAATTTTTCTGGGGGAACCCCCCAGACCCCCTATTATACTTCGAGTAATTGTAAAATTTTAACATAATGTGGAATATGATTTGAGTACTACTTTTAAGGAATCTAAAACTTTATGCATAAATCCTTAGGGGTACTTTAGGAATAAATCTTTGGACTTTGGATGTTCAAAATCTTGGGGGGGGCTATGTCTAGCATTAGTGGCGATCGAAAGTTTTTGGACCGCTTTTGTATGGAATAACTAATATTTTTTTTGTCTATAGTACTGGGCCCCCCAATATTTGATGAAAGTTGGCGCCTATGGTTTTTCTGATATTATTTACCTTCTGAATCCCATTTATTTGTGATTAAGACTCTAAGGAAATGTATTTTCTAAATATAAAAAGAATATTCGAGTTCTTTGGGGCGTTGTTTATCAATTTGTGTATTTTTATAAAGGCGTCAGTGATGCAACTTTTAAACAGCACTGAAATAAACTTCTAATTGTGATACTAACGTCAAACTTACAGGGATGATAAATCATCATATAAGAACTAAAAAATCGATGGGACCCCAAAATTTTAGCACGTGGTTTGTCTGCTATGACGTCAACCAAATGGAATCCATAGTGGCCAGAAAACGATGTCGTGGTAATTTTTTAAAGGTATTCTGTTTTGGGTTTAAAACTTAATTAAAATGTTTTTCTAATTTAGTATAAATATATAAAATTAAAATGTATTAGACTCGTGAAAAGATAGATCCTTCTTAAGGTGGACGTTGTTAAGGTGGTATTGTTATATCACCATACTGATCAAAACTACACCCTTAAAATTACTCGTAGCTAAAAGCACAATTTTTATGACGTCATAGCGGTTAAACCACGCTCTAAAATGTTGGGGTCCCATCAATTTTTCAATTCTCATATGATGATCTATCATCGTTGAAAGTTTGAAGTTGGTATCACAATTTGAAGTTTATTTCAGTACTGTTTAAAAGTTTAATTTTTGACGCCTTTGTAAAAAAACACAATCATGTAAACCACACCTCCAAGCACTAAAATATTCTTTTTATATTAAGAAAATACATTTATTAATACACTTAATATTAAATAAATAGGATCTAGGTAAATAACAACAAGAAAAACTATCACCACCATTAATATTGGACGCAAAGTAAACCAAGTGATAATGAAGTCACTCTGATGAAACCACCCCTTATTATTCCTAGAGTAAGTAAATATTAGAAAATATTTTATTTTTAGGATATGTTCATCGATATTTAGAGCTTAAAACGTGTTTAGCGTTAAAAAATTTACCACGACATCGTTTTGGGACCGCTAGGGGCGCCATTTGGTTATGACGTCATAGCGGTCAAACCACGCGCTAAAATTTTGGGGTCCCATCGATTTTTTAGTTCTGATATGTTGATATATCATCCCTGAAAGTTTCATAAAAGTATCACAATTTGCAGTTTTTTTGTAATAAGCCACCCGACTATTTTATGATTTAAGGTAAATAATGAAGAGTATTCTTAGATCATAAGAATGAAAATTTCTAGTTTTTGCATTAAGAGGAGCGTTTTGGGACGTAAAAACTATGTAAATTCATTCTACCTAATAGAGCGTGTGTTTTAGGGGTTTAATCAAAGCATTTCTCGGCACAAGGTGTCTTTTCTTACTAGATCTATGCTGCTCTACAACTTTCGTAACTGACTAATTTATAGTATTTACAAGTGGTTTTCAGAATAGAACACGAAAAAGAACATTAAAAACGGCAAAATTCGCGGCGGAATTTTTTTTATTAATTCTGAAATCGATTCGGATAATCGGCGATTCGGATAGTTGGAGTTCGGATAATTGGAGTTCTACTGTACTCTGTGTAAATAGAATAGGCGGGGGACGTCACAGCTTAAAAATCGTTGCCTTGGTAACTACGAAGAAAGTATAATCAAACACCTTTTATTTTTACACACCAGTTAAGGCAGATCATGAAATTTCCGCTCGCCAACTTGAAATTGGCGAGTAAATTTAGTCACTTAATTCGTTTGCTGTAAGCAACTTTCTCTCAATTATTGATTAATTTATTTTCACACCAAATACTTCTTTCTTAATGGTTTATGATCTTAAAGATCTGCTAGAACGATCTTCGTTCTGTTATAACGATCTTTAAGATCTGCTATATTATAATTAGTTTGATTAAAGTTTTATGAGTTTGATCAATTTTTTCAGCTCCCATAGAAATGTAAAAGTTAAAATCAAAATATTTTTCTTAAAACATTATTTCAACAACGAAAACAGAGATGCATGCAAAGATTTATAAATATAAAGATCACAAGAAATTATTGTTATGTTAGAAGTATTATTTTATGATCATCAAATACCACCTCTTATTTCTCATTTTGATTCCTTCTGAAGCGTTCTGAATTGGCGCAATATATGTCGTGGGAAAAAATTAAGATTTTCCGAAACCATGGTAACGTAGTGGGGAAGGTGCGGTGGGTAGGAAAATCACGTGACATTTCAACCGCCGATTTAAATTACACAGACTATAGCATGTCTCTAAAAGTTTTTAAAATAAAATTATAAATCCTAACATTGCCGCTAGGGGGCGTTAAAGGTTGTCGCTTTACTATAGCTAGACACCACTTTTATGACTATATCTGTAGGGGTTCAAAAATTAAAGGGGTTGGACAGTTATCTTGGGACACCTTGTGTATTTCGGTGTATAAGACATACTATGCACAAAGACTTACTGAGTTTTTTTTATTGTATAACTAGCTGATATGCCCGGCCTTGCACGGGTGGAGTTATAGCTTTCTTTTTAAAATTTTCAATAATTAAAATCCATCCACTTGTCAAGCATTATAATTTTTGAATGATTTCTACATTTAACCGCAAAGTCCCCATAAAAAAACAGAAAAAATTAGAAAAAATATCCCAAATTACTTAAAATATGACTATTTAGAAACTGATCAATTATACAGGATTTTAATTAGATTTTAGATTTCTCTGTAAAAATATTCAATAGGGTGGGTTGGGGTATAATGGGTCACTTCTAACCCATATCGGACCGCTGTCCTATTTATAGGACAGTTGAATTTAAATGTGAATAAAAAAAAGTTTCGATTGATACCCATATAAAAGTTGTCGAAAATGATTATATAGAGACTAAATTTAATAAATATCTGAGAAAACATTGAATTTTTTAAATAAAGGGATTAAAAAATTAATTTAAATTCGCCCCTAAAAAATGTCATAATTTTAACTCGATAAACAAGAATAAAAATCTGATTTTTTCTTAAGCAATCATATTAAATTTTTAAGTAGAGTTTTTGTTTAGTCCAAAACATTAAAAGTATCCATGAAAAAAGTTAATAGGACAGGTATTTCACACGTGTTTTCTAACTGTCCTATAAATAGGACAACGGTCCGATACCTACTTTTTTTTCAATTCAGTCTAAGATGGCATTTCGCTTGAGAAACACTCCTTTTTTTGGAAAACACTCCTCGCGTGGGAAAATTTTGCAACTGTCAATTATATAGTCTGGATATCTGGTTTGGGGGGTCCTCTCACACTCCCCACAGAGAAGGGGGGTTTCTTTCGATTTCGTTCGCTAATTGGCCCTACAACGAAACCGCCGGGACCATAAAACTATCAGTTGTAAATCTCTATTCTCACCCTATAGGGGTAAGAGGGCAATAAAAGGGTGGAATGTTCTAGAATTCCTTTGAATCACTCTCCTTTACCGATCATGTTCTTGTGTGTATGCTATTGCACATGGGTGTTGTTTTTTATTAGTTTAGTTGCTTCTATGCTTTGTCTGCTTTGTAGTTGTAAGTTTAGCTGGATATTTTATGCATAAAAATGGCTAGAAAATTTCGAAATGCCGAAGAAGCTTTGGAATATATGAATTCTTTATCTGATGAAGAACTTGATGATCCTGAAATTATTATTATCCCACTGGAACCAGACGCGGTCAGTGACAAAGAAGAAATAGACGATTCTATCACAAAATCCAATATAGTAGAGACATGTGATGATCCTGAAGTTCGAGATTGTGCTGGAGAATTAGAGATTTTACTTAATATCATTGAGGAAACAAACCGCAACCGCAATTGAGGAACAAAACCCTTTTTTAAGCTAAGTACACTTATGCATTTTTTAGTAGTGTATTGGACCGTTGTCCTATTTATAGGGCAGTCCATATCTCAGAAAAAAAAAATTTTTTAAATAAATTCTTTTTTGTATGATAAAGTAGCTTATAATGATCATGTTTTTTGAAATTTACGTTACAGAAGGCCTCCTAACTATGACCAATTTTACCCCAAGTACAAAATATTGTTATAAAAGATAAAATATTTTATATTTTTCTAAGCTGATTGGCTTGAAATGTCTCTCGGACTTTCTTTTATGGAAAAATATTACAAAAGTCTGCTGTAATTTATTACAATACGTATATAGATATTTTGTAAGTTAGTAAACCCTGTTTTTTCGACAACGCCATTTACCGTTCAAATAAAATATTTTTTCAGTTCTTAAATTCATAAATCTAAATTTTTGACAATCGGAAAATGTTGCCAACAGGTAAAAGATTATACAGTAAAGCACCGTTTATACGTCTCTCATTTATACGTCTTTTACATTTATACGTCGTTTTCGCTAAGTCCCAATTCATTCAAATAATTAAAATTGTTTTCAATGAGGTATTCTCACGTTTTGAGATTAAATTTTATTAAAATAGTAGATAAAAAACCATGAAGAATGACGTTTACATCAAGTATTTTCGTAGCCTAGTTTCTGAGATATAAATTTTTGAAATTTCATTTTTCGTTTTAGCGCGAAAACACTTTCGAATCACAAATCATGCGCTGTGACGTCACATCCAATAGAAGCCCGTTTTCTGATAACGTGACTTTTCTGATGTTTTGGCAAAAATAAAATTGAATTTTAAATTATTTAAAACATATTTTTGAACTTAAAAATCAGAAATTTGGGAGTTTTAAACCATAAGGTATCAAAAAAGTATAAAATCAAGCAAATCCCTCACTCATGCAAATACCTCATTATACGTCTTTTCATTTATACGCCGTTTTACGTCGGTCCCTTGAAAGACGTATAAACGGTGCTTTACTGTAATACAAAAAATGAGCGAAAATAATTCAATTTAAATTTAACTTATATCGAGTTAATTAAAACTGACCCATTTTACCCCAAGACCCATTTTACCCCAACCCACCCTAATTAAGGCATAGGGTAGGTGGGGACAAAGCCACGCAATTTTCAGTATCTTTAACATTGCCGTCGAAAGGGGATAGATAATCCCGAAATTTCAATTGGAGGTGTTAGATTGAGATCCTACCTACAAAACCAATCCAAGTTTAAACTCTTATTGATTGTATTTTAGGAGAAATTTACAATTTAGTAGAAAAAAAATTGCGGGGCTTTGCCTCGCAAAAAGGGGCAAAGACCCGTACTTGCAAATCTTGTAACCAAGATAAGGTCTTTAGAGGTCAAGTAGTCTCATTTTACTTTTGGGACTAATTCCTGAGCTTTTTAAGCTGCTTGGATTTGCCCCAAAACACCTGCGTGAATTTGCCCCGTTTTACTTTATTTTGAAAAACAAACCTTATTATTTTTTAGAGACATGTTGAGGCAATTCTTTCAAAATGAAACAAAAGTTAAATTGCTATCTTATCATTGGGCTATTTGTTTGTATTTCTCCTCAAGCCCTATTTTATGTAATGTTTAAGTAAAAGATCAGAAAAATTACATCTAAATGATGAAAAACAAACTTACAGCATTTTTTGAACTCATGAGTGACTTAGGGGTACGAACTTTAGTAGGACTAATTCCTGAGCTTTTTAAGCTGCTTGGATTTGCCCCAAAACACCTGCGTGAATTTGCCCCGTTTTACTTTATTTTGAAAAACAAACCTTATTATTTTTTAGAGACATGTTGAGGCAATTCTTTCAAAATGAAACAAAAGTTGAATTGCTATCTTATCATTGGGCTATTTGTTTGTATTTCTCCTCAAGCCCTATTTTATGTAATGTTTAAGTAAAAGATCAGAAAAATTACATCTAAATGATAAAAACAAACTTACAGCATTTTTTGAACACATGAGTGACTTAGTGGTACGAACTTTAGTAGGACAATTGGCAATTGGTCACAATAAGACAAACCAACCACCTGGTTTTCAACTTTTGAATCGATCATTAACAATTAAAAATCGCGGTGCGTGGTTTTGCCTCGTGCGGGTTTTTACCCCCACCTACCCAATTCCACTTCCAAATTGAGGAAAAAATTCAATCTTTCTAGTTGAAAGGGCTTTAACATTTTCAATAGGTTTTTAATTTGCAAATAAACTTCCTCAAAGCTACAATATGATCATCCTTTGATTTACATTTTCGTTTCCATGGAGACTATTTTAACAACAATGCTGTTCCATGAAACTTTTAAAGAAGAATAAAGAAATTTCGTTTGTGAACCTCCTTTATTTAATTATTGGATTTTAGATTAACCCCTGTTAAACACAAATGTATAAAATATCCTTGAGTGAATAAATATCATGCATGTAATTTTCAAATGCTATCATTATTATACACAAAACACATCAATTATAATTCTGCATAATAAACAGTTCCCCGTTTCATTACGAGTACTTCATAAATTTACATTACCGCACAAAATGTCTCTCCTTTGCGAACTTCATGTCAAATGTTTGTTTATACCCCTCAGCAGTGTTGGGCAAAATTTATTCGTGCAACTACAGATAACGAATAAATCATCTATATGAACCTTCGAATAACGAATGAATCAACCGTCAATTGCGAGCGAGCACACGAATAACGATTGATTTATTCGTCAATTCCGGAGGAGACGATTGACAAGTAATTCAACTGTAGTTGTGAGAGAACCTACGAATAACAATTAAATCAATCGTTATTCTGAATGCTTCCATGGCAATTAATTAGGTATTACTGGATCGCTTCGCAACTTCATCGGAGTGGTCCGCTGCTTTATTGGATCGCTTCTCAAATTTACCGAAGTGGTCCGAAACTTACCGGAAGTGGTCTGTTAGTCACCGGAAATGGCTCGTGAGTCACCGGAAGTGGTCTGTAAGCCGCCGGAAGTGGTCCGTAAATCACCGGAAGTGGTTCATAAGTCACCGAAAGTGGTCCGTTTTTAACCAGAAGTTGCCCGAATTTAACCGGAAGTGGTCCGTATTCAAACGGAAATGGCCCGTATTTAACCGGAAGTGATCCATAGCAACAGGAAATGCTCCGCGACTTACCGGAAGTGGTTCGTAAGTTACCGGAAGTTGTCCGCAACATAACGGAAGTTGTCCGCAACATACCGGAAGTGGTTCGTAAGTCACCGAAAGTGGTCCGCAACTTTCCGGAAGTGGTTCTTAAGTCACCGGAAGTGATCCGTTTTTAACCGGAAGTTGACTGAATTTAACCGGAGGTGATCCGTAATAAAACGGAAATGGCCCGTATTTAACCGGAAATGGTTCATATTTAACCGGAAGTTGCCCGAATTTAACCGGAAGTGGTCCATATTTAACCAGAAATGGTCCGTCTTTAACCGGAAGTGATCCGTAGTAACAGAAAATGCTCCGCAACTTACCGGAAGTGGTTCGTAACTTATCGGAAGTTGTCCGCAACATACCGGAAGTGGTTCGTAAGTCACCGTTAGTGGTTCGTAAGTCACCGTTAGTGGTCCGCATTTAACCGGAAGTTGCCCGAACTTAACCGGAAGTGATACGTATTTAAGCGGAAATGACTCGTATTTAACCGGAAATGATCCACAACTTACCGGAAACTGACCGCAACTTACCGGAAGGGGTTCGTAAGTCACCGGAAGTGGTCCGTAATTTACCGGAAAAGTGGTCCGTAATTTACCGGAAAAGTGGTCCGTAATATACCGGAAGTGTTTCGTAAGTCAC
Source organism: Tetragnatha versicolor (assembly GCA_024610705.1). Taxonomy (NCBI): domain Eukaryota; kingdom Metazoa; phylum Arthropoda; class Arachnida; order Araneae; family Tetragnathidae; genus Tetragnatha; species Tetragnatha versicolor. Next base: position 659,655 of record JANDEH010000050.1, on the reverse strand, counting down.
CGGAAGTGGTTCACAACTTACATTAAGTGGTTCGTGAGTCACCGGATGTGGTCCGAAACTTACCGGAAGTGGTTCATAAGTCACCGTAAGTGGTCCGTAATTTACCGGAAGTGGTTCATAAGTCACCGGAAGTTGCCCGAATTTAACCGGAAGTGGTCCGTATTTAAACGGAAATGAACCATATATAACCGGAAATGGTTCATACTTAACCAGAATTTGGCCGAATTTAACCGGAAATGCTCTAAATTTAACCGGAAGTGATTTGTGAGTCACCGGATGTGGTCCGCAAGTTACCGGAAATGGTTCGTTAGTGACCGGAAGTGGTTCATAACTAATGGATCACTTACGGTGACTTACGAATCACTTCCGGTAAGTTGCGGACCACTTCCGGTGACTAACGAATCACTTTCGGTAAGTTGCGGACCACTTCCGGTAACTTTCGAACCACTTCAGGAATGTTTCGGACTACTTCCGGTAACTTACGAACCACTTCTGGTAAGTTGCGGAACATTTCCTGTTCCATTTCCGGTTAGAGATGGACCATTTCCGGTTAAATACGGGCCACTTCCGGTTAAATTTAAACCACTTCCGGTTGAATACGGGCCACTTCCGGTTAAGTACGGACCACTTCCGGTTAAATATGAACCATTTCCGCTTAAATACGGGCCACTCCCGGTTAAATTCGGACCACTTCCGGTAAGTTGCGGACTACTTCTGGTGACTTACGAACCACTTCCGGTAACTTACAAATAACTTCCGGTAAGTTGCGGAACATTTCCTGTTAATACGGATCACTTTCGGTTAAAGATGAATCATTTCCGGTTACATACGGGTCATTTCCCTTTAAATATGGACCACTTCCGGTGATTTACGAACCACTTCCGGTAAGTTGTACACCACTTCTGGTGACTTACGAACCACTTCCGGTGTGTTGCGGACCACTTCCTGTTACTTACGAACCACTTCCGGTTTGTTGAGGACCACTTCCGGTAACTTACGAGCCACTTCCGGTAAGTTGTGGAACATTTCATGTTAAGACGGATCACTTCCGGTTAAAGATGGACCATTTCCGGTTGAATTTAGACCACTTCCGGTTGAATTCGGTCAACTTCCGGTCACTTACGAACCAATTTTTTTGCACCCCTATATGTACCTTCTATAATTAATTTATTTGTCTGGTGAAATTATTCGCAATTGAATAATTATTCGACATCCACGAATGAAGTTAGTTGCGAATGAATTTTCAATTGCGAATAAAAATTCAATCGTCGGTGACAGATAACCTTATTCGCAAATGAAATCATTCGCAAATACTTTTCACCCGCAATTGATTTATTCGAAGCTGAATTATTCGTTCGAATAACGAATAAATTTTCAATCGTGTGAATGCCCAACTCTGCCCCTCAGCACCGAAAATAGAGGGGGTCTGGGGGTCCTCCCCCATAAAATTTTTGAAATTTTGTTCTTAAAAAGTAGTTTATCAACTCATTTTTGGACCCTTTTTTTACACTTTTAGGGAACCACTCCTTGTACCCTCCAGAATTTTCAAGAGGGGGCAATACATATTTTATAAAAGGCCGAATTTTAGGGGAGATTGAACCCCTAACAACCTCTTTGGATAGAGCCCAAATTAAGGTATCCGCCTACCTTTGAGACCATTTTTTTGAAATACAGTCGAGTCCGCTTAATGTGATCGCAATTGTCCGAGATGAAATTGATAACATTATCCGATTGATCACAATAAGCGATTCCGTATAAAAAAGCAACATACGGTGTAACTATGTTTGGTTTAAAATCAAAATTATGTAATTGTAGTTTATGTATTTAAAACAATTTTACACTATGAATTTGATAACTAAATTTACATGGAAAAGGCTAATTAGCTAATTAACAAGGAAAAAATCAAAATCCTTCATCAGAAACATCTGTAAGGCGGCCCTGCCAATGGGGATAACCAATCACAAGCATTGCTTTGCCTCCCCTTTAACAGTTTTCATTTAATGTATGCGGAGAGCATCGAATATTTTCTTTTTCTTACAATCAAACCAAAGAAATATGGCGCCAAGTTTTTAGCGGTAAAGATGACCAATATGGTAACCCTAACTCATGTTAAAAAAATTATTTGGCTTCTAAATGTGCCGCTAAACAGCCAAAATTCGCCAAGCATACGCAACTCTGAACTTGCGCCAGAAATATAACAGTGCAGCTGTAAACTCATACTGAGTTTCAGAAAAAAAGCAATTGACCTTCAAAACGAAACTTGAAAACGTACGTTTTTTTAAGGGATATATACAAATTTTGATAACATTAAGCGGCGTGTTGATACTTAGTTTATCACATTAAACGATGCGTTTTACATTAAATTAAATAGGAATGATTGGGACCTGTTAATTTCGATAACATTATCCGATTGATAACATTAACCGTGATCACATTAAGCGGATTCGACTGTACTTGATTTACAAAAATTATTTTTTAATTTTTAGTTTAAATGTACATCAAAACATTGATCAATGCTAAAAAAACAAAATTAATTATATTATTTTTCTAAAATATGGGGTAATTAGTGTAAAATTTAAGTGAATTTTTATAAAACCCCTCTCGCTCTTGCCCAAAAACTATTACCCCTATATAAATTTCCTTTGGACACAAGTATCGTATAACACTTATCTTCAGAATGGACTATTTTCTAAGACATATTTTGAAAAGTAATTGTTTTACAGCATAAAATGTAAAGGTAAGTGAAAAATTTCAAAATTTCTACAACCATTTAACAAAAAAACGTCAATAAAAATAAAAATTTAAACGTACATAAAAATCTGTAGTCCATCTGGTTAATAACAATATGATTAATATACTGTTAAAAATTTGGAGTGAATATCTTGGATAGTTTTTGAGTAATCATGTAAATAGTGGAGGGTTTTATGCAAAATTTAGTTCTGAGAAAACTAGCTTTCAAGTTTATTTTTGTATACGATCGCATACGACTATCTGTTTTAAAAAATGCTGTAATTTCTTTTCTAATTTACCTACAAGTAAAATGAAAACAGTTTTGGAAAGATAAAAGTCTAAATTACTTGAAAATGTAAGAGCCAAATTTTCGATGAAAAAGTCGAAAATCGTCATTTTAGGGGTAGGCGGATACCTTAAGTAAAACTTAAATCATTTAAACTAAAATTTAGGTATAGTAGTAGTTTTGAATTCGCATATTTTAATCATTAATTTAAAGAAAACTAATTTTTAAAAATGTAGAATGAAGTGCTACATTTAATAACAGATATTGAAGCTTATAAAAGTTTAAATATCTGTTAGTAAATATCTGATAGTAAAAATGTAGGGCCTTGTGGGTCTGGTTTAGCATCATATAAACCTGATCGGGGGATCAGACGGAACGGAACGGAACGGAAAAATGTAGTTGTAAATAAAGTGCTTTAGAGAAATACACTTTAATTCAAGTGCTAATAAGCCCAGTATTTTAAATATTTAAAGAAAAAAAACACACCTGAACACCGTTATCGTTCATTTGATTTTCCACATGATCCTTTTTAACTTCATGTAAATATTCCACTTCTCTGTCCTCGCAACCGTATTCCGTATCGGATGTTTTTGTCTTGAAACCAACGACTCAAATTAATTTAGAATTTAGGATCTAAATTGAGTAATTAAATTACAGAAGAGAACTAGGCGCGCGAACAGCAACCGCTGAGAAAGGTAATTGTTTTGAGCCACACACATCATCTACCCTCTCACAAATATTCCCGCCTTTTTTGTTTTTACGTTTTTACTTTTTTCGGAAAGCAGATTATGTGCTCTTGGTTAATCTCTGTGGCATACCTTTTCTGTAACAGGGGGAGACGGTTGTTTATACTTTTAGGGGGTAGAAGCAGCTCTCTCTGCAATTTGTTTACACGTTTTTGTAATGTGAGGACATCAGTCTCCCGTGTGAAACGTATTATCTAAAAAAAAACACCTCGACTCATTCTAATAAACCTGTCAAACATTCCTCGGAAGATGAGAACAGAGGGACCTCGTTCGTTACGTGTGTTGAGAGAAGTTTAGAGGACGGTTTCTCAATAGGAACACAATGGGGTACAGTGTTGACGAGGGTTTTGTAATTTTTCAAAAAGCGGTACGAAGAATTTCAGTGGTTTTTAAAGTGGGGTGATGATTTTTAGTGGAACTAAGAAGTGGGGGGATGGATAATAGTGGAAATAAAAGTGGGGGACGCGTCACCCCGCGTCCCCCCGCATTTCTAGCACTGCCTTAAACATCACAAAAATGAGCGATGACATTAAAAATAAGCAATCTCGCCTTATTTAAATTAAACTAATAAAATATCCAGTAATTTAATTAAGGGATAGAATGCTCAGTAAATCTATTCAGCGCATTTAAATCCTACCAAGTTCGGATATTGTATGTCTCATTTTGTATTACTTAAAAAGGAAAAATTAATATTTCAAGGTTTAATATCTTAAATCAAATAGTATATAAAAGCTTATAATCAATATAAGTTACAGCTTTGATAAGAAAATATGTTGGAAAATATGTATATTTGTGAAATAGCGCCAGCTTGGTGAGCCCTAAAGAAAGATATCAATGTGGAAAACCCTTACCAAATCTGTGCTGCACTTGAAATTAAAACGTTAAAAATCTGAATATTTATTGATGGTCTAGTCTTGGGAATTCTATAAAGAATATTTTGGAAAGATACTGAGAGAGAGAAGCACTGCCAAAATCACCAAAACAAAACAGAAAAAAAACTTCAATAAATGTTTAGTTTTTTTTAACAAAAACAATAGGCAATATTTGAACCAAGTGTCTAAATTAAGTAATGGAATGAAAAGTATCAATATTATTTCCCAAGTATTTTTGATTTAAAGATATTAAAAGAAAAATATTAAATGGAATGAAAAAAAGGTATTTTGGCAGGTTTTTTTTAATTCCTTTTGATTGTTTTTAACCCTCTCGCCACCCTGGGCCTCATATGAGGCTCCTACTTATGAGCTCAATTTTTGTATGATGTAAACACGCAAATTTATTTTCTTTTCATCAGTGACTTCACTGATTCATGTAGATCACATATGAGACTTCTACATGGTTTCTGAATTCGTTCCTAAATGGCAGCAAGATGATTTATACCTCAATGGTTACATTTTAAGCTGTGATGCTTGTGAAGAGAAAATACTAGCTAGATAATAGCTTCTGTAGAAAATTTTTTATAGGTTGGTAGATATTTTCTTATTTCGTAACCTTCTAATATTATGACCATGTCTTTTAATGAGTTCTAAACCAAGTATTCTCTGTTAAAATGAAAAATATATAGCCTCATATGAGGCTCATAAAAATAACTAGGAAGGAGTGCACACAAGAGAAAAAAAAATTTTCCAGACAAATTATAGGGGCATTTTGGATCTATTGAGGAAGAAAAAAGTTTTTTCACTTTTTTGATGTTCTGGTGCCGAGAGGGTTAATATAGGGTTATTTGTTTGCAAAATTATCGCACATTGTGTATGTTAAGGGTGGTCCTTATTTGTATGGTAAAATTTTTTTTGGGCATTCCGTTGGTGCCGCCCCCTAGTTTTGTGTCACTATAGAAAATAATAATGTATGCAAAATCTAAGCTCATTCGGATAATAATAACACGTGCCGCAAAAGCCTTGAAGTTTCAAAAAAATACTGATTTTTCATAAAACATAAAAAAACAGATTAAACACTCTCATCTTCTTCTTGATTTTTTTATGAGAATCTAATATAGTAAAAGGAATAATGTCCCAGATTCCATTCTTCTATCACCCCTCTTTCGGTAATAAAAATTTTTTTAAATAAAAATAACTCTTGTAAAGTTGTTTTTCCTGCATTTTAAAACAGCTAATAACTCACTTAAAAACCTGAAATTAGTGCCATTTTGTTTGTAATTTTATTATCTTTGTTTTGATGTGCAACATAACTGCCTTTCTTTAAAAAATTTTTTCAAAATTAAAAAAATGGGGAAAAAATTAAATAAAAAAAATCTGAAAAAAATTTTATTAAGTAATATTAAAGTTTTTCAACTCCCAAAATAAACATTTCTGCCAAATTTCAAGTTAAAAATAAAATTTGATCATGTAGAAAAACATTCCATGTAATTTAACAAAACAAAGTGATTCACTCATGGGGAATTCAGAAACTCCCTTGAGGATGTTCATACGATTTGTACCATGCAAAAAGGATTGAATTTATTGAATTTATTGAATGTACATGTTTAAGACATTTACGACCCAAAATGCAAAAAGGAAGTTTAACTTCATCTGTTTATTTAGAAAATTTTGGTTAACAAATTCTAGTAACTGTCAGTAAGTAACAACATAAAGATAAATTAAATGAAAAGAAGAAGAAAAAAGTTGGATTTATATTATTTAAATCATTTTTTAAATTAAAATTGATTAACAAGTCTGTACTTCTGACACTGGTTAAAAATATTTTAATACTAGCTGTTATACCCGGCCTTGCACGGGTGTTGTGTATAAATTAATTTTTTAAAAGTTTTCTTAAAATACATTTATAATTTTGTAAATTAGCAATATTACAAATCATCCCGGTATCCCAGGCGCCTCTTTCCTATCCCGGTGTTCCCGGTAATTTTCTAATCCCGGTGTTCTCGGTAATTTTTCCTATCCCGGTGTTCCCGGTAATTTTTCTAATCCCGGCGTTCCCGGTAATTTTCCTATCTCGGTGTTTCCAGTAATTTTTATATTCCGGTATTCCCGGTGTCTTTATGGTAAATTTCCGATCTCGGTGTTCTCGGTAATTTTTATAACCCGGTAATTTTTCCTATCCTGATGTTCCCGCTAATTTTCCAATCCCGGTGTTCTTGTCACTTTTTACAATCCCGATGTTCCTGATAATGTTTAATATCTTGGTGCCTTTATAAAATAACAAATTTGAAACTATAATAAAAAGTCTAGTAAATGATAAAGTCTAGTGATCTCATTTGAAACAATGTTTTATTTTTAACCCTTAGTTAGTTTTTTTTTAATGGAACACACATACATACACACACAGCCACAAACGTTTTTATTTATATAGAGATTAATAAAATTGCCTAGTAACTACAGCACTGGTACTACTAAAGTTTCCTATTATTGGCTTGCATGACTGGAAAAACAGGTTTTCAAACACGGAAAAATAAGTGAAAAAAAGCAGGAAAAATGGGAAAAAAAGAATGAAGGACTGATTTTCTCTTTATAAATTATAACCCATGTCCTATTCTGATGTATAAGCTACATTATGGTAAAATTTCATTAAAATCCATTCAGTAGTTTTTGCGTGAAAGAGTAACAAACATACAGACAAACATTCACAATTATAATAGTACTAGCTGTTATACCCGGCCTTGCACGGGGGGGAGTTTATAAATTTATTTTTTTAAATATTTCTTAAAATACATTTATAATTTTGTAAATTAGCAATATTACAAATCATCCCGGTATCCCAGGCACCTCTTTCCTATCCCAGTGTTCCCGGTAATCTTATCCCGGTGGTCACGGTAATTTTTCTAATCCTGGCGGTCCCGGTAATTTTCCTATCTCAGTGTTTACGGTAATTTTTATATTCCGGTATTCCCGGTGTCTTTATGGTAAATTTCCTATCCCAGTGTTCTCGGTAATTTTTATAACCCGGTAATTTTTTCCATCCCGATGTTCTCGCTAATTTTCCAATCCCGGTGTTCTTGTCACTTTTTACAATCCCGATGTTCCTGATAATGTTTAATATCTTGGTGCCTTTATAAAATAACAAATTTGAAACCATAAAAAAAAGTCTAGTAAATTAGTAAGTCTAGTGAACAAATTAACAAATTTAAAACCAGTGTTTAAAACTAAAATAAAAGATCTAGTAAATGAAAAAGTCTAGTGATCTGTCTCATTTGAAACAATGTTTTATTTTTAACTCGTTGTATGACTGGTAAAACAGGTTTTCAAACACGGAAAAATAAGTGAAAAAAGAAGAAAAATTGGAAAAAAAGAATGAAGGACCGATTTTCTCTTTATAAATTATAGCCTATGTGTTATTCTGATGTATAAGCTACATTATAGTAAAATTTCATTAAAATCCATTCAGTAGTTTTTGCGTGAAAGAGTAACAAACATCCAGACAAACATTTCACAATTATAATAGTAGTAGGATTATAATTTCCCTCCAACTTAGACTTAATACCTTATGCTAAAAAATTTACTGCAGTATTCAGTATCTAAATTTATTACTTCCATAGAATTTTAGTACACCATGAGTACCTTTGCTAGCAACCAAATTATCATTTGCATTATAATTCCTATTTTTATTGAAATACCTACCTGTGAGTAAATATAAGTGAGTTTTTACTCTGAACATAATGTTGAAAATTAACTGTAAAAAAGCAGTGCTCTGTCCAAGGCAATTTTTTCTACCGTTTTGTGGTTTCACAAATATTTTATTAATAAAGGTACCTTTACAAAATACACATTTTTGAAAAAACGTTCCACAAAGCTACTTTCTCTTAATAGTTAAATTTTTTGCAATTTTAAATTAAATTTTCTTCTGCTTTCATTGTTTAAAAATTATTAACATGTGATTTTAAACTTCAATTTTCACAAAATAGCTCTGCATTTTCACAAAATAGTTGATATTAAAAAGCCTATTATTGAAAGCTGAAAAGTACAATTTAAAAGATAAATGGATAGTAGTGTGCCCCACTTTTCTATGGGAAAAAATAAAGTACATATTATGAAATTGCCAGGACACCCCCTCAATTTTTTAGATTTGCTCGGAAAACTCTTTTTTCAAAAGCCCAAAACCTTGATTAGAAGGTGATGACCAAAGGACCTAAAATTTTGTAAAGAAGCGAAATTATAAGATAAAAGTTTCGGAAGAGTTTTCCACATTTATATTAAAAACCAATCATTACTTTATTAGAAATAGTTAATTACACTGGTCAACACTCATTTTGATGGCGGGAATATTAAAGCTGTTTTTGTATATATTTGACCTCCTGATTCCGAATATGACATCCGTTTTTACTCATCAGCTCTAGTTTTTAAGATATTCGAAAATTAAGTTTTTTCACTTTTGACCTACCTTTTATACAATATGGTGCTATAAAAATGACTTAAAAATAAAAAACCTAACTACTCAAGGCTTTTCCTATTCCTTAGGCTCCCGATAGATAGTGTATAAAGTTTCAGCCCCCCAAGTTAATTTTAAGGGGTACCTATAGGGCCCTAAAGTTGAAAAAAAGTCGAAAAATTTGTCTTTTTTTCAGAATTTAAAAAAAAATATTTTTGAGTTTTCTAATTTGATAAAACTGGCTAATATATGTTTTTTAGAACTTATTCAGACCGCTAAAAATATTTTTACTTTAAAACTGCACCTCTTTAGAGCGAATTTTTAGTTTTAAGGCGAGAATAAGGGTCATTTCGCTCAAAAACGCTTGCAGACTTGCCAACCTCTGAAAGTCAAAAATCAGGAGATTTTCCCAAGAAATCAGGAGAAATTTTTATCAATGTATAGGCCTTTGCAAACCAATTATAAAAAGATAATACATTCCCATGGGCTCTAAATGAAAATTTAACTATTTAAAAATTTTTTTATTTAGTTATTAAAAAAATAAAGGCGTAAAAATAATAAGTAACAATACAAAACTTTAGAAAAGGAATTATCCCCATGTAAAAAGTTGAATAAAAGTTAATTTCTTATTAAGTTTTAATGGTAACATACCTTTTACAGGTTTCATACAAGTTTTCAGGTATAAAAATCAAGGAGTTTTAAAGGAGTGTTTTTTTAAAAATTCAAGGAGTACCTTTTCATATAACTTTAAGAAAGACAAATTTTTTACACAGCTTCAAACACACACTATGCCAATCACATTCCTGACTCAGGTTTTAAAACTACTTTAAACGTCAAAATTCAAATAAAAATAAAGGAAATTAGTTAATAGAATAATTATTTATGTAATAATTAAATTGAAAAAACGATATTGTCAAAAACTTTAAGTAGAGAAAAAAGGATGAAATTAGTATTTTTGAAGTTATATTTAAAATCTTAAATCAGATAAGGAACCCAAAACTGGTCATAATCTAACAAGATTTTAAAAAACCCCACTGTATTATCTTCTTATTTTAAGTTGCTATAAAGCACCCTTTCAGTAAAAATTTACAACTTAGAAAATCCTCTTAACCCTTTATGCCCCAAATTATTTTCCTCATCTTCATCCAAAATATTTCACGTTTACGTAACTGCAACTATAAGTAAAATAAATTTGGCCTAACATGACGAAACTTGAACGAATTTGGAACATTGGGAAGTGGGACTTACAAGTCCCGTCGGGACATAAACGGTTAAGTTCAAAATACTGACTAAAATAGAAAAAAAACCGCATCTTATTAGGCTGCTCTGACCAAAGTAAATTTGTTTTTTTCTGCTCACAGAAAACAGTTTTTTCTGCACCGCCGTTAAAGCTAACTTCAACAGACGTTCGTAGGAAAAGCAGTCGCGGGAAAACGGAACTGCCGCGAAAAATCGCAATTTTCCCGACTTCCGGAACACCGGACTTGCGGGCTTCTGACCATGGTAAAGTTGTTTTTTCAACATCGCAATAATGACTCAAGAAGAAGCCAACTTGAATCGGCACCCGTGGCCGTACAAGAAAGTCGCGGGAAGAACGGAACACTCCGAAATAAAACACCGAAACTTTCGGGAAAAATCGCTATTTTCCCGACTTCCGGGACACCGGACTTGTGGGCTTCTGACCACGGTGGTTTTTTTTAACATCACAATAACTCCGAAAAAAAAACCCGAAACTTTCGAGAAAATTCGCCATTTTCCCCGATTTCCAGGACACTGGTTCCTGCTTTTACTGAAGCACCTTACTTTCTTCCATTGCGCTAATCTTAATAGGAATATATATTGAAGTCGTTTCATTTCACTTTAAAAAACTTCTAAAGACTTGGAATGCTCTCTACTTAACTGACGTAACTTTCGATCCCTTGCCTCTGCAAGTTGGGGCAGAATTTCGATAAACGAAGAATTCCGAAGAAAAGCGGGAGAAAACCGAGAAAGCGGGAGATTTTTGGAGAAAATCTGGAGGGTGGGAGAAAGCGAAAATCCGGAGTCTCCCGCCAAAATCCGGAGAGTTGGCAAGTCTGCGCTTGGTACCAATAATGGTGGTTGAAACGAATAAATTTCGAATTTTTCAGAAGTAAGTCATCAAAAAATATGTCCTTTGATTTAAAACTGAAATTTCATATGATACAGATCAGTGAAAAAAAGCATTTTTTCCAATTTTTTCAAATTTTAGGGCTTGAAAGCTCGAGAGGATCTTCTACTGTTTTACTGATCTTTATCATGTGAAATTCAGTTTTACATCAAAGGACATCTTTTTTGATGACTTACTTCTGAAAAATTCGAAATTTATTCGTTTCAACCACCATTATTGGTACCAATCATTTTTGAGGGAAATGACCCTAACTCTCGCATTAAAACTAAAAAATTGCTCTAAAGAGGTGCAGTTTTAAAGTAAAAATATTTTTAGCGGTCTAAATAAGTTCTAAAAAACATATATTAGCCAGTTTTATCAAATTAAAAAACTCAAAAATATTTTTTTTAAAAATTCTGAAAAAAAGACCAATTTTTCGACTTTTTTTTAACTTTAGGGCCCTATAGATACCCCTTAAAATTAACTTGGGGGGCTGAAACTTTATACAATATCTATTGAGACCCTAAGGAATACGAAAAGCCTTGGGTGGTTAGGTTTTTTATTTTTAAGTCATTTTTATAGCACCATATTGTATAAAAGGTAGGTCAAAGGTGAAAAAATTTAATTTTCGAATATCTTAAAAACTAGAGCTGATGAGCAAAAACGGATGCCATATTCGGAATCAGGAGGTCAAATATATACAAAAACAGCTTAAATATTCCAGCCATCAGAAAAAAAGTTTTTTTTTGTAGACCAGTGTTATCATTAAATTACAGTAAAACTTGTTTGTTTACAAACATAAGAGTTCTAAAAAACCCATGTTATACGATGAACCACCACGAAAAAGGGTTATATACAAATTATTTTGAAATTGAGTTCAACCCTTATATTTTACTTATGTCAATGAGACATGTTTTCTGTTGTTCTCTATTATATATGTCGTAGACAGATCGTGAAATTAGACATTTCGTGAACTGTCTAGACATTTCATGAACTGCAGCCAGATCGTGTAATGGTCGATCAGTTACACGAAGTGGCTAAAATTTTTACACAGTTCATGAAATGCAATTGGGCCTTAGACAGATCGTGTAATGTTCCAGAATTACATGAAATGTCCAAATTTTTTAGACAGTTCATGAAATGTCTAATAGCTGATTTGCCGATCGTGTAATATCGTGATTATTCAAAAGGAATAAACTAAAAAAGATAAGATATAAGTTAAAGCAACCAATTTTATTTATTTATGAATAAAATTTCATTTTTCACTTATTTACAAAACTTCAAATATAAAATATTTCGTCTTTTTTATTTATTTACACATGGTAAACCTGAGTGACATCAACTATTACACAAAACGTTAGCTTTCTTTTTGCGCATCTTTTTGTAATGCATTGCACGTCAGAAGCTCTGCACGAGCATTGAAAAAATCCTTGCCATCCACTGCAAATATTCACTGCTTCTCTCAGAGAAAGAAGTTTTTCAAAGTCTAGGTCATCACGTGTAAAGAACTGAGAGCCAGCTGGAAAAACCATCTACGTCCCAAGAGGTGGAGAAAAAATGCCTGATTGGGAGAGGAAAACTTTTTTCCTTCTCCTTCGAAAATAGCAGATTGAGCGACAGGTTGAATAAACACCCGTTGTTGGGCCATCAAGTGGGGAGATTCTTGAATAATAAGACAATCTGGGTTGAATTTAAAAATGTTTCAAAAGTTTTTTCGGATTAGATGACTGAAAAAAAATTCATGAAAAACTGGGGCGGAGGCGAAATATAGTGTTCGCCCCCTCACTGTCAAAACTGCGGGGGCGAAAAACCCCCCTGCCCCCCTGTTGGCACGCCCCTGTCTGTCAATCATTTATAGTTCCTCGTGGCACTCTGAAACCCATCCAGAATGTGAAAATATCGTTTTGGACCTTCTGTTAGGATTTTTCTCTCTGTATTACACGATCGGCAAAACAGCTATTAGACATTTCATGAACTGTCTAAAAAATTTAGACATTTCATGTAATTCTGGAACATTACACGATCTGTCTAAGGCTCAATTGCATTTCATGAACTGTCTAAAAAATTTAGCCACTTCGTGTAACTGATTGACTGGCTGCAGTTCATGAAATGTCTAGACAGTTCACGAAATGTCTAATTTCACGATCTGGCTACGACATATATATTTTTCAAAAAAACTAATTTTATTTTTTATCATTACATTGAATTTGAACTTTTACTCCTTTTGGTCATCGACTTCTAATCTGAATACAGAGCTGAAATTTTGGCAGTGAGTTTCTATAAACAATTAAAAAAAGTAGAGGATGCCCAGACCTATAATTGAAAAAAAAATTTTTGGGCCACCCTAATGGATAGGGTAAAAGGGTTATCTAGAAAGAAAGAACCTTTTTTGGGATGATTATTTTGTAAAATACTGTTTTGGTACAGTCAAACCTGGAGAAATAGTGCATTGTTTCTTTAAAATTTTTATCTATGTGCAATAAGGTGGAGTGAAAAACTTTTTTTTGGAAATTTAAAACGCCTGAGGTGGGTATAGGTGCCATTTAGGATAAAACTTAAAAATTCAAAACATGAGTTCGATCAATTAATATCTTCAGGTTCCATATTCACGTTAAAGTTTCGAAGTTTCATCAAATTTTATGTAAAAATGGTTATAAATGATTCTCACTCAATTTTAGCTCCATTTTCAAACCATAGCTTGTTGATTTTATATTCTTAGGATGTCAAACAACATTTTTAGAACTTCTATGGACCTGAAATGGGAAGAATTTCCAATTTTTCAAGCCCGAAATAAGGGCGCATGCCATTAAAATAGGCTAGCGACCGAAAAAAATTTTTTTTGAATATCGGTTCCAAATAGAACTCCAAAGTTGCGTTTTACCCTCCTCATTCATGCAAAAATAATAAAAAAATTCGTAAAAAATAATTTTGGTTTGTTTTGGCCCAAGAATTTTAAAAAATCGATCTTTTGCAAGGCGTATAATGGGAAAAGTCTTAATCAATCAAATTCAAGTTTTAAATGTTATAAAAGCTTATGGTTACATTAATTAGGTGTCTTAACCTTCCTACCCTCTTGAAAAAATAGTCACATATTCCCCTCGTGGGGTCTCTGAGGACCCCATGCGTAAAACATGCCTATGACTCTAATAAAGGTTAAAAATTCCTTAAATGGAGAAGAATTGTCATTTTTTATTTCTAGAAAGATGCTTCAGAATAATTTATCCAATTTTTTTGGTATTTTTCTCATTTTTTTCGTCTTATTACGGCTTAATTGGGTTTCTTTTGATACACGTTTTTTATAACATCTGGACCTTCAAACAAGAATTAAATTACAGAAATGAACTACATTGAAGTTGTTTTACTTAAAATATTTATAATCACACTGTTTAAAGCATACTAGTTGATATACCCGGTCTTGCACGGGTAGAATTTAGTAGTTTATTTTAAACGATTTATGAAGCTGCATAGATTCTCTATTCTGCATTATCAGCTACCTGTCACCCCAGATTAATTTATTTAGTATTATGAAACATGTAAAGTTTGGATTCTTCTTTTTAAAATTGAAATAATACAAAAAAAAATGATCGGTTCAGATTTCTTAGTGAAATCAGTATCTCGCTTGCTTATGTAAGTTTGAACATAAAATTGGTTTTTTTCTTGATAATTCTTCGAAATCACATTCTGGACTTCCGTAAACACTCATAAATATTTGAAAGCATTCTTATTTTTCAAAGAAGACTGAATATAAAAACCTATTTACAATCAACCATGAATTTATATTGTTTTTGTAAAGAATGTGTTCAACAGGAAGTAATGGCGACAGTTGTCTGAGTTTTTTTTGCTGCAACTGTTAGATACTCAAAAGATTTCTATAAATAGCATATTTTTCTTAGAATGTGAATAAAAAATTTAAGAAATAGCGAGTGATTCAATGTATTTAGCCGCAATCTTCTTTTTGTAAAAAAAATGACAATTTCTACGAAAATATCTTTCTAATATTTCTCCAAACGTTCTAAACAAACAAGCAAACCTTTTTTTTATCTATAATACAACAAAAAATAAAATACTAAACTTTATTTGATACTGTTTTACCGCCATTCATGGCTGGGGTCTCAGAAGACCCCAGAGGGGGAATATGTGACTATTTCTCCCAAGACACTTAAAAATGGAATAATAACTCCAAAATTTTTACCCATTGTAAAACTTTGCGTAATTAAGGAATAGTAGCATCGGAAATTGTCAAAACAAAAATGCATGGGAGATATCAAGCGTCAAAGTGCGTCTGGGGTCGAAAAAGACCCCAAAGGGGTAGGAAGGTTAATAGTAAAAAAAGTATGTACAATGGTACTGCACTGTGATTTGAGCTAAGCAGTTAAGGCATACGGCTAAGAATCGCCAAATGAGAGAAAAATTAATTTTTGTACTTATTATATTTATTTTTTCAAATAAGAGCATTAAAATTACTTATAACATACCCTAAATTTTCTCTAATTATATCTAACACTAATCATAACCTTTTATTTGATAGTTCGCCCCTTTAAATTTGAAGACTTTTTGTAAAAAGTGGTAGTTCAGGTTAAAGTTTGGAATAAAATGCCTATATTGCAATATACCGGTTTTTTTCCTACGTTTTCTATAAAAATATCAACCTTAGTGTTTTAAAAGCATTTTATGTAAACAAGAATGTGTATTACAGACTAAATAAAATATTCGAACTTAAAATTTATAAATTTTGGGGTTTTGAAGTTTTTTTCATCCAAATTTGCAATTTTAGGCTGTTAACTTGATTTAAAAAAATTTAATACAGAACTTAAAAGGGCGCAAGTTTAGAACTGCTGATGGTTGGCGCGTTTTGGCTATTTGGCGCCATATTTAGAAGCCACATAATTCATTTAACATTAGTTGGGGTTGCTATATATTGATTTCTATCGCTGAAAACTTGGCGCATCAGCAGTTCTAAACTTGCGCCCTCAAAAGTATTATTGACTATTAAGACACCAAATTAATGTAACTATAAGCTTTTATATCAATTAAAACTTGAATTTTATTGATTAAGACTTTTCCCATTATACGCTATGCAAAAGATCGATTTTTTCAAATTGTAGGGCCAAAACAAACTTAAATTACTTTTTACGAATTTTTTTATTATTTTTCCATGAATGAGGAGGTTAAAACCGTCGCTAGCCTATTTTAATGGCACGCGCCCTTATTTGGGCTTGAAAAATTGGAAATTCCCCCCATTTCAGATCCATAGAAGGTCTTAAAATGTTGTTTGACATCCTAAGAATATTAACTACAACATCTATGGTTTGAAAAGGGAGCTAAAATTGTGTGGGAATCATTTATAACCATTTTTACGTAAAATTTGATGAAACATCGAAACTTCAACGTGAATGTGAAACCTGAAGATATTAAATGTGCTAGAACCCTGTTATTTGGAAACGGATTTTTTAAACATATTTTTAAAAATTTTCAAAAAATTAGAAAAAAGTCAAATTTTTCAAACTTTAGGCCGTTTGGGGAAAGTGTTAATATTATCTGATCGATTTAAGATTTTGCACACAGTCTTAGGGTACCAAATGGAAAAAAAATTGGGGGGTGGAGCAAAAGTTTCCCTGACTTTTTGGAAAAACGCCCAAATAAGGGACACCCTACTAAGCATGAACGTATATAAGGGGGGGTTAGGGGATGTATACAAAAAACGACATTTATATCAGGAGGAGCTTATTAAACGACAGAAGCTTAAATTGAGAATGAAAAAAAAGTAAGTCACTTCTACTAAATACCTAAATTGAAATTTTTTTGTTATGACTTCTATGTGTTTTCATATAAGTAGACTATTTTAGAACTACTTTTACTAGAGAGTTTTTTGTACTGTTTAATAAGAAACTTTCTTATCAGATAATTCAATTTCTTAGTTATCAGATAATTCAACCAGCTGTTTTTACTAGATCAATTGATGGGCAGAAAACTTTATGTACATTATGTTATGGAAAGTATGCAGAGGAAAGTCAGACAAAATCGGGACCCAAGCTTTATTTTTTGAATATTAACTTTATGTGTGATCAAAACCGTCAAATTTGGTGCTAAAACGATAAACCGCTTCCTTATGAAGAAAATATAAGAATTAATTAATCACATAAATAAAAGCAATATAGGTCACAAAAGCACATATTTTAGATTAGTAAACAATCGGGAGGGGGGGACTAGATAGAATAATCAAAATAGCTAGTCAATTCGAAAAAAAAACATTGTTTATTATAAGAAAACTTGCATGGAAGGATATAATAAACTTCAAGAATTTCAATTTATATAAAGTTTTCATCAAATAAAAATTTAAATTACGGTCTAAGGGTAAAACGTTTTAGGAGCAAAATTACATGTTTGGTCTTGTTCATCATTTCATGTGCCCACCCTTTGCTGTGAAAGCAGTATCCAGATCTCCTTAAATTTAGAATGTTCACATTCGCAATAGATACAAGCTTAATCCAATTCTACTCGTATCACGCTTTTGTCCGACCGTGCCCTTTTGAAGAAATTTCTCTAGATAAATATAGAATATATGAACTCTAGATAAATATGGAATATATGAACTCTAGATAAATATAGAACATATGATTATTATTTTAAAATAACAAATAAATAAACATCAGGTATCATACTATCATACCCTGTATTTACCGAGAGTAAATCCTTAAACATTTAAGATTGGTGGCGTAGTATTGCAGATGCTAAAAAGGTTAGCTTAAAGGTTAAAGGGGTCATGAAACTTAAAAAAATAATTACCTCTGCAAAATGGGTTAGTTTATACCAGTGGTTCCCAAACTATTTTGGTAGTGGAACCCCCAAATTTGTTACCAATGATCGCGGAACCCTGAATATTTTCTAATCTACGATTTAAAAAAATTTAATATATGATGTTAAATGAAACCAGGCGCGGATCCAGGGGGGGCACTTTTCCAGACAATCACCTTTACCTTTTGGCAAAAATGTCAAATTCTTGGGGATTTTCTAAAAGTATCACGCAAGATCCCCTTCTGGTACCGCTGGGGGGTATGGGGGTCTAAAGCCTTGGATCGATGGGGGTCCTCCCCCAGAAAAAATTTTGAAATTTGACTTGTAAAAGTAAAGACGCTTTTTGGGGCCAAGAGGGGAATTTTCTATCTTTATCTTTTGGCAAAAATGTCAAAATGTTGGGGATTTTCCTAAAAGTATCGAGCAAGATCCCCTTGGTATACCGTGGGGGGGGTCTGGGGGTCCACCCCCAGAAAAAATTTTGAAATTCGACTGGTAAAAGTAAGGTTTTAACTTATTTTGAGAACATTTTTGGTTCCAAGGGGGGCGGCGCTGTCCATTCTTATTTTTTTACACCATTTTAATTTTTTTTAATGAAATAAAGTTTGTCCCATGGAACCCCTAAATTTTTTCGTGGAACCCCAGGGTTCCGCGGAACCCACTTTGGGAACCACTGGTTTATACAACTTCTGTTTTTCTGGAAGTTGTCAGGGTTCATGCCTGGAAATAATTCTAGCAGTTTTCGCTAGATATCACTCTAAATTCCTGTTTTGTCCACCTACCCGGTTTTGTCCCGGTCTCCGAAACAAGAATAAACACAGAAAAAATGTGAACCAGTGTGCAATGTGCTTGTGCATCACTGCATGGAGCCACAAGGAGTCACAAACTCATACAGTTAGCCAACTAGAAAGAAATAGATATTGGCGTAGAAGAAAAATAACACAAAGATAAATGAAATGAAAATTAATTAACTAATTATTAACACAAAAAAGTTAGTTTAATATTTTATTTCAAATTAATCCACAAATCTCAGCACGATAACTTAATTTCGAATATTAAGAATATTGAATTTTATTCGGCTGATTTTTTTTCTGTAAATTTCTCTTTTCTTGATCTTCCTGTGAACTCGAGAAGGTACTGGAAATCCGCCCAGCGGTCTTTCCTGCTTGCGTGTGACGTCCTTCGGTTCTTCTTGATTTTCGATTTTTTTTTATTTGGGGACAAGTCCGTAGGTGGCTATCACGGGCATAAAATAATTCATGACTTACTAAAAAATTTTAAGATTTATTAATTACTATAGGTCTGGGGGTTAAGCATTTACTAAAATTTCAGCTCTGAAATTGGTTTTTAAGTAATGAATGTAGGAATCGAACAATTTTGCTGGCTTTAATCCAATTTTAAAAAGTTATGTGTCAACTTTCACTAGAAATTCTACAATTTCCCATGCCTACTTATGACAACTCCTTATTCATACGCTCCTAAGAAGTTCTGAAATATTTATCTGGAAAACCCTGCTTACTACTTACTTTAAAATTTGAATTTTAGAATTATAAATTAATTTTATTAAACTAACATGATAGTTCAAAAAATTTTGTACATAATTTCATGTTTTAAAATTTTAAGGTATTCTAATTTTAAAATATGGCAAAACTTTGTTATTAGATTTATTAGGATTATTAGATTTTATGATGTTTTTTCAATCCGTGCAAAACTATTGAATGCGCCAAAATTTTAGGTTCTTGGAAAGGAAATTAAGGATCAATGAATGAATGTAATTGTGAAGAATTATTTCAGACAACGTTTTACTGATAAATTTGTAATTTAATTGAAACAAAATGACCAACTGGACTTTTAATAGTTTTTTCTGGAATTTTAATTGTATCTTTTTACTGTAATAACACACGAAACATGGCCTGAGAAATTTATTTCAAACAAATTGGCAAAAATGTTATTGATAGTTAATAGTAAAATCAGTAACTATTGACAACAGCAGCATAAACAATAAAATATCTGTAGTTTGTGTCTAAGGAGCAAGCACTCTCAAAAACGTAGAATGTTTTCCTAAAAACCTTATTAGTTGTATGATTAATATCCTCTAATATTGGGATCAACTGGTGCTGATATTTCTTTTTGTAAGTAAGTGCCTTCCAATGAAACAAACTATGTATCTCGTAAAATATTTTCATACTCAAGTATGAAAAAATTAAAATTTCTTCACCCAAGGGGAAACTGTTCTCCTTCTGAATTCGGACGCGTTATAATTGTAACCGTTATAGGTATCCCGAGCGTTCCTTCGAGAGTCCTTCTTGATGGCCTTCCTTTTAACATTCTTGTTTTTCTTTAGGAACACGCAGGAGGCACTGAGGGCCATTTCCAGGAAATCGTAGACAGCTACGAGCGATATGCCCAAGTACATTCCCATGTAGCCTCCAATGACGCTGAAGAGTTCCAAACTCTGAAATAAAACGAAAATTCGCATCCGTAAGTTATACTCTATTCATTTTGATTAGGCGCCTGAAAAAATTTCCTTCCGCCACTACCGATCGGTAACCATAGCAACTATCCCCGTCAAAGTGACGAAGAAGGCATTCTATTGGCTGTGCGAAGAGCGTAACTATGGTTACGCTTCTAGCGTGGTTGAAAGCACTATTTCTCAGGCGCAAATTCTAAATGAACAGAGTATAGTTGCATACTTTTAGTGCCTTATACACGGTGGTCAAAAAGTAGACAGTTCTTATTTTTGTCTGAAGGGAGCAAGGAGAATAATCCAATTTTTTTTGCATGAGACACTAATAAAAATTTAGATTGGTAGAGTATGTAATGGTACAGAGCAGAATCTTTATTTATGGAACAAAGACCCTTTACTTCTTTATAGGAACCTTTTCTGGCGATCCAGATTTATAAGGTCGATGTCCTTACACATCTGGTAGTTCCTCATGCAGAAGAAAACGAAGATAACTTTACTTTAAGGTAACTGTATACGTTGAAAAGGTAATTTCCGGTCAAAAATCGAAAAATTTTTTTACTAGTTTAAGTTATAGCCTATTTATTAACCTTTCAAAAACTGTTTTTCTTTTGTTTCTATGTTGTATATTTTTGAAGTTATAGTGATTTTTCTGTTGCTAGAGAAACCGAAACTAAAATTTTCAATCAAGCTGTGGGCACTAGGGTGGTTATTTTTAAACGAAAGTTCGAATTTTTTTCGGGGCACCCCCTCAAAAGGTGCCATTTGATATAAAACTAATATTCTGAGAGTTACAGCTCAAAAAAATAATATTTAGACCCCGCCCCCGAGCGTCAAAGTTTCAAAAAAACTCTAAATTTTGCACGTTTTTAGCTATAAAATCCAAACTAATGGTTGTAAAATTACAAAGTGGGTCTTATTTTGTAGATACTTTATTTAGCTTCAACTTTTATAATTGAAACTGATTTGTGAAGCTTACAGATCATAAGATACGAGAGGTTTCATTAACTCCCTACGCAATATCTATTTTTTAAGAAGTGCCAGGAAATTTCTTTAAATTTATCAGCTACCTTAAAATGGTTCAATAACATATAAATAATAGTTTTAGACAACAAAGGTACAAAATTTAATATATTAAAGAGCAAAAAAAATTTTTTTCGTACATACCTGTCATTTTTTCCACAATCGTAAAAAAATTCAAATAAAAAATATATAAAATATTTTTTCAACTACTTATTAAATGAAAAATGTGTAAAAGTTCATAAACAAGCAAAAAAAATACAAATTAATATAATTTTTACTTTTTTTCTAAAATGTAGAAATTTTATTTTCATCGCTTTGACAGTATTTCTCATAAGATCTCCCTATTTTAGGAGTAGTTTTGAGAGCAGTATTCGAAACGACCCTTATCTGAAGTTTTTAAATTTAAATTTAACTGATGTAAATAAAACAGTAAAAAGTTCGAGTTGATGATAAAGAAGTCAATTCAAAACTAATTATCATTAAAAATATTGGAAGTTTCATTTCTATGCATTAGGAAAATTCAATATATCTTAAAAGAAAGGAATCCTTCAAGTGCTTGGTATTTATAAGGCTTGATATATCAAACCATCCCTAGGTACCATTGTATCATGCTAGATGTCCTGCAAAACTCCAATACTGCGTTAAAAATTTTCCTTTTTTTAAATACAATTGTATCTAGCCCTTAAAAAAAGGTAGCTGTAATCAGAAGTATCTGTGGTTTTCTTCTGATATATCAAGGGTGTTGGTAGGGGACCTGGCACCCCCCTTCCCCCAAAAAATTAGACTAGGTGTCCAAAACAATCATGCTACATGCTAGAGGTAATACAAAAGCCCTCTGTTGTATGAAAATTCCTGTCAGTATTTCAAATAGCTTTATCAGACATTTCAAAGTAGAATAGAAATATTAAATCTTTTGAAAAAGCTCATTGTAAATGAAAATGAAGTGATGAAACTGTCGATTTCGTTGCTGAAAAGATAATTAGACACTTATATTAACTCTCACTGTTATTATTCTACTTTCACATAGTCTACAGCTAGTTTAATAGTTCCTCCTCATAACACAAAAGCATGTTACCTTTAATTTATTTTTAAAGCTTTCTGAGAATTCAAAAGTCTCAGGGTTTAAGTACCACAAACTATTAAAAAAATAATAATGCTATTTTTGATATTTCTGCATTTTTTTCGTAACTAACTACAGTTTTTACAAATTTAAATTCTTGATATGCAACTAACGTTGCATCTAGCTCAGAAAACCAAACTGTAAGGAAGGTGTGTAGTAGAATACCACAGATACTTCTGACTACAGCTACCTTTTTTAAGGGCTAGATACAATTGTATTAAAAAGGAGAATTTTCACGCAATATTGGAATTTTGCATTACATCTTGCATGATACAATGGAACCTAGGGATGGTTTGATATATCAAGCCTTATAAATACCAAGCACTTGCAAGATTCCTTTCTTTGAAGATATATTGAATTTTCCTAATGCATAGAAATGAAACTTCCAAAATTTTTAATGATAATTAGTTTTGAATTGACTTCTTTATCATCAACTCGAACTTTTTACTGTTTTATTTACATCAGTTAAATTTAAATTTAAAAGCTTCAGATAAGGGTCGTGTCGAATACTGCTCTCAAAACTACTTCTAAAATAGGGAGATCTTATGAAAAATACTGTCAAAGCGATGAAAATAAAATTTCTACATTTTAGAAAAAAGTAAAAATAATATTAATTTGTATTTTTTTGCTTGTTTATGAACTTTTACACATTTTTCATTTAATAAGTAGTTGAAAAAATATTTTATATATTTTTTATTTGAATTTTTTTACGATTGTGGAAAAAATAACAGGTATGTACGAAAAAAAATTTTTTTGCTCTTTAATATATTAAATTTTGTACCTATGTTGTCTAAAACTATTATTTATATGTTATTGAACCATTTTACCGTAGCTGATAAATTTAAAGAAATTTCCTGGCACTTCTTAAAAAATAGATATTGCGTGGGGAGTTAATGAAACCCCTCGTATCTTATGATCTGTAAGCTTCACAAATAAGTTTCAATTATAAAAGTTGAAGCTAAATAAATTATCTACAAAATAAGACCCACTTTGTAATTTTACAACCATTAGTTTGGATTTTATAGCTAAAAACGTGCAAAATTTAGAGTTTTTTTGAAACTTTGACGCTCGGGGGCGGTGTCTAAATATTATTTTTTTGAGCTGTAACTCTCAGAATATTAGTTTTATATCAGATGGAACCTTTTGAGGGGGTGCCCCGAAAAAAATTCGAATTTTCGTTTAAAAAAACCACCCTAGTGGGCACTCTACGGAAGCTTGTTTACAAACAAATCATAATATTTGATTATTTCTTCCATAGTTTTAATTTTTGAATTGTTTTAAAGCTTAATGAGCTTTAAGAAGTAATTGATTAATTAGAGCCCATTTTATTGAACCTTTTACATTGCATCTCTAAAATTTTTGAAATATAGCATTTTTTCCCTGATAAAAGTGATATTAAAAAAATTACAGAGATTTTTTTTAAAAGCACATTTCAGTATAACAACTACATCATAACAGACATGTGTGCAAAAAATTATGATGTTTCAACTGTTAGTTTGCTAGAAAAGGTACATCGAAGGTTTAAAAACACAGTTTCGAGATATTTGCATTCGGAGTAAGCGCAGCATAGAGAATTTCGGTTTGTTTACATTTTTAAAGAAAATTTTAGTATGCTTTAAAACCGATTACAGGCATAAGTAATACACCGTTGGAAAGCTAAATGTTTGCTCTTTTATAATTTATCAAAACCTCAAAATCGATTTTTTTAAGGTGTTGGGGTACGAACCCCCTTAAAAACTTTAATTGCATTTTCTGAAGAACTACATTTTTCAAATTTTTCATCCACCGCTACGGTGATAACCCTAGTAAAAATTAATATTATGTCTTCCAATTTTTCTCATGTTGTTTTGATAGTATAAGGAGTGTAATGAATCAAGATTTTAGCTGTGTTTTAATATTTTACTAAATTATAAATAAGTCAAGTTTGCGTATTCGTTTTTTTTAGAAAATCACCTAAGTGAGCATTTAGTTGAGAATTTCTATTGAACAACTTTAGCAAGAGCTTAGATCTTGATTCATTACATTCTTGGTGTATTTACTCATTATTATTTCCAAAAATTGTTAATATTGATTAGATATTTTTTTGTTTTAGAGCGTGAGGGGTTTATATTGATTTTCGCACAATTTTTTAATATATATGCCCATATTTAAATATTTTTTAAAAAATTACATATTTTTCATTGCATATAGTATTTTTAAGTTAAGATACACCTAAAAACTTCAAATATTATTATAAAATTTTTTTAAAATTTTTTTTGTTGAACGTATACAGTTACCTTAAGGGAGGATAATTGCGGAAAACATTGTGCTATCTTAGTTATTGATTTTTTTATGAATGAAGAAATTGGAAGAACGTGTTGGTCAATCACATACTTGCGACATGAACCCAATAGAACATGTCTCGAATATGCCAGAGAAATGAATTGCTATCCTTCCTATACCTCCCCAACAAGGGCCCCTGTACCCCCTTAAACTAATGTTTAGGTAATTTGATTGCTGGCACATATTCCCACTCTGAGATGAATTTCATTGATAAGAAACAAAAACGTGAGACGAAATTCCTAAAAAATTAAAGTATCCTTAATTCTTGGACACGAGAGTACATTTTGACGGAAGAAACCATTCCTGGAATACCTTTTACAAATGGTTCTTAGAAAGGTCTTTGTAAAGATGCTTCTGTTTATATTTCTTTACCGTTATAAAAGCAATGTGTGCAATATTTTGAAGGTGAAATCGTTTTTTTATTGTCTACAAATGCACATATACTATAATTTATTACACATTTTGGTGTATGGGTCTATGGCCTTTTGCTAATAAATATTTATTTATTTATTTTTAATTAAAAGTATTGATAGTAGATACTTTTTCAGGCACTTTTTTCTCAGAACGAGTTTTTCCAATTTCAATAAAAAAATTTAATTATTTCTTTTAATAACTGCATGGATTTAGCTTTTAAATGACCCTGAATTTATTAAAAATGCTTCAACCACTGCAAAGTTTTCATTTGCTTGTAAATATGTATAAAATTCACCAATATCCTTTAATTGTTTTGAGAAGTGTAGTTAAATATGTAACTAACCTTGTGCATACCTCATGCAGAATATGCTTCATACGACTAAATCCCCAAACTAAAAAAATATTATCGAAATTTTGTGAAAAGTAAACAATACGAAAGGAAAAAAGGAGAACTTCTTGTACATACTAAGATAAGACAGTAACCGAAGTTAAAATGCATCAATTAGAAAACCGTATGATGAATTTTTTGCAAGTGCTATAGAGTTTTAAATTTGTTAAAATTTTTGATTTGGGGTGATATGAAAATATTTCTACTATAAAAAGTGAAAAAGTTCAAGTTGGAGGTTTTTAAAGAAAAGATTTAAAGGTATGTGATATCATGAGAGAATCTACAATTTTGGAAAATGGGAACCAAGGAATCAGTGCTTAAATGCAGTGTAAATTTTTTGTAAATATCAAAAGCAATGTAAGTAATACTCACTTCAAATTTAGGGTTGTATGTCATATTTGTCACTTCGTATTCATCAAAATCCAACTCAATATTCACCGTTTGACATCTAGAAAGTGAATTTTTACTTAAAGTCAATAAAATGGTTTGTTTTCTGGAATCAATATAGTACTAAATTTTAAATCTTGAGAAAGAATGAAGTAAAACTGAATTGAATCATCAGTTTCAAAAAATAAATGAGTCCAAAAACCAAGTTTTGTGAAAATTGAAAAAAAACCCTTATACATCAGTAATCTAGAATTTTTATTGTATAACCACCAAATATTTAGTGAAAATTTAGAACCCTATTTAGAATACAGCAAAAACCATTGAAAAAAAAATATAAGAAAATGAAAATGAATGTTGAAAAAAATTGATATACTTATTCCTTTTTATTTTGAAATTGTCTTATGAAATTTAAGCTTAATAAAAGAGCAGGAAATAGAAAGGCTAAGACAAATAAAATTATAACTTGTTATGAAACAGGGTTATTGAGGCGGTTGCGTGTTGTGAGTGGACAAGTTAAAATCGAGATCGAATCGGTAAGTTAATGATTTTGTATGCTATTTGTATAATATTTGTAGTAATATTAGCTATTTCAATGCTCTGTTGCAGAAAAGTTCAATAAAATAAGCACTCAAACAGAAAATAAAATTTGGAATTTCAACATCAGAGGCTATAGAGAGAGAGGATAGAGGCATCAGAGGCTAGATAATATTTAATGTTACAAAAAACACCCAAATCACACAAAAAGAGCATTAAAATAGCCAATATAAATACAAACAGCATAACTTACCGATTCGATCTCGATTTTAACTTGTCCACTCACAACACGCCCGCTCATAACACGACACCATTAAGGGAGTATCAATGGAATAGTTTTATATTAATAGAGTCAAACACACGAATGTCATGCATTAAATAATGAGTGCATGAGAATTGACTTACTCTCTTGCAAATACTCTTTCAAATGTGCAATTGTACTGAAAAAAAAACAGAAAGACTTTAGTTTTTCCCAACATGCCATGTTCATATAAAAACGGTACGGAATTATTTAAATAAACGCAACAAAAATTATAAATATGAAGACTATTTAAAGAATAAATAAATCAAACACAATGAGGAAGTTTCATATTTTTTTTATTTTTTAAATCGATCCAACCTTACGAGAAAACCCTAAAACCGAGATATTTTTTAATTCTGATCATTATTTATTTTTTTATTGCGGCTTAAAGTTTGCGCTCTGGAAAAGGCGGGAAAAACAGCGATTTCAGATTCGTGATGTCACTCGGTATGTCAAAACTTCTACAACTCGCATCTCCTCCTTAACTACGCAGCCGGCGTAGACAAAACTCGGTATATAGACGTATCTCGAGGCGAGGACGATCACTACCAAGTTTTCCAAGTTCGAAAATCGAATATTTACAAGTAATTAACGATTTTATGGCTAAAAACGCTTATTTCTCCATTTCTCTACTAGAGTGGATCTGCTTGACTCACTATTTTAAATATCAAAACCTCAGGATTAAATAATTTTATTAAGAAAAGCTCTATAATTGCCAATTTAAAAGTTAAATCAGCTATGAAAACACCAAAATAAATTCAAATAATTAATTTTAAAACATTACATTCTTATATTTTAAGATTAATTATTTATTAAGATTATATTTTAAGATTTAAATATATTTTATTAAGTGGGACTAATCCCTATTTGGTCGAGTGAAACTAGACCAAATCCATGAGGTCATAAAGACCTTTTATTTTAATAATGAATAAACATCAACAATGCCTTTTGTTTGGTGTCGAGTGACGTCAAATTTGATTTTTGAGCGTTTGCGATTGCATCATTTGTTTACGACTTTTTTCAACTTTTATTTCTTCTACATTTCAGTAAATAAATTTTTGAGGAAAATTTGGATTGCAGATTTGGATTTTTCACTTCTTATATTGTATTAATATATCCCAAAATCGAAAATTAAAAAATATGAAACTTCCTCATTATTGGTAAAAAGAAATATTTGAACATTGACTGTAAAAAGTTAAGTACCACTGACTCATTCACACTCATCACGAAATCTCCAAAACTACTGAACCCAGAAGCTTGAAATTTGGCAGAGACGTTCTTCTCAGCCATTAGACGAGCACTAAGAAAGTATTTAAAAATCGAACTAATCCTTCCTTGTTTTTCGACGCTTTTTTACTCCGTTTTACCCATTGAAATAGCATTGTGCATTGTTGAAATGCATAAATTGCAGCGTTTTACTTCTCCATCTTAAGATGACGTTTTGCCTGTATTAAATATAATTTCTTCAATTTTATTATTTACAAAGGAATTTAAGACGAAAAATCTAAAAAAAATGCTAATAAAAAAAGACACATAAATTTGATAAAACTTAACAAAACCCGTGCAAGGACGGGTAAGTCAGCTATTTGTATTATGATAAATAATAGAGGAAACACTTAAGTATAAATAGAGGCTATCACTAATAAAAAATTCAAACAAACCAAATACTTACGCCTTTTTGCTTCAGAATAAGATCCTGAAAAATAACACATTTTTTATTTTTAGTAAATGTGATTTACAATATAATAACCAAAAAGGTATTAGAAATAACTAAATAACTTGGGAGAATAGTCGCAAATAAACGTTAAGAAAGGTGTCATTCTTTTCCTTTCTTTCAGGCGAGAAATAATTGATGTGATAGAAGTTTGGCAAAGCTCACTAAGGATGGGGAGAGGAATAGTAAAAAAAACGTGAAAATACGCTATATCTCATAAAAAAAAATTTTTTGGCACCAAAAAAGGTTATTTGTCTCGTAAATTGGTACCAAAATTGGAGTAAATGCAAACATTCGATTTTCGAACGGCCTCTCTACAAAAATTAGGGGCTGAAGGGTGAGAACGAAAAGAAAACGTAATTCCTAATGTTAAAGTCGTTTAAAAACTTATTTTTCTCCATGAAGAAGCACATATTTCTGGCTAATTTTTCCCTTTATACACTTAAGAATACGAATAAGTCCCCATTGTAGATATCTGGAGCCTGCGATTAGGGAGGGGGAGAGGGGCAGAAAAAAATATTCCAGTTTTTATACTCTTCGTCGGAGCGAAATTCAAAATTTTCTACTTTTAGTAGAGTCATATATGGTGCAAATAAAGGAGACAGATGCTTGACATGTCGAACAGCCAGTTAGAAAAGAGTTCCTCCCATGAAAAGGTGAAATGGAAGGGTTAAGCGGAACATTAGGAGTCATTTGGGATGTTTTATGGCAAAATTGTGTCTATTTTAGTGAAATAATGTAGAAATCTATTTGAACAGGTTCTATGTACTCTGTAGAACTGGAAATGCGACAATAAGTAACTCTCATTCTCGACGAGGGATAATGATTGGGGCAGAAAAAAGTTAAAATTATACTTTACTGAGAAAAAGAGTAATTATCCTGTTTAAAAGGTTTTCAGGACTGAAATTTTTGATTGGGGTCACTCAAGGTGGCCTATTTTGAGAAGCATAGTTCATCTTTGGGGGTTGAAAGGATGAAATAGAATACAAATTAGATTTTTTGACAAATGGCGTGAAATTTCTTGAAAGAGTGATAATAAACAAATCAATTTCTCTCTCCAACTCCCTAGAATAGGTAACCCGACAGTGGAAATTGGGAACCAAGACAAGGGTACGTGGTCGGCCCAGAAAAGTTCTATACAATCAATTTTAGTTTGTATAATTGTCTAAATAAGATAAAATATCCCTAAAATGAGAAAATTAATAGCAGACATGAAGAAGACCTATGTTAAAAATTGTTTCTCGGAGGGTTAGGAGGATAGAATAGAATATTAAGGGGTATTACATTTTACTAAAAAGTGAGAATTTCTCGCAAAAAATGCATTAAAAGGATTATACTATTTTCCAATTTTACTTCATGGAATATGATACTTATAGGAGTAGTCTGTAATATGAGGTAGTGGAAGGTTTGTTGATAAAAAAAACCCTATATAATATTCCAATTCTTTGAGCAATAATTAAATATCTTAAATTTGTAAAAATTACAGGGTTTTTTTGCCTATTTGGCTAACAAAATGGCTATTTTCACTAAGCATATTCACGAAAAAGCACACGGAGCCCATTTTTGTGAAGTTAGAAAACTGACTTAAGAAAGTTCCTTTAATCTGAAAATACTTGCAAACGGAAAGAGATAATGCAGTCGACAGCAGCACCCCTAGTTTCAAATATGAAAGTTAAAAAATTAATTAAAAAAATAAAGGAGATGGAAGAAAAACATTAACGAGAAAACGGTTAACAATATCATAAATAGAGAAAAAAATCGTAAAAATATCTTCATTACAGGAAATATTAGCAATTGAAAAAAGCAGTTTTCAAAAAAGAAAAAAATCGCAAATTCGTAAGTTTTTAAATGTTCTTTAATGTTTTCCAAATTTGAATTAGAAAATCAAAGAAACTAGAAAATTTGCAAACCTTTTATTTTTTCAGGCCGGAAAGAGTGCTTTCCCCCATATTTCAAATATTGAAGATATTTTCATGATTTTTTTTGGAGTGTCTTTTATGATATTTCCAACACATTTCTCATTTAAGTTTTTACTCTACTTTATTTTATTTAGGTCTTTCCTTTCGCAAATATTTACAGGTTAAAGGGACTTTCTTTATACCCAGTACAGTAGGCCTTCTACTTTAAAAAAATTCTTAGCTTTCTATTAAAAAAGGATTTTTATCAGATTAAATGTCAAGTTAAAAAGATATTTATATTGAGCACTCACCTCTTGACTGGCCATAAAACCGCTAATGAATGTTCTAACTAAGTAAACAAACTTTTCTTCTATCGCCATTTGATAAGTCGCAGAGCTAAATATGAAATAAGTATTAATTAATATTTGTACTTGAAAAGTCATCAATTACAAAACCTGGATATTATCCAACACCTCCTGGTATATCCTCTCCCCTCATAATAAGTACATATAGTAGATTTTAAAAGTTTGTGAGGGGAAAGGATATACCAGGAGGTGTTTGATAATATCCGGGTTGACACTATAAATTGACACTTTTGTAGCTAGTTTTATCATCTTTATTTTTTGCAGTTAACATTTTCAGGAGGAACTCATACTTTCCGTTCTACAAACAAAAAACCAAAAAATGAGATGAAATTTCTGGGTTTTTTCGTATTTTCACCAAATGCCATTCCAAATTTTGTGTGCAAAGTTCAGATTTGGATTCAGTACCCTCGAAAAAATAAAACCGTTGAGAAAAAAACTTCAGTACTTTTTTTTCCTGAAACACCCTTTTTTTGACACCAAGTACTGGACTATTATTGAATTTTGTGGTTTATGTAAATTAAACATACTTACTCGCACGGCTGATTGTAGAAATTTAAAAGGTTCGTACAGTTATCTCCAACTTTTTTAATTCCTAAAAATAATACATTTTTAAAGAGACTAATAAAAATGTTCTTATTTACAATAAACGTAAATTGTGTTATATGGGGTCGCAAAGTGTCCCGAGATGAAAATTTTATAACGGGACCAAGGTTATGGATTACAGAGGTTATGGATAAGTGTTAAGTAATTTTATGTCTGCCCAAACTCTGCATTTAAAGATTCTTAGATTAAAGAAAGATTAAGATTAGATTAAAGAGAGAATAGAAAGATTAAACGAAAGAGATCAGATCTTACTGGAGCAGTTTTTATCGCAGTATGGACATAGAGTTTTATTATGAGGAAAGTCGATGAAATACGGAACGCATTCCAACTCTTTTATAGAGGCATTCATTCGGCATTCCTGTATCATCATCTGAAAAAAAAACAAGAAGAAAAAAAACTTTATTCGAAAAGTGGGATAATAAACTCGTGTCCAAAAATTAAGGGTAATTTGATTTTTGGAGAATGAAAAAAATATTTCTTCCTGCAATTGGTAATTTTGATGTATACGTAAGTCGAATAAAAAAACAAAACCAAGGTTACAATTGAAGAGCTAAAAAACACCCGAAAGAAAGACTGAGAAGGTATCATTTTTATAGCCTGGTCATGCTTATTTGTGTTACTTTTAAAACTAATATCATACTAACACGCAGGTCAGTCAGTTTAATCGTCAGTTTAAAAAAGGGAATAAGTCCAAATAGTGACAAATTGACTTTTTGTGCTTAAAACAATCTCCCACCTCTGTTCTACACATGAGTGGAAAGAAGGGGGAAATAACTACCCCCCCTATAAGCAGATATTGCCCCGTAAAGTTGCAAAATCGATGTCCATTCATTGTATTTTTTAATTTAATTTGGAATTAATTGTCCTTCTTTTCTTATTATTTGTGCTGTAAAATAACCCTAAAAAATTTGCTATAAATTTTAAAGTGTTCTTAACTTTTTTATCCATGGAATGTTCGACTCCATTGATATTTACTTATTCCTTTTTTACTTAAATATTTTTGAATTTCGTTCGTCTTGGTCTTTATTTTTCTCACTTTTGTGCTGTGAACTCTAAGCAGAAACATAATTTAAGTGTCAACTAAGTGGTTTTTAAGATTTTTCTCCAGGTAAAATTTCATAAGGTTGTAAAAGGGAATAAGTCCACCAACTTTTTTCAATCGTAAAATATTTTTTAATCTACATCCTTACATTTTTTCGATGATAGCTCTCTTTTCTTATAGTCTGTTCATTTTGAACTGGCGCTTGAAAATATTTCCTTCCCCCACCACCGATCGATAACCATAGCAACTATCTTCGTCAAAGTGATGAAGAAGGCTTACTATTGGCTGCTCCAAAATAGTCAGTGGCGGCTCGATGGTAAAATTTTAAGGGGTGCTGCTCCAGCGGTACCAAGTTGGCAACGTATTTAAGCGATATAATGCCAAATAATATTTCACAAAAACGTGAAAAGTTGAGAACAATATAAAATTTCGATTTCACACTTAATAAGCATTCAAAAACTGTCACTTACCTATATTTGGCGGATTATTACGAATATGTGAAGAATCAAAGATGAAGTCTATTTCATTTAGTATCTCAAAAGCAAATGAAACTAAAATTAACATTTCGAATTCAATTTGTTCATTATAAAAAGAAATAAAAACTTGGCTGCAAAAAATTAAACATAAATCTTTATTGACTTGCCGAAACATCAGAAAAGATTTTGTTCTCTCTCTGTTAAATAGAAAAAAAGAAGCTATAAATAAAAAATTAAAACAGCGTTGGAGTGGTTGGAGTGAGAAAGCTAAAAAGCCTATGCGATTTATTAGTAGTAGAAATCGTTTATTTTTCTTCTTCCTTCAGTTTGTTTTTTACAGCTCTCTCAAGAGAAAAGGCTATCATTCTTTTGGTCGGGGCTGCTGAAAAGCAGCCCCTTTTCTACTAACAGATTCGCATGCTAAATTCTTGATATTTTGATTTGATATGATAGAGCTAGTGTTTTATACCAAGATTGGTATATCTGTGGGGGCTGACCGACCCGGAAAGAAATCTGTTGTAGAGACGGCATAGCAGAGAATTTTTAATTGAAAAAGGATTATAAAGGACAAAGATTAAAGGGGGAAATAGATGATTTTTAAATATTGTAAAGCAAATAAAAATTGGAATTTTGGGAAATTTTGGTTGGGGGTGCTACAGCCCCCGCGGTGTCGCGAAAAAACCGTTCAGTGCAAAAACCGTTCAGACGAAAACCGTTCAAAAAACAAAAAAACTCATGGCTTTACACATGTAATAAATTTGTTTGTTTTTTATTGAACGATTTTTGCATTGAACGGTTTTTTCTTATATCCAGCCCCGCAGCCCCTATGGACGAGCCGCCACTGAAGATAGTAACTATGGTTACGCTTCTAGCGTGGTGGAAAGCACTATTTCTCAAGCTCCAATTCTAAATGAATAGAGTATAATTAGAGATGTAAAGGCTGGAAAAAACCGGGTTTATTCCCGGGAATAAACCCGGTTTTTTGGGATGGGAATTTTGAATATTCCCGTTTTAAGATTTTAGAGTGAAATTTTGGGAATTTTGATTCTTTAGCTTTTTGTAAAAGTAAGTGATTTCAAGAATATTTCATATGTCATAATACTATAATTTGGTATAATTTTAAGGTTAATTTTAATTCTAAGACTTGGATTTCGGTTTAAGCTAAAAACAGAAGTAAGCGATGTAATATTATAAACCTCCTGAAATAATCTAAATAGTTTATAGAAAGAACTACAATTACTTTGTGTTCGATCATGTTTAAAATTGTCTTAAACTCCTCAAAAGTCCTAGAAAATGAAAACTGATAGTGAAATATCGTTGTGTTTGTTTACGGTCAAAATTCCCTATATTCCCCTAAAATTCCCGGTTTATTACCAAAAATCCCGGGGTTTTTCCCGCCTCCCAAAAAATGTGGGAATTTTACATCTCTAAGTATAATAGGGTCCTGTATTTTCAGAAAAATTTGGTAGCTACACAACGTAAACTTCATTACTTATAGTTAGTTCCCCCCTTATTTTCTCAAAACTGAGTTTTTATACTTATTCCCTTTTTCAAACTGACGATTTAATTATTACCTATTATTGTTAAAGAGAACAAAATTAACATCACTCACCAGTTGATTTAGTGGACCTATTCCTCCTCTCGACAACCAATTCTTCGTGTAGTCAGTGCAATTGGTTTGATAAGGTGGGGGAAGCAAATGCTTTTCTTCCTGAAACCCAAACACTCTTTTCATATTACTTATATTTATTTCAATTTTCCGTAATAGATGGATGTGTTTCGCCCTCTTCTTTGGAGGGCATTCATTTCTCCCCTGAGGATACCCGAAGAAGAGAGCAAAACGTATAAACGGATTTAAAAAGGGGGCGAAACATATGGAGGTAACGTGAGAACGACACGACCATCTACATCCCGGAAAATTGAATAAATAGTAACTGTTCTAGTCGAGGAAGCACTTTTTATATTGTGTTTTAAGTTTATAACTACTATATTCTTTTGGGCCTTATATAAACACTAGGGTTGGATTTATTTTCAGTTTAAAAGCCTGTAGTGACAAATGATGAGGTATTGGTCTATATTTCAAAAATGACTTTATTTTTGAAAATTATAAAAAAAATTGCTCAATTAATAAGATTTTGCATAAGGCTATTCTGTTAGCAATACTTTACAGCACTAATTTTAGAACACATTTCAGGACAGCAACGTTTGTCAAGCATGTTAAAACACTATCACAAGACAACAAAGTGTTTAGGTGTTCTAACTAACAACACAAACTTAAATGTTGTTAATTTGAGGAAAAAAAGTTCTTAAATGCGTAGCTAGCCAGCGTTCGTAAGGGGGCATCCATAAATTACGTGAAGTGTTTTTTCCAAAATCTGGACCCCCCTCCCAACTTGGTGAGATTTAGTGAGATTTTTCTTGACCCCCCCTCCCTCCCAAGTGAGATTTACCTACAACTTTGAAAAAAAAATTTCCAAAAATTATTTGCATTTTGTGCTTCATAGAACCTAATCAAGTTAAAAAAAGTTAACGTGAGATTTTAATCGACCCCCCTCCCCCTTGGTGAGATTTGGTGAGATTTTTCCAAACCCCTCCCCCCCTTTTTTGACCTCACATAATTTATGGATGACCCCTAATGATAAAAACAAACAAGAAACAATGGGCAATACCAGCATTTTTGAAAACAGAAAAAAGGCATTGTTCTCAGTAAAAAGATACGGTTCTAAATTCAAAAATCGATAAAATTTTAAAAAAAAAAATTAGTTAATTCAACATTTTAAAATAAAAATCGGCAATCCCTTTGCACTTGTTTCGGATTGAATGACGTCACATGCTGTTTTCGCACCTCTTTTTTAAATTCAAACTTTATAATTTAATTTAAAAATAAAGAATCA
The DNA here is from genome assembly GCA_024610705.1 of Tetragnatha versicolor. Taxonomy (NCBI): domain Eukaryota; kingdom Metazoa; phylum Arthropoda; class Arachnida; order Araneae; family Tetragnathidae; genus Tetragnatha; species Tetragnatha versicolor. Next base: position 623,709 of record JANDEH010000050.1, on the reverse strand, counting down.
TCGTATTTGAAAAAAAATTTGCGAGTATATATTCCTCTCTCTTGGATACCTCTATAGAATAAAAGAAATAAAATAAAAATACTGGACTTTTCCCATTGAAGGGAGTATAGAAACCTTTTTCAGTTTGATGTGGTACTTCTTCCCTCCCATGAACCCTTGACCGGACACGTAGGGGCTAGCCGAAAACTCTTGGGAGTGAATCGCCATCTGCACTATGTTGCTAGACAGAGGATTGTACTTCGGACGTTGCACCACGTCGTCTGGATAGCTCAAGTTCCTGCTATTTGTGTCCATAATGAATTTCATTTGGATTCCTATGGGACAAAGAGTTTTCGGAGTTTTGAAGAAAAGGTATGGAAGCCCTATGCTGAGAGCAATGGGGAATTCCCGTATTTTGTGAAAATTAAAATAAGCGAAACACGAAAAGTTAAAAAAAACTTAATGCATTCAAAAATCGACAATAACCTTGAATACTCACTTTCAGACTTTTTTATTCTTTGCAGTTTTTTATTTGGGTTACCCCATCGGGTATTTAGACTGAAACAGAAGTTTGGGGAATAAGTGTCGCTGTAGTAAGATCCAATCACCACATTTTCAGTGCTGAAATGAAAAGCCCTCTGTATATTATACAGTAGTAAAACCTAACTCTTAAGCGACCAACTTCCGTTCCGAGAAAAATCGGTCTCTAAAGAGGAGTGGTCGGTCAATCAGGAGTAAACTTAAAATCAGAAAGAGATAGCTTTACAACTTAACTAAATCATTTTTTAAACTATTATAGGTATACACGTTGAAAGCTCTCGTGCCCAGCATTTCAATGTAGAGTCATTAAACATGCATCAATCTTTTAAAACCATAATAAGGGGCATTTCAATGGTGGAACAAATGTTTTTAAATTGTACTTGAATGGGTGGAACGAATTTATTGAAAGTTTATTGAACGAGAATACTGTACCTGACCGAAAATCACTGATTGAGGTTCCAGGTTTACAAATGTAGTCAAAAAGAGATTTCAAAAATTTATATTTCTCCTTGTGTAAACCGTCCCCGAAACGCGTAATTTATTCGTAAAAACTTAACATCTTAATATTTGGTTATACACTATCCTATAGTAATGGACTGGACACCAGACAATTTGCATAAAATCCATTGTATGTTATTTTTTTACATTCCAATGCTTACACGTGACCCGGTGGGGCCCCTTCTTTAAGTTCTGGGTGAAATTGTGATGATATTACGAAAGAAATAAACTTGGGGACTTGGAAATAATTGATGTAGCAAGTGATTACTTTAGAAGCAAGTCCATTCGTTCAATTTTGGGAGATTTATTAAAGCCACGGCCAATTTTCGGTGGTATAAAAGATTACTGCAGTTGGGACACTAATTGCACTTGTTGTTTGTCCCTTAAAATGACTTTATGGAATCAGCAAGTCCTAAAGTATGAAAATGAAAAACCATAAAAAAACATTTCAAATAATCCAAAATGAGCTTAAACAGGCTGCAGGCTGCAGGGGTTATGTCCGCTACAATACTTTGTGAAAAATAGATGCCGTCTTTAATAGTCCCAATAGTCATAATTTAGGGATGTTACGGTTCCACTGGAACAGTTCCATGGAACCTAATCCCAGCATGGAACCGTCAGAACCGGTTCCACGAAGAACCGCTTAACGGTTCCACCCTGGAACCGATAAAAATCAATAACAAATCCAAATTTCTCTGCAATCCTATCCAACATTGAACGAGAACGCCTCAAATAAAGAGGCGATTTCCAAACGAAAAGATAAGCAATGCCCGCAAACCGCTACCGCAGGTATATTCTATAGCAAAAAAACGCAGCGAGGCAAAAACGCAACAATCTATTCGCACCATAGAGCACATCTGCCCAAAACTGAATCTATAATTAATCAATCCCTTTTCAAAACAAATATGCTCTTATCTCACTGAAAAAACGCAACGAGGGAAAGTAAATAAAAAAGAAAGACATCTGCCTCCTTCGGCCTTCGGCGAGAATATGGGCGAGAAGCAGCTGAAGAAAAAACGAATGACTGACAGCCGCCTGGACCAACCAGAAAGCTCCAAAGCAGTTGATAGCTTTTATCCCTGCCGCCCGAAATTGTTATGGATTTTCCGTTGGAACGGGGCCGGCTTCGTGAACACCCTGAGTTCCACGGATTATGAGCTTTCATTACTGCCGCCCGAAATTCCTATGGATTTGCTGTCGGAATGGGCCGGGTCGGCCTGGAACTGTTAGCGATCGCTAACGGTTCTGAGAGAAATAAGTTCCAGTGACAGAACTCTTTACGGAAACTAATACGTTCTCGTGGAACTTGTTTCGAGTGGATTAGTTATGCTGGGAGGAATTCGCGTAACTGGAATGGAACCGGAACTTGATTAGAACTTCTTTTGGATTTTATAACTGGTAAGAACTTTGGAGCTATTTTGGAACTTATAACTAGGTTTAGAACTTGGGAACTCTTTGGAACTGGTAAGATAATAATACCAATAAACCTGGAACTGGAACGTATAAGCGTTTGTTTCTGTTTGGGCTTCGTTGGGAAGGGTATAACTGTCTGTCTGTGAGAATGAGAATTAAATCTGGAAATTCATTTTAAGTTTCCTGTAGCTTGACCACTGGTCAAGATGACTAAAATTCACTTTAAACTAAATGTTGGAGTTGCCAATTTATCTTTTGTAATCCTTATTGATATAACGTGTGTCTTTGGTTCCGACTGACCATTGGTCAGTCCGATCCTCATTTTGCAACTTCTGTGCTTTGGCACTGAAGTAGGTCATATGGGGGCTCAAACCAAACGCCTTGAGGCGGGTAACATTTTGGTGTTGACCACTGGTCAATATCTCTTGACCAGTGGTCATTCCACTTTTTCTCACTATATGTAACTTTTCTGGCTTTCTCTTTTTGTCTCTTGATTGTTTTGGGGGTCCTGGCCTTTGGTCAACCTCATTTGACCACTGTCCAAGATGACTAAAATTCATTATAAAATAAATTTAGGAGTTGCTAATTGATATTTTGTAATCCCTATCGTTATAACATGGTGTCTTTGGTTATGGTTGACCATTGGTCAGTCCGGTCAACTTTTTGTAACTTCTTTACTTTGGCACTGAAGTAGGTCATGTGGGGTATCAAACCAAACGCCTTGAGACGGGTAACATATTGGTGTTGACCACTGGTCAAGATCTCTTGACCAGTGGTCAATCCATTTTTTCTCGCTATATGTAACGTTTCTGACCTTTTCTTTTTGTCTCGTGGTTGTTTTAGGCGTCCCTGACCTTTCCTCAACCCCATTTGACCACTGGTCAATTTTTGAATTTTTTGACTTTATTGCTCCTTTTTGTCTTTGGGACCCTTGCGTTTTTTATATGAACGGTTTTAAAGTTGGAACCGTTTGGAACTGGAACTGTTAAGGGAACCTAATCCCACCTTGGAACTGGAACTGTGGAACCGGTTCCACACTTTAACTAATACGTAACATCCCTAGTCATAATAGTCATAGTTTTGTTGCCGCACACAAGCCAAACATCACATCATCCAAAAAAGAAGGTAGACTTGCTTGTGGCATCTGCACCGTCTTAACTGGACCTAAAACGACTGTAAAGCTGTTTTATGAAGCGTCGAGTTACACAAAACAATCTCCCTGTCAATTGGGCAAGCATGAGTTTGAACAATTGACAAAGGAAAGTCTTTTTCTCGAGTGCATTGCACCAATAGTCAAATTAAGAGGTGGTGTTATCTCGTTTGGGGATGTTTTTCGTGGAACCCTCCACTTCCGTTAATGGTAAATTAAATACTGATGAAAATCGAATTCAAAGTCATTAAGTGAACGAAAAACGTAAAAAAGGGAGAGGGGCTGTTTCCTGAAAATGCTGAGTCAATTCAGAACTTTAATGATGATATTCGTGTTCAGCGAACCAAAATCCAGAAAAAATGGCTCTTTTCATCTCTGTAAATAATTTGAAGTTAAAATTTGTTGAACAGTATAATACATAAGGTAAAAATGTAGAAAAGATAGCATGTTTCTTGATTTTAATACTAATGCATATTATTTCTTACCCTGCAGAATTTGTTATAAACAATATAAGATAGCTCTAATAAGTGAAAATATTGACATTTGAACATTAATGCTTATTTAAAAAAATTATGCAAAATGTTAAATTTTACCCTTTTTTGCCCATTTTTAAAAATTCTATGACATTGAGGGACCTCTAAATATTTTTTAAAATTTCAAAAAAAAATTCACAGTGTTATATTCGCAGAAAGAACATTTTTGCAGGGATGCAGAAAATGTTTTTACTTCCAAGATTTCCCCCAATCAGTACAAAAATTTCCCCAAAATTTTACAAAGTGATTAAGATCTACAAAAAGTCAGATTCATGTTTGCAAGTAACGATTGGAAACGCAAAATGAAAGCGAACCTTAGATCTGTGAGGAAGGTGAAAATCACCACATAAATTTTGATGAATGTACTGAAATTGAGAGTTCCATATTATACTTTTCCACAAAATTTCCCCTTATGGCTAAAATTTCCCCCTCCTAGATCGCCGGATCGGACATATTCTGCATCCGTGCATTTTTGGGGGGTGATAGTTAACAGTTTCAAAAAATGTTTTCTTGGGGGACACCCTAATGTCTAGAAAGGTAAATAATAAGATTTGCAGCACACAGTCACTTCCAAATGAATCATGTATTCTTTTTTTCAGTTGAAGCATCACACCTTGGTGCCCTGTCCATTACTGTAGGGTAGTGTATTACGCCGTCAACCTGTCCGCTGAATCCAATAACAATGCTAAAGTCACCCAAAATGGTTTAACGCCAATAATAGAAGCTGGGGATACATCAATGATGAGTGAGAGTTATGGCCTGATGTAGCTCCTTAAATCCCAGAGTAAAGAGCTTAACAGAGAGTCCAAGTGGCAGTTTACCTCTCTCGGAATGCATCAGCTGTCAATCGAAGGCGAAATAGGTGAAATGGTGAAAGTGATATGGAACTTCTATCAAGTGGCATTTTAATTTCATGGGCACGGCACTGCTCTTTTCCCTCTACTGCCGATTTGAGTGACGGAAGAGAGAGGGAGATTGACAGTGACGTAGCAGGAGTGAGGTCGAGCTATAGGCTGTCTAGGAGCTATAGGCTGTCTATGACAGCTATATCGACAGCTATAGGCTGTCTAGGAGCTAGGAGGCGTTGCAAACTTTGCAACGCCCGACTATGGGAAAACCAATGCTTTTAAAAGTTGCCATTAGCGTCTATGGAGATGGACCCTCTCAGCCCTATAGGGTGGGTTGGGGTAAAATGGGTCTTGGGGTGAAATGGGTCAGTTTTAATTAACTCTTTATAAATCAAATTTAAATTGAATTATTTTCGCTCATTTTTTGTAGTATAATATTTTATCTGTTGGCAACATTTTCCGACTGTCAAAAATTTAGATTCATAAATTTAAGAACTGAAAAAACATTTTATTTGAACAGTAAATGGTGTTGTCCAAAAACAGGGTTTACCAACTTCCAAATATCTGTATATTGTAATAAATTACGGCAGACTTTTGTTATATTTTTTCATAAAAGAAAGTCTGAGAGACATTTCAAGCCAATCAGCTTAGAAAAATATAAAATATTTTATCTTTTATAACAATATTTTGTACTTGGGGTAAAATGGGTCATAGTTAGGAGGCTTTCTGTATTAAGTAAAAGCAATGTTTTTAACTTGTTTCCTTCAAATATACATTGAACTGTCAAAAAAGTTTTTTTTCTCCAAATTCAGTATTTTAATTGCAACATTTGAACAATGTTCATCAGCTTCGGAACTTTACAATTTCATTAAAAGACAACTTAAAACAAATTTCTTCAGATAAAAACGGCTTAACCAATTGCCTTTTTTCTAATTTTTATGTATATTTAGTAATAAATATATTATTGACATCTTTTTGCAATGAGACCCATTTTACCCCACGTTGGGGTAAAAAAGGTCATTATTTTGATGCTAAGTTTAACCAACTTATAACTAAAAAATATTTGATAAAATTAGATGAAAATGTTCTGTAGGATTGTAATGTCAAGATCCAATTGAAAGAAATCATTAAAAAGTAATAGTTTTGATGAAATAAAACTTAGAATGTGAAAGTACCTGAAAATTGACCCATTTTACCCCAACCCACCCTACTCTGTGTCTGTTATGATGGCAACAGCAGAACTGTTTGAGTAACGCAGTGACGTTTCTGATCTGCATAACTTATCTCTCTGCTGTGCAGTTATACCTGTGTATATATACCTGTTATGATTTCCTTGATTATTCCAAGTAGCAAGCAGCTCTCTTATTATTTACTTTTACTTATGTCTGTTAAACTAATAAACCATGTTGATACTTTATGAAGTTATTATTTTGAGTCACGCATCGCAACAGTGTCCCCAAATGAACAGAATGCTTCGTTTCATTCAAAAAGAAAGTGAACCAAAAACTGGCAGTTGGATTAATAGAAAATGCGATCTAAATTGAAATAATAATTGAAAATGAGCTGTATCTGGCATTTAACTTTAATTAGGATTCACATTTATCATTTTTAATTATTCTTATTGATTTTTCTGTAACTATCTGTTTAATCAATAAAATAAATTTGATATTCCGGTGTTGGCTACGTAAAGTGTTCTCTTTGGAGACGTTCTCAGATTAGTGGAGGAGTTAGCAGGCTTTGGCGGCGTTTTCAAATTCAGCAGAACGGTCGACGGCGCGGGGTAGTACGTTAAGAACCAAATATTTTTTTACTTACTCGCAGTCTCTCTCATTGGCTCCCCCAACAATTTTACAAATAAAGAAATCGTTTAGAGGAACTCTTAGTAGATCCAGAGCAGACTTGTTCAAATAGGCCGTCTTCATAAAAGAGAAGTATCTCACAGCCTAGTGGAAAAATAAGTACACTCTCAATAGATCCAAAATATCATAGAGAAACCGATAAAAAGAAATTTCTAATATAAATTAAGTCCGTTACAGTTGGCTTCGCGATCTGAGCTTGCATGCTGCATATCTAAACCGAATCCAGATCGCTCGCTCATCATCGTAAATGCCTTCCTAAATCAAACATACGTTCTCTAGCAATAAAAATAGGTTCTTGGAAATAATTAATAGTCCCTACTACTAGTAAATAATACAAAATTCTTACAAGTCCCCCCAAAAGAAGCACAATTGTCACAGGAGTGACAGTGGGCTACCACAAAATTTTTCTACGCATTAATCAGAGGTGACTTGCAACCCACAATAAATTAGAAAACTTAAAATTATACATAAGGACAGATGCTTTGACGCGCATTATATGAATGACAATTCATAAAATTTTTGTAACATAACAGATGAAAAGATGCCTTTATATAATTCTGGATACCAAAGTAAAAAAATACAACAAAAAAATAAAACTCTAGTCCAATAATCAGATCCTAATCAATTCCCATAACTGATACCCTAATGATTGTGTTCCCCCTTTAAAACACCATAGTTCACCCGTTTCTTCATCTACCGTGAACTTTTCTTCCGGTTCGTAGTTGTCCTTCTCAGAGGGCTGATCTACTTCGTAGCTGACACCATCTTCAACTCTAGAGCCTTCAGTATATTTAGGAACTGTCATCAGTCTGTTTCTTCTACTGGAGGGTGTTTCAGCTGATTTCTCATCTTTACCCTTTGGAGCAGCTTTCCTGCATTTCTTCCCACGGGCCTCTTCTTCTTCAGAGTAACATTCATCATCATCATTAGCTTTGGTTTTTCACCATCTGTTTCCACCTCCTTGAACTTAGCTCGAGACTTTCCTGCTTCATCTTCTATTTCAACTTCCACTGCTTCAGCTCCTTCTATTTTAATTTCATCTGCTTCAGCTTCTTCTATTTCAACTTCCTCCGCTTCAGCTTCTTCTACTCCAACTTCCTGTGTTTCAACTTCATCTATTCCAACTTCCTCCGATTTCACCCTTATCAAGCTCTCAAAGGGTACGTCGTCAAATTGGATTTCCTCGTGTCTTTGACTGAAAATAGACTCCGTCCGGTTACCAGGAATACCCCGATTGTTATTACGAATATAAACTTCTAACCGAAGTTTTTCTAACTCATACTTCGGAGTTGCTCTTCGCTCCTCTCATTGGCCTCTCGTTCCTCCTTTTCCTGGCGCTTCCTTTCCTCCTTCTTTTCCTATCGCTCCATTTCCTCGCGCTCTCTTTTCTCCTTCTTTTCCTCGCGCTCTCTTTTCTCCTTCTTCTATCGCTACTTCACAATTGTTAATAGAATTACTTCTGTATCCTTTTCCTCGTAGTCCAAGCTTGAAGTAATTAGTTTCTTCAATTTTACGATTCTTGGATCCGGGCCAGGGTCCACTCCCAACTCTCTAGCGAGACTTACTAAATCCTCTTTCGTATGCGAGTAGATATAAGCCATGATTCCCAGCAACCCGAATCTCAATAATAACCCAACAATCAATTAAAATGAGCAATTCAAAAGGATTTAAATACTTTTCACAACAATTAAAATTTGTAAAATGAACAATAACAAACCTATCTTATAAAGAACACTTATCTGAAAGTCCTCGACTAAGAAGAGTAAGAAGTTGTTTGGGCGGATGCCCCAGAGCTGAACTCAGTTCGAATACTGTCGGGTGTGACTTTCTTTGGTGCCGGGGTGGCACTCACCTTGCCTATGACGGCATCTGCTTCAAGCTGGGCAGCCTCTCTTTTAAGTGCCGGGGTGGCACACCTCTTGTCCGTGGCGGACACTCCTTTAAAACTCTGGCCGGATGGCCTCTCTGCTCCTTCGTCAGGGCAACGAATACTTTAAGCCTGGCGGCTTTTCCCTCAGTGCCGGTTGGCACAACTAACAACGTGTTATGTTGAACACCAGTACTGTTTCATGGCCATCTCTCTCCCCATCCTGTCGACTGCGCCAATAAAAATAGGTTCTTGAAAATAATTAATAGAAAATAATTAATTTCCGTGTTTTCCATTGGAAATATTTAATTACACTAGCGGAAAAAAAAATCCGAACACCAAGAAAAAAAGGAGATAACAAAGTCCAATTTATTTCATTGATTGCACATAGTATCAATGTGAATTGATTAAAAATCAGCCTTCCTGGATATTAGGGCCTCTACATACTCCCAGCACAAAATCCCGGCTGGAGTAATTCGATCTCCCGCACGTGGTTCCGTCACAAGCTTGGCCATACAAAAACGGGGGAGATAGCGTTAATGATCTTCCCTGTCAGAAACGTAAACACATCTCCCCTCGGACACTTCCACCCCCTTTTTTGTATAACGAACGCTTAGAGGGGGGGGCGCGTGCCGAACAGGTCAAGGTTCAGGTGATTTATAGTTTTCCAGCACAGCCGAAATCCAGATCCACTATAAAAGAGCCCTTAGGGCCAACGCAAAGTTTTATTACAGCCAGGCACTGGCTGTAATAAAACGATTACTGCCAGGCGTCCAGCACTAGCGGTTTAGGGGGAGATATCCCGATATCTCCCCCTAAACCGCAAGTGCTGGAGCCTAGCAGTAATCGTTTTATTACAGCCAGTGGAAAAGTCTACGCTGCACCTTAGGGGGCCGAGAAAACCAGGGAGGAATGTTGTCTCCATAGGTGTTCATTATCGCCGTCACACATCATGGTATTGAGTGACAGGGAATCTAAATGACTTTTGAGGGATTGCAGGACCATGTTGTCTCGTCAGGTAGTCCAAATTCATATGGTGCACCAGTGGACGTTGCATATCGGGCTAGGTGATTTCTCCACTTTCTCCGGACACGTTTTGTGAGCGTTGGTTATTACGAACGGATAGGCCAGGGTAAAAATGCACCATAGGGGGTTAAGAAGAAAGCTTGGACATAACATACAACTTGTGGTTGTGCATTTTTCTCTTCAAATTTGTCCCCAGGACAGGTCTGAAGGTAAGGACGGACAACCGGCTAAAAAACATTAATAAAGCAGCTCTGGTTGGTCAAAATACCGGTAGATCTTACTGAAGACAAGCGGCAGTGGGATGGGGGTCGTTTGCAGTACTGCGGATTGTCCTTTTGGTCCGCATAGCATCTTACATCTTTGTCTATAAACAAGGGCTGAAAATGGGCCTTTCTGTTTCCAATATTGCACGAAATAAGGAAATGAAAAAATCCCAATTTCATGGTATTGTGTTTATATGAGAATCCTGCTTAGGTTTGGAGCACCACGACGGTTGGGTTTTTGATTTACCGGTACTTTTTCCAACCAGAGCTGCGTCATCGAGGTTTTGCAGCCGGTAGACCGTCCTTACCTTCAGACCTGTCCTGGGGACAAATTTAAAGAGAAACATGCACAACCACATGTTGTTTTCAATGTCCAAGCTTTCTTCTTAACCCCCTAGGTTGCATTTTTACCCCGTCTTTCCCGTACTCTAGAACCAACACCCACAAAACAAGTCTGGTCAATGAGGAGAAAGCATCTAGCCCGGTATGCAACGTCCGCTGGTGCACCATATAAATTTGGACTACCTGAGGTAACAACATGGTCCTCCTACCCCTCAAAAGTCATTTAGATCCCCTGTCACTCAATACCACGACGTGTGACGGCGGTAATGGACACCTTATGGAGATAACACTCCTCCCTGGTTTTCTCGGCCCCCTAATATCCAGGAAGGCTGATTTTTTAAATCAATTCACATTGATACTATGTCCAATCATAGAAATAAATTTGACTTTGATATCTCCCTTCCTTCTTGGTGTTGGGATTTTTATTTCTGCCAGTGTATTTTGCACACATTTTGTTAGTTCCAATTCAAGAAAATAATTCAAATACAATCATGGGAATATATCTGGATTAAATTTAGATAACGTCTGTTCGGTTTAAGAAAATATTATTTACGCGGATGAGCGATAGATCTGGATTCTGTCTTCATGTGCAACAAGCGAGCTGAGATCACGAAGCGAACTATAAAGTTAGATGAAGTGAGTCGTCTAGTTTCAAAACCAGATAGATCCATTTTGACACAGCTTTGATAAAAGACTCGACCATTTGGCGACCGCAAATCGGTCGCCAAATGGAAGAATAGTTGGCGCTATATCACAGCCGGTTGCCATGTTTTACCACGACTCAAATGAAGATTAACCCAAGAAAAAGGATGTTATAACAAGTTATTACAAATTCAGTATATCCCACTGGCTCTGCGGTATTATGCACTCTCTGCATACGGGAGATACATATTTCGATCCCCGGTAATTATTTAATTTAAAAATAAGAATAACTATTTCTACTTTCTACTTTTAAAATTTGAAAATATTGTTTTACACTGCCCAAAATTGAGAGAGAATGTACCTGATCACCAATATTTAAAATCTACCACTGACAATCCACTGTTCGTTGGCAAAAAAGTCACCTATTCTACGCCTGTTTTGTAAATATGATTATACAGGGTGATTCAGAAATAATCATCAATAATTGGGGGGGAGGTAGAGGGGCCCTAGACAAGCATATTTCGAATAGGGATGGTGGGGCGCAACCTTACAGTTAAAGAGCTAGGAGCTAATGTAGTGCGAGCGCGTTTCAAAAGGTCGTTTTTAGAAGGCCCGTGTGACGAAACAAAACATAATAAAATGAAAAAAATTATTGCATGAGGTACAGGAGTATCCGTACTACTTAAATCCTCAATGTGATAGAAATTGGACCACTTGGTAAACCGTGGGGTGAGTTTTAAAACGTGCAATATTAATCTCTTAGTCAAACAATGGAGTTCCCTTAATGGTATTTAGAAAAATGATGATCGGGGAAGGAATTTTCAATGATCAAACAGTTCTAATGATCAATGTTACGATCACTGAAAATTCCTTCCACGATCATCATTTTTTTTAAATACCATTAAGAGAACTCCATTGTTTGACTAAGAGATAAATATTGCACGTTTTAAAACTCACCCCACGGTTTACCAAGTGGTCCAATTTCTATCACATTGAGGATTTAAGTAGTACGGATACTCCTGTACCTTATGCAATAATGGTTTTCATATTATTATGTTTTGTTTCGTCACACGGACCTTCTAAAAACGGCCTTTTGAAACGCGCTCGCACTACATTAGATCCTAGTTCTTTAACGGTAAGGCTGCGCCCCACCATCCCTATTCGAAATATGCTTGTCTAGGGCCCCTCTACCTCCCCCCAAATTATTGATGATTATTTCTGAATCACCCTGTACATTGCTGGCCATCCAAAATGGTACATCAAGAAGGAAAAGAACTATCAAAAGCCAAATTTATTTCTATGATTGCATCTAGTGTTAATGTGAATTGATTAAAAATTCTGCCTTCCAGGATGTTAGGGGGCCGTGAAAATTAGTAAGGAGTGTTGCCTCCATAGTTGTCCATTACCGCCGTCCTACGCTCTGGTATTCAGTGAAAGGGGCTCTATATAAATGGGTTTTGAGGGATTGGAGGACCATGTTGCCTCCCCAGGTAGTCAAAGTTCCTGTGGTGCACCAGCGGACGTTGTATACCGGGCTAGGTTATTTCTTCTGTTTCACCGGACATGTTTTGTTGGCGTTGGTTCTAAGGAACGGTTTGGTCAGAGTAAAAATGCAACATAGGGGATAAGAAGAAAGCTTGCACCACGTTAATCACGTGGTTTTGCATTTTTCACTTGAGACTTGTCCGCAGGCGAGGGCTGAAGGTAAGGATAGAACACAGGTGGCCAAACCTCAATGCTGAAGCTCTGGTTGGTCAATGTGCGGGTAAATCATACTGAGGAGGTGTGGGAGTGAAATCCAATGCCAATGAAATTAAATCCAATGAAATCCAATCCTCCCTACTCTGCGTAGAGCAAAAATTCTGACGATTACAAAACCAACAGCTGAGTGCTCTCTTTTCTCGCTGTCGTAATGTCATCTCCAATTACCGTGATGTTCCAGACCAAATCGGGACACTCTCATAAACTCTGTTCCATCACATTGAGATGTTCATTTCATTATTTAGTGCACGACTGCCAACGCCAAATCATTTGTTGAAGATTGGAATTTTTCTGAAGCTATCTTTGCCAAACGGGCAGTCCTCTGCATTGTAAATGACATGCATTCCATTCCCACATCTCCTCAGAATTATTTACTGGCACATTGACCAACCAGAGCTGCAGCATTGAGGTTTGACAACCTGTTGTCTACCCTTACCTTCAACCCTCGCCTGCGCACAAGTCTCAAGAGAAAAATGCACAACCACGTGATGATCGTAATACCCAAGCTTTTTTCTTATCCCCTTATGTTGCATTTTTACCCTGACTTATCCGTTTTGAAGAACCAACGCCCACAAAACATGTCCGGTGAAAGAGGAGAAATTACCTAGACCGGTATGCAACGTCCGCTGGTGCACCATATGAACTTGGACTACCTGGGGAGGCAACATGGTCTTTCAACCCTTTAAAAGCCATTTAGAGGCTCTTTCACTCAATACCCTGGCTTGTGGAGGTGGTAATGGACAACTATGAAGAAAACACTCCTCACTGATTTTCTCGTCCCCTTAACATCTAGGAAGCCTGAATTTTTTTAATCGATTCACATTAACACTAGGTGCAATCATAGAAATAAATTTGGCTTTGATATATCTTTTCCTTCTTGGTGTGACATTTTGGATGGTCAGCAGTGTATATTTTATTGCCACTTTGGAAGTTCTTTTTCTATTAATAATGCATGAATGTGACTAATATGATTAAAATTGCTTTTTAAGACCCTTATTTGAGAGCTTTAAAAATTACCGACAAAAAATTTAATTTATTAAGTTTTTAAAAAATATGAAAAATTGCATATTTTTCTTTTCCATTTGAGGCCAATCCGGAGGCAAAAAGAGTAATTACAATGGAATAATATTTTATACATGTTAGTTTGAGACCATTTGACACCTTTTTCTTACTGTGCCCGATAGAATTAGTAATTTTTTTTCGCCATAGGAAAATGATCCACCCTATAGTAATGATTCAAATTAAATTAAACTAGTCGACAGTGGTTTCCTAAGAACAACCAAATTAATATTTTTGTTAATAATTCATATAGTTATTCAAATATCTGCTAGTAAAAAAGTTCCACCACGTCGAATTTTTGTGTAACAAAAATTTTCGATTTTCTGCTTTTTTACTGATTTTTGCGATCTAAGCACCATTTTTGTCCAATAGCAACCCTGCAATCCCATCCAATTAATTTATTTCTAGTATCCCAGTAGTATGTAGATATTCTTTTAAAGTATGGCTATGTTTTTGTAGAGCAGTTCATTTCGAAAATTGACGAGTTTTCAGTATAGATTTTGCACATTTATGCACAAACACGCTTTGCTAAATTTGGGTATACGGTTTAAATTACAATTCAACGGTAATATTAAACAGAGAAAGTCGGAAAAGGTTTTTTCCATTGATTTGGGTCCAAATAGGTAACTAAAATGAAATCTGGGCTCCTCACGTGTGTTGCAGAAGTTAGAATGTTGATATTTTTAAGTGCGTAAGAGTCAACAATAGTTCTATGCAAATTATTATCGCTGTAGTATGGGGAGGACATTCAAATTTTCTTGATTATTTGATATCAATGACAAATACAAAAAAATCATTTAAAAAAGTATTTAAAAGGACTTTTTTTTCGCCATTAAGTGAAGGCAAATTCAAAGTCTGTATGAACCTCTGATTAAAAAAGGATTCACGACCCTGCTTTTGAAGGGAAATTTAATAAAAACGCATTATCAGCTTGGAAATAATTTTTAGGAGAGTGGTAAGCTAATTTTTAGAAAATAGGACTTATAAAAATGTTTTAATACCAATTGAAGGTTTTCTTCAGTCTTACCAAGCCATAGAATGTTGAACATCACTAAAAATTCATATTTTACATCAACGTTTGAATTTATTTCCGGAAAATCTAACTGAGTCAATCATAAACAAGGGTGAAGGTTTCCTTAGGACATTGAATCAATACATAGGTCACTGAGAAATAGCAATTTTGGGCTACAGCTCCTGATGGTTCATTAAAAGAGGAGATTCGACGCCGCTTAAGAGACAAAAAGTGATAAAATCGCATCATATTTAATGAATATTCAATGGGTTTTTGTTTTATATTGTCTAAAACATGTGTATAATCTCAATTATGATAGTATTTTATGCTAAAACTAGGTGATATAACCGCCGTTGCTCGGGAAAAAAAGGATTTTCAATCTAGGTGATAAAATAAATAAGAATTATTATCTTCCCTATATTCCTTTCCTGGGCGTCATTTAGGGGCAATAGAGTCAACTGGCTTCCCGCTAGAATTCTTCTTTTATGCTTTACTTCCTTAAGACATAAAAAACTTTAAAAACACCACCTGTTAAGAATTAATGTGTGAAATCCTCATTTTTAAGAGTGATATTTTCAAATTATAAAAAAGTGGAAGGAGACCCTCTTAGCCCCCTTATTTCAAGGTGCTATATCTTTATTCCCTTCACAATATCCTCCATCTATTTCTCCAATTCGTAATGCATAGTTGTGGCAAAATCTTCCACCTTCGCTTCAAAATAAAGGTAGAGGTCTATTATTGAACAGCAATTTCTATTGACTTAATACTTATTTTTCCCTTCATCCCTGTTTTCATAAAATTCAAAGCAAATAAAAAATAAATACAATTCCCTAAGATGTAAATAAAACCTAAAGAAACTTCGGGAATTAAAGTGTTAATAACCGGTTTTATTTTAATCAAATTTAAAAAGGTCAGGGGGAGACCCCCTGAACCCCCCTTTGTTGATTTATTACCAACTCATTCGCTAAAAGAAATCGCCTTCAAACATAAAATAAATGTAAGCATCATTTGATTTGACACCAACCATCTAAAAGGCTTCTGATGAAATACTATTGTTATTTAAATTTTATTACTTGTAAAAAAATTAAAAAATTTTCGGTTAAATATTTTTTGGTTATTGCAAAAAATTTATTTTATCACAAATTATTTCTTTATCAGATTTTTTTTAAAAATTCTACTCGCTATAAAATATTTTTAAATAAATATTTCCAACAATAGTGGTTTTGCGTCACATGGATGGAGCAATAACCGTTATCAGTTTAACATTGAAGCTACGCATAAGAATTTAGAAAAGGTCCAAAAAAACCTTCCCGATTGTGTGAGGAACAACATGCTAAAATTTCATACCAATCGCATTAATAATGTGGGTGCTAGAATGCAAAAACTAAAAACGGGAGTAAATATTCAAACCCCCGTCCAACCCCTCTAGAATGGAATATCGAAAAATCCAGAAATTACTTTCTTTGAAATATTATTAAGAATCTATTACTAATATAAGTAAAACTAGCGCTGCGTTCCAAACCCTAGCTTTGCTCATAAATTCATCCACTTTGAGGCAATAGTTAGGATTGTACCACAAATCCCAAAATTTCAGGGATGTTTATTTGTGCCAAAAGGAAACTTTGTGGGATAAAGCCCGATAAAATTTCCAAAGTTAGAAAAAATGAGACTCCCTAATGAACACGACACTGTCAATCACAGTTGTGATCTCCAAATTGTACCAATTATGCCTACGCTTTTGTAAATCATAGACATTTGAAAGGACATAATATGATGACATTTGAAAATAAAGTTTTCAAGGCTTCTTCTCTGCGGTCTGCACTTCCTACCGTTTTTGCCCATGAGGGTTGGAAACACCCTGTAGAACAGGGGTGGCCAACCCCAGGGGCGTAGCCAGAGGGGGGGATTTGGGGATATATCCCCCCGAAATTCAGGAAATTTCTTTTTTGACCATAGAAAACTACTAAAAATACCCCATATCCCCTCCCGAAATAATAACATCCCCCTCCGAAATTTTTTTCTGGCTACGCCACTGGCCAACCCAAATGGTGTTGAGGGCCACTTTGGAAAACCACAATACTCTCGCGGGCCGCATTTAAAATTTTATGATATTATAAGGTGCACAGAATGACAGTGAAGTAAATTGAATAAACTAGGTATAAATTAGGGAGTTTCTTAGATCATTTGTTTAGTTTGACTGATTCCTAAATAAAATATCCATTTAAATTTACCTCAATAACCACAAGAATAACCCCCCAGGAGCAACCCCAAGAATACCTTCTGTAGCAAATCCATAGGAACTCAGCAGGTGCCGTTAAAAAACCCTTGGAATCACTAAAAACTAAGGAGCTTGTGGCGCTTATAGAAATTTATTTCGGGAGGACCCAAATTTTCTTTAAATATTGCAGCTAGATTTTTACACCGGTAAGGAGTACACCCATATCTCTCACTGATGTCCCCATGCATATTTAATAGGTTCAATACATAAGTCAAAAAGCATTTTTAGGTAGGATTTGCACCTGGCTGAACTTAATATCCTAAAAAAGTTGTGAACAATAGGGTTCTTAGTACTAAAGGGAGATTTGGGGGCCCTCCCCCAGAAAATTTTTGGAAATTCTCCCCTGATTAACAGGTTTTAAAGCGTTTTGGTCCACTTTGTTCGAATTTCGGGGGCCTTAACTTGCCCTAAAACTTTAACTTTTGACTAAAAAATTCCTCGCGGGCCGCAAAATTATTTCAAACGGGCCGCATGCGGCCCGCGGGTTGGCCATGCCTGCTGTAGAACGAAGATAAAGCATAGCTTACGGTGAATCCTTTCGGTAGCTTGTTATCATCGCATAAATCTGGATAAGATGGGCATGGATTAAAGAACTTAAACATTTTTTCTCTGCTGCATGTTCCGCCGAGCTTGCATACTGCTTCGGGTACAATTCTGCAACCAGAAAATACATAAAAACTAGTGATGGTCAGGTTTCGATACCAAATACTTAAGTACTCGATACCTAAAAGTATCGAGTGTATTCGATACCCAAAAAAGTATCGATACTTTATTGACATATTTCGTTTTAAATTTTTCAATGAAATAATCTTTAAAATACCTTTTGTAGATCTAACGCAGCCTGTTTCTGTTTTCATTTTGCAACGCTCAAACCCGAGTCGTTAATCATCCGCGAGAGAAATTTGACGCGGCCAGGTTTTCCCCCCGCCAAATCCTTCGCCTCTATCCACCTCCCCTCTTTGTCCCAGTTACTTTTGGTATCGAATGCATTTTTGCTATGAGTAATTTGGGTTCGAACTTTCAATCAGTGGCGGCTCGATGGTAAAATTATAAGGGGTGCTGCTCCGGCGGTACCAAGTTGGCAACGTATTTTAAGCGATATAATGCCAAATAAAATAATATTTCACAAAAACGTGAAAAGATGGGAGCAATATAAAATTTCGATTTCAAGCTTAATAAGTCAATCGAATACTTTTTCGTTATGAGTACAGAGTACTACTGATACTCATACTTTTTCGAGATCAGTAATTTTGTTATCCAAGTTTCTACTCATACTTTTTTCGATATCAGTACTTTTGGTATTGATTACCAAATACTTTTGAAATAGAATATTTCCTGCGGGTACTTTTTCCGATATCAGTAATTATGTAATCGAATCTTATAATCAATTACTTGCTGTGACTTATGAGATTCGATTGTATTCGATTGCAAAAGTTAGAGCAAATGCTCGATAAAGATCTCCTGCATCTTGCATGCCGTCATCACATTTTAGAAACAGTGCTTAAGGCAGTTTTCGATATTAAAATGGGGGAAACTACCGGTCATCAACCTGACATTTATAAGAAGTTTAAATTGAATTCGTCTGAAATTGATAAAAAATAATATAAACTTGGATTCGAAGATGAAAAGAAACGAGGTGGAAGAGGTTGGGAGCTTCATAACGGGGCAATTGCAAAAAACTCAAAATATCTTCCTACAGGGAACTGTTACTTCTGTGTTTGATATTTATTGGGTTTTCAAAACCACATCAGATATCATTTAGAGCTCCTGGTGCTATGCATCACGCTAATGCTAGATGGATGACTAAAGCAATCTATTGCTTAAAAATTTTCATCTTTAGAAACGAGTTTCCTTTAAACCCTAAGTGAGGGAAGCAATAAGTATTTTCATCATAAATATTTATGTAAAAGCGTGGTTTAACGCTCCTTATCCCGCATTAGCCCCGAATCAATCAAGATTTAAAATTAAATCATTAATTAATTATAAAAAAACAGAAGCCGAAGTATCAGAGGTTGCACTACTAAATTTATAAACCACTTATGGTATTTAAACCCTGAAATAATTTCTTTTAATTAATTGCATTCTTTCCTCTCTAAATTTCTGTCTGTGGAAAAATTACAAAAATGATGTGGACCAAGACTTATAATGATATACCATTAATATAGACTATAATAATGTAGACCATATAATATAATGGAATAGAACTGTGAATTTGAAATTGCATTTAAATGACTACCATTCTCTTTAAAGCAAAGAACTAGATATATAGCTTTATCACTCCATTTACATTAAACTTTTTAAAAGGTTTAATATTTCGACACAGTTTTTAAAGTCTGATCCATATGATTGGTGCACTGACTTGGAGTTTTCAAAAGGATTTTATATTGTGAAAAATTTAAAAGTTGTTACTGATGCTGCTGAAAGACGGAGAACAGAAGCAATACCTTTTATAAGTTGTTTCTGAGTGTAGAAAATTATACCCGGATGTAAAAAACTACTCTTACTGTCCTCTTTAATTTTGCATTATGTTTTGTAAATTTTAAATGCGAAATTTAAATGGTGTTGCTGTTGTGTGAATAATAAGTAATACTAAATTTGTATGCCATGTGTGCTTTTGTTCATACACTAGCGGAAATAAAAATCCCAACACCAAGAAGGCAAGGAGATATCAAAGTCAAATTTTTTTCCATAATTTCACATAGTATCAATGTGAATTGATTAAAAAATCAGCCTTTTTGGATGTTAGGGGGCCGAGAAAACCGGGGAGGAGTGTTGTCTCCATAGGTGTCCATTACCGCCGTCACTCGTCATGGTATTGAGTGACAGGGGCTTTAAATGACTTTTGAGGGATTGGAGGACCATGATGCCTCCTCAGGTAGTCCAAATTCATATGGTGCACCAGCGGACGTTGCATACCGGGCTAGGTGATTTCTCCTCATTGACCGGACTTGTTTTGTGAGCGTTGCTTCTTACGAACGGATAAGCCAGGGTAAAAATGCAACATAGGGGGTTAAGAAGAAAGCTTGGACATTGCATACAACATGTGGTTGTGCATGTTGCTCTTGAAATTTGTCCCCAGGACAGATCTGAAGGTAAGGACGGTCTACCGGCTGCAAAACCTCAATGACGCAGCTCTGGTTGGAAAAAGTACTGGTGAATCATACTCAGGAGTTGCAGAAATGGAATCCAATGCATCCCCACTCCGTTACCCTACATCACCACTCCGTGGAACGATTAGAAAATCATCAGCTGAGTGCGCTCTCTCCATTGTGTCCTCAAACTCATACCCAAACGTCGTGGTGCTCCAAACCGAAGCAGGATTCTCTCATAAACGCAATGTCATGAAATTGGAATTTTCATTTCCTTATTTCGTGCTCTATTGGCAACAGAAAGGCCCATTTTCAGCCCCTTGTTTATAGACAAAGATGTAAGAAGCTATGCGGACAAAACGGACAATCCGCAGTACTGCAAACGACATCCATCCCACTGCCACTTGTCCTCAGTGTGATCTACCGGTACTTTGGCCAACCAGAGCTGCTTCATTGAGGTTTTTTAGCCGGTTGTCCATCCTTACCTTCAGACCTGTCCTGGGGACAAATTTCAAGAGAAAAATGCACTGACACATGTTTTATGCAATGTCCAAGCTTTCTTCTTAACCCCCTATGCTGCATTTTTACCCCGGCTTATCCGTTCGTTAGAAGCAACGCTCACAAAACAAGTCCGGTCAATGAGGAGAAATCACCTAGCCCGGTATGCAACGTCCGCTGGTGCACCATATGAATTTGAACTACCTGAGGAGGCAACATGGTCCTCTAATCCCTCAAAAGTCATTTAGATCCCCTGTCACTCAATACCATGACGTGTGACGGCGGTAATGGACACCTATGGAGACAACACTCCTCCCTGGTTTTCTCGGCCCCCTAATATCCAGGAAGGCTGATTTTTTAAGCAATTCACATTGATACTATATACAATCATAGAAATAAATTTGACATTGATTATCTCCTTTCCTTCTTGGTGTTGGGATTTTTATTTCCGCTAGTGTATATTTAATGATTTTTTTACTAACTGTTATCTGGAATAAAAAATAAAATTCAAAAAATTCTTTTCACTTTACATCCCAAAATTTCATACTCACAGGGTTGAAAAATGATTGTTTTCATGGTATTAGATCAGTAAACAATCTTTAATGAATAAAAGAAAAAATCTCCTTAAAAGATTATTATTGGTGGGGGGGGTAAGAAATCCCCCTTGTATCTTTTGATATAGGGTTGCACAAGAAAGTTTCAATTATAAAAGTTAAAGCTTAATAAATTATCTAAAGAATGAATACTTATTTTTGTTTTTACTATATCTGGTTTGAATTTTATGGTGAAAAGCGCGCAGTTTTTAGTGAAAAATCGCGTTTTTTCGAAACTTTGACGGCTGGTGGGCGCCAGGTCGAAATATTATTTTTTGGTCTAAAACTTTCAGATTATTAGTTTGACATCAAATGACACCTTTTGAAGGGGTGCCTCGAAAAAAATTCGCAGTTTGATTTTTAGCGACCACCCTAGTATTCAAATTCTTTTCTTTCCACACCCCCTATCAATTTTCCCCATAGGTATGGGGCTGTTCAAATATTACGTAAGCCCTTTTTTGTTCATTTTTAACCCCCCTCCCCCCTTGTCAGCAAAGATAAGCAAACCTCAAACCCCCCCCACCATAATTACGTAGCCGTATAGCCGGACCCCCCCCCCGAAATTTTGACATCCCTATTAGTAAGTACTGTTTTTTTCCTTGAAAATTAGGTGACTCGTACAAGGAGCTGTTCTTTTTGGGTGTAACCATAAAGGTTCAAAAATGAGTCGAAACACTACTTTTCGGGGTTACAATTTCAAAATGTTACGGTGGTCCATCTCCAGAAAAAAGTGCTTACGTCAGATTTCGTAATTCAAGTTTTTGTTACATTTATTTTTGGTTGAATTTTGAAATGCAAGAAACAAGAGATTTTTGAAAATGCACCGTCTTACGTAAGCATCACTCATATCCCCCCTCCCCCCTTGTCAGCAAAAATAAGCAAAGAGCAAAACCCCCCTCCCCCCTTAGGTGCTTACGTAATATTTGAACGGTCCCTATATAATCACCCTTTAGAACGAAAATAATGCCTTGCTTACAGAGAATCCAGGTGGAGGTTTGCTATCTGAATCACACATATCTGGAAAAGTACCGCATATATTAATGAACCTAAGCATTTTTTTTCGGGTGCATGTTCCGCCGAGCTTGCATATCGCTTCGGGTACAATTCTGCAACCAAAAAATACATAAAAAACGTTATACTGAAATGATTTGTCATCATTGTGTTTGTACAGGATGTTGAAAAGTCAGTGTCACTGGTTTTATTTAGAAATGTCTCTTACAGCCATATTCACAGCTATCAGCTTCAGTGTTGAGTCCAAGGTCAAAGTAGGATACAGTTACAATAAAATATTTTATATTGAAATTTACTGTACTTTATCAAGTAAGACCCACTTACTTCCTTTTAAGTTTTGCTTGCTTTAAATACACTAGCGGAAATAAAAATCCCAACACCAAGAAGGAAAGGAGATATCAAAGTCAAATTTATTTCTATGATTGCACATAGTATCAATGTAAATTGCTTAAAAAATCAGCCTTCCTGGATGTTAGGGGGCCGAGAAAATCGGTGAGAAGTGTTGTCTCCATAGGTGTCCATTACCGCCGTCACACGTCATGGTATTGAGTGACAGGGGCTTTAAATGACTTTTGAGGGATTGGAGGACCATGTTGCCTCCTCAGGTAGTCCAAATTCATATGGTGCACTAGCGGACGTTGCATACCGGGCTAGGTGATTTCTCCTCTTTCTCCGGACATGTTTGTGAGTGTTGGTTCTTACGAACGGATTGGCCAGGGTAAAAATGCAACATAGGGGGTTAAGAAGAAAGCTTGGACATTGCATGAAACATGTGTTTGTGAATTTGTCTCTTGAAATTTGTCCCTAGGACAGGTCTGAAGGTAAGGACCAACAATCGGTTAAAAAACCTCAATGAAGCAGATCTGGTTGACCAAAATACCGGTAGATCATACTGAGGACAAGCGACAGTGGGATGGATGTCGTTTGCAGTACTGCGGATCGTCCGTTCGGTCCGCATAGCTTCTTACATCTTTGTCTATAAACAAGGGGCTGAAAATGGGCATTTCTGTTTCCAATAGTGCACGAAATAAGGAAATGAAAATCCCAATTTCATGATATTGTGTTTATGAGAGAATCCTGATTCGGTTTGGAGCACCACGACGGTTGGGTATGAGTTTGAAGACACAATGGAGAGAGCGCACTCAGCTGGTGATTTTCTAATCGTTCCACGGAGTGGTGATGCAGAGTAACGGAGTGGGGATGCATTGGATTCCATTTCTGCAACTCCTGAGTATGATTCACCAGTACTTTTTCCAACCAGAGTTGCGTCATTGAGATTTTGCAGCCGGTAGACTGTCCTTACCTTCAGACCTGTCCTGGGGACAAATTTCAAGAGAAACATGCACAACCAGATATTGTATACAATGTACAAGCTTTCTTCTTAACTCCCTTGTTTGCATTTTTACCCCGTCTTTCCCGTTCTCTAGAACCAACACCCACAAAACAGGTCCGGTCAATGAGGAGAAATCACCTAGCCCGGTATGCAACGTCCATTGGTGCACCATATGAATTTGGACTACCTGAGGAGGCAACATGGTCCTCCAATCCCTCAAAAGTCGTTTAGATCCCCTGTCACTCAATACCATGACGTGTGACGGCGGTAATGGACACCTATGGAGACAACACTCCTCACCGATTTTCTCGGCCCCCTAACATCCAGAAAGGCTGATTTTTTAATCAATTCACATTAATACTAGGTGCAATCATAGAAATAAATTTTACTTTGATATCTCCTTTCCTTCTTGGTGTTGGGATTTTTATTTCCGCTAGTGTATAAATAAAGAGGGGGTGACCCACTTACCCCATCTCTTGGGGTAGTGGGTCACCCATCTCATTTTTGATAAAAAGACCAGTTAAAAAATGTAAAGCTTTATTTTAGAAACTACTGATAATTTTTTGTCTATCGATAGACTCTTTAACGCAGTGGTTCCCAACAGGTGGTCCGTGAGGCCTTCAGAGGTGGTCCGTGAGAAGATTTTTAAGCTTATATCCAAAAAATGCGTGGACATTTTTAAAAAAATATTTTTCCTAATCACACATTCCAGGAAATAGTAAAAACACCACACATGCAAAAACAAAAGTAAAAAATCATGCGTCTCACAAATTCTCATAAGTAAAAAATTTTAAGTTCTCTTTCTCACCTATGAATTGTTTGTTCATTTCTCTCATTTTCCACAATTTTATTTTAACAGTAGTTTATTACAGAGTAGAAACGAAATGTGATGATGTGGAAAATTATTGCATCTGATTAATTAAAACTGAGAGGCGTCGGGGTGGGGCAAATAAAGAATCGAATGATCGGACTTAAACTTGGTTTGCTAGGAAGCGAAGCCTGGAAGTGTTGAAAGATATACAGTCGAATCCGCTTAATGCAGGGGTCGGCAACCTGCGGCTCGCGAGCCGCATGCGGCTCTTTCGATGTAAAGTTGCGGCTCTCCAGTTCCATATGAAAAAATTAATAATTTACTAATGAAAACTTTTAAAAAATCAGAAAATATATTTTTAAAGTTTTCAAGATGAGTCAAAATCAAAATTCTACTTTTAAGGATAAGAATTACATATAATTTCTGGGGGAGAACTCCTTAACACTCCTAAAATTTTTGGAATATGTGCTGATTTTCCTTGAAAATTCTGTGAATTATAAGGAGTGATCCTTATTTGGTCTTTATAGAAGTTCGAAAAACTAATTAAAACACTATTTTTAGGGCCAAATTTCCAAAATTTTTCTGAAGTGGGATCCGAATTCCCCTAGAAAGTTTTCTCTTTTTTATAACTATATTATTTTTCTGCCCCTTAAATAATGAGAGGTGCAATCGAAAAAGGCAAAATTGAGCTAAAATGCGATTTTGAAGGGGAAATTTCCAAAATTTTTTCAGGTGAAGGACCCTCAGACCCTCTTTTCCAGTAATTCACATCGTTTGTACAGAATTTGGAAATTAAGTTCCCTAAAATTAATTTACAATGTGTACGTAAGTCATCTAAACTTTGATGTAAAAAAAGTACCCTACCCGAAAGGAGGAAATAGTAATTTTAGTTCAGGAGCATTTTTACCTAACAGAAAAAATGTTGGGTTGAAATGCTCCCCTACCAGGGGGGCAGGGAGGGGAAGCTGTCCCCCCCAAGTTCCGAATATTTAACTTTTACTTTACTTTTAGTAAGTTAAAACCCAGTATATTAGGGTCAAATTTTCAAAATTTTTCTGGGGGAGGACCCCCAAACCCCCCTTTAGTATTTCAACATTTATTATTCACACTTTTGTTATAATAAGTTCATTAAAATCAAAATTCTACCTAAAAATGTGTGTCCAAATTTGGGTTTACGTGTACCAAAAAGCAGTTTACAACCCTGTTCTTAGGGGCAAATTTCCAGACCCCCCGTTGAAACTTGACGGCCCTCTTTCACAGGGCTTAAAAATTGTTCTCCACAAACATAAAAAAGTCGACCCTGCTTGCCCCCCCCTAAGTTGAACCCTGGCTACGCCCATGTCCCCTACTAAAATCACCCTCCCAATCTAAAATGAAATATATATTAAGCAACTATTACATTGAAGCAAAAAACAATTAGTGGCTCTTTAAAAACTGGGAAATTTCATAAACTGCTACTTTTGGCTCTTCCCTTTCAAAAGGTTGCCGACCCCTGGCTTAATGTGATCACGGTTAATGTTATCAATCGGATAATGTTATCGAAATCAACAGGTCCCGATCATTCCTATTTAATTTAATGTAAAATACATCGTTTAATGTGATCAACCATGAATCATCACTCCGCTTAATATTATCAAAATTTGTCCAAATCCCCTTTAAAACGACCGCTTTTGAGTTCGAGTTTCATTTTGAAGGTCAATTTTTACAAGTAAACATCTGCCCCATGAGATCATCCGACGCTTCTTTTTTCTGAAACTCAGTATCCGTAAGAAAAAGAAAACATTCAGCATGTATTGAAAGAAAACTGCATAAAAAACTGTTATGGGGGGTGTCCAAATCCATGCTTGTGATTGGTTAAAGAAACCAACCAAGATGTCTGATAAGATATTTGAATTTTCACTTTTTTTCTGGAATTCAGATTCTGTATTAAATAAGTAGTTTATTGGAGTGGAAGGATATAATGGAGCGGAAAAAAGAGAGACCTTTCTATACAAATAAAAATACAAAGTAAGCGATTATTTCACTTTTATTAATTGAACTACTCTTATATTTTCCCCTCAGAATTTTACCTAGTTTAAAAATAGTATTTTGAATACATTTATTACGATTACATGATTTTGATTTTAAAGCAAACAATCTAGTTACACTGTTTGCTGCTTTTCATGTGAGATCGCTTATTGTTATCGATCGGATAATGTTATCAGTTTAATCTCGGACAATTGCGATCACATTAAGCGGACTCGACTGTACTTCAAATTGGTACGCTATGGTCAGACAGAGGGTCACGAAGAAATCGTGGTATGATAAGAGGAAATTTCTGAGACACAAAAGAAATAGGTTTGTTCGAAGATATGAGGAAAATTTATGGCCTAAAATGCGAAATTTTTTGAACACATAAATTATTTTCTATTTTAATCGCTCCTTTCAAATAATTATTGACTTTCAACGCGGTTTCTTTCGGGAGAACATCTGTAAGCCTCGCCTGCCTCTCGCCCATCTCTCGCCTATAGAATTTCCTCTGACAAAACTCACAGTCCAGTTTATGTCCAGTTTTCTTTTTTCTGACCAACACAATTCCTGGTTATCTCATTTGTCCTGCAGTTTAATTTCAAGCTAAGAACTTTCTTTCAAATTTACATCTACTAATAATATAATATTACCTGTTTTGTTGGTTATAAAAAAGAAAAAAATAACTATACTGCTGTTTCTTAAACCTGTAACTTGTGTGTAGGTGTGAAACCTTTCAGGGTTAATAAATCCATGAGAGGACACTGGAATTGATTAAAACCAACATCATTTCCACTCATCAGAACAACTTTTGTCATTTGTAAAGTATTATCCTCTTCTATAGCTACATACATAAAAGATGAGGAAAGTTACATGATTATGAGATAAATTTACTCTCCTATGAGATAATTTGATGTTTTTATTTGTAAGGTATATATTGCTGAAAATATAATTTTTCTTATTAAATTTCTTAATTTAGCTTTACGGAATTAAATAAACAATCGTAATTAATAATGGATTCTCTATTCTATTTGTTGAATTTCGTGAGAGCTTGATAAAAATGGTAAATGTCTCTTATAAAAGGTATATTTTTAAATAATAATTAGATATAAAATTAAGGTAATGCTAATTTTTCTTTTAAGTTTAATAGATTATTTGGTTTTCCAAGTTCCATTTAGAAACATTGTAAGACTCATCGGTTTCCCTTAATTCAGAAAAAAGTGACCCTCTATGAGAAATGAATGCACCGAAAAAAGTTACAGTTAGGGATAATAGAGATGGTCCGCAGTGGTTCAAATTTAAGTGAAGTGGTCCGCAGACATATTTGAGTTGGGAACCACTGCTTCAACGAAATTAGTCAACAAGTACAAAACATACCCTTTCAAATTTTTTCTATAAAGTTCCAAAAATGTACTAGGCCAAAAAGGGGTCCCCTTACCCCAAGTGACCCTACAACTTTTTTAACGTGTTTTCCCAAAACTTATTTAAAAAATATTTCTCGTTATAGAAGTACAGGAAAAATACTTACCCGTTTCCGGAGCACAAAGTGATACCCGGAATATCAATTTCCGAAGGGACTGTAACTTGGATGTCCACGACCGTCGGGTAAGTCTGATACAAAAAGAAAAACTCCAACGTTTGCCACAGAAAGCCGACAGTACATACGATTACGACTGTACCCTTCAGGGCGGTTTTCAAAACAATCTTCTTTTTCGCCATGATTCGGACCTAAAGTGGGGCCATTGTGGTGAAATGCATGACAGTTCTAAGGAATATACGGCATAAATTACTGAATTTCCTCATTAAGGCTTACCATACAGGGTTTTCCCTTAACTTTTAAGCCCCTACATATACAGTCAGAAAAGTGGAGTTAAGATGTAGTTAAGTGACCATGCCCTATCCGATGCGACAACTTTCAACGCCCCCTAACCTCATTATTAAGAGGTATAATTTTTATTTTTAAAACGTTTAGAGATTTGCTAAATTAGTCATATATACAAAGTTGTAGAGCAGCATAATATTTTGTACGAAAAGACACCTTGTGCAGAATAATACCTTGAATAAAACCATCAAAACGCATGCTGAATAAGGTAGAAAATTTATTTAGATTTTACGTCCTAAAACGCTCCTTATAAGGCAAAAATGAGAAATTTTCCTTTTTATGATTTAGAGGTAAATAATGAAGAGTATTCTTAGATCATAATAATGAAAATTTCTAGTGTTTGCATTATGAGGAGCGTTTTGGGACGTAAAAACTATGTAAATTCATTCTACCTAATTGAGCGTGTATTTTAGAGGTTTAATCAAAGCATTTCTCGGCACAAGGTGTCTTTTATTGCTAAATCTATGCTGCTCTACAACTTTCGTAACTGACTAATATAGTATATCTCTAAAAGTTTTTACAATAAAAATCATAAATCCTAACATTGACGCTAGGGGGCGTTTAAAGTTGTCGCTTTACTATACCTAGACACCACTTTTATGACTATATCTGTAGGGGTTCAAAAGCTAAAGGGGGTGGACAGTTATCTTGGGACACGTTGTGTATTTCGGTGCACAAAGACTTACTGAGTTTTTTTTATTGTACTACTACTGATATGCCCGGCCTTGCACGGGTGGAGTTATAGCTTTCTTTTTTAAATTTTCAATGCATTTTATTACACCTTATTTTACTGGATAAAAAGTATTAAAATCCATCCACTTGTCAAGCATTATAATTTTTGAATGATTTCTACATTTAACCGCAAAATCCCCATAAAAAACAGAAAAAATATCCCAAATTACTTAAAATAGGACTATTTAGAAACTGTGATCAATTATACAGGATTTTAATTAGATTTTTCAGTAAAAATATTCAACAATTAAGGCATAGGGTAGGTGGGGATAAAGCCATGCAATTTTCAGTATTTTTAACATTGCCGTCGAAAGGGGATGGATAATCCCGAAATTTCAATTGGAGGTTTTAGATTGAGATCCTACCTACAAAACCAATCCAAGTTTAAACTCTTATCGATTGTATTTTAGGAGAAATTTACAATTTAGAATCACGGGGTTATAAAGGGGCAAGGACTTTAAACTTTTAAATCTTGGTGCCCAAGTGAAATAAACATGGATAAACAGAATTTTCCTTATAAAAATACTAGAAATAATCCTCTTAATGTTTTTTTAATATTTCTAAGCCAACCTTGAAACAATATTAAATATAAATATGATCAGTTTTAATGAAAATTGTCAACCTGTTGTAGCAATTCATTTCAGATTGTCCAGATATCTTTCAAAAGGGAGAAAGGATGGTTTCAGGTAGATGGTTGGCATCTCGGACACCTTTATGAACCTCTTTAGGGATCCAGTAGTCCCATTTTCGTTTTGGGACTAATTTCTGAGCTTTTTAAGCTGCGTGGATTTGCCCCAAAACACCTGCGTGAATTTGCCCCGTTTTACTTTATTTTGAAAAACAAGCCTTATTATTTTTAGAGACATGTTGAGGCAATTCTTTCAAAATGAAACTGAAGTTGAATTGCTGTCTTATCATTGGGCTATTTGTTTGTATTTCTCCTCAAGCCCTATTTTATGTAATGTTTAAGTAAAAGATCAGAAAAATTACATCTAAATGATAAAAACAAACTTACAGCATTTTTTGAGCTCATGAGTGACTTAGTGGTACGAACTGTAGTTGGACAATAGGTCACAATAAGACAAACCAACCACCTGGTTTTCAACTTTTAAATAGATTATTAACAATTAAAAATCGCGGTGCGTGGTTTTGCCTCGTGCGGGTTTTTACCCCCACCTACCCTATTCCACTTGCAAATTGTGGAAAAAATTCAGTCTTTCTAGTTGAAAGGGCTTAAACATTTTCAATAGGTTTTTAATTTGCAAACAAACTTTCTCAAAGCTACAATATGATCATCCTTTGATTTACATTTTCGTTTCCATGGAGACTATTTTAACAACAATGCTGTTCCGTGAAACTTTTTATTTAAAAGCTAGATTAACTTTCAAATAAAAATATTTTAAAATATACTTCATTACCAGTTTTAAAATTGTAAATTTTATTTAATTATATTTTTAGATTATAGTTATAATTTTTAATTGGACTCTAATTTTTCTTTCAAAAACTCGTTATTTTGCATTATTTTTTTGTAACAATGGCAAGGTTAATAGAGTACTCTATTAACCTTGGGGTAATCTAGTACAAAGGTAGTGTTTTAACCAACTCTTCCAAATTAAAATTAAGTTTTAAAATGAACACTATAAAGGGTAATCGAATTTAATTGATAAAATGCATTTAAAAATGCATTTAAATGTGTGTATTGTGAAAAAATGTACTTGTATTTTGAAAGAAAAAAACACTTATTTTCTAGTTAACCCTTTAGTGCGCAGCTCATCATATATGCAAAGCGATCCCAACCAATCAGCCGGAATAAGCTGCCCGTCCAACGACGTTCTACCCTACGCACTATATTCATTCACTTGGATTTAAAGACTTTTAAAGCCTGATTAAATTAAGTTATAGGGGAGAGTGTTGTACAGCTCCCGTCAAAAAAAACGTTACATTGCTCCATCGATGGAACTGGTGGGGTTGCTGGTTTTGGCGATCAATTCACAGTTTGGCGCATTTCGCATTTTTGTTTTTCCGTTTTAAAGAAATGAAATTTTTAGATTACATTCACCAGTTATTTGGAACAAGAGTTGGATGCAATTAAACTACTTTTTTATTTGGATAAATAATCTGATTGAGTAATCTGATAACAATCGTAATCTGATTACTTTTGTAGTCTTCATTTGATTACTGTGGCAACTTTACTAGTGTACAGATTAGGTTGATATAGTTTAAGTAAAATAATTTATTGATTTTAAAATTTCAAAAATGACAACCCTGACAAGAATGTGATAGAACTGTGATCATTTTGTGACAATCACAGTGGAGTCAGATGTGATCGCGATGTCACTGATGGGATAAAACTATGATAGACGAATGTCCGATATTTTTTATCAACAAATGCGATAAGTTTTGACATCGCCACTAAGTCGAGTGATCACGATCTGTCTCATCACTTTTTGACTCAAGTTTTTTTCTCATAATTTTCAAAATTGAAATTTTTCCCAACAAGAACCACAGAGTTTAGGGTGCAAGTCGGTAGCAAATTGAAATGTCCATCAATTTAAAATTTGTCATACATGTTAATAAAGCTAGTCAATCCAAAATTTGGAAATTTGTAAAAGAAAAATATGTATTTGTCAATCAATGGTTTACAAGACCCCGATTGAAAAAGGAAATATTAAGAGCAACGATATTATTTTAACCAAATAACGACTGAATATTACCAAACGATAAATGAAATATTAATTTTGTTTAAAAAGTTTATTTCAATACTTCAATATCTATTTCACATAAAAACCCCTATGATTTAAAAGGGGCAATCGGATTCATAACTTATTATAAAGCACTTTATATTTGGTATAATATCTTAAGAAAATTATCCTTTGAATATATAGTTATCACGCAAACAATTTTTCAAAGTAAACTTCACCGATCGTTTATTTTATTGAAATACAAAAATAAATGGAAAATGTCTGATATAAATTAAAAATTAAAAAACTAAATATTACTTATTTATGAACAAAAATAAACAAAATTTAAATATTCGACTAGAAATGTGTTCTGCGTTTTAAAATCAGCAAAATTTGGAAAGAGAAAAGGCCTCATATCTTTAAAATTCGACTCAAAACTAGTGATGGGCAGGTATCGATACCAAATACTTAAGTACTCGATACCTATAGGTATCGAGTGTATTCGATACCCACAGACACAGGTATCGAGTGTATTCGATACCCACAAAAGTATCGATACTTTATTCACATATTTCGTTTTAAATTTTTCAATGAAGTAATCTTTATAATACCTACTGTAGATCAAACGCAGCGTGTTTCCGTTTTCATTTTGCAACGCTCAAACCCAAGCCGTTAATCATCCGCGAGAGAAATTTGACGCGGCTAGGTTTTTCCCCCGCCAAATCCTTCGCCTCTATCCACCTCCAGACCCGTAGCTACGGGGCTTTTTGATGTATCGCTTTCAGTTTTTTGAATATTAGTCTGATTATGGATAGGCCCTAAAAAAATTGTCCCTTCAGGTTCGTTTCCCGACATTGAAAAAAAGTACTCGATACCTGAAAATACTCGATACCTATAAGTATTCGATACCAGAGTATTCGATACCTATGAGTATTCGATACCAAAGTATTCGATACCTAAAATTATCGATTTTGCCCATCACTACTCAAAACCATTCAAATCCTTTCCGTTGCTGTGGTCGAGAAAAAGAATGAAGAGCGAGGGTTACTACTAGTTTCGCCTTGGCGGTCGTATGCTGGCGACCGTTTTCAGCCTTTTCCCTGTAAGTTTTCAAATTTTAAATTTGAGCCATGGCTTTATTTAATGACCAAATTAAATGAAACTGGGTATTTAGGGTTTAAATGATATGGTCTTTCATTTGCGGGAATAAAAATTGGGGGTCACCTTGAAAAAAATTGCACTTTATTTTGCGTTTCGTATGAAGACGGCCTCTGAGAGAAAAATAGTCAATTAGTGATTTCAAGCTTACAATAAATCCTGTAAAATGACACCAAAAGCATCTTTCTAACCCCACCCGTTCGCCCGCACATTCTACTGTAACGTTTTTTTTGACGGGAGCTGTACTTACGGACGGTTGTACCTTCAGCCACCTCATTTTAAAATTCGGGAAAAAATGTAAATTTGAATTTGTGGTCGATTTTGAATGTAAACAGATGCTATCTAGTTGCTAACGTGAAATCAGCTGTTTAAAATATTATTTAAATTTTCTAAAATAAAAATACTGTTTTTAGGTGCTCAAAGTTATTTTTAGTGCATCACTACATTAATTATTTTCTTCCTCTATGATTATGATATGATAAAATTGGATATATGGGGGAATCCCCGAGATTTTGACTTTTTAGTTTTGATATTAGAAATCGTCAGATCTCAATTTTTTTATCTTTTATAGATCTTTGAATGCAAAAACACCTAATGCTGTACCTTCGGACACCATGAGTGTTGTACCTACGGACACGTTCTTGTGGGTGTCTGTAGCTAATCAGCGTTTCAGAATCAGGTTTAATTTAACTGAATACCATTTTAATAAATATTAAATTAATTCTAAATGGTAATCTATTTGTCAGCGATTATTTTCAAGTGAATTTTAGATGAAAAATCAAATATTTTCTGATATAAACTACTTTTTTAAATTTTTTATTCTACTTGGAATTTAATGTAAAATATGGTGTAAAACCCTAAGCACCCTATCACATTTAAGTATGATGATTAAAAAAACTTAAACTTTTCACTGAAGAAGATTTACCACCAAATTCTTATTGTTATTACCACCAAATGCTTGCACAACTAAGTGTCGATCGAATTGGGTTTTTTTGGATCAGTGAAGTTGTCAGATGAATCAGCATGATTGATGAAACTATTACCTTAAATTCTGATCTGAAAATACCATGTGATTTTTGTGTTTTTGGTAAAAAATCAAGACTTCGTTTTAATGATCATTTACGATCTAAAACTACATTACTTTAAAAAATCTATTTTCAATTTTAAAAAGGCTTGAAATAGGTTATTAAAAGGCAATTCATCAATAAAAATGTTCATTCTTAGCTTTTTTTCAACTAAAACTTCCCTTTTTAAGGGTGTCCACAGGTACAAATGGGTCTGTCCATAGGTACAACAGGCTGTTGTACCTTTGGACACAAATTTTTCCAAGTTATTATAAATGATTAAAAATCCAATTTTCAAGATTTTGACTAATAAAAAATATATCTCTACTCACAAAGGTTGGGACTATAAGTTGGGCACTTTAAATGGTCAAAATGTGATTTTACCTGTCTTAGAAAAATCCAAACGTGATTTTTGTCCATAGGTACAACACTCTCCCCTATGATAAAAATCCCAATAAACTATAATGTATGACACATTTTTACAAATGTATCAGCATATTCTTTATTTTAAATTGCAATACAACTTAGTACTATTTTTTTCGAGCGGATTGGTGCATTCTCTGCCTTTCCCAGTGCTGACAAGTTAGGGTAGAACAGAGTATAAGTTGTAGAGCAGCATCGATTCAGTAGGAAAAGACAACTTAATGAGAAAAATATCTTGAATAAAACCCCTAACACGCACGCTCCATTAGATTGAATTTACGTAGATTTTACGTTTTAAAACACTCCTCACGAGGCAAAAATGAGAAATTTTCAATTTAATGAACTAATAACACTACTCGACAAAAATAGGGTCAAAATGCTTCTGACACAAATCTAGCAGATTCGTATGTAAAATGACCCCTTGAATCTGAATTCGAACCCCGTTTTCTCCATCACGTTCAGATTTTCGGGGAACAGCCCCCCCCCCTCTTTTTGCGTTTTTCGATGACTTAATGACTTTGAATTCGATTTTCAGGAGCAAAAACTATTACTTTAGCCTTTAAATTACACCTGAGGAAACAAGAAAGGTTAAAGCTTCTAAAAATACAAATTTGTAGCAAATGGATAAGTTTAAGGGGTTATTACCCCCTAAAAATTAAAAAAAATCGTTATACAGAGATTATTTTTGGCTATTTTTTCCTCTTACTTTTTACGCAATTCATCATTAAAGGGTCCTAACCCTTTCCAAAGGACCCAAATTTAATGAATATATGCAGCAATGATTTTTACAAAAAGCGGTTGACGTGTTAGCGCCCCCAAAGCACCCACGGAAGGGTTCGACTCTATGGTTCGATGCCATACTTAAGGGTTAAACTGCTATACCAAAAAAATCTGTTACTGACTGAATTTCAGTCGATTCTTGTGTAAAATGACCTCCTAAACGCAAATATGACACCCGTTTAACAAACTGAACAATTTCCCTCAGGATAGACCTGAAATATAAGAACAATGTCATTTTTGAGCTTTTAAAAATATGAATATTAATTCCTGAGTTCACGAGCTAGGCGCGATTCAGAGAGTCTCTTCCGCGATTGCTTCGGGGGCGCTAACGCCTCAACCGCTTTTAGCAAAAATTCCTGCTGCATATATTCATTAAATTTGGGCCCTTGGGGAAGGGTTAGGACCCTTTAATGATGAATTGCGTAAAAAATTAGAGGAAAAATAGCCAAAAACAATCTCTATAATTGTTAACGATTTTTTGCATTTTTAGGGGGTAATAACCACTTAAACTTATCCATTTTCTACAAATTTGTATATTTTAGAAGCTTTAACCTTTCTTGTTTCCTCAGGTGTAATTTAAAGGCTAAAGTAATAGTTTTTGCTCCTGAAAATTGCATTCAAAGTCATTAAGTCATCGAAAAACGCAAAAAGGGGGAGGGGCTGTTCCCCGAAAATCTGAACGTGATGGAGAAAAACGGGGGTCGAATTTAGATTCAAGGAGTCATTTTACATAAGAATCTGCTTGATTTGTGTTAGAAGCATTTTGACCCTATTTTTTTGTCGAGCAGTGTAATAGTTTTAGTCATTTACATAAGTCATAAAAATAAAAAGTTGAGGAGCGTTTTAAGAAGTAAAATCTACGTAATTCAACCTAATTGAGCATGTGTTTAAGGGGTTTTATTCAAGATATTTTTCTGCTTAAGGTGTCTTTTGGGGCCGTTCAAATATTACGTAAGCACCTAAGGAGGGAGGGGGGTTTGCTCTTTGCTTATTTTTGCTGACAAGGGGGGAGGGGGATATGAGTGATGCTTACGTAAGATGGTGTATTTTCGAAAATATCTTGTTTCTTGCATAAATAATTTCAAAATTCAACCAAAAATAAATGTAACAAAACATTGAATTAGGAAATCTAACGTAAGCACTTTTTCTGGAGAAGGACCACCCTAACATTTTGAAATTGTAACCCCGAAAAGTAGTATTTCGACTCATTTTTGAACTCTTAGGGTTACACCCAATAAGTACAGCTCCTTGAACGAGTCACCTAATTTTCAAGGAAAAAACAGTACTTACTGCAAGGGATGTCAAAATTTCGGGGGGGGGTCCGGAAGTGTCTTACGTAATTATGGTGGGGGGGTTGAGGTATGCTTATATTTGCTGACAAAGAGGGAGGGGGGTTAAAAATGACCAAAAAAGTGCTTAAGTAATATTTGAACGGCCCCTTTCCTACTAAATCGATGCTGCTCTACAACTTAGTCACTGACTTTTTTCCACATACCTCATATAGTTTTAAAAATAAATATTATAACTCCCAAATTTTCCGCTAGAGGGCGCTAGAGGGCCGGCGAGATTTCGCGCGAAATCTTAACGGGTCGGCTAGCGCCGACGAGCACCCAACCTGAGTCATGCTCGAGGCGCAGCCGCCCGGCGAGATTTCGCGCGAAATCTTAACGGGTCGGCTAGCGCCGACGAGCACCCAACCTGAGTCATGCTCGAGGCGCAGCCGCCCGGCGAGATTTCGCGCGAAATCTTAACGGGTCGGCTAGCGCCGACGAGCACCCAACCTGAGTCATGCTCGAGGCGCAGCCGCCCGGCGAGATTTCGCGCGAAATCTTAACGGGTCGGCTAGCGCCGACGAGCACCCAACCTGAGTCATGCTCGAGGCGCAGCCGCCCGGCGAGATTTCGCGCGAAATCTTAACGGGTCGGCTAGCGCCGACGAGCACCCAACCTGAGTCATGCTCGAGGCGCAGCCGCCCGGCGAGATTTCGCGCGAAATCTTAACGGGTCGGCTAGCGCCGACGAGCACCCAACCTGAGTCATGCTCGAGGCGCAGCCGCCCGGCGAGATTTCGCGCGAAATCTTAACGGGTCGGCTAGCGCCGACGAGCACCCAACCTGAGTCATGCTCGAGGCGCAGCCGCCCGGCGAGATTTCGCGCGAAATCTTAACGGGTCGGCTAGCGCCGACGAGCACCCAACCTGAGTCATGCTCGAGGCGCAGCCGCCCGGCGAGATTTCGCGCGAAATCTTAACGGGTCGGCTAGCGCCGACGAGCACCCAACCTGAGTCATGCTCGAGGCGCAGCCGCCCGGCGAGATTTCGCGCGAAATCTTAACGGGTCGGCTAGCGCCGACGAGCACCCAACCTGAGTCATGCTCGAGGCGCAGCCGCCCGGCGAGATTTCGCGCGAAATCTTAACGGGTCGGCTAGCGCCGACGAGCACCCAACCTGAGTCATGCTCGAGGCGCAGCCGCCCGGCGAGATTTCGCGCGAAATCTTAACGGGTCGGCTAGCGCCGACGAGCACCCAACCTGAGTCATGCTCGAGGCGCAGCCGCCCGGCGAGATTTCGCGCGAAATCTTAACGGGTCGGCTAGCGCCGACGAGCACCCAACCTGAGTCATGCTCGAGGCGCAGCCGCCCGGCGAGATTTCGCGCGAAATCTTAACGGGTCGGCTAGCGCCGACGAGCACCCAACCTGAGTCATGCTCGAGGCGCAGCCGCCCGGCGAGATTTCGCGCGAAATCTTAACGGGTCGGCTAGCGCCGACGAGCACCCAACCTGAGTCATGCTCGAGGCGCAGCCGCCCGGCGAGATTTCGCGCGAAATCTTAACGGGTCGGCTAGCGCCGACGAGCACCCAACCTGAGTCATGCTCGAGGCGCAGCCGCCCGGCGAGATTTCGCGCGAAATCTTAACGGGTCGGCTAGCGCCGACGAGCACCCAACCTGAGTCATGCTCGAGGCGCAGCCGCCCGGCGAGATTTCGCGCGAAATCTTAACGGGTCGGCTAGCGCCGACGAGCACCCAACCTGAGTCATGCTCGAGGCGCAGCCGCCCGGCGAGATTTCGCGCGAAATCTTAACGGGTCGGCTAGCGCCGACGAGCACCCAACCTGAGTCATGCTCGAGGCGCAGCCGCCCGGCGAGATTTCGCGCGAAATCTTAACGGGTCGGCTAGCGCCGACGAGCACCCAACCTGAGTCATGCTCGAGGCGCAGCCGCCCGGCGAGATTTCGCGCGAAATCTTAACGGGTCGGCTAGCGCCGACGAGCACCCAACCTGAGTCATTAGGGTGGTTACAAAAAATCAACTTTCGAAATTCTTAGGTCTTACCCCCCTAAAATGTGCTAATAGGCTAAAAAATGAGATTGGCCAAGTTTCAGCTCAATCCGATAATATTAACCCGTGCCTCATCGAGGTCAAAGTTCAGAAAAACAGCGATTTTTAACAAAAAATCGTATTTTTCGCCCCATAAAACTGGAACCGTTTGTCCCAGAAATCTGGTTAGGGTGTCATTTGATAGGAAATTTCATACACTTTAACCCTGAAGTTACGGAATTTTATTTGCTAAAACGGATGGGGCGCTATTTAGCATTTTCATAGTAAAGGTCCGTGAAAAAACGACTTCATTGCTAAAAAACTAGGACATTGCAATGTCACAAAAAAATTTATCCACCGGGATTTTTCTATTACTTTTGGTCCCGATAGATAGTAAATGAGTTTTTAAACCCCCTAAGGGAATTTTAGGGTATAATATCAAACCCCCTAGTGTTTGAAAAAAAGGAAAAAGTAATAATTTTTTTTAAATTTTTAAACACGCATTTTGGGACTGAAAATGTGATAAAGTTGGTCCAAATACATTATTATGAGCTTAATTAGATAGAATACCAATGGTATAGGGCCTTAACCTTTCCCTATAACCCCTATAATTTAAGCGAAAGAAGCATGACTGCGAGGTTTTGCTAAACAAAGGCTTTTAATGGCCATTAAAGTGATAAACAGAGCTTAATTACAAAATTTTCACAAAAACCTCTAGAGATATGTCATTTGGTGTCAGAAATGACGTTTGAGATTATATAAGTGGGTAAAATTATAATAAAAGCGTCCTTCCGACTCAAAATGTTAAAAAAATCCTATTTCTACCAAAGTTACATGTTTTCAGCTAAAAGTGATCTTAGAAAAATGTATAAATTTATCTTAAGTACCTCGAAATTCATTTGCCTATCGTTCAAGGAAAACTATTTTTTGAAAAGTTTAATAATGTTTCATTATATGTTTGATCTATCTATAATCTAATTACTTAATATTTTGTTCTTTATTCGTCAATTGTTTTTACACCTGAGTGAAAGGAGACAAAATATCATGTAAGAAAATGAAATATTAAAAAATATTTTTGATTTCACAGTAAATGTTTCTATGCTTCTCATAATTAATTTTTGTAAAAAACCATAAGCAAGATTTCTCGGAAAAATACTTAAAGGCACTCCAACAGTATATTCTCTGTTAGTTTCCACTGGATTTTTTTAAGGGCAACCAAGTTACTGTCCAAAACCTAAAGTTGAATAAATCCAATTTATAGAAAATCATTATAATTATCCAAAAACTTTTTAAACTATTTTTTAAAAATTACTTGGTAAAATTTTCTTTCTTTGCACCATGTGTTTCAGAAAGAAAATTTTTGAAATCATTTACTATAGCATACCTTTCAAAAAGATTATTTTCCTTGAATGATAGGAAAAGGAATTTTGTGGTACATTTTAAAATAAATAAATTTATACGTTTTTCTAAGATCACTTTTAGCTGAAAACATGTAACTTTGGTAGAAATAGGATTTTTTTAACATTTAGAGTCGGAAGGACGCTATTATTATAATTTTACCCACATATATAATCTCAAACGTCACTTCTGACACCAAATGACATATCTCTAAAGGTTTTTGTGAAAATTTTGGAATTTAGCTCTGTTTATAACTTTAATGGGCAATAAAGCCTTTGTTTAGCAAAACCTCGCAGTCGCGCTTCTTTCGCTTAGATTATAGGGGTTATAGGGAAAGGTTAAGGCCCTATACCATTGGTATTCTATCTAATTAAGCTCATAATAATGTATTTGGACCAACTTTATCACATTTTCAGTCCCAAAATGCGTGTTTAAAAATTTTAAAAAAATTATTACTTTTTCCTTTTTTTCAAACACTAGGGGGTTTGATATTATACCCTAAAATTCCCTTAGGGGGTTTAAAAACTCATTTACTATCTATCGGGACCAAAAGTAATAGAAAAATCCCGGTGGATAAATTTTTTTGTGACATTGCAATGTCCTAGTTTTTTAGCAATGAAGTCGTTTTTTCACGGACCTTTACTATGAAAATGCTAAATATCACCCCATCCGTTTTAGCAAATAAAATTCCGTAACTTTAGAGTTAAAGTGTATGAAATTTCCTATCAAATGACACCCTAACCAGATTTCTGGGACAAACGGTTCCAGTTTCATGGGGCGAAAAATACGAGTTTTTGTTAAAAATTGCTGTTTTTCTGAACTTTGACCTCGATGAGGCACGGGTTAATATTATTGGATTGAGCTGAAACTTGGCCAATCTCATTTTTTAGCCTATTGGCACATTTTAGGGGGGTAAGACCTAAAAAAAGTTGAAAAAAATTTTTCCCCATATAACTTGTGACCACCCTACTGAGTCATGCTCGAGGCGCAGCCGCCCGGCGAGATTTCGCGCGAAATCTTAACGGGTCGGCTAGCGCCGACGAGCACCCAACCTGAGTCATGCTCGAGGCGCAGCCGCCCGGCGAGATTTCGCGCGAAATCTTAACGGGTCGGCTAGCGCCGACGAGCACCCAACCTGAGTCATGCTCGAGGCGCAGCCGCCCGGCGAGATTTCGCGCGAAATCTTAACGGGTCGGCTAGCGCCGACGAGCACCCAACCTGAGTCATGCTCGAGGCGCAGCCGCCCGGCGAGATT
The DNA here is from genome assembly GCA_024610705.1 of Tetragnatha versicolor. Taxonomy (NCBI): domain Eukaryota; kingdom Metazoa; phylum Arthropoda; class Arachnida; order Araneae; family Tetragnathidae; genus Tetragnatha; species Tetragnatha versicolor. Next base: position 582,610 of record JANDEH010000050.1, on the reverse strand, counting down.
TCGCGCGAAATCTTAACGGGTCGGCTAGCGCCGACGAGCACCCAACCTGAGTCATGCTCGAGGCGCAGCCGCCCGGCGAGATTTCGCGCGAAATCTTAACGGGTCGGCTAGCGCCGACGAGCACCCAACCTGAGTCATGCTCGAGGCGCAGCCGCCCGGCGAGATTTCGCGCGAAATCTTAACGGGTCGGCTAGCGCCGACGAGCACCCAACCTGAGTCATGCTCGAGGCGCAGCCGCCCGGCGAGATTTCGCGCGAAATCTTAACGGGTCGGCTAGCGCCGACGAGCACCCAACCTGAGTCATGCTCGAGGCGCAGCCGCCCGGCGAGATTTCGCGCGAAATCTTAACGGGTCGGCTAGCGCCGACGAGCACCCAACCTGAGTCATGCTCGAGGCGCAGCCGCCCGGCGAGATTTCGCGCGAAATCTTAACGGGTCGGCTAGCGCCGACGAGCACCCAACCTGAGTCATGCTCGAGGCGCAGCCGCCCGGCGAGATTTCGCGCGAAATCTTAACGGGTCGGCTAGCGCCGACGAGCACCCAACCTGAGTCATGCTCGAGGCGCAGCCGCCCGGCGAGATTTCGCGCGAAATCTTAACGGGTCGGCTAGCGCCGACGAGCACCCAACCTGAGTCATGCTCGAGGCGCAGCCGCCCGGCGAGATTTCGCGCGAAATCTTAACGGGTCGGCTAGCGCCGACGAGCACCCAACCTGAGTCATGCTCGAGGCGCAGCCGCCCGGCGAGATTTCGCGCGAAATCTTAACGGGTCGGCTAGCGCCGACGAGCACCCAACCTGAGTCATGCTCGAGGCGCAGCCGCCCGGCGAGATTTCGCGCGAAATCTTAACGGGTCGGCTAGCGCCGACGAGCACCCAACCTGAGTCATGCTCGAGGCGCAGCCGCCCGGCGAGATTTCGCGCGAAATCTTAACGGGTCGGCTAGCGCCGACGAGCACCCAACCTGAGTCATGCTCGAGGCGCAGCCGCCCGGCGAGATTTCGCGCGAAATCTTAACGGGTCGGCTAGCGCCGACGAGCACCCAACCTGAGTCATGCTCGAGGCGCAGCCGCCCGGCGAGATTTCGCGCGAAATCTTAACGGGTCGGCTAGCGCCGACGAGCACCCAACCTGAGTCATGCTCGAGGCGCAGCCGCCCGGCGAGATTTCGCGCGAAATCTTAACGGGTCGGCTAGCGCCGACGAGCACCCAACCTGAGTCATGCTCGAGGCGCAGCCGCCCGGCGAGATTTCGCGCGAAATCTTAACGGGTCGGCTAGCGCCGACGAGCACCCAACCTGAGTCATGCTCGAGGCGCAGCCGCCCGGCGAGATTTCGCGCGAAATCTTAACGGGTCGGCTAGCGCCGACGAGCACCCAACCTGAGTCATGCTCGAGGCGCAGCCGCCCGGCGAGATTTCGCGCGAAATCTTAACGGGTCGGCTAGCGCCGACGAGCACCCAACCTGAGTCATGCTCGAGGCGCAGCCGCCCGGCGAGATTTCGCGCGAAATCTTAACGGGTCGGCTAGCGCCGACGAGCACCCAACCTGAGTCATGCTCGAGGCGCAGCCGCCCGGCGAGATTTCGCGCGAAATCTTAACGGGTCGGCTAGCGCCGACGAGCACCCAACCTGAGTCATGCTCGAGGCGCAGCCGCCCGGCGAGATTTCGCGCGAAATCTTAACGGGTCGGCTAGCGCCGACGAGCACCCAACCTGAGTCATGCTCGAGGCGCAGCCGCCCGGCGAGATTTCGCGCGAAATCTTAACGGGTCGGCTAGCGCCGACGAGCACCCAACCTGAGTCATGCTCGAGGCGCAGCCGCCCGGCGAGATTTCGCGCGAAATCTTAACGGGTCGGCTAGCGCCGACGAGCACCCAACCTGAGTCATGCTCGAGGCGCAGCCGCCCGGCGAGATTTCGCGCGAAATCTTAACGGGTCGGCTAGCGCCGACGAGCACCCAACCTGAGTCATGCTCGAGGCGCAGCCGCCCGGCGAGATTTCGCGCGAAATCTTAACGGGTCGGCTAGCGCCGACGAGCACCCAACCTGAGTCATGCTCGAGGCGCAGCCGCCCGGCGAGATTTCGCGCGAAATCTTAACGGGTCGGCTAGCGCCGACGAGCACCCAACCTGAGTCATGCTCGAGGCGCAGCCGCCCGGCGAGATTTCGCGCGAAATCTTAACGGGTCGGCTAGCGCCGACGAGCACCCAACCTGAGTCATGCTCGAGGCGCAGCCGCCCGGCGAGATTTCGCGCGAAATCTTAACGGGTCGGCTAGCGCCGACGAGCACCCAACCTGAGTCATGCTCGAGGCGCAGCCGCCCGGCGAGATTTCGCGCGAAATCTTAACGGGTCGGCTAGCGCCGACGAGCACCCAACCTGAGTCATGCTCGAGGCGCAGCCGCCCGGCGAGATTTCGCGCGAAATCTTAACGGGTCGGCTAGCGCCGACGAGCACCCAACCTGAGTCATGCTCGAGGCGCAGCCGCCCGGCGAGATTTCGCGCGAAATCTTAACGGGTCGGCTAGCGCCGACGAGCACCCAACCTGAGTCATGCTCGAGGCGCAGCCGCCCGGGTTTTATCTTTACCTGTTCGGGTACGCGATGAAAATAGAAAATAGAAAATAGAAAATAGAAAATAGAAAATAGAAAATAGAAAATAGAAAATAGAAAATAGAAAATAGAAAATAGAAAATAGAAAATAGAAAATAGAAAATAGAAAATAGAAAATAGAAAATAGAAAATAGAAAATAGAAAATAGAAAATAGAAAATAGAAAATAGAAAATAGAAAATAGAAAATAGAAAATAGAAAATAGAAAATAGAAAATAGAAAATAGAAAATAGAAAATAGAAAATAGAAAATAGAAAATAGAAAATAGAAAATAGAAAATAGAAAATAGAAAATAGAAAATAGAAAATAGAAAATAGAAAATAGAAAATAGAAAATAGAAAATAGAAAATAGAAAATAGAAAATAGAAAATAGAAAATAGAAAATAGAAAATAGAAAATAGAAAATAGAAAATAGAAAATAGAAAATAGAAAATAGAAAATAGAAAATAGAAAATAGAAAATAGAAAATAGAAAATAGAAAATAGAAAATAGAAAATAGAAAATAGAAAATAGAAAATAGAAAATAGAAAATAGAAAATAGAAAATAGAAAATAGAAAATAGAAAATAGAAAATAGAAAATAGAAAATAGAAAATAGAAAATAGAAAATAGAAAATAGAAAATAGAAAATAGAAAATAGAAAATAGAAAATAGAAAATAGAAAATAGAAAATAGAAAATAGAAAATAGAAAATAGAAAATAGAAAATAGAAAATAGAAAATAGAAAATAGAAAATAGAAAATAGAAAATAGAAAATAGAAAATAGAAAATAGAAAATAGAAAATAGAAAATAGAAAATAGAAAATAGAAAATAGAAAATAGAAAATAGAAAATAGAAAATAGAAAATAGAAAATAGAAAATAGAAAATAGAAAATAGAAAATAGAAAATAGAAAATAGAAAATAGAAAATAGAAAATAGAAAATAGAAAATAGAAAATAGAAAATAGAAAATAGAAAATAGAAAATAGAAAATAGAAAATAGAAAATAGAAAATAGAAAATAGAAAATAGAAAATAGAAAATAGAAAATAGAAAATAGAAAATAGAAAATAGAAAATAGAAAATAGAAAATAGAAAATAGAAAATAGAAAATAGAAAATAGAAAATAGAAAATAGAAAATAGAAAATAGAAAATAGAAAATAGAAAATAGAAAATAGAAAATAGAAAATAGAAAATAGAAAATAGAAAATAGAAAATAGAAAATAGAAAATAGAAAATAGAAAATAGAAAATAGAAAATAGAAAATAGAAAATAGAAAATAGAAAATAGAAAATAGAAAATAGAAAATAGAAAATAGAAAATAGAAAATAGAAAATAGAAAATAGAAAATAGAAAATAGAAAATAGAAAATAGAAAATAGAAAATTAAACCCATTTATTATACCATTAAAGACGCTAATCAAAGACTACTCTGCGAATCAAGACAATCATCAGTCAAATCTCATAAGGTGAAGCATATGCATCAACTAAAGTACAAGTCAAAACGCAACTAGAGTAAGCACAAGTCAAAACGCAACTAGAGTAAGTACAAGTCAAAACGCAACTAGAGTAAGCACAAGTCAAAACGCAACTAGAGTAAGCACAAGTCAAAACGCAACTAGAGTAAGCACAAGTCAAAACGCAACTAGAGTAAGCACAAGTCAATACGAGCGTAAGCACAAGTCAATACGAGCGTAAGCACAAGTCAATACGAGCGTAAGCACAAGGCAATACGAGCGTAAGCACAAGTCAATACGAGCGTAAGCACAAGTCAATACGAGCGTAAGCACAAGTCAATACGAGCGTAAGCACAAGTCAATACGAGCGTAAGCACAAGTCAATACGAGAGTAAGCACAAGTCGAGAGTAAGCACAAGTCAAAACGCAACTAGAGTAAGCACAAGTCAAAACGCAACTAGAGTAAGCACAAGTCAATACGAGCGTAAGCACAAGTCAATACGAGCGTAAGCACAAGGCAATACGAGCGTAAGCACAAGTCAATACGAGCGTAAGCACAAGTCAATACGAGAGTAAGCACAAGTCAATACGAGCGTAAGCACAAGTCAATACGAGCGTAAGCACAAGTCAATACGAGAGTAAGCACAAGTCGAGAGTAAGCACAAGTCAATACGAGAGTAAGCACAAGTCGAGAGTAAGCACAAGTCAACACGAGAGTAAGCACAAAAAGTACAAGTCAAAACGCAACTAGAGTAAGCACAAGTCAAAACGCGAGTAAGCACAAGTCAAAACGCGAGTAAGCACAAGTCAATACGCAACTAGAGTATAGTCGCAGAAAAAAAAGTGAGACAGTTCGCATTGTGAGCGAACTTCTGGGGTTAGGATGATAATTCTTGTGTCATTTTTCATGATTTAACTTCTTCTTGAAAATAAATTATAGTTTATGTCCTTAGGGGGCCGTCTACATATTAAACGAAGCACCAACTTTCGTTTTTCCTATGGGCGACATCAAAGATTATTCCCGATTCTGAAAGAGCACCCCCTAAAACCCCCCAAAACAAATTTTCATGTCATTTGGTCCCCAAATAAAGCCAGGAGTGGGGGTTAGAGTTCGTCGAATTTACGTTGAAATCTCGTTTTTTACGTTGAATTCTCGGTTTTGATCCTTACAGCCATCAACCCTGCACGAGAAATCAACGTGAAAAACGAGATTTCAACGTAAATTCGACGAACTTCAACCCCCACTCCTGGCTTTATTTGGGGACCAAATGACATGAAAATTTTTTTGGGGGGTTTTAGGGGGTGCTCTTTCAGAATCGGGAATAATCTTTGATGTCGCCCAAAGGAAAAACGAAAGGTTGTGCTTCGTTTAATATGTAGACGGCCCCCTAAGGACATAAACTATATTTTATTTTCAAGAAGAAGTTTAATCATGAAAAATGACACAAAAATTATCATCCTAACCCCAGTAGTTCGCTCACAATGCGAACTGTCTCACTTTCTTTCTGCGACTGTATAAATCAAAACGCATGTAGAGAATCACTTCAAGGGAACTAGGCAATTTGAAATTACGTGCTTTTTACTTAGAAGGTGAAATATGATAAAAAATTAATTTACACCCTATTAACGTGTCTACCTAGTAAGAGTAGAGTCGTAAGAAGCGGTAGTTTCCTGCATTTTTAAACAGCTAAAAACTCTAGAACTATTTTAGACGGTGTCAACCGGAAGTAACTTACCGATGGAAACTCGGATTGCATAAATTTTAGGGTTTATTTCTCCATATTAAGGTGACGTCTCTTGCCAAACTGATAAATTTTATCTCAAAACATCTTAAATTTACAACGAAATTTAAGACAAAAAAATAATTAATGAAAGTTATCGGAAAATTTAAATTACTTATTCGAAATATTTACTTATTTTTAAAATTTTAAATGATCTGGTCAACTAGTAATCGGAGTTTTCAGCTTAATAAAGCGGAAGTTTAAGGGCGAGGTGTGACTAATGACCGGTTGACACCGTCCTTAAAAACCTGAAATCAGTCCAATTTTGTTCATAAATTATTTGTCTTTGATTTGATGTGCATCATGACCATCCTTTTCCAAAGTTTTTTTTTCCAAAGTTAAAAAAAGTGAACTTATAGTCCAGGCAATCTGTACTTAACTCAGAAATAACCAAAGTAACAACATATTAAAATTTGATAAAAATCGGACGATAAATATTTAATTTATTTAAGATTTTCAATTTTTTTTACCTCAAAAATCGACCTTTTTTAAAATTCCTGTCAAAAACGTTTGAAGCATTTGCCAAGGTTATTTTTCCATGGACATTGTAGTCATATAGCTATATAAACGAAAAAACCCGAAATTGATGGTTAAATCATTCATTAATTAATTAATTTAATAAAATGAACATTAAAAATAGTTGGAAATATTTTCAATCAAGATTAAACAGTTAATATTTCAACAATATTCAGTATCAAATAATTTAAAAATTAATTAAATTTACAAAAGATAACAAATCTAGAAAAAATTTAAATGTTTAAAAATTTTTTAAAATTTTTAAATTTTTAAAAAATTTAAATTTTGCTTTATAGACTTGTGATACATGTTTATAGGCTAACTTTTAGTGCTAGTGTTGAATATCAGGTCAATTTTGTTGTAGAACTTGAAAAAGAGTGAAAATTTAAATATTAAAAAAACAATATATAGTAGGAGAAACAAGTGATAAAAGTAAAAAAAAAATTAATTTTGAATTATTTTGCGCATCTTTAGTGAGGTAATAATTTTTATTTTGAAATCATAATAAGCTATCCATAGAGTTTTTGAATTCTAAATCTATAAATATTTTTAAGTCAGTAACTTTATACAAAAAACACAACGTTCCTACTTCAAAATTTAACATGTTGCAAAATGGTAACCAAACTTGTTTTTAATATAATTGATTTTGATGGATTTTTATTTACTTCATAAGCATTCTCAAAACTTAACTAAACAATTTGTTAAAATGTAGAAAATATCCACATAGAATGTTCAAAATATTAGAAAGAAAGAAAGACTATCACGGGCCACTATTTCAAAACAATCTATTGGTTGAAGTTAAATTTTGAAATTGTAATTTTTTATTCCTAAAACCGATTTTGCGGTAGGAAAGTGTTACAGCAGCTCCCAAGTTTGTTAAAAATCCAAATTATTTCTTAAAATTCAAAAATTATGCGTAAGAGGTTAAAAAAAGTAGTTGAATACTGTAGAGTAGCTGCACGCCTCCCAAATCCGTTTTAAGAGTGAAAAAAATTGAAATACTTGAAAACAAATTAATAAAGAAAAGCTTAGCTAAAATTTAAATGAACTACAACCAACCGATTTTTGCAAAATTTTCAACAAATTTTAAAAAATTTAAATTTTATGTGGCCCGATTTTTTTGTTATGCATTCTGTTTATATATATAGAACTATATATATATACAGGGCTCGATTTGGGCCGGAACGGTCCGGAACGGCGTTCCGGAACCTCTTTTTCGGAAAAATATTAATTTCATTTTTTAAAACGACTAATAAAACTACAATTAAGGCAATTATGTCCCGGTAAAATACGTGGACTCTAGGCTAGCAACTGGTCATCATTCTGCATCAGCCATCAAAAGCAAAGAGAGATCGTGAGAGATGCAATAAAATGAGGACCAAATGACATTTCGGACTATATTTTAGATGGTGAAAATGATGACTTTCAGCTTCATTCAAAATTTAGATAAATTTAGATAAATATTTGTTGTAACCTTGCGGCATCTTAAATTCTACTATTTCATGACTTTAACTACGAATTCTCTATTCCATAAATTTAACAAAATATACAACACTAATGGTTCATTGATGATAAGCGGTCCTACAAGAGGCACCCTGGTGGGAAAAAATACAACCCACTCTACAAAAAAGGTGTTTTACAAAAAAATTGTATAAAACCTTCATCTTCTTATACAATAAATAAGTTAGAACACTCCAGGGGTGCAGAAAATGTTCCAGCAGGGTCCAATACTTCCCCAGAACACAATTTTCTCCGAAATTTTCCCCAAAAATGTCCCTTTAAAGACAAAAATAGCGTTGTTATTAAACAAGAAAATTATTTTTAATGAAAATCCAGACACCCATCATATAGATACGTCGTTTTCTCTGCATCTCAGTCTAAACGAAGGAAAAGGCAACTTTCAGGTATTCACTAGAGAAACTCGTTTTTTAGCGATATCCGTAGATTTTCGCTATACATCCGTAATTTTTACCTAATTACCGTATGATTTTGGAGAATATGATATTGTCCGTAGTGAAAATATTTTTTCTAATAAAAACTTGGATAGAGTTTTTTCTTTATAAACTTAGGCAAAAATTTCCCAACAACTGCCCCTCAAATTCCCTCGAATATTGTTCGGACATATTCTGCACCCCCTGGAACACTTTTCCTAATCTAGTACAACACATTTGAATTTATTTTGTGAATTTAAATTTAAAAATAGGTAAATGTTTTTGTTTTACCATTCCGGCACCGTTTTTTTTAGAAATCGAGCCCTGTATATATATATATATATATATATATATAAGTAAAAAATTCATCGATTACTAATCAAAATTGGCATAATTACCCTGAGAAGCAGACCCAGACAACAAAAATTAAAGAAACAAAGAATTAGCCGGCACCCACTTCATCAGGAACCCCGGGTGCCAGCGAACCACGGTTTTCTGTGATGGCCGATAGGGCGATATACGCCAAGGAATAAATATCGGCCATCGGGGTCCGAACCGTGGGAAGAAACAGAGGAGAAAGTAAAACTTACGATGGTTTCAAGACGAATTTATATTCGAAGTAATGAAAAACAAGCAAGATGTTGCCAAAGAATTCAAAAAACCCGAAAAAAGATTGCTGCCAGATATACTACAAAAAAACCAGATGCTAATGCAGATGAATTGCGTCACTGTGTTGTTGTTGTTCTTTAAGGGTGTATGTGCATAAAACAAAGTCTTCAGGGTAAGACCGCTAACAAACCCACTTTGTTGTGTAAGGCGGATTTAAAAAAACATGTGTTGTACACAGAAAAACTCCAGAAAAAATACCATAAATCTTAAGAAATCGTATTTAAAATATTACGATATAGGCTGTCAATCAATTTATCAGGAAAATCATTAGATTTTAATATGTTGAAGAGTTCTTTTATCTGTCTTCTTAATAAATCACGATTTGAACAAATTTTCTTAAATCTTGCAATTTGGCTATTTATTGTGTTGTAATACACTTTTTTAGAGATGTTCGATTCCCAATATATTAGTTTTAGAACTTTAAAATTAAAAAGGTTTCTTTTATCAAAAACATCTATAGTTGCTTTATTGTTATCTATTGAAATATCTAGATCCAAAAAATCTGCTTTTAAGTTGTTTTGGTTAGTTCTATTTAAGATTAATTCTTCAGGGTATATATCATGTTGCTGATTGATGAAGTTTTCACAATTAATTACTATAATGTCGTCTATATATCGAAAAATGCCAACTTTTGGATTAAAATAGTTTTGCTCAAAGTAATGTAAAAACAGATTAGCCAAGATTGAAGAAAAAATAGAACCCTGTGGAATACCTTTAATCTGTACATAACAATTCTCTCCATTGTAAATATAGTTGTTAAAAATACAACAATTTATTAAAGTTTCCCAATCTTCAAAATTTATATTTATTATATGTTTATAGTTATGAAAGTAGTGAATTAGAGTATCTTTAATTTTTTGTAGAGGTAGACTCGTGATAATTGAATATCTTAATAAAAATACCATACAGTCCATCATGACTTTTGACTTTAAAGATTTATTCACGAGTCTACCTCTACAAAAAATTAAAGATACTCTAATTCACTACTTTCATAACTATAAACATATAATAAATATAAATTTTGAAGATTGGGAAACTTTAATAAATTGTTGTATTTTTAACAACTATATTTACAATGGAGAGAATTGTTATGTACAGATTAAAGGTATTCCACAGGGTTCTATTTTTTCTTCAATCTTGGCTAATCTGTTTTTACATTACTTTGAGCAAAACTATTTTAATCCAAAAGTTGGCATTTTTCGATATATAGACGACATTATAGTAATTAATTGTGAAAACTTCATCAATCAGCAACATGATATATACCCTGAAGAATTAATCTTAAATAGAACTAACCAAAACAACTTAAAAGCAGATTTTTTGGATCTAGATATTTCAATAGATAACAATAAAGCAACTATAGATGTTTTTGATAAAAGAAACCTTTTTAATTTTAAAGTTCTAAAACTAATATATTGGGAATCGAACATCTCTAAAAAAGTGTATTACAACACAATAAATAGCCAAATTGCAAGATTTAAGAAAATTTGTTCAAATCGTGATTTATTAAGAAGACAGATAAAAGAACTCTTCAACATATTAAAATCTAATGATTTTCCTGATAAATTGATTGACAGCCTATATCGTAATATTTTAAATACGATTTCTTAAGATTTATGGTATTTTTTCTGGAGTTTTTCTGTGTACAACACATGTTTTTTTAAATCCGCCTTACACAACAAAGTGGGTTTGTTAGCGGTCTTACCCTGAAGACTTTGTTTTATGCACATACACCCTTAAAGAACAACAACAACACAGTGACGCAATTCATCTGCATTAGCATCTGGTTTTTTTGTAGTATATCTGGCAGCAATCTTTTTTCGGGTTTTTTGAATTCTTTGGCAACATCTTGCTTGTTTTTCATTACTTCGAATATAAATTCGTCTTGAAACCATCGTAAGTTTTACTTTCTCCTCTGTTTCTTCCCACGGTTCGGACCCCGATGGCCGATATTTATTCCTTGGCGTATATCGCCCTATCGGCCATCACAGAAAACCGTGGTTCGCTGGCACCCGGGGTTCCTGATGAAGTGGGTGCCGGCTAATTCTTTGTTTCTTTAATTTTTGTTGTCTGGGTCTGCTTCTCAGGGTAATTATGCCAATTTTGATTAGTAATCGATGAATTTTTTACTTATTAAGGGAACTGATTTGCATGGCTGCATGGCGCCGGCATGTTGTGTTCATTTTCTAATTCTTTAAAAATAATTTAGAATGTAATATTATTATATATATATATATATATATATATATATATATATATATATATATATATATATATATATATATATATATAGTGTCAGTAGTAATTCAGTATTCTGTCAGTAACTAACTAGTAGAGTACTAACTAGTAACTACTAGACTAACTAACTACTAGAGTAGTAAACTACTACTCTAATATTCTGTAAGTAGTTTTTTAATATTTAAATTTTCCCTCTTTTTTCAAGTTCCACAACAAAATTGACCTGATATTCAACACAAGCACTAAAAGTTAGCCTTTAAACATGTATCACAAGCCTTTAAAATTTTAACAGTTTTTTTTAACAAAAATTTTAAAATTTAATTTTTTAAATTAATTTTTTTGGAAAAAAACATTCTAGGAGCTTCTTTGAATAAATGCTATCAAAAATGTTTTAAAAAATGAAATAGGTAGTAATTTGTCTGAGGTTTTGAGTTCATATTTTATTAAGTTTTTAAATATTTTCACACTTTTTTAAAATTTACCCCAAAATTGGTTTGTTTTCGACATCATCATTAAAAGATAGCCTATAAACATGTATCACAAGTCTATAAAGCAAAATTTAAATTTTTTAAAAATTTTTAAAAAAAATTTTAAATTTAAATTTTTTCAAGATTTGTTATCTTTTGTAAATTTAATTAATTTTTAAATTATTTCATACTGAAAATTGTTGAAATATTAACTGTTTAATCTTGATTGAAAATATTTCCAACTATTTTTAATGTTCATTTTATTAAATAAATAAATTAATTCATGATTTAACCATCAATTTTGGGTTTTTTGATTTATATTGCTATATGACTACAATGTACATGGAAAAATAACCTTGGCAAATGCCTCAAAAGTTTTTGACAGGAATTTTAAAAAAGGTCGATTTTTGAGGTAAAAAATGAAAATCTTAAATAAATTCAATTTTTATTGTCCGATTTTTATCAAATTTTAATATGTTGTTACTTTGGTAATTTCTAAGTGAAAACCGTTGAAAATATTTCTTTTTTAGTTTTTTTGTGGTTTTTAGGGGTGTTTTAATTTTTTCGATTATCGAAATTTTCAAATTAATTTTAAAAACAGATATTTTAATTTAAATGGAATATTCGTATTCAGCACTGAAAGATAGCCTATAAACATGTATCACAAGTCTCGATCTCTATTATTTGATTTTTTGAAATTTTTTTTCGGCCATTTTTTAAAAATTCAAAAAAAATTAAACTTCCCACGGACCGATTTTTAGTATGTTATTATTTAGGTCATTCCCAATCGAAAACCGTTGAAAAACTAAATGTATCAATTTTTTACCGGTTTGACCTTTTTTGCAGTAGATTTACTGGACTATTAATACACTTTATAAAACAATTAAACAGTTTGCAGGAAAAACGTCAACCAACTTTCCAAAAACATCCCCCCAAACCCCCTCCATGAATAAATCTACCTTAAAAGTTTGAATATATATTAACTCTAACTTTTTCAAAAAATTAAACGAAATGTTTTTAAAAATATTCAGCTTAATTATTTTTAATCTATTATAAAGATAACTATTTCTAAGTGTTAATCAATATTCTGATAAAACAAAAACCATTATTTTAAAGTAACTCGATAGCATATGCCTAGTGTTTATCATTCAGATTTTTGTTTAAACCCTGACTTGTTAAACAATACCGTTTAAGCAATTGAAAATAATAAGAGAAAAAACATACACATTACTCAATGTTTACAATTAATTTTGATTAAATCAAACTAAAAATTATAAATATTGGACAAAAAGTGTGAAATTTTAGTATAAAATGTAGTATGTTTTTAGAGTAGGTTTTTATCAGTCTTTGAATAATATTTCATTTAGAAAATACTTTTTTAAAAGGTGAAAAACATGTTTCATCTTAAAATATGGAGTCGATCGGTCGTTGTGATTGGATGCATAATAATTTGATTGACAGTACTTGCTTTGTGACTGCGACCTTATCCATTATTTAAAAAAAATGGAAATATTTTAAAATTGAGAATTTTTTTGAAAAATCGAAGTGCCTACTCGGAAATCCGGAAAGAATCCGGACATTTCGATACCTAATAAGTGTCATTCGGTTCAGTAATTAAAAAGCCTTTCTCTGGAAACCGTTCACCGAAAACTTTTTTTAGAATAGAGAGATTAAAAGCCTTTGAACTCTTTAAAATGAACATTACTACCAAATTTCAAGTTTAAAAATTTTTTAAATTTTTTTGAAATTCTGATTTTAAAAAATGTGGATTATAATGCACATTAAATGAAAGAAAATAAAATTACGAAACAAATGGGACGGGGGAGGGGGATATGTGTGATGCTTACGTAAGATATTGCATTTTCGAAAATCTTTTTTCTTGCATAAATAATTTCAAAACTCAACCAAACAGAAATTTAACAAAAAAATTAATTGGGAAATCTGACGTAATAGTCCAGTAACTAGGTAGTTTTTTCAGGAAAAAAATACAGAAGTTTTTTTCTCAACGGTTTTATATGTTTTCTAGGGTGCTGAATCCGAATATCAACTTTGTTAACAAAATTTCGCATGGGAACATTGAAAAAAATCGAAAAAATCCTAAAATTTTACCCCTTTTTTTGGTTTTTTCCTTCTAGCACGTAAAGTATAGATTTCTCAGATAAAATGTCAATACAAAAGTTAAAGTACTCTAAACAAGCTAAAAAAAAGTCAATTACAGCATTTCTGTCAGACAAATAGTTTCGCCGCTAGAGCGCGCTGAAAGTCAGACAATTTCCGTCCCCGCGGTGGAAAATCCAAAAATTTTCACTTACAGCTCGAAAAACCCATACATTTTAGAATATAGTACTATAAAAGCATACTTTAAAATGTTTTACACTTAAAAACCTTTAAAATAACCTAATATTAATTGATTAAATGTTTTATTATTAAGGGGTTTCTCTGAAAGATCATATTCTATAGCAACGTACCGTAATACAATCCATATTGTTAATCACAAAGAAAAAAATGCAGAAGTTATTATCTCATCGGTTTTATACATTTTTGAAGATGCTGAATCCTAATATCAACTTGGTTAACAAAATTTCGCATGGGAACATTGAAAAAAATCGAAAAAATCCTAAAACTTTACCCCTTTTTTGGGATTTTTCCTTCTAGCACGTTAAGTATAGATTTCTCAGAGAAAAAATCAATACAAAAGTGAAAGTACTCTAAACAAGCTAAAAAGTCAATTAAAGAATTTCTGTCAGACTAATAGTTTAGCCGCTAGAGCACGCTGAAAATTAGACAATTTCCGCCCCGTTGGAGAAAAATTGGGTAAAAACGTACTTAACTGTTGTATCGTACTTAATTAAATGCTATACTAAGAAATTCTGGACATTTTCTTGAAACCAAGAGTGGAGAAATTTGTTTTGCGAATAGTTAGAAAGAGTAAAAGTTTTTTCAGAGTTTAACAAGCTTCATGTTTTTTGCAGAATTTTAAATAAGGTAAATGTGGGTATAGTGGACACTGTACCAATAGTGGCCACATAGCTGATTAATTTTAAATAAAACGAGATAGAGGCATCAAACAGCGTTAAAATTCATAGGCATAGTAGATTGTACAATCAGGTAAGCTGGTAAATTATCACCGATACCACAGATCAGCATGGGAAGGATATTTAAATATTTGAAAATAACAACATCGGCCGAGTGACTGAAATTGGATTTTGCTTATTGAATCGCGTAAGGAAACGGGTATATCGGAACTGATTTTTTTGTATTTATTGCCGTTTGATTGACTTTTAAATTTATATTAAGATAAAGAAGAGTGTATAAAATGATAATAAATAAAATTTATTTGAAAATTTTGACTTTACAAGGATTTATGGGGGTGGCCACTATACCAACACAAAATCTTAGATTTTCTAATAGTGGCCACTGCAATGGCTTCTAATAAAAACTTAAATAACATTGAATTTGGATCAGTTTTTCTTCATAAACTGTTGTTTGTATTTTAAAATGAGTGTTGTATGAATTTGGTATCATTCTGGCTTCGGAAACCAAGGTTTCCAAAACCATTGAATTACATGCTTAACTCCTCTCAAATCAGTTACAGCGTAGGCTTCGGGCCGGAAACTATCAAGTATTTTTTTAAATAAAGCTAATTTCATTTGATAAAGATACATTTCGTTGGGAAGGAAGATTTAATTAGAAATAAACGACTATACCAAAAAAACCCATCAATTTCATACGTAAACCTCTCATATATGCAGAAAAAGAGAGGTGGCCACTACAGATGCAAGAGGTGTCCACCATAGATACAGCTCCCGTCAAAAAAAACGTTACAGTAGAATGTGCGGGCGAACGGGTGGGGTTAGAAAGATGCTTTTGGTGTCATTTTTCAGGATTTATTGTAAGCTTGAAATCACTAATTGACTATTTTTCTCTCAGAGGCCGTCTTCATGCGAAACGCAAAATAAAGTGCAACTTTTTTCATGGTGACCCCCAATTTTTATACCCGCATATGAAAGACCATACCATTTAAACCCTAAATACCAAGTTTCATTTAATTTGGTCATTAAATAAAGCCATGGCTCAAAGTTGAAGTTTGAAAATTTAGAGGTAAAAGCCTGAAAACGGTCGCCATCATCCAACCGCCAAGGCGAAACTAGTAGCAACCCTCGCTCCTCATTCTGTCTTTTTCGACCACAGCAACAGAAAGGATTTGAATGTTTTCGAGTTTAATTAAAAAGATATGCCTTTCCGCTTTCCAAATTTTGCTGATTTTAAAAAGCAGAACACATTTCTATTGGAATACTTAAATTTTGTTTATTTTTGTTAGTAACCAATGTCTAGTTTTTTAATTTATATCAGACATTTTCTATTTATTTTGGAATTTCAATAAAATAAACGATCGGTGAAGTTTCCTTTGAAAAATTATTTGCGTGATAACTAAATATTCAAAGGATAATTTTCTTAAGGTATTTTACCAAACACAAAGTGCTTTATAAAAAAGTTAAGAATCCGATTTCCCCTTTCAAATCATAGGGGATTTTATGTGAAGTAGATTAGATATTAAAGGATTGAAAATAAACTTTTTGTAAAACGTTTCATTTATCCTCGTTTATCATTAGTCGCGTTATTTGGTTAAAAAATATCGTCCCTCATATTTAATATTTCCAATTTTTAATCAGGGTCTTGTAAACCATTGATCGACAAATGCATATTTTTCTTTTACAATTTTCCAAATTTTGGATTTCCACCAACTTGGGCCTAAACTTTGGGGTTTTGTTGAAAAAAAAACGTTTTTATTTCAATTCTGAAAGTTATGAGAAAAAAACTTGTGAGTTAAAAAGTGATTTGGCAAATCGTGATCATCATGCGATGTCATATGCATCACTTGGTCTCGTTATCACATTTGTTGATCAAAAATATCGGACACACGTCTATCATAGTCCCAGTGACAATGCGATCACATTTATTCCAGTGACAATGCGATCACATTTATTCCAGTGACAATGCGATCACATTTATTCCAGTGATAATGCGATCACATCCGACTCCAATGTGATTGCCACAAAATGAGGGCAGGTCTATCACATAGTTGTTATTGTTGTAATTTTAAAATCAATTAAGTTATTCTACTTAAACTTTTCAAATCAACCTAATCTGTGTTTTAGTTATTTCACCAGATTTTAAAAAAAATAAGAGATATATTGATCACATAAAACGATACATTATACGCTAAATATTAGTGATCGGGACCAGTGTTTTTTCTAAACATAATCCGATTGATAATATTAACCGTGATCACTATAATACTATATTACGTAACCTTGTTTTTGGTCATTTCTGACCCCCTCCCTTCCCCTTTGCCAACTAAGACAAAATCAACCCGCAAAAACTTCCCAAAAAGAGTAAATCAGATTACTTTCAATCCAATCACATATGTAGTTAGATTGAAAATTTCAAATGTTATCAAACTACAAAAGTAATCAGATTATACTTTCAATCAGATTAAAAATGTAGTTTGATTGCGCCCAACTCTTGTTCCAAATAACTGGTGAATGTAATGTAAAAGTTTAATTTCTTAAAAAACGGAAAAAATGCGAGATGCGCCAAACTGTGAATTGATTGCCAAATCCAGCAACCCCACCAATTCCATCGATGGAGCAATGTAACGTTTTTTTTGACGGGAGCTGTACAACAGCTACATCTATGTGGCCACTATAGATGCAATTTGGAGTACTTTTTAAAAATTAATTAAAAATACTTTACCCAATTTAATTAAAATTTTTAATGGTAAAATCGAAAGCAGAAGATCCAATTAATCTAAAAAATATGATGATGACGGTTTCCAAGCAAATAGGTTGGTATTTATTGAGAATTTAAGCAAAAATTTTCCTTAAAGTGTCCACTATACCCACATTTACCTTAGTATGTGTATTATTCGTAAATATTATATAAATCATATAAATCATTAAAACCCAATTCAAAATCCCAAGTTAATGGGAGGTCCCATTCTTTTGGGAAAAATATTTCTGACATAAATAAATCTCTAAAAACAAAAACAACCCCTCATGTCCACCACTTCAGTCGAAGAGGCGGTGTCATTATATCTGCGGGGGGTCTTTTGGAATGTCCGTTTTCTGGTTTGGTCACCACTGATAAAGGACAATGGGCTTCATCTTTGTCTGGACGTCGTGTATGGGTTTGTTTTCGCAATTCTATTTAAAGATCCCATTTCAAAGGAACGCTGTCTTCGAACTCAAAGGCCATAAACTCACGGGGGGTTCCATTTAATTACCCTTCTCGCCCTCTTGGGAAAATAATCAGCCTATGTCTGATATGGTCAGTTGTAGAATAGAATTAATTAATCCCTAAAATAATTCATTATATTTAAAAATATGTCTAGTGTAATCAGACTTTGGTTTAATTAAATACAATTCTAGATGAAATTTTTCTTCAATTATCTCAGGGTATTCCAATTCGAGAAGGTGAAAACGCTCTGCCAAATTTTCGGGGGAAGAAAATATTGTATACATTGTTATCATGAAACACACCATTTGCTACTATCATTTAGAACTACATGAACTTTTAATACAATTTATTGTTTTTTATTCATTTTCTATTTCGTTTTATCAGTTTTTGAATTGTGTAAAGAATATGTTTTGTAATTAGATTACTTATACTCTCTTATCTAAGCAATTCCCTTTCCATAGAAATCATTCAACAATAAAGCCTTTATTTCAATTTTATTTAGTTTTATTTCATGTACAAAATTATGGAGTATGTTTTCATAGTACCCTAACCTAAAACATGAAGGTGTTTTAAGACCCTAGTTGATTCCATCTGCATTTTTCATCTTTGGGAATAAATAGTCTTAAGTTTAGCGCGCCCTAGAGGCCAAACTATTAGTCTGACAGAAATTCTGTAATTGACTTTTTTTTAGCTTGTTTAGAGTACTTTCACTTTTGTATTGATTTTTTCTCTGAGAAATCTATACTTAACGTGCTAGAAGGAAAAATCCCAAAAAAGGGGTAAAGTTTTAGGATTTTTTCGATTTTTTTCAATGTTCCCATGCGAAATTTTGTTAACCAAGTTGATATTAGGATTCAGCATCTTCAAAAATGTATAAAACCGATGAGATAATAACTTCTGCATTTTTTTCTTTGTGATTAACAATATGGATTGTATTACGGTACGTTGCTACAGAATATGATCTTTCAGAGAAACCCCTTAATAATAAAACATTTAATCAATTAATATTAGGTTATTTTAAAGGTTTTTAAGTGTAAAACATTTTAAAGTATGCTTTTATAGTACTATATTCTAAAATATATGGGTTTTTCGAGCTGCAAGTGAAAATTTTTGGATTTTCCACCGCGGGGACGGAAATTGTCTGACTTTCAGCGCGCTCTAGCGGCCAAACTATTTGTCTGACAGAAATGCTGTAATTGACTTTTTTTTAGCTTGTTTAGAGTACTTTAAGTTTTGTATTGACATTTTATCTGAGAAATCTATACTTTACGTGCTAGAAGGAAAAAACCAAAAAAAGGGGTAAAATTTTAGGATTTTTTCGATTTTTTTCAATGTTCCCATGCGAAATTTTGTTAACAAAGTTGATATTCGGATTCAGCACCCTCGAAAACATATAAAACCGTTGAGAAAAAAACTTCTGTATTTTTTTTCCTGAAACGCCCCTTTTTTACTACCTGGTTACTGGACTATAAGCAATTTTTTCTGGCGATGGACCCCCAAAACATTTAGAAACTTTAACCCCGAAAAATTACGACTCAATTTTAAACCTTTTGGGTTAAACCTAAAAAGGACAGCTCCTTGTAAAAGTCACCTAATCTCCGGGAAAAAAGAAACTCCGGGGGAAAAACATAAAGTGACATAGCTATAGAGATATAATTTATTCTTCCTTTTTTAATCTAGATCAACACACACCAAACTTTTAACAAAAATTTAACTAGTTTTAAGCTATATGACTACAGATGTGTTAATTTTAAAGCTTTATACAGTAAAGTGAAGTAACAAATTAAAATTGAAAGTTTTAAAATGAATTTACGATTTTAATTTCTACCGCAATTTTAATTTAGCAAAATAAATAATTTAAATTTTACCTTAAATATTCAAAAGCAGGAATATTAGCTTAAAACTATGATTTGGGCAGGTTGTCCCAAGAATTCTAAATTGACGCAGTTAGAGGCAACCATTTTCATACCCGACACATTAATAAGAGTGCGCTATATTATATAACGCATCAAAATTGACACACACAAGCATCAGATATATACAATAACTGTGCCGTTAAAATGCAGAAAAGGTGTGAAAATATCATAGGAAAATATCCATCTCTATTTCTTTAAATCCTTTATCAACACGTAAAAATTTCCCGGTAAACAGGCTCGAAAATATGAAAGCGCATTGAGATGGATGCGAGGCAGAGCGACTGGTCCGGAATGGTTGGTATATCTCTGATAATTCAGGTGTACTGTACACTTTAAAAAAGAGTCTACCATGACGAGGCTAGCGAGAAGTTTTTAGCTTTAATAAATTATATCGTGAAAAGTGAAAAATTACGACTCTTCAAAATATTGGTTGGTGAGGTTTTATGGTGCGAGATCCATATTTTTCATAAGATTACAAAACCTTCCTTATGACACGAAAATAAGATCTATTACAGGGTTTCCCAAAGTGGTTGGTATCGACCCCCTGGGGGTCGATGAAGGTTTAAACTGGGTAAATGAAGCTCTAGGGGTCGAAGAAAGTTAAGCAGCCATAAAAAAGAAAAGTGCAGAAAAAATTCTAGTTCGGCATCAAACTCTTCAAATGATCTGATCATTCATATCAATCCGTTTGATTGTGACATCAGTATCTGATTTTTCCCTCCAAACAGAAATAATTGAAATTAAAGAAGACTTGGAATTAAAGTCCCGGTTTTGGGTGTTACGGATATGGAAAGACATTCATTAGACACTAATTTTTAATTTCAAAGTTTTGAAAGATTAATGCTTCATTGTGGTCTATTGCTTATTTGGTTCACCTATGAATTATCCATATTTAACTGTATATTACAAGTGAATGAAACCGGCTGTAAAATTTTAGTTAGATTTTCATTTCTTAAGGAATTTATTTTGAAAGGGGGTCGATGGCCTTGGTAAAATACTAACAAGGGGTCGATGCATGAACAAGTTTGGGAAACCCTGATCTATTACAAAGAGAGCGAAACAAATATCCTCATAAGGAATATAGTTATTAAAAATAAGCTATGAATTTTATGTATTGTTCAGCTTAGTTATGGCTAAGTATACGTATTGGGCAAGTAAACAACCTTCAAGATATCCGATACTTTTCAGTCATAAAAAACATATTATATAGCTAAAGATTGGCAACTCACCAACACCCATCGACGATTGCCTAGTTGCTGTTGGGTACGTCTTCTATCTGGCGTGTACATCTCCGAAAGATCAGACCTAAAATGAATGAATCTGTTAGAGCTAAACATGAAAATCAACCACCTACTTCCTTAAATCCGCAAGCCCATGCTTAAAATAGGTATTAATATTAAATACGTGAAATTAAAGTTTGATGGAAAGGATCTTAAAACAATCAGAATACATTCACGTAAATAAATTCTTACCTATAAATAATCGGAAACCCATTCTTCGGTGTCTGGCGTCGTCTTCATCATCAATGTTGTGGAGTGCACAAAGCCGAAGGCGCTTTTGCTCCGCTTGGAAGTGTCTGGTGTCTGATCATTTCCCTATTTTATACATAATTAGGAAGATTTATTTCAGATCCCTTCAAATGGAATAACCTCGTTCAGTTCATTTTTAATATGAGTCATCAATACAGTTCCCTAACAAATAGGTTTCCATACATGCAGTCCTCAAAATATGTATACATTTTCACGGGGATAGATTCTTTCCAAAATATTTGTGTAAAAATCTGTCTATACAAGGGAATTTAGAATTTCAATTGAAATAGAAGTAATGCATTCAAAGAAATATTTATAGGGATTTTATAAAAATATAAAAACGATAAAGTTAAAACAAAACACTCGAAGGTAGTGTTTTATCCAACTTTTCCAAATTAAAATTAAGTTTTAAATTGAACACTAGAAAGGGAAATCAAATATAATTGATAAAATGCATTTAAAAATGTATTTAAATGTGTGTATTGTGAAAAATTTATTTGTATTTTGAAAGAAAAAAATACTTATTTATTAGTTAATAACGTTGGTTCGATTCCGGCCTCGCTCTGGGTGTACTTAATCTCTTCTGTTTCAGTAAAAATTCTGTTCATGTCGGTCTTACTTGACGAAGGTTTATAAGCGGATTCTTGAGATTAAGCATACAAACCGGAAAATACATATACCCACAATCCAATACAAACTTGTTAATACAGAAAATATAATGGTTTATTTCATGTTAAACACAGTTAAAACAGTTTTTATTGTAGCATATTTCACCGCATACGCTTTTTTGAGATGCGGGTTCGATTTTCTGGATTCTACGTAAATTCAACCTATTGAGCGTCCGTTTTAGAGATTTTATTCAAGGTATTTTTCTGCTCAAGGTGTCTTTTCCTACTGAATTGATGCTGCTCTACAACTTAGTCACTGACTTTTTTTCACATACCTCAAATAGTTTTTAAAATAAAAATTATAACTCCTATAAGGTTTCCGCTAGAGGGCGTTGAAAGTTGTCTCATCGGATAGGACATGGTCACTTTACTATACCTTGACCCCCCTTTCATGACTATATCTGTAGGGGTTCAAAAGTTAAAATTCAAAGTCCTAGATTATCTACACACAGATCAAGAACGTGTCTGAAGGTGCAACATAGGATGTTTTTGCAGTCTAAGTTCTATAAAAAATATAAATATTTTAAAAATATTTTAATATTATAATTTCTATTTGACATAACAATTTTGTATTATTGAATATTACATTCTAATGTATTTTATGCAAACTAAGGGCAGTAGTTTGCTGCCATCTCACCGGTGAAATCCTATCATGAATCCTGAAATGTTGAATAAATAATTGTACTAGTAGTTACTACAATTTTACTATTGGTAACCCTGCCTTTATTAAAATCAAATTATCACTCATTCATTGCTTTTTGTCTACATTAAGTAGTTGCTTTTTGCTTACCTCATTGTGGACACAGTAGGGTTTACCGTTTGTAGTAGAAAAATTGCTTTTATTTTGCACTAAGTAGCTTCATATTTATATTCCTCCTACTTAGACTTAATACCTTATGCTAGAAAATTTTACTGCAGTATTCAGTATCTAAATTTATTACTTCCATTGAATTTTAGTACACCATGGTTTGCTAACAACCAAATTATAAGCATTATAATTTCTATTTTTATTCAAATACCTACTTATGAGTAAATATGTAAATATAAGTGAGTTTTTACTCTGAACATAATGTTGAAAATTAACTGTACAAAAGCAGTGGTCTGTCCAAGGCAATTTTACTACCGTTTTGCGGTATCTTCACAAATTCACAATTTGATGAGTACTTTCACAAATTCAATTTTATTAATAAAGGTACCTTCACAACACAAAATACATATTTTAGAAAGAACGTTCCACAAAGCTATATTCTCTTAATAGTTAATTTTTTGCAATTTTAAATTGAACTTTCTTCTGTTTTCATTGTTTATAATTAACATGTGATTTTAAACTTCAATTTTCACAAAATAGCTCTACATTTTCACAAAATAGTAGATATTAAAAAAGCCTATTTACAATTTAAAAGATAAATGGATAGTAAGGTGCCCCACTTTTCTATGGGAAAAAATAAAGTATTATGAAATTGCCAGGACACCACCTCAATTTTTTAGATTTGCTCGGAAAACTCTTTTTTTTTTCAAGGTTTGATCCCTATACCTTGATTAGAAGGTGATGACCAATGGACATAAAATTTTGTAAAGCGAAATTATAAGATACTAAAAGTTTCGGAAGCGTTTTCCACATTTATATTAAAAACCAATCATTACTTTATTAGAAATTAGTTAATTATCATTAAATTACAGCAAAACTTGTTTATTTACAAACATAAGAGTTCTAAAAAACCCAGGTTATATGAACCACCACGAAAAAGGGTTACATACAAATTATTTTGAAATTGAGTTCAACACTTATATTTTCCATATGTTAATGAGACATGTTTTCTGTTGTTCTCTATTATATATATTTTTCAAAAAAATACTTTTATTTTTATCATTACATTGAATTTGAACTTTAACTCTCCTTTTGGTCATCCCCGTCTAATCTGAATACAGAGCTGAAATTTTGGCAGTGAGTTTCTATAAACTATTAAAAAAATGCCCACATGCCCAGACCTATAACTGAAAAAAACTTTTTTGGGCCACCCTAATGGATAGGGTCAAAGGGTTATCCAGAAAGTAAGAACCTTTTTTCCGATGATTATTTTGTAAAATACTGTTATGGTACAGTCAAACCTGGAGAAGTAATGAATTGTTTCTTTAAAATTTTTATCTATGTGCAACATTAATTATAACATTGTCATTTTATTAATTTTAAACCTTTTTTACTGTCCTGTTCATCATTTATTTAACCCTTTGCGGCGCAGTGGTTGAGTTTTGAAACAGCAACTTTTCGATTTCTAATCTCCCTGTTTAAATTAGTGATGGGCAAAATCGATAATTTTAGGTATCGAATACTTTGGTATCGAATACTCATAGGTATCGAATACTCTGGTATCGAATACTTATAGGTATCGAGTATTTTCAGGTATCGAGTACTTTTTTTCAATGTCGGGAAACGAACCTGAAGGGACAATTTTTTTAGGGCCTATCCATAATCAGACTAATATTCAAAAAACTGAAAGCGATACATCAAAAAGCCCCGTAGCTACGGGTCTGGAGGTGGATAGAGGCGAAGGATTTGGCGGGGGAAAAACCTAGCCGCGTCAAATTTCTCTCGCGGATGATTAACGGCTTGGGTTTGAGCGTTGCAAAATGAAAACGGAAACACGCTGCGTTTGATCTACAGTAGGTATTATAAAGATTACTTCATTGAAAAATTTAAAACGAAATATGTGAATAAAGTATCGATACTTTTGTGGGTATCGAATACACTCGATACCTGTGTCTGTGGGTATCGAATACACTCGATACCTATAGGTATCGAGTACTTAAGTATTTGGTATCGATACCTGCCCATCACTAGTTTAAATTCCAATTTTTTCCCCATATCTAAGTTTTACTTCTCTTGAACCTTCATAGATGTCATCACGAATCAAGTAAAAGTTCCTATATTTAATAAGAATTTCCAAACAAAGGCTGTTTTAATTTGGTTTTTGAGATGTGTAATTGTGTATAAATGAAACTGGTGAGAACATGAAATGTACCCAACTTAAGTATAAATCATAGGATTAGACTTTGAATTGATTGACGAATCTTAACAAAACTTGGTGTAAGCAGATAAAATGTCCAATATCACGGAATGTTTTTCGGCAACAATAAACAACGACTACGGCATTTTTAAGGCTAAGTAAGATTTTGTTAGTAAATCTTAAAAAATTCAGTTAAAGTTGAGGAAGAGTTTCACTGGATTTTGCTTATTCTCAAGATCAACGTTTTTTTCCAGGTTTCCTTAGAAAAGAAATTCAGTTGATGTTGATGGAAAGGATAGAAACATTTTACAGCCACACTTTGGCCAGGAATTCAGTTCGGTGACATGTTTACATTTGACCATGTTGAAATTGGGGTACATAGAGACTTTTGCTGAACCATCTGGGTCGCTTATTTGACCATGTTTATGTTTATAAAATTACCGTTGCCATTTTATGCTATGATAAAAACATTTTGGAAACCCTTGGAAACCTCTTAATAATTTGTTCCTCAAAAGAGGGCGCTACGCTACACTACTACGGTGCTTACAGTGCTGTTCGTTGTTCGCGCGTTCACCTGCTCTTCCCTCCAGTGCGGGGGAGGCATCATTTTTTTAAATTTAGATGTACTTTTTTTATTAATTTAAAAATTATTTTTACTAATTAAAATTAATTTAACTTATTTTAAAAATAATTTGTAAATAAATTTCCTTTCTTCTACTATTATTTCAGCAGATACTATTTGGTTTTAAAAATAGATTTGTCTGATATTTTCCCGAGATGATCCTAAAAAATAATTCTTACGTATGAGCAAATTATATAATTCTTTACTTTTTTATTACATATAACCATTAGTTCTGAAAGCAAAGTTAGTAACTCCAATTATCCGAATCGACGATTATCCGAATCACTTTCAGAATTTCAGAAAAAAAATTAGGACGGAAAATTTACTGCGATCAGCAGCGGATCCAGCACGGCTCCAGGGGGGGGCACTTTTTTAGACAAAATCCCCTTGTGGCACCATTGGGGGTATGGGGGTTCTCCTTCTCCCCAGAAAAAATTTAAAAGTTGACTTAAAAAAGTAGGGGTTTAACTCGTTTTTAGTTACGTTTTGAGTCTAGGGGGGCACTTTTCAACACTATTACCTTTACTTTTTGACCCAAAATGTCAAAATATTGGGGATTTCCTAAAAATTATCATTGAAGATCCCCTTGTGGTACTAATGGGGGGATGGAGTTGGAGGTCCTCCCCCAGAAAAAATTTTGAAATCAGACCTGTAAAAGTAGTGTTTTTAC
The DNA here is from genome assembly GCA_024610705.1 of Tetragnatha versicolor. NCBI lineage: Eukaryota > Metazoa > Arthropoda > Arachnida > Araneae > Tetragnathidae > Tetragnatha > Tetragnatha versicolor. The sequence continues at coordinate 556,321 of JANDEH010000050.1, read as the reverse complement.
TCAAGGGGGGCACTGTCCAGAGTGCCACCCCTCTGGTTTGAAGTTGAAGTTGAGAAGTTTGAAGAAATTTTTCCCATCCGGATCATTAGTTAATTCTTAAATAAATAAAAACTACATGAGCAGTAGCTCAGCGCATGACGTCAGAGTTGCAGAACATGTCATCGTTCGGAAGCAGAGAGGGAAATTTGAGCAGTTGATTGGTTCGGTCAGTTCGAGCGAGCGGCGGCTCCTTTGTACTAGTGGCTCATTTGCAACTGTGAAGTCACGCCCGGTGGAACTTTTAAATAGGAATTACTAATTAATTAGTGTTTTAAAAAATCTTTAGAATTAAAAACTGGTTATTTAGAGCCTCTGTGACAGTATACAATTGGCATAATCATTAATTTCAATAGGTGTTTACCTCCCAATTGATTCAAATAATTGGAGCTCCACACTGTAAAAAAAACTGTAGAAAAACAGAAATTTTCAATAACAATGACTTTATGTTTACAGAGATATTCTGTCATGTAACATTCCCACCGCACTTCTATTTTTTTTATGTACAGCTTTTTTTTAGTTTTTTAGCTTATCTGTACTTAAACAGAAACTTACTGCATCGAAAACCAATACAGCTATTGGCAACATTATAACTGAGTCTTCTTTGGAGCAGTGGTAGCGTGCGCGCTTAGCATGTAGGTCCTGGGCTCTAACCCCGGATATTAATTGATTAAAATTACTGAGCAGAAAATTACTGAGAGGCAAGGGGCCATTCATTAATTACGTAAGGGTCTCGAGGGGGAGGGGGGGTTGGAAAAATCTCTACATACCCTTACTTGGGGGTGGGGGGGTCAAACCCATTCTTTCGTAAGATTTTCCAAGTTAATGTTATCAAATTCCAATTAAATTACTATTGAATAACCCCAGAAAAACTTAAAATGCTGACGATCTCGGTATATTATCGAAGCTTTATTTAAAAAAAATGAAGGTATATCAGATGTATCTTTTTTATTGGAGTAGCATCATGTTAAGATAAAAAATAAAACTGTTGAATCCATCTTCCAGTTGTCAAAAGTCGAAACAAAACAAAAGCAAAAAGAGAGAAATCTTTATTAGTTTTGGTTTCAACTTTTTTTCTACTATTTTATTATTTTGAAAAACGAAATGGAATCTTACGTAAGAATAGGAGGGGAGGGGGTTGAAAAATCTTACGTACCCTTACATGGGGGTAGGGGGGGGGTCAAAAATTGCCAAAATCATCCTTACGTAATTAATGAATGGCCCCCAACAGAAAAATCTGTAGCTCACTTGACAGAAAGTTCCTTTTTACAGCACTTACCTGTAGGTTACAGCTTTTTTCTGTTCACAGGATTTTTCGACTTACAAATTTTTTCTGGCAACTTTTGCTGCCAGAAATTTTCTGTTTTTTTGCAGGATTATTTTTTACAGTGCAGTAGTTTGTTTTTTTAAACATTATTTAGTCAAACTTTATATCAAATTAAGAAGTTTTAAGTACAAACACTAAAAGATTTACTACTTTTTGAAAGTCTATACTTACTTAATTAGCATAAAGATTAAATTTTCGGTATTAAAAGAAAAAATCTCAAACACAATCCCTAACAAAACATGAAATATGTAACTACGGTCGAAGAACGGGAGATATATTAGGAATGATTTTAAACATTAGTTCCTCCAAAATATTATCACAACATGGCATGTTGCTAGTGTCAAAATAATGCCAAAACAAATAATTTTGAATGAATTTTCCAGAACGTGCCTTAAACTTAAAAGCAATAAAAGCGGCTGTTCAAAATTTAACTATTTCTAAAAATTGCGTCCAATTTTGCAAGCATAAAATACTACATATAAGTTCACGAAAAAGGTATAAAGTTTTTTTATTAAGTGACTGTAATTCCATGTTTCACAAATAAATGCATACGGTTTTCAGAAATAGGTAATTTACAAAGCTTGAACATAAAGCAATTATTTTGGTGATGATATGAGGTGTTTTTATAATAACAGAATTTCTAATAAGTACAAGCAAACAAGTTTTGTGCAATTCAATAAATAAACCTAAAAAGTGACCTCAGATACTTGCCTTTAAGTTTAGGCTCCTTCCCTTGAACTTTCAACCATATCAGTTAAAAAATGTAACTGAAAAGCACGTTAAAAATACGTTTAGTTCATTCACTTGACTTGTCGACTTACCTTTTCCTATGTAATGAGTAAAAAAGTGAACACGAATGAGCAAACAAGAATTTCTTGATGGAAAAATTAATACCAGCGACCTTATGAAAATTACTTTCGAGGAAAAATGCAATTACTGATGGTCACAAGGTTCTGAAACAGTGATAGAATTTTACATTTACTCCGTGTTTTTTTTCTTTTAAGAGAATGATGATATAAATTAATGAAGAATTTAAACGATGGATATAAAAAGTAAATTAATCTAGTTTTTCGTTGATTAAAGTACTCAGTATTATTTTATTGACGAGTTAGAAATAAGTTATTTTTAGCAATATGGAAAATATACGAATTCATGCATCAAAACTAACTACTGTTTTGGAAGTAGTTTAAGCTGTAAAAGAGTGTTTATTTATTTTATGCATTTTGGTTTCCTTTTAGTACCGTAAAATGGGGTTTGGCTGGTTTGGCCCAAATGGAGTGTTTTTTTCCATTAAAAGCAAATAAAAGTAGTAATCAAAAAAATTTGACAAAGTCAGTGACTTATAATATTTTTATTATGTTCAACTCTAATTTAAACTGCTTATAAAGTGTAGATTTAAATTTAATTTTTTTTAATTTTTGAAATTTTTGGCCACCACAGTTTTCTTGAATTGGGGTAACTTTGGCCTAAACCTCAAAAACCAAAAATTTAAGGCATTGAGTTACCTTTAACCAATGCTATACTGTTTAGTTATAGACCGAGAGCTGGCTACATGACAGTTTAACCGGAAAAACATATTTCTGAAAATTTTATAATAGATTGGGCACTTCTTAATAAACAAAATTCGCTCGGTCAGCCTGCGCAAAGCGGTTGCTTTCGAGGGATCAGCTCGGGTCAAAATAGCCAAAAATTGCATCGAGTTTAACCGGAAGAACGTATACATGATTTTTACGTCATTCGAAAGCTTACGACCCCCTGAACACAAATATACTGGTCAGCCGGCCGAAAGCGGTTGCTTTCGAGGGGTCAGCTCGGTTTAAAGTTGCAAAAACCCTATTCAAACCTATGTAATCCTGTTTATTGTTTTTTATAAAAGAAATACTTGCAGCGACCAACTTTCTAAAAATATCTTAGTTTTCAAATCGTTAGTATGGGTTTTCCCATTGGGATGTCTGAAATGGAGATAGTCTACAAGAATTTTTCAGATGATGTAATTCTTTAGCAAATGTTTCTTTCAATGAGATTTTTGGAGAAATTATTTCGAAAATACTTTTTTATTCAAAACATATCCAACAAAACATTTTTTAAAAGTAATTTGTATTTGAAAAATCGCTTTAAGTACTTGGTAGTTTTTAGGCCATTTTTTTACTGCGCGCAGCTTTTTAAGAAAAGTAAATTATATTTTTCCTCTGTTTCTTTTTCTGAACATTCAAAAGACACTTATCTTTAAATTTACGAAGAACGAAAAACTTATTTAAATTATTCCACCAATATTAAAATTTTCAAAGTTAAATTTTCAAATTTTGAGAAAAAAAACCCCTGATTTTAATTGTTTGCAAATTGGAATGCATTGATCAATATTTCAAACCCGTACATTAATTTGAAGATACATATGCAAGGAAGATACTGTAAAAGTTTTGGACAATTTGATTGAATAGTTATAGAGATATTGTGCGCGCAGTGCAAAACGATGATACTTCACCACGCCATATTTAAACAATCCACTTAGTCCATATTGACCCGGATATTCAATATAACAGGCTGAAAATTGGTGGAAATGTAGAGGATAATGTCCTTATTGATGTCCTGAAATTTCCAAAAATTCTGTGTAGGAGAAAATCCGCCATTTTGGAAAAACCACCGCCATCTTGGATTGAGTTTTCAAGCATAACGACTGAACCAAGAACCCGATTGAGTTCGTTTTTGTCCTGAATTGCTTAATAATGTGAATTTTAAGCGACAACGTGAAAAAGTTCGAAATGAAAAACTTAATTTAATTATTATTAATATTTATTGAATAAATTATTTTCTGGGTTGAAATGTTGGAAGAAACTAAAAATAACAAGCTGAAAATTGGTGGAAACGTAGAAGATAGTGTCCTGATCGATATTCCAAAATTCCTAAAAAATCCCTTCAGGGGAAAATACACCACTTTCAAAACACCACCGTCATCTTGGACTCTCAATTTAAGCATCATAATGATAGTGCTTTACACAACAATGAAATTTCCGCAAAAATGATTACATAGGTTTGAATAGGGTTTTTGCAACTTTAAACCGAGCTGACCCCTCGAAAGCAACCGCTTTCGGTCGGCTGACCAGCATATTTGTGTTCAGGGGGTCGAAGCCTTTCGAATGACGTAAAAATCATGTATACGTTCTTCCGGTTAGGTGCAGCGTAGACTTTTCCATTGGCTGTAATAAAACGATTACTGCTAGGCGTCCAGCACTTGCGGTTTAGGGGGAGATATCCCGATATCTCCCCCTAAACGCTGGCCCTTAAACTCGATGCAATTTTTGGCTATTTTGACCCGAGCTGATCCCTCGAAAGCAACCGCTTTGCGCAGGCTGACCGAGCGAATTTTGTTTATTAAGAAGTGCCCAATCTATTATAAAATTTTCAGAAACATGTTTTTCCGGTTAAACTCTCATGTAGCCAGCTCTCGGACTATTATGTTTCTAAGTTATCAATCAATGATAATAATTTATTACAAGTTCATTTCAAGTTTAATTTATAAGAAAATCAAGCAATAAAACATGTTTTCTAATACAAAACTGATTTCATTTTAGAGGTACTCAGGGCTTGATTTGGGCCGGAACCTATTTTTCGGAAAAATATTAATTTTCTATCTTCACATTTTTTGTACATAAGCTTTAATAATTAATTTTTTTAAACGTCTAACAAAACTACTATTAAGGCAATTCTGTACTTGGAAAATACGTGAACTCTTGGCTAGCATCTGGTCATCATTCTACATCAGCCGTCAAAAGCAAAGAGAGATCGCGAGAGATGTAATACAATGAGGACCAAATGGCATTTTGGACTATATTTTAGATGGTGACTATGATGACTTCCAGCTTAATTAAAATTAAGATTAATTAAGATGAATGATATTAATTAATTTAAAATTAATTGGTGGAAAAATAATTCAATATTTTCCTTCCACCAATCAGAGGCTGTAACCATGGTTTCCTGACCAGACCGCCGGTCAGGTTACCGGTGAATACGGCCGTAAGCTGAAAGTCACCATTGAAATGTCTTTTTATTGTTTTATTAGGAAAAGTGGTGTAACTTTAAAAAAAACTTCACATTTTGTTTTAACAAGATATATTAAAATTATATTAATTTTTTTAAAATACTTTTAATAGCATATTTCACTACAGTGTATTTTCGTTAAAGTTTAGTCCGTTTGAAAATGAAATATTGAGAGTCATTTTACATCAAATTTGCCAAAATTGTGTTGTAAACTTGCGGCATCTTAAATTCTACTATTTCAGGACTTTAACTACGCATTCTCTATTCCATAAATATGACAAAATATACAACACTAATGGTTCATTGATGATAAGCCGTCCCACCTCCTACAAGAGGCAACCAGATGAAAAAAAAATACAACCCAAGGTAAAAAAGGTGTTTTACAAAAAAGTTGTATAAAACGTTCATCTTCTTATACAATAATTAAAAGTTAGAACACTCCAGGGGTACAGAAAATGTAACTAGTACCACACATTTGAGTTTATTTTGTGAATTTAAAAATAAAAATAGGTAAATGATTAAGTTTTTGTATTAAAAAGTATTCGCTTTTTTAGTTTTTTAGACCAATTATTTTACCGTTCCGGTACCTCTGTTTTTAGAAATCGAGCCCTGGAGATACTTAAAGAAATTTTAAAGCAAAAGACAAGATGAATCGGTTGATTCAACAGTGGAGAAAAATCCACTTTAAAAATAAACGATATTTCTTCGAACACCATCGATTTCATAATAATAATACCATGTTCACCGTATTATATCTTAGGTTCGTTTCGATATAATTTGGATGTATTTCACATTTAAAATTAATTTCTCATCCATATTTGACCATTGCTTCCTTAAACTCAATGAGTATTTTCTTATTTTGGCAGATACCATTGGCCAAAGGTATTACAACGTAATACAACTCTAATAATCGTCAAGCAGCGAAGTGAAACAAAATAATGACATTGAAAACTGTAAGAGGATTTTATAACTGACATAAAAATATGACCTAGTTGTTTTTAATCATGTTATTTATTGCCTTTCCAAAGAAAAGTTGTAAGGTGAATAAAAATCGACATATTGATACAACTCTAGGTGAACTTTTTAATGAGTAAAAAATTATACAGAAAAATAAGTTAATTGGACTTTTATTGTTAAAAATTTCTTGAAAATCTAGGGTTTAACTTTGTTTCGACACCTCAAAATTTCTTACCTGGCTTTATATTATTATCTTCCTTTTTTGTTATAACTCTGTGTTATCGATACCTTCAAAAACGGGTCTGTTGACTTGGGACAGTCAGATCTAAAAGGGTTAAACAAGTCTCATCAGATTCTTAGTTATAATTCGAATTTCATCAACTACAATGAAAAAAGATTAAGTAAGAAATTTTTGATATTATTCTAAGAAAACCTTTCATAAAACTTTGAAGTCATGGCAATACAAAAAAAACTATGCACACTCTTGGACGTGTGGACAAAATCCTGAATTCAATACTGACTCAATATTGAAGTATTTTATACCCGTAATCAGTAAATACACCACATAAAAACAACCCCTTACCCATTCATAAAGCAGAACAAAATATCCGATTCCATTCTCCCTTTGCATTTTAAACAACATCTTCCGTTCAGCTCATTCAAAAGGAGAAACAAAAATCATATTCTCAGAAATCCACCATTCTCCGCGGAGTAAGAATTTAAGAATGAAACCGACGAAGACTTTTCTATATTTAGCCCCAGAAGACGCTCTCGTGAGGTAAGTGAAGTTGACATTTCCCGGGAGCCTCTGTCTAGCTGTTATTCAAAGGACAACTGGATTTCTCTGCCTCTCCTGCTTTTAAACTTCGGAATACGTTTTCCACCTGAGAGCATCGATCTCCGCGAAATGTATTTCCTGTGAGAAGAGAATGAGATTTCTGTTAATGGACGGAATTCGATTTCGATGGGGACGGGATGTGATTTATTATTGTCAATCTCTTTCGTGAAGTAATTGGTGATTTCCATCTTCGTTGATGTCAGTGATGAGGACAGTTTGTAAAAGCTCATCTTCAAATTGCATTCAAAATCAGTGTTATCAGTGTTATAGACCGGGAGGCATAAAAAACAACCTGTACATTGTTAGATGCCATGATGGGATGCCGAATTTAAACAGTTAGCATCGAATTTGTCAAACTAAACTAATTTTTAAAATAAACATTGAGCTAAAATACATTTAAGATAGAAATAAATTGAATCGTCCGTTTGAAGAAGGGAATAAGTCCAAAAATTTACTTTTTTGTACTCAAAACCATCTCCAAGATTTGCTCTATACATGGGTGAAAAGAGGGAGGAAATAACTATCCCCTATAGGGAGATATCGCCCCTTGAAGTTGTGAAATCGATGTCCATCCATTGTATTTTTTAAGTTAATTTGGAATTCAAGTTAACTTGTCTTTCTTTTCATATTCTATGAGCTTTAAACTAAGTTAAAATAAAATTTTCTCTTAATTTCAATTTTTTTTCGAACTTTTTTTATGCAGGGAATGTTTGACTCCATTCATATTCACTCACTCCATTGATACTGCTTTTTAATAACTCAGTTTCACTTAAAATTATGAACTTTATTTGTCTTTTTCTTTTTATTTCACCCTTTTGTGGTGTAAACTAAGGAGAAATAAAATTTAAATGTGAATTTAAGGGTTTTTAAAATTTTTTTTCAGAAAAATTTCATAAGGTGGAAGAAGGAAATAAGTCCATCAACTTATTTTGACTGTAAAATACTTTTGAACATACTTATATTTGTTTTGATGATTGCTCTGTTTTCTAAATAGGGTTTTTTGAACATCCAGTAATAATTTGCTGATTATACAATGAAAATTCCATTACTAACACAGTTTTTTTTTTCGATTTTCTCAAAACTTGGTTTTTGGACTTATTCCCTTCTTCCAACTAACGATTCAATTATATTTTAAGAAAAATAAATTTGCGATACAATTATTCTTTTATAACCCTAGCTGAATTCACAATTCCCTACAACGCTCTAAGTTTTTATACAACATTTTAAAATGCCTCTAAATCATGAATTAAAAATGTATATATTTACTAACCTGTTTTTAAATGCTGTAATGCAAATGGTGTTTTTGAAATCGTAAGTGTTATGGTGGAATAAAGAATAATAAAAGGCAAGAACAACTTTCTAGCTCACGCTCACCCTACTATAGAAACCTATAAAAATTAACTTGATGAAAATATTATAAAAATTGTAAAAAAATTGTAAAAATTGTAAAGAAATTGTAAAAATGCTTAGGAAAAACACGCCTTTTTATTTACGACTTCGCGACTTAAAACTATTTCATTTACTGAAGCGGTTTTTACAATACACAAGATGGAAAAGATCAGTAATTTTTTACTTAGTTTAACTTTTAATAAAGTCCTAACTCGTTTTTTTTTGTATTTCACATGCCAAAAATATTTTAAAATGTTAAAAGTTCTTCAAGTAAATAATACAAAAAGCTAAGACTTTCTTTTCTAATCAATTCTCCCTTAAAACAGAATACAGATTGTTTGGTAATGGGTAATGATTCATTCACACATTTCTTTGATAAATACTATTTAAGATATTTCAGTAATTTAAATAACACTGACATTGTTAGAATTCGTTAAATATTTTTTTGCTTACGAAATTTCGATGATGTTTAACGAAAGTACTTAACAATAAACTGTTTTTTCATTTCAATGCACTCAAAATACTAATTAAGTTTAAAGAAAGAAATCTTGTTTAATAAAACTTAGCTTTTGCGAATTACAGGTTTACGAATTATCTAAAAAACCTTTAGTTCCTTCGTTCCTTGAACTTTGAAGACAAACTTTAAATAAAAAATCAAAGAAACTTGCAAATTTGTGAAACTTTTTTTGAGGCTAAAAACAAGCTTTTTTCACTTGCTTATATCGCCTCGAATATTGAAGATATTTTCATGAAATTGTTTTCTTTACGTTTTTTATGATAGTGCCAACAATATTATTATTGGAGATTTTATTACCCCACCTTTCTTACCCTAGGAAGGAGACATTGGTTCGAAATAAAAGCCGGACTTTTGAAACACTTTGCATCAGATAGTTATTTTCATTAGTTGTTTCTAAGCATATTTTAAAAATTTTCTTCATAAATTAGTTTTTTTTATTTTGGAAACATTTTTCAATGATATTCTACATTCTATACTTAGTTTTTAATGCTGACAAACTAAATATAATTTTAGTAAATTCATTGAATTTCTCGAATTAGAATCTAATATAGATTCTCTACAAAACAATCTTAAGATAGTTGGTGATCTACTTCCCCTCATTTAAAATTTACTATAGATAACTTAAATAACTAGTTTTTGTAAATATTCATGAATTTTCTTCATACAGTCAATTTAGTTAATAATTATGTCTTCTTTTAACAGTGTAAATCAATTATAATAAAAATTTAGGTACTTCAGGATTGACCGGGCTCAATAGACTCGGACTATATAGGCAACTACCCACACATAAAAATACAACTCGATGCTTGCGCCCGGTTAATCCTTAAGTACCAAAACGTATTGTTTTATTAGTATTTGGGTAGTTGTATGATTCACAATAATGAAAATAAAATTATTTATGCTTCCAATAAGAAGGAAATGTTTTGAAATGTTCACTATGACTAAAAATATCGCAGAAGAAATTACTATATTATTATACTACTAATAATTACTATATTCCCTTAATTAAAAGTTTTTGTGATATTTTTATTGACACCTTTTCTCTCCTTACTTTGAAGAATGTTGGTGATGTGTCTTCATTCCCTTATTTTAAGCTCTCGTAATCAATAGACTTCCGCAAAGGTAAATCATTAATGGACTGTGAATTTACTGTATAACTGCCTGTGGCATTAGAGAAAGCTACATAAACCGATAAACTTTAAAAAAGGAAATAATAGCTTCGATTTGTTGAAAAACGAAAGGAGATCAAAGCAAATATATTTGTTGTACATCTTTTGGCTATAGTCTCGAAGCGTAAAAGGTTTTAGTATACAGTTACAGTGAGGATAAGATTATAAAATACTGTAACACAAACCTACCAGACATTGGTTTCGTGAGGTGGGCTGGGCTGGGACTCAGAATACTTCATAATATCCTTGTAGGGTAGTGTAGCTTTTTAGATCACTTACACGAAGGATTTATAAATTTAAATATACATAATACAGTTTTATAGAAAATAAAAACTGACTGCGACAATTAAAATTTATTTATATTTTTTTCTTATTAAGTCAAAATATATGAATTTAAAAACTTTTGCCTCTAATTAAATTATTGATAACTCCCAACCACAAATCGCTTTTTAAATACAAAAGCTAATTACTTAAATATCTTATAATATCAAGTTAAAGTTTGTCTTTTTATAGAAATCCATTTAGATATATTAAATTAAACCTATAAAAATTCTCTTTAAAACGAAGAGTGACACTAATATTTTATTTTTTGAAACACATTTATTAAAAAATATCATAAAAATAAATTTTTGTAGACATGATAAAACTTTAACTGAACCTCATAAAATTATCTTTAAAAAAACGAAGGGTGACCCCAGCATTATATTTTTAAAAAAAATTATAATTCATAAATTATTTAAAAAAAAGTGATAAAATATTTTTTAAAGGCATACTGAAACTATTTTTTTTTCGAATTAAACTTTTTAAAATTCTATTTAAAAGGAGATATGACAGCAACATTTAAATTTTATGCAGGTGAAATGCGAAAAACTCTTATCTCCGCACATTAAAGACAGAAATCAGTTAATCTACAGTTTACCTAAGTATTCTGTAGAATAACAAATTTTCAACTTTAGCGGTAACATATCCACTAATATTTTAGACAAGAAAGAGAAAATTTTTGGCTAAACCCAAAAGAGTAATTAAGCTTAACATCCAAAGCGTCAAGTGCACCTTGGGACACTCAGGTGTGGGGCAACTTGGGGCATGTTAAAATATACTACCTAAAATCTTTCATGAGTAAAAAATGTTTTTATTAAAAAAATAATAATTTAAGAATGAAAAGGATTGTAATTTAGAAAATGATGCGAAAAATTTTTCTGAAAGCACATAAAAACAAGTGATTTATGCTATGACAAAAATGAGGAAATCAGAAAAATGTGGGACTAAAAAAAATGTTGGATGCCTAATTTAAAAATATTAAACAAAGCTTTTCCATTATTTGTGTTATTCAAAATAAAAATTATAATTTTTGCAAGATTATTGAAAGTGTCCCAAGGTAGGCCACTAATGGGTCAACTTGAATTTTTTAAATTTTTGTTATAGGTTTTTGTTACATTTTTTTTAAATTTCTTATAATAATACTCTAAAAGAGATATTTGGTTGGGAATTGTTTTATCAGATGCGCAATGGACCATATTTAATATATAAGCTATGTTTCAATAAATACATTTTGTATAAAAATATTTGACAAATAATTTAGTAAAACGTGTCCCAAGGTGCCCCACTCTCCCCTACTATTTCAATTAACTGCTGTAATTTTCAAAGTTATTGCAGTATTTTCTACCGTAGTAGGTGCTAGTATTAAACCCTTACATTTTATAACATTTAAGTATGTACTGTACTGTTTTATTTAGAAACAAAAGTATTTACGTTTAACAACGCCTTAGCCAGCAAACAATATGTAGCTTTCAGATATTTTAAGACGAAAAAATTTTTGTACCTTCAACTGAATGACAACCTTTTGAAAATCTTCGAATGCACTGGTTGAATTTCTTTCTTTATCTGAAAGAATTCTGTTCTACTAAAATATAGTAGGAAAAAGGGGATCTTTTAAGATATAAGTTTTGGAATTCTATTGATAAAAAACAGATAGTTTTCAACGGTATTATTTTTAGGATTCAAATAGCTTTGAAACTTTAAATTCGTGAAACTGACTGTTATTGATTCTGTTCAAATGCAATTTCCTTGCAAAGTTTTAAGAAAATTGCCAAATCTTATTCTGAGTATGTTGGCAACATTTTTTTACCAACAAAGAACATCTATATAAAATTTAAAATCCTTCTGTTTTCTTGAATGCTAAAATCTAGTCTATGTTAACATATCAATGCATTGAAAAACTGTTTTATCGTTTGAAATTGAAAAGTTTGTAAAATATCGATTTATTTTTTCCATAGGTAACTTAATAAATACATTTTCCCTTAACTACTTTTCGATTCCTTTATCATATTAAGACTTTGTATTAGTTATAGTAGATAATTGAAAGACTTGGATATTGTTTTCTGATGGTTAAGATAATGAACATGGATGTTACAATAAAGAATGGCAACTTGTATTTCCAAATTAGTGTATTAAAAGTGTTCTTATCCTAATGTCCCCTGAAGATTCAACTTAACACTATCACAATCACGTCGAAAGCAAGAGAAGAATCTCCGCAACATTATTTATTGTATTTTCACAAAAATAAGTCAACCGCAGATATACATAATAATATCAAATTCACGATAACAAGAAACAAAATATATAGACACAATATAACATTACCATATAAACTATCAATACAATGAGATCAGCAAGTTCTACATAGAGATCGATAACATGCATGCACAGCATACAACGGATTTCCAGTATAAGCATGAGAAAATAAAAACTGGATGTATTATTATATTTTTTGCATGGAATTGTTATTGAGGGTTGAGTGTGTTTTTTTAGTTGGGACATATTATTTTCTTTAAAACTTAAAACAGCTGCATAGGTATAGGTTTTGTGGAGTTAAAAATAATTTAAGCAATTTTTGTATCGCTTGAGTAAAAATGTTATATTTATATAAGTCAATAATCCACTTATAATTCAAAAGTAATGTTTTGATGAGAATTGTTGTTTTTCTAATTAATATTTTATTTCATTTTACTGTGCGAATTACAGAAAAAAATGTTCATACATTCTTTCTAAGGTCCTCTACGCAAACTTACAAAACGTTTCTTTACAAATGGGATAAAATTTACAAAATTGTTCTGATTCTTATAACTGAAATATCTCTAAAATTACCCTGTGCATTTTGCGCAATAATACCGTTGATTATCCCGCCCAAGGTGTTTTCAACGCCAAATATTCAAACAGTGAAAAAAATTTTATGATTTTTATATAACTGTATATTTTAATTTATTAGTTTGCGTTTTTTGACAACATTTATAATATTTGGTATCCAAAACAAACAACTTGTGGATATTTAGCGGGACAGGTAATGGAATTTAACTTTTTCTTTTTCCTTTTGATCACTTGATATTTTAATTCTGTTTCTTACGTATTATACTCCTATGAAAAATATATATGGTAATATGGTAATTCCTCTTATGGAAAACTAACTCTAATAATTTAAGATTTATTCGTTTATCCTAAAGTTAGAAAAAATGTATTGACTCTTCTAATCGATGACTTGAACTGTAAAGGGGACCGATCCCATCCTAACCTAAAAAATATATTAAACTAGCTGTTATACCCGGCCTTGCACGGGTGGGGTGTATAAATTTATTTTTTAAAATATTTCTTAAAATACATTTATAATTTTGTAAATTAGCAATATTACAAATCATCCCGGTATCCCAGGCGCCTCTTTCCTATCCCAGTGTTCCCGGTAATCTTATCCCGTTGCCCGGTGATCATGGTAATTTTTCTAATCCCGGCTGCGTTCCCGGTAATTTTCCTATCTCAGTGTTTACGGTAATTTTTATATTCCGGTATTCTGGGTGTCTTTATGGTAAATTTCCTATCCCAGTGTTCTCGGTAATTTTTCCTTCCCGATGTTCTCGCTAATTTTCCAATCCCGGTGTTCTTGTCACTTTTTACAATTCCGATGTTTCTGATAATGTTTAATAATATCTTGGTGCCTTTATAAAATAACAAATTTGAAACCGTAGTAAAAAGTCTAGTGAACAAATTAAGAAATTTAAAACCAGTGTTTAAAACTAAAATAAAAGATCTAGTAAATGAAAAAGTCTAGTGATCTGTGTCTCATTTGAAACAATGTTTTATTTTTAACTCGTTGTATGACTGGTAAAACAGGTTTTCAAACACGGAAAAATAAGTGAAAAAAAGCAGGAAAAACGGGAAAAAAAGAATGAAGGACTGATTTTCTCTTTATAAATTATAGCCTATGTATATTCTGATGTATAAGCTACATTATGGTAAAATTTCATTAAAATCCATTCAGTAGTTTTTGCGTGAAAGAGTAACAAACATCCGGACAAACATTCACAATTATAATAGTAGTAGGATAAGGCCAGTAAAAATATATTAACAATATATCGAGTCAAAATAATATTTCTCTGTGTAACATTAAGATAAATTTAAATAATTGAATAATAAAGAAAAAAGGCATCACAATGTACGAGTATTTTAAAAACATATCTAATTTTACATTATAATTTTAATAAAGTTTCTATAATTTTAAAATTTACAGGTTCCCATTTAACTTTTTAAAGCTGTTCTTACATTAGTAAATCATTACATTCATTAAATAGTTCAACAAACTTTCCCCTTCTACGCACTAATAAATTTTTAATGCATAATTTATTCAATTTTAAAAATTTAGAATAATTCAAAACTCGTAGGCTCCAAAAAGATGGGTAGCAGGCCACTCATGGCTTTACAAGCCCCATGTTCTACAGACCCATCTTATGGGGATCAATACGTAAGTATGAAGTTGTGTCTGGTTATCCAATATTTATTTCAAATTACAGTTAAGTAAGCTAAACTAATTTGATACCAAAGTGTATCCATCCAATCAGCCAACGTCAGGGGGACCTCGGAATCCACTATTTACATTGAATGTTATCATCAGGCATTCTCTGTTCGGGCGTTTTAGTCTAAAATTATGTACAATCCTTGAATACATGTTGACTCTTCACATGCGCTGAATGCATGCGTTTCCAACTGTGCTATTTACACAAAGTATATACCTACATCTCTATTTACAGTCACCATATCACAGTTCGGCTTCAAGTGGCACTAAATTATGCATTCTATCTATTTACAGGTTACGCTAGCATTGCATTCTTTAAATAATGCATAGATTTTTTATTTGATTTTATGTACACCCAAGGTCCGAAAATTAGGAATATTTTGATGTTTGGGAATAATTACACACATCTTAGTTCCTGTTACATAATTTCCAGGGTCCCCAGGGACATATATGTCAAAACACATGAAATCTTTAAATATATAGTTACCAGACACTAATAAAGTATCCAAGTGCTAAAATCAACCCACCCGAAATTAAGGTTAAGGAGGTTAAAGGTAAGATTTTGAGAGGTGAACGTATTAAGATTAAATATATTCAACGAACTTTAAATCATGCATGGTGTTTAGAAATATCACATCCTTCACACAAATAACAGGGATTTTTTCCCTTTATGACTCTCTCATTAACGTTTCTGTTACCGCTTCGAGTTCGTGTGGAATTCTATTATTAATGGAGGGAATTAGAGTATGTTCATTTAGAATAGGCGGCTGAGACGTAATAAAGTGACTATTATAATTATCATCGAAAAAAATTTCTTGTGCAATTTCTTGGCAGTCTAAACAGAAGTACTGTAAAATACTGTAAGATAGTTCACTTAGGTTGCGTTATGAGCGTTATTATGCGTTAGCGTTTCTGTTTCACCCGCCTATTCTAAATGAACAGACTAAGACCATGCATTTAGTGTAATAGAATGCGTAGTGTGGGTGAGTGTGTGTTACGCCGGTATTACTAAAACACCTGCCAATAATAATGTTAGTTTTTAAACACTCTGAAAGATCAGCTAGTATCGATGATATTGCGAGTAGCGAGTATTAGTGTTTTTAGACTATCGTGAATCGTATATCAGACATTAATAAAAAAGAAAGGTGAATAAAAATTATTTAGGTTTATTTCATTTAGAATGTTTATTATTAGTATTATTTGAATGTTTTTATCTTATTTTAAAAAAATAAAACTATCATAGAATGTTCGGGACAATTATCGATATTTGTGATATTATATAGCCAATACACTCACTACAAATGCGTGAAACACATTTACAACTCTAAGTATACAATATTGGACACTTCTTATCAAAAGTTTGGATCATGTTGTGAATGTGATGAGTGAGGATTATGTAAAAGTGTTACTCAAAGTTTTCAGCTTCACAAAATGTGTTCTTTTAGTGTTTCAATCCAAATTTCAGAACACTTTCTGGTTCTGTACACATTTTACAACACCATTATTGGAATACATTTTTGACAAATGCACATTAACTCAATAGAACTGATTATATTTATCCTTTAAACTATGTATTTTATACTTTTTAAATGTGCAATCAAAGGTTTTTTTGTGCTGTGTTTTCAAAATAATATTAAAAATTTAAAATATATAAACTCTTTAACTTGCAGCTGATTTAAGTTTCATAACAGATATAAAATTACAAACAAATAATGATGTTAACAAATTCGATGCTTTTTCGTCGTTTCAAAAACTATTTTGAGTACTGAGATGTTTTTATTTTAAGAGGAGGATATTTATACTTTTATCAAAATATGAGAAAACTATAGCACCACATATAAGATCATCATTTCACACTTCACAGCAAATACAAACATGGATTAACCATATCATGCATATAATATTTTAAAAACCATGTATATTTAACCTAACAGTAGCAATGAAATATTAGTTATGAAACAATAAAGTTATCAATTGACCAATAAAAAATCTTAACTACCATTAAAAAAGTTGCGGTACATTTTTGATACCCTTTATTTGAAATGACTGATTTTATAATAATTTATAACTATAAATATTTAAAAAAAATTCTTTTTTAAATATTACCTGTCTCTTTTCGGATAAAAGTATTTAAAAAAATAACCCAATACATAAGAGCACTGCAAGTGCAAACATTCACATCCAAAACGTGCACATATTCATCCATATAGAAACCATAGATATAGTAATAGGAATAGATATAGCACACAATAATTTTTCTCCCCGAGAAACTGATTCCTTTTAAGTTATGTGGCAACAGCCATGATATGGGCGCCAAATGTGTAAACAAAGTACCGTAATACGGGGTGAATCGGATCAATTTTGAATTTTGAACTGCTGCCGAAAGTTTGATAATAAAGATTTTGGAATGCTTTGAAAATAATATTTCGAGTCCAAATTAATACTTTAAGAACCCGTTGAAAAAATTCAATTATCTTGAACGGTTTATTTTATATAAATTTTTAAGTGCCCTGATCCGGTTCACCCTCAATGCGGGGTGAATCGGATCACTGCTAGTTTTTGTGGAAAAAACGCAATTTTTACGTCTTAAAGTGATACAGGATCTTGAAATTAGCCTTCAAATAGTCTAATAAAGTAAAATGAATACATTTTACTAAATAATGAACATTTTTAAAAATAAAATATAAGGTTTTTAGAAAAGTTATGATTACTTTTTTACCAAAGATTGAAATTTTTTTTGAAACACTGGTAATAGGTGGAGATTTCAAACGAAGGTTATTTTGGTTTATGTATAATTTAAGAATATAATGTGTGTTTTTGGAAGTTCTGGCGGTATTATTTCTTTTCAAAATGATAGTTAGAAAAGAAGACTGCCAACGATTTTCGTAAATGTTTTTCGGCCGCTTTAAAAACTGTTAAGAATGCACTATTCATGGCTAATAAAAGTTTTGCTGTATATTTGCAATGTTTAAATTAAGATGTGAAAGATTTGAGATGATTTGATAAGTTTAAGATAGCAAATTTTGGCTTTAAAACTGCATATAACTGGTAATTTTCCATATCTCTTTAGCACTTCACTCGCTCCGTTGAGCAGCTGGTGTATGAAATAAAATCAAGGCAGATGTTTTTCTGAAATAAATTAATTATTAAAGCATTGAAAGTTTTTCCACAACATTATTGTTTTATCTGCTTCCAGTTTCGAACAATAAGAGTGTTGCTTTTTTAGTGTTTTCATATGTA
This sequence comes from Tetragnatha versicolor, assembly GCA_024610705.1. Classification (NCBI taxonomy): domain Eukaryota; kingdom Metazoa; phylum Arthropoda; class Arachnida; order Araneae; family Tetragnathidae; genus Tetragnatha; species Tetragnatha versicolor. The sequence continues at coordinate 537,973 of JANDEH010000050.1, read as the reverse complement.
GAAAACAATCGCTTCGTTCGCTTAATCGTAAGTTTAGCGAGTATTACAATTCTCAGAAGCTAAAAAAAAAATAATGCGCTCTTAAATATCGCACTGATTTCTGCACTTATATTCAAAGATAATTTAATATACGGCATATTACTAAACAGCTGGGTCTATATGTAGGTTTTCTTGTTGATTTTGATGTCGTTTTAGTGAAAATTTCTTTCGAATGACCAACAAATACTGAGAGAGGTTTTTCGCAATATATTTTATGGTTGAGATCAAAATTTCCCATCTAAAACTTATTGGTTAACCTTAAAACTTTGACACATTAATGTAAACATACAGCAAAACTTTTATTAGCCATGAATCATGCATTCTTTCCAATTTTTGAAGCGGTCAAAAATTCATGGAATATTTCTTGAATTGGAGAAAAAAATTGTGTGTGAAAAAAATGTGTTTTATTGTTCATTGGACTTGAGTTTGAATAAAATTAGTTTTTAAATTTGAACCTGATTTCAGGAATTCTTTTTATTTATATTCTTAATTATTTATCAGTATTAGAGAAATCTCATTCAAAAGCGAAGCTTCGCTAAGTACTTAGGTTTAAACTAGTAATAATTTTTAATTAGTTTTAATTTTACTAGTAATAATTTCAGTCTTAAAATTAAAATTTTCAATTCATAAAGACCACTGTATTTTAAACTTCTTTAAATTTTATAATATGGTAAACTTTTCAGTTTATAAAAACTAGTTGAGAATGTGAATGGACAATTTTCATTTCAAAAGAAACTTTTTTGGGGGAAAAACAAAGTTTTGCTTTTGAAAATTAAACTAAGAATTTATTAAATTAATTGAAAATTTAAAATTGAATCCAGTTGGGAACTAAGTCTAAACTAATATTTTAAAATAGCTACTCAAGCTATATGATAGTTATTCAGTTGAAACTATAGTGACTAGAATAAGGAGTAAGGACCTTATTCTAGTAACTATAGTTGAAACTGCATTGGTTTAAAGTTTAAACAATGTATTTGTGTGGATCCCATTACCTCACATGCTGCTTAGACACATTTTTATAAAATGCCAAACTTCAATTTTTACTAACTTAAAAACTAAAATCCTAGTTTTAAAGTAAGATTACATACATAGCAATTCCTAAATTTATCATTGAAGTTATAATATAAATCATGATTTATAGGAACTTCAAATTGATTAATCAACTTGCGCAATAGTTATTTTTAAAGATCGTTGCTAGAAGCATGAAAAATGTCCTTCGATTTTATTTGTAATCTTAAATTTTCCGCTTTCTTTCATGCAAAGTCATACGATCTTAACGGGAGAAACGCTCGCAATCCGTCCCTTTTGCCCATATCACGGCCGCCATCTGCTGGGGAAAGAAGAATCAGGTTTCATGACTCCGTGCTGTATCTACTGCTATTACTATATCTATGATAGAAACAGCATACAAATATTTTGTACAACAACAATTAAAAAAACATCTCACAGAACATTCAAGTTATCGCAAGATCTCGTTTTGAGTTCACATTTTTGCAGCAAACGATCCATGAAGTCTTTGGCTTTATACGTGAACTTCATGGATCTGGCAATGAAATTTTTGACTGTCGTTTGTTCGCTCTGAAATTGAGCTTTCTTGAGTCTGATTTGAGTAACAATACCTACCAGTAGTTCGTCTACGTTGTGGTTAAATCCAACAGATGTTTCGATGTATTTTACATCGTATTTGTCGGCTAGAGATCGCCCTTCTGAAAAATAAAGTCAAATATTTAGTTTTTTTAATGTAGTTATTTTTAATTAGTAAAAAATGGCTTTTGTCAAAAACAAAATTTTACGTTTTTCATACATAATTTGTGCGCTGTATTGCGTTGCGTAATGTTTTCTCTTCTGTTTATATTTTTATTCGAAAACTTTCTGCGCTTCTACATAAAAACTTGCTTCTCTGTTAGGAACAATTTCATTTTTATAAGTAGCGTAAGTAATTTATAATAAGTTTAAGTTCCGATCTAAAATTGGTGAATTATTGAAAATTTTCTTAAAAATGCAAACATGTGGATTGATTACAAAATCATGAAATTTATATTTTGAGATTTCCACTTTTTTATGTGTAACGAAACCATTACATACAACAAATAGTGAAAATATTCCGAACTAAAATGGGGAAATTGATATAATGGCGTTTTGACGCCGTTTTATAGCATCAAAATGTTTCATCAAAGTTAATCTGGATGTTACTAGTTATTATTGCGCATATATGAAGAATTTTAGTAGGAAGCTATCCAATATTAAAAAAACTACTACATACCTTCTGGGGATATCACCCGACATCTAACCAGGTCTATTTTATTGGCGACTAATATAAAAACTTTTGGTCCCAAATTTGGATAGATGTACTGACACTTGGTCTGCAGCCGTCTCAACTTTTCCAAGACCTGCAGAGCAAAGACTAGACTCTTGCGATCCGTCACCGAGTACACCAGTAAGAAGGCGTCTTTGATAACAAAGGTCCTTTCCTCCACCTACGCAAAAAGATAGAAAGAAATCTGATGTAACAAAGAGTATACAATGAAAATAGGCATTTGGAAAAAGCGAGTTAAATTCCAAATGGAAGGGACAAAATTCCAATTAAGTAAGCCTGGAAGGGGGCTTAAAAATAATTTTGGGACCATCCATAAGAGGTAAAAAATCTAGCTATAGGCCTGACAATGTACTATCCTAAATTTCCTTAGTAGTAGTAATATTTCCTTAGTATTTGAGCCCTTTCCGAAATAAATTTCTATATACGCCACTGAATTGAAAGGAATATGATACAGCAAAGTGTACAAAGGAGGAAATAAAAATAGGTGCTTCGAAAGAAAGTATTCCTTTAACGAAAGACTAACCGAGGCTTCAAAGAAATAATACACAGCCTATCCATTCTAAATCCTTCCTACTCAATATCTGTGTGGAGAAAAAATTTCATGCGGTAGTCAAATAAAGTTAATTACACGAAAAGGAACAAACGATTTCTTTAAGAATATCGTCTAGTAGTATATTCGATTTCTTATCTTTAGGAGCAAAATAAGTTTTATTATTAAAGAATATTTATTTATGTTGAGCTTCTATAAATTACAGTTTATAATTCTTTTACGTATGAGTTATTTTGAGTTGAAAAAAGATTTTGTTGCTTGAAACTAAATACATATTTTTTCATATATTACTCGTTAAAAGTCAAATAAAAATGCGAACTTGCTATTTAAAAAATATTGGTTTCTAAAATTATGGCAACAATTTTAAAACGTTTAAAAAAGGTTGACAACAAAGATGTTTTTGGAATGTGCGTTTGTTTAAAATAGTAATTATCAAGAAAACAAATTCTATTACCAAGTATTAATTTAAGAAGAAGGATTAAAAGTATCGAGTCTCGGGGTAAAAGTTAAAATTTTCTTACTGTTGTACCCAAGTTGAACAAACTCAATCTTATATATCCGAATTTATTAACAATATTGCGTTTTCATTAAATCTCAGTAGTAGGGCACAGTATGAAAGCATAAAAATTGAGACCTACTGTAAGAGTTTGCTACTTAAGTTAGTTTACAACTATTTAACCCATTAAAGGCCAAGCATAGAAAATTTTTTAAATGTTGCATTTTTTTTATTGAAATATGCTTAAATTACGTTCATTAAGACATAAAATCAGTTTCGTGCAAAAAAAAAATATTTTATTTACGAAATAAAATGTTGCGTTTTCGCAACTTTGGCCGAATCAATGAAAAAGTTTCTAGGATGGACAATTTTATTACAATTCAGTTTTTACACATTTTTATGAAAATTATCAAAGCATTTGGGGTGCAAATGGACTTGGCATTTAGCACACATATACACAGTATTGTTTTTGCAGTGTCTGCATCGTCTACGTGTTTTTTCTTCTTGCCTAATTACGGTATGCCCTACTGAATCCCTCCTTATTTCTTTGGGTAAAGCTGTGGAGGAGGGACGACCTTTATTAGGATGTCCCATTTTTATTTCAAGAGATGAATCGGTCGTGGATTCTGATTTCAACAGTGAAGTCGCTATGTACGCTGTACGCTACAGTGAAGTCGCTAGTGTTTCTATCACGCACAGTTCTTTTCAGGAGATGTGTCTTTTTTGGCTCCACGGTGACAGTCTATCAGTGGAAACTTTAGCTCGTCATGCGATGAGAACGGTCAGATGAAGTTGATAAGATAGAATGGAACATTCTAGACCCCCTACTGTTCGAGGGGGGTTGAGGTGTTTTTGTTCATACTGACCACATGTGGCTTGAAGAGCTTGTACTGGTCACTTGAGAACCATAAAACTGAACCCCTCTCCCTTCAAAGAAGGGGCGCGGGAAACAGCGGTGAAGATTTGCAAGTCATAAAACTGCCATGGGCTTTCTATTGAAACGTCTTTCACTAGCCGCTTCATTAGTTTACCCCGTGAAATTCAATCACCCCGTTTGTAGTTCCAGGAAATTTTGTTGACACAGCTGTCCTGGACCACGGTACTTATAGTATTTCTGAGTAGAGGTCAGTGAGGTGTATTGTAGGAAGAACTTCAGAACATACCGTGGAAGCACAAGCTATATTTAAATATTTAAATTTTCTTTTTTAAGGTAGAAAATTTTTTTGAACACCTCAGAGAGTCAAATAGATGATTTCATATGAAATCATTGCATTTATAAAGGAAACTATAGGAAAAAGTTTGATTTTAGGATGGTATATTGCGGAAAAAACTAGAGATAAGCAAGCGAAATAAAAAGTTTGAGGACTTATAAAAGGGATTAAAATCACTCAGGGACGAATATTTTTGTACTTTTCTACATCAAATGTTACCGTACTTAAATTTTAGGTAGTTGATATTTTTAGCCGATTTTACATGGATTCGGCCAAAGTTGCGAAAACGCAACATTAAATTTAGATGAAAATTTTAAAGTTTATTTAAAACAATTGTTTTACTTTTATTTTATTTATAGAACTAATAACCTTTGTCCATTATAAACACGTAAGATTGATTTTAGTGGAATAATTATACATTTTCAAAAATGGGACTTAGTCAATAAACGTTTCAATTTAGAAAATTGGCGTATTTTGAAAATTTCTTAAAAAATAATAGTTCCTTAAATTTAATTGCGAATATTTTTTTATGTCTTCAGAAACCTTAAAAATAGCCGAAAAATAAAATTGGAGAAAAATATGCGTCACAGCATTAATAAAAAAATACTTATTGAAATGTTGCGTTTTCGCAACTTTGGCCGAAGATGGGTTAAGAAAAGAACGCCTTCGGGGGTCTCAGCAGAATTTTTATAAAAGGCCCTGTTAATGCGAAATTGTAAAAATCTATTCAGAATTCAAAACTAGCGTTATAAACTGAATTTCTTTCGGTTTAAGCTCTATTTTGTTGAATTAAAGGCACGGTAATACTATTTAACTCGTAAAGGATAACAGGCTAAAATTATAAACGAAAAACATGAAATTTTTTTAGAGCGAAAAATATTGTGAAGGTCCATTTTTAAGCTAGCAAATTATTTTGTAAAGAATCCGTTAAGACTTATATTTCTTCTCTAGTCTATAAGCACCGAAATTCACCGTCTAATTCACCGTCTAATTCACCGAAAAAATCTTAAATCGCAATTATTATTTTGCAATGTGGAGTAATTTACAAGTTGTATAACTTTTTTACAAGTTGTATTATAAACGACTGGCTACAACATCCACACTGGTGTCACGAAAAATCCGTTCAATGCAAAAACCGGTCAGACGAAAACCGTTCAAAACACACAAAAAAACTAATAGCTTTACACATGTAATAAATTTGTTTTTTATTGAACGGTTTTCGCTGACCGATTTTTGGATTCAACGTTTTTTTCGTACATCCGTCACACTAATATAGGTTCTTCATCAATTTCCTTACATCAAAAAGCTCTAGGCGTAACTCTCAAATAAGAAAACTCCCTTCTTCTAGTCTGCCCTAAAAACAATCCACGCGGAAGGACAGGGTAGATTTAGATGCCGAACTCCAATATTGCACCTCCCGCGCTTTTATACCCTGTCGATAATGAGACGGTTCTGGGGAAGTTAATTCTTTACTGCGCCAGGCGCCTGGCACAAATGATTGACCCTTTACTGTAATACCAGCCTTTAATGATTCTGTTTACTCTGTGGAGCCCATTCTAGGTCACTCGGGTTTTTTGGCCTTGAGGTGGAAGAGAGTGCTTTTGTAGAAGGTTAAGACTTTTCTAGCTTGTTTAAGGGATTGACCCATATTTAAAAAAATCTAGGAAAACTTTAAAAACCTGGCAGGTAATTACCCCTTCTTAGCTTAACATAATTAAAGTAACAGAAACGTTACCTTAAAATTTTAAAGCGTTCCTCAGGGGAAATATGACACTATTGCTGGTGTTTTTTAAGGAATGATCCTGGTATTTTTAAGGAACATTACTTAGAAAAATTTATCAAGGAACATTCCAAGATATTCAACATTGTACAGTGGGTGGCCAAATAACAGTTGGACACAGTTGCTTACTTTTATGAAAATTATAATTGAAATAATTTTATAAGCAAGTGAATTGATTTTTAAAAGGGGGTTTTATTTGGTATTGATTCAGGTATTATCACTTTTGTTTTTGATAAGAGGCAACATTGGAAACCGGTGGAAATTGTGACGTTATCCCCGAAAAGGTTGACATTAGTTAAAAATTTCTAAAATAAAAATGCTGCCTTAAAATGTCTTTCAATGATTTTGATCATTTTTTCACTTTCAAAGTAACGTTCATTTTCATAAATTTTTTCATTTTTTCTTTACTAAAGGAAATAATTAACTAAAAAATTGAAATATAAAACAAACCCACATAATTATTACAGATTGTAAAATTCTTAGGAAAGGAAAGTATGCTAACAAACTTAGAAAAAAGATTAGAGGATTTTGATTGAACCCACTCTTGCCCAAAAAACTTATCTCCTTTTGTGAAGTTACACAAAAGAAGATAAAGATAAAAGGAATGTATAACTTTCAAAAGCTCGTAAGCAAAATAAAAGACAGAAAACACTTATCTAAGAATGTTCTTTTAACTGTTTTCTTCTTTTACCAAGGTGATAATCCAAATCTTAGCCACGCAAGTTTAATTGTTATGGAATACTTTTTTTTACATTTCAAAACACTTGTGAAGAAAAATTTTAATTACACTTGCCCTATTTTCATTTAAAATTGTGTATACGTATATTTGTAATAAAATTTTTATTCTACTCTGTTTTTCATTTAATATTTTTGTCGTGGTTTTAAACGGCATTTTAGAAAGTTCGGGTAAAGTACCTGATTCCGAAAGAATTTTTTTGTTAAACAAATCTCAAACTCAAAATGTACAAAACTTAAGGAAATAAAGTTTTTCTCAATAGTAAGATATCCTCATGCATTTTCTTTTTATAAAGCGCATTAAGAACGAATTTTTAGTGAAACATTTTTCAAGATTATCTGTTGTGTTAAAAAAATACTCAAATCAATATTTTTAAGGCTAGAATAGTATTTTACATCCATTAAACTAAAAGATCTTGCACACACACACTCACAAAAACGACCTTTAATGCACTTTTCGATCTTAAGTTAATAAGTTGCTCTCACTGAGTCAAGCAATTCATTTTTGAAGAGCAGTAAAAGTAAAACAAAGATTTGGGAAAGTAGGTTAAGGAAGGAAAATCACCTCCCCTCAAGGTCATATAGAAGACTAAAGGTGAAACAAGGTGAAAGCTTGGCAAGGGACACAATTTTAACCATAAATCACTACTCTTTCTCCAGTACCAAATCGACCCTAATCCTTTCTAGTTGTCGCAGGAGGCTTTGTGACAAAATTTTTGTAATGATGTGAACATTGGATTTATACCATGATCATTAATTTTGCGTTCTTTCAACGTTCACTATAAAAATACAATACAGTCTAGTAAGTCTGAATAACTTTATAAGATTTTAAATCCAAGCAAAATTATTTTCATTATCGCTATTTATTTCTAGTTTTATGCTTGTAAATTCATGATTTTTTCTGAAAGAAAATATTTATAAGAATTTTACTCTAAGAAAAATTATAAAGTAAAATATATTTGAAAAATTTACTTTTCATAAAAATTATTATTAAAAGCTATTTCAAAAAATACTATAATTCAGATACGTTCTTTTGGAAATTCACTGATTTAAATCTTGGCTTTATGAAATGTTTTGAAACATTCGTATACCACCTCATATGTAACCTACCTTTACAGCTTTAAGAAATATCCACACTTTATAGAAATCGTGTGAATAAGGTAAATTTGTTTATGTTTATGACATCCCCGCATAGTATTAGGTACCAATCAGTCTAACTAACGTAAAATTGAAAAATTCTAAATTTCACTTAATTTGGGTTCATATCACTTAAGACATTTTTAACATGTTCGAGTATAATGTTCTTTATGAGTCTCATATCTATTTGAAAGTGTTTACTCTCTAGTTCATTTAAAAGGTATATCTTTTCAATATATCATTAAAAAGATATATGCTATCTGGTATGTTCTGTGTTTTCATTATAGTAGTTGTAGTTAATTCAATAGGTTTATTCCAGTTTTTAGATTTTTAGGGTGGTTAGTTTAACAGTAAAATATCAAGTAAGGCAAAATAAATAAATAAAATCACAACACATTTCATTTATAGTAATTCATAATAATACGTGAAAACAACTATCAACCACATAAAAACAGTTTTAATTTAACCAAAAAATAATGATCTCAATACATGCGGATATTAAAAAAACACTCATTTAAAAAGCCTACAATACAACATTCCTAAACATTTAAACAAACATGAATGTGAAAAGGCTGCGTTCGTATTCAGATTGTTTCAGGTTTTCAAACAATATTATTCAATCGATTCACATAGAGAAAGGTTGCCAGATTTTTTTTCCTAGCAATGTATCCCACACATTGACGTAGCAAATCACAACCCACGTAAACTTTACCTACGCATTAAGCACTAAGTCAAATATAGGATCCCACTTTGATTTCATATGATATCTACGAAACTGTTTGCCTCACACTTTTTTTCTACTTAACCCTATTTGTATTAAATTTTTTTATGTTTAACTTAAAAAAAGATAATCTTCAAAGCAAATAGTAGTATATTTCATTAACGTACATACAGAAAAAAGTCAAGAATATTCTATAAATATCAATAGACATAAAATTCTACTGAAAACTTTGTAAGTCATATACTGTGTGTTTTGTTTCATATAAGTGTTATATTTTTTAAAAAGGTTAAATTTTAAAGGTTTGGTAACAAATTATAAAGAAATGAATTTATTCTTTGATTTGATATATATATAATTTTAAATCTATAGATTGTGGTAAATTAACGCAGTCATAAAGACAAACACATTCACCTTCTTTTAAAATTTTATAAGCTTTGTTGCACTTCCACTTTTTTTTAGAGATTGGATTAAAACCTATTGTATTAAAACATAACCTTCAATTGAAATACTAATGCACTAAAACTGAATAATTCTTAAGGGTTATTATTTTCTTACACGAATACATCTCTAGAACGAAATTTAAAAAACATTGTAAGTAGAAAAGGGAGTATTTTACCACTACCTCTGGTTAGAGGAATATGTGAGAAAAGCTTGAGAGCTGGAGTTTTCACACATTGTAAGTAGAATTGGGAAAACAAAATATTTAAAAATCATTGGTACCTAAAAATAATTTTGTTCAGAAAAAAATTGGATTCTTCTCAAACTAGTCCATAGAAAAAGAGAACCCTTCTCAAATATCTACTTTAGAAAATGAGAGAAAATAACCTTCACACTATTTTCACTCTAAAAATCACGTTCTTTTTAGCTTTTATATCATAACTTAAAATTATTTCTTTATAAATTTTACATCACCGAAATGGGTCTTTATTTTCGCCAAAACACAAGACTCCTGCCGAAAGATGTTAATTTAACGCTAATTTTGAGTTTACAAAATCATTAGTAGATTTTCGCTATTTCACAAAAACGGTATCTTTTTCAAAAAATATAAAAATGTTTTAGATCCTACATTAATTTCTACCTCAGTTTAAAGTGACATATTCTAAAGAACGTTGTTTTAAACTACCAATTTGTCAGTTTAAAAAGGGAATAAGTTTAAAAAAAAGTTTTGAGAACATCGAGAGAAATATGTAAAAACACTTTTTTATTTAAAAATTTTGTTTTGGATTTGTTTACACCAAGTACGTTTTCTGACCATTTTCCCTTTTTCAAACCTATGAAATTTCAGCTGAAAAAAATCTTAAAAACTACTTTTATCAACTCATCATCATCATCAGTGGCGCACCAGACCAGGGTGGTCCAAGGCTTTCCGCAGAATCGATCTCCAGGTTGCCCTTTTCTTGGATAAACTCTTCCAATTTTTAATTTTAAGGGTTTTCAAATCTGCTTCGAGGCAGTCAATCCACCGGATCCTCGGTCTTCCCCTTTTTCTGGCTAACAACCTTTATCAACTATCAAATTATATTTCTACTTAGTTCATAGTACGAAAGTAAAAAATAAAAAGTCTAAGAAAAATAAAAACTATATTATAAACTGTATCATTAAGGCCAGCGTTAGAAATTTAAAGTGAAATACTAATTACTAATTTTAAAAATTAATATACAGGGTGTTTCAAAATTGCGTTGCACGGCTTTTATTTGGAACCAACGCCTCCTAGGGTCACGGAAGTAAGGTCTACCCCTAGGTAAGTGACCCTAGAGAATCCGTTGAGAGGACTTACAGCGCCCCTAGCGTCGAAATCAAAAATTTAAAAAAATTAATTTAAAAACTAAAGGAGATAGAGCAAAAACCTCAGGGAGAGTATTGTTGCCAACGTCAAGAAAAACTCACTGAAAAAAATTTGATCAAAATATCTTGAATGTTCGCGGAGATATTAGCATGTGAAAATAGCACTTTTTCAAGGGTCAAAAAATGAAAAGTTCGCATATTTGCAATTTTTTTCGATATTTTGATTAAATTTTGTGTTCCTATTCAACTAAAAAAAAAAAACTACACAATAACACTGAAAATTTTAGAAATATGAGAACTTTTTATTTTTTGACCCCTGAAAAGTGCTGTTTTCACATGCTAATATCCTCGCGAATATTCAAGATATTTTGATCAAATTTTTTTCAGTGAGTTTTTCTTGACGTTGCCAACAATATTCTCATTGAGGTTTTTGCACTATCTCCTTTAGTAATTTATTTGCTCTATCTCCTTTAAATTAATTTTTTAACTTTTTAATTTCGACGCTAGGGGCGCTGTAAGTCATTTCAATGGATTCTCCAGGGTCTCTTACCTAGGGGTAGACCTTACTTCAGTGACCCTAGGAGGTGTTGGTTCCGAATAAAAGCCGTGCAACGTAATTTTGAAACACTCTGTATATTCAATAATAATTATTAAGAGAAGTAAACAGTGCTTGCGTCTTTCGTGATTCAAGCTTTCTTCTCCCAAATGTTCGCAGCAAAAAAATGGTCTAGAACTGGAAAGTGGATATTTTTCCCCACTGGTCCGTCGGACTATTAATTTTCTGACCGAAGTGGTCCTATCCGTTCTTCAGTGGTCTCGGGCAAGCGGGCCACCGCAATTTCGAATGCTGAATAAGGCAACTTAATGAACATCAATGAAGTCAATTAAATAAAAAAAGGTAAAACATAATTGATTGAAATAAAAAAAATTGTTTGGAATTAGTTTACAGCACCAATATTAACAAAATAAAGACAAATTCATTTAAATATTTAAACTTCAAATTAAATTTTAAAAATACAAAGATTGGACATCGATTTTGCCAAATTCAAGGGGGTTAGGTGTAGTTATTTATGGCTACCCCCTATGGCTATTTACGCTATTTACCTTTGGAGGTAGTTATTTTTTATCTCTTTCCACTCACAAGTGAAGCAAAGCTATTTTTTAGCAAAAATAGTAAATTGGTCATTTCTTGGACTTATTCCCATTTTTAAATTGACGATTCAGTTCTGAAACTTAATTTAGAAAAGGATGATGTATTGAAATGATAATTTATGTTTACCTCGAAAGTAGAATCGTTGGGATCTTCACAACATAATTCGGTTTCTTCACCATCTACCAACAAGGAAACTGATCTCTCTTGGCTTCCATCTGTAAAAAAAAGAAATAATCCTCAGAAACGAAACCTAAGGGAACTAAAATTGGAACCTTTTAAGCACTTCCACGAAAGTTATTTCTTTTCTCTAAAAGAAACATTTTACTTAAGAAATAATATAATTTTTTTTAAGTAACCTTCATTTCTGTCTTATTTATCTTTGCTTTTTTGGGGGGAATTTTATTTTGGAAAAACATCGAAAAGTGGTATGAAAAAGTGAACATTTCACCATGGATCGTCAGTTGGAAGAAGGGAATAAGTCCCAAAACCAAGTTTTGAGAAAATCGAAAATAAAAACTGTATAAGTAATAGAACTTTCATTGTATAACCACCAAATTTTTACTGGAAGTTCAGAACCCTATTTAGAAAACAGAGCAATCATCAAAACAAATATAAGTATATTCAAAAATATTTTACAGTCAAAATAAGTTGATGGACTTATTCCCTTCTTCCACCTTATGAAATTTTTCTGATGAAAAAATCTTTAAAAAAACCCTTAAATTCACATCTATAAATTATATTTCTCCTTAGTTTGCACCACAAAAGGGTGAAATAAAAATAATAAGACAAATAAAATTCAAAATTATAGTTAAACTGATTTATTAAATCAGTATCAACGGAGTGAGTGAATATGAATGGAGTCGAACATTCCCTGCGTAAAAAAGAGTTTGAAAAGAAATTGAAATTAAGAGAAAATTTTATTTTAACTTAGTTTTCAGTACAAAGAATATGAAAAGAAAGACAATTTAGCTTTAATTCCAAATTATCTTAAAAATATATAATGAATGGACATCGATTTCACAACTTCAAGGGTGCGATATCTCCCTATAGGAGTTAGTTATTTCTCCCCTTTTTTCACCCATATGCAGAGCAAAGCTTGGAGATTGTTTTGAGCACAAAAAGTGAATTTGTCATTTTTTGGACTTATTCCCTTCTTCAAACTGACGATTCAAATGTTTGTAATGATACCTTGCAGACAAACATCTGATGTAATAAGCAATAGTAAAATGCACACGTTATTTTCAGTATCGAGTATAATAGTTACCTTATAAACAACCAATCCTCCATTTAGATATAACTTTCAAATTAAATAAATTCTAAATCCTAAAGAAACAAATAGATTAGCCCATAATATTTTCAAGTATTTTACGTTAGGGAAAATGTTTTCCCGAAGATAAAAACATGTCATTTGTCAAATTAACTTAAATGCTGCAAAAGAAATAAAACTAAACCTAGTTCGGGAAAAATTAAATTGCTTTTTCAAAATGAAAACATTAGTTTTCTAACAAAAACTTTGAAAGTAATAAATTTTCTGTCAGAAAGTCTTATTTTCCTAGCCTCACATTTTGTTTCTACTTTATTTAAACTAACCTAGTCCCACGGCTCTAAGTTTACAACACATATCTTGAAAGCTCTTTAGAGACAGAAAAAAGAAAACATGCTCGAACAAAAAGAAAACAAAATCACCCAGTTTGTCATCATAGTAATTTTATCTTGTGTTGACTTCATCTCCAGGGAAGTTTTTGGGGTTTATCCCCCAAAAATAATACAAATTTTTCAACGGTTTCTTCTTTGAAAATTATGTGACTTACAAGTGTTAACCTCCCAAAAGGATCTCAAAATGAGTAAGAATTTTGACTTACCATTTAAACCTACTTTAAAGGATAAAAATTCAACTATTTTTCTGGGGGAAGGACCCTCAACCCCCTTCGAAATTATAAAATCTATTATGTACTATTTTTCCTTGAAAATTTTGCGTCTTATAAGGAGTGTGGTCCTTTCTGATGAAACTAAAAGGAGTTAAAACACTTGTAGTGGCAAAATTCCATAAAAGTTTTCTGGAGTAAGAATCCCAAACCCCCTATAAATTGTGCCAGTTATTATAATATATACTGTTTTCCTTCCATATTCTGTCGCTTAAAATGCGAAGTGCTCTTTGGGGGTAATCAAACAGACTTAATATAAGCTAAAACGCTGTTTTGAGAGGCAAATTTCCAAAAATTTTCTGGGTTACAAAATTAATATTCTATGTATAAGTCATCTAAAACGTAAAGTATAAAAGTAAATGACCTCAGGGTACCTCAGAAAAAGTGTTGAGTCAACCCCTCATTCTATGAAAGAAAAGTCTGGTAACGACTCTTTACAAAAAAGGTCATAAAAACTAATACCCCAAATTTATCTAAAGTCTAACAACCCTGGTGAAAAGATCAAGATACAACTTGAGAGCAATGTCATCTCCAGTTTAACGAGTGACAGATACATAAATACAGTTCCTTTTCCCCCTTGAGATAAAACTTCCAGATGCGTAACGATTTGTTTGACCCGAAAAAGGGGATAGAGGGGGAGTAATGGAACAAACAAAAGAACGGAATCAGAGAGAATCAAACATACTAAAATATCTCAAGAGGGGAACACTGTTTCTGATCAATAAATGGGCCATATAGAATTTCTTAGTGTGGTAGTATAGTGAAAATTGAGGATTGGGTGATAATCTAAAAACAATTTGTACAGTTGAGGGAAAAAACGACTCAGTTGCGATTTCTGGCGAACCTCTTGGGTTAGAAAGACAAAAGAGGGGTCGTTTTCATTAATTAAAGTATTCTTTTACCAAAAAAATTTTCGAGTCCTTAGGGGGTCGTCTTCATATTAAGCGAAACACGAACTTTTTTCCAATGGGAACCCCCAACTTATTATTAGTTTTTCTGAAAGGCCATCCCCCCAAACCCTTAAATACTCAGTTTCATCGAGATTGATTAAAAAAATTATTTTTTTAAATAAACTTAAAAAAAAATTTTATCGTGAAATATTTTTATGGTAATCAATTCTGGTAGTAATTTTATGTAGGAAATCAAAATTTCAATCGATTTTATCCAATAGTTTTTGATAAAAATGAATTAATATCTTAAGGGGTCGTATACCGTTGCCGAATGCATACCGCAAATGCTCTTTCTCGTTCGTTTTATCAAAAAGGAATGGATAAAATCGATTGAAATTTTGGTTTCCTACATAAAATTACTACCAGAATCGATTACCATAAAATATTTCACGATTAAAAGCAATTTTTTAAGTTCATTTTAAAAAAATAAATTTTTCTTAATCAATCTGGATGAAACTGAGTATTTAAGGGTTTGGGGTATGGCCTTTCAGAAAAACTAATAATAATTGGGGGGTCCCCATTGGAAGAAAGTTAGTGTTTCGTTTAATATGAAAACGACCCCCTAAGGACTCTAAAAAATACTTTAATACTTTAATATAAATACTTTACTTTAATAATAAAATACTTTAATACTTTAAGAATACTTTAATTAATGAAAAACGACCCCTCTTTTGTCTTCCTAACCCCAGTGGTTCGCCAGAAATTTCCACTGAGTCTTTTTTTCCTCAACTGTACATTAATCTATGAAGAATTAGGTTAAGCTTTCGATTAAGTGTAAGTGACAACCCTAAAAAACTGTTTCAGTAAAAAAAATTATGAAACTTTATTGCTATAAGTACTAGAATATTTTTATAAGCCGATTTTTCTAAACACCTAATATAAATTCAATTAACTAATCATATCAATTTATTTAAAAAAGTAGAACAATATATGAAAAAAGTACAATTGTGTTTGAAAAAGAAAAACTCAAAATCCTAATTTCTAAATTTCAAACCTCGATAAAATAAACACAAAAGACAAAATAAAACAATAATGCAAGTATTAAAAGAACTAAACAAATAGTTAAAATACTGATTATTTTAGTTGTAAAAGCAAAAGAGCCTCTGCTTGCTAGTGGGTTAAGGTATCCGCCTACCCCTAAAATGACGATTTTCGACTTTTTCGTCGAAATTTTTTTTTCTTACTTTTTCAAGTAGTTTAGACTTTTATCTTTCCAAAACTGTTTTCATTTTACTTATAGGTGAATTAGAAAAGAAATTACAGCATTTTTAAAACAGATAGTCGTGTGTGATCGTATACAAATAAATTTTGAAGCTAATTTTCTCGGAACTAAATTTTGCATAAAAACCCTCCACTATTTACATGATTACTCAAAAACTATCCAAGATATTTACTCCAAATTTTAGCAGTATATTAATCATACTGTTATTAACCAGATGGACCTCAGATTTTTATGTAAGTTTATTATTTTTGTTTTTATTGATGTTTTTTTGTTAAATGGTAGTAGAAATTTTGAAATTTTTCATTTACCTTTACATTTTATGCTGTAAAACAATTACTTTTCAAAATATGTCTTAGAAAATGGTCCATTCTGAAGATAAGTGTTATAGAATACTTTTATCCAAAGGAAATTTATACAGGGGTAATAGTTTTTGGGCAAGAGTGAGAGGGGTTTTATAAAAATTCACTTAAATTTTACACTAATTACCCCATATTTTAGAAAGAAATATAATTAATTTTGTTTTTTTAGCATTGATCAAGGTTTTGATGTACATTTAAACTAAAAATTAAAAAATAAAATTTGTAAATCAAGTTTTTCAAAAAAAAATGGTCTCAAAGGTAGGCGGATACCTTAACTGATTTTCCTTTTAATGGGTATAGGATAATGTTTAAAAAACTATTTTTTATAAAAATTTCTTTTATTACTTAGCTCTTAAGTTCTTTAACTTACTACCTATAGAAATTCAAAATAGTACATCCAAGCAAGCATGACGTAAAAAGTAAAAAAAGTTTTTTTTCCATTGGATCCATTGAAACTTCCTTATTTAATTCTGCACTATTGATTATTATTAAGTATCCTTACTATTTTATTGCACTACTTCTAACCTTAAGACAGACATTAAACCCATAATTTATGATACTCTGTTTGCCACTGCTAATTTTCCTGATTTAAATTGTTCTTTTATTGTTTACATGTATTATTGACTTGCATAATAATCTTCACGTTTAAATTTTCTTGTAATTCTTTTTGTAACTAAATTTGTAATTATTTTATGCTTATTTGTTCATCTAGATACATAGATTGTTATACGATAACAAGTCATGTATTTTTTTACTTTGTTTGTCGATTGTAAAAAATAAATCTCTCTATTCTAAAAAAAAGTTTTTGTAAATGGTTTCCAGAGAAAGGCTTTTTAATTACTGATCCGTATAACATGTTTTTGGTATCAAACTGTTCGGATTCTTTTGAGGATGTGCAAAGTGCCTTTAGAATTTCTAAAAAAATTCTCAATTCTAAGATATTTCCATTTTTCTGGATTACGGATAAGGTTGCAGTTAACAGCAAGAAACTGTCGTACAATTTATTATACCTCCAATCACAATGACCAACCGACGCTACTCATTAACGATGAAAATAATTCCTTTCACGCTTTGAAAATGCGCTTCAAAATATGTACTTTCTAAATAAAATATTTTTTAAAGACTGATAAGAGTTTTCCAGAAACTCACAGATCTACTATTCAAGTATAGAATTTCACACACCAAAATTAATTGTTTGTAAACATTGAGTGCAATGTAGATTTTGTCTCTTATCATTTTTAATAGCTTAAATAGTATTGTTTAAAAAGTCTGTTTTAAAACTAAAACTTGAATGATAAAACACTAGATATTTTGACGAGTTACTAGGTACTATATTAAATTTAACATTCATTGCTGAACGTTTTTGTAAATATTGAATAAAAATAGCACGAGCAGACTTGATGGATATTTTCAAGGAAAACGTGTTGATTAAATTATTGATAATTTAACCAATAAATATTCTAACTTTTAAGAGAGTGTGCTTCAAGAAAGTTGGTTGAAGTTTTTTCTACTAATTGTTATAACGAATGTTTTATAAATAAATAATTTTAGTGAGCAGGGTTTTGTGGGGATTGCGAAGAGATCCGAAAGGCCCTGCGTCAGCAGTTAACGGGGGTTGGCGAGCGATAGCGAGCAGGGGGCGGTAGCTCCCTAGTAAATAAAATAAAAATAGTATAAAATTAAAAAAAACATTATATGATCCTGAACATATAATGGATAAGTAGTGTTTTCATTCGAAATTAAATTGAATATTTTCAAAAAAATTTACAAAATGTTATCATTGGTAAAATTTATAATCCAACATTTTAAAAGAGAAATGTTCATCGAGTTCGTCTTCAACAGAATAACGTAAGATATTTATTTCTCCATATTTAACTCTGAAAAAAAGTAAACACAAAACTTCAAAGCGAGCACTCGCATGGCGGTATATTTTATTCACGTTCGGAATAAACATGTTTAGAGCTTCTTCCTACTCATATTTCTAAATTTAACTCAGACAAACAAGATTACTGTCATTTCACATTAAAATATTCATAATTCTGTTCCTCGAGATAAATGGAATATTTTCTTTTATTTTTTTTAACTTAATAACTGATTTACTTAAAGTACTCGATTTTTTAAAGGATAAAACATAGCTTAATTTTTATATTTATCCTTCCCCCAAAAAAATGTGTCCTTTCTACGTTCAGAATATTTTACTTGACGGTTTTTTTATTTTCCGTGAAAGTATTTAGCTAGAATACAGAATGCATTTATAGATAAATTTATTTCACTGGAAATGTATGATGATTTGTTAATTTTGTTGAGGCAGAAAACAATATGGGTTTGAAAAAAACATTTACTTTTACCTCTACTTTAAGTTACCCAAATATTAATTGTAACGAATTTTTATAAATATTAATATCATTAAATCATTTACATAAAGTATCATTGTAAAATACATAAATATTTTGAAAGTGTAACCTTTATTCAATTCTTTAAAAATTAAAAAGTTATTATTGATTTTTCCCACCATGTGTATTTCCATTATTAATTATCATCATACCTTCTTAACTTCAGTGCGTTATATTATTGTTGATATCCACAAAAAAACTACCCATATTTGTGTTTTGACTTAACATTTACAAAATATTATCACAATGATTCTTTTTTTCCAATGCCATAGCTGTTGCTGATAAAAGTTTTATGTAAGCCACTGCTCTTAAATAAAGCCGTTATTATTTGAAAAGTAATATTTAATTTTAATTCATAGATATAAAAGTTATAACATAAAATGCTAAATTTGATTACAAGTAATGATGTTAATAATACTGATAAATTTTAAATATTATTTTATAGAAGACATTAGCATTACCACTTAAACATTTTATGGCATAAAGCAAAATAATACATGAACCTATCAAAGAAATTTAAATACTATTAAAAAATCCTTAGGCGATTCATCAACATTCCCCAACTTATTCAAATTGAAAAAGATAGAAGAAGTTTTTCATACCCCTAGATATTAATACTACTATCTCAATGTAGTTCAAACCTCGTATAATTTTTAAAAACTAATATGCAATGGTTCTAAACTAATTTAGTAAGTACTTTTGGTAACCATGGGGAAAAATCCTTAAATGTTCGATTCGGCATTTATTTTACCTATGATACCATAGATATTCTCACTCAATTAAATCTCTCAGAAATTCCCAATAGGCAGACTTCAAACACAATAGGAAATCCCTCCCTCTGTAAAACACGCCAAAACGAGCCTCTCATGCAAATCGATGGACAAGTTCAACGCGCTTTCAGGAATTCCAATTATTCCAGCGGTACCGTGATCTTTTCACCTAGGGCAGGAGAGATAATCTCCAATTAATTAATTTCGTGTTTACAAGGGGGTTATGAGCGTAGCTTCTTTGGGGGAGCAAAAATCGGTTAATGACTTGTCGAAAGTTTAGTTAGGAGGTCTTAAAAAGAATGTCTTTGTTTGATCATGTTCTTAATTGTTTGTATCTCGTTAGTAGTTCAGATTAAGGCGACTTCTTAAGCCTAATTTAGATTCGTTCTGTGATATTTGGTGTTTGATTTAAGATGTTAATTTCTTTTATTTTGAACTTCTTCTTAAAATAAATATACTTGTCGTTGTCCTGTGTTGAAACTTAATTCTCGAGAGTAGGCTATACATTCTCTTTATCGACGATGTAATTATTCTGCTGTAATTAAGTTACGTTTGGTTTAAGTTAGATATTTAATTGGAAGTAGCGATGTTCTTTCTTTGTTTGTTTTAAATAAAAAAAATTGGTACAGATTTCTACTCTAAATTTGTAGCTTTTAAAAGACATGAATTAAATTAATTATCTTTATTACAGTCATTAAATCATAAAGCTGTTGAAAAAAATCCTCTTATTCTATTCTTCCCTATGTAGACCAAATATTCATTGCTTTCTAACACCTTATAGCTTTTGAATCCATTGTGTAAATAAAGGCTTTAGAATATTTAAAGTACTGTAATTACTCTAGAGCAGTGTTTCCCAACGTGGGGCGCACACCCCACCGGGGGCAATATCATTTTGTAGGGGGGCAATTTGAAAATTTTCAACCAAATTGCCCCCAGGTGGAGTCAATCCAGGTGGAAAATTAAAAAAAAAACATTTTAAAAAGAAGTTTATCAAAATCTGATCCTATTATCCTATCTGAGAATGTATGTCTGAAATCTGGACCAGTATGTATCAAAACCAAGTTGAAACCCTGTTTTTAGAGTCTAATTTCCAAACCTTTTCTGGGGGATGACCCAAGATCTCTTTGTTTTTAGAACGCTTATATTTGAAACTTTCTTACATTAGGACTAGGTTCATAAAAATGCAAATCTTACCTAAAAATTTATTTCCAAAATTTCCCAACTAGGGGCGCCAAACTAGTTAAAAACCTGCTTCCTAGAGTCAAATTTCCTAAAATTTGCTGGGGGAGGACCCCAGACCCCCCTTGGTGCTTAGAACTTAATTACTCATAACTTGATTTTGTTCTTAAGCATGCAAATTCTACCTAAACATGTTCTGAAAAGCTTCATTAGACTTATTAAATATGCATAGGAAGGAGGGGCTAAGAAATAATTTTAGCTCCCTCTCAAAATATCTTTCTATATATGTCACTGATACCGGGGGGCATGGAAAATTTAGAAAGGCTTTGGTGGGGCATGGACCGAAAAAGGTTGGGAAACACTGCTCTAGAGAGACTTAACCTTATATTTGTCTATTCCCCAAAAAATATACAATAAAGAACAGTCATAAAAACAAAATTATTAAAAGTACAAGTATTAGGCGTATTTTATTAAGTCACTTTTAAAAAGTCTTCCTTTTTTTAGATTTTTAAATATGCGCATTTTACCATATTATAATATCAATTATACCATATCCCCGTTATATTACCAATATTAAATATTGAGGTAACCTACCCTCCTCTAACATTGTTAAAAGGCATGTGCCCTTCCAATACTTTGAAGTCAGTATCTAAACCTTTTAAAATGTTTCCAAAGTCTTTAAAACTTAGGCTAAGCGCGCACTGGAGACTTTCGTCATAGTGACTGGAACATAACTGTCACTCGAGAGCAACGGATCTCTATGACGAGATTCTTGGACTAGATAATGGACTTAGAGAGAACTTATTTACAGATTGGGAATTTATTTTACACTGTAAAAAACTGTAGAAAAACAGAAATTTTCAAAAACAATGACTTTATGTTTACAGAGATATTCTGTCATGTAACATTCCCACCGCACTTCTACTTATTTTATGTAAAATAACAGCTTTTATCTAGTTTTTTAGCTTATCTGAACTTAAACAGAAACTTACTGCATCGAAAACCAATACAGCTATTGGCAACATTATACTGAATCTTCGTTGGTTCAGTGGTAGCGTGCGTGCTTAGCATGCGGTAGGTCGTGGGTTCTATCCCCGGATATTAATTAATTAAAATTAGAAAAAACTCTACTAAAATAAGTGCATGCGCACAAGCAGAAAATTATTGAGAGGCAACAGAAAAATCTGTAGCTCACTTGACAGAAAGTTTCTTTTTACAGCATTTACCTGTAGGTAACAGCTTTTTTCTGTTTACAGGATTTTTCGGCCTACAGAAATTTTCTGGCAACTTTTGCTGCCAGAAATTTTCTGTTTTTTTGCAGGATTATTTTTTACAGTGTAGATGACTATTTGCTATTTGAAGTAAAAACAGTTACCAACTTAAATTTATTTCGATAATGCTCTTAGATTTCATTAAATAAACATGATCTGTACATTCATTGGCGTCGTCGGCTCCTGAACATTGGGGGGGACGCCTAAAGGATTCGGGATTCTCCCAAAATGTTTTTTACAAACTATTGGTTATCCCAAAATAATTGGGTTTTTTATCCCTCGTTTAAGAATTTAAAGGTAATAAGGTGGTTTTGAATCAACTAATTAACTGCTGTCCCAATTTTTTATAAACCGTTTGTAACTTTGCACTAAAATGGGGGGTCTGGGGGTTCTCCCCCAGAGCAATTTTAGAAATTTGATCTTTTAAATACAGGTTTAAACTCATTTTAAGTATTATAAGATTACAGTTTCAAAATCAAATTTTTTATGTTTTAACCAGTGCTGTAGCTGTATTTTTTTGAGGGGTCTTATTAAATTATTATTTTTTTTAGCTAAAAACAGAATTTTTTGTTGGGATAATGTTTTCCCATTCTCTCACTTGCTTCAACCTACTCAAAATGAAATCGTGTTCTAAAAATGGGATGTCCGTCTCCTTCTTGTATACGCCTCTTAAATTAGGTGCCATTGGCATTATAATGGCACCATCCTTTATGATTAAAAGTCGGAGAAACACACATTCAGTAAATTTTTGGTCGCCCTCAAAAGTTAAAAACATAGTTTTTTAAACAATGTTCCCAATTATTGGGGGGGACACGTCCCCCCGGCGACGACGCCCGTGTGTACATTCGTCTTGATGAACCGAGTATCTCCCAAAATTAATGTCTTCAAATAAATACCCTTCATGCAAATATCTCTCACACTAAACAAAAAAAGTGACCAATTGATCCCAAAATGTAATTGTATTACATCGGGCATAAGAACTACCCGAGTTATTTCTCTTTACTATAATTCAATATGGACGTGAAATGCCTGCTCAGATAAAAAGAATAGATATCCACTTATTCAGAGTAATTCAATTTAGATTAAGCTAGAAGATATCCTCCTAATTCCTGCACAGTGCTTTTCTAAGAAAATATCACTTTCTTAAAGAGAAAAGAAATTATGCTAAAGTGCCTGGTTTTTACGAGAGTAGTCTTCTAAGAAGGAAGCGAAAAGGTCATAAAAATATACCTTTTCTTATTTTTACCCTTCAAGTTTTAAATCATAAAGATAATATGATACCTATAAAGGGATAGTTCTAGGAAGGGTTCATTGCCCCTTCTCAGTGATGCTGTCTAGGAAAGAATTTATAAAAAGAAAGGTGTTATTTGGTATTTTGGCTATCACCTTTTGTTTTGTAACTTTGTAGATAGTCAAAATAATTAAAAATTAAAATGATTTGATATGCGATAATATATTAGTTTATATTTTAATTTAAATCCCAGATAACACAGAACTCTGATCACTATTCTAACGATATCGGCCAATACCGCGAATATCTATAAATTTCTGAAATTTTATTTTCATTGTAAAATGTTTTTAACGCTATTTGAATGAAAAAAAATGAAAACATTAAATCGGATATTTTTACCCGGTTTTCATAAATTAATATCAAAACGCAGCAAAAATCAATGCTGGGGCAATGTCGTAGATATTTTCCACTGTTACAGAGAGGGTCATTTAAAAAAAGCCAACATTGGGGCAAAACTATATTGGCCTGTCATCTTTTCAAACTTATGAGAGTACCTATTGAATAGTTTTTGAACGGGTAACAACTATGTAAAACTTTTCTCTATAAACCTCTCAATTATATTCATTATGTATTTAAATTTTAAAAATAATTAGTAATGCATTCAAGTTATTAATAAGTCACTTCAGAATACTGAATTAATCAAAATGTAGTCTTGCCTTCACAACTAAGGACTATATGTCTTGTAAAAGCTCAGACACATTACTTGTTATCCCGTAACTACTGCGTCAGTGTCTAGGAAAACCAACGAATCCTTTTCACTACTGAAGTTAACAATAACACTTTCAAAATAAAGACACAAGCATCCTAATTTGGCTTATGAATGTAATCTATTTGAAGACTGTTGAGGATAAGTGTGCATGTGCAACGATGTTTTCTTAAATCAAGGGTTCCCAATAAAATTTTGCCGAGGACCCCCTTTACAATTAATTTACTGACGAGGACCCCTTGAACTTAAAGGCTTAAATTTTCAATCGATTTCAGGCAACAATCGATTTCAAAACCGAAACTCGATGTATTCAAAACCGAAACTATCGTATTTTAGTCAATAAAAAAATTGCAAAAAACAAATCATGGATTATATTTGCTGGCAAACAGAGGCTGCGCCACCAACATTAATCTATTTGTACTACAGTGACAATTAACTAACAAAACTAACGAATGAACTGCTGAGTAGGATAATGGTTACTTCAAATTAAGGAAAATAAAAAAATACTTAATTTCTCGGTGACATTTCGCGGACCCCTTAGACACAGCCCGCGGACCCCCAGGGGTCCGCGGACCACCTATTGGGAACCCCTGTCTTAAATGGTTTCGTTCAACTTTATTATTATTAACAAATTTTGTGCGCAAAAAAATTTGATGTGTTAATAAAAACATCATTTAAGAGTAAAACGAGGGAAATTTTATTAGATAAAAATTTGAAAGATTTATAACTTTTTGAGATAATTTTCTTCTTTCAGACTAAAAACCACGACCCTTTATGTCATTTTAAAATTCTTCAGTCTTTTGTTCTTTACTAAAGTTGTTATAAAAGTTAAGTTTCAGTGCACACATGTCTGTAAATTCTAATTTCAAGAGTTTTTACGTTTCAATATTTTTATGAGGTTTATACTTTGTTGAATTTAGGGAAAGATAAAATACACCCTGAAGCTTTGAAGAGGTTATAAAAGGGAATTTCTGTATCGGTTTGAATATTAAACTTCTGGGTTTTTTAAGTGTTAGTCAGTAAAACTATAAATTGAAAACTCTAGAACATAACTTCCTAAAATATACGAATTTAATATTGTTCTAAACATTACTGTTTCGAAAAAAATCACGTTGAAAATCTAAATCTCAAATACATCATATTGTTTTCACATCCCATTCATAATATGTTAAAAAACATTTCCTCCAGAACTAAACCTGCTCGACAAAATTCAAAACCAATCGCCAAGACCACCCAAAATGAAATGAAATACATGGAACTTCGCTTGAACACGGGCAAAGCAATCTCCACAACGATGTTTTGAACACATCGGGGGAACAGAAACTAGAAAAATATGCTGATGCTGTTAAAAAAACTGTTTCCAAGCCGAAATCTTACAAGAAAAAAAATAATGCATAGGATTTGCGTGCTAAACACAAAACGTGGAATTTAGGGAGATGCGTGTAAACAAAGCAATCTCAGATGCGGTGTTATTCTTTTGAAAGCAATGTTTTGCCAACAAGAACATTTTCAGTTTATTTATTCCATTCACTTGCTTTTCTTTAACAAAAGCAGTGATTTTGCACTTGAAAGTTTGTTTTTAATGCATTTTTGACGTTTTCATGGGTTACTAACTTGTTTCATTAAATCTGATAAGGGGTTTTAAGAGCTATCAGGTTAGTTAAGATTGCGTATGAAGACTGAAGTTGGAACTAATCACGTGCACAAAATTTTGTAAACAAATTTTTTAAAGTATCGAAAATTACTTTACCAATTGTTATTTAGGTTCAAAGAAGGAAATTGTTAAGATTTTATAGTTATGAAGTAGTAACTACTCCCTTATCAAGACAGTAGCAATCAGTCTATGATAACCTTTCTTACTTTTTAAATTGTGTGTTCCTGTTCCTTAGTTTTTTTTATAAATTCAATTCAATTTGTTTTCCCTTTAATTTTGTCTTTTGGCATATAATTTATTAATAACGAAGAAGTATATTTCAATAATTTAGATATTTTTTGAGACTACTAAAACGAGCACTTTTTGCAACTAGCAGTGCAAAGTTTATTAAACTCCAGTCATTTAAAAGTATTAAAAAATTATATACCTACAAGTAATAAGTATATTTTACAGCGTACATCCAAATGATAGAAAGTATTTAGTAGTTTTTATAAAAATGTGAATGATTCCAGAAAGATTTCAAGAAAATAATTCTACACATATTAAAAGAAAGATTTTATTAACGAAAACTTAAAATTATCCAAAATATTTGAATCTAATGGTAGTTTATTGATTTATTTGAAAGAATTTATATTTATAATAAAATTTCCTTCCCCATTTTTCTACCTATCTTCAAAGCCAAAAAAATTTAAACTTGAATTCGTTTGAGAATAAGAGCCCTTTCAATAGAAGCAACTCTATTCTTTTCCAAAAGCAAAGCATTTCTTCTGATTTAGTTAGAAATAGGAGGCGGTAAAAAAGTTAATTTTTAGAAAACAAGAATTGTATTTTTACTATGGTGGCTCGAGACTTGTGCTGGGGGGGCATGCGAGTGTCCCTTTTTTATGAAATCTACAGTTTTTATGGCATTATTGGCCTCAAGATAAAAAATTGCAAGCATGAGGTGTCAAACCAGGGTTAGGAACGAAATATGCTTTTTAGAAAGGCAATGAGTTCATGATAAGTGTATTGTTGTAGGAATACCTGTTCAAGCATTCAAATCGCTTAATATTTTTAAATAATTTTTTCTACCTGTTCTGATTTTTTGGTTAATAATGCTGATGAATAATTAATTTGGATTAACGATATTTCGCCATATAAGTTTACTAAGAGGAGAAACAATTAACTTTTTTCAACTTCAATTAAATTTAAAAACAGGAATCCAAAAAAATCAATACAAGACCAACGCGTGTGAAGATAACCTTCCACAAACAACTTACATTTAAAACTAGCAACATAATCAATACTTTTCTCTATTTAGTTCACAAAACAAGCATTTTACCATTAGTAACCATACTACCAAGCATTATATTACAACATTTACTACCATTGTGAATGTTTGTAAACAGAAAATATTTACGAAGGTATCCTCCCATGGATAAATAATACGCTTTATATGGAATCTCGGGTATCAGTATTCCAAAAATGCGCTTTTACGAAAAAAGCTACTCACACTTAATCATTCGGAGTGACATTTTATGGTGGGGAACACTGTGGTGGAAATGGTTTACGATGGCAGTAACTGGAGTCCAATGAAGCATTTAAAGGAGCATTTAATTGTAAATGATAAGACACTTTCACTAGAAGAATAGAATAATAGTCGATATGGAATGGCAGTTTGTTTATATTTCTTCTTCGTTCGCTTTTTCAGTCATACTTTTGGATGACTATAAAAAAAAGAAGAAACAGAGAAATCAGTATGTTGAATCTTAATTTTGACCAAAGGTTATTAACTCCACTTGAGTTTTCTTTATTGTTTTAATATTATTATCTCTTTATCATCTATATCTTAATACACTATACAATTAATAACAGTCCACTTCAGTGGGTCGATAAACAGAGGACTAGGCTTCTTTGGGAATTAAACTCTGGGGGTCTTGGGTTTGGCTGACCACCTTAACGGAACGTATGCCTTGCACCCCAAAACCAACGGTCATGAAAATGAAGATGAGCATCATAGGCCTTTGCTCACTAGAGCTATTCTGCCGATGAGTTTTAGAGTTTTAATAACAATCATTATCATCAATATAACTACTATTATTGTTATTGTTATTGTGTCAGCGCACTCATACAACACATTCTAAGTGGAGGTAAAGGTGTCTAAAATTATTCCCAGAAAATTAAATTTAATAGTGCTTAAGATAACGATAATAATGTTTACGCTAATTTATTAGTTATATGTTTTAATTATAATAGCAAAATCTACTTTTGCTAAATTGTATTCTGAAAGTAGAATAAGTATCTTCTTAAAATTGCGATAAATTCACTCAGAAAAAAATTGTGCACTCAAAAGTTTAAGTATTTTATTTCAAAAAAATTTGTCTGAATATCTCATTTTGAGTTAGTATTGAAAAAAAAACCTAGTTAACTCTAAGCATATATAGTTCTCAAACCACTTTTCAAAACGGTTAAACAATTATTCACTTGGTCCATTAATATCTGTTACTTGTATGAGTTATATCCGTCGGAAGTAGGAAAAACATATTTTTTGTCATTTATTATCTCTAAGACATCCATAACAAAACCCTGTTGGGTCACTAAATCTGGAAGGGTTCAAGTATTTTCCGAACCCAGTCACGTTTACAGGAAGTGCGTTTGATCAAGTATGTTGTGGCACCTCACAAACTAAATATGATATCCATAAGAGTAAAATATATTAAGTGCGTCAACCCTTTGGCTGGATGGATATTGTGGTTTGTATGTAATACATACTGGAACGCATGTATGCATTTTATTTATATATAGATGGTTTTTCTGAAATCTTTTTTCTTGTAATCTTCATAATGTTTTTTATAATATTAACCTTATTAAAACTGATTACAGCTTTTTTAGTACTATTTTATGTGCAATATTTACCTAAAGGTTATCAAAAGTAATCAAATATTAAAACAACACTTTAAAGCCACCTTTAGTAAGCCGCTAGGTAATATTTTGAAGTATTGTCTGCAGGGAGATATATTTTACCCGAATATGTTCATATGTGGGAATAAACAATTTTAATAGGTAGTAAGTACCTATATCTTTCAAAATTTAATAAATTAGTTAGTTGAAATATATTTTTTGGTAAGTTAAAATTCTGTTTTGTCTATGTAACAGTATTTGGGATCAGTTTTCTTTTTGCAGAATTGCGTGTATATTAGTTGAAAAGAGACTCCTATTGGTTGTAGTATTCTGAAAAATCGAAAATTTCAATAAGAAGTGATGATATTTGTCATAATACTAAACAAATATTTATAATTAAATTTAAGTATGTAAATTATAATTTAGATAACGGAAAAGTTCAGAATATCCATAACTTGGAATTGAAAAATTAAAAATTAATTTTAAGGATTTTGGGGGGGAAATTGAGTTTCAATTAAAACAGCATATTTGCTAGCTGAATGTAAAGCCCAAACTGATTTGAGTTTTATTTGTAAATTTATTTGACATTTTTAAAATACTGTTTACATTTTTAGACCCTTTTATTAGAAAAATGTCACCCTTAATAAGCTACTTCTGTTTAATTCCAGTTAAATTTGATGTGGTAACTAAATTTAATTCTCTTACCCTTAGGAACATCAGAGACCGGTTCATTCAAAAGTCATCAAAGCCATCTGGTTACTGAACTCTGGCTCTAAAATGGCTCCCGAACATGAGACTTCCGTTACCACATTCTGGTCTTGACAAAAGACTCAACTAATCTGGTTTCTGCTCGTGACAATGCACTTCATTTAACAATGCTGCGATCACTGTAGCACATAATGTAATGGTTCCAACAAGTCTGAGTTATAGTAAGCGACTTTAGTTTGTGTCAGTGGAATACTATGACAGGTTTCATCATCTATAGAAATACATTCTTCTTTCTTTTACTTCTTGAAGAGGAATTTGAGTGTCTTGATAAATTGTTCTCTTCGGTTGTTATAAATTAAAGAAATTTAACACCATTTAAAAAACTTTATATAACTTTACATTTTCAGATTTAATTTTAAATGTTTAATTCGTGATCAATTTGTGAGCATTTTTTCATTGCGGATGATAACCTAACTAAAGGCTCATTCATGCCTTTCTCTTTAGGTGTTCATTTTTGAGGAACCATCCAAAAAGAAAAATTTTAATTACAGTTTCACTCTTAACTTCTTCACTATTCCATGCAAGTTAGCTATTCACAGGAGTGAATAACAGTGAAATAACAGTAATAAAAAGTGAAAAAGAAACAGGAACAGGTGTGTAGAACCTAAAGACTATGGATGTTATATTTTCTTCGATAGTTCTAATCTCACTTAATAAAGCCTAAAAGGTCAATGAAGGTTTAAGTTATATTATACAGACATTTAAGGCAAATTAAGAAGAAAATAAACTTTTTTCCTCGGCTTTTTTGTATAAAAGGTTAACCATAAATTTACAAGTTTATTATTTCATTTCAGATTTTATTCAAAAAGAAAAGAAGGGAAATTAGGGATAATTTTTTGGAGGGGGAAGTTTGTAGTCCCTTATTTCATTGATAAGTGTATAATTTGTAACTATAAAGCATTATTTTTTAAGAAGAAAAAGTATTATGATGTGAACTAATTTAAAAAGTTTGGGAAATCCTGAATTAAATAACGGTATTGTTTTATATAAATGCTTTAAAAAAAAATTTTAATAGGGGAGAGTGGGGCTATTTCGCACATGGGGCACATTCGGACAAACGGCATTTCCCCTAGTAATTATTAATTTAAAAATCTGAAAAAAATACCAGTAGATGGAAGCATGACTACCACCTCCTGCATGAATTTTCAAAGCCCTGAGCCATTTTGTTGTATACGTACTAGAAATTTGCTAGCGTTAGAAGCAGCAAAGTAAATTTTCTTTTCATTTTGTTGGCGTAAAATATCAATCAAAAATAACTCTCAAGTGGACATTCAGAATTTTATTTAGTAGAGGCACTTCTAAAGTAAGTTTCTAGAAAGGTTTTATTTCATTGCTTTAATTATAAATATCTTGTTGGGACGTGGTAAGCTTAAACTGGTAGATGGGGCACATTCGTACACCAAAAGATGGGGCAGATTCAGACAGTGCGAATGTGCCTCATCTTTCCCATTTTTGATTATAAAGTGATTTATATGTTTATAAGTGCAGTATATTTAATAACTTGAAGTTTAATCGTTTTTTATTGTAATTGTTTCAAAATTTGGTGTTAATAGAAAATAACATCTTAAAGAAAGCTTCAGTTTTAAGGAATTTAGACCCGGATTCAAACATTGAAGAAATAAATGTCCCTGATAATTGTTTAATACCAATTGACTTGGACTTAAGTGATTTTATTCTAGTATAATTTTCTACTAAAAAGAAAATTTTGTTATGTTGGTCAAATAGAGAATTCGGAATTGAATGGTGCTTATTTAAAATTAATGATGAAAACTTTAAAATTAATGACGAAACTTTAAAATTAATGACGAAACTTTTATTTTCCCAGTAACTAATGATTCAACATTCATACAAAAAGATAATATCGTATTAAAAGTTCCCCAACCGTCAGTTTCAGGTGTTAATAAGCGAGCTGTTGGTTCACTTTTCCTTTCCAATAAAACCTGACAGTTAAAATATTGTGTGTGTGGTTGAACTTTTTCTAACTAATTATATTATGTGAAGTATGTCATTATGCAATATACTCTTCATTACTACAATTGTTATCCTCATCAAAAAATTAGATATTCAATATTTTCTGAAGCTGTTTTCTTTTTTTAAAAAAATCTTCAATTTAGAGGAAAAATATGTAGAAGTGCCAAATATTTCGTTTAATTATCCTTACTTTAAAGTGCCATAAACTTTTTTATTTGTAAAAATAATTATTGTATAATTTTTTGTATGTGTACGAATGTGCCCCACACGTGTGCGAAACTGCCCCACCCATGGGGCACATTTGCACGAAATTTCTCGTTTTTTAGATTAATGATATAGGTTAGAAATTCTAGATGAATGCGACCAATTATCGTTCTAAAATATCAGGAAAGGTCTTAACTTTCATTTGAATCCGAGTTTGTATATCTCATCTAGATCCAGAGAAATGTGCCGAAATGCACTTTTTGTGCGAATGTGCCCCACTCTCCCCTATGCTCTACATATGGGTCTTGTGCCATATGAAAATCAATAAATCAACAAACCAACCAAAACAAATGAGTAAGATAGAAATCAAGGGGTACAAAAAGTGAAATATTAAAGGATACCTTCTGTATAAATGCGGTGGGTTATTAAAATCCTGGGGTTTTTATTTTATTCAGAGTGCTCTTGATAAAAAGTTTCACGTCTCCTAATATTTCAAAAGAAATGTGCAGAATATCGAAACTGAGAACTTTGTATTAAATTTTTGAGTAGTTTCAAATTTATTGTATTTATAAAAACTATTATTTCTATTGCATGAAGGAAAGTTACGTATATTGTGCCTTTCCCTCAGGTCATTTCATCACCTTAATGTCTAATACTGCTATCACTGTTCGCATACTTCGGAAATCCCGATCCTTGGCAACTTTACGACCAGAAGCTCAATTCATACCACTTTTATTAAAAGTCAAATAACACCCTCGTTTGAGAAGTTCATTTGATTGATTTTGATTTTTATTGTTAATATGATTGTTTCATGGCCCTTGAACCAATCAAATGAGATTCTCCTCTTGCAATTTCGAATACTTCCGAAGCAGACCAAAGACTGTTATTTGATTCTAAGGTTACAAAGGGTTGTTGCGCCTGATGTGGCAACCTTTTTACCACATCAACCTTTAACCCTTGCAGTCTTACACCCCCTAAATTGTCATTGAATCCTATAGATAATTTGGAGCAGCCAGGACTAAAAAGCAAGCAAGGAAACCTTAATAACGCCAATACCACGATCGGAACTGGACAACTAATGGCATTATTCACTGTCACTTAACCTGTGGTTAATTAGCAGCTAAAGATAGAAAAGGTACTTTTACCTGACTCTGATTGGTGGAATCCTTTGTTAACCGATGGTCAACAGCTAGTTAGGTGGTAGTGAAAAATGCCCTAACAGATTTAACACCGCTAATCTGACCGGGGGTTAACCGGTTGTCAAAATTTTGATTGGTGTGAAACTAGTTTCCTTTCTTGGAAATTGGAGTTTAACTACCTCCGGTCAGGTTAGCGGTGCATACAGCCGTTTGTTGAGTGATTTTTCGCAGAAAGCAGTTTTTGATTCTAAGGTAAGGATCAGTACCCCTTGACTTTTCCACCCACTCACTCACAAAACCTCGAATAAACCAAATAGAGGAAACAAGAGGGAGCTAAACTACTCAACTCACCCAAGGACTCTTGCATATCCACCGCGACGGTCGTCAAACACTCAGACGTCGTGAACTGCGCGAGCAGAGACGACTTCCCGACCTCTTCTGCCCCCAGCAACAACACGGTATGCCTGGTAGGTGGGGGGACGAGAACCCCAGATGCCGTCGACTCCACGGAGGGCAGCCTCTCCCTGAAGTCCTTCTCCGAACTGGACTCTTCCGAAGTCAGAGAGGGCGACCTTGTTCTCACGAAGTCCCCCAGGTTGACGATGATGCCTTTTGAAGTGACGCTGAAGCTGCGAAGGCGGTGGCCACCTTCGGCGGCAAAAGGCTTGTCGTCCCCGTTGGGGACTCCAGACCGCCGCCTGTACTGTTGCCACGGGTCTTCGTCGTCGTCGTTGTAGAGTGACCCTCGGCGATACCGCCCTGGGGAGGTATTGGGGTGGGTTGCCCGGCGTCCGGCGAAGTAGCTGCCGCTTGCCGCCGGGCTGCCGTGGCTGAAACGACGCCCTCGGCGCTGTTGTTGGTGTCTGGAGGGACTGGGGGTGCCCGATCGGCGAGGAGATGCACCCCCTCTGTTGTAGCTGCGCAGGTCCGGGACGCTGAAGGCGAAGGCGGAGGTGGTGGGTTGAGGGGTGGTGTCTCCGCTGCTTGTGCAAGGGGCGGGGTCCGAGTGCCGTTTGGGACTGTCTGGGTTCAGGGGGTAGTCGTCGCTCATTTTGGGGCCGCTGGTTTCTGTGATGGTGTCGTGTTACTACACTAGCGGCTTTTGGAGAGCTGTTGGAGTTCTCGGTAGATAATGCATTTATAAATTGTTGCTGGATGCACTTTAGATATATTTCAAGCTAATTTTTTTTCAAATTCAGTCTTGTTGATGCTTGCTTAGATAAGTGGTCTTGTAGTTTCACCTATTAAGTGATGTCTAATATCTACAAGACAGTGCAGAAGGGTATTTTAGCTTATTGAAGGTAAACATTGAGTACAGGACTTTAAGTGCAGCTTTTTAATGGATATTTTGTGAATTAATGTTTGCCTTTATAAAATGGTTAATGTTGAAGGTAATTTAATCTGTATTATCTTGTTTATATGAGTTTTAGCTAGAACAGTTCTAGAAGATAAAACTAGTTCTATAACAGAATCAAACTGTCATTGAAGTTCTTTGGGTAGTTCTTGTCTGTTTCAGATGAACTAATAGCTTTTTGTCGAACCGTCAGTATTCTCGTTAGGTAATTCATAGACGTAATGATTAGGCCGTTTGATACAGTTTTAATGAATAGAATAAATTTCAATCTAAAGGTTTAAGTTTTGTCATGTGTACGTCATAAGTTGAATTATAAAACAGATTGAGTTTATAAAATGGCATGGAAGCGTCTTGATTGTTGAACAGATTTAAAGTGTTCTTTTGGTATGTCCAGAAAAGACGTTAGTGCAAAAGGGGTACAGCTTTACAGCAGTTACAGAAGGGGTACAGCTTGAAGTGCAGGATTTAAGGTGCCAGTTTGTTTCAAAATATTCCATCATTTGATGTTCCCTGGTGTGAATAGATAGATGCATAAATTCTACATCCTCTTGGTCATCAGTTTCAATTGAATAAAACTAGTTTCGTTGAAATATATTGAAATAATTAAAGGTAGTTTATGTTTGGAAGGTATAATTACCTGATAACAGGCATAGTTTTAATGTAAAAAATCCATTTGAAGTCTTATTTTTAAATATTGTCTTGCAAACGTTGAATCATAAAACATATAAAGTTTATAAAATGTTATATAGAAATTCATTGAATAATCTACCTATTGTTGTAATTCCTGGCCAAAAGATTTAAAGGGTTCTTGTGGCTTAATTTATTTTGTTATTTCTATGAATAATATACACTACTTTGTTCATCAGTTTCAGCAGGATCTAGTGACGTTAAAGTACTGAAGGATATTTTCGTTCATAGCAATTAGTCGGGGTGAATAAGTTCAAGGTTATCTATGAACATAGTTCATCTAACAAAAATTATTTCTTATCTTTATCTTCAAAATGTAGTTTAAACAGTATTTGTTGAGTTATAACTGTCTTGTTATAGTTATCAATTAAAAGTATTCGTATTCCTAAGATTTATTTTCCTTATACATTTGTCATATAATGTGTAAATGTTAAACTGTAGTCTCAAATTTTTCTTCTAAAATGTCAGTTCCTTATATTCCTATGTTACACAAATCATTTATTATGAAAATAACTTTCCTAAGTACACTTGTACTATTTTGTAGATTTTATTTATAATAAATATCAAGGGAAAAACCTAGAGATTTTGAGTTTTTAAAATTCCAAATTACCATCACAGCCGTACTTGATTTCCTTGAAAAAATTCAAAACATGTTATCAAATCTCTTAAAATCTAATTCGTTTCCAAAACCAAGCTATACAATAAATATTGACCACCTTATTTATTCAGAAACAGTTTCCTCAATGGTGATACAAATTACATTTAATTACGAAGAAACCTTTTATTATATTTTAAGCATAAAATTTCAAAAGGCGTAGAATATCATAAAAGTTACTAGATAGCTTTTTCATGTTTTTCCTATGGGTACGTTTTCACATAAAGCTTCCACTATATTTCATAATTTTTTCAAAGGAATTGATTGAATATCATTAATATTTCTCTATTATTTCATCAATATTTCTCAGTTGTATTTATACCTAACTGTCAGTATAAATTTCAACATTACTTTAAAATCAGTAACTTTGCGGTACACAAAGTCACTGTTAGTTTTCTTCTTGATTACGTCATAATATTTACGTCTAATCACTCTAAAGTGAAGTTTTACTGAAATGAACATTAAAGAATATCAGTGATAATACTGTCTGTCAGTACAGAAATACATTATTTGCGAAAATTATCTTATTTGCGTATTTTGTTAGTAAAAACTGTAATATTCCAGAATTTTTTTAGATTCACATTTAATTTTCTATAAATATCTCACAGCAATGAATTGATTCTAAGTGATTTAAATTTGCTGCTTGCAACTAAATAAGTACTCTCTGATTCAATAATTCTTAAGAAATACAGTTTATCTGTGGTTGATTTTTTATTGCTATTAAAAGTATCTCAGATAATTCTTATTTTAATAATCATTTTTTAAAAATAGATGGAAGAAACAATCAAACGTTTTAAACTAAGTCTCACTTCTTGTCTATGTTAATTTAATTCATAGGACTCTTTAGTGCCATGCGGTAACAATAGGACCAACAGGAAAGTAGTTCTTATAGTTATGGTTATTTATAGAATTCTTTCAAACGAGCAGTATTAGATTTTTGTAATCCTTTGAAATATTTCACATTCAGAAGTTTCTAATCGTTATCAATAGTTGTTTAGATAAATTCCTGATATTCAATGGTCAGTACTAGAAACATAAAAACAATCAACATACTTTTAAATGCATCCCTTTTCACATCTATTCCAAGTGATTCCACAGGTGCATTTCCCTCTTACGGAGTCATAAGTCATTACAGTGTAACACCCGGGGGGAAAAAGAGCAGTTATTTATAGAAATCTCCCGCTTTTCTCATAAAAACAACTTTCCGAAGAACAATAAAAATCTTCACCAACTTCGGGGGGGGAAAGTATTTCTAACTCACTTCACTGTGACGGTTGCAGAAAGAATCCACAACAACAACAACCAAAGGTTACCGGCAACTCCTGGTAACTAGTTGTAGCTTCTATTGTTTCGGTCTTCGTATTCCGGAGTTTCTCTGGAGTCTGGATTTCCCGGGTATCGCCTCCCGTTTTCGTTCCAGTTTGATCGATTTTTCCCGGACGCCGAGTAGCACGTGGTGTGGGGGTATTGCCTTGCGCAGAAAAGTCTTCGGGCAAGGGGCACAGCTGATTGGCCCAAGAGCCCCGAATCAGCCAACTTTTGGGAAATCTTAGGTAATTGAAGAATTCCGGTTTTTATGTGTCTGCCAGGTATGGCTGTGGGTTGCTTTTTATGTAGGTTGGTTCGTTATCTTTGTTTTAGGGAATTGCGAAACTTTCGAGTTGCGAGGGTAGGGAGGGAATGTATTTGCGAATAAATGTAGGCAAGAAATACAAGACTAATTTGTTATTGTGAAATGACACTGTATGATTAGTCAATAAAGATTCAAGAATATTTATATTTTACAAAATTTTATTTAAACCATATACAACTGGCAAATATTCAATTATTTGCTTGAGAACTTGAACTTATATTACCATTAATAAGTTTTTAGGTGTCCATTTTATTTTTGTTTCCTGGGGTATTGTATTTTCTCTATTTTCTTTATGTTATTTAAGTTTTTTAAGGAAAGCTTTGGTAAGAATTGGGAAAAATAGTTAGTATTTTATAAAATTATTTGGAAATTAATTGGAATCAACATTAATTTGAAAAGTAACTACCATAAATAACTGTATTTCAAAATCTTTCAAAACCTATGCCTCTAACCTTGGTTTGAGGGTTTTCCGCAAGGTTTACGCAAAAGGTTACAAGCGTAAACTAGTGCACCAACGCTTCACTGTTACAAGATTCCCCTTGGGTTATCGGGTTTTCAAAAACAACCTTAGAAAAGCCTTGTTTGGGTTGCAGTGCAAGGTTTAAAAAACCTTAAAAAACCTTTCATTGCTGACTGGGAAGGGGGTTTGTATGTTTGTGTTGTGTTGTTGTTGATGTTTTTAATCTCCCTTTGGTCTGACGGAGTCAGACCAAATCGATGAAACCGTTGACCCACGTTGATGAAAACGTTGTATGTTTTTAAATATAATAATACTTTATTAAGTATCCACTTGAGTGCTATAATTCATAACTATTGGTCGGTCATTCAAAAACTATAATTTCATACCATTATATGGAATCACATTACATAAATTCTTTTTATTTGTATGTAAGATAGCCCACAGCATTCACAAAGAGACAACCAGATTCGGTAAAATTCATAAACTTTAATAGCTCTAAGGGTACACTAATTATATAAAGCGGAGAGGCAAAGCATTCCGCACGCAGGCCAACGCCGACAAAATCTAAATCAAAACAGAACTGTAATTCACGAAAAGGAATGTAACAAAAAGGAAACAACCAATCGTAAGCTACGATTTCAAGCGCTAAAAGAAAAGGAGTAAAATGTAAAGGGAAAACAAAACAAGGGAAGGTAGTTGCTTTTTCTCAAATCCCACATTTATTTTAGAAAAATTATCATTCAATTAATTGTTGCTAATCATTCTTACACAATATTTGTAATCAAATACACACTCTTATAGATATTTTATCTACATATTCTTTCTAAATTCACAGTTCAAAAGATGGATAGCAATTATGTTTGATACTTCAAGAGAAAGTCCAATACAATGAACAGTTTGAGCCCCTAAGGTTACCCCTATTCTTCTCCGACATCTCTTAAAAGTTTCCAAAGCTCCCGCGTGGGTTGTGATCAGCGATTGTTTGGATTGATTCTCTCAGTTCTGAAATAGATAAAAGAGAATGAGAGTACATTTCGAATGGGAATTCAAATAAACTGAGGAGAAGACACGCGAAGTCTTGAACAAAAGCTTATACCACAATAATTAAAATTTGCATCCAAACATTTTGGGTGGAATATGAAGGTTAAACAAACAAGGCAATAGAAATTTGAAATTTCTAAAATGTCTCAATCAATGGGCAATTAAAAAAATTGTTTTCTGAATAATGTGTTGGGATAACTGGTATTATGAGTTAATTCTTGTATGTTTGTGTAATGTATATGTCATGTCTAAACAAATAACGATGTGCATAGTTACTTAGAATGCTTAGTTTAATGTAGGATAAAAATGAAAACTATGTCAATAATATTAAAGGTAATAGATAAATGAAAGGTTTTGTATCATTGTAAGCATTTGTATTATTGTTCCTTATGCTTCTTTTAATTTCTTATGTATCGAAAAGATAGGCATATAGCTCTTGGATATCTTTAGGTTATCTAGTATTTCAATTTAATAACTGGTTTTTGATACCTATAAACTTTTTGGATATCTAATATAAATTTCTAAAATTATCATTTTTTCTATCCCTTTTTAAAACAGAATTCATTTAGATGATTTTTAAACTAATGAATTAAAATAAAAAGAATTAAATACTTTTAGTCCTTACAACATAAAATCGCAGCGAACGATTATCCTTATTCAGACGAAAGTTCCACAAAATATCAAACAGAAATTTTATTTAAATCATTGAAGAATTTTGAAGCTAATGTTTCTAGAATGTAGAACTTTCACATTTTTTAAGAAAATAAACCTCCAACATTAAAAAGTTTATCCATTCTACAAAAAAAAGTGTCAAGAATTCCTAAGGTTACGCATTCTCGTAGATCGAACTGAAAATTCAAAATGCATTTCTCATTTCTCCATGCACCAAGATCTTCAATTTACATTTCCTTTCACATTTCATAACCACCTTTTCACAAAGTCGAAATGATTCACCACAAAAACCGGTATGTTTTGGTGGGATTTTATTTCCTTTCTATCTACTTTGAACTTAAAATTCAAGATCAGACTGATTCTTAAAGAGCTGGTGTTGTTTACTTGAAGAAAATATGCTTCTTTCAAACATGTTATGTAGAATCAAAGATTTTTGTATTCGAATGATGTAAATGGAAATTAATACGAAATTTTGATAAACTTGTTTTTTTAGTATAAAAGAGAATTTAGGGTTTGCTGACTTATACTTCTTTTTAAAACATTGAGAAATGGATAGGAACTATATATTAGAAGATTTATTACAGAATAAGGATTAAAAATAATAATTAATTGAATTAATAACTATATAAACTATGAAAAAAATTAGTAAATGCATTTATATGGCTTCTTTTCTACTACTTAACTGTTGTTGTAACAGTTTTTATTCCGGTTTTTATTACCACTTGAACTTGCTTTTCAAAAAAATACAATCATGATTAGCTTCTGAAAATCGTGTTTTTATTAATTTATTAAAAATTTAAAAGGACAGTTAATAGAAATTTATTGTAATGCTGAATAGAAAGAGCGTCTGGTACACATTAGCTCTATTATGATCATGTAACATGCCTCACTTATTATAAATAATGCCAACACATAATTCTGCAAAATGATGTACCCCTTATGATCATTAAAAGTCATTGTCCCCTTATAGTTGACTTACCATCCCACGTAATGTTGTACTATAAATTTACTAATAATTTGAGAGCAAAATTAGTTTAATCAATTCCAGAATAGAGTGGTTAAGCAATTTAGTAAAAGGAAGATGGAGTAATGAAGATGATTTTATAGTTAGATTATTTGAATTACACTTGAGTACAAAAATAATGCACCTAATCACTTAATGAGCACTTATCCTTTTAAAATATCTTCAGTAAATAAATATAAAGTACATTAGTCCCCATAGATTTACATTAATGTAGGAGTAATCATTAAATTATAAATTTGAGCCGTGTAGATTTAAAATGAGGTTATATTGAAAGATTTGAAAGCCCTTTAGAAATGTTTGGGGTTATAAATTTCATAATTTTATATCCAAGAACAATCGTTTTATATTTTTTGTCAACAATAATTTCAGCTTTATTATTTCCTTATTAATCTAGCTCAGATGCAGAATTCAAAAACACTTCAATTCAATTATTTGCACTTAAAAAATACGTTAAATTGCGTGCAATTGTTTCGGAGATACAAGATCCCCTTTGTCAGCTTTGAGACTACTCAATCAAGGATGACGAAGGGATCTTGCATCCACAAAGCAGTTGTACGCAGGTATTTAATATCTTTTATATGTGCAAACAAATAAAACGTTGTTTTTAAATTCCTAATTTTTGCACAACATTTCTACAATCCGAATACACTCAAACCTGTTTTTGTGCTGTCCTTTTTGAGCGATTTTTTCTGAAAAAATTTTTTCAACATCATGATGAGGAAACTTTTAACTCAAGTATGAAGTATAGGATTTTTTATGCTTCAGCCAAAACCAACTACACTCTTAAAGCCATAGAAGCTCGAAATTGTGACGTGGGACTAAAGTCCTGACGTCGTTTTTCAATAGCTCTTTGCCAACAACTCAACTTCACTCCGAATTAAGTTAAAGTATTCCTATTCCTTGAGGCATAACAAAAAATATTAGCAGGGAGACTTTAATTGAATTGTTAAATTAACATAGTGATAATTTAATGTTTTTCTTCAATAAAATTACCCTGATAATGTTATTTTAAACATCTCGAAAGTTTCATTGGAATGAATTTTAATACTTAAATTAAAGAATGAAGTGTCGTTGTGATCACACAAAGAGCGATCAAAAGTAACTTCAGGCCTACGGGTAGAACACGTCACAATTTTGAGATTCTCTCATACTTACGAAACACTTTGAATTTAGATGAGGTGTTGAGAATTTTGGGACTTTTCTGTCAATAGGGTTCAAGATATTTTAATTTTTAAGCGAGATCAAACATTTAAATTTGTCTTATCTATTTATGTATACAACTATAAATAGAAGGTTTTAAAGTTATAATGGTTGCCTGTCAGACAAAAACAGATTATGTTGTTATCCTTGATGGTTTTAGCCCGACAGACGGTTTTTCTTGACGTTTTACCATCTGGAAATTGTTAAGCACAAAGGATTTACCTTTAAAACATTCACCCAACATGACTTCCAGTCAAAATTATAAATAGAAAGTATGGTTTTATAAGATTTTGAAATGCTTTTGAAAGTAAATCTGAATCATTAATAAAAATTCCCTTTACTGAATAAGATGTATTTTCATATTTGTATTTAAGCTTACTCTAATTTATGGTATGTGTGATACGATGCGACCCCTAAAACCAATATTTAACATTTTAATGTGCTATGATTTTTTTTATTTCAGATGATTATTTTCTACTCTTCATAATTATTCAGGCCGTATTAGATGAAGTCAAGAATATTCAAGGTAAGAATATTCTAAGGTTAAAACTACATTTGCTTTGCATGTAAAAGTATGTGTACGGGAATATAAGAGAATAATAAAAGAAACCAGAATTTAAGGACAGGTTTAATGCAGCGATTTGAGCAATGCGGCCGGGACAACAAGAAAATAACGATCGAAACTTTCCTATATATGATGGCGTAGCTACTATACGTTGTAGCGTCGAGAACCAATGGAAGAACTAGATTCGAAATATTGGGTTGTCCCATAAGTTCTGTTACTTTTTACAAAGTTTCGTGTTTGAAAATTGTTTATGAAAAACTGGTACTAATAGGTGCCGATTTCAAACAAAAGGGATTTTGATTTAGGTACATTTATGAGCCTAATGTATGATTTTGGAAGTTCTGGTGATATTATTTCTTTTCTAAATGGCGGTTTGATAAAAAGACCGCAAACGACGATTTTCGCATGATTTTTTTCTTTTGTTTGAAAAACTAGGAAGAACTCATAATTCATGGCTAAAAAAAGTTTAACTGCATATTTGAAACCTTTAGATTAAGATGTCATAGTTTTAAGATGATTCGATAAGTTTAAGGTAGAAAATGTTGGTCTCAAACATACATATATTGCGAAAACCTTTCCGCAGTAATGCTAGTCATTTCAAAGAAATTTTCACGAAAAAATCATCAAAATCAATAAAAAAGCTTACAGATATACCCAAGTATACAATATGTGCAGTATATTTAATTATCTCTGAACTTAAGTTCAGAAATCAGTGCGCACACAAGTCAAGCGCACAACGTTTTAGCTTATCACAATTACACTCACTGAACTTACGCTGAGCGAACAAAGCAATTATTTGCTTCATGCGAAAACACTACAAAAAACAACTCCATGGCATTTAGAAATAAATCAATTCAACGATATTATGAAAAGATACTTTCAATGTTTAAACAAGAATTGGTTCAAAAAACACCTGCCTTTAATTTACTGCATACCAGCTGCTTTGAAAAACAATAGGTGGGCTGTAAAAACACACGTGAAATTGCCAATATATGAAGTTTTAAAGCCAAAATTTCTTTCTTAAACTTATCGAATCATCTTGAAACTATGACATCTTAATCTTAACATTTTAAATATCATGTAAAACTTTTTTTAGCCATGAACTATGCGTTCTTCCTAGCTTTTCAAACAAAAAAAATCATGCGAAAATCGTCGTTTGCGGTCTTTTTTTCAAACCATTTTGAAAGGAAATAATATCACCATAATTTCCAAAATCATACATTATGATCATAAATGTACCTTAATCAAAATCCCTTTTGTTTGAAATCGGCACCTATAACCAGATTTTCATAAAAAAATTTCAAACACGAAACTTTGTAAAAGGTAACAGAATTTATGGGACAACCCAATAGATAGAAAAATTTCAACCGTTTTACCCTTTGACATGCCAGGCGCGTCGTAGATTCGCTGCATGTAAACCCGCCCTTCTTAACTAAAATCCTTAGCAAGAGAATCGAAAGGCAGTAATCAAAGATGTAATCCATCCAAAGAGCTTTTATCTCTTCCCGTAAATCTACCTTTAACATTACCTCGAATAATAATGAGCAATACATCAAGTTCTTTTGAAGTTACTAATTTTTCAAACGGTGCATATATTTCCCTAAGTAAAGCTTATTTCTTTCAAGATCAGTAGACCTCATTAAAACTAATGGCCACAATATTGCATCTGGTTTGGGGTGGTTCAAAAATTTCTTAAG
This sequence comes from Tetragnatha versicolor, assembly GCA_024610705.1. Taxonomy (NCBI): domain Eukaryota; kingdom Metazoa; phylum Arthropoda; class Arachnida; order Araneae; family Tetragnathidae; genus Tetragnatha; species Tetragnatha versicolor. Next base: position 494,379 of record JANDEH010000050.1, on the reverse strand, counting down.
CTAGTTTTTGGTATTTTTTACCACCCTTGTAGCAAAAAAAAGGAAATTCCATCATTTTATAATTATTATTTTATTCGTTTTACTTGAATGCTTGGCCTCAAAACGCAGTTGTAAATACTATTTATTTACTTAAAATACTTCTGAAAGCGACGATGTTTCACGTAAGCATTACTCACATCCCCTCTCCCTTATCAGCAAAATTAAGAAAATAGAAAAAAACTTAGGTGCTTACGTAATATTTGGACGGTCCCTTTCTTTAGAACTTAACCCATATAAAAAGACACAATATTGAATACCTGATGCATCACCTAATTAATGGTGAAAATAAGAAGGAGGATGTTGACTTTTCTTAGGGAAAAATTTGCATTTTAGTTGGTTAGATCGTAGATTTACCTCGATAATGGAAATATAGAGTAGTTGGGACCGTTAGACAGTTTTTTAAGGGTATCTGCGGGTTTTTTTACTACAGCATATATATATATGTTATCCAAAATTGGTTGGAGGCAAAAAACATCATCTTTCAGTTAATTACAGTGCTACTTAAAACATCACTTCCATTATTTTAATTACTAATTGAAAAAAACATGAAAGCATGTATTAAATATTCTCTTAAAATGGAATGTGAATTTTTTTTCGATTATGAGTTTAAGTGATATTTTTAAAACAAAGTCGTTGACCCTCCTTGATAGTAAACAATTTTGCTTTAATAAAATAACAACAGAAATAAAAGGTAGAAATGGTCGAAGATCCAAATTAGATGTTTAGATGGTTGAGATGTTACTGGTATTAAGGGGAGTCGGAACCCTTGTAACGTCAACGCAGCTTGTCACACACTAAATGTACCTTTTCTCAGGAACTAATATAGATAACAGCTTGTAATTTTTATCATACATTAGTTACATCTATTTCATTACACTGAAGTGAAAATTTGACAAAAAAAATTTTTTTTTTTACTTTTTTTAATATTTTTACTTTTTATCAAAAACCGTAAAACACTGCTTTTTCGATGTACCTTTTCTCCAAATCTATAATGCATATAGATTTGAAACTTTAAATATAAGTTAATTATAGATGTGAAATTATACTGAGGTTAACCATTTTCTAAATTATTAATTTTTAAAAAAATTTCAGTAAATTACATAAAAAAAGTGAAATTCAGTGAATTTTTCCCATAATATAATTTATTTAAAAAAAAATTAGTAATTTTTTTAAAAATTGTTAACCTCAGTATAAACTAGGGAACATAAAGAACAACCAGTAAAAAAATTAGATCAATAGAAACAGTAGTTTCTGAGAAAAGGTACATCGAACTTCAAAATATCACATTTTGAGAAAAACGCATTTTAATGAAAAACAGTGCATTTCGTATAGAAAATGTACCTTTTCTCAGGATCTATAATATATATGTGCTTGAAATTTTTAACATAGGTTATTCACATCTATTTCATTACACTGAAGTGAAATTTTGTTAAAATAATATTTATTATTATTATTTTTAAAATATTTGAAATATTTTCATTTTTCGTGAACTTACAAAAAAAAGGAAAATTAATTGCAATCATCATATATAAATCATTTGATCACAAAAACTTGTTTTCTTTTTTGCAAAATCTTTACTTTAGTTTCAACTAGACAACATAAGGAACAATCAGTAAAAAAATTAGAACCATAGGAGCAGTATTTTTTTAGAAAATGTATATCGAAATCAGATTATACTTTGAGAAAAATGCGTTGAAAAGCAAAAGTACTACTTACTTGTTAATACAAGCCTGCACCATAATCCATATCATCAGGATTGTTCTTGACATCATCATCCTCCCTCTTCCTTTTGAGTCTCTTTTCGGTTCGAACCTCTTTAGATCTCTGAAGACTAGCGTAGCGAGATCTAAGAAGACGTTCTCTGTCGAGTACTTCCATCGCATTCATAGTGTAGTCACCTGGTTCAATGCCGAGTCTTCTCAAAGTCTGAAGTTTGGAGATGTTGCCCACGTTGAAAGACGAAACTGCATCGTAGGTACCCAAAGAGAGTGTTTCGATGTGAACGAACGTCTTCTTGGGCACCCTTGACCAAATTACATTGTTCACGCTCTCATTAGGATTCTGTGTTAATCCATGCGTGCACTTAGAGAGCAGGTCTCGATGAGCCAAATCCGTGAAAGTTGGTCTCATGGCTTCAACAACAGCAACGGGCAAACTGTTCTTGTGGTGATAAGGCTCTCCCAGCTGTTCAGCCTTCTTGAACTTGCACCACGTCTCAGGACCAGAAGGGCAAAATCCATGTTGAGGCAATTTATCTGTGGACAGTTTGTGCAAGAAAATTGCCCATATAGCCTGCTTCATTTTTACGACGCTTGTGAAGTTCCTTCGAATCGCTAATCCATAATATGTTTGCAGGCGGTCGATTTCCACTTCCCTCAGTCTGTTTTTCCCCGACAAAGGCTTTCCGTCAGACAACTTTTGGCCCCGCATCTTGGCTTTCAAACGTCGAAGACGACTCCCCATTCTCTTCATGACGTGCCCAATGCATTCCAGTTTGATGACGGGACACTGGGCTCCATATATGTTTTTCTTGGCGATTGTGTCGTAAGCCTTGGAATCTCCATCCCCTAGGTAGTTGGTGTAACGTACACTATATTTGTGTTCAGAGCGTCCAAATATAGCTAGAGCTCCGTCCACTTCCATCTTCCCGCTGTATCCCTCGAAGTTACCTTTGCAGTTAGGGAGGTGGTGCTTTTTGTCAGGGCATAAACAATGCTTGGAGAGAATATCCACATCGAGCACTTTTCCATTCGCTACACTCGTCACTGTCACTACACCGTTCTTTGATGAAAAACCTCGCTTCTGCCATGTTCCGTCAACAGCAACGGTGAGGTCCCTATCACCGTTATTCAGGGTTGCTGATTTTTTTGATTTTTTTAAAAAAATCAAAAAAATCGGATTTATTTGATTTAAATCGGATTTTTTTGATTTAAATCAGATTTTTTTGATTTAAATGAATAACTAGCTCTGAACTTCCTGAAACTGGTTATTAATATACTGATATTGTAATTTCAATGTGGTATAATAGTTTAGGATTACTTAATATCCCAATTTTGATCTATTTTATGCATTAATTAATTGAATTAATTAAGGGGAGCGGTTCACTGCCATTTCATGGTGAAAGGCCCAAGCCCACCTAAAATGGTGAATGAACAATTTTTTTCCGTTACTAAAATTTTTATCCATTCCATAACTATTTTTGCCCAATTGTGAAATCAATATTAATTTTAAAAGAAATTGTTACTGATTTCTAAAAAAATCTATGCCCCATTTTTGTGTAAAAATTTTAATCAATCTTTGAATTATAATAAATCAGTTAAATTAATTTTACGAAAAGTATTATGTATACTTATTTCTTTAAAATAATAATTAGTAATAAAAATAAAATCAAATAAGCAACTTATTGACAGTCATGTACATAGATAATAGAGCTCTATTCGCTGTAGTTATGAAAAAGAAAACAATAGTTTGGAAAACATGACTAACTATAAAAGCAAGCTTATGATAAAAATATTTCATATGCTTGTATTTTAAAAAGTTGATGCACCAGATAAAAAAATTAAAATATTTCAATTCTTGTTTAGTTTATCACAATTATTGATCCCAAACCCTGCTATTTACCCCTTTTCGTCATAAATATTTTTGTTATTGGTAGGAAAATTTGTTCTTGAAATCGCAGGCAATTTTATGTAGAGTAAGAGTAAACCTAAACCTTTATCCCAGTTAAAACACCATGTTGAATTTTTTTAAAAATGTAATGCAAATAATCTTGCAAACCATTTTAAAGCATACAACTAATTTTTTGTTTAAATTGTGGCAGTTTAACATTTTTGATTTAAATCAATGATTTTTTTTAAAAAAATCAAGTGATTTAAATCGTGATTTAAATCATGATTTAAATCAAGTTGATTTAAATCAAGCAACCCTGCCGTTATTCGCCTCAACTGCTTCAGCCACCGCAGCAGACATAGTGTCCTCACAAGTTTCTTTTGCAGCTTGTAGGAGAACTTGGTTGTATTTGTTGAATTTGGCAGGTGGTGGTGGAAGGTTCATCAATCCGCAAAACATCCGTGTAGCTTCAGCCCCTCTTCCGATGCTCCGCATGGCATACACCAACCTGCTGTTCACTTCAAACAAGTTGGTTGATTCCTGCTTTTTAGAAGAATTGAAGCGATGAGTGTAGGAGCACGAAGAACATTTTAGTCTTAGTTCAACAGACACACCACAATTGGCTTCCTCAATGGATAAACCAAGACCAGTACTCTCACAGTTCAAACACTTCACCGCCACATGGAACACATTAGCCAAGATACTAAGATCCAAAATCACATTCTTGCTTCCAGAAGGTTCCTCCATTGAAAATGATGGGTTAGAACCAATTTTTATCTCACTTGCTGACATTTTGATATCATCAGATGAAGAGTTTTCAACAGCAGAAGTTTCAGACGCATCGCTTTTCCGAGCGTGGTATTGACCTTTGCGTTTTTTAAACACTCTTGTCGATGATCTACCCATTATGAAGTGATCAATAACTCAATAGGTATCCAGTAGCAAGATAATATTTTGATAAATATCAAATTATTGCAGTAAAATAAAAGCACAAGAATGATTGAAAAAATGAGCTTCAAAAATCCCACGCGCTTTTCAAAGTATTCAAACAAATACAAAGTATTATAACTACAGATACAGTTAAATACAACTTTTAAAATGGCTAAAAAATAAAATGTGTGGCTTATCAGCTAGAGCAGCAAAAATACTTTTTCTGTATATATTCTGCAAAGAGTTGTAAACACCAGATGTGAAACCGAAACCTCGGCTCTCAAGCGACCGCTTTCGCTGCGCTCGTTTGTTTACCTTTTCCGCGCGCGACTGACTCATATTTAAAGCTATTTTTTTGGCACTTCTACTTATCGTAGAAACAAAAGTAAGGTATCGTTGGAAAGATAAAGATCTGTAGAATATAAAAATGCAAAAATATCAAAATGTCATTTTTTGACGATTTTTGGGTTCCAACTCCCCTTAAAGAGGTATTCTTTAAAACCCGATTAAACTATAAACTACACCAGGGGTTCTCGAACTTATCCTAATTACTGCATCCTTTGAATTTTCAAACGGTACTCCTTTCAAAAAAAATTGGGGAGAGTGAGTGCACCTTATTTATAATTTTTAAGCATTGTTTATTATTCAAACAGCTAATATAAAAGCTGACCAATTATCTCTTTTAAGGAATTCATAAAAACACAAATTTAAAGACCCTGTTTAAGTGTCCCAAAGTGCCCCACAGAAGGCCACCCTGGGACACTTTCAATTATAGCAAAAAATTGTAAATGGGCAATTCCACGGGTAACTGACTGACATTTTTCAAGAAAAACGGTTAGTATTTTGTAATTTTCTTCCCAAAAATAAATGATAAAAATATACTTTCCACCCATTTTATTGCTTTCTTGTTAGCTTAGCTTAATCTAATGGCACAATTAAATTTTCAAAATTTGTTTTTATTGATTTTTTAAAAATTTTAAACGACATGGTAACTGACTGACATTTGTGAAACATTTATGTCAGTCAGTTACCATGTCGTTTAAAATTTTTTAAAAATCAATAAAAACAAATTTTGAAAATTTAATTGTTCCATTAGATTAAGCTAACAAGAAAGCAATAAACTGGGTGGAAAGTATTTTTTTATCATTTATTTTTGGGAAGAAAATTACAAAATACTAAGCGTTTTTCTTGAAAAATGTCAGTCAGTTACCCGTGGAATTGCCCAAATATTGTTTTGAAAAATAAAAATATATAATAAATTGGTGAAAAAGCTGTTTAGAAATCTTAAATCATTTTACATTCAAAATTTTTTACTGATTTCCTCATTTTTGTCATGACATAAATCACTGATTTTTTTTTGTTTCCTTCCAACAATGTCGTATATAAGGGGAGTGAGGGGGCCTAGCACCCACCCCCCAAATTTTGTAAAAACTCTGAAATTCTAATAAAACCATGTCTTTTAGGGTCAAATATCCAAAAATATTCTGGGGGGAAGGACCCCCAGAACCCCCGTCTGCACTTGGACCATTAAGTTGGCAAAATTTCAAATCCTATCTAATAATAGGTTTCCAAAATTCGGGTTAATGATGTGGGTTAATAGTGTAAAAACTGTTTTTAGAGTCAATTTTTCTAAAATTTTCTGGAGGAGGGGTCCCCATGCCTCCCGAGTTTCATTAAAATTTTTAAATATGCATAGGAAGGGTTGGGGTATAACTTTGGGCCCCTCCCGAAATAAATTTCCATACACGCCACTGCCTTCCTGATACTTTTTGCACCAATTTCTAAAGTACAAGAAACTAAATTCTTAAATCTTTAGTCATGATAGTTTTGGAATATCTTTGGCATGTTCCTAAGTGCCCTACCCCTGAGTGTCTTAGATGCTTCAATTGACGCTTTGGATATTAAACGTAATTTCTCTTTTAGGTTTAGCAAAAAAAAATTCTAAAATGTTAATGGATACGCGTATTTTATAAAATTTCAATATACAGGGTGCTTCAAAAGTCCCTTTCGCGGCTTTTATTTGGAACCAACGTGTCCTAGGGTCGGTCACGAAAGTAAGGTCTACCCCTAGGTAAGCGACATTGGAGAATCCATTGAGATGACTTACAGCGCCCATAGTGGCGAAATCAAAAAGTTAGAAAAATTAATTTAAAAACTAAAGCAGATAGAGCCAAAACCTCAGTGATAGTATTGTTGCCAACGTTATAAATAATTCATTGAAAAAAATTCATGAAAATATCGTGAATATATTCGAGGAGATATTAGCATGTGAAAATAGCCCTTTTTCAGGCCTCAAAAAAGAAAAAGTTCGTCAATTTTCAACTTTTTAAGAGTTATTGTGTAGTTTTGTGTATTTTTAGTTGAATGAAGACCTAATTTATTCAAAAATAAAAAAAAACTTGCAAATCTGAGAACTTTTTCTTTTTTGAGGCCTGAAAAAGGGCTATTTTCACATGCTAATGTCTTCGGGATATTCGCGATATTTTCATGAAATGTTTTTTCATTGAGTTCTTCATAACGTAGGCAACAATATTGTCATTGAGGTTTTGGCTCTATCTGCTTTAGTTTTTAAATTAATTTTTTTAACTTTTTTTATTTCGACACTATGGGCGCCGCGCCGTAAGTAATCTCAAAGGATTCTCCAGGGTCACTTACCTAGGGGTAGAATTTACTTCCGTGACCCTAGGACACGTTGGTTCTAGGACACTAAAAGAAACTATCCAGACGCACTAAATAACAATAATTATAATCCAAGGCTCTTCGAGGCAACCCTAATATCCCTTCCCCGCACCCACTTTGGAAATTGAAAAAAAAGCGGGGGAGATGGAGTCGATAAAGGTAGCTAAAAAACTCTTAACTTGCAAAAATAGATACCTGGCACAAAAATTATTAGAGCATAAATATGGCGATTGACATCATCATTATTAAAGGGACACTTTAATTACTTTCCACTCATTGTTTTATCTAAATTTTCTTTACTCTCCATGCTTCATTTCTAATAATAGATTACAAAAAAGAATCACGTTGCACTAATTGCTTTTATGACATTTCATCGTTGATGGATCAGCGATCTTTTGGGCGCGGACGTTGTATAAATATTTGTATCAGTTTACCATCATCAAATATTTTTTTAACAGTTGGAGTTTTCCTGCAGTAAGTAAAACTTAATATTGAATCTTTTATAATCTTCTCGAAGTTGTAGGGTTTTTTTAAGAATGCAAATGACCAGTGTGAAATAATCTTATTTTAAATAATAAGTAAAAGGAGGACCAGAATGCGCCGTTGCGAAAAAAAAAATACGCAATGCCAACAGTGCAAGGGGATGCAAGTGGGATCATATGAACAAATGTATCATAAACTATATTTAAAGACTCTCATTATTTTCATTCATTCTGTGCCGGGTAATATATATTATAGGTAAAATTATATTATAGGTATTTTCAGGGCTCGATTTCTAAAAAAAGAGGTACCGGAACGGTAAAATTATTGGTCTCAAAACTGATAAAAAGCGAATACTTTTTAATACAAAAACTTAAACATTTATTTTTAAATTTATATTTTAAAACTATTTAGGCAATTTTTTGTTAAACACCTTTTTTTACAATTTTTTTTCCAACAGGGCTCCTCCTGTAGAAGGCGGGACGGTTTATCATCAATGAACCAATAGTGTTGTATATTTTGGCAGTTTTGGAATATAATGCGTAGCTAAAGTCCTTAAACCGTAGAATTTAAGATGTCGCAAATTTTCTTTGCAAATTTGACCAGCAATCTGGCAAATCTGGTTCAAATAAAAAAAGAATCAACAGCAGGAGCTGATGTGTGGGTAGTTCAAATTGGGGTTCACAATTATGTTTTAAAAGAACACAATTAAGTAATAACCTTAATATTAAATCACAAAATTATTGTTATTTGCAAAAAAGATCAAAATGCATTTAATTTTTTTTTTTAATTTAAAAATCGTTAAAAACAAGTTTTAAATAGTAACAACAAAAAATTGTTTTTTATCACATCTAGGATCATAGCGGCGAATGTAGAAATTTATTTCCTGAGGGGCCCAAAAATCCTTTAAGAAAATTAAATCACTATCAGGCCCCAAGTTAAATTTTTGAACAGGGGGGGAACAAACTCGAACTTAAAACTCGAACCTTTTATAAACTTAATCTGAAGATAATTGTGATTAGTTGAGTTCTAAATTCAAAAAGGGGGTCTGGGGGTCCCCCCCTCCAGAAAAGTACATATAGAAAGGTTTTCGCGGACCTGGTGAAAGAGTTTTGCGGGCTGTAGTTGTAGGACACCCCTAAAATAAAATATCTATTTTTTTAATCGAAAAAGAGGTTCCGGAACGCCGTTCCGGACCGTTCCGGCTGAAATCGAGCCCTGGGTATTTTTATATTATAGGTAAAATATGGTTTCTTTGAGTTAGCATCTAATTTTTCTCCGAAAGAATTTTAATTATTTCATAAAGACCTCCTGATTGCTTTCAAAAGTAAATACCAATGTGAGGTTCTCTTCTTTCTGAACAACTTAACCTCATTAAAACTTAACCGCAGTGAATTTTAGGGTTGATTCAAGCACGATATAGAACTAATTGAGAGCTTTGTGAAAAGAATCGCTTATCTCAACTTACTCTTTACCACATAATAGCTATGTTCTACAAAAAATGTCGAATAAATTCTTATTTTTCCCTTTGAAAGTTTAAAATCTAGCTGAATCTGAAAATGAGAACTAGCTCATGTGAAATTCTGGAAAATAACATAGTGCGATTTTCATACATTTTTCAAAAATATCGAATCTGTGTAAATCATAATTACAGAGAGGTGATATGAGGGAAGAATCTTCGAATTACAAAGGTAGTGGTGCCTTTTTTGCGATTTATTACAAGTTTTCAGGGCCTAGTACTTTTACCCTCACATCTTGCGTACTTTAAACAACTTTCCTTTAAAACAACTTGGCATCATTAAAATGTAACTGCAATGAATTTTAGGGTTGATTCAAAACGACTTAATACATCGGTGGATAAGAGTACGCATAGATAAGATAGTTGATATTTTTAAATGCTTTTATTCTACTTGCTTTTGGCGGCGTTTTACGGGTGGAATTTTAAAACTCGATTTTCGGGCACTTCCCGATATGTCAGGGCCCCGAAACTTTACACATCGGTGTAACCCTCATGACACTCCAATATCCAACCGTTATCTAGTCAAACAACGAAAGGATTAAGTTAATTAACGAGTATTTTTAATTAACAGAAAAACCAGAATTTGAGACCTTTCCCAAGGGGCTATTCTCCCTAAACCGTGCACAATTGTTTATAAGGCAAAACTTCATCATATTCAAAAGTCAAAACGAGAATTGCCCAGTAATTACGATAATTATAGACGATTAATCACTTTTTTTCTTTCCGTATTCTTGTACATAAAATTTCAGGCACTTCCAAACGATATAAAGTTCTGAAACTTTGCACCGTGGTGGAAACTCGATGACAATGCAATATTCAATCATCAACTAGTCAAAACCTCCGTAATTTAGGTAATTAACGAGTGTTTTTAGTTATCCTTTTAATTCATATTTGAGACACTTCCGTGAAGCCAATGGCTCCCAAAACCTGTATGATAATACTAGGTATATAACTACAATATTTAATCTTCAAAACGTGATTTTTTACCTTCCAATTAACAATTAAGATAATTAGCGATTTAAGATAATAACCGCGAGAAAGAAATCGACAGAAGAGCGAAAAATCGCCGAAAATAGATGTCCCATCCCGAGGAATGGCGATAGAAGAAAAATATGCTACTTTTATAATTTATTGACTACTGAAAAGACTGGATGGTACTGTTTGCTCCTTGATTCACACACTAATTCTTTTTTTTATTTTATTGAATGCCTTTTCTTTTCTTGTGAATCTTTTTGATATCGATGAATTTCATCGGCGAGTGAGCGGATGCGAGGTATATTCTTTGTGCGAGGTATTTTTCCCGCTCAGCTCTGTTATTATAACGTACCCAGCAATATTAAATAGATTTTAATTAACTTTGGAGTTGATTGTCCTGCTGAGTCGTCAGAGGATTGTTCTACTTTGTCAGATATGTGAAAAAAGTTTGTTATACATGCAACTAAAATTCCATCCTAACATAACATTAAATATGGTTGAAATAAATACATTTTTCTTGTGAGTTTTTGTTAAAAAATACCATGACTAAAAAGTAGAAAATAAAATAAGTAAAAAAAAAGATTTTTTAAAAAACGCTTTTATTGAAGTGTTCTAAAAGGTCAAAAATAATTTTTTCGGTTTGACAAATAATTTATTGGGAAGTAGAAAATAACTTTTTGGTAAGTAAAAAAAACTGATTGTCTAATCACTAAAAATAAAAGCGTGGGCGCTAGTAATTCTTAATTCACTATTTATTCTAACTTCTTTATTCTATGTTCTATGAGGTTAAATTTACAAATTTCTCATTCATGAGTTTTGAGTGGGATGGATTCACTTTAAATTCTCTATTAGGTATTTTTATTTATATAAAGTTATACATAAATGCCGACGTAATGGCCTAGTGGTAAGAGCATCTAACTGCAAAGCCGTACGTCTGGGGATCGAATCCCCGTTCGTCAGGGATGTTACTGTTTCTGTCCTGTAAAAAAATTTAAATTTAAAAAATTACTAGCGCCCGCGCTTTTATTTTTAGTGATTAGAAAATCAGTTTTTTTTATTCACCAAAAAGTTATTTTCTACTTCCCAATAAATTATTTGTCAAACCGAAAAAATTATTTTTGACCTTTTAGAACACTTCAATAAAAGCGTTTTTTAAAAATTCTTTTTTTTTACTTATTTTTTGTTGAGATAATCATATAACTCATCTTACTCTTCACTACTTAAGAAGAGTCATGTGCTACAGTTGTTGATTAAATGTTTAGTTTTCTATTTGAAAACTTAAATATTATTATTTTAGCATGTTTTAAAGCTACTTTTGGAAGGGGCTTTGGAGGCTGTACAAAAAAACCTGGCATGCCGCCAATTTGAAATCACTGGATTATACATACAAAGTATAAAAGAGGTTAATGTAACTAGAATCCCCTGATAATTAAACAAAAACAGTGGACATCCTTGAATACCCATAGGCATCCAATCGCAATAACTTCCTTCCACTTGAAGCAACCGTTATGCCACTTCCTGGTTCTCAATCACATAATGACACCGATGGATGCTCAATAGCGCCTGATGCTCCTGGCTTTAGGTATATCAATTTGGCAGGATAGAGGGGTCTCCACATATCGGAGAAGCAGTGCATAAATCGGTAACTGGATATGGTGGAGGGCATAAATTATTCATAGAGTGGTGATGGATGATTTGGTGTAGCGCTTGACAGACTGTGGAAAGTTATCGTGTCGTTATTCCAACACGAAATACGGCGTGGTTATGAAATAAGTTATCCTGTTTGGTTTGAACCCACATTCTGCTGGTTCTATTGGACAAATGTCGATGAAATTTAGTATATTCAAGTTAACCCACTAAATTTGCACAAATATACTTAGTATGGCGGAATTCCGCATGCGAGATCCAAGCAAAAATTAGATCCTAGTATAGTACCAAAAAAGCAACAAAAATATCAATGCTGGCAGAAAATGTAGAAATCCCGCGATTTGAAAGCCCAAACAAGTATTGTTCAGCCATTAACTTAGCATATCATTGTATTGCTGAAAAACATATTTGGCTTCTAATCCTAGTTTGGCAGCTCGTGCATGCAATTTTTTCTTGTACTTTCAACGCCACTCATCTGTCCTCACAGAAACCTCGAGCCACCACAAAATTCTATTTTGATCCTTTTCTATAATTAATATCGAAATATATTGACCATCAAAATCTGGAAATATCTTCGATGTTGGCTAATATTTCAGAGAGAAATCTGCATTCAAAGGCCCATGTATTACTGTGTTTTTGAGCTACTTGTAAACTGGTATTGGAAAAAAAATAAAAAGTTTAACATATCTCTCTCTCTTTCTCTCGTTCTCGTTCTGTCAGAACTTTGGCTTAAGTTAAACAATTTGAAAGGACAATTAAAATAGTAGGCTGAATTTATTTTCGGTTCATTTCTAAAGCTCTGACTAAGGGGAACATCCACCATTGTGCTTCTTATTATGCTCATGTCTCTCATAAATTTTTCTTTCGTTCCTAAGTTTTTCTTTAAACTATTTATAACAAATTTAAAGTACAGTGCATGATAATTTCGATTCGGGAAGATCTAGTTTCAATAATCTAAAAAATTTTATTCTCATTCATTTGGTTTTTAGAAAGAATAAAAAATAGATAATATCTTTTAAAAAGATTCATGCTTTTAATAACTTTAATAAGTAAAATAACTACATATAAACGAGTAAAAAAACAATGATTGAAAACCCATAAAAAGGGGTAAAGCATGAAATAATTTAAAATGGAATTTCGAATTTATGTTGATTGTTACTATTCTTTCTGCCCAGTATCTTTTTTTGAAGGCATCTCTTTGCTTTTTCACGCATCGGCATACAGATTTCATTTCAGTTTTTAAAAATGTTTATTCAAAAGAAGCAAAAAGTGCATAAGTTTTATTAAAAACAAAAAAATCTGATTATGCAATTTGTAATAAAATTGGAAGTTTTCCTCTTTAACATCTCTTTTATTCATTGTTCCATTTAATGAGGTGAATCTAATTTTAGAACTAATTGAAAATTAATCAACCATGAAATACTTGATGTAATACATTTAATTGGATGCTATGTTATTTTTATCGATAATTATCACTTTCGATGAACTTAATGAAAATATTTTTTGTCTCTGAAAATAACAATATAAACTAATAAGTAATATTTAAAGCCTTTCTTTTAATTTAAATTAACATAATTTATTATAACTATTCTTGGTAAAGCAAAAATGTATTTATTGAATACATAGAATTACAAGATAAGTGAAATTGATTTTAAAGGATAGGGAAGTTTTATCATAATATTTGCCCTTAATACTTAACACTTTAACCTTTTTTATTGAGTTAATCTAGTCGAATCTTCTTCGATGTCATGTGCTGAAATTTAATCTGTGCAAAGCTTTTAACTTGGTGTTTAAACAAAAAGAGCTTATTAGCCTGCTTATTTTTTTAATTATGTTTAGTTTTTTTCATTACCTTATAATGTATTGTTCAATAACATCTATAGATTTTATGAAACTTTTTGTTATCGTACATTTTATATCCCCTATGAAGATTTGAAAAAGGTAATGTTATATTTTCAATTCAAATTTCAGTGTCACGAGTATCGTTGAATATTAATTTAGTTAAAAATTTATTTCTTACAAAGGATTAAAATTAGCTCTTAAAAACATAATTCAACGTTTGAAGATTTAGGACTAAGTTAAAGGATTTTAACATGATTTTGGTTGACAAAGTTATGAATTATGAATGATATTTTTTATATGGATAAAAACTAAAATATTGGATTCTTAAATTTTTAGTCTTTTATACATCTTCCGTTTTTCAGTCAAAACAAGAACTGCAATGCCATTTATCGAAGAAAAATAATTGCTTTTGGACACGGAATAAATGCGTAAGTAGAAGTTTAAGAAATATGCTTAAATTTTTTAGAATTTTTTTAAATTACGTCGAGGAATTGGTCGCATAGACCATTTCCATCTGTGCAGCCCAGTAAAAACTAGCCATAGAGGTGTAGTTGTCACACTACTAATGGCACTAATAGAATGTGATATCAAACGCCTGCCCTAAAGAACCCCTATCGTTTTCACTGATCAATCACTTTTATTGCAATCCGGTGGTACTAATTTGACGAATCACAGTTAAGAATGGTTTTTAAAGTAGTACTGAAAAAAATTAATATTCACCTATATTTTATGAATGTTAATGTTATAACTGATAAACAAAATGCATTTTTTATATTGGATGTTTAATTCAGTTTGAATTTCACTAGATTCACTAATTTAAAAAAATTGAGAAGTATTGTAAATGTGTGTTAAATATTTCTTTATAAGGGATAAGATAGAAATTATGCTTGTAAGGATTATACAAATATATGCATGATGTTACGGCATTTTATAGAAAATTATTTCTAGAGTAGTGGTAATACATAAGCAGGGAAGACTGGGGTCAAAAGTTACACCAAAGAAAAAGTGAAAATAATTTTTAATAAGTGCAAATTTTCACGTTAGACGATTCTTCCAAAAGTGAAAAATCTGAACGATTCTTTTTTTCAGGTTGAAGTTACGTTTAAAATACTTCCCTTCGAAAGAAGTACACCACTTTTCCTTTGATAAAATATACCCTCAGAGGAATACTTAGTTCACATAAAACTTATCACAAATTACTCCAAACAATTTTACTTATACCTTCTCTAAAGTCAAACCAATATGGCTTCGGATCCCAGTCAACAATGCATTATAATAGCAGCATAAAAGTGTCTCAAATCCATTTCTCGAGTATTAGGAGGAATATATTGACGCCGAATGTTGCGAAATGTATGCTAGCTTTCCGAAAATAGTTTCGCCATGAAAATAAGGAGACGCCTTGCAAATATTGACGCTGGCTATCAGAATTACCTGAATAGTTTAGTTTGTTGTTTTTGTGAGAGTACTCTGGGAAAGTATGCTTTTGATGATTCGATGTTGAAGGCTGGAGGTAGGAGTGTATGAATTTCTATATTAAGCACACTAGTCCGGCATAAATTTCAATAATTTGGTACTAAAAGAGTCTGTGTGACGTATTTCAAGATATGAATAAATATATTTTTATTTCAATGATCCTATTTTTAATACTGAAAAATGTTTGTTGAAAGTGTTAAAAACGTGTTCTATCCTAAAATCTGTGTTGTAAAATATGTTCATGCAATCTGAGAGCATTCTTAAATTTAGGTACCATACACCATAGAGCATTTTCAATCACATGACTCGGACCTAGCAACGGCCTTAGCAACCGATTGTTTGACCTACAGCAGTTAACAGTTATAAAAAAATAACTGGTCATGGAATGCTTCTATTGGAACATTTGCAATCACATGACAGCAACAGATACCGCCGCCCCTAGCAACGGCCTTAGTAACAGACTGCTTGACCTACAGCAAGGAAGAAAATAAATGGTCGTGACGTCACCTGAAAACACTCTATAAGAACACATTTTCTGACTGTTTTACAAACACATTTCTGGCAATGTTTTAGCAACACTTTAATAACGATGTCTTTTTCTCATACAACACAATCGCAATACAATCAAAACTCTTTCGGTTACTATACCAGACAGCAACTTAAGTTTAGCCTACTACGTCACTAACAAACAAAGTAGTTCCCATCGCGGTGTCTAAATTTCGAGTGAAACAAAGAACGTCAATTTTAAAATATAACTATTTCGTTAAACCCATGTATAAATAGTGTATTTTTATCACGATTCGCGTATCGAAATTCCTTCTATCAACCCAACAGGTTTTGTGTTTGCTCACTTTCTCCTTCCGCGTAGTGATGTACTGGGTTCAGGAAACGTTGCTGTGAAGTATAGTTGAAGTTTTCATTATTTTGTTTACTTAACGTTGCAAAAGTTTCTCGCCCATTTTCAGGATACCATTGAGTTCCTAAAAAAAGTATATATGCTTTAGTATGTCTGCAGTATGTGCTTCGGATCTTCCAATCATACTGTCACTTTTAACAAATATTACCTTCTTTAAAATTACCGTCTTAACCCCGCACTTACAATGGAATCCCCTGTTTGTAAAAAATGAATAAAGACCGAAAATATGTATAGCAAAAGGACTTTTTGGGCTCAAAAACTCTGCAAGCTTCGCTCTACATGTGAGTGGGAAGAGGTACAAAAAATAGTGTCCACTCATTGTTTTTTAAATTTAGGTATATTGTCTTACTTTTTTATTCTTTGTGATATTAACTATGCCAAAAAATTTTTTTGACTTAGGTGTTTTATCCTGTGAAAGTTGGAATACCAAAGGAGTCCAACTTTCACAGGATAAAACACTTAACACTAAATTGCCTTATTACTTACTCATTACTCATAAAAAAAATTTCCTCAAAATTCGATTTTTAGATTCTTTCCCTTTTTCAAACTGTCGCTTGAATTATTTCGTTCTATTTAAAATTAGTCAACCTATATTAATTTTATTTCTCTCCTTCATTCATTTTAATTCTTTTAGGTTTTCCATATGGGTTTCTGACCCCTGGGCAACTCATATGTCTCCCTGCTTTTTTTCTTACATTTTGTTATTTCGCGTGTGTGTTCTCAGTTTTAAATGTTCATATTGGGAGTATTTATATTGTGTGTAATAAATAAAGAATATTTAATATTAAATGGATAGTCAAAACAACAAAACTTTCAATAACTTTATTCAATTCATACTGGAAAAAAGCCAACGCCCATAATAGGAAAATACAATATTAAATGCTGCTCAAGTGATATATGGATCATTTCTTTTCCTTCCTTATTTGCTTTTCGCAATGATTTCTGTCATCGTGGGGATACCCAACCCGTTCATCACGTTAACCCCATAGGATGTAAAGGGTGTTTGGTCTCTTCCGGCTGTTTTTCATCACTTTGGGAGGTCGAGGTGAGTTGTTTAGTGACTGCTGGAGTAGAGTGTTATTTCTGTTGCGTAAGTGTGGGTGTGTTGATGCGGTTATTTTTTTTCAGGTTTGGCTGTTGCGAAATAGAAGAGAAATGCAATAATGTGAATAAAATGTCTTTAAGTTAGTTTACGAATATGTTTGTTACAATGACTTACTAAAAGTAGATTAAGATAATGTAAAACATAAATAAGTAGAGGGAATTTTTAGCAACTAACAGAAAAACAGTAGTAGATGGTGATAGTCATATGTAAAAAAGGTATCCTAGTCTGATTTTAATTTGTCTGTTCTTGGTCTTATTTTATGGAATATATTTTACCTTATCAAGGGATGTATTAATGGATAACACAATTTATTTATTCGCAAAATATAAAATTCAAATATAAATTATGATCTTAATTTGTTTGTTTTCGGTCTTATTAATAAATATATTCAAACTTATTAAGGGATATATTGATTAATAACACTATTTGTTTATTTTCAAAATTAAAAAAAATATACTTTTTTGCTATCTCTAGATTGCATTATTTTGGTATACGTATGGGTCTAATCAGATTAAACTTATAGATTTATTTTACTTTTATTTTTATTTCATTTCAAGTTTTATGTTTCTTTTAAACGTTAATAGCATATGAAACCTACTCTCATTTCGTGACCTTCAAATCTTTCACGAAATTTTCCAGCAAAAAAAACCCTATTATTTTCAAGAGCAGCGTTTAACTTCATTTTTTTCTCCAAAAACCGGGACAGTTTTAATCTCGTACCCTGTCAAGAACTAAAAAAGCGATATAAATAAAAAATCTTAATTAACCTTCGCAAAGCGGGGTTGGGTAACACGGTGTAGGAGATACCCTCTGCACTTGACATTTAAGGGTGAAACAGGAACAAAACAGAATTTTTTCCCTGCAGATTATTGTGACCCAATCAAGTGCTACCGGAATCCTTTTGTTTTGAAGGTTTGGTGAAAGTTAATTGAAACGTTTTAATTAATATCCTGCGACACTTGACTTGTGAGAGGAAGTTGATGATTATTTGTCCGATTAATATGGTTGAGAAAAGGCATGATTGTTTTTATAATAAGCAAAACATTTTAAGAGTTTATGATAAACTTAATAATACTGATCTAAAGCTGCTGAATACTAAGGTGGAAAAAATATGAACTGTAAATCAGATTTAAGTGAGACAAAAGTTTAAAAAGAATCAGACGACTTATAGCATTCTAAGCAAAGAATCCTTTTTTAAAAATAACTTTTACTTAATTAAAGAGTTTTTAGCTTTATAGGATTTATACTTCTATTTATAAAAACGAGTAAAATAGTTGGCAATGATTGAACCGCTTTTTCTAAAAAAAATTCCTTTAATATAAAACTACTTTGAAATGCTGATACTTTTCTCGGATATTGCTAATAATATTCATGTTTTATGTAACATCGAAAACAAACAAAAAAGCAAACTTGTTTTTATTTATTTCATCGACATTTCTCATTTTGATTGAATTCTTTAGGATGAAAAAAATTCTTTATACTCAGGGTTTTAATAAAATGTGGTCTGCATAAAAATAAGTTTTTGTGACAATATAAAAACTTTCATAACTGGAGTGCACTGCTTTATATTGCCTTGCTCCATGCGTTAAATTTCAGCCATAATAGGCAAAAAGCAGTGAAAAATTTCTAAACATGATTTCATACAGCACTTAATACTCTATTCACGTTATCCAACAGTCTGATGCAGTTTAAAAGGTTCTTCGTAGCACTCACACATACACCGCCAATATCCATTGGGATTATTACCAAGGAATGTTTTTTTTCTTGCCAAACAAAATGGATTGTAGAGGTACAGTCCTTACCTCGAAATTGACATCCATCCTAGACAAAATAGCTGGCTGAAACCCGAGTAGCAATACAGATGGGAGAGTAACAGAATAGAGGGCTATTAACGAGGGAAGGTCATTCTTTCTTTCGCAACAAGAGAAGTAGCTATTTATTGCGACGATGATGACGGTGGCTTTTCTCGGAGACGGATGGAGATATTACGTGGTAGTTGAATACCTTGAAAGTTAGTTGTTACCTTGAAAGAAGACGCTGAAAAGGGTTACCCTTAAATGTGGTGACTTTAGCCCTTAAGGGAAACTTTCACCCAACTATCAGAAAGAGATTCTACCTGTTGTATGTATATATCATATGTGATTTATTACTTTCTCAGTGCGATGTAAAGCAGGTAGAAATGTTGTCTTCAAATTGGTGTCTTGAAATTCTTGAAATAATGGTCACTAAGAGGTCTTCTAACTGACTGTGTAACCTTAAGGCTGAGCGCGCACTGGAGACTTTTGTCTCGGAGACTTAAAACACTAGTCACTCGAGAGCAATGCATTTCTATGAGGAAATTCTTGGCCTAGTGATCTAGCGACGAGACCAAGATCACTAGACCAAGAATTTCTTCATAGAAATGCATTGCTCTCGAGTGACTAGTGTTTTAAGTCTCCGAGACAAAAGTTTCCAGTGCGCGCTCAGCCTAATAAAGAACTGCCCTTAGTACATTCTTATTTATATCCGAAAATAAATAAATATTTATTTTTCTAGTAACGAACAAAACACACTTAAACCAAGTTTTTTTTACCTTATTCCCGTTTTTAGAGGAGATAAAAAGTTAGACAATTTTACGTTAAAATTGTTTTATCATATTCAGTTGATGCCAAATATTAAATATACAACGAGGATTTAAAACGTCTTCCCCAAAGTTGTTTATTCTGCATATTGTTTCCTATGAAGGAAAAACCAGTTTTACAGATGTCATAGTTTCACGAAAACAAACTTTACAACTACCAAGCGCGTGTAGTAAAACGAACTCCGAAGGGGGTTATTTTCGTAAAAACCGGACACGCTTAGGAAGAAGAGGACTTGTGTTTGTGTGACATAGTGTGAAAACGGGGAGTTAAAAAATGGTGACATCACTTTATAGAACTACTATTGTTGTAAGCCGGCTAAAGGGTTAGTTATTTTTTGAAGCTGTTAGTAATAATTTAACAAACACCAAAGCAGATGCAAGCAAAGTAAAATAGTGAAAATTCTAAGCAAAGAGAGAGAGAGAAATAAATTAACTAAATAAGTATTAGTAGTTTATTTAATTTTAAATTAAAGTTAATTTGGTTTTCTTTTCTGATTATTTGTGTTTTAAGAGCAAAAATAAAATTTGTTTTTGACTTTATCTAGCGAGTGATTTAGGTTTGACTCCATTAATACTGCCTTAATGACTAACGGCCATATTCACTGGTAACTTGACAGGCGGTTAAACAACAGTCAAACTTGGCCGTCGAAGAAGAAAAACAAGTTTTCCACCAATCAGATGGTTGACTCCCGGTTAACCACCGGTCAAGTTACCTCTGAATATGGCCGTAAGTTTCATAATAATTTTAAATAAGTTTTTTCATTTTGTATATCTGTACTGTGAACTAAGCAGAAGTATATAATTTAATTGTCAATTAAGGCGTGTGACTTTTAAGATTATAAGTTTGAAATCAGTTTGAAAATGGAAATAATTCCATCACTTTTTCAATTCTACAATACTTTGTGTGTATACTTATTTTTTTAATAATTATTCTGTATTCTAAATAGGTTTCAGAATTTTCAGTAAAAATTTAGTGGTTATAAAATGAAAATTCCATAACTTATATCTACAGTTTTGTTCGTCTTTCTCAAACCTTGGTTTTTGTACTTTATCCCTTTTTGACTGACGATTCAATTTTTTTTAAGAAGAAGAATATTTATTTGAAAAAACAACAATGCATACAAAATTAGACATAATTTTTCTCTAGGTTTTTTACTCTTCTCAAAAACAACAAAAAATTTCGTAGAATATATGATTTAAAAGTGTTAAAAATCATTTTGTTTATGATGAGAAGTTGAGAAGAAATCAAGCAAGGTCACTAGCTTTCAACTCGAAAAACAAATTTGTTTTCATACTCTGGTAGCTGTCATAAACCCTATCAGCTCTTAACCCATGCATGCATAATAAATACCACCCTAATTATACCCGGCTGCATTCAAACGACAGTAAAAAAACACTTCTCAAAAAGCTCAAACTTTTTTTCTAAGCCGCCACCAGTTTCAAAATCAAGTTAATTGAAAACAAGCAAAATCGTCTTTGCTCCACATTCAGGTAGGAAATCCTTTTAAATATTTCAAGGTAAAAGAAAAAATGCATTGAAGTCTACCAATCTGTTTTGACGTTATGCATAAACTCTCCTGATAATCCTTTTAGAGAAACGAATAGCTGGTTTTAATCTTCTTATCTATGCACAACGCTTTCAGTTTTTCTAGCGGAATTCCTTTTAACCATTAAAAAGAAAACCCAGCCTCTCTATTATACCCTCCTACTATCTCTTCTTGTTTACCCTCTCCATAAGCACTTAGCTCATTTCCATCAGAGTTGTATTTAAATCCAACGATTCAATAAGACAGAGTTGACTTCCGAAATATTCCTACTCTGAATATAAATATTTTCCTATCCATCATCGTCTCTTTCACGACAACTTTAGATCAAACGGTGAATCTTTCTTCGCTTTCCTCCGCATTTTCGAACACCGGAATGTTTCATTTCTGTTCCAGGGAACGAATGTTTGATGTTCTAGAACATTTTCAGGGAACGTTTTTGTTTGAAAGGTCAACGCACCAAATCCGGCATACCGGAGTCGGGCCATAAATAATAAGGAGATTCTCTATTCTCCGTAGAAATTCTTTTTGAACCTAATGTATCGTTTGTGGAAAGAAAGTACTTTCCCATTCCGTTCTTCTATAAGCAGATTATCTCTTCTTCCGTTTATGGAATCCTTTTTTGAAAACAGCGTCGGAAAAATAGGCTTATTTCCTCCTATTGTTGGGTTATGCGATTGAGAATTGTGGAGCGCGCATTGACCAAGAGGGATAGATGAGGTGTGAAGGAATTCCGAAAAGTTTTGATCGAGTAATTATTACATTTTTTAAATAATAAAAGATAAAATGAAGTTTAATTTTTCAGAATTTTACCATTTATGTTTTTAGACTCGTGGAAAAGAAAAAATATCTAGCTATACTTGTACTGAACTGCAGAGTGTTTATAAATAAGCTTATTACAGTCGAAGAGACAAAATAAAACCCTTAGTTAAATAAATTATTAATTTAACGTTATTAAGTACCTATTTATAAAATAATTTTAATAAAAAAAGTTTTGTTTAATCTTATAACTAAAAGGACATTACCATTTTCATCAATGAATCTAAAACCCTTTTAAAATATCTGTTGTTCCTTTCACTTAATTGACAGAGTATTTTAGACGTAAATAAGTGCCAATTATACAACCCAAACTAACATGACTAGAGTTACCAAAATGTGGCTAAATTGCACTTAAGAATTCAATATTGCCAAGCATCAAGTTTAAACTTGCACCAAATACCTTTTCATTCATTTATATAAAAAAACAAGTTAATAGTAGAAAAATTTGAAGTAACTATTTCCTTAAATCCTTAAAAAATAATATATGAGTTTGATAGTACAAATTAATATGAAATAACTATTTTCTATTAAAAAATAAAAGGAATTGTTACATTTGAATATTGGAATGCTTGGTCTTCAATTAAAAGCTCAAACTTAGATGTAAAATTTCACTTTGGAATGAAAAGCTAATTGATTTTTTTAAATGCTTTTTAATCTATATGAATCACGAAAAATATTCTTACTATATTACATAGAAACTTAAAGAAAAATACTAGCATCAATACATAGTGAAATTCTTTTCCACTTACTTCACCTCTCCAGCATCTCAAGTGTTCTTTCTCTTTACAAAAAGTAAAATAGAAAAGAACATCAAAGAAATGCACTTCCCGTTCGCTGAACACTTATTTATTTGATGTACACTTGAATAAAGTTGAGATATTTCTAAAAATAACTTCTTTTAAATCTCTCTCTCTCAAATGTTTTTCGCAAAGTAAGAGCGGTGAGGGAGGGGGTTTGTGAACAAGTACTGAATTACCAATGACAGGTTTTTGAGAAGGCAAGAAAAACTAGATTTAAGGAAGTTGTGTGTCTCCAAAAGAAATTTTTTTTCATATGATCCTTTTTTTAAGGATTCAAGGATTTATTTCAACGAAATATAATTAAAAATTACACAAAAGAGAAAAAAACAATGGAATAATACGCACACACCATTGAAGAGACAAAAAAAGACGAACACATACATACAAAAAGAAAATAGTAGTTAATGTAGTTAATAGTAGTTAAAATGACATTCTTGAGTAGTTTTGTTACGGTAAAAAAATATAATGCTGACTTTTTCATGATCATTATTTTGGGAAATATTAGATATAATCTGCAGTAATACTTCTTTAATGTCAAAACGCATAAAAACTTCTAGTATCTTAGCCATAAAACATTTCGTAGGGAGATATTGGAATTTATTAAGTTTTTTTTTTTTTAAATCACATTATTTTTATATTACGCCCATTCACCCCATATTACAAATCCGGTGTTCTATCGGAGTTGATTGAAACTCGGCAGTATTCAGTTAATCACGGCATACTTTGAGACTCGGATTCCATCCGTTAATATACGGGCCCTTACCAGCTTTCACCTCTGTTATGTTATACCTATAGGGAAATGGGTTTTTTATATCAAAAAACGTACTTTTTAAAATCTCGGTTTCATAAAAAAAATTTCAGAGGTGATAAAACTGCTCAAAGAGCTCGAATGGTTTATTAAATATTTTATAATTAATAATGTATTAATTATTATTAATATGTAAATGAATCCCATCCTCTTCTCCAAATTGTGGTGGCCTTCTTATAGATTAAAATTACAATTCGAAAGAGTCTAACCATTTTATTTACAAGGCTCCATTCTCTTATTCTATTAAGTTACTACGGTAACTTGGTAACAATAATGAAATTAACAATATTGCCAGATGTAAATTAATAAGTATACAACAATTTACTTAAAAGATGTTCTCCCTGTTAGTTTTTTTTAATTTGACAGAGTATGGTTAATGATCAAAAGATGTATGAATAAAACAGGTTATTAATTTACCTCGTAATTGTAAAACGATAATTTTTTCTTCGAGAATAAATATTTCTATTGAAATCCATGTAACAATTATTCACGAAAAAAAAACGAAAGATTCTCTACTCGAGAACTTCCATCTTATCCATTTAATTAGAACAAAACAGCAAACGATAAATAAACGGATCAATATCCTGAAAGGGAAACACTCAAACAATGTGCCTCCGTCTAAAAATAGATCCCCAAAGAATGTGGGGAAGGGTCTCAGTTTTTTCTTCCTTCTATGCTGAGAATACAATTAGGTTTACGCTAAATTTAAAATAAGAGACCAAAATAGAACCAAACCCTTTTGTTCCAATGAACCAAAAGGGAGAAATGTATTTCTCTAGTGGTGTGATTTTCGTTTCTGGTCACATGAGATTGGACTTTCCGTTTTGTTTAGTCTCTTGCTTTGTTTTGGTTGGTGAACTCCAGTTGTTCTTCCAGAACTTATTACTTTTCAAAGTTTGTTTCTTTTCGAACATCTGTCCATCATTAGAGGTAATCCATAAATTACGTGAGGTCGAAGAGGGGGGGGAGGGGGTCCATAAAAAGTTCAAATCTCATCAGGGGGAAGGGGAGTCAATTACGACAACTTTATTACTTTAGAAAAATTACTTTTTTTCCCCTTTATTTTTTAGTATAAGTTTAGGAAAAATGCGCAGATTAGTCAAAACAGCGAATCATTAGCAAGTTATCCATGATAATTACAAGTTGAGACCATGTTTTTGATTACAACATTTGATTTGTATGAAAGCTTTTGCAATGTGCATGTTGAGTGTAATGCTGATAACAAAGTGTCTAGAACATATAAGTTGAGTTGAGTTGAAGATTGATTTGAGATATTTGCTGACAAAAATTTGTCGAGAACATATAAAAGAAATTGAATTGTTTAAAAGTTATAGGAATAATCTCACGTGAAAATTTGAGGGAATAGGGGGGTCCAGCAAAATCTCACTAAATCTCACCAAGTGGGAGAGAGCGGTCTAAAATTTTGAAAAAACACCTCACGAAATTTATGGACGCTCAAGTGAGTAGAACCTCGATGAAGCGAACCTTTTCGGGAACAACAAAGACCGGAGACCGAAACATTTTAGACTACTTTTGCAAAAATGCGAATGAAAAATCGGAACGTTATAAACATTTGAAGAATATAATCTTCCTATCATGTATGACTGTGATATCATGATATTCCTATCATGATAGGACTGTGAATTCATTTTCATATATTTTAAAAAATGATTAAATACTATAATACTTCCTATGCTAGTTAAGACTGAAGAATCAGAAGAAAGAAACTTTATTCTTAATTCTATCACATAGTATGTTTGTTTAATAACGATTAGTGTTTATGATATAACCGAAAAAATGGGTGACATTTTCTTTAAATCGAAAAAATTACATTTGAAACTTCCTTATGGAAATATATTAACACAATCAATAGAATCTATACTTTTTAATGAAAACAGTATTTACAATTAATTAACCAATTTCTATAAAACTTCATTTAAATGTATGCAGACCAAAAGTAATTTATTCGTAAAAGGTGTGAATGTGAATATCACCACGAGAAAGAAAAATGCTCATAAAAAATGATGGTTTTCCTTCTCTGCAGTAAATGTCTTATCAAGGAAAAACAACTTTTACAGTCTTCAAACAGCGTTGCCGGAAAAAACAATTATTAAGGTCAAAACACACTTTTAGTAATTGATGCATATAAAATTCATTTGAACAGCTATCGTATTTTTTCGTCAACAAAGATGACACAAAGTGAGGATTTTTGTTTTCCATGTGTAGTGCACGGGGGATAAGTATTTTCGGAATTCCAACCACAAGTGAAACAGTGATGATCACAACAAACGACTATTTCCAATTCCACCACAGCACTTAAAAGTACCATTGGGGCCACATCGCACAGTGGTCTGAGAGCGGCCAAAACCCGATTTTTTAAAGAGCTGATTTCGACTATCTGATTCGTGTTTCTCACTCAAAATTAGTCACAAAATCTAAATATAGCAAGAATTCTTCCCGTAAATTCAGTCCAATACCCTAAATTGGAGCTCAAAGACTAAATAATGCAATTTTTGCGTATCTTAGACGCAACTTACGGTGAGTGGAATGTAAATTTGAAATGGTTGGAAAGATGCCTTTACCTTTTATTTGCTTTTTAAGGATGCCCAACAACGATAATCAGCAGTCAAAGTGGCAAAAAAAAGAATAAGCTGGTTACAAACCCATAAGTTGCGAGTTTTACGTTAATGTTGAGAAACGGTAGAGCTACAAAAAAAGCGACAGCTTCCGACAGAGTATGAACAATCTCGTAGTACTCTGGACATGCCCAAGTATACATTAGATCAAAAATCATCTGCATCTAGCTGCATCTGCGGCCGCAATTGAGCTTGCAATTGAGAAGTACCTTGGTACCATATGCCTTCCACTGTTCACAAAATTTTACTTCATGGAGCAGAAATCGTGGAAAACTCCATTCTTCCTGTGGGGATGCTCTCAGAAGAGGCGCAGGATAGCCGCAACAAAGATTACAGAAATTTCATAACGAATCACAGACGGAAAACCTCTCGTATCCATACAAATGAGGATATATTCCAAAAGATGGAAACATCCGACCCGCTCATCATCAACATGAGACCCGAGTGGAAGAAGCACCTTATTATGAGTGAAGAAGCAAAATATATGTTAGTTTAATTCTAAAGGGGAGCTACTCAAAGCCAGTTGTGAGACATTTTCATAATTTAGGATTGATTGTTAATTTTATTTAAACTGATGAAGGACTTTAATTTGGACTGAAGAAGAGTTCCTATCCTCTATAAAATATACCTAACTATAGTCATGAGAAAACATTAAAGTTTTTAATTATTTTTTTGTTTCAATTGAATTTTTCAATTATTTTTTCAAGTGGGACCCTCACTTAAGAGAGAACATTTTCTCTGTGATAATTGCAATAACATCACTAGTAATGAAATTATTAATTTATTTCAATTTTTGTTAATTTTTAGCACTGATTCTGAATACAACACGATTTCCAGTATGTTTCAAGTGCTATTATACCCTAAAAACCTAAAAAAAAACGCGTTTTTGACGCCTAATTTTCAAAATTTAACCCCCGACTATACTCCGAAAATTCTGGCCTACGTTCTGACTTCAGATTTGTATTCTACGACCCAAAAAACCTAGGTTTACCAAATTTTATCGAAATATTCCAAAGAAAAGAGGTTTTGGCCGTTTTTCCGTCATTTCAGACCACTGTGATCGGTCTCTCCTGTTCTTCTAGGTATACGGTTCAATATTTTCTCTTGTTGAGTTTAAAAGGAAAATTAGTTTCGACCCTTGGGTAAATCAAATGCTAAATTTTTAAAAATTCTCTTTTTGTTTGTAACTTGTTGTGTGTAAATAAATTATAATAATAATTATTATTATTATTATTATTATTATTATTATTATTATTATTATTATTATTATTATTATTATTATTATTATTATTATTATTATTATTATTATTATTATTATTATTATTATTATTATTATTATTATTATTATTATTATTATTATTATTATTATTATTAATTATTATAATTATCATTAAAATAATTGGGTTTTTCTTTCGGCCGGCAGCCAGGCCGAACCCCCGAACCGATTTGGACAAACTAGGTCTTTATCGAAAGCTTTCTCCCTCTAGATGAGCCAGTTTTAGGTCGCATTCCTCTAAATCCTTCCATTTTAAAATTATGCATTCTTTTCGATTCGTTTCCATGTTAACTCTATGGAAAGAACCTTTAAACTAAACAATGTATGGTAAATTTGTTAGAAAACATATCCCCCTCTCCGAAATTTGGACTAGGTATATCAAAACGAGTTAAAACACTGTTTTTAGGGGTAACTTTACAAAACTTTTCTCCGAAAGGACCCTCACACCCCACTCCATTTGCACTTCAAACTCTACTCACAATTTATTGTGTTCATTAAGATGCAAATACCACCAAAAAATGTATTAGAAAAGCTACATTACTACCACTGGACCACACTGCCGATCTAAAAAGCCAAGCCTCCCCTGAAAGCCTATCCTATACCGCCATATTCTTTAGAAAACCCTAAAAATAGTCGGCGAAGTAGCTCAATTTATTACGTGTTCACCCCCAGATAAAAATAGAAACGAGGCAGAGAGCTCACGAGAGAGTTACGGGACTCGAATCTGAAAAAAAAATAATCATGCACGACCTACAACGGTTATTACCGCACCGCTTTGCTGTTATTAAATGTGAAAGCGATTGTTCATTTTGGATATGAATGGTTGCTTAGCACGGTATTTTTGGTGAGGTCATGCATCAGTGGCAGTTCGTCTGTTAAAATTTTAAAATTATATGTATCAGAGGAATGTGTGGATATTTATTGCCCAAATAAGTCTGTAAATAAATTAAATAAGAGCAGTTTCAGACCCGTAACTAGTATATTTTTGTTTCGGAGGAATTTTGTTTGAATCCTATGGCATATTTGGGCGGTTAGGTTTGAACAGAAAAGGTTAGTAATTTTTTATGGAAAATGTTTAAATTTCTACAAATAAAAACCTTTTTAGATGAAGTTCTAGAAAAATGAAATTTGGTTTCCATGAGTTTCTTCGTTTTCTTTTCAAGTTCTTTCAAAATCATCATCATCATAAAAGGCCAGACAGCCCGGTGTGGGCCAATGCCTTCCTCTGAAGACTCCTCCACAAGGACCCACGGGCTACCTTGGATTTCCAGTTTTTCTCGTTGATTGCCAGAAAATCAGACTCCACTGAGTCGGCCCATCTCAACCGCGGTCTTCCCCGCTTTCTAGTTCCATAGGGTTTAAATTGAAAAACCTTTTTAATAATGTTGTCATCAGGCATTCTTATCACATGGGCTATCCAATTCATTCTATTTATTTTTATATACTTCACAATATCAGGTTGTTTATATATTCTGTATAGTTCAAAGTTGTATCTCCTTCTCCAGCTATTATTCTCTCTCACACCACCAAGAATACTCCTCAATATCTTTCTCTCAAAAATTGCAACAATATTCTCTTCCGTTTTTGTCATTGTCCAAGTCTCGGAAGCATAAGTCAAGATAGACCTGACAAGAGTTTTGTAAATTAAAAACTTAGTATTTCTAGAAAGAAACCTAGACTTAATGAATCTTCTCAGTCCAAAAACGGCCTTATTTGCCAACTGTTTTTAATTTCAGGAAATATTCTATTATCATTAGTAATAATGGATCCTAAATAAGTGAAACTTTTTACAGTTTCAGATTTATATGAATTTATTTCAAGATAGGGGTCTGGTACTCTGTTCTGTGAGAAGAACATGTACTTTGTCTTGTCCTCGTTTATAACCAAGCCCATTCGTCTAGCAGCCACCTCAAGGGCAAGAAAGTTCTTTCAAAATATTCAATAAAAATTGGCATGAGCATGTTGCATTGTGTTAACATATAAGGAATGCTCTTGGAGAAAAATTGCATGGAAGATTTCGATAACTGCAGTATGCTATAAAAATTGACTCTTAAATAATCATCATCCTTAATCTAACTATGGTTACGCTTCTAGCGTGGGGGAAAGCACAATTTCTCAAGCGCCAATTCTAAATGAATAGAGTATAGCGCATATAGCTGCTTAGCACAAAAACCAAATTTTTGATTTATTTGATCATTCTTAATCAAACCATTACATTAGTTCACAGTGTCTATTCTAACGTGTTGTCGTTAGTCTGCGCATAAATTCCCCCCCCCAAAAAAAACTTTCAATAACACCATCAATGTCGAAATCATGTTTTTTCATATCAAACATTATTACAATAATATACAATCAAATGTCAAAAGGAAGGGCCTTGTATAGTCTACTTTTCTACCGCGTATACTGATTGTCTTATATTCGTAAAATACGTGGATTAAGCATAAAGTGTAGGCGTTTCAAAATGTTTCTGACAACTGATGCCATCAAAGAGATGATAAAGAAATCTTCTACAAAAGAAAGTATATCCTGAAAAGCAAATGCCAAATGAAAAATCTGATTACATAGAACTACAAATGCAATCTGAATTCCTCAAAAGCAAAAGCTTTTAAGAATTTTTCTTATTTGAACATCTATCTGCACCCACTAAATTTCTTCATTTTACTTTCTAGATTAACCTTAAGAGCAGAAACGTAGATGAGCTCGTTGCTAGGTAACATTAGTCGCGTGGCAAGTTTTGTTATATCAGTTTCCCCATTCACAGACTTAGAAGATAAAACTGATTTATTCAGAACCGTTTCTCAATGTCAGAGTTTTACGGTGAAAGAAATCATTGAGGATTGCGTTTCTTTGAAATTATATAAGCGAGGTTTTTAAATTAATTTAAACGAATGTTCGGAATTTGTTCGCAGAGTCGTGGTACAAGTTAGCAGTTAGCAATAATTCACAAATTGGTTAATTGCCAATAAGCGCCTTTTTTCAATCGCCAAAACTATAAAATTGCACTATCCTCTCTGCGAATGATTTTTCCAAATTTCTTTTTCTGTCCTATATCAGTTTTAGAATTAATTCCAAAAGAACCCTTTAATAAAGGATAACGTTCTACAAGTGAAACATCGATTTAACAATCCCCCCTAATCTTCACCAAATTTATGTTCTACAGGGTGTCCAGAAAAGACCTCCAGGTTTTTAAAATTGAATATCTCTTGAACAAAAATAGATAAAAATATGAAACCAACGGCATCGTTCTTGTAGGAGCATGGAATTTTTAGTGTTAAAATTAAAAAATTTTAGTTACATTAAAAGTTAGCAGATGGCAGCACGTTGCTAAAAATGTCGCAAAATCGTTCAAATTGAGTGCAGGATATCGATTCTTCGATCATTGTCAAGATCGATTCTTTTTATTGAGATTGAAACTTTCCACCTGAAATATTTCACGTTCGATGATTGGTAATCAATAAAAAGAATACTATAATAATAATCTAATTAATTAGGTTTTGAAACGAAAATGATCATCATGCATTTGCATACCAATAGTCAAAATTTTATAAATGAGGAAATTTTCGGGTTTGGGGTATATTAATTATATTGGGGGCCCCATTGAATTGAGGGGTACGGTGTCCCTTAAAAATCGAAAGTCGGGGAAACTTTTGGGACACGCCCTAATTTTTTTCCTTTTGGTATCCTAAGAAAGTGTGCAAAATCTTAAATCAATCAGAAAATATTAACACGTGCCTCAAACGGCCTAAAGTTGAGAAATTTTGACATTTTTCTCATTTTTTCAAAATTTAAAAATGCCTTAAAATATTATTTTGCCGAAAAATAGGGCTTTAGCATATCTAAATATTCATATTTGACCGTTTTTCATTCATAGCTAGGCGAACTTACCCAGTTTTTTGCCTGGTCATCAATCGGAAAATCATCAAATTTGCCCATTTTACACTGAGAATAGATGATACAAAAGTCAGTGGGGAATGACTTATAACCACGTAATTCCATAACTAGATACCATTTGTAGACGATATTGATATGTAGATAAATTATCTGGGGCAAAAATTAATTACTAGCATTTTAGGGGTCATAGGACTGTTAAAACGCAATGCAGTGAAAAAAAACTTTACATTTTCCAAAAAAATTAATATCTTTTTTTCTAATTTATGAAAAGACTCGGTTTAAACATATTTTTAATCCTTATTTCTTAAACTTTATGTAAAAAAATAATTGAATACTTAATAGACATAGTTAAGTTTATACATTG
Source organism: Tetragnatha versicolor (assembly GCA_024610705.1). Taxonomy (NCBI): domain Eukaryota; kingdom Metazoa; phylum Arthropoda; class Arachnida; order Araneae; family Tetragnathidae; genus Tetragnatha; species Tetragnatha versicolor. Next base: position 462,407 of record JANDEH010000050.1, on the reverse strand, counting down.
AGTCGAAAAAAAGCAACTTTGACGGTTAAATGTTAGTATGCAGTGGCTTTCATGTAAGATAATTAACTAACTATTAAATGGAAATTCAAAATTTCAATTCACATATACAGGGTGTTTCAAAATTGCGTTGCACGGCTTTTATTCGAAACCAGCGCCTCCTCCTAGGGTCATGGAAGTAAGGTCTACCCAGGTAAGTGACCCTGGAGAATCCATTGAGATGACTTACAGCGCCCCTAGCGGCGAAATTAAAAAGTTAAAAAAATTAAAAACTAAAGGAGATAGAGCAAAAACCTCAGTGAGAGTATTGTTGCCAACGTCAAGAAGAACTCATTGAAAAAAATTTGATCAAAATATCTTGAATATTCGCGGAGATATTAGCATGTGAAAATAGCACTTTTTCGGGGGTCAAAAAGGAAAAAGTTCGCATATTTGCAAATTTTTCAGTGTTATTGTGTAGTTTTGTGTTTTTTTAGTTGAAAGAACACAAAATTTTATCGAAAATTCAAAAAAATTTGCAAATATGCGAACTTTTTACTTTTTGACCCCCGAAAAAGTGCTATTTTCACATGCTAATATCTCCGCGAATATTCAAGATATTTTGATCAAATTTTTTTCAATGAGTTCTTCTTGACGTTGGCAACAATTCTCTCACTGAGGTTTTTGCTCTATCTCCTTTAGTTTTTAAATTATTTTTTTTAACTTTTTAATTTCGCCGCTAGGGGCGCTGTAAGTCATCTCAATGGATTCTCCAGGGTCACTTACCTAGGGGTAGACCTTACCATGACCCTAGGAGGCGCTGGTTTCGAATAAAAGCCGTGCAACGCAATTTTGAAACACCCTGTATACTATATGAGTATACAATCAAGCCCTACCAGATATTTTGAGTTTGACAGTCAATTAATATTTTTTATTATAATTTGAACTTAGGTGTCAAAAACACAAAAAAATTATAAGTTCACAATCTCAAAAAATAATGAAATATAGGTTCAAAACTCTAAAAAGAGGTAGGGCTTTATTGTCACTACTAAATATTGATGCTCTCAAAGTTTCAATGGAACACAAAAAAATCACATTTTGAGAGAAATGACCTCAAAGTTTTTTTTTTAGTAATCTCCATGGGTTTCTTGTTTCAGAATTTTAGCCATAACTTCTGAAATAATACGAATTTTTGCATGCGGTTTGTTTTAAATTGTTAAGAAATATCTAGGCTATCACATATATTTTTTTCAAAAAATCGATTTTTTTGATGATTTAACAGTCCTATGACCCCTTTAATTACAGGCGCCATATTGGTTTTCATTACCACTAAAAAGATTTTGGGATAAACGGTATCTACATGTTTGTTTTTAGGCAATGCCTATTTGAGTATTCTAATCTCAGTCAAATACTAATTAAATCCTTAAACCACTTTTTTAAAGCTCTTTACTCAGTTCGAATGGCCAGCAGATCTCTTATTACATAACTATAGATGTTAAAATTCTAAATGCATAATAGGGGAAAGAGAAATTATAGAAAAATATTGAAAAACTAGGCTTCAGCACATACAGAAGTATTGTATTTGTAACTTAGTTGAAAATTTGAAGTTAACAAAATTAACCCGCTCTTCATGATGATTGATCCTACTGCACTCAGAATATAAGCCATTTACTATGTTTAAAGCCTGTTTTTATGCTTTATCATGATTTTATAGTACATAAGAGCATAAAATATTCCCATAACATGAAAAACCGATTAGATACTGATATTGTGATGAGACTATGTTAAATATTGACAATGGTTGCTGAAACCAGTCCTTTTTTAAAGTCAGTTTTTAAGTCAGAGCTACACATCACTCTGAAAAATTTTAGACTCTTAAAAAATACTGAGAGTTTAAAATAATTTAATTTTATAAATAAATTTATAAAAAAATCAACTTGAATCCTAATTTAATCTTCAAGAACGTTCACGAATGAAAATTGAGGGGTTTTATGGGACAAGAGCCAGATTAGGCCATTCTATTCCAAATGAAAATTGCATAGTGCGAAAAAATACTATGAGAAGTTGAAGAGTTACAGAAACTGTAGTTATAATTAAAATTCTCGAACCAAATACCAATGTTTAATCGGCTTTTCATGTGACTAATTTGCTGAATTGCAGGAAGTTATTATGTTTATGTATAAAATTATGAAATACAAGATCTATAAACATGGTTAATGTCTTATTAATCTGGGTGTAGTAGGCTCAATCATTATGAAGACTTGGTTAATTTTCTATCAACTTCAACTTTTCAACAATACAATACTTCTGTATATACTGAAGTATAGTTTTTCCAAATATTTTTATAATTTCTCTTGCCCCTATTAAGCATTTAGAATTTTATCATCTATAGTTATGTAATAAAAGATATGCTGGCCAATCGAATTGAGTAAATAGCTTTAAAAAGTGGTTTAAGGATTTTATTAGTATTAAATGAGATTAGAAAACTTAAATACGCATTGCCAAATACCAAACATGCCCATACAATTTATCCCAGAACTTTTTTTAGGGGTAATGCAATCCAATATGGCGCCTGTAATTAAAATGCTAGTAATTAATTTTAGCTCCAGATAATTTATCTACGCATCAATATAGTCTACAAATGATACCTAGTTATGGAATTACGTGGTTAAAAGTCATTCCCCACTAAATTTTGTGTCCTATATTCTCAGTATAAAATGGGCAAATTTGATGATTTTCCGATTGATGACCAGGCTAAAAACTGGGTAATTTCGACTAGCTAGGAATGAAAAACGGTCAAATATGAATATTTAGATGTGGTAAAGCCCTATTATTCGACAAAATAATATTTTTAAAAATTTTCGAAAAAAAAAAAGAGAAAAATGTCAAAATTTCCCAACTTTAGGCCGTTTGAGGCACGTGTTAATATTTTCTGATCGATTTAAGATTTTGCACACTTTCTAAGGATACTAAAAGGGAAAAAATAGGGGGTGTCGCAAATGTTTCCTCGACTTTCGATTTTTAAGGGACACCCTATTGAGGAGCCTAGGATAAGTGCTCTGAATGCCCTCCCAGAAATCAGGCTTTGTATTTTTAAGATATAGTATATTTTAACATAATACGCATATTATTAAAAAATGTATTTTCAGTGTTTTTTCACAATTATCTAAAATAACTATAAGATTTTATAAAAATTACATTACAATTTACAATTAAACTCTTGATGGGGTTCACTAGAACTTGAACATTGATTGTCACATGGCTTCCGCGATAGTCCGATAGTGAAAAGGTTATAGGGAACGCTTCTCTATTGTAACTAATTTCTATGAATAGAATCATTAGTTCCTTCTGACAAACTATCAAGTTCGAATAGTTTTCACTTACTGAACTTTAATTTATTCGGTGAATTTCAAAGTAACATTTTGAGTTCTCTACAAATTCAAATCTCCTGTTTAAAGTATAACTTCACCTGCTATTCCCTCACTAGCATTTTCAGAAAGGTCACTGAACGCCCAATGTAGCTTACAGTATAAATATAAACTGAATAAAGAATTATTTAGAAATCTGGGATATTTAAATATTTTAGAAGGCGTTGATTCTAGAAGCTTTGAATATTTTTTTTATTAGAATTAAGAAGCAATAAAATTTTACCCTTCTTGTAGTATTTAAAATTTGTCCTTTTTTTTAAATATAAAACTAGAAACTTTATTTGTTGAAGATATTTGGTGACTATTCTGCAAGTGTTGAGGTCGATGAAAACTGTTTTGAGGATAAAATTGTTATTAATATGTAAACTTTTTCAAAATTAAAACTTTAGGTTAATTTATTAAAAAAACACTCTTAAATCTGTACTTTAGATCCAGAAGGTGGTTTCATTTCATTCAAGCACCTAAGGGGGGAGGGGGTTTGCTCTTAGCTTATTTTTCCTGACAAGGGGGAGTGTGTGATGCTTACGTAAGATACTGCATTTTCGAAAATATCTTGTTTCTTGCATAAATAATTTCAAAACTCAACCAAAAAGAGATTTAACAAAAATTTGAATTAGGATATCTGACCTAATTGCTTTTTTCTAGGGATTGATCCCCCAAGCATTTTGAAATTTTAACTCCAAAAAGCTGTGTTTCGACTCATTTTTGAGCCCTTAGGGTTACACCCAAAAAGGACAGCTCCTCCTTGTATAAGTATAAGTCACCTGACTTAAAAAATAACAGAACTTACTATAAAGGGATGCAGTGGCGAATCCAGGATTTTTGTCTGGGGGGGCTGAGTTTCACAAATAACTTAATTGATATTATGGGCTGTTCAAATATTAATGTAACTGAAAGGGGGAGGGGGTTTGCCAGTGCCGTAGCCAGATTTTTGTTTAGGGGGTTACTGAACATCTTTTCTGAGGTCTGTAATCTTAGGAATACTAAGTTTTAGGTGAGATGACTTCGTAAGGTTTTTTAATTTTGGTGCACTAAGTTTCAAAATTGTATAAAAATGTCAACTCTAAGTAAAAGGGGAGGTCTGGGGGTTCTCCCCCAGAAAATTTTTGTAAATTTGCCCCTCAAAATAGTGTTTTAGCTCATTTTTTGAAGCCTTTTAGATTCCACCCAAAGAGCACCACCCAATGTAAGCGGCAAAATTTTCAAGGAAAAAAGTTAATAGTATTATGAATTGGAAAATTTCTAGGGGGTTTAGGGGTTCCTATTCCAGACAATTTTTTTAATTTTGCCCCTAAAAGTGGCATTTTAACTCATGTTGAGATGAGACACTTTAGGTTACATCAAAGAGGATCACTCCTTGAAAATCCCTAAAGTTTCAAGGAAAAACCGTACTTATTAGATTCCAAATTTCGAGGGGGTTTGGGGGTCTTCCCCCAGAAAAATTTTGGAATTTTTACCCCTAAAAGTAGGGTTCCGATTCACATTTTGAGACCCTTTGGGTAACAAACCGAATGTCCGCAATGTGTTGAAATTATTTTTTTGACTTTATTGCTATTACCAAAACTTGTCCTTCAAAAACTTGAAACCCTGATTTAAGGGTCAAATTTCCAAAAATTTTCTGGAGAAGGATCCCAGATCCCCTTTTCTTTACACTAATTTCACTCGAATGCAAATCCTATCTAAAAATATAAATCCCAAGTTCGGAATAGGTATGCAAAACTAGTTAAAAACCAGTTTTTAGAGTCAAATTTTCGAAAACTTTGTGAGGGACGACCCCCAAACCCCCTTTAAGTAAAGTACTTGGAACTAAATTATCACAACTTTTTTATATTACGTTGTTTCAGATGTAAATTCCAACAAAAAATGTATAAAAAGCTACAAGTATGGACGTCTTGTAAAGCACCGTTTATACGTTTATACGCTCCTAAGTCCTAATGCAGATTTAGGTAAATACAATCAATTTGAGGTATTTCTAACGAAAAAATTACTTCAAAACTGTTTTTCAATTGAAAATAATAATTAAATTTTAAAATACTAAAACATTGAAACCTACAGTGCATATTGTAGCCATTTGGCTACACGACATTTTCCCCCCATTTTCTACTCGAACTTCCATTTCCAAACGGCAAAACCATGCAATAAGTACAATAAATATAACATTTAATTGTATAAGCACTTTAGACTGCCAGTAGATGGCAGCAGGGTACTATTTTGAGACATTTGTTAGTAGCTAGTGAGACGAACACAGACAACGCCAAAATAAAAGGACCATATAAATTAAAAATTTTCAGCTTGAAAAATTTTTTTTTTGAAAAGATAAGTTGTTTTTTTTTATATTTTTAGAGCATTTGCTTTTATTTCACTCCACAGTTAATTTCACAAGGGACACAAATTAATTATATGATTTTCAAGTGAATTTAAAAAATCCTGCATTGTATGGTTAACATAAAAATTAAACAAACCATACCTTTATAGTTCACCCTAATATTTAAGAAAAGAAGAATTATTTATTGAACTAGAAATAAAAAAAAGAAGAAAATTTACAAGTTCACATAGTCACCTGGGATCTCATGGTCCATGTAGGTGACCGTAATTATGAATAACAAAAATTTAAAATACAAACTAGGAGAAAAAAACACAGGAAACACATACATGAGATGATATGGTGGCAAACAGGGCGCCAATAAATTATATTTTTGCCATAATGATGAGTTAAAGTGCTTAAAATAATTATAAATCATACATTAAACAGAACAAAAGAAATCATCAATATCCTCAATAGTAAACAGATATTCCTTTAATTGCTTTTTGAATAAATGTTTTGAAGGGCTATTTTGAATATGTATAGGTAACTTATTAAAACGGGGCTATGTAACAAAAATTTTTACAGAATATAGATTTATTAGGTTTAGGAATAATATGTTTGGTCTTCGTAGGTTTACGACATTGCGTTTTTGACAAATGTTGGGGTTTAGATAGAGATGGAGGCAAATTTTAAAATAAAAAAGATGGCGAATTGGAAGTATATTTAAGGAATTGAAGTAGTTTATATTATTTGTGTGTAAGTGCGCTTCATTATTTAAAAACCTCAGGAATCTCTTTTGCAGCCTCTCGATTCTTTTTAAGTTGATCATGTAATCTCCTCCCCACACAACTAAACCGTAATTAAGTTGTGAATGAACCCAAGAATAATATAAATTTATTAGTAATTTATTATTTAACTTTTGTTTTAGGTAATAAAAGTTACACAGTACATACCTTAGTTTGTCTGATATATATTTTGTATGGGATTTCCATTTCAAATTTGAGTCTATGTGCAGTCCGAGGTATTTTATTGAGGATACGTTATCTAAGGGTTTACAGGCGCAATTGCTATGAGTATTGCAGTATTTTTCATGATATTTTATAGAGAGATAATTTGCTTGGTTTTGCGTAAGGGAAAATACCATATATTTAGTTTTATCAACATTTAAATTTAAATCATTATGAAAAAACCAGTCGCGAATTTTTTAAGGTCATCATTTATCACAAAATTAAAGTCTTCCACTGAATTTTCTAGTAAAGTAAAACTGTGGCGTCGGCGAAACTTATCAATTTACCATATAGTCTAAGGTTGCACAGATCGTTAATGAAGATTAAAAACAAAAGGGGACCTAAAGTAGATCCCTGGAAGACACCACATTTTATTGGGAGACATCCGCTAAGGGTATTATGTACTTTAACAATCTGAAAGCGGTTTGATAAATATGACTTTATGAAATTGTGAAAAGGACCTCTAATGCCAATCAAAAATAATTTTTCTAGTAAAATATTATGTTGTACTGAATCGAAAGCCTTGGAGATGTCTAAATAAAGACCAACAGTTTTTTTATCATTGTTAACACTATTATAGATAAATTTGGTAAACTCTAGCAAAGCTTTTTCAGTGTTTGAGTTGGGCAGAAATCCATACTGATTATTTGAAAAAAAATGTATATGATTCAAGTACGAAAGCAATCGATCCTTGATAATTTGTTCAAATACCTTTGAAAGCAATGGTAAGACGGATATTGGTCTATAATTAGAATAGTCATTTTTATTTCCTTTTTTATAAATGGAGTTATTTATTTATTTTATTTTTCATATCTTGAGAACTATATTGCCCATCCTAAACACCACATCCGAATACATTGCATATTATATGAATGTCAAATCTGCATCATTAATACAGTGGGAAATCACTTATAACCGCTATTGCACGTCGTATAAACGAAGAATTTTTGCTTTAAAAAAGGTATAGGAATGAATTGGAACTTTGTGACAACGAAGTACAAATAGAAAAGTCGTATCGTACAAACGGTGCTTTACTTAATAAACTTGCTTGGGAGGGGGTGAAAAATAAATTTCTATTTACGCCACCGCCACTGAGAGAACCTTTTCAGTTCTAAATGCACAGAAATACCGATGAGTTATGGGAAAATTTAACCAAAAATAGACACATTGCGGTTAAAATATTAAAAAAAATCCAGTTTCATCATCCCAATCTATTCCCAAAGAGAATCAGTCTGGCGTATCGCAGGCGCAATCTAACTTCTCGACTTCTCCGCCCATCACACAAAAGGGAAATTCCGAGAAACCCCCTGGTTTGCTTTTGCCCCTTTGTGTGATGGGCGGAGAAGTTAGATCTGCCTGAGATACGCCTGGCTCTGAGCTTGCCATGACCGTGCCCTCAGATATTTCAAGAAGACCCTCTACCTACAGACACGCTTCCCTTTCCGCATTCCAAAATCACATGTTCACTCCCCTTTCCTGGGAAGACCCCTCTTTGTATTGGTCAGGGGAAAGGGCACGTTTTTATTTGTGGAGGGGGTCACCCCTTGAACTCTGGTTGAAGTGGTCATTTTGTAGTAGTTTGTGGTCGAGCAAGCGTACTCGTCGGATCTCGAATTTCCAGTGGATATAAAATATAATGGAAAACCTCGTCAAAATTCGAAACAGCCCCTTCTCGGCTTTCTTCAGACCTGAGAGGGATCAAGAGGAGTTCCTATCAGGAACGCCAACCATAAGACATCTTACGAATGTGGAAATGGTAAGTGAACAAATTATTTCAATTCTCATTGAAAGCGCCTATAAAAGCGCAGTTTTCAATCGTAATTTATCTGACGTTATAAATACGTTACTTTTATTTTCAAATGCAAATTTTTGACCGTTCTTTCTTCTGCCATGTAAAATAAAAAAAATGGTGTTAACACGTTAACACTAGTTAGGCAGCTAATTGTTATTTATCTGTCGTTGTTTTGCATTCTAAATATTGTATTCCCTCATGTTTGAAGATGAAAATCAGTAATTATTTGATTTATCCTTTCCTACTAGTTTTTATTTTTATAAAATCAGTGACTGTGTATCACGTGTTTCTGATTGTTGTCTTTTTAACACTGTTGTTTCTCGTTCCTAAAAACATTTGTTATTTGTTATTAGAGTTTTCTTCGAAACTTGATATATTATCATAATATTTATGTTATATTAATATATTATAATAACTTTTTATCGTAATATTTATATTGGTGTGAATTCATTCTACTTTGTACATTTATTGTATGAAAGTTGAATAACTTTGTTTCGCGAGTTTTTTTATAGTCCGAGAGCTGGCTACATGAGAGTTTAACCGGAAAAACATGTTTCTGAAAATTTTATAATAGATTGGGCACTTCTTAATAAACAAAATTCGCTCGGTCAGCCTGCGCAAAGCGGTTGCTTTCTAGGGGTCAGCTAGGGTCAAAATAGCCAAAAATTGCATCGAATTTAACCGGAAAAACGTATACATGATTTTTACGTCATTCGAAAGGCTTCGACCCCCTGAACACAAATATGCTGGTCAGCCGGCCGAAAGCGGTTGCTTTCGAGGGGTCAGCTCGGGTCAAAATAACCAAAAATTGCATCGAATTTAACCGGAAAAACGAATACATGATTTTTACGTCATTCGAAAGCTTACGACCCACTGAACACAAATATGCTGGTCAGCAGGCCGAAAGCGGTTGCTTTCGAGGGGTCAGCTCGGTTCAAAGTTGCAAAAACCCTATTTAAACCTATGTAATCCTTTTTGCAGAAATTTCATTGTTGTGTAAAGCACTGTCATTATGCTTAAATTGAGAGTCCAAGATGACGGTGGTGTTTTGAAAGTGGTGGATTTTCCCCTGAAGGGATTTTTTAGGAATTTCGGAATATCGATCAGGACACTATCTTCTACTTTTCCACCAATTTTCAGCTTGTTATTTTTAATTTCTACCAACATTTCAACCCAGCGAATATGTTATATGCAATATGTTAGTTTTTTTTAAAGTCAAGGAATTTTATTTCTAAAATTGAGTGGGAACCCTGAGATCCTAAAAAAGGCAAGAGGGAAATGAAAACGTAAGGTAGCAAACTGATAACCACGTTAAAGGGAGTTTTAATCCTTAATTTTTCTTAAGGATTTCAAGTAAGAAACTGTAGGCGTTGAAATTTCCCCCTTCCGTTGGCGGTTCGATATCAATTAAAAGCAATAATGCAGAGGCGTTGTGCAGAGAGTTAATTAAATCAAGTTTCTCCCTCTCTTAATTCCATTCGCTGATGCCCGACTTCGTTTATTTACTCAGCCAGGAGCATTTATTTGACGTGACTAATTTTACGGTACGGGACTTATCGCCATTTTGTTTTGCATTTTATTTTTGACAAGAAAACAGATCAGATATAATTGCAATCTGAATCCCTTACGAAAAAAATACCTACACAATGTAAGAGTTGGTTCTGAGAATCGATTTCAAACTGATATAGCTTTTCGTGTATGATGAACATTCATTCCGGAAAATCCCGTGACAGCTAGTTTTTTTGCCCAGAAAATTTTCAAATTAATCGGGAAAAAGTCCGGGAATTTCATTTCCAGAACTGAGTCACAAATTGACAAACCCCTCCCTCCCATTCCAAAAGTGACATAATTTCCCTTGGCCCCTATTTTATGTAATACTCGTAAAATTTTGAATTTTTTTACTTGCCTTCTAAATATTATCTGTTCTTAATTTAATTAAGTTATTTCAACTCAGAGGCATAGAGAAAGTAAGACATTTCTGGATTTATCCCCCTTAACACTAGAACGACGAGAGGGGCCATTTTGGCCCATCGCATAGTTTGTTGTTCAATCAATTTAGCGCTAATTAACCAAATGGCTTGAAATTTTCCGACTTTTCATTATTTGACCCTATTTAAGTAAATACCAAATCATTTTCATTTTACTCCCATAGGAGCGGAGATATCGAACCGTATACCTAGAACGACGGGGAGGGTCCATTCTGGATTGTGATGGAATTTTGTCAATGCGCGTTTGAAAATCGTCATTTCTGGTGATCACTGGAGCGTGAACAGGGCCGGACTGGGAAGAAATTTCGGCCCGGGCATTTTAAGTCTGAATCGGCCCACCGCATAATTTTCATGTAAAATATAACTTCATAGAATTAAAAATTTCGGAGGGGGGGTCGTGGTACCTCCCCAAGAAATTCTTTTGTAAATTGACCCCTAAGAAACAGTCTAAAATCCACCTTGAAGTCCCTTATTGGATACTTAATAAACTGAATAAGACTTTTAATTCTTTGTTAGTAAATTCAGTGGGTAGAAAGAATTTTCATCTTGACGAACCTAATATTAAAAGAAATTGTGAATAATGTAGCTCAAAATCAAAAGGGGGTCTGGGGGTCCTCCCCCAGAAAAATTTTGGAAATTATACTCTTAAAAGTACTGTTTTAACTCATTTGGGACCCTTTTGGGTGACATCCGAAAAGGTTCGCTCCTTTTATGCCGTAGAATTTTTAAAGATGAAACCAGGAAAATTCGTTCATAAAAATATTTTAAATAATAAAATGATTTTGAATTCAGTAATTTATGCCATCATTAATGAATTTAATTGCTGGTAAATTAATGGTTTGGTGGCCGCACAAAAAGAATTCGTGGGCCGCTAGTTGGAAATTCCTGCGAAAAGTGCGGATTCATTTTTACGGGATCTTTTTCATTTATACCACTGCAAAATATTTTGGTTGTAGGCGGCCCACAAACGGCCCTCGATGAGTAGCGGCCCACCGGGCATTTGCCCAAATGCCCGCATGGCCAGTCCGAGCCTGAGCGTGAAGATCCACCCCCACTTACCCTGACCTTCAATTCTCTGTCTTCACAGGTGTAGGGGAGTGGTTGGAATTCCAGAAATTCTCTCCCCTTATCTGTACTATAGAAATAAGAAACCTCCCTACTTTTTGTGAGACTAGAGGTCTATTACTTGTGATAGCTGTTTGAAATCGAACAATTTTGTTATTTAGAAGTGTATACTAATAATAGATTACCATAAATAATGCCATTAGTAATAGATAACCACAACTTTTATTCCGAAATTGAAAGAGATGCATAAGACTTACTCAAAACGAAGTTATGAAAAATTTTCAATGGTTAGATATGCTTGATTCAGGTATAAGAGATATTTTACGATTAATATTTAAAAAAATTATTGAAACAATATCACATCAGTACTGTCAAAAAATTAACTTAATTTTAGTAACCCCATTTTGCAGAGCGCCGTGCTAAGGCAGAGTCAATACAAGAAATCTAGTTGCACAATTAAAAAACAAATAAAAAGACAGGTAATTTAGCAAATTTACGACAGATATGTGTAAGAGAAAATTTTTAGTGTATTTCAGAATAATTTGAAAGCATTTGGGGAAAAAGCCCTCTGATGGCAATGCTTGTAATTCAATTCAGTGTTCCCAAAATTATACAAAATGTGAATGATTGAAGTCAGCTTGTAAAATAATATGCGTCCATTGACAGCAAAATTTTATTTTAATTCACTATATATGTATAGGATTGATATATTTACTTAAAATTCAATTATATGAAGGAAGAAATGGAAATATAATTTCAACTTATTTCATTATCAATTTAATCGGCTATTGTTTTTATTATATCAGTTGCAATATTTAGGAATGAAGTTAAATCTGCATATAATTTTAACTATGAAAGTGGCATAGTTAACTAACTAACTCTTATGTAATTTAACCTTTTAATCATCGAAATTTTTCTCTTTTTTCAAAGCTTACCTTTTCGATGTTATTCCCATATCTTAGCATAAAATCCATAAAGTAGTTCAAAAACACAAAGAGATGAAAAACCAACGTTGAAACAACACAATATTTTATTATGTTGTTACAACACAAATTGAACAATTTAAAATTAACGTGAATTGAAATTAAAGTTGAAGCAACACAAATTTTATTGTGTTGTTTCAACATTGGTTTTTCATTTCTTTGTGACTTATCAACACAAGTTTGATTATTTACTGTAGTTCAGAAACAGCCTGATGTCTTATCTGAGAAAATTATAAAAAGAAAAATACAAAAGAATTACCTGTTTTGGTGGAAATAGTTTTGATGCATTTAGGTAGTCAGTGGGGTTTAGTTTGATTGTTTTCCCCGACACTGAAAACAAATTTTATTGATTAATAGGATTTTAGGAATTCATGCTAAAAACAAAATCATACACATTCAAAATAAAAAACAAGCATTGATTTCTAATAGATGATGCAAATTTCCAATTCTGACTGTAGTTTCCTTTTTTGTGGCTGATTTCATTAGAAAAAATCTATGCGGACAGGGGGAACCTTGGATCTTTTCTTTGGAACTTACAATCCATTTGTTTGATGCCCCGGCAGTTGGAACAGTGACAGTACAATTTTTTTTCCATTACTTAGAGGAAAATAGTAGGATAATTATGTTGCAAGATGCTTTGGAACATTGAAAAAGAATAAATTTTTACAAATGAGTGAAATATAAATTTATTGAAAATTAAAAAATTATGAGATTATCACAGCTGCGGAAAATATCAGTTCGTTACAATGCAGATAAAATGGTGAAAATTCTTGAGATGAATAACACTAAAGCATATTGTGATTAAACATACAAATGGATGATTTTACAATCCATTTTGCAATTATTTTAAAAATTTAGCAAAAGGTTTTGGCTTAAAGCATGACATTGGGATCAAATACAATTGCAGGGCTATCATCTCAAATTATACATTAATCGATAAATTGTTTTGAAGCTATAAAAAGCTCTGGCTAAAATATATTTCATAATGCATTTACAATTCATCAATACCATATGTTAATTCAGGAAAGTCTCCAACGGTTACATCATTGGGTTTGACAAAGCCTCCATACTTGGGTTGGCACTCAAAATACCTTTTACCCCCCACAGAACCATCATTCTTTCCAAGGGGTTCGTCATATTTGACACCAACCCAATAGCCGGGCCTAAAGTCTGTTTTCCCCACAAACATGACAGTTCCTCTTTTGGTCTCTTTTCCCACAACCTCGCAACGGTCGCCGACTGCGATTTTACTGGCCAGAGCTTCCTCTTCTTTGAGCTTCTCCTCGATCTTTTTCTGGTCACCGCCGCTTGATATTTTCATCTTGGCCTTGAAGTCTCGCACGGTAACACTGCGCTGGCTGTAAGCCTCTTCAGATATCTCAAACTTCTTGACTTGGGACACATCCTCGAATTCGCCTGCTTTGCAGGAGCTGTCGATGACGTGAAGCTCTTTGGCCCCACAGAGGCTGAAAGAACTGAGAAGGGCATTGTTGTCCAGCATTTTGACGATTAGCTCTTTCTTGTCATCTAACAGTTGCAGTTCCATTGTACTCATAGATCCACCTGTCACTAACTCCAATCTCTTTTTCAATTCACCTACAGTAAGGTCTGTAGGAAATCGACGTTGAGTTCCAAATGAATTGATGTTGCTAGTTACGAGCACATCTAAGACACCACTGGTTGATTCCATAGTTTGATGGGCTAGAAATTGAAAATATTTAGCAAGGAATATTATTTCGGTCACAATACTGTAGTAAATTTAATTTAACTAGCTAGTTTAACTTATTGAAAATTTTACAACTTTTAAGTTATTTAAGATTTTTTACATGGATTGCAAAAGTTTTGTATTATTCCAGTTACTTATCTGTCAGAGAACATCAAAGGATTTTAGATATCATTTTGTGCATTCAATAAAAATTATACTGTATGTTAAGTAATCAGTTCATTTACAATATTTGGAGCTTATTTCTAAACTATAGCATCTAAACAGATAGGAAATTTTAAATCGGACAGAGGTATTACCGGTTAACTACCAAAATGTTTATTATGTACTTGGGTATTAGTATTAGTACGTTGACTGTCAGATTCAGTAACACAGGTATAACATCACAGTTTTAAAAGGGCTTTGATAAAATTTTTGAATTCAACTGCATGGTTGACAAGCTAATACATAAGTACCACCCTTTATTTTAGAAATCATTTTAAGTACCTAAAAAATTTTAAAAATTACACCAAATAATTTTTTAAGCAACACTGCAAATTGAGATATTTATATTTATTAAAATAACTTATTTTGATTTATTAATATAATTTATTTTGATATTTGCTTATTTTTGGCAATTCATCAGAAAATTTGGATACTGAGTTTTGATTTATCTTTTAGTATCCAATATTCTTAATAACCAAAGTCGTTAATTTTAAGGGTTCAATTCTGTTAAAGCATAGCCTTCTAGAACGAGGAGGCCTGGCCAATTCCGCGTCTCCGGCGCAATGAGTCATTCAAGGCGTCGATAGATTCGCTGTGAGCGTATGCGCGAACCTGGAATAACCGCACTTTTCTCGTGTTTCCCGGGCTCTTTTCACACCCATATTTTGACTATGCCTAAGCATTGCTGTGTGCTTGGATGTAAGAGCAACTACACCAAAGAAGCAAGTAATGTGAGGGTTTTTAATTTTCCCAAAGACGAGGGTTGAAGGAAGTTATGGATCAGGAAAATTCCGAGATCCAATTTTGCTCCTTCCAAAGGTTCTGTCGTTTGTGACACAGTAAGACAAATATTTTCTGGTAAAGTTAAGCTTTTCAGTCATTATTTTACCCAATATTGTATTACCCCATACATCTATATATAATTTACTAGTACAGTTATTTGCGTTTCATGTTTTTACCTTTTAAAAGTTTATAAATAAGTATATTTTATAGACTGAAAATGGAAATCATATTTAACCATTTCAAATATTAGATAATTCACATATTAGAGGATAGGGTTGTAAACCCTAAGGGAGATAGTATAGTATACTAGACAGAGAGCAGCTGATTTTGAATACTGTCTGGATATTTAAATCTTAAAGCTACAAGGCGCGGGTTAATATTTCTGTAAGGATTAAAAATATTAAAGATGTGACATGATTTAGTAGATAAAATAAGAACATGATTTTTGGAATTATAAAAAAAAACATTTTTTTAATACCCCGAAGGAGCTAGTTTCAAGTCTCAACTTCTTAACAGAAAATTTTCAAACATAAATATTGGTTTGAATGACTCAAAAACGAATACAATCTAATCACAAATGTTCATTTCATAATACAAGAAGTAGTTTAACTGAAATCATGCCGAATATAATCGAATAAAGCTTTTGAAAGTCGATCGTACTCTGAGCAACGTTTTTCTAAAATCCCATCTATCGAAATATTTCCGCGGTAATGTAAACATTTTCACTCAGAATCATTAGTATCCGTTTCCTACATCACACACAGGTCTTTTTTTCTTTTTCCGATCATTTGTTTATGATTTATAGCGATTTTCCCCTCCAAAATCGACGCGTCTATGGGAACGCAATGATAGCTTTCGACGGAAGGGATGACTCATCTAGCTGGTCTACAAAATTTGTATTCGTATTCTTCTGTCACGGCATCCTGGCTCTAGAAGGCTATGGTTAAAGTTCCCGCTCAATATCACCAATCTCTTTTAAACGCTTAGTATTCAAATTTAAACAATTTTTTTTTAATTTTTAATGATAAACTGAACAGTTATAGATCTAATTAAACTATTTAATCTAAGAGTTTGAAATTATTTAGCAATATTTATACTTTTTGGTGTCCAAAAGACATTGTGATATTTAGTGGGAACTCTCGGAATTGAACCATTTTAAGTTTATATTTCAAATATTTAAAAGCAAATAGGTAAAATGTGTTGTAATCATTCTGTCTTAGCCCATAGAGGGCGCGCCCGCCTGCGAGCGGATGTAACTGGAACCGGAGAGTAGATTGTTTTTTGAAAATGCGCGTGAGCTATTCTTTGCGTGAGCGATGGGCGAAAGTATTTAATAAACGTATAGTTGTTATTGTTAAAAGGTGTTATTTATGAGTTGAGATAATATTAAGGCCATCCAGACAGTTCTCCGAGAGGGAGACAACAAATCAGAAGTGGGATAAATCGACGACTGCGGGTTGAAACCGAAAGTAACGGTAACGAGAGAAACTGAGAGGCAGCCCTTGCCTGGATTCTTGTGATGTTTTGAGAGGACGCCCCATCCTACTGATGCGTAAGAGGACATCCCGTCCTACCCCTGATTTTTTTTGAGAGGACATCCTGTCCTACTGATGTTTTGAGAGGACACCCCGTCCTACTGATGTTTTGAGTGGACATCCCGTCCTACTGATGTTTTGAGTGGACATCCCGTCCTACTGATGTTTTGAGTGGACATCCCGTCCTTTACTGATGTTTTGAGTGGGCACCCCGCCTGCCGATGATTGAGAGGACATCCCGTCCTACCGCTGATTTTTTTTAAGTATATTTCTTATTGTGTGGTGAATATCGAAAAAAAAATTTTTCCTAACAAAGTGAGTTGAGTATATAGTGTTTTTGAAATGGTATTTTTTATGAAGTAGTGTATTATTGAATTTTCAAAAATAAGTATGGAGTTTGAGTATATTTGTTATGAAGTAGTGTATTATTGAAGTAGAAGTAATATTGAAGTAGTGTGTTATTGAGTTTTTTTTAGAATAAGTACTGAGTTGAGTGTATATTATTTTTTGAAATAGTATTAGCATTATTATTATTGGGTTATTGGTTAATTTTGTTTTGCCCTCTTACAAAAAATGGCTTTCTTTAATAAAGGGGAAAAAGATGATTTGTTTAAATTGCCTTTTGAGTTAGATTTGGTTATCCCCTCTAGTAAAACGTCGAATAAGGAAATAATAGAGTGTATAACGAGTAGTGAGGGTTATAATGAGGAAACCACGAAGGCCTATCTGTCTGAAATAATTGAAGATCGTGAAATGAAAGAAAGAAAAATACAGAAGATTGAAGCTGAAAAACAGAGGATTGAAGAAAGGAAAAAGAGAATTGAAGCTGAAGAACGAGAAGATATCAGAAGAAGAGAAGAACGTGAAGATCGCATAAGAAGAGAGGAACGTGAAGATCGCATAAGAAGAGAGGAACGTGAAGATCGCATAAGAAGAGAGGAACGTGAAGATCGCATAAGAAGAGAGGAACGTGAAGAGAGATTGAGATTAGCTGAACTTGAAGGGGAGAAACTAAGGCTTGAACAAGCAAAGAAAACTATGAAGTTGAAGACTCAGCCCCATGACAATATTCCAAGAAGCTACTCGGAACAGACGTACCAGTTTTCACCCCGAGAACGAGGCGGATACAAAAATCAACAGAGATTTAAAAACGAGATGAACGAAGAAAATTGGAGGAAGCATAATTTTGAAAAAGTACATCCAAATACACCCAGAACTCATATTCCTATCTGTTATGCCTGTTATCAAAAAGGTCACATCGCACGTGCTTGCCCGAATATTCCGAAACAAGAGAGAAGAAACGCCGAAAATTGTTCAAGGCCAAATACCAGTCATCGTACATTTTGTAAAAACGGACCACCTGCGAATGGAAACAACTTTGAAGAGAGTCGTTCAAAAAGAAAATACTCGGAAGTGAAAAAAGAAGAATCCAACATAATCGCTGAAAACGAAAATAAGCATGAATTTATGAGGTTAGCGCACATTAATGGTATTCGAAAACGAGATATTTTGTGCTTAATTGATACAGGATCATCGTCATGTATGCTTTCGAGGGAAGTTGCTGAAGAATTGGGTTTAAATTTTTCTAATGATAATAAAAAAATTTTTGGTTTGGAAGGATGTGTCGTTCAATCGATGGGTAAGGTAACTTGTGAGGTTGAAATAGATTCGGTTTTGGTGCAGAAAGTGGAAATATTGATTTTGGATTCTAAAACTATTCCTTGTGAGTTGGTAGTAGGGCGAACTTTTATGAACTGTGTAAATTTAGCCTTTAGGGGTGGTGTTTTGTCGTTGGAGCCTATCGAAGGTGTTAGTTTAAGGGAAATCGAGTTGCCTATTCGAGAGAGTGAGATAGAGTTATTGGCGGAAAATGAAGTAGTTATTGAGAAGTGTGCCGTGAACATTCCGTCTGAGGAGTTGTGCAATAGTTTAGTAACGGTCGAAATAGAGAAACACGCGTTAGGTTCTCAATTGGAAATAGTAGAAAGTGAGACATTGGCGATGTTAAATAATTTTGGTTCGGATAATGTTGTGATTAAGGAAGTAGATTGTGCAATAGGTCAGTGTGTTAATCGAGTAGAGGAAAATATAGAGGTGAAACAGGAAATTTCAAATGAGTGTTTTGAGCAAGAGAATTTGGTTGAAAAAGTAGGTTGTGTAGTAGGTCAGTGTAATAGTCAAGTAGAAGCAGAGGTGGATCAGAAAATTTTGAATGAGTGGTTTGAGGAAGAGAAATTGGTTGAAAAAGTAGATAGTGTAGTTGGTCAGTGTATTGGTCGAGTAGAGGAAATCATAGAGGTGGATCAGGAAATTTCAAATGAGTGTTTTGAGGAAGCGAATTTGGTTGAAAAGGTAGATTGTGTAGTAGGTCAGAGTATTGGTCGAGTTGAGGAAATCTTAGAGGTGGATCAGGAAATTTTTAATGAGTGTTTTGAGGTAGTGAATTCGGTTGAAAAAGTAAATAGTCGACCAATTAGTATGGAGGAGGTTAACTTTGACGAGTCCTTATCAATGATTGGAAAGAAAGAAATTCTTGAACTTATCAATGAGTACTGCCATTGTTGTGCATTTATGATAGAGGAGTTTGGTTACACGAGTTTGATTCAAATGGAAATAAAAGAAAATATAGGGACAAAACCTGTTGTGGGAAAATGGGTAAGAAACGGGATAGGATAGTGATGAGGGAGACTAGAGCCTCGCCGTTATCCCCTTTTTCTAGAAATGTTAATTATGGCAGGTTTAAATAATTAAGTTTAATGATAAGTTGTGGTTTTTTTTGTGCTACTTATTAGTTTAGATAGTTAGTCATTTTTTCTAAGTGTATGTAGTGTGTGTAAATTTTTTTTGATTATTTTGGTGCGTATTTCATGTACTGTTAGTGTTTATTATTGTGAAAGTGTAAATAATTTTGATATTGAGATTGTGGGATCGAGGTCGATCCATGGTCAGGTTGGCCGAATGTTGTAATCATTCCGTCTTAGCCCATAGAGGGCGCGCCCGCCTGCGAGCGGATGTAACTGGAACCGGAGAGTAGATTGTTTTTTGAAAATGCGCGTGAGCTATTCTTTGCGTGAGCGATGGGCGAAAGTATTTAATAAACGTATAGTTGTTATTGTTAAAAGGTGTTATTTATTTATGAGTTGAGATAATATTAAGGCCATCCAGACAGTTCTCCGAGAGGGAGACAACAAATGTAACTCTTAATTGGTGGTAATAAATAGTTTTCTTAATTTCAATAACAAACACTTAAATTTCAGAATAAAACCAAAGTGTCAACTCTTTAAAAAAAAATAATGGGAAAATATACTCCAAGAGACAGATATTGTTATGGGTGGAATGAGATTTGGTTAACAGGTGTGTAGATTTTAACAAAGAAACTACACTTTACCATCTAGTCCCCTTCCAAAAGAATCAAGCCTTGAAACTAATCTATATAAATGTTATAAAGGATAGCTGAATCAGTTTGTTATGTATTGATTTTAATTCAAAAGATTTAATTGTAAGTGTTTGTCCAACCCTCTACCATGCAATTACCTAAAACCTGAAACAAAAAAAAATATATACGCCCACTTAGCAATTTATTAATGGAACACTAAATAAACTCAATTTTTAAAACACCTTACAATTGTAAACTTAAATCAATATTTAAATCAATGATGTTTTTTTACTATCTAACTAAAAAAACAATGGGATCTTAATTAAAGTCGTCAAAGCAATTTATCATACACTTACTATTCTTTAATAAATAATCACTCACTATTGTTTTAATTTTAAGATAGTTAAAGAAAAACAGTTAAGGATCAGAGTTTTCGTTCTAATTCTTATTTTGCATGCAGTGTCGCCGCAGTGATTTTCCAATTTCAATCCGAAAATCGAAATATAAACAAAACTTACAAAACCGGTTGATTAACTGACAAGACACAGTTAAAAATGTAATTGTATATACAGTGTAATAATATTTTAGAACACTATCTATATTATTTTTAAAACCCATTATATGCCTACAAAATCTATGTAAATAGTAAATATTTCATAAAAGTATTAATTTTTAATTCCTGAAATCCATAGAAAATACAATGTCAAAAAACATAATAAACAATGAACTATTTTTATGGGAAAATAATTATTGACACCTGGCAATGATTATAAACAGCGAAGTTTGATTTTTCATCGTAGGTAGCGTTTGCATGTAGGATTAGATCCTTTTAAAGCAAAAATTTGTGCATAAATCTTAATGCACTTAATTTAAATGTTTAAAATTTAATCCCCATTTTCTCCGGGCAATTTTTGAGTGATGTCTGTCGACTACTGTATACTCTGTTTTAAAATTTATGAATGATAGTTATGAACAAGACTCAATGTGTAATGGGGAATCATTCCGAAACTAATGGTGTCAACACTGCAAAGGTAATAAGTTAAATAGTTCAAAATCATTAATATATTCATGCATATTTAAGGGACTGATAGCTTTGATTATATATTCTGGTCCAATTACTACCAACTTTCAACCCCTCATCTCTGGTGTATTTATAAGATCAAACTATGCAACAAAAACCTAGGAGTTACATTTGATTCTATCAGTAATAGACAATAGGTGATACATTATAACATGCCAACAATATTAAATGGGCACCTTTTCCATGCCTGTAGAGAAGTGCTGAAGGCTATTCCATAGAATAGAGGCCAATTGCCAAGCATAGCAATGAATGGCCTATAGTTGTGGATCTTGGACACCCAGTTGTGTTGAAGTCATTTCTTGTCAATTTCTTATATTGTCAAAGCAAAATTGGTGGAACAGATTTGAAACACATCCTCGATAGCAACTGCCAACTTGGCAATAGCCCTAAAGCAGCTGATCAGCCAGTCTGCTGTTCTTGTCTTAAACCCATTGCCCCTTTTTGACATTGAGGATCTGTTACAGATCTGTGCTGTAAAATTTTACCTTGAAATCACCATGACCCAGTTTCTTTGGATTTACTATGCTATATATTCTGAATATCAATATTGAAATAATATAGGGTTATCTCTACAGCAAAGCTTATTGAACAATTACTGAGCTTGACACATGTGGCTGAGTTTGATTAGTGGTCAGCTTGCCTGGCTATGAGCTCTACCAACCCAGGTTCTATACAGTGTCTACTTGAATAGCTGGTTATGGCTTAACTAAGTCCATAATCTCTCC
The DNA here is from genome assembly GCA_024610705.1 of Tetragnatha versicolor. Taxonomy (NCBI): domain Eukaryota; kingdom Metazoa; phylum Arthropoda; class Arachnida; order Araneae; family Tetragnathidae; genus Tetragnatha; species Tetragnatha versicolor. The sequence goes on along the minus strand of JANDEH010000050.1, from coordinate 440,436 downwards.
AGGTCATTTTATGAGTATCGAAAATTTGCTTGGGAAAATCAACTGGGATCCAAGTATCAGGCTCTAGTCACTTGGTCTACACACAAGCAAAGCAAACTTTGATATAGAAGCGTACTCGACCGCCAAATGCAAAAAGTTTAAAAATTTTACAGAAAATATTTAAAAACAATTTTAATTTTAACAATCTGTGCCAATTCCTAAAAGCTGGCGAAAGTTAGACAATAAATGGTTCTCCCTAGTTCAAAAAGCTTAGTACAGCAACCCTAGATTCTATTACGATGTTCGTTCCACATGACGTGCTTTCCCGGACCTGGAAAAAGTTGTAACCTTCCCCTGAACCTATTAAAATTTGCCCAAACCTTATGTATTGCTCCAATGGAGCTGGCAGGGGCTTCCCCTGAACCAGGTTCATAGGTTCGGGCACTTTTTCCAGGTCCGTGCTTTCTCGCCAATGCCAGGCATTGGTGAGAAAGCATTTTGTCCAAAAGCCCCCATGGACTGGATTCTTAAAATTTACCTTAATTTTTGATAAATACAGGGTTTGTACGGGTCATGGAATTTAGTTTTTTATTTACCAGGCCTGGAAAAGTCATGGAATTAGAAAATTTTCTTGAGAGTCATGAAAAATCTGTAAAAAGCATAGTCAAACTTGACACAACCACTGAAATTAGCTTCTAAAATTGCTAACTCAATTCGCCACTGTGGCAGCCGAAGAATAAACAGACTTGCAGTTCCGTTGCGTTTGAGTTCTTAAACTTCGGCAAATCAGAAAGTAGCTCCTTGAAAAGTTGTGGAATTTTTTTTCACCTTAAGAGTATGAACCCTGTAAATAGATTTTTCCTTACTGTTATTATTTTAGTATTTATTTATTGCTATGACCATATTTGTATTTAGTACTTATAATTATACTTTACTGCTTATGAGACCAAAATTAGTCATTTGTATAACCAATTAACTTTTTATTCCAGATGAAAAGCAATCCTGTGATGAGAAATATGCAAGAAATTGTGCCTGGTCTTTTTTTAGGATCATGCTTAGCCCATGAAGTGAGATTCTTGATTGAATATTAGTAAATTTAATACCTTTTGCATTTATTCTTTTTGAAAACTAATCTTCAGATCTAAAACATGATATCCTAGTACTATTTTGTTGTCTAATGTCTATACAGAGGTCTGAAATTTAATGATATACAGATAAAAAAGAGAAATAAATGAAATTTTCTTAATAAAACCTCACTTTATTTGCATTGTAGTGATACAAAAAAATTGTCTGAGGAAATTTCTTAGCATATGAAAAACTTAACTTTCCGTCTTTCTTGTAATGTTTCTGAAATAACTTTCTTTTACAGTTTGAAACTTTAGTCAACACTGGAATTACTCATGTTGTTTGTGTGCGTACAAAGGAAGAAGAGGAGTACCTAACATATGGCTTTCCAGATTGGTTTAGGTAAATATATTATTCTAATTTTGTTTAAGAGCAGGTGGTATCTAGCATAACTGAACTAGGTTTTCACAGATTCTAAGGGCTCATGCCTTTTTCTAAAGCTCTATTAAAAGTCTTGCTATAAATTTAAAGTTTCCTTAGGAAAATTCACTGATATTATGAAGGAAAATATTTGGATTATAAATTTATTTTATAAAAATAAAAGGGTAATATTTATTGAATACACATCAATAGTATGCTTTGTGATTATTAGTTATGAAATTTCTCTGTAGTAAACAAGCTTGACAACTTTTTCAGTATCTAAGTTATAAGAATTTCTAACTGATGCATCTTTTCAGGTATAAAATGATTGAACTAGACGATTCCATATCATCTAATGTGATTCCGATCATTCCGCAGGTAAGCTGGCTGTATTATTATGTTTTTAATAGCTGTTGCTTGTTAGTTATTAAAAGATACAGATAAAATTCCTAAATATTTTTCATGTTTATTGATTCATTAATACAAATATTTTAAGGATAAAATTTCTTAATGCTGTGCAAAACTTAAGTTTTCAAAACTATCTTCAGTGGTTGAAACAATATTTATCTCCAATCTAAGGATAATTTTATCATACTACAAAATATTTCTAGATTAAAATATCTTCTCTTTGGTGTTTTTTCTGGATCAGTTCAATAGTTTTCTTAAAATGGTTTTATTATTTTCAGGTCAAAGAATTCATTGATGATTGTTTGAGAGAGAATGGTATTGCTCTTAATTTCATTTGTTATTTTTAACTCTAATTTTATTTTACTTTCATCTTAATCTATTTAACCCTTTACTCTATGTAAACTAGTTGGGTTTTTTTTCTTTCTTTTTTTTGAGAAAATTATTGAAACAGTAATGAATTTAATGTACCTTTTCATTCCTTATTAAAAATACTTTTCTGTTAGCTCAATGACTGATGGTTCTCATGTTATGCATTTGATGATAAAATAACAATTAGTTCAAATAATTTTAAGACTGTTTAATTTTCAAATAAATGAGTGAGTAGGAGAGCTATAATAAGAAAGTAACAATTCAGATATTTTTTTACATAATTTCTTATTCGATGGATAATATTATAAACCAGATTAATCCCCCTGGGGTTTTTGTCAATAACCTGCATATTTTAATAATTTTAATTTGATGAGATAAAATACCTATAAATACTAAAGAGATATTGCATTCTTTTAGGTAAAGTTCTAGTCCAAAGTTATTTTGGGACATCTAGAAGGTTTGTATTCATCTTCATCATTTGTATACTAATTAAATTAGAGTAAACTTACTTTCATGTCTAAAATTATGTTTACTTTTTTAGTGCTATTCTAGTCATTGGATACATCATGGAAACTTTCAAATTGACATTGGGGTAAGCTTTGTCTGATCTTAAAAACATTTAAAATATCCTCTATATGCAGTTATAGTTATAAGTTTTTATTGTAACATTGTATTTTACATTTGTTTACCAAGTTCTAAAGAATGTCTTTTTTTCCAGTGATGCCATTAAACTTGTTCAAGATAAGAGAACTTGTGTTGATCCCAATGAATACCTTTTGAATCAGCTAAAAGTAAGTCAATTATTTTCTTAGCATATAACTGTGTAGCTTGTATAACTATTTAGTATGGATTCTAATACTAATTCATATTTTTGTTGTCTTAGGATTATGAAGCGATTTATAAAGCTCGAAAGTGGTACAATAGTGGCCATTCTTCTAAACAAACAGGTATGTTTTAATGAATAATATTATAAATTATACTGTCTGTTTAGTATGAAAAATTCTAATTAATCTGATAAGGAAAAATTTCATTTTGAGTTAATTACAAAGCATAGTCATATCATGTTTTTATGGGTATTAATTTTAAGGTGGCTACAGACCTAAAAATTGGGGAATTTTAGAAAATCTGATAATAATCAAGGAAATGTTGAAATATCTTCCATATTTCAAAAATCAATTCAACATGTTAATGATTTTTAAAAAATCTTTAAATATTCATTTCTTTTCCAACAAAATAAAATCTCAAATGCATATTGATTAGTGTGGTTGCAAAGCAAATGTTTTGAAAATCCTTACAAGGGTTCTTTTGTGATAAAAGCCTTGAAATAATCTCATTTGTATACCTTTTTCCTAATGCTTTCCTGATTTATTTAATCATTCTCCTATTTTTTAGGAGATAAGAATATACTATGTTTATAAAATGTCAGTGAAAACCTGGAGTTATCAGGGAATTATGATTTAAGTTTTCTGTGGCTACCCTAAATTGTTTCATTTTGTATTGTGTAGTTTTTAGTCAAATATACCTTTTAGACTTCATAACTTTTATCTCTCATTTATCTTATTATTATTGGTAGCTATTCTGTGAAACTTCTTAGATAGTTTTAAATTATAAAAAGTTTTATCCTCCCCTCAGATTTAATTGGGCTAAATAGAATTAAATTGCTAAAGGTTTTAAAATTCACGGGTATTTAGTACTGGTTGGTCCGTATTCAACTATTATCTGGGGCTCTATGTCTGTATAGGCCCCTTGTACCACTAAACTACAAACAACCAATCCATGGCTCCTATAAAGGCATAAATTTTACTTTCATTTTAAGAGATAAAGGCCATATTTTTTCCTGCAACCCTATTTTTAATCGATACCCTTTTTTTTCTTTGTTATTTGTCAAAAAGTAAAATCTTAGGTTTCATTTTGGGTTCAACTAATCCAATCTAATATATCCCTGCTTGAAAATTACTAACATAGTAATGAAAAATATCCTGCCTTTAAAGAGTTTTTGGTACGTCCGTTCTTCCGTATTATCCCATCAACCAAGCCGCTGATAACAGACAGTCATAGCCTTGCTCATTAACCCTTTTGACCAGGTAATATGCAAGAACAGGGTTTTTATTTCTTTATGTAATTCTCTTGATTTTGTTGTAGGAAATAACAAAAGGTGTTATGATGACATGGAAGGGGCCATGCTGATAGACGGAATGGACACTGTTGATCCACAAAAGAAACTTGCTGTCTCTGAAATGTAGCAAACTGGGGGAGTGCTTTTCGTACCTGAGACTTCTCTTGAGCTTTCATGGACAAATTCTTTAGATTTGAATTCCTAAGAGATGCCAAACAAGACACAGTTTTTAACATTGTGATTTCAGTCAAATGTGATGTTTTAAGCTGATTTTAAGTCAATCACTCATTGTGCATCATAATTTTAATTTATTTGTTTTCATGTGAACATACAACTATCATTTGAATTTGATCATTTCACTGAATCATTATTGATTCACAGTCATTCCTTGTCATCAACTTTTTCTACTCTGCTCAATTGACTTTCACTCATTCGTATTCTCTCTCATGTCTTCTATATTTTGTACTGATGTAATGTTAAAGAATCTTTGATTGTAATTACATTGAGCTTAGTTTACCATGTAAGCTTTTTCTTATTTTTAAAAAAAGTTTGGATAAGTAATAATATTCAAGTAAACTGATACAATAGAAAATAATATGGCTTGTGTGATATTTTTTTTTGTTTAGTAGCATTACACAGGTGTGAAATAAAACATAGTAATTAAACATGAAACTTTAATACATTTTAACTAAAATTTGGAACTTTTTAAAAACATGAACATAGTAATTAAACACTACTTTTTAATCTCTATTTTATATTCTTCATTTGAGCAAAAATTGACAATGGTATGTTATTGTTAGTACCATAAATTGTGTAACTTAATTGACTACAGAAATAATGTTGTATCAAACTTATAATTATTTATCTGTTGAAAATTTTTAAAAAGTGGCTTGTAATTCATAAGTTTAGAAATTTCAATATTGCTGTACGGAAATGCCATTTATTTTAAACTTAGAATCACTGTTTTCATGCTTTTAATAATTTGATTGTTCTTAGTGTATTTATGGTTTATCCCATTAGCTTTATTCTTGGGATATTTATCCATTCTTTTCCTTTTTTAATTCATCTCATAATTAACTAAAATATGTGCCAAAATTACTTTAAATTTATCAATGTATTGTAAAAAAACTTAACTCATTTAGAAGCTTTTTACTCATTAGATAAGATTCTCAATTTTGGGGGCTTCCATTGTATCTCGGTGCTTGCACATATCTCATTTCCTTTTTTGTATTATTTCACTTGATTCATGTATGGCCACATAATTTTTGAACCTTTTACTAAAAAGTGTTTCAGAATTTTAATTGACTATCTTATTTGGTCAGATTTAAAAACTGATGCTTGTGGGAAAAGTATTTTTTGAGTGTATTTTAGCTATTTAATTGCATTAAGTTACATGCATCAACATTTTTTGTGCTTTGTAAATTTCATGTTAAAAGTGTCATTTGTATAATTTTGTACAAGTATAGAGCTTAACTAGGTTGTGTGGCCTGGTGAACATTTCCTTTTCTGAGAATGTAAATGCATCTGAAAACTTGTGGTCACAAAGTACTGTAAATGTGATAGTGCATTTGTCATGTATGAATGCAGTCAAACCTTCTTGGATTGAAAATTTTATAGGAATACTTTTAAATATTGTTAGGAATAAGGAGTTTTCACTCTTGCAGACTTTTTATATGCCTATCTTTAAAAGTTTTTTTCATGGCCTGTTAATTTCACTGGATGAAGGTTTGACTGTTTTTTTTATGTAAGTTACTTATAACCCTGTGAGCATATCATTCATTGAGTTTTCTGAATTTGAAGCGCCTTCACCTATGTGTTCATAATTGTTTCAACTCATAAACAGCTAAGTATTTTTCTGTAAAGCTGAAATACATTCCTCTTACAAATCTCAGAGTATTTATTTTTTAAGTCTAGTTTTTTTGTCTTTTGTGATTGTACTTGTATAATAAATATTTTACTATGAATTTGTAATTTTATTCCATTAGCAATTCCAAAGTCTTTTTAAAGGAATTAGGGTTTACTCCTTTGTTTTCAGGTTAGTTCTTTTCTTTAATGAAATTTATAAGCGGCAATGGGAGTGAAGTTTCCTCTTAAGTTTTTGACGGACTAGATGTTAGAATTAAATGCGAGCTCACTAGAACTGGTCATAGTGTACTAGAAGGAAAAACTTCTAGTGATCCCAGCAAACATTAATGTTCGGCACTAGTTAACTAAAAGTAGTTAACTAGTAGTTCAACTACTTTCGGTTTAGAGTAGTTGAACACTAGTAGTTTAACTACTTTTTTCACCTACTACTAGTTCCAACTACTTTCAAAAAGTTCAACTACTTCAAAAAATATTGAAAGATCAAAATTTTAAAAAATATTTTGCATCTACTAACAATGCCATTTTTCGTGATACATTTTCATATTTAGCAACCTTGAAATTTATTTCATCCCAGCAATTGACATATAAATACAACCCTAAAAGTTGTGGTTTCCTTTTTATTTTTTTATCTTGTGCTCTGTTTAAGTAAATCATCATATCATAGAAGGACGAGGGAAAAGAGGAAAAATTTTCCAATTAACACTTGCAGTTTTTTCTTAAAGCAATATCGGGTGGGTAGGACCGGAAAGAAAAGGATAAATATGAACGGATAGATGTGAACATTTTGAGTAAACTTTACAGTTTGGCGTAAATCAGTGGCGTAGCCAAGGGAGGGTCCCCATGGGCCCGACCCCAAATGTTTGGACCCTTTTTTAGGCGTTAAATATTCCAATGGCTACTCAGAAGAGGGCGTCTATATTCCTTAAAAGTGCCTAAAATCCACTTTTTTGCATACTAAAATCTAACATTTACCGGGGGAACCCCCGGTTCGCCCACAACAAACGTCGTATTAATTTAGGGGCATTTCTAAGGGGGAGGCAGGAACATCAATTGGGGTTATAAATGGGTATTCATCTCTGAAACTACAAAATAAACTTCGTATAATACATTCTGCTAAAAAAAACCTTAAAAACTGGATTTAGGTGGAGGGGACTCGTAAGCGAAAGCTAGAACCCAGGGCCGTATCCAACCCCCCCCCCCCGAAATTTCAACGGCCCCGTTAGAGAACCCCTGTGCATCGTGTCCCTAGTTGAATTGAAAATATCTTACTATAAAAAAATTATCCCATTTTGTCCCAATTATGTCATCCCATTTCTCATATTATACCCGTATTGTGCCCCAACTATACCAAGCTGACATTCAGGTCCCTCCACCAGCTTTGGATGAAGTTGAAGTGGCAATCAAGACTTTAAAATTAAACAAGGCGTCTGGTCCTTATCGAATTTCAGCTGAACTATTCAAGTTTGGAGGGAAATTGCTATTGGAGAATATCCATAGAATTATTCTTTCTACCTGGAACGATGGAAATCTACCCTCTGATTGGACCCGTGGTATTATTTGTCCGATCCTAAAAAAAGGAGACCCTACAATCTGCGGCAACTACCGAGGAATTAGCCTTCTGAATTGCATCTACAAAATTTTTTCGATCATCCTTTTCAACAGAATTTCCCCGTGGGTAGATAATGAGGTTGGAGGATATCAGTGTGGATTCAGAAAGGGGAAGTCTACTTGTGAACAGATCTTTAATCTCCGTCAAACTCTGGAAAAAGCAAAAGAGTTTGGTATTGATCTTCACTATCTATTTGTAGACTTCAAAGCAGCTTATGACAGTGTTGACCGTGATTTCTTATTTGTCGCTCTTCAAGAGCTGGGTATGCCAATCAAATATCTACAACTTATAAAATCAACTCTATCCCATACTTTGTCTTGTGTAAAGCTGTCAGGTGGCCTCACTGACTTTTTTGAAATCAAGAACGGAGTGAGGCAGGGAGATGCCCTTGCGTGTCTTCTCTTTAACCTAGCTCTAGAATGGGTCATCCGTGACTCAGGCATCAACACAAGGGCTACTATTTTTACCAAATCTGTACAAATTCTCGCTTATGCTGATGACTTGGTTGTTATGGCAAGAACAAAAAATGCACTAATAGAGGCTTTCAACTCCCTTCAGAGATCTGCAGAAAAAATGCATCTTGCGATTAATGAAAATAAAACAAAATACATGCCTGTAACTAGGTCTTCAGTGGGCCCTGGGCCCTTAAACATTGGAAATTTTAAATTTGAACTTGTTAACAACTTTACTTATCTGGGTTCAAATGTTAACACACAGAACGATGTAGGTTCTGAAGTGAAAAGAAGAATACTTAATGCTAATCGATGCTTACATGGTCTGGGGACTTTCTTAAGATCTAATCTAATTAAGAGATGTACTAAAATCATGCTGTACAAAACAATAATCAGACCTGTTTTAACTTATGGATGTGAAACCTGGACTCTAACGAAGGCCCAGTCAAATCAACTGGTAATTTTCGAACAGAAAGTCCTCAGAAAGATTTTTGGTGCTGTTAATGAAGATGGTTTTTGGAGGCACCGGTACAATTTCGAGCTCTACAGACTTTTTAAGGATTCAAATATCCTAAAGACAATCAAGCTTTGCCGAATGAGATTTGCTGGCCATATTTGTCGCATGGATCCCTCATCTGTGACAAGTAGAATTTTTAACTACAAACCTATTACAAATAGATCAAGGGGTCGGCCAAAACTGAGATGGACTGATTGTGTGGAGGATGACTTTAAGTTACTAAAAATAACAAATTGGAAAACGGTCGCCAAACAGAGATCGAGATGGAGAAATGTTCTTGGGAAAGCCTTGGCCCACCCAGGGCTGTCGTGCTAAAGAAGAAGAAGAAAATTTTAAAAAATATTTTGCATCTACTAACAATGCCATTTTTCGTGATACATTTTCATATTTAGCAACCTTGAAATTTATTTCATCCCAGCAATTGACATATAAATACAACCCTAAAAGTTGTGGTTTCCTTTTTATTTTTTTATCTTGTGCTCTGTTTAAGTAAATCATCATATCATAGAAGGACGAGGGAAAAGAGGAAAAATTTTCCAATTAACACTTGCAGTTTTTTCTTAAAGCAATATCGGGTGGGTAGGACCGGAAAGAAAAGGATAAATATGAACGGATAGATGTGAACATTTTGAGTAAACTTTACAGTTTGGCGTAAATCAGTGGCGTAGCCAAGGGAGGGTCCCCATGGGCCCGACCCCAAATGTTTGGACCCTTTTTTAGGCGTTAAATATTCCAATGGCTACTCAGAAGAGGGCGTCTATATTCCTTAAAAGTGCCTAAAATCCACTTTTTTGCATACTAAAATCTAACATTTACCGGGGGAACCCCCGGTTCGCCCACAACAAACGTCGTATTAATTTAGGGGCATTTCTAAGGGGGAGGCAGGAACATATATTGGGGTTATAAATGGGTATTCATCTCTGAAACTACAAAATAAACTTCGTATAATACATTCTGCTAAAAAAAACCTTAAAAACTGGATTTAGGTGGAGGGGACTTGTTGTGACCTTTCTAGATAAAGTACAGGTGGCCAAAGTTCCAGACAATCATATTTATTACAAGACAGCTACAGACTAGGACAATCACATTGCGCGCAGTTAGTAAACAAAAGGCGAATGATAAACATGAAGTAGTGAAGAGACACAGTTACAGTTACAACCTTAGATACACTATAATACAGAAAAACCCAATAGTCTCCCCCACTTAATTAAGACATGACATGGAACCAATTGTATTATTTATACATCACAAAGTCCTTAAATCGAGAAGGTAAATGTCCTTGTCGTCTGGGTCTGGGTTGTGCATAGCTGGAATGAGGTTGCACAATCACAGGACTGGATTCAGGTGGTGGTTGAGGGAAACTCGGACGGATTCTAGGCACATGGAAGGATTTCACTGGTCCAAAGGAAACAGTTTTCTGCAGAACTAAGCTTGACTTTAGTTGGTTTATGTGTCTCTTGATTTTTCTCCCAGAGTCTAGACTGATGAGGTAGTGGCGAGTACCCATCTTCTTTTCCACTTTACCGAACTGCCAGATGTTTTTGTTGTTGATGTAGAGGCGAACTTGGACTCTCTCCCCCACTTGAAATGCTCTTACGGGGTTACTTGAACTTTTTGATGATTCTGGATGATAGGGGAAAATTGCGTCCAAACGGATTCTAAAGTCTCTTAGAAGGTAGAGTTCGGCAGGGGATTTTCCACATGCAAGAGGAGTTGCTCTGTATCGAAAAAGAATATTTTGAACTTTGGCTTGAATAGATGTTGATTCGAATATTGAAGCTTTTAATTTATGTTTTAAGGTTTGAATATTTCTTTCAGCAAGACCGTTAGTAGCAGGGTGTCCTGGAGCTATGAATTTTTGAATTATTCCTCTACTTGAACAATATGCATGGAACTCTTCACTTTTAAAAATTGAGGCATTGTCAGAAACCATGACTTTAGGATATCCATGGAACGTAAAAATTTTTTCTAGCAGCTTGATGGTTTTAGAACTGGATGGGGCATCTTTTATTACTTCGATTTCAGCCCACTTTGACTTAGCATCTACACATACCAGAAAAAAACAATCTTCGAATGGTCCGGCATAATCTATGTGGATCCGGTCCCAATTGTTAGCAGGAACCTCCCAGGGATGAACTGGAACTTTTGGTGGATTTGACTGTGTCAGCGCACAACCTTCACATCCCTTGACTAATTTTTCAATCTCTCGATCAATACCAGGCCAGTAAATGTATTTCCGGGCGAGTTGCTTCATTTTTGTGATCCCCAGGTGAGTTTCATGAAGCTCTTCTAGTAATCTTGATTGTAAAGTTTTGGGCACAACAACTCTGCTCCCTCGAAAAAGTATACCATCAAGTAGTGTAAACTCAGAGTCCTCGGAGTTGTTTTTCAAGTTCTGGACAATTTTATGTAGTTCTTCATCCTTGTTTGTTTCTGTTTGGATTGTCTTGGCGGTAATGTCTTCATTTGAAATTTGAAAAATGTTTTCAGCACAAACTTGATTAGCTTCTTCTCCTATGTATTCATCAATTGATCTGGGATTTTGAGATACATCTGGAACTTTGAAAGATCTTGAGAGACAATCTGCATTTTCGTTTTGAACTCCTTTTTTGAATTTAACTGTATAATCGAAGCTTGAAAGATAAGAAGCATAGCGTAGTAGACGTGCAGATGTCATTTTTGGTAGAGCCTTATTAGGATGGAAGATTCTTGTTAACGGCTCATTGTCAGTAATTAAGGTAAAGTTCTTTCCAAAAAGATAGTTGAAGAAGTGTGTAACTCCAAAAATAATCGCTAATGCCTCTCGATCCAGCTGGCTGTAGTTTGTTTCAGAGGTATTGAGTGCACGGGATGCGTATGCAATTGGTCTTTCGACGTCTTCTACTAGATGACTCAATATGGCTCCTACTCCCGTTGGGCTTGCATCTGTTGTCAGGAGAAGAGGTAAGCTTGGGTTGAATGGTACCAGAACACGATCGCTGGTAAGCTCACTCTTTAATTTCAGGAAAGCTGATTCGCATCTAGAAGTCCAAGACCAAGCTTCATTTTTTCTCAGCAATCGTCTGAGAGGGTAAGATGTTGTTGAAAAATCTGGAATAAAGCGAGAGTAGTACGTCACCAGTCCCAGGAATCTTTTAATATCTTCTGCATTTGAGGGACGTGGCATCTCTTGAACTGCTCGGATCTTCTCTGGAGATTTGCTTATTTTGTTGTGTTCAACAATGTGTCCGAGATATTCTATCTTATTTTTGAAAAAAGAGCATTTTTGCTTGTTGAGGTGTAAATCATATTCAGAAAGTCTTTGAAGACAAGCAGTTAGATTTTTAGTACACTCTTCTAATGTTTCACCATGAATAACGATGTCATCGAAATACGCTTCTGTTTTGGTCAAACCTTGAAGAATTTGAGTTAGAATTCGGTTGAATTCAGCTGGGGCTGTCTTAATCCCAAAACTAAGTCTATGCATTCTATATGTACCACGATGTGTTGAGATGGTTTGAATGTGGCTGCTTTCTTCATCAACTTGAAGGTGTAGGTAAGCTTTGTACAAATCTAGTTTGCAAAAGAACTTTGAATTTCTTAAACTGTGCAGGACGTCTTCAATTTTTCGAATTGGGTGGTTGGCTTGGATGAGCCGTTCATTTACACCACATTTATAATCCACACACAGTCTAACACCCCCATTTGGCTTGGGTATGACCACCAATGGAGACCCCCAGTCACTTGTTGGGACTAGACTGATTACTCCATCTGCTTCCAGGGCATCCAGTTCTTGGTCCACTCGATCTTTTAAGGCGTATGGAACGTCACGTTCTCTTGTGTAGACTGGTCGTGCACCTTCTCGTAGCTGAAGAGATACTTTAAAACCAGGGACGCACCCAACTCTTTCTTCAAAAAGTGGTGCGAATTCATCCAAAATAGACTTGAAATCACTTAACTGTTGCACTGGTGATTGAGTTGAGATGCACGAGATACTATCGTCAAGTTGTTGAAGTTCGATCCCCAAAGCACGAATCCACTGCCTGCCTAGTAGAGCAGCGCACCCTTTTGGAACTATGTGTAGTTCTCCTGAGATTTCTTTATTATTGAACGTTACAGTAACATCAACTTTACCCTTGGGGTGAATAACATTTCCAGAGTATGTGCGGAAAGCAAGCATTGACTTTTTTAAAGGTATATTTAAATCCAAACAGTTAAAATCATTCTCTGATAGTAATGAAAATTTGGTACCTGTATCTATTTCGAATTTTTGAGATTTGCCATTGAGATATACAGTCGCTATGTATTTATCTGTGTCCTGGAAGTCGAACAAGTCTATAACTTGCTGTTGACCATACGTTATTTTGTTGACACTAAAGTTGAAGTTTTCTTGAAAATCTGAAGATTCGATAGCATGCACTTTTGGTTTACTCGGTTTGGCCTTCATGAGAGTGATTATGCATACTCGGGAAACATGACCAACTTTTTTACACAAGTCACACTTGAGGTTATTTTTGTTAGCACGACAGTCTTTGACTCTGTGGTTGTCCTTGCCACATCTGATGCACAGATTTTCGATACCCAAGGCTTTGTAGTTGGGTTGAGGTCTGGGTTTACTCCTGGAATGTGCTACTTTGTTAGTGTCAAATGTGTCGTATCTTGGTAACCGGTTCTGTGGCTTTTGAGTCAGCTCTTTGCTTTCGATTTTTGACGCTTCCAGTGCGATTGCTTTAGACAGGATGTCATCAAATGATGTGGTGTCAGATTGTAGAATTTGTTCACGCACCCAATCATCTCGCAAACCTCGAATGAATTGCGCTCTCAGGAAAACATCAGCAATTTGGATAGTTTTTTCACATTCGCACTTGATAGAAAATTCACATTCCACTAAGTCACGCTGGAGGGCAGCCACAAAATCAGAAATGGATTGGCGCTCACCTTGATATATGTTTAGAAAATAATGTTGAGACACAACCACATTCTTTTTAGGAATCAGCATTTGTTTGAAGTATTTCACAAGATCATCACGAGAAAGAGTCTTGACAGGTTTTTCTGGACCCAAGAATGCAGCCAGGTTGTTGTAGTGATATGAGCCGATTGAAACACACAGGAGTTGAGCAATTTTTGCAGGATCTAAAACACCTTTCATACTGCAATAATTATCGAAGCGCTCTAAGTAACAGGAAAACTTTTCTTTCTTCGGATCGTAGCTTTCGAACGGTGAAATGTTCGTTAAACTAGTAGAAGTATTTGAAGGTTCCTTAGAAAAGAATTTTTCCATAGTCGACATCATTAGCTGTTGCTGCTCTGTAAATGCTGTCATAAACTGCTTAAACTGATCGGCATTCATTTTGAAGATAGAAAGTGAGTCAGAGTACTTTAGAAGCCGGTAGAAAACGAAATCGAAAAAGCGCAGTCCGTTAGTTCTGTTTTAGCCGGATGACTCATAAGCGAACTTTCATCCCATCCTCGTCGCCAAATCTGTTGTGACCTTTCTAGATAAAGTACAGGTGGCCAAAGTTCCAGACAATCATATTTATTACAAGACAGCTACAGACTAGGACAATCACATTGCGCGCAGTTAGTAAACAAAAGGCGAATGATAAACATTAGAGATGGGCGAAAATGAATCGATGAATCAAATGATTCGAATCATTTTAGTGAATCGATTCGCAAAACGAATCTTTTAAAAGAACACCGATTCACGGCTCACTTCGATTTTCCTTCTTCCCTTTTCCGCGGTTCTAGGTTTACCGTTGCCATAGGAACCAGTGAAAAGCGAAAGAAACCAGAAATACCTCCAAATCGTTCCGTTTGGCGAAAATGAATCGCTTATTGGCGAAAAGGAATCGCTTGTTGGCGAAAATGAATCGTTTGTTGGCGATTTCTGAAATGGATCTCCGTAGGAACACATGTGAAAAACTCTCGCCAAATGAACGAATCATTTGGCGAAGTTAAACGACTCTTTCTGAATCGTTTGTGAATCAAATGAACCAAATGAGCTGTTTGACAAGTTTTTCGTTCATTTGGGATCCAAATGAATCGTTCGACCAGGTTTCAATTCAATGAATCGCTTTGGGATCCAAATCCAAATGAACCGAATGAATCGCTTTGAGATCCAAATGAATCAAATGAGCCGTTCGACCACGTTTTCGGCTCTATGAATCGCTTTTGGGATCCAAACAAATGAATTGTTTGGAGATCTGTTCGTCGGCATTGAGGGAGGATTAGCGGGCGTGGGTCTTAGCCGCAGCGTTCTATTACTATTGATTTTTATAGTGTTTGGGTTGGGTGCGAAGTGGGAACTGTCAACAGAACCGGTTTCGACTAGTCCACAGGGGAAACGGGAAAAGTGATCATGTTTCAAAGGGCAATAACTCGCCAACTGTAGTTCTATGTAGGAAACCTGTAACAGGCATTTATCGCTCTTTTTACTCATATTGGCGCATAGAAGGAAGTTGGGTTTTTCAGGTAGCGATGGGTATGCGAATGGGATCGCTGCTGGAATTACCGCGACCCGCTCGATACCGAATTTAACCGATCAAATGTACTACCTACTTTTAAAAATACTTTTATAAACTTTAATAGGCACTAAATTTTTGACGG
The DNA here is from genome assembly GCA_024610705.1 of Tetragnatha versicolor. Taxonomy (NCBI): domain Eukaryota; kingdom Metazoa; phylum Arthropoda; class Arachnida; order Araneae; family Tetragnathidae; genus Tetragnatha; species Tetragnatha versicolor. The sequence goes on along the minus strand of JANDEH010000050.1, from coordinate 425,050 downwards.
TCAAACAATACAAACATGTTCTGATCTGTTAATTAAACGCAGTGAATTAAAAATATTTTTTTGAAGGCAATTTGAAAATTTTAAAACCACCTAACTCCGAATTCGAGTAAGTCGGGGTAGCGTAAGTCGAGGTATTACTGTATTATTCATTATTACGTTGCACTGTATTATTACGTTGAATTTTTTAATTGCATTACTTTAGTTTAAAAGCATTTTTTTTACTTTCCATTTTATTCTCAACGAAATCTACATTTATTTTATAAAGTTACTGAGAAGATTATGTGTGAGTTTCAGGCATGATTTTTAAGAATAAGGATTTTTCAGGCAAGTAAATAAAAATTCGATGCGTTCGTTGATGGTAGGTATTTAGTGTCGATGAAGTGTTTAGAACGTGAAGTTTTCGAAAAATACGAAATTAAAACAAAAAACAATTACTGATTAAATAATTTTTGATTTTGAAACCCTACTGATTAAATCAATTACTCTGACGCTGTTGTAATCTCTTCTAGTTATTCTTGTGAACTAATTTACTTCCATCTGCACTTATAATTTTAATCATGGAAATTTGTGCATGGTTGTGATGGATAGATTCAGGTATCTAAAAAAAGCTTACCTACATGTTTCTTAAAATTAAGTTCTTATAAGATTTTTTATTACATTTGTAGATGAAGGGATTTCTTATACAGGGAACAGTTTTAATGCTAAATGCTCATTTATTCTGTACGGTTACTGAACACAGGATTGTATTAGCAGAGGTTCATCCAGGTTTTTCTGTCAGGGTCTTTTTTTAAGAATTATGTGGAAATCAAAGAAATTTTGTGAAAATGAAGGGTTTGTAGTACAACAATAGCATTCATAACTTTTGAAATTGGCCCAAATTTTGGCAAATTCCATTCCAAAATGATGGACACTCATTTTAAAAACAAATTTCAAACCACTTTTGATCTTTAGATTTTTGTGAAGAGTCCCTTTTTGGGAATTGGAATTTTGTGAAGGGTCCTAAAACGGACCTATTTAGTTTCTAGATGAACCCCTGATTAGTTTCTTATTATTTTGTTTCTCCCATATTTTAACTTCCCAAATTATTAAACAAGGTTTTTCTAGTCTATAATTAAAGCTTCTAGTTTCACATGTCACATGGTGAGAGAGAGAAACGGTGGCTCTTATCTTCAGTAATCTCACTTTTCATAAATTGTTTTATTTTAAAACCTCTCATACGTTTAGAAAATGCAGAGATGCTTAACTCTTTTTAACAGTATATTTACAGTAATTTTTTTAAAATTTATTATGATTTTGTCTTAAAAAAGCATGTTTTATTTGATGCTGATATTTTTATAAATATTTTTGATCAAAGGGGGGATTTTTCTTTAAAGGGAAAATAGGTTCGTTAAATAAGAGTTGGTAATTATTTATTATTATCCTCAAAAATAAACGTCTTGCGGAAAAACAATTGTGCGGTTCACGGTCCCTTGGTGAAAATTTGCTGAGAAACATATGTAGGTAATAGTTAAGACATGAAAAGTGGAAAAAAAGCTGCTCATTTTGAGGAACCAGAATCCAGACTCTTGACCTTGTTAATGTCGCTTATTTTTATCGATGCAATTTGAAAACGATCCCTTACAGACAATGCTTTATCCAGTTTTATTAAAAACAAGCTGATTTTCCCGGCCTTTCATATGGGAATAACAACTTTAAGCATTAAAAGTTTAAATACCTTCCATGTTTTTTTTTTGGTTTTAATTTAGATTAGAGGTATTAAACCCATCCATATGTTAACCATTATAAAGTAAATTCTACAATGACCACATGATCCCCATGAAAAAAAATTAAAATATTTTCCCCATAACTACTTAAAATGCTTCCATTTAGACATGATGAATTATGTATTCAGGATTTTAATTAACATTTTAGTAAAATTTTTCAATATTTATGTTAATTCTTGTGCTATTTAAGAAAATATTCCGGTTATTCAAATTGAAAGAGACCCCAAAATAATAGTTTCAATGGTTTTTGGTTCGTAATATAACTAACTTTCTTAAAAACAGTTATCTTTTTTTAATTTGATTATTGATAATATCGATTTTTCTATAGTCAATATTTTTTTCGCACGTTTTCAAAGATAGTCTTTATAAAAAGAAAACGGTCTGCGCTGCGTGCTATAGCACGATGCGACCCTTCTTGATTAAAATGTTTTGTCCACCGTCGACAGACATTTAAGAAATACGTGGGGTCACAAACGCATTTCTGAGGAGATAAAGCGCGGAGAAAAGTTACAGGGAGTAATAATTTATGGATTATTGTGCTGGGGGTTATTCAGCACATCATGTTTGTGGTAGAAATAAAATTGCAGTCCCACTTATCATAGATTTTAATTTAATTTATAAAGAAAAAGAAATATACCGCCTCAAAATGTGTCGAATTCGATTTAGGAGAAGGTTAGAACTTTCAACAAATAGAACAAATAGAAGTACGCACTGTAGATATCCAGAACCAAATGACAATTAAGATTGGTGCCACATGCCATATGAAATGGTCACCAAACTTGAGTGCCATTTAGTTATAACAGTACATTTCTCTACAATAGAAAATTATCAGCACAAATACAAAACACAAAAATTCAACAAAATCTAGTACTAAACTTATCCTTGAACTGAATTTAATTCATGGAATTCCATTTGCTTTCTGGAGAAAGCAAAGATATGTGAAAATAAGAAAATAGAGAGTTGCCACTATACTGGGTCATTCCATGTCATATCAACAAACCACTCAACCTGACCCTATCATATTTTAATGAAACTTTCAGGAATTGTTCTCTTCAATAATATAACAGAGAAAATGTCTTTATTTTTTAGCTGTATCAATAATTTTTTTACAAAACGTTTTTGAAAAAAAAGGAAAATGCAATTTTTTTTGCTCTTTAATGTATTATAATTCCAGTTATATTTGTTTGAGAAAAATCTATCACCCCTCGTTTTTAAGATAATTTTACAAGTTTTAATTTGATATAAAGTCTGACTATATCCACGAAAAAAATTTACTTTCGTGAGATGTTTAAAAAAAAGATTTTAAAAACAATGTTGGTATCCTTCAATTTCTTTGAAAATTATACATATATTTTGCAACGTTATAAAGTATGATATATGAAAATTACAGAATGGGACAGCCACGGGATAACATAAATAAAAACTGAATATTATAATAACTGTAGAATTACACTCAGTTGTTAAAAAACTTCCGAACATCATGTAATCACCGGCGTGAAATTATGTTTCACATACTCATTGTTTTCTTAGGCTTGTCTATAAATAAGAATAAAATAGCTTCCAAGAGATTACAGATTGCCTTAGATTAAAATAAATAAATTTAGTTTAATTTAGGTTTAAATTTAGATCATTGGCTGAAAACCACATCTCTATTTCTAGTATAAATACGATCTAGTATAAATGCGACTTTGACATTAAATAATTCCAGAACTATTTATCTAATTAATTAGGTTTGGAAACTAAAATGATCATCATGCATTTGTCTACCAATGGTCAAAATTTCATAATATTCAAAAATAAAATTTTTAAAATCAGCGGCGGCGGCGGTCACTGTTACTTTTTTTTAATATAGAGAGATACACTTTAAAATTTCAACCAAGATTCATCATCAAGACATGCATTTTCCATAGTTTAAAAATTGGAATCGTGATTTGGGTTAATGAAAAATAATAATTTTTTCTGAAATTCGTTAAGCGGTCAATGAATGCACAAACTTTCTTCCCAATGCCATTAATGTGAGACCAAGATTATAACAAGAGTTTCACAAGTCACAACACGTGTTTTGTTTTACCAATACTTTTTGAAAATAAAAATTAACAGTAGGAACTAAAAATGAAACAAATTCAGCTCAAAAGTAAAACAATACCTTCAAATAGATTAATCCTACTTGTGATGATGGAAACAGTGGAAACAAGCAAGACGCTTTGCATGGACACAAAACAAACAAATGATAATGAGTGAATGACGTGAATAACATTAACAACGCGGCGCGTCGACCGACCCCTAACCCAGGCCTGCTGATCCCCTTTCCTGGAATAGCTCCCTTCGAATTCCACCCCCCGGGGTGACAAGAAGGGGCACATTTCAAATGGGCTCGCAGGATTCGCAGGGTGTCGAGTTACCGTAATGCATCGTTGATGGATCAGCCGGCACGGCGCCCTTTTTCATTTCCAATGGGTCCCAGAATCCCTATACCGGTTTCCTAATATTATTATTATAAACTTAATGTAAAATCAATTAAAAAATTCAAGATAATTTGTTTACTAATATTTTTTTTTGAAGTAACGGAATTTTAAGCAGATACTACATTATTTAGTGGTATCAACAGTTCAAACAACAAGCTTTAACTGAAATAGTTTGTAACACCATTGATATTAATATATTGAATAAAACTGTAGGGAAAATTTTTCAAAAAATAATAAATCGAATTGAAGTTGAGTGAATGAAATTAACTCCATCCCTGCGAAAAGGATTCCACTACATTTTTCCAGGCTGCATTTAATATCTAGGCCAGCGGTTCCCAAAGTGGTCCATACGGACCCCCAGGGGTCCACAGCGACTTCCAGGGGGTCTACAGGCATGAAAATGAAAATTGGGGGTCCACAGCGACTTCTAGGGGGTCCACAGCAACTTTCAGAGGTCCACGGGGAAAATTTCATTAAAATGAAAAATTTTGATGTTTCAAAAATTTTGTCTTTTATTATCAAATTTTGTAATGTTAAAAGTTGGTTATCACTGAGTCCTCGCAACGCAAGCAGGGAGATGGAATCTTTGTAAAAAATTAAATGTTATATTAATAAATAATTAAAACATTAAAACTAACTCTATCGTTTGGCTTCGGTTACATTTAGCCTTAGCCATTGATGGTCATCTTCTCATGGGTAACTTGTTAAACATCAATAATAAAGGCGTGTTTTCAAGATTTGAACCTCGCAAGTACCTAATTTTAAAAATTTAAATATCATTTTGTTTATATTTTAATGTTGATAATCGCTTTTTACAATTGAATATTTTCATTAACGGTTCTCCTTTGGTGAAACTTAACTATCAGTATTCTTTTCTTTGGGAAAACTCGTGAAGTTTTTTCAAAATTTATAAATACTGTTCAATATCATATGTAAATGCACATATTTCTTAATGTTACGTATAAAAAGCAACACATAATTTTTTATTGCAAAAACATTTTTCAATTTCATAAAAAAAACTATTTTTGCAGTGTATAATTTAATTTCTTTTCAAGTTGAACTTAATTAAGTATTTTTTGTTAACATGCCATACATTAATTTTAATTATTTCTGAAATTTTATGATTTGGTGAATGAATAAGTCACTCATAAGCCATTAACTTTAACAAGTTTCCAACCAACACTTTTATTGCTAAAGCTAAAAGTTTTTGTGCCTTGAAATGTAACGATATTAAAAGTTTAGTATTGTTTTAGTTTCAAACTTTTAAAATGTTTGATTTTTATAATTTCATTTAAAATGTTGTGTAACCATATCAATGGCAATTTGATTTCTATTCATAGTTGAATTTATTACATATTGTTTGTTAACATTCCATATATTAATTTTAATTATTTCTGAAAATTTTATGATGTGGTGAATGAATAACTCACGCATAAGCCATTAACTTTAAAAAGCTTGCAACCAAAACTTATTCTTAAAATAAAAAATTGTTTGTCTTGAAATGTAGTGATATTAAAAGTTTAGATCTGTTTTATTTCAAACTTTAAAAATGTTTGATTTTGATAATATCCTTGAAAATATCACGTAACCATATGAATGGCAAAAGTTTAAAAAACCACAAGACTTTTTTAAAAAATATGTAAAAGTGTGAAATTAAATGCTTATTAACGCACTAAAAAACACTTGAAAAAATTACAAAATTTTTGCGTGGCTTAGAAATATATATCATAAACTTAAGATTTTTAGCTACTTTTTGAACGGTCCCTAAGACAGGGGGTCCACGGGCCAAAAAAGTTTAGGAACCCCTGATCTAGGCCAAATATTGGGAGGATCCCATGGAAAAGTTGTTAAAAAAGCGATTGAAGACAAATTAATTGAAAAACTGAGAAGTTCAGAAGATACTGGATTAAATTTTAGTATAAAAGTATCAAAAGGTCATAATTAATGGAATTCACTAGGGTTATGATTCTGAGACTTTTTTTGAAATATTCAAAAGCCTGATGTTGCATTCGATAAACTTTTGTCCATAGGTTAATTTTATGGCATTAATTTCTTTGTATTGAGAGAAAACCTTGCGCACCCAACATAATTTCACTTTCTCATATAGCAATCACACATCACCTAACTTAAGTTCCCACATGCCACATGCCTTTTTCGAAAACGCTTGCTGCTATGCTGGTATAAGAACTTCCAAACATTTGTAAAATCGATCAATTCCTTAACTGGATAATATTTATAAAATCTATTATCCAAAATTAAACCATTTTTATTATTTACTTGATGTTATATTCCGCTTCAAATAAAGTTTTAATAACCGCCTTTCAGTGCTTCAGGCCTTATGCAAAATCTTATAAGTTCTGAAATAATCTATAAATGGTTCTGACTCAAATTATTATCGTGGACCAAAATCATAGCATAAGATCCATAATTATGGTAAATATATGACATGTGTTTAAATTTACCCTAACAAAAATTTAAAGGGGTACATAGACAGTCTACTGATAAAAGAGCTCTACATACACGTTCACACTCCATACATATAGCAGAAACGTCTATTCAAACTTTAATATAACAACTTATATAAAAAAAATTGTGTAATTAGTTATGATATGATCATAGTAGAACTAATTTCATGATTAATAGATTGTGTTCAGCTTTGAATGAAATTTTTAGGGAGCAAGTGAAAGATGCTGGATCAATCTTCTCCCTGCTCTTGGATCGCTATACTGGTGGTTGGAAAAAGGACTTAAAATGATATTTTTAAGTCTCGTACGATATTTATTGAATGTAGGCCTGAGAATACTTAAGTACTTAGGGTGTCCCTTAAAATCGAATGTCAGGGTCAGGGAAACTTTTGCTCCACCCCCCAATTTTTTTCCTTTTGGTACCCTAAGAAGGTGTGCAAAATCTTAAACCGATCAGATAATATTAACACGTACCCCAAACGGCCTAAAGTTAGAAAAATTTGACTTTTTTCTCATTTTTTCGAAAAATTTTAACAATTTGTTTAAAAAATCCGCTGCCGAATAATAGGGCTCTGACCGTTTTTCATTACTACCTAGGCCAATATGCCCAGTTTGTAACCTAGTCATCAATTAGAAAATCATCAAATTTGTCCATTTTATACTGAGAATAGAAGAATCAAAAGGCAGTGGTAAATGACTTAAAACCTCAAAATTCCATGACTGAACACCATTTATAGACCATATTAGTGGGGAGATAAATTATCTGGAGCTTAAATTAATTATGGGTTGCTTAATTAAGGACGCCATGTTGGATTGTATTGAATCTTTTAAAAAATTCTGGAAAAACGGTATGGGCATATTTGATTATTTGATATCGGGTAATGGTTGCTTGAGGTTTCTAAACTCAATTAAGACTAATAAAATTATCTTACACAACATTTTAAAGCTCTTTACGCAATTGTAAGTGTCAGCAGATCTCCTATACTCTATTCATTTAGAATTGGCGCTTGAGAAATAGTGCTTTCCCCAACACTCGAAGCGTAACCATAGTTACGCTCTTCACGCAGCCAATAGTAAGCTTTCTTTGTCACTTTGACGAAGATGGTTACCGATCGGTGGGGGGGAAGGAAATATTTTCAAGCGCCAGTTCAAAATGAATAGAGTATAATACAAGTGCAAACCATGATTTCAGAACTTAGACGGTAATAAATTCGAAACACATAAAACCGGCAAGATAAATTCTGGAAACAAGTTAAAAATAAGACTCCAGTGTGTCCACGAGTATTTTATTCTGTAAGTTAGTTGAAAAGCTGAAGTAGATACAAAATTAACCCGCTCTTCATAATGATTGAGTTATACTCTCAGAAGATTAGCAATTTTACCATGCTTATAGAAACAGTTCATGTATTTTATCATATATTTATACATTAACATAAAAAATACCACAAATTGGTGTCACTAAAACAATTAAACACTGGTAATTTGTTCGTGACTGTAAGAATATGTTAAATATTAACTACAGTTTCTATAACTCTTCTAAGTTTTTCTTCGCACTCTCAACTTTTTATCAGTAAACGTCCATGAAGAAGTAATAAGGTTTCAAGTAAATTTTTCATGAAAGTTGTTTATGAAATTAAATTATTTTAAACCCTCAAAGAGAGCTTTCTTTGAGAATGTTGTGGTATTAAACTTACAGAGCGAAGGATAGCTCTGACTTAAAAATAGACTTTAAAAAAGGAAGGATTTTAAGAAACTGTTATGAAAATTTATGATATTTACATCTACGAATGCATACATTTACGAATTTATTACCATCTATAGTTCTGAAATCAAGGTTTGCATTCAAACCTGTATACATTCAAAATCGACCAAAAATTCAAATTTTTTTCCCGAATTTTAAAATGCGGTGGCCCCCCGAAGGTACAACCGTCCGTAGGTACATACAACACTCTCCCCTATACTTTTTTAGCAATAAAATTTAAATTTTAAAGTTAAAAATTTTTAACCAAGTTTTAAAATAAAACTATTGTATTTTACATAATTTGAAAGATTGTTTAATTGAGTCGCTTAATTTCTGAAACATGTCAAATGCCCCTTTTTTTGTTTTGTGATAAACAATAGAAAAACTGTATAGATTTTCTCTAGATTTTTTTGATGATGTTTAGCAATTTTTTTCTTACAGTAGACCTTATTTGGATATTTTCAGGCAAAAATAATTGTTTAATGTTTTTATTCTTTTCCAAAAAAATTATTGAAATATTTGCATTTGACAGGTTTCTGCAATAAACAGAGTATTCAAGCCTATTTTCAGAGCTTAACTCTAATTTATTTAAGGATTTGTTAATAAAAGTAGGAGTATTAGTTGAAAATAACATTTCTTTATTAAATACTAACCCATAAAATTATTATAGAATTCTTGACACGTTTTAGAATTAAGCTATTCAATTGCTTTTAAAATGGTACCATCGTTTTTGCTGAGAAATGATTTGTTACTAAATATGAGGAAATTACAAAAGCTTGTTCATCCGAAATTTCAGAATTTTCGAAACTTTGTAACCCCATAAATCAAAAACTAAATGAGATAAAAATTTTTAAAATGTCCCCAAAATGTTTTTCAATGCGTTATTTTAGTGTACATAATATGAAAAGAATCTAAAATGGTGAGGGAAAAGTCTTTGGTTCACTTGACATGGAACGGCCCCAACCCGCCAAGCGGGTGATGAGAACGAGGTCAAAGGTGACAGTGTCGAGGGGTAGATTTCATGCTTTCGGGTTCTGTTGCAGTTTTCGCCAGACGGCCCCCAAAAAGAAGACTGCCGAACTTTTCACCCCAATAAAGCACGTCACCGTTGGAATTGGTGCTTAAAATTACTAGACAGTTATATGCAGTGGCGGATCTACGGGGGGGGCTTTCGGGCTGAAGCCCCCCCCAAAACGTCTAATATTTTTCTAAGTTTGTCAAAACGCAAAAAATCTTTTTCCGAAATTCGGATGAGGCGTACCAAAACGAGTTGAAAAAGTGGGGTTTTTGACTTAAAATTTCCAAATATCTTCTGGGGGAGGACCCCCAGACCCCCCTTTTAGTGGTTTGAGTAGGAAAATTCACAACCTTTTCTGTATTACCATTAACAAGAAGATTCAATTGGATTATGAAAATTCTTAGCCCCCCCAAAAACCAAATCCTGGATCCGCCGCTGGTTATATGTCGTGATAAAGCAGGGAGTATTGGATGTTTTGTACTTCCAAATACCGTTTTATGTGATGAATCTCCATCACAGATAGAAGTAATTTTTAGCCACCATTGATTTTAAAGGATAGGGGGAATTATGACTAATTTCAATTTTTCAACACTCATAATTAATGAATAAATAACCAGATTTCAATAGTTTCAAATACATAACACTGTTCTACACTGAAAAAATTTCCTTGAAGAAAATAGTCATTTCTTATAGATTTTGGGTCGCTGAATACGAAAATCACCATTAAAATTCTCAATTGACTCAGGATTTTCGGGGAACAGCCCCTACCCCTTTTCACTTTTTTAACGACTTTATAACTTTGAACTCGATTTTCAGGGTCAAAAAGCATTGCTTTAATCTTCAAATTGCCCCCCAGGGGACAAGAAATGTTCAAATTAATAAAATATGATAAATTTATAACAAATGGATAGGTTTAAGGGGTAGTTAACCCCCTAAGAATGCAAAAAATTAGCTAAAAATTATAGAGGTTTTTATACGCTATTTTTTCCTCCTATTTTTTACGCAATTCCCGTTTGAAGGGTCCTAACCCTTCCCCAAGGACCCAAATTTGATGGCAATATGCAGCAATGATTTTTGCTAAAAGCGGTTGAGGTGAGAGCGCCCCCAGAGCACCCACGGAAGGGTTCAATGCCGCACTTAGAGTTTAACTGTGCTGTACAAAAAAAAATTTGAAGCCACTTACTGAATTTCAGCTGATTCTTGGTGTAAAATGATCTGCTGAATTCAAATATGACACCCATTTTCCTCCATCACCCTCAGTTTTTAAGGGGATGCCCCCTAATTGTTATCCACAGCCGTGCATCTGTTAACATCTTGAAACATGGAATCCTCACTCCCGAAAACCGGTCAGTTTTTAAAGAACTGAAGAGTTTCTACTTAGGATACACCCAAAATATAAGAAAAACATCATTTGTAATCTTTTCAAAATCATCGATATTAATTCCTGAACTCGCGAGCGCCTTCGCGATTCTGGAAGTCTTCCGAACTCTTCCGCGGGGACTTCTGGGAGGCTAACACCTCAACCGCTTTTAGTAAAAATTATTGCTGCATATTGTCATCAAATTTGGGTCCTTGGGGAAGGGTTAGGACCCTTCAAACGGGATTTGCGTAAAAAATAAGAGGAAAAAATAGCGTATAGAAACCTCTATAATTTTTAGCTATTTTTTTGTATTTTTAGGGGGGTAATTACCCCTTAACCCTATCCATTTGTTATAAATTTATCATATTTTATTAATTTGAACATTTTTTGTTAACTGGGGAGCAATTTGAAGACTAAAATAATGCTTTTTGATCCTGAAAATCGAGTTTAAAGTTATAAGGTCGTCGAAAAACGTAAAAAGGGGGAGGGGCTGTTCCCCGAAAATCCTGAGTCAATTGAGAATTTTAATGGTGATTTTCGTATTCACCGACCCAAAATCTATAAGAATTGACTATTTTCATCAAGGAAAAAATTTTGAAGGTCAAATTTGTAGAACAGTGTAATTAAATACTATAACGTAGTAAGTTAGGATGAGATTTGATTTCATGTCCTTTTTAGCACCCTAAATAAAGAGAATAGGTTGGTTTTATTTTTTCCTAGGAGATGTTTCCCAAAAACCTTTTTTGCTAAAACTAGATAAGACGTCATGTGTCCTCTCAATTTTTTCACTTTTCATTATTATAGAGGTATATTTGTATTACTTACTATAAGGGCATATTTGTATTACTACCCTCATAAGGAAACTAGCTGTGGTCTACAGTTTGGAACTCAAATATTACTGGAATTTTAATTTTTTAAAATCTAGTTTTCACAAAAAGGGGTGACAATCTTGCAAGTGCAAGCAATTTTCGATCTCAAACACTTGATAAAAACCCGAAGACTCAAAAACTGACAAATATCCTTCACTGTGGATATAACTTACCCTTAACTTTTTTTAAAAAAATTGCTGAGAGATATTTATCTCTTAACGCAAAATATAGGAACTTTAATGTATATCAATGTGCCCCACGAGTGTATCAAAGTACTCCATATCCAAGTGTATCAATTTGCCCCATTTGTTGTTTTTGAACAAAAACCTTTATTTAAACAAATTGGCGAAGGTTATTTAAAATTTAAGTGTACCCTCTATTGCTAACAAAGATAAACTTGTTTTTTGAATTTACAAATCTCTGTATTCCAAGTAGAATAGCTTCAGGAAGATTTAAGTTTCAAATTTACTTTTGGAAATTTTTGAAGAAAAACAAAATAGTTTCATTCATTAAAAATTTAGACTTATTACAGAGCTTAACGGTCTCACATATTATTCTTAGACATATAAAGACAACTTTTCTTAAAAACACGACCCTAAATAACCCCCCTTTGCCTTGAATCCTTGTAGAGCTTGGGTATTCCAAGTGGCACACGACAACAACAACAACATATTTAAGAAAATAAAGTACTATCTCTGAATAAACTCAAAAAATTGGTTTAAATTTTGTTGTATCAAATGTAGCCCCTCTTTCCCAATTTTACCCAACTGCAAAAAATATTTCTTTAATTTTAATGCTCTGTCTTTTTATCTTTAAAGCCTCTTTTCTCTATTGAAAAACATTCGTCTTTACAGATAAAAATAATGTAGTAACTTTAAATCTAGAGCTAGCACTTCTCGGAAATATTAAAATAATGAAGTCCCTTTGATTTCTATGTTTATCTATAAATATGTATGCATTCCTCAAAATTTTTTTACCTTTAAAAGTACAAGTTTATCATACTTTATAATATAGATAAATGATTAATGTCCTCTTTATAAATTATTTAAATATGATTTTTAAATAGTTTAATAAAGTGCATAGAATCAAGAAATTTTATTTAGTTTTTAAATTAAAAGTAAACTACGCTGTAGTTTAAAAGATTTAACTTGTTTGTACTCTGCATTTACCTTTTGAACATGTTGAGTCTTTCATATTTATGATTTTAAAACATTTTTCAATTTAATTTAGCTTTCTTTGATTTATGATGACTTCTCATTTAGTCCAAGAAAGTTAGCTCAAAAAAGGGGTTGAGGTGGAACAAATTGTAAAAGAAAGTTTGATGGGTGATTCTTATAGGAAGTTTTCCGTAGAAAACGATGGTGAAACGTATATCAAAATTAACCTCGTCCTTTAGCCAATATGGCGGATTTTCCAAAATGGCGGACAATCGTTTTTAACTTATAACTTCCTAAAAAATGTTAATAAAATTATAAATTTTGCAGTAAATGATTAGAATTTAGTAGCAAAAACAATGGGACACTGTTTTTTTCTCTTACGATTTGTCATCTATCCAATATGGTGGATTTTCCAAAATGGCGTCCACTAATGTTTATAATAAAAAAAATTATGATGATAAATTCGTAATTTTTTCAGGATATGGTAAGAATTAAGTCATAATAATATTCATATCAATTTCCTTTCCTCAATGTATCAAATATGGCGGATTTTTCAAAATGGCGGACAATCGTGTTTTACTAATATGCTAAAATTCGTTAATAAAATAAAACTTTTGCTGTAAATTATTAGAATTTAGTAGCAAAAATAATGTGGAACTGTTTTTTGTCTCTTACGATAAGTCATTTATCCAATATGGTGGATTTTCCAAAATGGCGTCCACCTAATGTTTAAAATAAATAAATTATGGTAATTAATTCGTAATTTTTACAGGATATGGTAAACATTAAGTCATAATAATATTCATATCAGTTTCCTCCCCCTCAATGTACCAAATATGGCGGATTTTTCCAAAATGGCGGCCACATATTAAGAGCCTTTTTATTTTTAACGTTTTTACATATAAATAAATTTTATTTTGGCATAAAATAAGTATTTATATATTAAATTACCTATAAAATAGTATATTAACCAAGATTTTGCGATACATAGAAATAATTTCCAAAAAGACGGCCCCATATTTCAAACTTAGTGGTAAATGGTAATTTTTGAATTTCTAATTACCTTAAACATTATTTACCAGTAAATTTTAGTAAAATATAAGTATTCTGCTTATATTTTACCAAATAAAATTTAATATTTCTAATTATTAAGAAAAAAATTAAAAATTAAAAAGGCTCTAAATAAGTGGCCGCCATTTTGGAAAAATCCGCCATATTTGACACATTGAGGGGGAGGAAACTGATATGAATATTATTATGACTTAATGTTTACCATATCCTGTAAAAATTACGAATTAATTATCATAATTTATTTATTTTAAACATTAGGTGGACGCCATTTTGGAAAATCCGCCATATTGGATAAATGACTTATCGTAAGAGACAAAAAACAGTTCCACATTATTTTTGCAACTAAATTCTAATAATTTACAGCAAAAGTTTTATTTTATTAACGAATTTTAGCATATTAGTAAAACACGATTGTCCGCCATTTTGAAAAATCCGCCATATTTGATACATTGAGGAAAGGAAATTGATATGAATATTATTATGACTTAATTCTTACCATATCCTGAAAAAATTACGAATTTATCATCATAATTTTTTTTATTATAAACATTAGTGGACGCCATTTTGGAAAATCCGCCATATTGGATAAATGACAAATCGTAAGAGAAAAAAACAGTGTCCCATTGTTTTTGCTACTAAATTCTAATCATTTACTGCAAAATTTATAATTTTATTAACATTTTTTAGGAAGTTATTAGTTAAAAACGATTGTCCGCCATTTTGGAAAATCCGCCATATTGGCTAAAGGACGAGGTTAATTTTGATATACGTTTCACCATCGTTTTCTACGGAAAATTTCCTATAAGAATCACTCATCAAACTTTCTTTTACAATTTGTTCCACCTCAACCCTTAACTTTCTTGGACTAATTGAATAATCTTGTACAGCTCCCGTAAAAAAAAACGTTACAGTGGGGTTTGCGGGCGAACCACTTGGGTTAGGAAGGCAAAAGAGGTGTCATTTTTCATTGTTTAGAGTATTCTTTAACCTAAAAAATTTTCGAGTCCTTAGGGGGTCGTCTTCATATTAAACGAAACACTAACTTTTTTTTTTCAATGGGGACCCCCAATTATTATGAGATTTTCTGAAAGTTCATCCCTCAAAACCCTAAAATACCCAGTTTCATCCAGATTGATTCACAATTAAAAAATTTTTGAAAAAATAAAAAAAAATTAAATTTTTAAAATCATGAAATATTTTTATGGAAATCGATTCAGGTAGTAATTTTATGAAGAAAGCCAAAATTTCAATCGATTTCACCGAATAGTTTTTGATAAAAACGAACTTTAATCTTAAGGGGCCGTATACCGTTGCCGAATGCATACCGCGAATGTTCTTTCTAGTTCGTTTTTATCAAAAACTATTCAGTGAAATCGATTGAAATTTTGGCTTTCTTCATAAAATTACTACCTGAATCGATTTCCATAAAAATATTTCATGATTTTAAAAATTTAATTTTTTTTTATTTTTTCAAAAAATTTTTAATTGTGAATCAATCTGGATGAAACTGGGTATTTAAGGGTTTTGAGGGATGACCTTTCAGAAAATCTCATAATAATTGGGGGTCCCCATTGAAAAAAAAAAGTTAGTGTTTCGTTTAATATGAAGATGACCCCCTAAGGACTCGAAAATTTTTTAGGTTAAAGAATACTCTAAACAATGAAAAATGACACCTCTTTTGCCTTCCTAACCCAAGTGGTTCGCCCGCAAACCCCACTGTAACGTTTTTTTTTACGGGAGCTGTACTAATATTATCATATTCTTCTAATTTGAAGTTAATATATGTACCTCATAAATTTTTTTTCAAAAAAAAATTATTTTAGTAGCTTCTAGGAGAATATTCACGAAAACTCTCCTCTCGGAGAATATTCTCCAAAGCATTATTACCGAGAATTTTACAACTCTAGATTAGAGTTTTCTTAAATCACATTTTACATTGGTTTGTTTGAGCTGCATTTGTGTTTATGTAAAGCCAAAGTGAATGCTAATTTTCTGGGTTATTTATGGGAATAAAGAATTATTGTACCGAACCCTTTTTATTTTTATTTGGTGATGTCCTGTTTCATCGCTTCCTGTTTCATCTCCTTGTCAAATATTCTCCTGTTTCATACCCTCGATAATTTACGACTGTTTCTTAGTGCTGTTTCGTCTCTTCCTTCAAATTTGGCGCAATAAATACAGTTTGGCTTCAAAAAAATGTTCCGCTCCTAAAAAGCTGCATTCGGTTCTTTTTTAAATATCAAACGTAACATTTAAAAATTTAAAGAGTCTCGTTTGTCCTTCCCTGCATTCATTTGCCCTAACATGTATTTTCCAAGTGACCAGTAGGGTGGGTCATTTTCATATGGCGAAAAAAATTTTTACAAATTCTATCGGGCACAGCAAGAATATGGTGCCAAATGGTCTCAAACTAACATGTGTAAAATATTATACCATTATAATAACTCTTTTTGCCTCCGGATTGGCCTCAAATAGAACAAAAATATGTAATTTTTCAAATTTTTTAAAAATTATATTAATTAAATTTTTGGTCGATAACATGTAAAAGCTCACAAATAAGGGTCTTTAAAAGCAATTTTAATCACGTTAGTCACCTTAATGCATTACCAATACAAAAACAACTGCCAAAGTGGCAATGTAATATGCTATCATATTAACAATAGCCATAGAATAAGAGGCTCTTTTTTGCCAACAAACAGTGGATTGTCAGTGGTACATATTTTAAATATTGGTAGTTCAGATACATTTTCCCTCAAGTTTGGTCAGTACAAAGCGGTATTTTTAATTTTTAGAAGTAGAAATAGCTATATTTTTCATAAAAATGCCGCGCTTTCAAAATTCACCGGACAGTTATTTCACTGGCTGGTCTTGGGATCCAAACATGATCGCAAAAATATGTTGAAACAATTGTCGAATGGATAGTTCGTTCATAGGCAATATCAGTTATGATTCGCTCAGTCATGATTTACCTAATTTTTTGCTATAGCAGTAGACTGAAATTCAGGCCCATGAAATTATACTTCTTTGAGGATTGACTCAAAATAGCGTATTATCATTCCATTATCCGTGCATAAAAGTTAAAATATAGCAAATTTAACTGTTTAAGATAGTTACAAGTAAGTTTTGAAAAGTAATGTAGCTTATTTAAAAACTTAGGGGATAATACTGCGCTTTATGCTGAAAACGGGGAACTACCGCTCTTCTTAAGAAAATGTTTCAAAATTTGACTCTTAAAATGTGGTTTTAATTATACTCATATATGGGGGCACTTGGGATGGAATATTCCTAATATGCCCAAGAAATTTCAAGGAAAACTTTTAAACTATTTTTTTCTAACTTTTAAACTATTATCCAAATGTTTTCCTTCGGGTTGAAATCTACACTGTAAAAAATAATCCAGTAAAAAAAACAGAAATTTGTTGGTGGTGGAACAGAAAAACGTGGATATCATACTTTAAGTATTTGATTCTCTCAGCACTCCCCATGCTGCTATTTTTTTATCGTGTACAGATAATACATAATGCATGATTTCCACGTTTTTCGTTTTTAGTCCAGGCAACCTCCCTAATAGCCATGTGATAGAAATGTGATAATTTTGTGACAATCACATAGGTGTCACAGATGTGATAGTGATATCACTGTGATATCCCTGTGATTCTCCTATGTCCGTTTTTTGTGATAAATATTTGTGATAATTAGTGACATCACTGGGATATCACAAAGTGATGAGCTGGTGACAAAGTGATGTCTATGTGTTATCGCGACGATATCACAATGTGACGCGAATCACCTTGTGACTTATATGTGATATCGCGACAATATCACTCTGTGATACAAATGTGACATCACTATCACATAGGTGTCACAGATGTGATTGTGATACCACTGTGATATCCCTGTGATTCTCCTATGTCCGTTTTTTGTGATAAATATTTGTGATAATTAGTGATATCACTGAGATATCACAAAGTGATGAGCTTGTGACAAAGTGATGTCTATGTGATATCTCGACGCTATCACAATGTGACGAATCACCTTGTGATTTATATGTGATATCGTGACAATATCACAATGTGACGCGAATCACCTAGTGACTTATATGTGATATCGCGACGATGTCACTCTGTGATACAAATGTGACATCACATTTGTATCACAGAGTGACGTCACAGGGATATCACATTTGTATCACTATGTAATCATCACAACGGGGTCGCATTGTGACTGGAATTACATGCTGGATGCTCCTATTTATCATTGGTTTAAAAATTATTTATAATTAAGTTAAAATTATAAAAATTATTACTATTAATTACTTTACTGTCACCCTTTTTACTTACATATAGGAATATTTAAATTCATATTTCCATAAATAGAACTATTGGTATCAGGATCATTGATTAATTGTAAAATACTTACTACTTGATTGATTACCTGAATACTAAAGTTGTCTTTTTAATATACCTACTAAAAAATCTTTTAGTTCTTCATATATTAAACCATAATTTATCTTCTTGATACCTAAGCATCTTGTCAAATTACTTACCTTATTTCATGCCACTTGAAATCTTTTTTTCACTTTCTCATTCTTGTTGTATTTAGTTTTTTTTTGGAAACCTTTTCATTTTTGCAATCATTAAAAGCTAACTAAAGTGTAACTAATTTTTTATCACTATACCCTTCAACTACACTCCTGAAAAATCTGTGTGGGAATGTTTCTTTTTACGACCAAGTACACCAATTTTTGCATCTACAAAATTATTTATTGTTACATATTCACAGAATAATTAAAGAACATCAGAACAGAATACATCATTAAAGTATGTTAACACAATATTTTAGAACAGTCTATTCATTTGTAAACCAGCATCAGGCTCCATCTGAAACAGAAAATATGAAAAATAATAAGTCACAAATTTGCAGATCTATAGAGTCAGTTAAACATTCGATTGAGAAGCTGGAAGGAGACTTCCGCAATTGAAATATGGAACAAAACTAAGTTATCTTATCAAGAGTTTAAATTTTAATGCATTTTTTTAGTGATTTATGAAGTTTCTGTAGATTTTTTTTACATATTTATGATTTCAGAACATAAGGCTAAAGTGTGGAATGGTTCTGCAAAATGCAGAAAGGTTAACATCTCTGTATTGTAGTGATTGTAGATACTGTGTGGCATGCAAAAATTTAAACCGACTACATACATGAATAATTATGCTATTTTTTGTTTCCCAATGCATTAAGAGTACTATAAATATAAGGGTAAGGGTAAAATAAAATAAATAAAACTGACTCTGAATTGCCTCGACTTCTTCAGGTGTGAGTGGAGTCTTGGCCTCACTACCAGATTTATTAAACCTCTTGCGAGATCACCAGGTTCTTTATCATTTCACTCTCCACACATCTAAGCAAAATTTAAGGCCAACAGCTAACTCCATCTGCAATTTAAGGAAGAATAACATTATATAGTACTAACACATTTGAATTTATTTTAAGTTTAAATTTGAAAATAAATGCATAAGTTTCGGTATCAAAAAGTTTCGCTTTTTCAGTTTTGATACCAATAATTTTACTATAAATTATAGAACACACTTGGAAAGGTCCCACCTTAGTGTAACAAACCATAAATATTACTCGTACAGAAAGTATATGCCCTCATCAATTACCAAGTTTAATTCACAATGCTTAATTGGAATGAATAGTTTACTAATTATTTACATATAGTAATTTAAACACATTAATGAACATTGTTAGAACACAACTTTTTCATGTAATCTTTAGATTTTAAGTGTTGGGGGATCTAAAATCTAATAAAAGTTTGTTTTTCCATCCAATCTTCCAATATTGAGTAGGGGCCAATCCCATTATATAAATGGTGTTTCAATAGTGTAACAATATGCTATTTCTTAAAATATTTCCCTGGACACATACTTCCAATTACAAAGTTTTCATATTGAAAAGCAAATATAAAGCTAGTTTAGTTTATGCTCCATGTGGATCTACTTAAGAAAATGCAGGGGAATAAATTTACAGGCCATGTAGTTTAAAATTTCAAATTTTTTTTTACTTTTTCCTGAATAAGCCACAATAACATTTATCTGTAGGGTAAATGTGGGTATAGTGGATACTTTAAGGAAAATGTTTGTTTAAATTCTCAATAAATATCAACCTATTTGCTTGGAAACAGTTATCTTATTTTTAGATTAATTGTTCTTAATTAAATTTAATTGTTCTTAGGTTAATTGTTCTTCTATCGATTTTACCATTAAAAATTTTAATTAGAGATCGGGTAAAGTATTTTTAATTAATTTAAAAAAAAGGACTCCAAATTGCATTGATAGTGGCCACCTAGATGTAGCTGTTGTTTCTATGGTGGACACCTTTTGTATCTAAAGTGGCCACCTCCCTTTTTCTGCCTATATGAGGGGGGTTTATGCATGAAATTGAGTAGGTAGTCGTTTAGTTGTAATTAAATCTTCCTTCCCAACTATATATATTTTAGATAAAATCAAATTAGCTTTATTTAATTTAGAATAACAGTTTCCGGCCCAAAGCCTACCCCGTGTAGCTGATTTGAGAGGAATTTAGAATGTA
The DNA here is from genome assembly GCA_024610705.1 of Tetragnatha versicolor. Lineage (NCBI taxonomy): Eukaryota > Metazoa > Arthropoda > Arachnida > Araneae > Tetragnathidae > Tetragnatha > Tetragnatha versicolor. The sequence goes on along the minus strand of JANDEH010000050.1, from coordinate 404,550 downwards.
ATTCAATGTTTTAGAAACCTTGGTTCCCGAAGCCAGAATGAAACCAAATTCATACAACACTCATTTTAAAGCACAATCAACAGTTTATGAAGAAAAACTAATTTAAATTAAATATTATTTATGTTTTTACTAGAGCTAAAGCGCTAGACCCGGGTTTCAGTTTGTTTATAAATATCAGCTGGTGCGTTACAGATGGGCTTCGCCAGTCCATTTTTAAAGAAAATTATTCTCATGTGTTGCAGATGGACTTAGCCAGTCCATTTAAAAAAAATTCTGGTGTGTTCAAGATGGGCTTCGCCAGTCCAAATGTGGAAATAGTTAAATAGAGGATCCATTTTTATGTTTATGCTACAACAATGGATGTTAAACTACAACAATAGATTTCAATCCACAACAATCGATAATATGCCTACAACAATTAAAGTTACATATTCTCTTATGATATTTACAACAATGGGAGGTTTCTATGAATTTAGGCATGAAATATGGGTTTTTAAACATAAAATTGACTAAAACAGTTATTGAGATGCATCAATTTTATTTTTATTCAGAAACCTTCCCTGGAGGGAGTAGATCAACGTGGTATAGTTTAATAGTTAATGTAGGTTCAAAAAGTTTAAAACTATAAAGGACAGACATTGATTTTTATATATACAGTAAAGCACCGTTTATACGTCGTTTTCGCTAAGTCCCAATTCATTCAAATAATCAAAATATTTTTCAATTATACGTCTTTTCATTTATACGACGTTTTACGTCGGTCCCTTGAAAGACGTATAAACGGTGCCTTACTGTATATATAGATTAGAAGCCATTGTGGTGGCCACTATTGGAAAATCCAAGATTGTGTTGGTAAAGTGGCCACCCCCATAAATCCTCATAGAGTCAAATCTTTCAAATAAATTTTATACTCTTCTTTATCTTAATGTATAATTAAAAGTCAATCAAATGGTAACAATCAGTTCTGACATACCGTTTCCTTACGCGATTCAATAAGCAAAATCAAATTTCAGTCACTCGGTCATTGTTATTTTATAATATCTATATATCCTTCCTATGCTGATCTGTGGTAATTCACCAGCTTACCTGATTGCACAATCTACTATGCCTATAAATTTTGATGCCTCTAACTTGTTCTATTTAAAATTAATCAGCTAGGTGGCCACTATTGGTACAGTGTCCCAATACCCACATTTACCTTATAGTTATAAAAATTTGAGTATTTGAAAATTATTAAAATGTATTCAACATTTATGTTCCCAAAAATGTTTAATTTCTAGCAAAAAAGATTTTACTAACTAAAGCATTGGTTTAGGTTTAATTTGAGTATTTTCAAAATTATTAAAATGTATTCTTTGCACAACATAAAAAGCTATTTTTTCTTTTGAAACCTATTTGAACACTAACATAAAATGAATAACAGTACATGGAATTATGCTGAGCAGTTAATTTTGAAAAAAAATTTTTATTTATTTATTTAAAATGGGGTGCCACACTGAGACACCCATTTATCATCATAGCTGAACAATGCCAAGTCCAAGTACGAGCTTACACTGTAAGATTGAGAACTATATACCTTCATTATGAGGGTCATATTTTGAAAACAAATTTCTAGGGGAAATCCAGAAACACCAATTTTTGATAAATAACTAATTCTCACAAGACAAGTTACTTACTTTATCAATACCCATCCAGGGGTATTCTGGGGACATCACCAGCAGCCCGTCTCATGCAGGGGAGGTGGGCCTGAAGGTAGAAGAAAAAAATTAGTTCAATAATTATAGATATTACCATTTTAAAGGGGGGCTGAATTGTAGTAAAAAAACTTTGGTAATAAATTAGAGTTTTGTAAATCTTTCGGACAGGAATTGTATATTCTTGGGCCATCTCATTCATAATTTCATACAGTTGACGTGTTGTTTTGATGTGAAACGGCTTTGAGCGGCAAAGAGGTTTATGTTTAAATTGAATGAAAGTAGTCGTAGCATACTCAAATTACCCATGGATATAAAAATAAATATTTCTCAGGAAAGGATTTCTCCCCAATAAACCCGTTAAGATAACCTACCTCCTTCTCGGGAAATATTTATGGGCTTGTTTTCCCGGAAAGGGAAAGACACCAGATCAGATAACATGGTCCTCTTCGTTCTGTCCCAATATTGTCAGTTTGTTACTCTGCATCTCAGGGAAAGAAGCTTGTGTTTTTTGTGTGTTAAAATGGATGGGCTTGCTCGAGTGGATCGGCATATAGGAAGAGGGTTGGCGAGAGGAAAAATGTTTTATTTTCTTAATTAAAAAATTATTTTGCAATTTATTTTTAAAGAGGTGTTTATATTTTAACCCTCCGATTTGTAAACAGTAGTAAATTTAAACCCTAATCCATATTAAATAGGATTAAATGCTAATTTCACCCAGGCACTGCTCCAAGGGGGGCACTTTGGACAGCGTTCCCTCTTGGACCCAAAAATGTTTTTAAAATGAGTTAAAACCCTACTTTTACAAGTTAAATTTCAAAATTTTCAGGGGAACGACACCCATACCCTCCTGCGGTTCCACAAGGGAATCTTACGTGACAATTTTGAGAAAATCGCGGAAATTTTGTGTTGAGAGAAAAGTGATGGACCCTAAAAGGTTCTCAAAATGATTTAAAACACTACTTTTACAAGTAAATTTCAAAAAATTTTCTGGGGGAGAACTCCCATACCCGCAACGCATACCCACAGTGGTACCAACAGAGAATTTTGTGTGATACTTTTTAGAAAATATATCCAACATTTTTGTGTCAAAAGGTTAAAAGTGATTGACCCAGAACTGTTTTCAAAATAAATTAAATGCATATTAAAGGTCAAATTTCAAAATTTTTTCTGGGGGAGGACCCCCATGCCCCCCAGCAGTACCACAAGGGGATATTGCGTGATAATACTTTTTAAAAAACACCAACATTTTGAAATTTTGTGTCAAAAAGTAAAGACCCTAACCTTTAAGCAGTGGACTATTAAAACAAACAAGGGGGGTATTTTCTTGAAACGGGAAATGTAATAGAGGGAGACGGCAATAAATCGATATGCACAGAGCGGCAAAATCCCATTATATGGGCCTGCTGCCCGGTCTCCCCTATATCAACTTAATTCACGTTCACTGAGGTTTACCTGCTCATATATGTCCTTCTATGGAAGTACTGCTACTGGCATCAGCTAAAATAGGGCAAGATTAAAAGTTAATGTTCTTTTAAATACTTTGCATTTTGTTCATTGTAAGGTGACAAATTAGTAGTAAAAAGAAGTGAAAACACTCACCAAAAGGATGCTGTGAACAAAGGAATCAGTTGGATATTTTTGGTTAAATAGAAGTCAATTTTGATTATTTTACAGAAAAACATTAGAATGAGAATAGATACTTTGTCTCAGATTGAGTAAATAAAATTAAAGTGTTGTAAAATAAGTATGAAATTATTTTTATAGGAACAACACAATACATATAACAAGGGAGCAGAAAGCAATTTTTTTGGATTTGTTGTGGATAGATGGAATGGGTCGCCAGAATCGATAGTTAGTTCCAATGGAGTAAAGGAGGAGGGTTAAACTTTACTAACCGAGGCCCCGATTTTTGGCGCCAAGAAAATCTCGCCAAGTGCGCCAAACACGCGTTTCTCAAAGAGAACCAAGTTTTCATCCAATCAACCAACTTTCAGAAAACCACCCAAATTACTTTCATTCACCTCTACGATCATTCCATTTAAGCAACCTTTGTAACTTTAACGCTATTCCAATCATCCGCGATCTACATCCATTCCATCCAAGCTCTCAAATCTCATTCATAGTTCATACTCCTATACATTAACCTAAAGGAGTTTAAGGATAAATTAGACAAATACTGGGAATCGGTAGTTTGAGTTGGTGGACCAACCTAGTTGGGCTTAACGCCTGTTGTTGGTTGTCAATATTTGTATTTGTATGTATCAAATAACGCTTGGATAGATTACAAGGATTATGGGAGCAACTATCCGTAGTCGGACATCGTCTTAAAAACAGCCCCCACATAAATAACTATCTAAATAAAATACATTAAGCATTTAACTTACTGGAAATAAGGACGCCACGCCACGCGGCGCGGCGCGGCGCCAAATCAGGATCATAGTTGTATTGTAAACAAACCTGGTGTTGCCATTTTCAGAAAGCAGTAAAATAACTACGTGTGGCTCAATTTATAAAATAAAAACTATGCTCGATGTGCTCGATTGGAAAAAATCATCAAGCTGTCAAAAGGAATCTTGATGAAATTTTAAATGTAAATTTTCATATTTCCAAATAGCTATGAAGGTATCACGAACGACTAATCTATTCTGTTGGTTAATGCGTGGGGTATCTCTCGCTCGTAATTTACGTTCTCATTTACCCTCGCTCTGCTTTATTTTTTTCTTATTTAACTTCATTAATAGTTCACAGTAGGACATTATTTGTCCTTTAATTTATGCACCAATGCATGCATGTTTCTTATTTTGTGGGGACAATATATTATTTACAGACATTTTTCACTGTCGAGATAATGCATTTTTGTCGCTTTTAACCCATTAAACACTTTCTATATATTTTTCTTTGACATAATCTTAAAGAGGACTTCAAAATATGCATCATATCAAATTTTCAAGCGATTTGTTACATATTTAGGGTTTTTTTTAAAGGCGAATAAGAAAACGGTATTTTGAGTAAAAAACACAAGTCCGAAAAAGCCCAATAATTGGTATTTAATAATAAGTTTGAAATTTTTTGAATTTTTATTATGGTAATAGAGTAGTATGGTAAGCCTTTTCCAGAAATTCGAGTTGCCATGTTCATTCTGGCGTCATCCAGGAATTTTTGAATACAAAAGTGATTAACTTGTCTTCATAGGAATCCACTACATTTTTCGGGCTATGAGAAAAAGGAGGAATGGGTAAAAATATAAATAGACCCCCAAGTGTTTTACATCATCGTGTTCACATCATTTAGTAGATTAAGAATATGTAAAGCATAAGGGGATTGGCTCCTTATTTCGGGAGGTTTTCCGGTTTTATTGGAAAACTTTAATTGGGCGTCACGTCCTTAATTTTAGAGGTAGGGTTCTGAAATTTTAGTATGTGTACCTCCTTAATATTTCCTATTGAATGATGTATGACACTAAGGGATTGGACCCATATTAAGAGATTTTAGAACCGCGTGCTCGTTTTTATTTTCACTTTTTAACGCCCCTAACTCCCTTTCTCCAGAAAAAAAACGTGGTCTCTCTAACAAGATTCAAAGAGTTCTTCAAAAATAATTTTATTACTAAGCTCTCTGATTATTATTTCGGGAGAAATCCATGAAAACTTGTCTTGGACCAACCAAAAAATGAATTTCTTGGTTGCAAAAATTTTATACCACCTCTTAGTTAAATCTATTATTCGAAACCGCTTTTTTTATGCTTTCAGAAAATATAAACCACTAAGCTAGGCTTTCAATATATCCGGAGCTATTCAGCGTCAAAGTCAGTACATGTAGGCTTAACGTGCCACGAGGCATCCGTTCGATCAAGGTACCTATCTACCCTTCAATGCTATGAAAGTAGCTTGAACAGCTAATAAGCATTGGGTGCTTGTATATAGCATGTAATGCTGCAAGTACATTTAAGCTTGTACATGTAGCATAGCATGCTATCATAAAAAAGCATGCACTACCGTAAAAAACTAGCATACATAGCGAAAACTAGCAAGAACTAGCCTATTTCTTTGCTAGTTCCAGCATAAAATTTTGACCTGGGAATGAAATTCCTTTTGGAAGTTTTGTGAGTCAAAGAAATTCATCGGATATCACAAAAACGAAATTTTTCTGAAAGGAATTTTTAAGAGTGCTCTCAAAGTACCCGAGATTTGCGAGACATTTTATGAAAAAATTAGGTCTAAGATGTTTAACATTGTGCTTTACTTTTCATTATGTCCGTATTCCGTTTTAAAAAAAACATACTTGCAATAAATTTTATGTCACACAAGGTTTTTTTGAAATATATCAAATTAAAAAATAGAACTTCATAATTTCTGTTTTTAAACCTTTGATGAATTGTTAATTTGGTTTATTAGGTAATATCAAAAATATGTCCCGAGTTGGACCCAAGAAAATAGGTAAGCCTAAAAATATGGTGGTGGATAAATAAATAAAATGAATTGTCACAAACCATCACATGGTGATATCACTGAGACGTCACGGTGTGATAGATCACAAACCCATCACATAATGATATCACTGAGACGTCACGGTGTGATATCACTGAGACGTCACGGTGTGATATCACTGAGACCATCACGGTGTGATAAAGCACAAACCCATCACATAATGATATCACTGGGACATCACGGTGTGATAGATCACAAGCCCATCACATAATGATATCACTGAGACATCACGGTGTGATATCACTGAGACGTCACGGTGTGATATCACTGAGACATCACGGTGTGATAAATCACAAACCCATCACATAATGATATCACTGAGACATCACGGTGTGATAGATCACAAACCCATCACATAATGATATCACTGGGAAATCACGGTGTGATAGATCACAAACCCATCACATAATGATATCACTGGGACATCACGGTGTGATAGATCACATCGAGATGTCACTGTGATATCACAGAGTACTCACACAGGGACTGTTGAATGGTTGTCACAATGTGATCTCCCAGTGATGTCGCATTTTAGTCACACTGTGATATGTGACAAGAGTGATCATTTGTGATATCCTGGTGATATCACTGTGACTTTTGTGCTATTAGGGCTTAACTCAGGGGTCGGCAACCTGCGGCTTGCGATCCGCATGCGGCTCTTTCGATGGTAAGATGCGGCTCTCCAGTTCCAATGAAAAAAATTTATAATATATTTTCAAAACCCTTAATTATCTAATCGAATCAATATGACTCACAATTAGCGGTGTAACCCAAAGTTTTAAAGATTTAAAGTTTCACCTTAAAAACTTTGGGTTACACTGCTAATTTGATTTATCTTGATGTAAAAAAGTACCCGAAGGGAGGTACCTCAAAAAAATGTTGGGTCAACCTCTCCATCTAAAATCTCCCTCCCAATATAAAATCAAATATATACAGGGTGTTTCAGATAAGTGGTACAATATTTTAAGGGGAGATAGGGGACATCTGGACGAGTCAGAATCACAAACGATTTGGGGGTCCCAGACCAAATCCCAGGGAGTTAAAAATGGAGCGACACCCCAAAAAAATTATTGAAAAATTCAATTTGTAGAAGAAGTACTATTGGGGTAAAAATTTATTTATGGTCTCAAAAATTGTGGTTTCATATGATCTTTAAAATTATCTCAAAAGTCTTCACTTTAAAATTTGTTTTATTATGAAAAAAGTTAAAAAAAACCACAAAAAAATGTGAAAATTCTGCCCAAAACTCATTTTGTATTTTGAAATCCTTCCTTTTGATTTTCTAATCTGAAAGATCATAGTCGTAAACCCTTAAGTCCAAAGTTGCACTTAAAAACCATCAATATTAAACGCTTGAGATCCTGTTAAAGTTCGTTTTTTGCGTGCCCAAATTGGTTTCCTATAGCCGTTTCCAAAACGGCAGTTAGCGGACGCAAAAAACGGACTTAAACTTAAACCATGCTTTAACAGGATCTCAAGCATTAAATATTGATGGTTTTTACGTGACACTTTGGACTTAAGGGTTTTCGACTATGATCTTGCAGATTATTAAATCAAAGGAAAGGATTTCGAAATACAAAATAAAGTTTTGGCAGAGTTTTCACATTTTTTTGTGGTTTTTAAACTTTTTTTGTAATAAAAAAAATCCCCCAAATCCTGGGACCCCCAAATCCTATATGTTTCTGACTCGTCCAGATGTCCCCTATCTCCCCTTAAAATATTGTACCACCTATCTGAAACACCCTGTATATAAGCCGATCTAATATAATAAAAGTCAATGTGTGTGTGTTTGTGTGTCTTCTGTCTGTGTGTCTTCCAAATCCACAGTTTACTTCCGATCTATCAAACCTAGAACGACCCCTTGACCCTCTTTTGACCGTTTTTATGGTCATTTTGCTGAAATAGCTTTATTTCTGCTCAAAAAGAGATATGCTGACCCCATTGTTACAAAAAAGTGTAATGCAAAAAAACAAGTTTCCAATAGAAAAGCTATATCTAAAGCTGTTTAAAAATCATATTAATTATCTATAAAAATATATTTCAACAAAAATTTTAAATTTTCAAACTGGTAAGTATAGTACAAAATATTTTTATTTGAGGGTTTAGTTTTTAAATAAAAAGTTTCATGGAATAACATTGTTGTTAAAATAGTCTCCATGGAAACGAGGATGAAAAATCAAATGATGATCATATGTAGCTTTTAAGAAAGTTGATTAACAGACCAACCGGGATGATTGGTAAATGCTGATTATACAAAATTAGAAATGTATGTGGAAAAACTAAAAAATAATAAATTTATACTCTGCACCCGTGCAAGGCCGGGAATATCAGCTAGTATATTATAAAATTGAAACAAAAAAAATCAGTGGCCCTTTAAAAACTGGGAAATTTTTTGTAAGTTGTAATAGTCCGAGAGCTGGCTACATGAAAGTTCAACCGGAAAAACATAGTTCTAAAAATTATATATTTTGAAGCACCCTTCTAGGGAAGTAAATTTATGTTGGTCAGCCGGTGCAAAGCGGTTGCGTTATCGAATGGCAGCTAATTGAAAATCGAATTTTCGGCCTTTATTATAAATTGTGAAATAACAACCAAACGATGATATTTTCGAATTAACACCTATTTAAATGTTTTGTTACTGAATAAATTGCTTACATTCAAAGCCAAAGTTTTTTTGTGTAGCTCAATTAGTTGTTAAGGTATTTAACTTCAAAGTTCTTAAATTTTTCAACTTTTTCTCTTTGTCCAACAATGAAATTTTCTCAAAACGCATTGTTGTAACCGAAAAAATTGGAATTTTAAAGTCGTATATTCTAAAAACTACTCAACCAATCAAAGTAAACTTGGGCTTTAAATGTAGGTCATATATTCAATAAAAACATGTATTACATTTATGGTCGAAAATCCTACCGTTTGGTTTAAATTGAACCAAGAAAATTGAAAAAATGCCCAAATTGAGCAAGCATACATTGCTCCAAACAATTTAGCTCATTGAGCGGTGCACTTTGGATGCAGTCCAAAAATTCCATAAAATGAGCTAAAATCATTTTTTATACTTAAAAACTTAAAAAACTTATTTATTTAAAAAATCTATTTGATAGAGGTATTTCTTTGAAGAAGAAAATAACAAGCTGAAAGTGTTCGCATATTTATATTAGGAAAAGCCGGAAAACTTAGATGTATATCAGGGAAATTTTAAAACTACAGTCAGGGAAATTTGTTCCTCAGATTCTGTAGCCACCTTGTACTTTTTAAGGTCAAATTTTAAAAATTTCTGGTGGAGGACCCCAGACCCCTTTATTCTTGGGGCTAGATATTAATGCCTAAACATTGAAATTAAACACAGTAAAAGTTTTTAGTACTAAAGGTTTAAGTTTCAAAGGGGGTCTGGCGGTCAGAAAATTTATGGAAATTTGAACCTAAGAACAGGGTTTTAAACTGTTTTTTAGTACATGTAAACCCAATTTTGGGCATACATTTATAGGTAGAATTTTGATTTTAATCAACTTATTATAAAAAAAAGTCAATAATAAAGGTTGAAATACTAAAGGGGGTCTGGGGGTCCACCCCAGAAAAATTTTGAAAATTTGACACTATCAAACTGGGTTTTAACTAACTAAAAGTAAAGTAAAAGTTAATTACTCGGGACTTAGGGGGGCTACGCCCATGTCTGTAATGTAATTAAAGATGGTTTGGAATAATATATGGGGCAAAACCTCTCTGGAACAAAAATCGCGTCAGCCCATTCAAAGGCTTAGTAGTAATCTCTTTTCTACCTTTCAATTAAGAGGGAATGAATGAAGGCACTGTAAAAAACTAATTATTTTTTACGATCTGGCTCAAATCATCGTAAAACTTTTGGTTGACACACCATCAATATTAATTTAGATACAAGTTTAATAATTCATTGATTTAATTACTAATAAATTAATTAGTTATATTGGAAAAAACTAGTTAATATTCATGGATTATGTTAGCCCCCCACTTACTCAGGTTCTAGATCCGCCTCTGGGTAAAATAATCCATTCACTATGTATTTAGGAACTAACCCAGTTTTGCATTTAAATTTATTCATTAATCAGTAAACACTTTAAAAAGAAAAACTGATGGATGATAATTTTAGTAGGATATCCAAGAAAAAACTGAAGCTTAACTAGCAATATTTCACCTTTTTAGCGGTTTTATGCCAATTATGGTAAACTAAACACCTAGGGGATCAAACAGGAATAACCAAAAATGCTTTTAACCCTAAAGGGATGAAACAGACCAATTTTTGACAAGGCGACGAAACAGGAAGCGATGAAACAGGACTAAACCTTTTATTTTGTCTGAAACTCATTTTTAGACAAAACTACTGATATTCTTTAAAAAAAATTTAGCCCAACTTTAAAACTTTTTTACTGTCAACTAAATTACTGAAAATATGAATTCTGATTTTATTCATTGAGTTTTTAAAATTATTATTAATATTATTGTTAAGTTTCTGTAAATAAAATGTTTTTGTTTTCTTTATCCAGTGCTTCCGTCGACTTTCCGCCATTCCGGGGGTTCTCGCTTTCTACTTCTTAGTTATCCAGCACCAATAAGCCACGCCTTAAGGCGACTTTAGACCAACCGGTTCGCGACAGCGATTCTGCGACATCCGGTTCGCGACAAAAAAATGACCCGCTTCCCTCAATTGAACAGCGCCATCTTTCGAGAGGTCGCTGAGTTACTGCGGTTCCCGAAATTCCCGAAAACCGCGGAATCGCTGTCGCAAACCGGGTGGTCTAAAGCCGCCTTTAGGAGTAGGAGGCGATCCATTGGTCTAGGTGACATTATGTTTCCACACATGCAAACATACCAAACAAGCTTGAGGGGAAGGAAGCAGGCAGAGGGGACAATTGACCCCGTTTGACCTCCGGGTCGGTCTGGGTTCTGGGAACGAGGGAATGATATTGGAAACAAGGAAAGGTTCGTATGCGAACCCAAAAGAATTAATTACATTTTCACTTGATGTGTACAAATTATTTGCCTTATCTTCCCGTTTTAAAAATAGCACTTCGTTGATTAGATTGGGGAAAAAACCATTACTCTCGTCCTTAAGTAAAATAAAAATAATTAAGAAATGTTATTCATCCTGATAGAAAATAGACCCAGAAGTCTCAATATTCAAATCGTATTTCCAAATAAAATCCCAATTTTCTATTAGCTTTTTCACCTTTGATGAGGTACAGGATGAAACTAAATAGAGGAGAGGAGAGGAGGGTATAATGGAATAGTCGGGTATATGGAATATCGAGGTTGCTACAATTTTTAAAATACATTTTTAGTTTTATTTCTTCCTTTTTTAACGTAAAAATTTTTAACTTTATAAGACAGTCTAGTCAGTGATACAAATTTAATTTACTCACAAGTTAGTCTTTACTTTCGGTACCATTTACTCTGGTATTTTTTTTCTGGACCTAAATAATGCTTTTTTAAATGGTAGTGTTTATTGCTTTTAATTCTTAGTTGGGTTAGAATTTTCGATTTGATTTTTAGTGCAAAAATTACTGTTACAATTAAGTGTCATTCCATGAAAAAGTGGAGACACGGGGGTTGCAATTTCAAATTGGTTTTATAACTATAAATTATGCATCGAATAAATGTAATGAAAAATAAATTCATATCTGAACTACACAAATTTTTTCTCTAATAACCAATATGGATGGATATAGTACTGATATATGGGTGGATATAGTACTGAACACGCATTAACTGAATTTACCAAGACTATATATTCATACATAGATAACAATTCTAAAACTATGGCACTGTTTATAGACATTTCTAAGGCTTTTGATTCTGTAAACCACAAAATTTTATTTAACAAAGCTTAATAATGCTGGAATTAGGGGTAAGCAGTTGGATTGGTTTAAATCCTATACTTGAATCATAAAACACAATATGTAAAAATAAATAGTATAAGTAGCAATAAATCAGTAATTAAGAAAGGAGTGCCTCAGGGCTCTATATTAGGGCCGATCCTGTTCATTATTTTTATGAATGATTTTTGTAGACTTCAAAAAAAATTCTAACCTGCGCGTGTCCGTTTGTGGTCTATATAAATTTATAATTTGAAATAAAATTATTATTATTATTATTAAAGGTAAAGTTTAGAACCAGATGAAATTACATCAGAGAGCTAAGCTTTAAGAATTTTTCTTGTACATTTTTGGAGGCTCAAATTTAGAAAAATTTGAAAACTTTTCAAGTATGTAAAATATGGTTAAAACTTGATTTTGGTGCTTTTGAATTTATGTTGGCCTTTCACACCCGACACAAAAAGGATGGAAAAGTTATTATACGATTTGCTTAAACCTTCCTTAGATTTTTAAGGAAAGGGCATTTGTTCACAATAAATGTACATAAAAAATAAAAATTAATAAAAAAATATACTACTTTCACATTTTCTGAACTCTAATCATAACTATTTACTGAAGAATTTTTTTATAGTGAAGAGTTTTATGCTGGACTTTTTCAAAATTTATTTTTATTAGATTGACAGTATTAATTCAGGATTCATTCTCAACAGTTTGTAACAGCAACCCTAACAGTTTGTCTTTAAAATACCATATGTTGTAACCGTTATTATATGAATTGATTAGTTTTAGGGGGGGCATACCAATACATTAACCTACTCTAACTATAGATGGTGTAGAAACTACCATTAGAATTAGTTTAGAAACGTTTTATACTATCAGTTTTAATTTTTTAAAATGGAAATATTTTAAAATTCAGAATTTTTTTGAAATTCTAATGGAATATTGCACATCCTCAAAAGAATCCAAACAGTTTGATACATAAAATGTGTTATATGGCTCAGTGGCTCAGTAATAAAGGGTTTTCTTTGGAAACCGTTCACCAAAAACTTTTTTAGAATAGAGATATTTTTCATAAAAATCATTACATAACTAAAATGAGCTCATTTACACTCTAAAACTAATATTTCCTCCCTGTGAGGCTCCTCTTGGTATATGTTTATATTTATTATTATTTATTTATAGGCATTTTAGTACTATAAAAATTTTCTCTGTTGTTGTTTTCCATCTCTATAATGTCCTGAATAGATAGTTTATTAAGTGCTCCAATTTTCATTAATAATTCACAGCTCTTTATTTGTTTTTAAAAGTAAGGGAGTTGGGAATGTACAAATCTATGTAAAATGGGCAAATTTGAATATAATTTTGCAACTTGTGCCAAATCCTGTAGCTTTTCCGATGATTTCCGTATTTGGTCGTTGAAAACACAGCATCCGTGTAAACTACGGAAGAATCCGTAGTACTCCATAGTCTTTAAACCCTGGAAAACTAAAAAACAATTCTGATTGATGCCACAGGGAGTGGTCATGGTCACCAAACAGAATTATTTTTTAGTATGAGCCTGGAATGAAAAATTGATAAATTAATATTTTTAATTTGAGAAATGAATTAACACAGCAAAAATTTCTATAATTAAGAGCACGGAAACGAATAAAAACTACCTAAACCATTTAACACTTAACCTTAAACAATTTTTAACTACAATAGGACAACTATTTAATGGCTAGGGATGTGATTTCCAAGTGGGTGTGTGAATTTAAAAAAAACGTTACAACATGTTAAGGTCAAAGGTTTCTCTTCAAGATAGTGATTTCAAATCCAAAGACAACACATTCATGGAAAGGGAATCAGGAAAATATTAAATGTTGTTAGAACAGAATTAATGGTCATTTAAATAAATCTAAATTCATTGGTATGTCTTAAACACATTATAAAATAATAATTTTTTTAAAAATTTTTTAAAATTGTACGTGAATCACAATTTGCTTAAACTTTCACAGATTTTTAAGGAAAGGACATTATTAGTTTACATGACGATAAATGTACAAAAAAATAAACTATTTTCACATTTTTGTAACTGTAATCAAAACTATTAACTGAAAAATTTTTTATAGTAACCAATTTAATGATGAACTTTTCAAAATTAATTTTTATTAGATGGACAGATGATCATACTATTAATACTGGAAACATTCTCAAATCGCCCTTTTTTACTTGCTGCAGCAATCAGTGATAAATTGGAGCAAAATTTGTACGGTATCAAGACTAGCGTGGTGTCTAACTTTAATCTTACTTTATAAACACGTTTTATGGACTCATTCACTCATTTTATGGGGTAAAATTGCTTCCTTCAAATTTCAAGGACTGAATAACATTTATTTCCGGTACAGAAAATAAGATTAGTCGGCTTTGGAATAGGCGGAATTTCTGGAGCTGGATGGGGCCGAATATCGCTATTTTCACCTTGGCGTCAATTACTTAACAGTTTTATTACTTACTACAGTTACTACAGCTCCTAATTAATAGTTTATACTTCCAAATTAGTAATAATAAGCTAATATAAATTAAGCAGGCTATTAATTTATACAATCGGCGCCGGTGCATCTGTCAAGTCCTAGTTTTTTCGTTTACTTTCAGTATAAAACTTAATTATTTTGCACGTTTTACTGAAGCATTTGGCCAAAAATTTCAGCTAATCGTAAGGAGAATTTCAAAAAGAGTGTAGGACTGATTCAAACAATAATTTAGAACATAAATTTTAGTAGAATTAAGGAAAATAACTATACAATTAAACTAAATCATAATGATTTATAGAATAAAAAATACATAGATATATGACACGAATATAAGCTATTAATAGTCCAATATTAGAACAAACACTAAAAGGGCAATTATAAGTAGTTTAACATTAATTTAACTAATAATTTCGAAAAAATCTAAATAGAAAATAATAAAATAGTGCACTCACCCTGCGATTACTCCAGCCGCTGCGGGAAAAGCCGCTCGCGCTCATCATGAAGGTAGTAGAAGCAGAAGCCCGATTCCGTCCACAAATTGCGCGTCGTGAGGGTTGCTTTGGCGCTGGAAAAACGACTGCGAAAAAGTAGCCAAGCGGTACCCAGCAATCAGCCAATGCTCTGATGCGCCAAACCTTCAGAGCCAACGTAGCCCTCTAGCGGAGAAATAGGGAAAATAAAGCAATAAATCAGTTACCCACTTCGCCCCGAACCCTAAATATCTTGATTTTTATGAAAGGAAATGCCATTATTCTTGCTCTCTTACATGAAACTTTTATTGAATTAATATTTTTTATTTTTTTTTCTTCAAGTTAACCTAAAATATGTTGAACTTCCATTAAAAATGTCAAGGATTGAAAAGGATTGCAAAAACTAGAATTTCATTAACCCAGCTGCCTGGATTGATGCAGGTTCGTAGATTGTTTTGAAAAGTTTGATTTTTGAAATATTTTAAGAGGTATTTTTAAAAAATAATTAATCTCGCCTCTTTTGAATGCATTACGGAATCATATTTTACAAATTATTGAGCGTTCTACTTTATTAAAGAGCGGATTCATTAAGATTTAAATTGTCTCTAATAAACTTTTTTCGAAACGCGAGTCTGGTTGTTCCTGATTGAAATTCGCTGTTTTTATAAAAATGACTTGCAGTCAAAATTTTTAGACCCATTTGAAAAATTTTATAGTAGAAATTATATTATGATCCTCACTTTTAATTACGGCTAAAAAAGTTAAGACTTTCATCACAAGTATTCGCGATTAATTAAGATTGCAGAAACGCAAATTCATTTGAAAATAGCTATCGCTTGTAACAAAGAACACCAATAAAAACAACCAACCAAGCTAACGCTTGCTTCTTTTTCAATTAAATCTTGTTTCGAAACACATGGGTGCAAAATTTTTTCTATTTTAAGCCAATTTTTTTTAGAAATTTAAAAAAAAATGTTCTGCAAAAAAACTTTATAAGAGGTATAAACTTAAATAAATTAAAAATGTTTCCATCTTTGTCAGTTTAAATTTGAAGCCTTTATGCTAACTAAATCTCAACCCTTAATAATATCATTTACAGATGAAATAGATTAAAATTTATGAAAGATAATAAGTTAGATTACAAATAGTAAGGTAGGATAAAACAATAAAAATACTGTATTTGATATTATTTAACTAATTTAGAAACTAATTTAAATTTTAATTAATTAAATTATATAATAAAATTTCAATTTAATTTAATCAATAATTAATTAATTTAAGTTATTTAAATTCAGTTTAAGCTTAACAAACAAGACAATGGTTGGAAGATTAGTGTATATAGCATCCGATAGATGGCGCTGTAAAAAGAACCGTGAATCGCTTGGAAGAGTCGATCTTTTTGGTGAATCGATTCAGTTGATTCGAATCTTTCAAATGAATCGCTTTGCCCATCTCTAATAAACATGAAGTAGTGAAGAGACACAGTTACAGTTACAACCTTAGATACACTATAATACAGAAAAACCCAATAGGACTCGTAAGCGAAAGCTAGGGCGCAAGTTCAGAGTTGCACCTGCTTGGCGATTTTTGGCTGTTTAACGGCACATTTAGAAGCCAAATGACTCTTTTAACATGAGTTAGGGTTACCATATTAGTCATCTTTAACGCTAAAAACTTGGCGCAGGTGCAACTCTGAACTTGCGCCAAAACTAGAACCCAGGGCCGTATCCAACCCCCCCCCCGAAATTTCAACGGCCCCGTTAGAGAACCCCTGTGCATCGTGTCCCTAGTTGAATTGAAAATATCTTACTATAAAAAAATTATCCCATTTTGTCCCAATTATGTCATCCCATTTCTCATATTATTCCCAACATCGAATCCCATCCCTACAGGAAACTCTGAGCTATAAAACATCCTGGTGTAACGAGTGAGCTTGCCGAAACCGCATCACACCTTTATCGAAGAAATTTTTTAACGGCGCAAGTTCAGAGGTGCGGATGCGCCAAGTTTTTAGCGGTAAAGATGACTAATATGATAACCCTAACATGTGTTGAGTGAATGATTTGGCTTCTAAATGTGCCGCTAAACAGCCAAAATTCGCCAAGCATCCGCCGCACCTCTGAACTTGCGCCGAAAAGACACCTTAAGCAAAAAAATATCTTTAATAAAACCCCTTAAGTCTATGGAGTCCTCTGTGATGGAGTCTACAGAGAAAAATCCTAACAGAGGGTCCAAAACGATATATTCAAAAGTTGGATGGTTTTGAGAGCGCCACGATGAACTAAATGAGGCGCAAGTTCAGAGTTGCACCTGCTTGGCGTTTTTTGGCTGTTTAACGGCACATTTAGAAGCCAAATGACTCTTTTAACATGAGTTAGGGTTACCATATTAGTCATCTTTAACGCTAAAAACTTGGCGCAGGTGCAACTCTGAACTTGCGCCCTAAATGATTGACAGAGAGATCAAACCTGTGATTGGCTGTCCCTCCTCCCTCCATCCTCTATTTTCGAAGGAGAAGGAAAAAGTTTTTCTCAACCAATCAGGCTCTTCCCTCCCGCCTCTCGTGACGTTGATGCGATCGCAGCGCCAAAATAGCCCCACACTCATCCAACTTATCAATTTCCATTAGCGCCTATGGCTGATAAACTAATTTTAATTCCGTATTCTGCTAAAATGGATGTATCTCAATTATATACTTCTACTTTTACTTAACTGTAGAATATTCGACTAAACCGCCGTCTGCCATCCCATCATTGCGGAATGATAACATTGAAAGCGAAAAGTTGACATGTTGCTTACGTACGTATGTTTACTCTTTCACATTGTTTATATTTTCGATTTTAAGAGTTCATTTTGGCCAAAAATTGAAAAATCCTTTGCCATCAAAGTGTGAGAGGTTTTTCCATTTGGTTCCACATTAATTGTGCTTCAGAATTTACACTCGTCTGTTTGGGTTGGGTTCCTATATTTCAAATACGTAGTTCAGTTCTTAAAAATTTATTTGTGGTACCAGTATTAATAAAAGTGATCGGTTTTAATGGATTACTTTAGGCATCGGTATTAATTATCCGAAATTATTATATTTTTTGGAATTCCAAAAACCTGCTGTACTACTTTACTTACGTGATGTTGAAGCTATAGTCGTTTTGTTAGTCAGTATCACATCATTGTTATTTTTTTTCTAATTTTAAGTTCTCATTCCAATTATAAAATCTGAATTTTCCCTCGTTTACTAATTTGTTCTTGAAAACCTGATTTTCCTTCATTACTAAGAAATCAGCCACCTTTTTAAACCTTTTCAAATGTTATTTTATTCAAATTGTTTAACAAATCTTTGTCTTAAGTTAAAAACATTATACTAAATAAATATCTCATTGTTGAATCCATTTTTCCTTTAAACAGTGATACATCATACATGATTTTATGTTAAATGCAAATTTCTATCAATGATTCCCAGTTTAAAATTGTGTACATACCTACACCCTTTAAGTTTCACAAGGCACTCAATAGAATCTTAATTTAAATGTTCATTACATGTGATTGTATTTTGAATGTTAAATAGATGTGCAATGTCTCACTTAAAATTTTTTTATCTATCAGTTACTTTTATAATTTTTAAACTTGATCTCAATCAGGGTTTGTATGCCTCCTGGAATTCCTGAAAAACTTCTGAAATGTGCTTTATTTTTCTAAGGGCCCTTAACATTCCTGAAAATTATGTTTATCTCCTGAATTTACTCTGACTCTTGAAAAATATCTGTCTAAGAGCAAAGCAAAGTTTTTTTTATTGATTTAAGGGAAATAATATTTTTTTATAATTCCGTTGAATTATGAAATTCTAACCACTTTTTCAATTCCTTGCTCCATTCTTCATTCTGAGCTCATTTTACTCAAACATGCAAAGTTGTTTAAAGTTAATTATCATTCACATTACCTCTTAGGACGGCAGTGTAGACAGATTTTATGGAAGCAATGGTTAGGTTGTAGGTTTCTATGTACACAATTGCTTTTAAACATTTATTGAAGAAAGTAGGGGAGAACGGGGATGAATGGGACAGGGGATAAACGGGACAGCTCAATTTTTTATACCTTAATTAATTTTTCATCCCCGTTCTCCCCTACTTTCTTCAATAAATGTTTAAAAGCAATTGTGTACATAGAAACCTACAACCTAACCATTGCTTCCATAAAATCTGTCTACACTGCCGTCCTAAGAGGTAATGTGAATGATAATTAACTTTAAATTTTTGTTATTTCAGCCATAAGATAGTAGTACCTAGCCTATTCAAAAAATTTCCCATACCAAAAGTAACTTTTATCGTTTTACTTCTATAATTATTTATTAAAAAATAATTTAACTAAGGCTATAAATTTTACAGTGTGTTGATAGAGTACTTATATTAGTATAGTTTCCAATTTAAATGAAGAAAATCCATGGATTTTTTCCTAGTCTAATTTTAGTTTTTCAAAAATAAGTGGGTACGGGGATGAATGGGACAAGAGTTGCGGGGATGAATGGGACAGTTCCATTATCACTTCATTTCCTGTTTCTAAAACTTTCCATCAATAGCTTAAAATATTCAACTCATTTAAGTAATTTCTGATAAAGTTTACAAAAATAGGGTGCAAAAATTTATGTTTTATGTTCCAAACTCATGTGTGAATATGCAAGTCTTAATGAGCAAATAGTTGTAACTGTCATCTCAAATATGTTATGGTAAAACAATTATTCAAACAAGTTAGGTTTTTATGCTCTATTTTTATGAAAATTTCCTTCAAAATGGCAGGGAAAATGTTATTGCAGGAATGGCTTTGGGGGTTAGGTCCAGGCATAAAAAATTATCTGTTTGCACTCCTAAAAGTACAAACCCATAAAAAGCGAGTAGCATTAATAGAAATAACACCAGCTTCAACCGCTGAGCTGAAAGAACAAAAGGATTTGCTTCAGTTTATGTGTTAATTTTACTCGCCATAAAGTCGAATAAATGTAGGCTGTTTTTTGCCCTTTAAATGCCTTTTTAATTTTTTTCTTTGCAAAACTGAAGTGTGTTGTTCCTTTAAAAGGCTAAAGGTTGTCCAGTATTTAAAATAACTTTGTTATTTTGAAAATTTTTGAACTTTTTTTAACTGTCCCATTCATCCCCACTCGGTGTCCCATCCATCCCCACCACGGGGATGAATGGGACAAAATACATGCGTCCATAAAAACTTTTCTTGGAGTTTAAATAATGGGTAATTGATTGAATACACGCATTTATAATGTAACCAAGAGTTCAATTATTGGTTTTAAACTTGCTACAGGATTGAAAAATGTATATTTTTTTCAATTTTAGCAAAAATGTGAAATTTGTCCCATTCATCCCCGTTCTCCCCTATGTTTTGTCTTTGTCTTGTTTATTATCTAGCTTATAGATATAGAATAGAAATCGCCGTGTTCATAATAAAAATTAAAATATTTTATCTGATAAAGTTTATTATCATTCACATTACCTCTTAGGACGGCAGTGTAGACAGATTTTATGGAAGCAATGGTTAGGTTGTAGGTTTCTATGTACACAAATTGCTTTTAAACATTTATTGATGAAAGTATGTTTTGTCTTTGTCTTGTTTATTATCTAGCTTATAGATATAGAATAGAAATCGCCCTGTTCACAATAAAAATATTTATCTGATAAAGTTTATTCACTATTTCACATTCTAAATTTGCATTGTTCTTGTTTTTATAATTTTTTAAGTTACCACATTTTGTATAAAACTGAATATATAGAATACCACTCTCTAAATCTTATTTAATTCTTTTTCATCAGATCTCAGTGTGTAAACTCATTTTTTTAATATTTGAACAGGGTAATGCTTTGATTGTCAGAGGGACTGAAACACACAATGGCATCAAACTTCATCCCTATGTTGTCATCCAGTCCTCCTCCATTAGACGACTGTCCTGACAATGATGATGAGGATGACGAATTTGGAAACTTTACATCTGCTGGCATCCAGTTTGATTCTTCCTTTGACAGCCCTGTCTCAGGGGAAAAGTTCAAGCCTTTCAAAACGGGAGAGAATGGAGTGAATGACATCGGGTTGAAAAATGATTTGAATTCCTTGCGACCCTTCAAAGATCCCCCCCTGCCACCTGGTGACAACTTGGTGTTGAATCTGACCCCTCAAAATCAAAGTAACCATAAAATATCATCTCCTACCGGGAGTGACGATGAAGAGGAACTTATTCTGGACGAATCTGGTAAAGTAGTCCTTTCAGAACGAAGCTCTTCCTTAGAGAAATTGAATAACAAATCAGACCCTAGTCAAAACTGTGTACCAGAGTCCTTAAGCTCGGCAGATAATTGTCACAAATCATGTAAAGAGGATATTTGGGTCAGGCAGGACGCTTTTAATTGCTCAAATGCTCCAAACTTCTCTGAAAATGAATTGGACTTAGTTGAATCAAAATTATCTGACTGTGATTTTTCTAGAGATCCCTCTTTTGTTCCTTGTTTTGATGACGAGATAAAAACTGCAGGGGGTGACTCTGAGCCTATCCACATTCCAACCGGTGATGTTAGTCTCGAAAGAACGGACGAGAACCTACCAAGTTCTGTTGAACCTGTTGTAAATAATGTAGATAAGACTGTAAATGAAGTTGACAATTTGGCTGCTGGTTCTGAACACTTTGTTGCGAATTTTCCTACCGAATCTGACTCTAATTTAGACGAATTCGATGACTTTCAAACTGCTACCACTTTAGACTCTGTAGGGCTTGATAACGGTTATAGCAACGACAGCTGGGGGGAAAACGGTGCACCATTTGTTGCTAATTTTGAGGATGCACCTTCTGTGAACGAAGGCTCATCCCTAGATGGTTTTGAGGTAGTTCCAAAAGAAGAAAATACTCAGCTATCCGATGACGAGTTTGACGATTTCCAAGGCTTTGCAAAGGCTGAAGTGCCTTGCTTTGAAAGCGACACTGGAGGCTTGGACAAAGTGAGTGACATAGAGGATAAATGTGGAGAAGCTCCCGATTTAGAGCTTGAAGACTTTGATGATTTTCAAGGTTGTTCTGGTGGGGACGGTTTTGCAGACTTTGAGTCTGAGTCTTTCGAACAGACAGCAGAAACTGGCTCCCCTGAGTTTGCTGATTTTGAAAAAGCCTCTTTTTGTTCGAATTCTTCGGAAACCCTGGCCAGCTCATCATGTCTTCCTTCTTCTGCAGGTGTTCCTCAAGTAAGTGGGCATTATGCTAATTCAGGGATTCCCAATAAAATTTTGCCGAGGACCCCCTTTGCAATTACTTTACTGACGAGTACCCCCTTGAACTTATTGGCTTAATTTTTTCAATCTGTTTTAAAACCAAAACTGGATGTATTCAAAACTGAAACTATCCTATTTTAGTCAATGAAAAAATTGCATAAAACAAAACATGGATTATCTTTGGTGGTAAACCAGGGGCGTCATTTAGGGGGGGCAGGGGGGGGCAACCGCCCCCCCCCAAGGTTTCCACTCTAATGTGAAAAATAGCTGCAAGTCCCTTGAAAATTCTGTAACTTCCACAAGAAGCTTTGGGTGCAACTCAAAATGTCTCAAAAGGAGTTAAAACACTACTTTTGACTGTCCAATTTCAAAAATTTTCTGGGGGAGGACCCCCAGCCCTCCTCCAAAATTTTCATGTCTCTTATTTAGTGTTTTCCCCCTTGAAAACTATTCCTCTAACAAGAAGCTTTTCTGTTAAGAAGCTCTCCAAAGAGTTTGCAAAAGAGATAAAAAACTAGTTTAAAGGGGAATTATAATTCCTGGGAGAGGACCCCTAGCCCACCTTAAAACTTGGATGTTTATTTACAACTCTTTTCCCTAGAAAATTATGTGGTTTACAAGAAACTGTTCTCTTTGGATGCAGCCCAAAGGGTCTCAAAACAAGCTAAAACACTACTTTAAGAGCCACATTTTCAAAATTTTCCTGGGGTTGAACCCCCAGACCCCCCATTTTTCCTTAGAGTTCACGTTGTCAAATTTTGACATGATATTACCTTATTAAATTTAGTGAAGTTGAGGCAACCTCCGCCAAGAAAAACCTAGTTACAGCAAGGTCCAGACCCATTTAAAAAAATTCCTTGCCCCCCCCAACCAAAAACTGAAATGACGCCCCTGTGGTAAACAGAGGCTGCGCCACCTACATTAATATATTTGTACTACAGAGACATTTAACTAACATAACTATAACTAACAAATGAACTGCTGAGTAGGATAATGGTTGAATCAAATTAAGGAAAATAAAAAAATACTTAATTTCTCGGTGACATTTCGCGGACCCCTTGGACACAGCCGGCGGACCACCTATTAGGAATCCCTGTGCTAATTCACCATCAAATTAATTACATTCAAAAGATTGCCCTTTATGTGCATTTTTAGTAAATTTGTATTAAAAATCCAAGCTACATGATAGCAACATTTTTAACCTGTTGAATTTAATTTTTTTCTTTTCAAACTTTTGCTTGATATGCAAATTTTTGCAGGATAAAATAAATTTTCCTGGTATTAGAAACTAAATCTGGTATTTGTATTTATGAAGAATTTATTTTACTCTGATATTTTCATGGATTCAACGAACTGAAATGCTTACTTGTCATTTTCTAGGATAAAAGTGCTGATAAGATTTCCACTGTAATTCAAGCAATATTCCCACCATTAGAAGAACCTAGTGATGTGGATTTATGCTCAGATATACCAACTGAAGTTTTAGAACAGAGCAATAAAAGGTATGTTCCTAATTCTTATTGAATTCCTGATAATTTTATGTTTCTGAAATTAGAATTTGTAGAAAAACTTGCTTTTTAGGTTGCAACTAGCTGACCAAACTTTGCAAACCTTTAATTTTGTTTTGAGCATATAAGCTATGATATAAATTGCTTAACTTTCAAGAGTTATAGGGCTGTACCCAAGGGTGGGGTTCACTTCCCCCCAAATTTTAACAACAATGTTTTACTGTTTTTTCCATGCAAATTTAGCAACTTTCAAGGAGATGTCCTTTTCAGATTTAACCCAAAGGGTTTCAGAATGGATAACTACTTTTCAGGGTGAAATTTCAAAAATAATTGCTGAGGGAGGACTCAAAACCCCCTTATTTTCAAGTCTATTAATACTTAATCTCTATTAATAATTCCTTTGAAGATTCTGCCACTTTCAAGAGCAATTCTGTTTGGGTCAGACACAAGAGTCTCAAAATGAGCTAAAACACTACTTTGAAGGGCAAATTTTCACGCTTATTATGGGTTTAAATCCCCAAAATTCAAATCCTCTGTATAAGCACTCTAAAACTTTTAACCGGTAAAAGTATTTATGGAAATACCGGAAAAGTACCATGGAAATGAAGTTTAGTCAATCACCTCAAAAGTCTGGTTACTGCCCTTGAGAGTTATACTTATTTATTTAGACTGAAGTAATGAACTTATTGTGTTTATTTTCAGCCGAAGGTTGTGGGAAAAACTACATGAAGTTGAACAAACGCCTGGCTTGCGTTTCCAGTGGGGAGTTTCTCATTCATTCCAACAACTTCTACGTTCTATAAATGTAGATTATCACAGCATTGTAAGTATTGCATTGGCTGAAAAAATCTTAATAATATTTTAAATCATAAAAAATGAGCAGGTTTTTTATAGAGTATCTGAATAAGATTCAGCTGTTTCAAACTGATTACAAGTAAAACCCTCTTAGTTATCTTTATAACTTCCATAGGTGTTTTTTATTGGTAATTATGGAACATAATTGTTTTATGTTTCCCTCAAGTTTATTTAGTGACAACATTCTATGCTGCCTAAAAAATAAATCCATTGCATAGTGTTCTATTTGTTGGGCCAATTCATTCCATTATTTAGGATTCCATTTTCTCATTTAAATTTCCTTCAAACTTCCAGTCATATTTAATCATACCAACTGCAACTGTTTATTTTTTAATTGAAGGAAACCTTTTTAAGCTTTGTGAAAAAAATTATTGAAAAAAAAACAAGTGGTTTTTATTTATTTATTTACATCCTTAAACTTAAATTTTTGCATCAAAGCATTGACAAATACTGTGTGATAAAAAATTTTAATGTCCTTTTCAGGGTTGCTTGATTTAAATCACTTGATTTTTAAAAAAAAATCATTGATTTAAATCAAAATTTTTTAAGTAGCACAATTTAAATAAAAAAATTAAGTAGTTGTATGCTTTAAAAATGGTTTGCAAGATTAGTTGCTTACATTTTTAAAAAATTCTTCTAGATATTAACTGGGAGAGATAGGTTTAAGTTACTTATACATAAAATAGCCTGCAATATTAAGAACAAATTTTACTACCAATGACAAAAAAGGGTCAATAGCAAGGTTTGAAATCAATAATTGTGATTAACTAACGGCCATATTCACCGGTAACCTGACCGGCGGTCTGGTCAGGAAACCATGGTTACAGCCTCTGATTGGTGGAAAAATAATTCAATATTTTCCTTCCACCAATCGGAGGCTGTAACCATGGTTTCCTGACCAGACCGCCGGTGAGGTTACCGGTGAATACGGCCGTAAACAAGAATTAAATTATTTTTTTACCTAGTATAAAATTTTTAAAATACGAGTAAGTTGATGATTTTTATTGAAGGATTGTTTTTATAATTTTAGTCATGTTTTCCGAAATTTTTTTTCTTATATTACAAAACCAGATGGAATTTTAGCCAGAGAAAGCCCTTTTTTCTGTGGTCTGTACATGACTGTCAATAAGTAGCTTACTTAATTTTATTTTTTATCCCTTATTATTATTTTAAAGAAATAAACCTATATTACCTTGAGTAAAATTAATTTAACTGAATCAATGTAATTCAAATTAATTTTAATTTTTAAACAAAAATTAGGCATTGTTTTAGTAATCATAGTCACAATTTATTTTCCAAACTTAATATTAAGAAAGAAGGATAAATATTTTAGTAACTGGTGGTACAATTATTCATTCACCCTTTTAGGATGGGCATATTGTCGGTGAGATAGCAGTGAACTATTTCCCTTAATTAATTTGATTAATTTATTAAGGGAAATAGATCAAAATTGAGAAATTTAGTAATGCTAAATTATTATATCACATTGAAATTTCAATTTAGTACATCATTAACCAGTTTCAGGAAGTTCAGGATTAGTAATTCATTTAAATAAAAAAAATCTGATTTAAATAAAATAAATCCGATTTTTTTTAAAAAAAATCAAAATAATCAGCAACCTTGGTCCTTTTCATCCATCCATCAATCAATTGAAATCACATTTCTTGGATAATTTAACATCTTAGTTAGTTGTCTTATTTCAAGCATTTATATTTGTAGATTGTTAAGCAGCTTATTTTAATTATTCTAGTAATGGTAATTTGTAATGATATTTTTATTATAAATGAAATACTTCTCAGTAAATACTAACAGCACATGCTATAAAAAGTATTATTTGTTAAATGGTAATCAAGCTATTCTATTGATGCAGAGTTTAAATGGAAAAACATGTCCTAACCTTTTTTAATTGTATTTTATTGCATCTCATATTAAAATACATCTGTATTTTTTGGTGAGGGTGCAATATTTTTACCTGAAATGTTATTTGGGGCGGGGGATTTTATGTGCATGATTTACTGTTTTACTTTGTTGCATTTTAAAGTATTATTTACTTACTAATACCATCTGCTGTCTCCTATAACCTGTCTTTTTTATTTGAGAAAGGTAAGTCCTTTTTCTTAACTGAGAAGTGCACTTTTTCCAGGGATGATTTGCTCCCTAACAGCTTTTTAATTATCCTGAGTTATATTGCTTGTTTTATTTTTACTGCAAAATCAAGTACAAATTGTAAAATTGATATTGGCATATTGTTTCGGGGTTCTAAAATTTACTGGTGATTAACTTTTTTCCCAATTTGCCTAGTCAGTCCAACCCATGATAGTAAAAATGATAAAAACATCATATTTTCACTTTTTCATCATATTCATTCATCATATTTTCACTTTTTACCTGTATTTTATGTTTTGTTTCAATTACTCATTTAAAGAAAACAGTTCACCAAGTTCATGTTTTATTCTGTTCCATTACCAAAATCCTGATTTTACATTCAACCACTTAATCTTTACAATTTTAAAAGTTTTCACAACCTTGTTTATCTTGCTCAAAAGCCACTTCATGGGAGAACGTTTTCTTTTCAGCTGCGCACGTCGTCCGTCCCAATTTTCGCTTCAGGTCTAAGTCTTCTCGAGCCTGTGAAGGGTCAAACAAATTCAGCTAACCCAGAATCAGAAGATAGAAACCAAAGTCCTAAGGTATGTGTAAATGTGATGGTGAGTTTTATTTTTCAAAATTGAAAAAAAGTAGTAAACAGTTATTAAGATTAGAAATTTGCTTGCCCTTTCTACTTAAAAATTATCATAAAAAACAGTCAAGTACTTTACCTAACCAAGTCTTGTTAGGCCCTGTAAGAGGGCATGGATAAATTAGATGGACTTCGGGTAAGCAAGGCGTGAAAAGATTGAAAAACATAATTTTAAGGTTTTTGCCTTAGTTACTAAAGATGAGGTGGGCTGCAATAGATTCTGTGTATAAAAAATTAGTTGCCATGCTCAAAAGTCTTAAAACCTCTTGTCTAATTTGATTTCTGGTCCATAAAACCACAACCAAACCAATATATAGGGGAGACCGGGGAGGGATGGGACACTTTTTCCAAGAATATTTTTTAAAAATTTAGTTTTCATTGTATAAATTTGAAACTTTCAAACTAACATCTTGGAACATTTTAACATGTTTAAAAAATATAACCAAATGATAGCAAACAAAACTTAGGATTTATGAGCGAATTAAAGTAACCTTTAATCCCACCCCAGGCCGGGGTATGATGGGACATATCTTTTTAAATTAAAATTTATTATTACTTTTTGAATATATGATTAAAAACCACAAAGATGGAAGTATTTTACACATTTTAAATATTTATTACAAAAACATCAGTTATTTTATCCTATTTTTACTTCGAAAAATCTAACTTAAGTGAAAAATACAAAATAGTTAAAATTCTTCTTTAATCTAAAAAAATATGATTTCAACTGCAATACTAAACAGTTGCAAAACAAAGGTATCTAAAGAATTGTATGCAATAGCTTGTATTTTATGGTGTCCCATCCCACCCCGGTAGCAACAGTTTTAAAAAATAGGTTCTTACTAAAGAGCTGTGGCTTTTAGGCTTAACTCAACTTTTTATTCATAAAGAATACATTATTCGGTGTAGAAAACAATATAAACCATTAAGAAAGCAACCAAGAATCAGATTGAAAATTCACTTTGAAAATTGTAATACTTAGTTACTTTTGCTATAGTGAAACCTCTTTTTCATTCAGAAACTTGTAGGAGCTTGCAACTAAAATAATAAACAGCAACAAGTATGAAGCCATGGTGGCTTTACCTGGTGGAACACTCAAAAACTAATTTTATTTATAATTTTAAGATTTATTGAAGGTGTCCCATCCATCCCCGGTCTCCCCTAATTGATCTTAGTGTTCAGAAAATTTTATTATTTCTAAAACTCTTGTGCAGCTAATTACACTAAATACAAGTCTGCATCTTGACGAAGGGTTAGCAACTGGCAGACTGGTCCACATATGACACGCAAAGGCTATTTCTTGGACTGCCAAAATATTTTGGAAATCAATTACTTTGTAATCTCTGACACATAAAATTAGTTTGACCTTCTTTTTAAAGGTCCAATTTCCTGGGGTAGACACCCAGATAATCTTTTCTATATAAAGATTAAATATTTTTCCTGGACTTCGATAAAAGTTTTCAAAATAGTTTGAACCCTGCGTAAAAGTACTTGCCAATGCTGGATCTCTTCAGTTATCCCTTTTCCTTCTGACTTATCAAATTGACAAGGTCATTCTGTTCTGCATTCATTCAAAAAAACTGCTGTGGTGTACTTTGTCATTTTGACTTGCAGTTGTTTCTACAACATGTACTCTAGAATCTCAGTTATAGTTTTTAAAGTTTTTGTGTTATTTTAAAAGGAAAATAACTTTACCTTTGTGATAATTTAAGAATATTGTTTTTCAAGCTGCATTTTAATTATAGAATTTGAAAAGTTATTCATTTTAGGGTTTACATTTATAAAAAACGTAATTTTTATTGTCTTTTATTTTTAAAAACACACCTTTAATCCTTTAGTCAATAGTTCTTATTTGGTCATTTAAATTATAATCTGTTTATAGTTTTTGAGTTTTTAAACTTCCTTTGTGACAAAACACATTTTGTTATCTTAATTTAATTAATTTTTCTTTAGGTGTTAAATTTGTTGAGGACACCTAAGTAAGCATATATTTAGTATGATGAACACTACCTAAAACTTAATTAAGACAGTTAATATGCTTTCTCCCAATTTTGAATAATTTCCTTTGAGTTATACTTTGAATTATTAATCTAAACCTATATATTGGGTTGTCCCATAAGTTCTGTTACTTTTTACGAAGTTTTGTCTTTGAAAATTTTTTATGAAAAACTGGTAATAGGTGGAGATTTCAAACAAAGGGGATTTTGATATATGCATATTTATGAACATAATGAGCGATTTTGGTAGTTCTCGTGATATTATTTCTTTTCAAAATGGTGGTTTGAAAAAAAGACCGCAAACGACTATTTTCACTCGATTTTTTTCTTTTGTTTAAAAATCTAGGAAAAATGCATAATTCATGGCTAAAAAAAGTTTTACTGTAAGTTTGAAATGTTTAGTTCAAGATGACATAGTTTCAAGATAATTCGATAAGTTTAACTTAGGAAATTTCGGTCTCAAACATAACATCTTTTGCAAAAAGCTTACCTCAGTAAAGTTAGTCATTTTAAAGAAATTTTCACGAAAAAAGCATCAAAATCAATAAAAAAAGCTTAGGAAAGAACGAAGTATTCAAAATATGCAGTATATTAAATTATATCTGAACTTAAGTTCAAAAAGTAGTGCGCACAATGCAAGCGCACAAAGTTTTAGCTTATCAGAATTACACTCGCTGAACTTATGCTAAGAGAACAAAGCAATTATTTGATTCATATACGAAAACACTACAATAAAAACAACTCGTTGGGATTTAGAAATAAATCAATTTAACGATATTATGAAAAGAGGCTTTCTATGTTCAAACCGTTGAAACAAGCATTATGGTTCAAAAAACATCTGCCTTTAATTTGCTTCACACCAGCTGCTTAGAAAAACAATAGGTGTGCTTTAAAAAACACGTGAAATTGTCAATATATGAAGTTTTAAAGTCAAAATTTCCTACCTTAAACTTATCGAATCATCTTGAAACTATGACATCTTAATCTTAGCATTTCGAATATACTGTAAAACTTTTTTTAGCCATGAATTATGAGTTCTTCCTAGTTTTTTAAACAAAAGAAAAAAATTACGCAAAAATCGTCGTTTTTTGTCTTTTTTTCAAATCGCCATTTTGAAAAGAAATAATATCACGAGAACTACCAAAATCACACATTATGTTCATAAATATGCATATATCAAAATCCCTTTTGTTTGAAATCTCCACCTATTACCAGTTTTTCATAAAAAATTTTCAAAGACAAAACTTCGTAAAAAGTAACAGAACTTATGGGACAACCCAATACATAACATTTATTTCTTTGTTGTGTATACAGTCTTTACCTATTAAATTTTAAGTTAAACCTTAAAATTGTTCTAATAATGACAGATAATTCTTTTTGAAACATTTATGATTGAGAGTTAAAATTAGTTCTAAATTTCAAGTTGATTGAATTTTTCAATTAAAATTCTTGAGAAGTTTAATATAATTTATATTTTACCCCAAAAAATTCTATCTCATTCAATTTATTTTAAACTTTTCAGAACTTCTGAACACTTAAAGGTTTGTTTTCAAAATTTTTGTAGAAACTAATGAAATTATCTCTTTACCTTTTCAGCTCCAGAACCTATTGTTTTCTGATGAAAAAATAAGTAATTAAATGCTTCAATTAAAAAATATTGATTGTAGTATAGTTTAATAACAAATCAAGAAATAACAGTAACTTATTCACCCATATTCACACAAAGCATACATAAATCAATACAATAATTTCAGATGCTTTAGACCCGAGATTTATTTAAAAGAGTTAAAACTAAATTGGACAGAGTCCAATAGTAGGACAATGAGCTTTTCAAGTATTTAGTTTAAATCACTTGAACTTGAACACAAAAGAATCAAATCAGTTTGACTAAAGAAGCACATAGTACTTGAACTAGTTACTTTCAAAATATTTGTGATTTATTCAATTCTTTTTAGTAACAGAGGGTAAAAATAAATCCTCCAATAAAATATACAGTACTGAAACACATAATCAAAAAGTACCTTTACATGAACTAATTAAATGAGGAGAGAACATTGTCAAAATACAAATGCAAACAGTAACCAGTGTGTTTCCTCAGTAAAAATTTTGTACATTCTACATCTTATTTTGTAATAGTGCTTGTAAAAAATCATACTATGTTGTTACTTTTTAAAAATGGTACTACAGATATTTATTGCAACTTTCATTGTATGTTTTTCACAGGATCCTATACCCCCTGTTGAATTTGATTGGAATACCAGTGGACTAATCAATCCACTTGATTCTGGACAAAGTGTTTCAACTCTTATGGATCTATCTTTTCTATCTACCTCTGATACTGGATCATCTACAGTCTCTAAGGATCATAGTAAGTTTTTTCACATCTACATAAAATGAATATTTGAAACTTTTTACTCAAGATATAAAATTAAGTGTACACAGCATCTTGTTTTCTTATGTTTGCTTCTGCATGTTTTATGAATGATTAGTTGATACTGATATGCAAAAGGTTTATGGATGATTCCAATCCTATACTTGTTATGATTTATTCAGTTTCTAAATATATATGGAGGGTTCAGAATAGAAATGAATCAAGTCCACTTTAGCTACTTTTGAGCTACAGACGTTTAAACCTAAAGCTTCAAAGCAAATTACATGTTAACGCAACAGAACGTGCTGCTGCCAAGCGGATATTATCAGAACTAGGACTTGGTTCACTATTGCATTGAAATTTTACATAGTTGGTGCATGTTATAGCGTTGCTAACTCAAAAATGACAAAAAGTGGACTTGGTCCATTTTAATTGAAATTCTGAGCCCTCCATATAATGATCCTTATTTCAAAGATGAATGGGCCAAAATACATGCATTCATAAAAACTTTTCTTGCAGTTTAAATGATGGCTATAATTGAATACATTTATTAAAAATGTAACCAATACTTTAATTTTTGGTTTTGAACTTTTCACATAATGGAAAAATGTAATTTTTTTACAATAATTACTATAAATGTGAAACTTTTCCCATTCATCCCCAATATCTAAGTCATCTATGCAAAAATTAAGCAGATAATTTAAGAAAAAAGCCATTTAGAACCTCAAAATTTAAGAAATACATAGTAAAATAAAATTAAATATTTCTCTTGTAGTAAAATACTGGAGCTAAATACTGTTACTAATAACTCCTTACTAACTTCTCTAATTCGCGTATCGTAGTACTATAACTCCTAACCTACTCTATCAGTATTGCAGTATTCATTATAAGATAGGATAAGCAGTTTATTTACAAGTTTTGAATTTAAGGTAAATTTTAGAAAAAGATGGAATGAGCTTATACACAGAATAGATTTCTTAAATATGCAATATGCAATTTTTCTTATTATTTTCGATTTACATCATCTTAATGTTGTTCCTTTCAAATTATAATTAATAGGAGTGCCCTTTTCAGGTTTTGAAAATGAATTTCTCAAGCCTAGTCCCATTCCCGCTTGCCCGGATAACGGAAACAAAGCTGTCACCCTGGAGGAGCTGCTCTCAAAAAATGTATGTTCAATCCCTAACTCTAACGTCACCCACCGTCCAACAGACTTAAGTGAGGAAGCCAACGGCGTTCTGGACCAACTGCCTGACCTGTCGTTTATGCGAGCAAAGGTTCTCATGTTTCCTATTTCCAGTAAAACCTGACGCATGTAAGTAAGCTACCTAGAAGATATGTGGTATGGATATGTCGTGTACAGAGAAAATAGAGTAATTCTTAGTATTATAATGAGTACTGATTGCTGTAAGTGTGATTGTGTAGGGAAGCTCTGATATTTCCAGTAATAACTGATTTTGTTGAACTGACCACTAAAATAGTGTCTTATTTTTTTCCCCTTTGAATGTATTATTTTTGAGATAAGTATACCTGCGATAAATGTACAACATACTTTTAACTTGTGATTTGAAATGTGATCATTATATTTTTAACCATCAATGGTTTGAATAGTATTGTTTACTACTTATTTAGTTAAAAGTAATGTGATTTTGTTTTATTTGCTTGTATGACAGCTTTTTGAAGAAAATTATTTGTAGCATTTTATTTGACCACCTTTTATATGAAAGAATTTGTTTTGGGTGAATCCAAGAAGGCAATATATATGAAACATTCCCCAGAGTTAAATAATTCTCTAAATTTTAATAAAAATGCCTTTCCCAGTTTGAATTTAAGGAAATACTAATGACTTATTTATGATAATTAAAGAAACCAATTAATTCAAACCTTTCAAAGTTTTAGAGAAAACATATATTAATTATTTTGTGACCTCAGCCCCTTAGACGACACGTCAGATTCATTTAAACATAGCTTGAGTTTGGTTTTATTGATTGAAACTTTCATCTATGATTATTTTTCTTAATGCTCATTTCATGACAAAATATCCTTCAAAAATTAAACTTAGAATTTTTACTGCATTTATGATTTATTCTGAAATTTATATGTATCAGTTTAAGTGGTTGAAACTCTCATTCATGTCAGTAGATATTATCAAAGTACTTATCAGGGAGGTAAGACTTCTTTATAACCTTTATAGTATTAAAAGCTTTAGTTGAAATTAAAATTCCCTAAGAAGTAATTATCTATCAACTTAGAAGTATTCTGGGAATAATGCTATTTATATTTTGGTATTCTTAAAAAATAGTATTAACATGTTTAACTGCAAGTTAAATCCTTTTTATTATTCAATATTTAGTGCGATTCTTTGAAGAAAAAGCAAAAAAATGTATTTTCCTATTTTGGAAATGTTGAAAGAAATTTTGCATCTAGCTGAAAAATATCCTGACTTGAAAACTGCTTCTTTTCAGGATTTGCAGTTGTATATTTTTTTTGCTAAAATTTATGATTTTTTCTTTTTGGGGGCATTTGAAACTCTGCTTAATCTTTACGTTAACAATCTGATAATATCCTTATTGAACAGTCCCAATCACTCTTATTTAATTTAATGTAATATGCACCCTTTCATGTGATCAAAACTTTGCTTAATGTGATCATAATTTGTCCATATTCCTTTAAAAATTGTCCGTTTTTGAGTTTCCTCTCTAAGATCAATTTTCACTGCAAACATCTTCCCTCAAAGCATCTGGCACTTTTCTTCTTCTGAAGGTCAATATAAGTCAGATGGTCCACTGCACCTTATGATTCTTTGCATAATTTTAAGAAAAAGAAAACATTTGATGAGATCTATTGAAAGATAATAGTTTGGGGGGGACCTAAATTCATGCTTGTGATTTCCCAGCTGTATGCATATGGCAGATGTTTTGATTTGTCTCTTTGTTTACTAGAATTCAGTTCAATTCGAGTGCTTTAATTTATCGATCATTTGATTCAAATAATCCTTTTGATGAGTTAAGAAAAATATTCAAAGTGGTTTTATTTTTTAACTATGCTACAACTCTTTTATTTTACCTAAAAATTAAGTAGCTTAGTACATACTATAAAATTGTTTTACCTACTGTAATTAAGACTAAATAATTTTGGTTTTGAAGCAAACACACTAATTACATTGTACCATTACATTTCCACTTGTTTAGGAAATAGCTTATTATCAATTTTAATCTAGGCCAAAAGTGATCACATTAAGCCGATCCATCTGTAATATAACTTCTCTCTAAAACTTGAATTTAAATATAGCCTGTCATTCTGTTTGTTATCTAGATTATCTGTTATGAAAAATTCCCTCAAAAAGATAAGTTAA
Source organism: Tetragnatha versicolor (assembly GCA_024610705.1). Classification (NCBI taxonomy): domain Eukaryota; kingdom Metazoa; phylum Arthropoda; class Arachnida; order Araneae; family Tetragnathidae; genus Tetragnatha; species Tetragnatha versicolor. Next base: position 369,463 of record JANDEH010000050.1, on the reverse strand, counting down.
TAGTAATGCTTTTGCTTCTATCTGATGTGTCTGAATTGACACTGATTTAAAGTGGGTGAGTGAGTTTTTAATTCTTTTTTTATTTTACAGTTAATAATTTGAAAAAAATGTTTCTTGTAATTGTTATATTTAGATCTGTTTTTTAAAACTAAGTTCATTGTCTTAATACATAAAATTGTTAGACAAAGTTAAAAAAATGAATATTCAAACTAGGATTGCATTTTAAATGATTTTCTTATTTCAAATTATATGTTTATTTATTTACAGGTATTAGTTTGGGTGAATTATAATTTTTTACAGTTGAAATTATTGAATTTAAAAAATACTCATTGTTAAGTTGGTTTTTTGAATTATTTGAATCACAATATTCCAACTTTTGTTGAACACAAGTTTTCACTAAGAGAAATAATGATTCTTTATTATACTCAATTAAACTTTACTAAGTAAAAAATAGGTTTTAATTTTTTGTGTGAAAGTCTACCAGACTGCTACTCTCTCCTTATTGCATGAGTTAGGATTTTTGTCAAAAACAAATTGAATTTCAAATATTTTTCTTATGATCTGATTGTTTTATACTGTGCTAAATTATTTAGATCCTAGAGCTTCCTTTTATTATATACCTTGATCTTCAAGTCTGCATCAAAACTTCTGTTTAATCTCAAAAGTTAATATTTAAACCATTCCTAGATAAATGCTTCACTTAAATTCTCTTTTACAAAACAAAAATACTAGGCAGTTAAAGAATAAGATATCCGAATATGAATGTGTAACTGTTTATGGACTATCGAGTCAGATACATAAGGATATCTTACTTTATGCAATGTGGTTATGAAACTGGTTTTCCAAAACTGTACTGTACTCATACATTTGTATATATGTTGAAACATACAGAATTTTATTTATTTTTGAGTTTTTATTAATTTTAAATATGTGTTATGTTACTGGAATCTTTTGATGTTTGCATGTATATAACTTTAACATACATTGAATGATTAAAAGTTATATTGTGTTTATTTTAAGAACTTTCAATTCACTCTAGAGTTAGTAAGCAATTAGTTTATTGTGGGTGATTGTTTTTCAAGAAAACAAAAGTCCTACAAAAACAAGGCACTTTATTTAAGACATCGAGTAAACATACAATGAAAATATTTTCCTGATACAGGAGACAAAGCTAATGTGAACTTGACATTGAAAAAGTTTGGCATATACATAAGCCTCATGTGTAACTTTTCACAATGCTATGTACATGCATGATTGAAGGTTTCATCATAATCATCTATTGAATTTTTTTTAAATTACTGCTGTTAAATTTTAAGAATCAAAAAATGCAAGTCATTCACAATTAGTGACATTGAAAATTCAATGTATTAAAAGATTAGGGCTTTTGGAAATTTAATTAATTAAAAAAAGGAATAAAGTTGCTGAATTAGATTTTTATAAACTTTTAAATAATGCTTTAATTATGCTCTAATAAACTCTAAATGACTGTTCTTAAGCATATATTGCAATTAGAAGTTAAGCTTACATCTTATTAATTATGTATGATTTTGAATTTACACTTAAATTACATTTATTTTACACAGAATTACAACATAAATAGTTTCATGTGCTTATTTCTTTCCTAAACACTTACACTTTAAATACATGGCAATATTTACATTTCTTACAAGATAAGCAAGGAATCCAGTAGTTAAGTCTAAACCTACAAAATATATTTAAGACAATACATACACAGGCTAAATTAATGAAAGTATTAGTCATCTGATACAGATGATATTCAAGATATTTCCAGAAGGTGGAAATTTCTTCCAACACACGTGGGTTAAAATAGAACTCAAATTCATTCCATTTAACCTCTACTGTAATAAACTATCAAGACATATTTGAACTTCTAGAGTTCAAATGAAGAAATGAACAATCAAATTTGCATTCTACTTATTATTGTTAGTTATCTAGGTAAACTTTTACTTAGGCAACATTTTTTTTAGAAAAACCTAACGGGTTATTAATTCATAATACTTAATAGGAAACATTACATTTAATTTTAAACAAGATTTCACTTTTAGGAGGTTAAATTAACAATTCATAGTGATAGTATGAAAAAGTTATTTAATGTGAAAATTATGTAGAATTGATTTTTGGGCATAATACTGCAAGAAATATTCTACCTAAATTTTTAAAAAATCTACTGCCACCACTTGAAAGTCATTTTTCACCCAATAAACAAAATACCAAATCTTCCCCACATCAGTAAAATTCTTTGATAATTAGAAGTTTAGTTTCTTTTCTCGGGATAATTCACATATCCGAAATTGATGTTCCCAGAGAGTGCCTGCAAGAGAAAATCCCAGGGTAAACATAGTAAACAAAAATTTAAAAAACTGTTAAGGCCTTATAACCTTAGTTTAAATAAAATTTTAGTTATATGAAAACTAGGAACTATTTAAACTATTATAAAATAACCTTTTCTTAATTGCATTGGACCAGGGGTCTCAAAAGTTTTTTTTATCTAAAAGCCATACTAGACTACTATATCTTAATTTATTATATTACAGTATGTTTGTAATGTTATGTTAAGAATATTTCTTAAAAATAAAATCTTGTGTGTGTACTTTTAATGGATTGCTTAGATTGCATATTGAACTTTAAAAAGTAAAATTTGAGATTTTTTTGCCTCTTTTTCCTAACTCCACTAACTAAAAGACAACTAATATTAAAAAAGAAAACTGCTTTAGTTAATTTTTACTTTTAGTAAAACTTTGAAAGGCATTATATTTACATGAAATTTAAGTATTCATATAAACTTACGGTAGAAGTTTGGGGGAGGCTGCATCCTGGTGTAAGATTGTCCGATTTTATGATTTGCTATAAAAGAAAAATCTTATTAATCAACTTATTTTTTCTTTTTTAACTATTCTAAATGGACTGGATAGCTTAACCTATCTTTTTTCAATTAAATTGATTCCCCTGGTTGCAATAGACAATTTCAGGTAATCTCTTTTTTATACAATTAAAAAAATTATGTATACTTACTCCAAGCCAATTCTCAATGCTTGGTTCAGGAGCAAAAGGCTCAGGCGGGGGAGGTTGGTTCATCATCCAATTCATCTCAGGCATGCCCTCTTTCATATGCCTAAATGGAAAGGTAATTATTATTAAATTGATACAGAATCAACTTTCTTTAGGAAATTTAAATGTTATCTTTTATAAGTAAAGAAATGGGGAAATTACTTTGAATTTTATTTTATGAAAATTCATTGGGTAAATTTTATTAAATAGATAATTTTTCAATTCAGTAAGAGTTCAGGTGATTTTTTAACACTATATTGGGAATTTGTTCAAGTGTGAATACTGTTGTCAATTGAAGGGGGATGAGCATATGGATTAAAAATTTTAGAAAATGTTGATCTATTAGATCACATTGTCCAAATAAGTCAGCAATTAAAAAATTTATTCCTTTGTGCGAGGTGCCAAGGAAAACTTTTAAGTCTAGTAATGGTGCAATAGGATCTTTCATCGCTTTTAAGTATAAAAAGAGAACCAAGCATGCTTAGGAACTCAATCCTGGTGTCTCGTGCTAGGATGACCACCTAAATGGGATTATATGCCCAACACTTTGAACTCCATGGTCCCTTGGTTATGAAATTTAATATGGGTATCAGGCCTTCGACCACAAACACTATTACACTAATGAGCTTAATTTGATTGAGCTTAGCTTGATTGCTTTAATTTAGGGTGAACTGAATTGGTAAAAATTTAAAATCCATTTGCATCAGAGTGTGCCACTAATGTAAGTTGAATTTGATAGTGTTAAAGTACTTACGGCAAATAGCAGTTGGGAACAAACTTGCCCCCGTTGCTAGCTCTGGCTTCTCCTCTAAACGCTGGAGATGGTCTGTTATTGCTCATCAGAGATGGGTTCTCCAACATGGCCACTGTTTCCTCATCGATGATTGCGGCGACCCGCTCGTTCATCAGGGAACTCATACCATACATTCCGTTCTCGGTACAAGTGTCCTCCATCTTCATCAGCGGAACATCGGAGGTAGTCTCATCGACGATGATGGTGGACGGTGTACTAGTGCGGGTGTAACTGCCCATGGAAGAAGAGGGCATGGATGGGGACGGAGCCATTTGCAAGTTCAGGCTTCGGGAAGAGGGCTTTATGTCTATGCTGGAACCCATGGAACTGCTCCTGCTCCGACTGAAAGACACAAAAAGAGCGTGGGGTTGTGATTACGCTGATTGACCAACATCTGAATTCGGGGAAAGTAACAGGGATTAAGATCACAGTCAGAATTCAAGGTGACACACATTTCTCATCTCACAACACTCTTTTCACTCATGCTCTGAAACTTCCATCCTCACTCAACATATTTCACAGAAAAAAAATTTCAAGTGTCAGTTCTCATTCAAAATGAGGTTTTCAGAACTGATTGAACTTCAGAATTATTACGGTTTCGAGACTGCTTAATCCATCTTCAATGAGTTACATGTTAAATGATATTAGGATTGAGTAACTACTTTTTAAAGACCTATCTGTACTTGATGATAACTGAGGCAGCTTTTTAAAGCTCTTGGATAATTTATGATCATTTGTTTCGATTCTGAAGCTCAACTGATTTCCAAAACCCATCATTCTGTGTAAAGCAGAAAGCAAGGATGTGCACTGTAATAACAGCAAAAACACACATTTAACATTTAGGCCTTACCCATGCAGCTCTGGACGTTCCCCTACATCACGAGAATAGTTAACTTTATTTAGGGGGCGCCTCTCCCGTGAGAGTCAGAGGAGACTCGAGCCGACTCATCTCATAGACCCTAACAAGAATAAACATGACTTCTTTCTGCTTTGCTTTTTTGACAACAGGGAAAATGCAGGAACAAAAATTCAATGCAAAAAACACTTTAAGCAAACAAAAAAATTAGAATCAATCTGTACATATCATTTTTGTTAAAAAAATGCTATATACATTACCTATGGAAAGCTCCTAAGTCGGAAGTAAACCAAGACGAAAGGCCTCGAAAAATAAGTGGCTCTTCAAGCAACGGTGTTAATTTGAAAGCTTCTTAGAACCAGCAATGTGTGAGGGAAAGTATTAGTTAATTACACCGAGAGCCACCACCTTGTTGAAAGATAAGTAGGGGAAAATTAGCGTCAGAAGCTGAATTTCATGGATGTATGGGGTTATGAAAACCGAAAGCATACATTTTCCAACTCGCTGCCATGCCCAAAACTTGCTCCGTCGAGGGAAAAAATCACTAGCCAAAACCGCTTTGAAGCAAGCGAGCTAGTGATTACTGAAGCAGAAGAAATTTGGTTAATTGGTACACAAATTGAATTAACACAAGACTTCAAAACATTTTTATTCATGAGTTTACATAAACTGCACATTATCACAGAGGACATGTACAGTGACTGTGTACAGGAAGTCAAATATGATAGGTGAGGAAAAAAAACTTTTTAAAAAAATAAAACTTCACACAACCAACACTACATTCTCACGCAAACTCAGTCATTCCATTCAACCAGTCACAGAGCCAAGCACACTTAAAAAGAAGTTTCTACCTAGGCATTGAAAGTATTTTAGTGTTTTGTCAAATGTGTGAACTTACAATGGATTATCAGCAAGTGATTGAAGTTTTCAATGGATTTTGATAGGTGAATTGTATCAGAATAAAGGTTCACAATTAGTACTAATGATAGAATTAGAGAATTGCAAAATTATCAGATATTATTGAGGCACTTGGAGCAGCATTGAGCTAACTGAACAGTTTTGCATTTGCTCATTGTTGCTGCAAGCGTCTCAATTTCTAACATGAAGAGATATGAATTTTTATAATTTGAATTCTAGTGGTCTACTCGTCAGAATTTCAGTTCTCCAGGTAGAAGCTTCTATAACCAATAAACAAGGTTATCACTTGATGAAATGAAAAGTTACATGTGCTTTTTTTACAAAAGCAATAGAATATTTTGCACAATGGACACTGTCAAGGGTAAATTTTGGGAGATAGCCCTAAATTAAAGAAAGTATATATTTTCCTTCATTGGTTTTTGGTTAGTCATGAGTCAGATTTGAGGTCTACAATCGATATTTAATTATAGTTTTTGTTTAGAAATTATAAAAAGCAAGGTTCAGCATGCAAAATTATACTCAATTTTCTATTGGACAATGCCTTGTAATTTTGAACTTATTTGGAGACGTTAAAAGCTGTCATGATTATATTTATAATAAAATATTAAATATTTTGGATAGGGTTTCAATGCCTATTGTGCTATACAATGCTGTTACATGTAGACAGTATTGTTTCATGGCAGTTCTACAACATATTATCAAGAACTGCATTGATGAACAAAGCTTTCCCTAATGAAGATCCCTAAATTAACGATTATGTTGCAAGTTGTGGATGGCCAATGATTTCCCCTTAAAATGCTTATGCTTTGCATAAGCAACCCGCTTGTATGGAAATTGTGTATATAAAAAGTTCAACGTAATTCTTGTTGCGAATCACTCTGAAGGTTAGTTGAGAATTTACTACTTAGTAGAGAAAGATTAACGAATGAAACAGTGCCAGAGTACTTTGGCAAATTTGATTTATAGCATTAGATCAATGTAGGGTTTGACTAAAGAATTTATTCTAGGGATATTAAGTGGGGAGAAGGAAATACATGTAAACTTAAGCATCCTCTAATAAGTATTAACTCATAGTTTCTTTGAAATGTTCAACATAGACAATATTTTTAATGTACTCTTAGTGATAAAAAAGTAAACTATCAAAGTGTAATTCAGGGCTAGCTCTTTTCAGATCTTGCTTCCATGGCTAATGATATATGTATCATGACATGACAAAATATGTCAATTTTGTATGCATGAGTGAAAGCTATCCACGAAATGATGGAAATCTGTATTTGATATTTTCTTCAGGACTGAAGAAATTAACAAACGAGTATTTATGAGATAAGGTAAAAATTTCAGAAAGAAGATCTAAATGTGTTGCAAATTTTCTTTCTTAACTTCTTTGGAGATGAATGAGTGTGGCAACAGTATTTCACTTCCGTGTCTTTTGTCCATGTGTGCCTAATGGGTACTGTGAAGTAAGTACTGATATGGGCATGCCTGAATGAACTATTTTCAATAAGAGTATATATTGGATGCATCGGCAGCGTATTGCGAGTGAAATGACAACTAAATGGTAGATAATTATTAATGTCTTAACATTTTAGGTCTGAGGGGGTTGCCAAAATATTTTCCCTGAAAAGGGGGTTGCGGAGTTAAAAAGGTTGAGAACCCCTGACTTAGGTCATAGTGTGTGTTGTGCTCTGCTATTGGAACTAAAAAGAATCCTAACTTTTACCCAGGTTAATGTGTAAGATAATAGATTCATCAGAATCAAAATTCTTTGAATAACTACCTTGTACCTAAATGGTGATACATGTAAAAAAATGATTTATAGTATTTGTTGTAGAAGAGGATAGTAGAAAGTTGGTTACAGATGGAAAGATGTGTAAGAGAGGAGTTAAAAGAGTAAGGAGGAGTGATGACCCCAAGCCCCTTCCCCAGTCCGCACCAGCCGGATGCACAACTTGCAGCACCAGTAACAACAGAATAAGAATCCTTCTTACCCACCTCTCAAAGTTTTGGTTTATAATATTAAGAGCCTCCATCGAGCCAGGTTCAGTAAACGAGCTGTCTATGGCCTGCTTCGAATTTTCTAAGTTACACGACAAAGGGCTATCGACAACCACCTCACACTCGTTCGAAGCAGCAGATAAAATGCTTCCGGGGAACATCTTGCTAGATTCCATCTCAGTTACATCGTGAATAACAGGTCCTCTATTTGTAACATTACCTGGTGATGAAGGCTATAAAAAACAACTCTGAGTATATTCACTTAGAATTTTTTAACAAGCAAAGCTACACAGCTATACTCCTACACATTGGGTTGAGAATTTACGGGCATGCCTGCGGAAGGCCTATTCAGATAACCTAGAGAGCAGCTGAAATAGTTATCAAAAAAGTCATGTTATATTTATCCATGTGTTGTTTATTTTTTTTGTAAAGCATGTATAAACACAATAATAAAAAACACAGGACACATAACAAAAAGAGGAATGAATGCAAACACAACACTATAACACTGATGGAAAAATTACACCGAAAAAAAAAGTCCAGTAAAATCACCACAGTGAGCTTTTGAAAGGGCAAAGAGGTGTAAGATAACAGCATTTAAGAGTTTTTACGATGTGCCATTGCATTTAGAAATTATTCTAGAGATTTTACTGAAAATTTAATGAAAAGAGCTTTTATATAACAAGTAAAGTGAGTTAGTAAATTTAAAGACATATAACATAGTAATGAAAATGAAAAGGCTGTACAGAAATAAGAAAGACCTAGCACTTTGAAATGAACTATCTTAAGTTTTATTTTGAAAACGGATAAAGAAAATTAGTATTAGAATGGGAAGTATTGAAGGGGGGAATTGTTGCCATAAATTCAATAAAATAATTTAGTTTCAGATTATATATCAGTTACATTTCATAAAAGAACTTTAAAATAAGGCTAATTTTAAACAGTATAAAATATGCTAGCTTATACTAAATGACACATCTTTTAAATAAGTATTATAGTTTATAAAAATAATTTCATCAGATTTAAATACACTACTTTAAATAGTGTCAAGTGAAATATCAAAATAATTTTTAAAAAATGCATTATAGTTTAAAAGTAGTTAAAAATATACACAATATACAACAGCTCATTAAAGTTTATGAAAAACTGAGCTTATGCAATATACTTACCATGCTCATGTTGGAGTCTTGTTCATGCACATAGTATGGTGGGGACATTCGTGCGATTTTGTTTTGAGTGGATTCACCTTCGTCGATCATTAAAGGAGATTTTCTTTTCAAAGCCATTTCTCGGCTAGATCTCATCATGTTCATAAAGAAGGGAAGCAACTGGAAACATTATAAAAAATTTGGATTTGAGAAAACAGTTTAATCACAGAATTTAAATTAACTAATATTTTTTATTTATCAATAAATTTATAATTTATTAATTAAAAAGATGGTAGAGTCAGTGCTACCATCTTTTTAGCACAGACGAAGGGGATCCTGTGATCCCCGAAACAACTGTATGCCGATTTTTATTTTTTGCATTGTGGAATAAAACTGTTGCTTTTGAATTTCGTCTATTTGAAAATTCAGGTTTCATCTATTCAATTTTAAAAACAAGGCAAATAATAATGATAATCGTACTTGCTGCAGTACATTCTGCTGCTTGGAGTAGCGATCGGTGAGGAAATTGATGTGCTTCCACAGAGTTTTGTTCTCCCTCCTGAGAGACTTCATGCCGTTTTCGGTGTAGTCTTGCTTCCCCTTCAAGGCTTTGATGGTGGCTATCAGCTCTTCGATGTACTCCTGCTTCACCCTGGGTTCCTCAGACTTGCTGTTTGGGATCTGAGGAGAGACAAGTTTATGAATTAAAACTAAACTTTGAAAAAGTTGACGATTTTGGTGTTCTCTTTATTACAGGTCCTAAATACATAATTCATAGACAAGGGAGAGAGCAGCTTCTGTTGGTACTGAGTACCTGGAGCACCATGAGGTAGAAGTCTGACGTAGCTCCATTGCCTGCAGGCCTTAGCTGAGCATAGTGGAACGGCCTTCACGCCTTGGGTGACCCGACCCTACCAGGAGATTACTCTCCCGACGTACATTGCCCTTTCCGCCCATGTACACCCCCTCGCCGGCAAAAAGCACACTTTGATGCACTTTAAAGCACACTTTGAGGCGACCTGCAGGACTTGAGGGGGAGGCTGCACCAATTTTTTCGATGATAATTACAATAGTAAATGCTTCTAATACATTACGTCTCAGCCGCCTATTCTAAATGAACAGAGTATAGTCCACTATTGGTGCTCGACTTCGGCCTTCGCTAGGGTTCATGGTCTCATGGAGTTGATCTAGCTTGTCTGCCGTCGCTAGGCGGTGAAAACCAGTTTTCTCTGCCTTCCACAATGCTATCTCCTCCGCCTAGCGACGGCAGACAAGCTTTAGCTGCCGCTAGATATAAAAGGATTGGAAACAACAAGTCCTAAATATGAATAGACACGAAAGACTAAAGCAGGGGTGCCAATGGCTTCAACTCAAACTTCCGGAAAACTATAACCTTTAATACGGAATCCAAAATTTCGGAATGATCCAAAATCCGGAACGTTTACAGATGCACTTATTTTTTAATTGGACCTAATTTTGTGCTTTTTTGTTGAGCTCGAAAATCTCGATAAAACCAGGAATTCCGCGATTCATACTGTTATAAAAACCAGATTTCCGGGGTTACCTCGGAGATGTAGCGAAGAATCACACATTCGCAAGAAATCGGAAGAGTGAAAAAGACAGTAAATGTTCATCATTTTGGATGATTTCTCCAAAATAAAGTTGAAAGTGAAAAGTCTAAATGAAAACTGACTCTTAAGATAAAGACTATCTCCTTTTTTTCTTTATAAAAGAAAGTGTAGAACAGAAAACCCATATGAAGATAGCTCAGATGCAATTCTTTCGGTTACATAATATGCGAAAAAAATAACCTGTTGATTAAATTGCCACCAGAAAAAATCTGTAAAACGCTCTTGTAAATTTATGACATCAAGGTTATTTTGGTTCTTTAGGGTAAAGAGAATCAGAAAATGTTTGGGGCCAATTTTTCTTTTCACTTTCCTGATCCAGAAGTCAACTCTAAGTTCAAATCGGGAATTTCAATGACGATATAATATGCAATATGTCTTTTGTCAATGACGATATATGATATATTGCACACTACTAGATAAAATTGAAATAATATGTTTTCCTTTCGAGGCACAATACATAGTCACCGCTAAAGGTGGAAAAGACCTAAAGTTTAGGTTCCGTCTGCGCTGTCGTTGACATACAAAAATGAATCGCCAACTGCAATTGATAGAAAATTCAGACCTTCAAAACCCCTATTATTACACAGTAATTTTTCAGCTCGGCACGTATGGCTCATAAATCCCCAAAAAATCTGGACCAAATAAGATCTAAAAATACTCCACGAAATATTTCAGATGCCTCGCCAGCCAAAAAGAAGATAAAACAAGGACTACTTCCATTTGGCGGTGACCTTTGCCCCGGGAGATAACCAAGAACAATGTTTTGCAACATAGATAGCGGGGGCAAACACGCAAGGCAAAATCAGCCCCAAGGTTTTGAGCAACAGCCCCAAGATAGTAGGACCGGGTTCAGAGTTCGCGATCGCGCAACATACGGGTTCTAGAATCCTTGGCTCCGTGCTGGTGGACAATAGTCAGCATGCCTGATCATGCAAACAACACAGAACGCGCGATAAGCTGTGTACTCGAGTTGTAATAATATGTCCAAAGGGCATGCATATATTTACCTTCCTCTTGATCAGCTCCAGGAGACTTTCTTGACCTTTGAGGAAGTACTGGTGGTAGAACTCGATTTCGTTCTTGTAGCAGTGCATGCCGCCCTGGTCGATGCAACTGATCTTCCTGAAGCCATCTAGAAGAGATAAGGTGTGTCGTGTTAGATTAGTGTGAGACAACAACGACAATTCAAATAAAGATGTTTGAGAGCTTTAACAGTAAAAGGAGATTCCATAACGCCACTTAAGGTGTAATATGACGTAACTAAATTTCTTTACTACTTTGGAAAAGGAGATAAATCGATGGCGAACGAACCACATGCACTAAATCTAAATAATGAAAACTTGCCAAGGTTTGGTTGATACCTATTATTTGTTAACGAACCATAAAAAGTAAAAGCCATCGCCTAGATACGAATGTTGGAACGATACGGGAACGAAAGCTCCCGAGTTACCGCTTCAAATCCACCGTTTCCATTTCTTCTACGCGTCTTTCTACGCCCTAAAGTTATTGAATAACGGTCATTCTCATTTATCCCAAATACGATAATTTTCTTTTATACTTCCCTATTATTCTTTTTCCTACTTTTTTCATATTCTTTATCACACTCTCCCGTCATTTCAAAGTTAGGTGCATTGCACTTAAGGTAACATAAAAAATGCAACAAATTGAGATACATACACATGTTTAGTTGACGGACAAAGCTTGCCATGTTGTTGTGCTTGAAATACATAGGCAATAATTCCTTGGAGAAGCGAATTTCATCGTAGATAATGAAGCTACCGCCAGCCTGTAACAAAAAGAAAGAAATAAGTAATTAAAATAAGAGTAATAATTGCAGAGGAGTAATACCAAAAAATTGCTATTCCATATAAAAATATGTGGTTTGTATTCGTAATAATAGGTGTTCAAAATTAAAATAACGAGATTTCTTCTCTTGCTTGAGTGAGAGTAGACAGAGAAGGAGCCGAAGGAGAAACCCCCCCCCCACAAGATAAATTTGCAAGAAAAGAAGTTTTCTTTTCAAATGAAAACTTAAAATTCAGGAGAATTTGTTGAAGATTTATCATCCAATAATATAGATATTCTCAATTAATTACTAGATTATAATTAACCAATTGTTAACGAAGTAATAAACAACCAAAAATAGCAGGCAATTGAGCTATTATTCCAGAATATTGTTAACTAAGAGTGCAGTAATTCCCCCTATTTTAAAATTTTCTCACGAAATTAAAAAGATCCCCCAAAAGAAATATATTAAAAATGATCTAAAACTTCTGCAGCAAAAATATTATTCGGTTATTTATTTACATCATACACATATCCAAGATCATTTAAGGAAATTTCTGGTTAGAGGAGTGGACGTATATAGTGTGCATATCAAAACATAGAAAACAACACATCTTGATTCCATTCAAAAATCATAATTATTTTTGGAAAAAGGTGAAAAAACCCCACGGCACAGTTTGGGTCAGCTAGTTAAAAATGCGCATTTCAATGGGATAAAGACTTCCTCTTTCCAAATTGGCACGTGTAAAGACAATACTCGCAATATCTACGTTTTTATTTCTCAAGTTTTCAAAAAAAACGCACACAACCAATATATGCATTTGGGATTTATATTAGCTTCCCTGAAAACAATAATTATCCTTTCAAAAGGAAAACAACCCTTCTGATAGTTACTTTTTTGCGTTATTAGATAAAACACGTTCACATGCAGAAGAGCGTGAGAAGTAGCGATTAATTTAGAAGATATCGACGTTTATCAATCAGAAAAAAATACAACAATCGGTTCCATGAAAAGAATAATGGCACCCTGTCGGTTCCATCATCAACATGTTTTGCTGTCCAATGTACCACCTCAACCCCTGTCTCAGTTAAACCTTTTCCCAAGACCAAGGTCGACACATTTGCGTAACGAGTTGGAGAAAAAAATAAAGCCCGGTTCAAGCATTCAATTTTCACGATCCGATTCAATGGAATAAAGACAGAACGAGGAAAAACTGTGCAGACACAATGCTAACTATGCGGGATAGCATGTGGCCAAACATGTGAGCGACTTGACCATAGTGTGGTTCTTCATGAGTTCCTCCTGAGGATGATGTTAATTCAACGTAAGCCCAATCTTAAGTCATCTGGTACTTATCTGTTTACTGGGAAGTATGTGAATGAAGGCGTAGGTGTTATTTACTGTAGAATTTTTTCCTCCTTACGCTTGTTAAAAAGGATCGGTAATCGAGATTAAGAGAGATTGGATCTTTTATGGTATTCTCTTTTTTCTTCGATATGCCGAAGTAAACAAAGCGATCTTTTACAGGGAAATCAAGAGGTGACAATACGAGAGCAGAGTTTGACTTCAGGAATGGCTTTTGGAGAGTACCAAGAGTTGGGAATAGCTCAACACAGCAAGAAAAGTATTGAAATTGCGGTGAAACCACCTTAAGTTTATTAAAAATGAGTAAATAAACTTTTCCCTAGACTTATGAAAACGATTTATAAAATATAAGTAGTTTATTTTCAAAGACTTTTGGGGGCATGCTGTTCCTAATTGCCATGTGACAACGTCTATTAAAATTTAAAAAAATGTACCAGAAAATGAGAAGGGGCATTGATCCTTCATATAAACATATTAAACTAGTCCTTAAATTTTAAGTTAAAGCTATATCACCCGAAGGACTGAATTTTAAAGACGGAATTCCTAGGACAGTAGAGTGGCACCTATAGAGATAAAAAATCGTTCCATTCGATTCGGGAATCGATTCCTAAAGTTCGATTCTTGGATTTTCGATTCCCTTGGGCCAGTATCGAAAATTTAGAATCGAGCTAATCTATTTCAATCACAAATCTAAGATAATTAGTGATTCAAATCAAATCCTGCCCACACCTAGTGGCCTATCCATAAGTATTTATAATTAATTAATCATCAAAATATTAATTATCAAAATACTATTTAAATGGTGAAAACAATTGATAATAATTATCTGTATCAATTAAAACACCAGATACGATTTTTAGGGTTCGATTCATACAGGAATCGATTCCATTGGGTGTTCGATTCCAAGGCATTGAATTCCAGAATAGATTCTTTCACAAACCCTAGAGTGTGGCACCCATACTTACCATTTCTAAAACAACCCTTAAATATATTCTTAGCTGAGCACTGACAACCTTTAGTTCTTTACTCATGTGAAAAAAGAAACGCTACCTAGATATTAATGGGTGATAATCAGGACAAATTAACACTGGTAACAATGCTTGGACGGCAAGATATTTTTCTCTCAGTATGTGACTAAACTAACAAAGGTTCCGGTCCTTAAAGAGGGAGAGAATCCTGTTCCCGAAGGTTATTATTAATTTGTCGCGTAATTATTTTTGTCATGGTGAAAGTAGGAAATGGAAGCCACTCACTGCTTTTCCGCATTGGGGACAAAAAAAATACTAATAAAAACGGGAAGCGCTATCAAGGATAAGGAATTCCATGGAACTGGAAGATGAAGCTCAGGGAGATAAGTTACGGGAATTTAAAATAGGAAGAGGAGGTCGAAAAAAATCTCAGTGCAGGAGATAGCTAAAGGGAAAAGGGACATATTCCCCCCGAAACTTTTAAATTTTTGCAATTCTGACCATAGAAAACGGCTGAAAAAAACTATCATACCCCCTAAAAATACCAGTATCCCACTAAGAATTTTCTTTGGATAAGCCAGTGATTCAGAGGATAGAGTCTTTGATATTATCGAGTAATTAAAAAGGACAAATCTGTAGCTATTATTAAGAATAGGTAGTTTAATTTTATTTTATTCAATACATCACTATTAACGCTTCAAGGTAAATCAGAGGCGAGAAGCAAAAGTACATAGACATATAAAAAATTTATTTCTTAAAAGTTTGGGCCAATAAAACTTTTGTATTTACTTGTCTGGTAAGAGTGTTAACTTTTTATAAACCTCGGACATTAAGATTAAATCTAGACAAAACTTTGGAAAGACAGCGTTGGAAGGACAGAATGGTGTCCCCTAATTTTGTAATGGAAATGTTGCTACTGTTATATTTTTTACAGTCTATTTCTCCCAATTAGCGACACTTATAGACTATATTACAAATTACATATACATTTTATCCCCATAATCAATTATGTATACTCAATTCCCGGAAAGTGTTTATTGATATTTTTTAATCAAGAAACACCGATAAAAGAAAAAAAAGATGCACCAAGGACAAAAACATTGAACTCAAGAGTACAAAATAACCAACAAAAAATCATCCTCATTACTACGGTCGGGGGAAGACCAAGTTGACACAATCCATAATAATAAAAACATGTTTTCAAATCGATTCCCAGCAACAGGCAAACGTTGCGAAACCTTTTCGGTCGTTCTGACGTCAGATGAGACGTCATATCACGTGCCGCACGTGTCGGCGAATATGTTGTTTACGAGAGGCCTGCTACTCTCTCTTCCAGTGTAGAAGCAGTCAAGTATCTCTCTCTTTTCTCTATGGAGCTAGTCTGTACACGTGATAGGTCTTGCTCGTGTCAGGGATAGTTGAGAAGTTTTTTTCAAAGGCTATTTCCATTTTTGGAGAATGGGCTATCTGGTTTCTATCGACTGTGAAAACGATTTGTGGTCATTAGTAAAGTATTGGGCAATTGGAGCGGATGTATTACTTGTGGCTGGTTATTATTAGCTAGCCATTTAAATTTAACGGGATTATAAATGTTATCGGGTTTGGTATTGTCGTCTATAAAATTCAACGTAGTTGGATGATGATTAGAAAAAAACTTTTTACGCTACATGTCCAGAAGGTAAAACATTAAATTAAATGAGCTAGAGCTGGTAAACACTACACCTCGATTCGATGAGACCAAAAAGATCGAACGAACTCAATGAAGACACAAAAAAACATAAAACATGGACATAGAGGAAAATGATAAAATTATACAGTTGTTTAGTCATATAACAAAAATAATAATCCTTAATCTCCAATCACCTTACTTTACAATAAAAGGGAGAAAATAATGAAGCTATCAAAAAAAGATAATGGGATATAGTATTGGGTGAAAATGGGAAAGGAAGAAAGAAAAGATAGTGAAATGGTTGAGTGGATGAAAAAAGCAGATTGGAGAGAAATCTTAATGCGCCGAGTTTCGACAACTAGCACTTCTAATAGACGGGATGTATTTCTAGACAAGATACCATTGAAAACTCTTCAAATTCTAGTTTTTAATACCTTTTCCCATAAAAATACTGCAACTTTGAATTAAAAATAATTTCCAATAAAATTTAGAAAATTTGTGCATGGGAAAGGAATTTGGGAAGCACAAGAAAAACAAATTTCATTTCCTCCGAGCCTAAGCATAAAAATTTCCAACCAAAAAACCAGATGTTCGCCTTCAAAGGCACAAAAAGGAAGTACTCAAGATCACAAAATGGGAAAGACGAAGGTTCTTACATAAAACATTTCGAAAAACACACACGCGCCATTGAAATCCAATTCGAAATCAGTCAACCAGCATTGACATTTATACGGAGTTCCAACGACAGACTATTCATCTTCGATTTTATCGGGCGACCATTGCCATTTTGTTTCAGATTTTGTCAATCGCGGACGAGGAAACTCGACTGTGACAAACAATATTGAGTGGGTCGATGAAATATGGGGTTTTCTCGACAGCTCACACACACAGACACAAAAATAAACATTTAAGAACACTTTTCTTGCCTTCAAATTAACACTCTAGTTGTGTTGTTAGCTAACACACTTAAGAATTTTATTGTTTCGTGATAGAGTTCTAAATATACTTGAAAAGTGTGAGAAATGCGTTTCATTCAGGATAAAAAAAAAATTTTAAATTTTGGAAAAATTGGTATAAATTTTTTTTTGTAAAATTAGTGAAATATTTCTTTATTTTGAATCAAAACACTATAAGAACAGATTTTCTGTCCATGTACTGTAATTTTTAGGGACACTTCACTTCCCTATCTTTTTCTCATAGAAGGTTATCGCAAATACAAAGCAAACTATTTTGGTAAGAAATGTTCGTTATTGCGTTGTAAAAGTGCGTGGTAGATTTCAGGCATTTGCATGGTAGATTTCAGGAGCAATAGTAAAATTAGAGTGAAGATATTGGAAAAAGTTTTCTAGGTCGAATACCTGCAGATTGATAAATTACTTTAAGAAGAGGGTAATAAAGTTTTCTTCCTGTTTACATTTCTTAAGTTTCTATGCGATTTGATTGACTATTTTTAAAATTGAAAAAAGTAACGTGTACCCAATGTTTTAAGATATCTATTCAAATGTTAAAATTATTTAAATATCCAGAAAAGGAATTAATCCAGAGGTCATTAGTATCGACCCAATCGACAACGAAATTTGATAAAATAGTGTTTGCGTGTGGTTTTGGCTATTTCGTAGATAAAACTAATTATCTTAAGATCAATGAAAATAAAATAACATGACATGAATAAAGTTTTAGGAGTTGGGGAAAGTCTAACGTACCAACTGGAAAAACCAGCAAAATTTATTTTTAGACGTACATGAAGGAACGTACATAATAATACTGGTTTAAGGGTTAAAAACTCTATAATTAATAAATTATAATAACATATTGACTCAAAAAATTCCCTATTAAAATTAAAAAAGAGAGTTATTTGATATTCACAATGAGCAAACTTTCATGTATTAATTATTTAGCTTAAATTTATTGAAGTACTTACTATTCAAGCACTCTATGCTTAAAATATCGTTAATCTAAAAACATCGGTTTTCCCACCACCACTGTATTCGTCCCCTAGAGGCACGGTCAAACCTTGACACGCGTATTCAAAAACCTCACACGCACGACCAGGAGAATAAACGTGCAAAAAAAAGCCACAAAAGAACTCGGACCAAACATCCATAAACAACACCATTAGTAACAATTCAACTTCGATTCTACACACTCGGTCTTGCGGTTGGAAAATTCCCAACTACGTCCGAAAACTTCCCCCTACGGAAACCGATACCTAGAAATGGAAAAGAAATAAAACCCTCTGACGCGATACCGTTTAATTTAATCAATCGAAGCAATAATAAAAAATCGAGAGAAACCCACCCTTCAATTAATTAGTAGAAGGGGCTGCATATATAGTTTTCAACCCAGAGCTTCACGCTTCATTTACCACCAAGGTCGCTTATACAATTTGAATAAGTGTTTACACCGCCATCCAAAGTTAATTAGCCACCCATTGACAAAAAAACTGGGAGGGGATGTCGTTTAATTACGTGAAGTGATTCTCAAAAATCTGGACCCCTCGTTCCCCTTCGGAGTTGCTGCATGAACCTTAATCGAATTTTTTGTGTTTTTAATAGATAAATGTCATACAGTGAAAAAAGAAGGAAATAATATCATTCCCCCAGTTTTTCATAGAAGTGCAGTTTAAATTTTGTCTTCCCTTTGGGATGAGATTCAGGGAGATGTGGTGCGACCCCTTCCTCCTTTATGGACGAATTTAAAAGCCTGGGGATGCAAGCTAGGGGAAGGTATGACTGCTCATTGCTTACAGTTGAATAAAACAAAAAACTTTCTGCGCAGAGATATTTCTTCATACATTTTCTGCCAACTGAAACTAATTAAGTTCCCCATGTCGTTTGAATTTCGACTTATAACGACAGTCCCATTGTTTACCTAAATACAGAAATAACGCTTCATACAATAGAAAGAAACAAATATTATTTATCAAAAATTTAAGTTATACATAAAAAGATTTTCTGAAAAATTATAAAACATTATGAGCTTGGTGTGCGTTTTTATATTATCCAAGTCTGCGTATGCTTACCCTTACTGCATTGAAAATATCCTTTACTTACCATTAAAAAATAAGAGAATATCTTGAAAAGTAAAGGGGGCATTGCTTGCTCCCCCAGTACCACCCGTAAATCCGCCATGTCTCTCATATAAATTTATCCCATTAATTGTAAAATAAGTGAATTTTCGATATTTATTTATTAGTTCATTCACGGCAATTATACCCTAAACTTTAATGCTGATGTTTTCCGTATAAATATGTATCACTGTCACTTACTAAGAGTTAGTTAGGGAAGATGCTTTATATTTCTGCCTCAGAATTTGATCGACTCCCCTTTGTATGATTTAGTGAAACTTTGTCCGACTGTTTTGAGCTCCCGTGTAATCTACAAACGTCCCTCCTTGTTCTTCACACGTGGAGCAGTAGTTATTGGGACACTCACAAAAATTAGTCTAGCCGGGAGGAGTCAGTTGGAGGATAAGCGACCCAAATAGGAGCTATCGAATGGCGTTATTATCATCAGGTGGATCAAGCTCAGTTCTTCCTTTAACCTGTTAGATTACAGCTAGGACGAAAAAGTTTTGAGGAATCCAAGAGCTTTTCTAGGTTTGACCGCGGGAAACTATGTCTCAGTGACCCTTGGAATGTAGCTTCGGAACAATTTTAGGTCGGGCTGCTACTAGGGTGAATGTACTACGACCAGAGTCGGAAGTACTTCACCCGGGTTGGAAAGCGTTAGTACAGGGAA
This sequence comes from Tetragnatha versicolor, assembly GCA_024610705.1. NCBI lineage: Eukaryota > Metazoa > Arthropoda > Arachnida > Araneae > Tetragnathidae > Tetragnatha > Tetragnatha versicolor. Next base: position 349,525 of record JANDEH010000050.1, on the reverse strand, counting down.
AAGTGATTTCCACACTTTGATATGCATTTGATTTGTACATGAAAGCCTAATTATTACAAATTATAATTGCTATCTTGAGTCATATTTTTTATTGGATAAGATATTATTCGTTTTAATTACGCAGCCTTGTAATTTTATTTTTATATAAATGAAATTTAAATAATGGACCAATATATTATTTTCTTTATCAAGGTAATATCAAATCGAACTATAAATCTTCTAATAAAATTCTCGACTGTTGCTTTTTCCATTGGTGGATACTGTTACTTTATTGTGTGAATTTAATCTCTGTAAGTAGTTTTTACAAGTGGAATTAATAATTAATATCATAGTTAATTGGAAATACTGAAATCAATCCTAAATAAACGTATTATACTTTTTTTATAAAGTTTTGAAACTCAAACAAATGTAATTTAATTATAGTCTAAGAATAATGAATAGTGTAAAAATAATGAAGTATCTATCTAATCAAAGAACCAAAACCTTTACCCCTTGGTCTTGTTGAAGAATGCAATACTCATTCAAAACAGAAATCAATTCATAATAAATTTTAAAATTGATTCAAAATTAATGTGCAATTTTACAGAAGAAAAATTTTAAAACTCAAACACATAAATGTAGTTTAAGTACATTAAGTCGCGAAAAAAATTGACGAGCCCTGAGAAAAAGATCAACAAAGATTTCGCCTTAAGTCTCTTAAAGAGTGCAACTGAGTAAACAAAAGAAGATGAACCGATAAAGGCACTGCACAATATCGGCAAAATAAGTTCTCTAAAACCTTGGTTAGATAACGGTAGTCCGTAAATGAAAAGAAAACTCGAACTTGGAAGAGAACCAGGCAAAACAAGAAAAGATGCCAAGAGCATTAGCATTCCTGCCAAGCAACACAAAAAAGGATAGTAACAAACAATAGTTTAGCATTGCACAAGAGGAATATATAATGCAAAATTCTTAAAGTAATCGTGTATATTTTAAATACGCGTTTTTAAACCCATAGAATCAATGGTAGGTACTGTGAAAAAACATTAATTTAGAAAGCATTGAGTAACTTTATTTAGAGGATAGTATTTAGTGCAGGGCATAGGTTTTCATTAAAGTAAATGGTGATAAGGATTATCTTATCCCTTTCGTGCGTAAAAGGTATTGCGATATTCAAAAAAAATTATCTCGCAGTTTTACTCATTTGTTTTCTAGTTCGAGTAAAATATATTTACGTACTTTTTCAGATGTTTTCACTCAAAATTTTCCCACATTATGTAAAAGTTAATTTGAATAAAATCATTGGGTCCTTTTGATATTATTTATTTATTTATTAAATAGAAAACATCGATCCATCTGATGCTATGCAATAGAAAGCATTAATAGGATGACCACCAAAAGAAATCTTTGAAAAAAAAGAACTTAAATTTAGAATCAGAACTTCTACAAAAAAATTTTAACTAAACGTTGCCATCTTTACAAAAAAATCAATAGAAAGTAAAAATTAAATATAACGCATTTATTAAATCAATGGAAATTCTTCACAGTAAGTTAATAGAAGTTAAATTTTGACTTATCTAAAAGTCTATTGAGGCAGGTTAGTCCGCGACACTCCAATATCAGTAAACATAATGAATCACAAGGGTCGGGTCCAAAGATCGTGTTTACGTATTGATTCCTTCAGTATTGTACACAGTAGTTATTCCATTTGTTATATCAGTTTCTTTATTGGACAAAGCCATGCCGTATCGTAGAATTTTATTGAATCAATAAAAAAGGTATACTATTGTATTTCTCTTTTCATATGGGACCACACATTCCAAGGAAAACGACGCTTTCTTCAGGTAAAGTGAGGAATATCCATCAAATGGAGAAACAAAGGAAAAGAAATACTTAAAAACCCTGATAATTTCTCTCTTTTTGTTTATTCGTATAAGAGGTACGAGAAAGTAGTAAAATTTCGGTATAACTTAGAGATTTGAGTTGTAAAGAACATCAGATACTGTTTGGTGTAAGCTATCGTTTATACGATCGCAGACATAAAAAACATTACAAGTCCGCCAGAATGGTTACATGAAATATTTGTGAAAGAGGATGATTTTTAGAAAAAAAGAACCTTACAAAATTAATAATTTTTGAGATTTTTAGAACTTATAGGTATCATGAAAAAAAAAGAGATATAAAAAGTTTTCAAATTTTCGAATTATTTGATTTTGTAATTTAAATTTTTCATTTAGTTAAAAACCATAAAAATCCAAGTTAACACCGGAAGATCCTTGTAAATTTTTTAAACCTTACTTTCAAGTCCAAATTGCAATCATAAATATATCCTGAAAGACAACAAAAAAATATTTTCACGAAACTAAAATATTCATGTACTTTTTTAAGATATCGCACACATTTTTATAATAGAAGCTTTCTTTCTTCCCTCTTCAAATTTCATTATAATTTTTAACTTTCTGATTTTGCAACTAGTTGGTAAGCCATTTCAGTGGATCCAGCAGAGACAATATGCTGCTATAGGTAAATAGGTAAATGTTATTTCCTAGAACGACTCTATGACACGTTGTTTCAAATGTAAAGCCATAAAACGGTCTTTCGAAACTTAGGATTCTAAATATATTTCTAAAGGAATCGATTCCGGAATCGAATGCCTTGGAATAGAACCCTTGAAAGAATCGATTCAAACAGGAATCGAATCTTGGGAATCGCACTTAATTTCTAATTAATACTGATAATAATTAACAATTTTGTTCACTAATTAATAAGTATGTTTGTAATTAATTAATAGTTTGGTAATTAATAACTTAATAATAATTACTTATTATCTTTGTTTGAAATAGCTAAGTTCGATTCTTCTACTTTTTTCGATACTGAATCAAAGGAATCGATTCCAGGTTGGAATCGAATCGAACGATTTTTTAGATCCCTATCGAAACTCCCTGTATGAAAGAAGTATCGTCCTCTTCCACAAACAGTACTTTTTTAAAAAAGTTGGCTTCTCTGTCCGACTCTTTCATTCTCCATTTCATTTTACTAGCGATAGAGAAGCTGCCTAGATAAGCAGGAATGCATCTGAAAACAGATATTGCCGCAGTTCAGAAACTTGTTTATTTTACAAGATAGCCAATCTTTGCCTTCACGATGGCTGATTACGAAAAGGTCCTTTTTTATCGGTCAGCCCGGTCGACCCGGAAATTTTAGTGCACATATGAGTTTTGGTGGAAGGTTACGCATACTTTATTATTGCGGTGTATTAAATGTCTTATCGGGACAAATAAAGAAGCTTAGTGGCGTGAACACGTGAAGGGAGAAATAATAAGCAGGATTTTTTTAGCATTCAGTTGCTTAATGTCGTTAACACGAATGATGTTGAGAAGCACAGATGATAAGAATGAGAAATACGTTAAGGTGAATTTTTATCAATGTGCTTTTATCTTCTGATGTTAATAGCGTATAATTATTTATTTTAATCAGAGCTTCCTATTGCCATTTAGCAGCAAGAAGTAGACATCTTAAATATCAAATAAAATGGATGATCAATTTTTAGAAAAAAACTAATACTATAGATTGAAAGAAAATGATAAACTTTGTTAAGTTAATGTTTATTTTAAAATATAGATTCTTATCTCATTAAACTAAAGGAATTGAATTAAAAAACTTTAAAATAATTTTACCTAAGGAAAATTTATTTAATTCAAATTCATCTTCTAATGTTAAAAGTACTTTTAATTTAACTCGTTATAAATAAAATACTTTATAACTAATATGAAATAGGCATAACTTATATTTAAGTTCTTCAACGTACGTTTTGATTTTACAGAATTGTAGTAGTAGCAAGAATCCACATGGATTTATTTTACAATTTCTCAACTCAAACAATTTCTACTAAGCGTAAGCATAAACCTGATTTTCTAATAGAACTAAAAGCATATTCTTATTTCAGCAAGATCCAACAAAATTATTTGAAGAATCTAGTATCTACCAGTTCACTTATTATTTTGATGGTGAAATTAAATCAATTTAAAACTTAACCTTCAGCTAAAATAGGACTTAAAATTTGATGAGACTTTAAAAAAACTGTATTTGAGCTATCCACAGCTTTAGCAATAGACAACAAACCATTCGTCACTATGCAGGGAGCAGTAGCCTTCACCTAAACCGGCTATAAATCAGGTTGTGTTCTTTAGGTAGCGAAATCAAGTTGAAATAATCAATTTTAGTTTCACAGGAAGGAAATGTTTTCGCTTGACGTTTTCTGCAGGTTTGTAACGGGAAAATTTGCAACAGGAAAAATTTATTTTTCTGTTAATTCCTGACAGTAACTACAATACGAAAATCTACTAAATATTTCTTAAATATTTAGTAGAAAATATTATACATGATAAATATCAATAAGAAACTTTAAAGTTATTATTTATCATTTATTTAAAATCCAGTTTAAATTGTCATTAAAATACAAGTTTTACTAAGTTTTTTTCTAAAAACTGAATTTTGTATCTTATAACCTAATTAATTTTTAAGATGGCATTAGCTAAACCTCAAGATTTTCTAATTTAAGAAATTTCGATGTTAATCCTTCCTAAAACAACTATGGAAGCTCCCGGCTGTTTTACTTAAATAAGATTTGTTTTTCTCTATCATTTCTCCCGTAGTAGAAGTTTCGCCATTATGGTCAAACAAAATTTATTCCGAAAATTTAAATGGAGAACTTAATTTATCTGCTTAAGTTTAGCTAAATGATAATAACAACAAAATTAGAGAAACTTTACAGGAGCAAATATTGATTTAAGGTAAATGTGGGTATAGTGGACACTGTACCAATAGTGGCCACATAGCTGATTAATTTTAAATAAAACGAGTTAGAGGCATCAAATAGCGTCAAAATTCATAGGCATAGTAGATTGTACAATCAGGTAAGCTGGTAAATTACCACCGATACCACAGATCAGCATGGGAGTGATATTTAAATATTTGAAAATAACAACATCGGCCGAGTGAGCTTATAGAATCGCGTAAGGAAACGATTATATCGGAACTGATTTTTTTGTATTTATTACCGTTTGATTGACTTTTAAATTTATATTCAGACACAGAAGAGTATATAAAATGATAATAAATAAAATTTATTTGAAAATTTTGAATTTACGAAGATTTATGGGGGTGGCCACTTTACCAACACAAAATCTTAGATTTTCCAATAGTGGCCACCGCAATGGCTTCTAATAAAAACTTAAATAACATTGAATTTGGACCAGTTTTTCTTCATAAACTGTTGATTGTGCTTTAAAATGAGTGTTGTATTAATTTGGTTTCATTCTGGCTTCGGCAACCAAGGTTTCCAAAACATTGAATTACATGCTTAACTCCTCTCAAATCAGCTACAGCGTAGGCTTTGGGCCGGAAACTATCAAGTATTTTTTTAAATAAAGCTAATTTGATTTGATATAAAATACATTTCGTTGGGAAGGAAGATTTAATTAGAAATAAATGACTATACCGAAAAAAACCCATCAATTTCATGCATAAACCCCTCATAAAGGCAGAAAAAGAGAGGTGTCCACTATTGATGCAAGAGGTGTCACCATAGATACAACAGCTACATCTATGTGGCCACTACAGATGCAATTTGGAGTACTTTTTAAAAATTAATTAAAAATACTTTACCCAATTTAATTAAAATTTTTAACCGTAAAATCGAAAGAAGAAGATCCAATTAATCTAAAAATAGGATGATAACGGTTTCAAAGCAAATAGGTGGGTATTTATTGAGAATTTAAGCAAGAATTTTCCTTAAAGTGTCCACTATACCCACATTTACCTTAATGAATTCTTAACAAAAAAGCTAGGAAGATGAGTAATGAACATCAAATAAAATTATTCTAGTCCAGTTCACTCTTAACATCTAAAATAAACCGTTCAATATCCTTTTTAAAACTGGTGACTAATCCTTCACACCAAAGATAATCATCCAGTCAGATAAATAAACCGAGTAACAAATTACTAATAGTAGTAAACGGAAGGATAACGAAATAAACCTTATCTGATAAGGAAGCGTTTTCCCACTGCTACATTTAAATCAATCCGATGTCTCCAAAGCCGACTAAGTCGTAATTTTAGACTCGAGGCTACTAGGATTTTTCATTGTTGCTACGGGCTAGTATAGGATGAAGGCGGTCATTTTTTCCTCACACGTATTATCAAGGGAGATCAAAGTGATGAGGGCCAATAAATAAATAAAAAAAATCTAGATTTGTGACGTACGTAACGCCATAGCGCGCGATGTGTTTCCACATTAACGCACAGCTATATATGCATGTTGGAGAGTAAATATGTATATTAAGATTTAAAGAGTGACTAAGAGCCGAGAAACACTCGAGATACAGCACTTGGGTTTTTTTTGCTAGTGTTTTTCTTTAAAAAACAAAATGGCGATAGGCTGTTTTTTGTGGAACAAGTTGTCTGGATGAAACTACTAAAAAGCTAAGTGTAAACTCACAACTCTCAAGCGTCACCTCCAACCGTGGACCGGTTTCGTCCTTGTTAGGACTCATCAGCACGGTATAGGAAGGTAACTCAAGAGAGCGGAGGGCAAGTACTAGTCCAACCGACTATAAATGAAAAAGTGGTGACCATTGTCTTCCACTCATCTGCTGAAATGACACGGCATTCCTAGAACAGATTTACATCCAGTAGGGCAAAGTAAACCAGCAATAATTGGTGAAATACTCCTTTCATTTACCTTGCCCTACTGGAATTAAATCTGTTCTAGGAATGCCGTGTCATTTCAGCAGATGATTGGAGGACTAATCAATGGTCACCACTTTTTCAGTTATAGTCGATTGGACTAAAACTTGCCCTCCGCTCTTTTGCGTTACCTTCCTATACCGTGCTGATGAGTCCTAACAAGGACGAAACCGGTCCACGGTTGGAGGCGACGCTTGAGAGTTGTGAGTTTACACTTATTGTCCGCTTAACCAGCAATAATTGGTGAAATACTCCATTCATTTACTAAAAAGCTATTTTAGAGATTGTTTAAAACCCTTAAATGTATAGAGATGTTTAAAAAACAAGATCGATGTGCTTTATTAAACGATGTCCTAACGAATAATAAAAAAAAGAGACGACATTTTTAAAAAGTATGCATAATTGAAAGATGTGACAGCAAGCAGAGTACTATGCTATTCACTGCGTGGAGACTATGCTAGTTGAAAAGACAGTTTTACAGGCAGGCAGGCGGGTAGGTTCGGCCTATCAGTACTCCTACTTTTACCCTAGCTCATAGATTTACCGCATTAATACTATGCTCGTTGGAAAGAGTGTTTTACAGGTAGCGCCTCTGCTTTTTATCAGTACTTATTTTTCAAAAATACATCGAAATATTAAACTGATAATAACAAAAAAAAAGAATTTCACCTTTAATATATTATAAAAAGAATTATCAGGTGTGTATTAATAGATAAACATTAGCAAATAATTTTACTACCTGCAAACAGAAAATAAAATTTAAATTGAAGAGTGAACATAAAGAACACGTGTATTTTGTTACTTTAATACTATTTAAATGCTAATTTCAAAACATATTGTATGAGTTCCTTATGACTAAAAGAAATCTTAAAACTATCGACCTACCATGTTGTTCAATTTTTTTAAATAATTGTATCAAAATGAGCTAAAATCATTTTTAAATACTATTAATTTTTTTATTATTTAATTTCTTCTAGCACAGGTGATCATAACTTAATAAAATTATGTTCTCTAAAAAACAGTTTTCGTTACAAAAATGTATCTCCAAATGCATTCGGATATCTCCAGATACATTACCAACAAATATTTTCCTTACTATCTCAACTGATGATATTGGAAGTACTAGATGCCCAATTGATATACTGAATTTCAGAATAAAGAAGCGCCAGAGGTTCTCATGGAGAAGATTTTTACTTGTAAAAATTGACCTTCAAAATGAAACTCGAACCCAAAAGCGGTCGTTTTAAAGGGGATATGGACAAATTTTGATAATATTAAGCGGATTGATGATTCATAGTTGATCACATTAAACGATGTATTTTACATTAAATTAAATAGGAATGATCGGGACCTGTCGATTCCCATAACATTATAACATTACGCTTTACGAACTTAAATACATAAAATTGCCTACATCCAAAGAATATATCTATACGATAAAAGGAAAACAAAATAATTTAAATTACTCTAAACATATTTGACATCTCAGTTATCATATCAGCATAATGATCAGTAAGAAGCATTTGGTCTGTCCAAAGAATAAATATCTTACATAAACGCAAAATAAAATAATTTAAATCACCCTAAAATATTTGCCATCCTATCAGCACAATGTTTTAAAAACAATCGGGTCATATTATAGTATTACTGAAAACAAGGACAAACCCCTCACAAAAAACCCGTCATCATACAAAATGTAAACAGGTCTCCGCTTATAATTATCGACATTAATTTGTATGCCACGATCCTAGTACACGAGACGCAATAAAATCATTACAATACAATGCAAACGAGCAATAGCAAGAATAGTGAATCACCACAACACGAGCATTCAAGCACTTAATAATAACAACGCGTGGATGTCCTTAACGGTCCCACTTAAAAAATTTCCCTGGTAAGCAAGCGATAGGCGCGAGAAAAAAAGACATCTGACAATGGCACTTTCTCTTCATTTTTCGTCAACACAATCCCAGCTAATATCGACGATTGTAGTCAACCGCAGAATAATTATCTAGTCCAATAATACGGAAACCGCCCGTACGGTGGAGTGAGTTTTTATTTGGAGAGTGTTGGAGTCCGGCCAGAAAAAAGGGTAGGAAGAAAACGAAAAGCTGGAGTAGGATAAGGAGGCTTCGTCACTCGGGGATACACGTGCCGCCTGCTCTCACGAGTCAAGGCCGAAGCGGGCGCTAACGATTTTTCCGAACCTGTTAAAAGAAGGGAGCGTGTGTTGTATGTAGATTTAGCGGAAAAGTCAGTCTGGGCAGTATGGTGTCCCAAAAAAGAAAAGAACTTTTGAAATTCCCAGGTCTTACACAAGACATGAGGCACATGATTTTTTAAAGAAATTTTTAAAAATACATAGAGGCCATCTTATTGACACTTCGATGACCTTGGGGAGATTTAAATATTATTAAAAAATTATCAAAAATTCATGGTGTCTTAAATATACTTAGAAAGAACAATTTTGGGTTAAAAAGTTGATTTTTTTAAGGGGGACCCTACAGGGCGGGCAGTTATGAATGCAAATGCATTTGAGATGGTTTGGGTATATTTGTTATCTTAAGATCACCGAGAAGAGTTTGGAAGTTACTGTAATTGAGAAATCATAAGTTAATTCTTATTAACGAATATTCCACCACATAGAACTCTTTTTGAAGAGGAAATTTAAAATATTTAATCATTTAACTATTTGTAAATAATTGCGCTAATATGCTTATTAGTATTTGCTTTGTAATATTTTTCAGCGCCTGAAAGTAGCAAAATTAATTCGAAGCTATAGTACCTATACTTAGCGAAAGAAATTTGTTGGCTTCAATTAATATTAGATAGTGCAATATAAATAATACTTTTTTACAAAAAAAATTACTGATAAATACATAACTGTAGCTTCTTAGTTTACTAATAATTCTACAAATCGAAATGAAATCAAACTTTTTGAACAAATGTACTGTTCTAGAATTGATTTAAGGTGTTTTTAATGATGCAAAAGCATTTTATGATAAAAGGACTACATGATGTTGCATAAAATTGTTTCACTCATTCACGTTTTGGTACGTTTTTAAAAGTCATAGGTAAACACAGAAATTTTCTAGAAGCTTAAAGAAGTGTAAATGAGTTTAAATAAAATAAACAATTTAGATAAGAATAAAATTTTTGGTCTCTGTTGATTAAGGATATAGTCTAAGGAATAACTACTAATTTATTAATTTATTTTTATAAAATGTATAATACGAGTTTCAAAAATCTTTTATTCTTTACAAATTCCTGGAAAAGCTGTTAAGAGTAGCAATACAATTTAATATTCTGCATAATTTGCATATCTAAAAAACTCAGAGGCTTAAGAGAAGAAAAGATAAAACTGCGTACTTGAATGTTAACATATAAGCAGAAAATAGCAACTAAACTTATGACTTTTTGGAACAATGATCACTAGTTATAGTAAAATCAATACTTTTCTCTTATTGGCAACATTTTCAGCAGAGAGAAACCAATTTTACAATCAGGCATCTATCATAAAAATCAAGCTAGACAAATAGTATCGAAAATGTTATCTTTCCTAGTTATTTTGAAAGATCCTAAACCTCGTTTTTTTTGTCCAAAATCGTACTATTTCTGGGAATTTATCTACACAAGACTAACAAATCACAACTAAAAAAGCGAAATGATCATTGACCAATGCTCCACGCGGATAGCAACGTGTTCTGAAGCGTGTCTATCAAACATTTAATGGATATTCCCCATTGCAGTTTTATCATGAGTTTCTACCATGAACAGCCATTTTAAAATTATGTAACTACCTGTTCTTAATGTTATAATAGGTGCTATAAATTCACGTAGACTGATTTGCGTATCAGAAATTACTCCATAGAACAGGAGTATTACCCCCTTTTTAATTAAAACACGTGTGAATAAATGCATGGTAACACACGAGCTCTCACGTGCATTTTAAAGGAGGATAAACTCATTTTTCACATCGAGTTTTTGGTGATATCAGTCAGTAACGAGCTCTTTAATGAAATTTGATTAGAACACTTGACATACAAAGATTGGACTTGGTTTTAGCAAATTTTATCAGGGACATTTTAATGGAAAGATAAAAAGTTTAAACAATTTTAGATGTTTCATGCTGTTTCCAGTTTTTATTTTAGATTGTGAGGGATTAAACTAAGAAAATAGGTATTCCCCCGATTGCTAGGTAATCTTATGGTAGATTACGTAGACGTAAGAACGATATTTATATGCACAACTGGTTTTGACTTTGAATTTAAGTAGAATGGATGTAGATAGATTTAGTTTTTCTAAAAGTGTAATATTTTTTTGATAAAATTTTATCTCAAAAAGATTCTATAGTAAAGATATAGTTGTCATTTTTCTTCTAAAAATTACACAAAAAATTATCAGTATCTAGTTTTAAAATAAAATTTTAAAGTCGATATATTAGTGAATGCTTAACTTCATGAGATGGTTTTCTAATTTACCTAAATTTTTCTAATCAACTGATTTAGCAAGACATCAATTAAGTTTTCAAAATAGCAGTTTTGAATAGACGGTATTTAGTATTTGAAAAGCAACATCCTCTTCAGGAAAAATGCAAATTTATAATACTATGTAAATGTGTCAGATGAATATATTATTATTATTATAAAAAATACCAGTTTTTATCTTTTTTTAATATTTGGAAGGCATCCTCTTGAATCTTAGCAAAGAATACACAAATTTCTCTAGTGGAAATGAAACTATTTAAAAATCATAGCCTTAATAATGCCGAAATTCAGTTTGAAGAGAAATTGCAGAAAAACGCATTATAATAAATTAAATACCTCTCTCTGTCGATACAATGCACTCGAAAGAAGTGAAAACAAGCGATGTTTTAAAGTTCATTTATAACTATTGAAATTCATAACGGAGAGTTAAGAGTAAAAATAAGTATAAAATAAAAATTTTCAATTTATATTACTACTATTTTTCAAGGTGTAGAAGGGACTTTTCTAAAGAGGTACGCCGCTGGCACAAACACGTTCAGTTCAAGGGTTTAAATTTATTGCAGCTCATAACAGCCAGGTTTTATGAGAAAATGTTAACCTGACGTATTATTTGCCCATAGCAACCGAGGAGTTATCTTCAGACCATCTCTGAAGAGTCTCTTCTCCACCATATCAAGGTTCAGATGAAGAGCAAAAAATATGGGAGAAAACAGGATCTAAAACTTCAAAATTTACGGCATGGTAGAAAATTCCTCTTTGTTGCATCTGGTAATATGAAATATCAAGGTTCACATTCTTCTTATAAGAAAATCACCATGTAAAAAGTTGTGCATCTTGTTTTCATTAATCGTTGCAATTGATGTTTGGGAAAACATGTGTATCTATATATCCATACGAATAAATAAATACAATCGAATATTTAGATAGATTTAGACAGTACTTGATTTCAAACACAATTGGATACCTTGATATCATACTTAAAACATCAACTTTTGTATTATGTTTGGAAACAAGATTAGATTACTTTATTATTTTAAAAATGCACCAGTTAAAGTTATAAATTCCTTTAGTTTGAGAGCTTTTATGCCTTTTAACGCATACGTTCAAAAATTGAGGAAATGTCAAAACAATTTCTTTTTATTTATAAGAAAGAAAAAACATACAATAAATAAAGTCATAAATAAAGTCTTCATACATTGCGAACACAAACGTTTTAGAATAGAAACGATTATTCAAATTCACCTTTCAACGGAAATTCATCGAATGCAGCTGGTCAAACAGAGGCAAAAGGACTTAAAGCATTTGAGTTAGATAGACTATCCGTCAACGACTTTCATACATGTATGTTAGTTTAATTCTTTCATTCATTTATGTGCTATGATAAATCATTTGCCTGTTTACTCAGTCTTAGATCTTTAACCACATCTTTCTACCTACTGCAGAGATGAGACATCCCAGATTTCGCAAAATATTGGAATTACATTTAAAGAAAAATAAAATCCAACAGGAAATGTCCAGATAAATTTAAATTTGAAAAAGGATTCCACCATTGGGCATGTTGTTTTTATTTACCAAGTGAGAGAATATAAAATATAAATTATTTTTGTGAAATAATTTTTTTTTCACAAAATTTTTTTTTGTCAAAGTAAAATGGAACATTTTTAGAGTAAAAATACGAATGTTTGTACAGTGCAGTGCAAGTAATACCTGGAATTATCAGGGAAATTTATTATACCAAGAAGATTAGGAAAAAGGGATTAATTTGGTTAAACCCAGGAAAAGCCATGTTATAAAACTCCAGGAAAATGGCAAATTTTGATGCCAGTGTCTCATTTTTGTGTAAGATAAGTAAACAAGTTAAGTTACAAGAAAAAAATTAAAAGATACCGCGGATAGCTAGTGTTTCGACAAGATAATTAGTTGAAATTTAACTGGGAAAAGTCAAGTTTTAATTTAAAAAGTAAGTTCGAATTCTGCTTATCGAAACTAGTTACAAACATTAAATTCAAATCTAATTCTAAAACAACGATAGGGACTTGGTTTAAAAGTTTATCAATCCCGGAAAGATTTTCCTTCTATCTTTAGTTGAAAAACTGAAACCCGGAAAGAGTTAGGACTTTGGTGTTACGTAAAAGGGGTAATCCTTTATCTCTCAGATAAAAACTTTCGAACGAAATGGCAAAATTATGTGGAAAACTATCCTTCAATCAAAACATTCAAACTTATCCGAGAGAGATTCACCTTTTTCCAAACCATTCAACTACACAATTTCTAAATTCTAATATCCAAACGCAATTCGAATTTTAACATACAAAAACATTTCAAATTCGTGTTATGCAAAAAAGATGATTAAAATAAGAATACTTGTTTCTGAGTCAAATATAGAATTTACGACTCATCCTAAGTTATATAGAACCGTTAATTCTTTCTCCGATTCCTTGTGATTTTGAAAATGCACGAATCGGAATCTTTGAAACAGATAGAATGGAATTTAAAAAAGTCTGAACAACACTTGAACCATAGCCTAAAGAACATAGAACCTTAAGAATTTCACCCCCAACCAGTGGCGGATCTACGGGGGGGGCTTTCGGGCTGAAGCCCCCTCCAAAACGTTTAATATTTTACTAAGTTTGTCAAAACGCAAAAAAATTATATCCGAAATTCGGATGAGGCGTACCAAAACGAGTTGAAAAAGTGGAGTTTTTGATTTAAATTTCCAAAAATTTTCTGGGGGAGGGTCCCCAGACCATCCTTTTAGTGGTTTCAGTAAATTAATTCAGTACCTTTTCCGTATTACCATTAACAAGAAGATTCAATTGGATTGCGAAAATTCTTAGCCCCCCCAAAACCAAATCCTGGATCCGCCACTGCCCCCAACAAATGCTATTACATTTAATATCTTATATACTATCCTTTGAAAATGATTCTGCTAAAAATCAGAAAAACGGGGTTTGATAAATAAAAGCAAGGAAAGTTTTAGAACAATAAAAATGGTATAAAATTTCCTCAAATATTGAAGAACTTCATCCCTTACAGTCACTACCTATGGTCACTATTGTCTAAAGAAATACTATAAGCTATTATAACATAAGCTAACATTATCATAGTTGATCAAAATTCATAGATAATTTATGGATAACAGTGAGGGGCTGTGGGAAATAATGGCAGAGGGTGGGTCTTGAAATGTTAGGGATGAAAGGAGAAATGAGGATATCCTCCTGTCTAAAGAGAAAGGAGAAAAAATCACCTTCTAGAGACAAAATCAAACCGGTCTACAGCACCGGTGAACACACCTGCACAAGAAACATACAACAACCTACGTCATAGCTGTCACTTCGTCCATAATTATTACAATATCGCTTCAGGTGACTGACTGGCATTCACCAAAGATAAGTCGACCCTTAGGTCCCATCAGAAGCTTCCACAAATTAAGGGGCCCCGAAAAAGGGGGACCCGTTCGGTCCGTTTCCCAAGAACTTGTTGTTTCTCAACATCAACACCCCAGACTGCCGAAAAATCAACCAGACATCGATGCTGGAGGAAAAACAGCATCGTAAAAAGCGACTGCTAAACGCATCAGCGGTTCGGAAACGATTGTTGTAAATTTCGCCCAGCGATAACATTGAAAAAGTCGACTGTAAATTCCTCTCTTGCGCCGTTATTATTTTATAAACTGAAAAAAATATCCCTTCGTAGACGTTCATGAGCATACGTACGACTAAATCTCACCAAGGGAAAGAAAAAATATCACATAAAATTTAATTTGAGAAATACACAAAAAACCCTTTTTTTGATTATTGTTAGAATAAACACAACTACCTACTTTATTTTTATTTGGAAGCTAATTTAAAAATTATCAATCATTCAATTTTGTGAAATTAAATTCCTTGACTTTCCTGTCAAAAACATTCCGGATATGTTTAGCTCTTTCACCATGCATTTTTAGTGTCAAAGGTGCCGCTGTGACATTTTTGAGATTTAATGGGGGTTCCACCGTCCCACGACATCTTTATTACAGTCATATTCACAGCCATCAACGTTGGTGTTAACCAGCAGCTAAAAAACTTTTTGCTGACTTTGATTGATGGAATCCATCTTTGAGAAAGATTTTAGGCGCAAGTTCAGAGTTGCGTATATGCTTGGCGAATTTTGGCTGTTTAGCGGCACATTTAGAAGCCAAATAATTCACTTAACATGAGTTAGGGTTCCCATATTAGTCATCTTTATCGCTAAAAACTTGGCGCATACGCAAGTCTGAACTTGCGTCGATTTTAATACCAAAGTTGATGGATGTGCGTGTGCAACTGTGCATATATGGCTGTCAATTTTACTGATGGGGTATAAGGGGAGTGTTCAAAAAATGAGAGGGATAAAGAAAGATAGGGAGAGCGGGTAAGAGACAGAGAAAGTAATTAATATCCACCATTGCTTCTTATTCCAAGTTGAGCAAGAGCGGCCTTTAAAAATTGCCCAACAAGGCCCTAAAAAGAGACCTATCCTCTACTAAGATCTTCGAACAGAGCATTCACCTTTTGTTTTCGACCCCCCCCGTCCACTCCTTTCCTCCAAAGACAGGCCCGATCACTAATCAAGGAAAAATTGGGTCGGTTGTTTTAGAGGACGGACTTTTCACAGAAGAATGTGTCTTCCACAGGTGGCAAACAAACCTTGATATGATACAATGATGAAAAAAAAATTGGGAATCGTCAGTGAAAACACGAAGTGGGTCAGAGCAAGGTCGGTGCGGAAAAAAATTTGTGGGAGCATTGGTGAGTGATGATTCTGGCTAACGCTGTCAATTAGTTTCATCTCGGCTTAGCCACGAAAAGTGGTTTTTAGGTCCTTACACCTGCAATCGAGTTATATTTCGTGTCCCCGCTTTTAACGAAGTGCCATGATAGAAAGAAATGAAATCTCATCCTCGTTTTACCTTCATTTAAAAGGTCCCAATTTGGTTTTTAGAGTTCACTCTTAACTCAGTTTCAAAAGCTTTTTTGAAACGATAACTGCATATATTTTTTAGTCTTAATTATAATAATTTTCATTGTGTGCAAGTAAAGTTCGTAAAAAACCTCGTAAAAACGACTTCTTCAAAAAATCAACTTTTTAAAATGGTAGTTTAAGATACTAAAGAGTAAAGCAACGTTATTTTAGAGTATAACCCAAAATAAAATGAATAAGATTACCCTTGAAACGTAAGTAAAGAGTTAAATGAAGTTGTTACAGTTGAGCAGCAGGCTAGGTTTCTGAAAGCTTTCCTCGTATAAAAGACCAATATTACATAAGATAATCGTTAAAGTAATGAAGGAAGAAAATATCCGAGTCGATAAATTATGACAAATTTAAGAAGACTCACGTTGAGAAAAAACGACTTCGAGTCAAGAACTCGAAACAATGGGTGAGAATTGTCTCTTAAGACACAACTAACTCATGTGACGAGTCAATAAGATGTCCCTAATTCAAGGTTCGTAAAGTTCAAACTGCTTTTAATGTCTAAAGGAAACATACTTTTTTCACGGCTATATTATCAATTTCATAACAATAAATGATGTGAGTAAACTAAAAATAATAAAACGTTCCAACCATCACATCGCCTGTTAGTAAATGGGAAAAGTTGAGATAAGAATTCCCGAAACTATGTGCTGTGCAAATCCCATAATCCTGGAAATATTTAAATTCGAATTAAACTTTTTAAAATATGTAGTATTCCTGTCATGGTAAAAATTGTTAAGACGTACCAAGTTTTCCCTATATTTACGGCAATTTATTCACAGGGTTTTCATTTCTTGCGGTTTCTGTGTTAGATATAATTCGCAGCGAGTGGAAAAAGTGTTTTAACAAGGTGTTTTTCAAATAGCTCTTTCCTCATTACTTGACATTCATTTGCCTATTTTCCTTTCCCCAAACAGAAGCGGGTCATTGTGTATTGTTTTGACAGAAGTGCCAAATGAGCATGGCGCACTCGTGGAAAACATATATTTTGTACAACATGTGTCATTGAGATTTTTACGTCTTTCAGTTCTGAGTGAATTTCAGTTCATGGGTTAAGATTGAGCAAGTTTAATTTTTGATGTTTTATGACCCCTACTAGCACATTATTTGAGAATTCCATCAATAGTGTTGGTAAACATTTTAAGGAAATATTATTCTAACGAGCAAATACTTAGTTGCGTTTTATCCATAAGAATTTTTTACAATCAGTATAACGATAAGGAAAAAATCTCTATTTTTCTTTATTTTTTAGAATTAAATTGAGAAACAGGTGTACTTTAAAATAAACTACGATTATATTTCAGGGACTTTGAAAATTTAATAGTTAAAATTGTTGACCCCGTACTTCTATTTTTATTACAATTATTTTGTTAATTTCAATTCGCAATCTTACATTCGGGACAATATCTCAATGTAAGGATCCCGTCCCAAAAATTTCAATAATTTTCCAAATTATATTAACAAGAGTAACCTTGAACTCCTCAAAATGCAAAGCTTTGCAAGCAGGAGAAACCTTTATGAAATACTTCACAATTTTTCTTTAAGATTTGGTTCAAAATAAGAGTTGATTATCTTAAAAAATAAAATCCCAATGAGAAGAAGTTGGAAATGCGTCATTAAATTTTGTAACTCGAGATTTGATTAAAATGAGAGAGTGGATTATCAGAAATCAATCAAAAAGAAATCAAAGAAAATCAAAACCAGAGTGAGTTTAAATACGTGGTACATACACACTTCGATACAGATAAACGCTTATTGCTCAACACTTTCTTTCCCAAAGAAACTCAGATTGTCCCACATCCTATCCCCATCACCTGTCGTTCCCAGATGATAAAACCACCAAATATAAACCTAACTGACGCAAATGCAATGACCTAGGTCCCACATTTTACGATTCTCACACCACAAATGGAAGAAATCCTACAGAAAAAAAACGTGGGCTTTGCCCATGAGAGTTGCCAGTCCGAATGATACATCCACCTCATTGTTAGTCCAGATGATACCTCAAATATGATACAGAATAACTATGTGGATGGAATAAACCGAGACTTGAGGGCATAGGAAAACAACAAACGCTTCGGCTTTTCGATCAATCATTTCTGAGTAAAGGATTTCTGGGAATTTCAGGTATCTTGTGGGGGGTCGTGCAAATATTACGTATGTTTTAAGTCATTTTACCTCCCCCTTGTTTGCAAAAATAAGCAAATGCTCCTCTTTTTATAACGTAAGCACAGTGAAGCCCCCATAGTTCTATTTCTTTCATCAACCGAATAAATTTTATATTTAAAACAATCATCTTGTATGATGTTAATATGTATTTTTCTTGGGTGGTCTTATATGCATTGTCTTGGATATTTTTCTTGGGTAAAATGTTAGTCTTCAAAACTTAAAAAAAATTTTGACGTTTAATTTTTTTTCCATCTTTAATTCTTGTAAATGGATTTTTGTTTTTCAAGAGGAATATTTTTCAGACAAAAATGATCACATTGACATAAAATAGGGCGTTTTGCAAGTGTTCTGCATAAATTTTCCACGTCATAGCGACCCCCCCCCCCCCAAATTTTCCAATTTTTACGTATTTCTTCCCCAACGGTAATCATTCACATCCCCTCTTGTTATAAAAAAATAACCACAAATCGAGAACCCCCACCCCTATTAGGTGCTTACGCAATATTTAAACGATCCCAGTGTAGCCGTGGGGGAGCAGTAAAGAGGTAAATAAAAACAACCAAAGAGAGCGGCAGGCGATATTAACAGATGCAAGAGGAGGATGGCACGTGAGGAAATTTGGGAAAGTGTGCACACGCGCGCGAAGAAGCGGAGGAAGGGAAAAGTGTGCGTGGAGAGGAACTGGTTCTCAGATTGATATTCATCTTCAAGATAAAGATTTCCTCTCTTTGTGTTTTGCAAATTGGAGCTGCTCGACAGGGAATGAATACTAGTAGCTGCTGAGGAATGTGATTAGGGATAGTTTTAATTGCTTTTGTTTTGGAGGACGTCTGAAAAATAAGTTTTCTACCTCTTTAAGCGATCGGCTTATATTAAAATTTTTTTAGGGAGGATGTTTATACACAGGGATGAGATTGACAAAAAAGCAAAAGGTCTGAATAGAAAACTGCAAGAATCGATAAGAAGATCGTAAACCAAACCAAATAAAATTATTTAGCTGCCTCAGTTATGAAAATTTACCATAGAAGAGATCCTCATAAACCAAGAACATTCACAAAAAATGAAAAATATGTAGTTCTTAGTTGAAAATTCCAGTTTATAAGCCGACTTTTTTCCATTAAAAGTCTGAAATTTTTGCTGAAAAGTTTTTAAAAGTCTTAAAATATTCCAAAAGTTCTACAAAGAAAAATATCATCCGTGTATACAAAAAATGATACTTGAACCGCTACAAAGAACAGTTCACTGCATGAAAATTATTTTAATTCTTAAAATTATCGATTCCAACTCGACGTGCAGTTTTAATATGTTGATGGGTAACTACTTTTAATAGCAGTGAACTGGGTAAAATAATAAAAAAAGACAACATTTGAATATATTGATTATAAAAAAGAATTATGGACTAACTAGAAATGTATTTTTTAGCAGATGTTATTTTATATAGAATTATTCTCATTTTTCTCAAAAATAAAAATTAAAAATCGGAAAAATACCATTAGATATCAGCATCAAAGCTAGGTACCATCTTTTGTACAAATTTTCAGAGCAGTGTTGTTTTTAGTTTTTTAATCTTTCCAGTTTTTTGGAAATTTCAAAGTAATTTTTTTCTATTTTTATTTGAGTAAATATTCAAACCAAATTTTTGAAATAAAATCTTTGCATTGCATTCATTACATTGTCAAATTAAACCGTTTTCCAAAAACTCAGGAATAGTATATATTCTTACATATGAATCAGTTGGAGAAATAGTAGTCAAAATGACACTATTTTAAATTCCTCCTCTTTTCCCTATGATGATGATAAGCAAAGTAACAAATATTAAAATTCTTAATGTCTCGGAGCAACAAAAAACACATTTAAACCACTAGACTGAGTAGTTACAGCAGGAGATAAAATATAGAGGTACTTTTCTATAACAAGAAAGACTTGCTATCACAACCTTGACTTTATCGGTAATGGTTAAGATTCTAAATTCAAAGTTTGTTCTCTCAAGTGTTTTATTTTAAAGCAGCCTATATCTTTAAAATCGATAGATTAAGCTCAGTTTTATAACAGCTAAAATTACTCATCCTTTCTATCAAAAGTTGATAACCAAACTTTCGTGATAGGTCACTAGGTCATGGTTGACAAAACAGTACCTTGTATTATCAGAAAAATTGTGAATATTCATTCATTCATATCAACTTTTCTATGATAAGATTTCTTGAGATACTACTCCCCGGTGGTTTCAAAGAGATTTTAAAACAAAATTATCAATCCATACAAAGTGAAATTCCTATCAACTTCGCTGATTTATCGTTTGAAATGCAAATAGAGCTCTTTTCACAAACTGTGTCTTTGACAGACATTTAGTAGTCCAGCTGAAACTTTATTTTTAGTATTTTAGAATGGCAAAAAAACGTGAAGCTTAATTCAAAGGGGATTTCCTTATTGGTTCGAATTATACCTACCAATGAGTTAATTAGTAATTCGAAGGTTTATTGAGATTCTTTTCTATCATTCTAAAGATTCTTATTTAAAATGTATGCGAAAATATCAAAAATTCACTTCATAGGTATTGCGTGTAAAAATGTTGACCTTTTAATTGATCTCTTACTTCAAAGTTTAGTTAGAAAAACCTTGCTTGCATACTAATATTTAAAGTTGAGTTATACATTTACTGTTGAACCAACGATAGTAAAAGGGTCACGTGATTTTTTGCTTCAGTATTTTTTATTTTCTTTAAAATATACTGATTTTTTATGTATATAGAGGGTATAACTAAGGTTAGAGGGAGTAAATGTACCTTCCTCTTTCGATCCACTGCCCCTCAGCTTCTTCCTTTCTCCCCTCCGAGTATGTCAAAATCACCTGACCCTTTTACTATCGTTGGTTTGACAGTATTAGTTTTTTTCACAAATTGCTTACTTTATACCCCAGTATTATGAAAAAAACTCGTAGTACTACTCTGTAAAGATGCAACTACCCTATCTACTTAAATATATTCCGTCGTAATATTTTTAATATCTTAATTACTGAAAAATAACTTTTTCAACAACTCTATTCATTGTGGCCTATTTCTAAAGATTTTTAAAATAGATTTTTGTTAAAATTCCAGAATATTATTAACTTTCTGCTTTTTTAGATATCTTAGCATAATTTAACTAGTGTCAGAATTTGTAATAATTGAAATTAAACGCGTACTTCATATAGTAGGTATACGAGAAGGATTGAAAAAAATGATTTAAAATTGAAATGAAAATTATTTTTAATTAAGAATAACCATAAACTCTATAAAAAAAATTTCTGTTCAGTTTTATTGTTCTAAATCATTTCCTTGTAGTATCTCTTTCGTATATTTTTTGGGAGTCATTTTTGCATTGAAATTAATATCGAAAAAAAAGAGAAAACACGCGTACAAAGTACCTACAAAATACATATTTTTCAACACCCAAATCTATATTCAACAATTTATCAACAACAAAAACACTTTCTTTCTAAAGTAAAAAGTATAGGCTCCTATAAAAAGGTATTGCAATGTATGAATTCAAATGTTTGGAGGACATTACTCAAAAGGTAGAAAAAACAGTTTATTTGATCCAAAATAACCTCAAATGTCAAAGAACGAAAATCATAAAAACGAGACAGTCCAGCGTATCCCAAATCACACTATCTTCAAAATTAACAAGGATCAGATACTGAAAATCCTCCGATCGGTAGGAAGACATTTCATCTAAAAATTTGGGAAAAAAGAATCGCCATCCGACCATGGCATTATCACCTCAGAGAAACGACCTGCCCGACTTTCGAAACAAACGTCATAAAAGTTTTACGGCGGCAGTTTTAATGGTGATTTGATAGCGGAGAGGCTCCATAGAGGTTACTGAGCGGCAGAGAAGCAATGCTCGATGCAGTACCGCCCGGGGATTTTTCTCAGTATTCTGAATTTCAGATTTCGAACAGTACTGGGGGTATTATAAAAAGTGGGTTTGGAAATCCAACATTGAGAAGTCTACGTGCTGCGTTTCCGGTTTGTGAAATCTGGAATGTAGTAAGGCAATATTTTTGTGAGTGAAAGTGGAATGTTCATAAATACTTAATTTACTAATACAAAAAAAGGTTAATTTGACCATTATTGGAAGAATGGAAAGGGAATTTTTAGGTATTTTATAAGGATGTTTCTATAAGTTAATAGAACTGAAGGATATATATTATCTAGGCATAAATGTACAAAATATACATAAAACAATGAATTTTACATCAAAATATACAACAAGTAGTTGAAAAAAAAACTTCCAGCGATTTTAATGTTTTTATTGGGAATTATTCCCCTTTAAGAAAAATAAGGTAAATATTTTATGAAAGTTCCATATTTTGTTCATTTTTAATTGTTATATAATGCAATTGTTTGATAAGAAGTTATCATCTTTAAATAGGACTTGGCGATTTTGCTTTAGACAAATATTGTAAAAGTGTAGTGTAATTTAAAAAAAATACTGTTGCATAATGCTAATATCAGGAAATATAGTCTTCACTTTAGAAAAGAAAATAATTAAGATAAACTGTTATACATTAGTACATGTTACTACTTAATATCGATCATGAGTTAAAAAAATCTTAATGATCTCTTAAGTAATTTCTTTTAAGCATGCCAAGAACACTTATTGAGGAGGAAGCAATTGCAGTCTTTTTTACATACGTCATGAAACCCCAGACCAGTTTTATTTTGAATGTAAGGGCAACTAAAGTTGATCCCTAAGAACAAAAATATGCGTCAGCCTCATCCGATAAATGAATGACAGATACCACAATCAAATTTATAACTGGCAAAAAAGGCATCAGGATGTTTGAAGAGACCTGTGTGACTTTTGCCCCCTTTTTGACTAGCCAACATCTAATACTTGATGTGAAAGACAACTCAAACGCACTGGAACGAGAAAGCATCAAAACGTTTTTGCCGGCAAAAAGTACTAGTCAAAATATCTTGCAGTAAATATTAATATTTTCAATTTAACAACAGCTGTTATTTAAAAATATTAATTTTAATTTTATAAAAAAGTGAGACTTTCACCAATATCCAGCAATTATTCCAATCCTGAACCTACTGAACTTAATTTTTTACTATTTCCATATAATAGTCTTAAAATAAAATATTATCCAATGACTGTAATATACATAAATCTAAACATTTATAAAAGTCGGTCTGTTATAAATATTTTAACATTAATTTTGAAGTTTTTTTCTATAAATTAAAGAGCATAAATACTTTTAGTAAAGTAGGTCAACTGTTGTTAACAGCCTTGCTGACCATCCCCAGAGGTTAATTGGTCATTAAGAGCTCTAATCAATTATTTTATAGCAAGTTCGTAAAAATTGCTAATTTTCAGCACACTACATAAAATTCTGTATCACGAGTATCTCCATATCAGAGTAAAAAATTTCGAAAGAGAACATTAGTTACCAACCAGATAAATTGTTCCGAACCACACCCCAATCACTGAATAAGATACCTAGAGTTTCAGCAGATAACTCATGAATTATTCGTGGACAAACTTCCAACAAGCTTTAAAGTGTCATGGAAGTAACTAGCAATCCAAATCACGGATGAGTGCATCGAGGATTCTGTCTGAAGCATCCCTTTTATTCGACAGGTTTTTGATGTAGCAAAGCAATAAAATAACAAATAAATTCTGGTGTATTTTTAAAAAAGAAAAACAAGATTCAAAGATATTTCAGAGTTCATGAAGGGCGGGTGCCTTAAAAATAATCACCGAGTTCAGGTTAGTCCATTCATGTTTATGCAAGAAAGAAATATAGTTTATTTTCTCATTAAAAGGTAATATCGTATCTACTATTTACTAATTTTCCTTTCATTGGGACCAAACGTTAAGCAGTTATAGCATGAAAACATTATAGTTATAGCAGGTTAAGTTCCTTAAGGAGTTCGATAAATACAAGAAGAAAATGTTAAATTATCTTAACGATTTTCAAGGCAGATCCCTTCTTTTTACAATTCATCTTATTACTTGATAAGGATTATTTTATTTTCTACTTTTTAGTCATGGTACTTTTTAACAAAAACTCACAAGAAAAAATGTATTTATTTCAACCCTATTTAATGTTATGTTAGGATGGAATTTTAGTTTCAAGTATAACAAAAAATTTTCACATATCTGACAAAGTAGAACAATCCTCTGACGACTCAGCAGGACAATCAACTCCAAAGTTAATTTTAAAATCTATTTAATTTTGCTGGGTACGTTATAATAACAGAGCTGAGCAAGAAAAATACCTCGCACAAAGAATATATTCCTCGCATCCGCTCAATCACCGATGAAATCCATCGATATCAAAAAGATTCACAATAAAAAGAAAGCATTCAATAAAATAAAAAAAAACAATCGTAAGAAACTCAGAATGTGTGTGTGTATCAAAGAGCAAACAGTACCATCCAGTCTTTTCAGTAGTCAATAAATTATAAAAGAACATATTTTTCTTCTCGGCGATTTTCGGCGATATTTTCGGCGATTTCTCGCTCTTCTGGCGATTTCTTTCTCGCGGTTATTATCTTAAATCGCTAATTATCTTAATTGTTAATTGGAAGGTAAAAAATCAAGTTTTGAAGATTAAATATTGTAGTTATATACTTAGTATATTATCTTACAGGTTTTGGGAGCCATTGGCTTCACGGAATGTCTCAAATATGAATTAAAAGGATAACTAAAAACACTCGTTAATTACCTAAATTACGGAGGTTTTGACTAGTTGATGATTGAATATTGCATTGTCATCGAGTTTCCACCACGGTGCAAAGTTTCAGAACTTTATATCGTTTGGAAGTGCCTGAAATATTATGTACAAGCATCCAGAAAGAAAAAAGTGATTATTCGTCTATAATTATCGTAATTACTGGGCAATTCTCGTTTTGACTTTTGAATATGATGAAGTTATGCCTTATAAACAATTGTGCACGGTTTAGGGAGAATAGCCCCTTGGGAAAGGTATCAAATTCTGGTTTTTCTGTTAATTAAAAATACTCGTTAATTAACTTAATCCTTTGGTTGTTTGACTAGATAATGGTTGGATATTGGAGTTTCATGAGGGTTACACCGATGTGTAAAGTTTCGGGGCCCTGACATATCGGGAAGTGCCCGAAAATCGAGTTTTAAAATTCCACGCGTAAAACGCCGCCAAAAGCAAGTAGAATAAAAGCGTTTAAAAACCAACCAACCAACAAACAAACACTGAGCTATAAAACAAACAAAGAGTATATAAAGAGTTTGTTTTATAGCTCCATAAAATTTAAACGGAGCCACATAAATGTCCTGCTTTTTAATAAATATTTGCTCATTTTAATTAAAAGTGAGTTCATTTAGTTATAATTTAGTAATCTATAATAGGGCTAAGGTGCTTCTAAATAAACCATTGTATTGTAGATAAAAAGTTTAGTAAAATTACGCATATTATGTCGTTGTTTTTTAGTACGCCTCGGGCTTCACCTCAGCATTATCTAATCTCAATCCTTTATGTTCAAAAGTATTGTAAAAATACCGTTGACCAACCTTTTGAGAAACGACTTGTTGACATGTTGCGCACAGGGAAGGATGCAGTTGGATGCGGTTCCGAAGTAATATTTTATCTACTTCACCCCCTTCTACACTTGTCGGAATACAATATGAACAACTGCCTCAGATATTTTTTTAAAGCGAAAAGAAAAAAATTCAAATGTTTTTTTGTGTCAATCTAGATAAGTTAATGACGCAAACAGGCCTACCACCGGACTCAACATGTGACGATATACAAAATACTCTAAATTTCAGACTACATATTCAACGACCATTGAAACTTATGTAAACACTGCATTTCTACGATAGCATCTCCTTGTCCGAAGAGGGCTTTGGCCCCGAGAGATAGGCTCGTGTTGAGTATATTATATTTGCTTTATAATTGCGCCAGAGTCGCGAACTTTGAAAAACAGTGTTCATGGTTTTCCTTATATGGAAGTATCCATTGTTTTTCGTGTATTCGCAGTTAATTGTCTTATCATTGTGCCTACTTGTCGTGCTGAAAAAAAATTGCGAAACGCAGGTGACGACACTGAAGGAGAGTAACGGACAAATATGTATTGAGATTATTTTTTTCCACTTAGACGACTGAAGAAGTTTTGTAAACTGTGTACCTAATTGTACTTGATATCCGAATATATTTTGCATGCGTTTCTTGGCACATGGTACTGAAATTAGCCCATAAAACTTACAAGTAAAATAACCCTTATTGCAAATGTATTAAATTCAGCTTGATTTTACCAGTTAATTTTTAGATAAATTTCTACTCTCCACATTTTTGGATCTAAATATAAGTTAGTATAGTCGACAAGAGAAAAACTTGACATAAAAACAAAAACTTTGAAAAGAAGTACGAAGCCGAATGATAGCCGTGCAGATTTTGTACAAAATGTTTGTTCGTGATTTATAAATTACAGCCACACCTGAAATTGAGTAGAAAAATCGGTTTCAATAACAATCGCAACAACAATATTGTAAGAAGTCAAAAAGTATTTCGCCTAGTGGTAAACTTATCATTTCTACTTATTAGTCAACAAAAAAATAATAATTTTATAAATGCGTAATGTTTGCGGTCAATGACACAGAAAACTCTGTTAAAAGGTCGTGTCTGAATAAAGTTTGAGATTTTCTGAATGAAAACTGCAACTAATGCTTCTTCTATTTGAAGATATTTTTGGAAGAAAAAAAAGAAGTGACACTAAACTTTATTTCCCCCCCATCAATACCAAATTTATATATACACACGCTAAACATTACGGAAATGACATCTACTTAAGACTTCTGTCAAATGTCAGACTTAAACACCAAAACGAACAACAAATTTCGCAATTCGACATCAAAATTAGTCCCTCTCGACAACCGCACGACTCAAGCTGAGGCAACATGCCATTCCACCATTGCAAAACCATACTAATGATTGATATTAAAAAACATCTTTTTGAAAAGCTGCAAACGCCAATAACGGACAAAGCGTACCCCGCAATGTTTTATTCATTCACTTCGTCGGTGTGATTGTCCTCGACACTTTCCCTACCGAGGCCGATCCTTTGTCTCAAGCTTTCACTGGAGAAGATCATCATAAGAGGAAATTACGGTTCTCCCCTCAATATGCGACATGGGGTCAATAAGCTTAATTGATTCGAGTGTCAAAATCCCATCCTTGTTTACGTGTTCCTCTCTCCGATCGCTTATCGGGCTGTTTTTTTTTCTCGGAGATGTTGGTTCTTTCGAAACCCTGCCCTCTTCGTCCGCGTGAGCCCGAGATAGGTGATCTTGAAGTGGCCACGTGAGTTATAAATAACGGGCAAGGAGCCTGTTTTGGAATTATATATTGGATTTTTTTGTTAAGTATAACCTCGTTATCTCGCACTTTGATGTTTTAAAAACCTTTATAACTCGGAAAAAATATTGCTCCCCCTTGAAACACAGTACTACAAATTAATTTTACCATTTCAATTTTTTTTGTTTTGAGAAACCTTGATATCTAAAAAAATCGATATTTTGATTTTATTTTCAGGTTCCTTCGATTTCGAGATATTGAGTTTATACAGTAATTATCAAGGTTGTTAAAGTTACTTTGAAATAGTATTTGAGTACAAATACAAGTATTTCAGAAAAAGTAACTAAGTATTAAGTACAAATACCCGAAAAAAGTAACTAAATAGAGTATATGAAAAGTATTTAAGACTACCTTCAGTTACTTTACCCGCAAAATTAAAATTTAAAAAATTTAAAATAAAATTTTTTTTAAAAATAAAATTTAATAAAACAAATAAAAAATTTAAATAAAATTACTAATACTTAATAAAATGAATTCATTTTAAAAATAATTTTAAAAATTTATTTTAATTATTTTTAAAAAATTGAAATATAATTTTAATAATAAAATGAAATTTTAATATTTGAACTAAAACTTAATTGAGAGAACGGTGTCTATTCAACAGGAAGAAGGTGGACGCAATCGATACTCCAAATTTTTGAATTTTCGACTACATAATAAGTTAATAATTTAACCATAATATTTAAAATTAAAGGAAATTTAATTATAGATTGCTAACGTCAGTTTCTACAGTAAATTGCTAAAGTTTTTTAAAAAAGAAGTTGCATTTAACTCAAAAAAAATTTAAGGTTACTTCTACTTTACTTTAAACACTTGAAAGTTTGTAAAGATAATGGTCTCCTCCTTACCTTTCATTATTATCCAATTTTTAATAAAATAATTATTTTCATAAGCTAGTAAAAAAGTTTTTCATTTTCTTTCCCCACTCTTTCTTTGGAAATTTAATTTAATTTAAAAATTGAAGCATTTATATTATTAATACTTTATATTATTATTGTCTTAAATGCTTTAGCGATGTTTTAATTTCTTAGGTTATCAAATTTTTGAAATTAATCTTTTAATTGATATTTTGCCTTTTTTTCAATTCAAATGGAATATTCATATTAAGCAGAAAATTATTTCGGTCATTTTTAAAAAATTAAAAAAAGTTAAATTTAAGTCAGTAACTCTTTTATTACTTTTAGTTTTTCTTCAAGAAAGTGAGAAAGAAAGAATGTTATAATAAACTTTTAAGTGAATTTTTTATAGAATCTTGTAAGAATATACACATAAAGGCTTGAATTAGAGTAAAAAGTTTTTAAAAAACGGCTTTTAACCCTTTGGGCAAAAGTGGGCGAAGTTTTAAGCTACATGTCATACAAATATCAAAACATAAAAATCAATTGTAATTATCTAGATAAAAATTCAAAGCGAATATAAATCGTCAATTCCCTCACTACTTTTTTAAAAAAATTATTAAAAAACCTACCTCTTTTTGGGGACATTATACTTCCAACAAACAATGGTAATCCGGGAAGCAGGAACGGAATGGTTTTTTTTTAGAATGATTTTGAAAAGGTTCTATTTAATTTCATTTTATTTCTCAAGCCGAATATCGTCCACGTGCCAAAACGGCCGCGTCGTATAGTAGTAGACCAACAGCCTTTCGGAGAGCACAACAAAAAAGCGACTGAATGACATCTTCTCGTAAAATTTGATCTGTCGGTAAAAATGTCCCCCCTCTCTTTGGTTCGTGGAAAAACAAGGAACTACGAACAATAATTGGCCATAAAAGGGTGTCCTATCGGCTTTTCGATCTCGAGCAATTCGACCTTGCGATGTGGACGGTGGACCCCCAAAGACACTCGCCAGCTCCTGGTGACCCCCCAAGGGTGGGTGAAACAAAAACGGCACTTTCTTCAACACAGGGGGGTAATAAATATTCTTAAAAGGATTGTCACTTGTCAGCGATTCGGGTGGTCGGCCACCGCCGGCGACGCTTTTTCCCTTCGGTTGATGCGAAAGCAGGAAGAAGTGTTTTGTTCCCATCTCCAATGCTTGGATTGCGTTTTTTTAAATTCTGGGTTTAGAAAGTAACTGAAGTACAGCATAGGTACTTAAGTAACAAGGATTTGAGTTACTTTTAAATTTTTGTAGTTAAATACCAGTTCGATACTGAAAAAGTAACGATTGTAACTAAATACTTTTAAAGTATTTAAAAAGTATTTCCGTTACTAAGTATTTAAATACTTAACAACCTTGGTAATTATTATCATTCTCGATGTCCAAATAAACGTAATATCCTGTTGTCGTGGTCAAGTTGTCTCAAAAGACCAGAGGAAGCTCGAAAAAGGGACGTGGGTTAAGTCCTGACTTTACTTGTGATTGTTCTTATACAACTCAACTTCACTCTGAATTGAATTAACTTATTTTAATGAAACTATTGTAGCATTTCAAATACTAAGTAGGGTGATTTTATAATAAAAGAAAAACACAAAAATTGGAATTGTTTACGTGGTGAAAATAAAATTTAATTTAAGAAGACAGAGTAAAATACTGAGTTCTTCTGAGGTTTAAATCTTCAGCACAAAAATATGGTTGCTTTACAGAATAAAATACCAACTGCAACATGAACTAATTTTGAAAAAAAAATAGTAGAAATAAAGTGAACAATGAACACTATTTCATTAATTGACACTAACATAACTTGTGTTTATCGAAGTTCCTAATTACAGTAGAGCCCCGATTATCCGCGCAATTGGGTGGCAAGGGTACCGCGGATAACGAAAATCGCGGATAACCCGAAAAGACTAAAAATGAGGTGAAAACACGAAAAAATATTTCAGCATAAAAACTATGTTTTATTGTACAAAAAACATGATATGTAAAACTTTTAAAATATGTACAGTAAAGCAGAAACCTTTGCTCTACATCTAAAATGTCTCTAATCTTATCTAAAATTTGCTCTCATCGTTAAAAAATTTGTTTAGGGGAACTCGCGGATAATCCGCACCGCGGATCATCCGCTCGCGGATAATCGGGGTTCCACTGTACTTAAAATATAAAAGATGGTTCATGTTCCCAAAGGAGCCTCGAAAGCTCGAAACAATGGTATGTTTTTTTTAAATTTTAAACTCACAATGTAATGAGTAACTACTTTGTTTCCCACTTTGCATCATCCTACCACTAAAATAATATTTTATGAAAACCTGAAAACTAAAGACTGATAAAAAATAATTAATTTTTTTATCTTCAAGGAGATTTTTTTCATGGTTTTACAGCACAGAATACCTCGAATAAATGATCAAAATTCCCAATTGAAAGAGAAACTTCGAGCTTTTATAGCAAGTAACATAGGTGTTAGAAACAGTAACCGGAAAATACTCTCAAAGCATTAGGCACAATGCCAGGGCTAACAGCTGAACTGAGCGCTCGAAATTTTTTTGTTGACTGTTTACTTCTCTACACAGAGGTCGGTATTTGAAGATCACCACATGGAAAAAACATCTTTCCTTACAGAGGTGCAACTCGGCCAATTACTACTGTCCCTCTCCCTCAATTACTTAAAGGTATCGGCGGTTTCTTGATGTGGGTGGCTGTGGCCTCTTTCGACGGATTTAATCTTTTGGAGAGATGAATTAAATGTCCGTTTTATGGCCTTTGTGGGGTTCATTTTAACACATCTTCACATTTACGACGAAAAAATTAGACCACGACAGCCCACGTTTTCAACCACAGAAGGGAAGGTCCATTGGGACAACCAACCTTGCGTTGTGATTTACAATAATATCGGTGTTTGTCCTTTCTATTCTATTATCGCCGAATAAATTGAAGGCCCAATTATTTTTATTTGAAAAGTATTATAATTTATTACATAAGGAAATCCCACACATGAAGATACAATAAGATGCTCTTGAACGGTAGTTCTAAACCGATGGTTCTAAATTAGATTAGACGCACGGACATCTTTTTAGTTTCACGAAAGCCACAGTTTCTCTTCCCCCACACCTAGAATATCTTGAGTATAAGCAATAGCGTAGTACTTAAGAAAAGTACTAAGTACTTTCATCAACATTTAAATAAACAGTATTAATTTATATTTAAGCATCCATTATCACGACTAACTGGCCAATGATTCACTGATCTGACTTATATGAGCATTTTTCCTAAACTTGAAAAAAAAAGGTAAAAAGCATATTTTCTAAATAAATTAAAGTTGACGAGAGATTTTAATTGACTGCCGTGTGGTGAGATTTTCAAGATTATTTTCTTTTGAATAAGGTTCTATATTTTCCCTTTCTTCGACCTTCGATTGACACTGTCAATTGAATTAGCATGCAAAGAGAATTAAAATAGGTCACTAAAAGACTTGCGGAAGGAACGGATTTTAAGATCTCAATTAGTGAAAGGTCATACAGTAGAGTAGATTTATCATGAAAAAGGAAAGGAAGTATTTCAATCAAGTTACATAAGGGTCTTCAAAAGCTATATCCATTTGAAAAGCAAAAATACTAACTTGATATGTTTGGTTTAAAAATCCAGTAAACTTTCTAATTTTTAATCGTAGTAATACTGATTTAAATTTAAAATAAATACACATACATAATTCGAATTAAACTAATGCTTAATTAATTAGTATAATCACTCATGTGAACACTAAATTAAACTTAGAATAGTAATTAAATTAAACTAAGTAAACACAAGTAGAAAGTTAAAGCAATTAATTTTTAATTGGAAAATACTGTATGAATTTAAAATTATTTCCATCGTTCTAAAACAAAAATAAGAATTATAATGGTCATTTTCCCCATAATACTTAAATAAATAATATTTAACTAAATATTTTAAATAAAAGTAAAAATTAGAGGACAAAATAATTAGGTAACGAAAGAAAACCGTTAGAATTTTGCAAAAATTTTTACATTTCTACAAAGTTATTTTAGTTATTACAGTTCTATTTTACAGTTTCAAAAATGAAAATAGTATGTAAAAGAATATTTGAAACATCCCCTTAAACTAGTAATGTAAAAACAAAGTTTATTCCACAATTAAAAACATTTAAAAAGCAGACAATTGTTTCGGGGATCAAAGGATCCCCTTCTCTCTCATCAGTGCTAACATTACTAGTTTTTCTATTTCCACAAGATTTACCTGATATTAATCCCCTTAAACATTATCATAAACTGTATATTTACTCATATGCAGGTAACATCCATTTTTCCAATAAAATACATAAGGAATTTTAAAATTCGAGAATTACTATCGCATACATTTTCAGATTATTTCACGTTTTCAAAAGGTAAGTAGTATCGAATAAGAATTGCTATGCTAAGCAAGATGTTAGGTTCAAATCCTTCCTTGCTGAGTTAAGACATCCTGAAAAAACAGACCTTGCAATAGATCAGCTGCTAGCGGAATAAGCAGCGTAATCACGTAACACGAATTAATAAGCATTTAGGATGGAAAACTGCTTCTTTCTTCACACATTGCTACTTCTTGACGGTAATTATCATAAACAAATTTCAATCCTGCTGTTGCTGTGTTCATCATTTAAATGAAAATTGTCTAGTATTAAATAGTATTGCTTCAATTTGGAGAGTTAATTCTCAAAAGGTGATTAAAAATAAACTTACTCCTCTGAAATTTCCTCCTGAGAAGTTTCCGATTTTCTAAGGGCAAATTTTACAATAATTAAAACGCATTGAAAGTAAAAAAAATCAAATATGTATAATAGAAAATTCAAGAAACAAACCGTTAAAAAAAAATTTTTCATGCGAGAAAAAAGGTATATTTTTATGGTATAATAAATGAAAAATTTCGAATGAAATGAAATGTATGGAAATTTAGAGAGGTTTTCAAATTTAAATAAAATGTATATTAAACAAAACAGCTATAGTTTAATTACACCAATTTTACAGTAATAGCATAACTTATGGAAAGTAATAAATATGCATGATAAATGGAAAAAAATTAAGAAATAAAATTGGTATATCTCAATGGTATGAATTAATCTCGATTTTAAAGGTTTCGAATTCAAATACACCTTTATATATCAAAAAGAAAAATACCGATAATCTAATTACACAAAAACCACCTCTTTAAACTATCCCCAGTTAAGACAGTTCATTCAATTCAGTAATCCATAATCTCAGTTGAGAAATGGCATTTCAAGAGTTAAGTTCTTCAAACACAGGGGATTTTCCAACGCACGTGTTGCTTGTTTCCCAGCGCATGCTAGAGCTAAAGATCTCAGGTATATGGTAATTTCACGCCATATCTTTCAGACATGAACACTATAAAAACCAAGTAAATCAAGTCTCACACAGAGAAAGGGAAATCTATCTGCGCGTGTGGGTTAGTTTAATATGAAATTGCTCTTTTTAAGTAATGTTTGGAATTTCAATGGCATACTTCACTGGTGGACTGTGTAGTTGATATTAAATTATGCACATTATTTTACTGATAGGGATTAGTGATGACTAGGTGATGATAAGGTGAGGCGAAGATTCTGAAGGTGATGATTAGGTATAACGATATGAAAAGAACATGAAAAACGCTAGTTGTGTAATTTAGTAAAAAAAGATAAATATTTCGAGCTAAGGAGATTCAATGTTATGTAATAGAAATATGAACTTACAAATATTTCTCATTGAAAGTCAACTTACTTAATTTCACGTGTTCTTATGTAATAAAAAGTACAGATTAAAATAAAATTAGATGGATTATCTACGACTGAATTTCCAAAGAGTGTTATAAAGATACTACAAGGTTTATAAAGTAGAAAAGCGTTGATAATGAAAATAATGAACAGTATACATTTTCAGAATTTTTTTTACAAAGAAGTCGCTTTTATACTTAACTTATTTACTCCGTTGTACAATAAAAGAGCAAAAACTTTTAATTAGAAATTTACTTTTATAATGATGAGCTAAACTTGTATATTGAATGCATAGAAAATATTCGAAATGCATGGATAGAAAATCAAAGTTTTACAACGATGAGTGTAAAAACATATAACCCTCAGATATTTTCTACCTTTTAGTTCGATGTTCAAGTGATTACAAACTATCTTATCATTGTAAATGAAAATTGTGATTATAGGAACAATACTTATAAACCAACACATTACTTATACGTATATCACTCCAAAAGCTAGTTAAAAACTCTACCAAACGCTAGAAAATTTTAAAAGATCGCAGTGGGAGAAACTGTGAACCTCATTAAATACACGCAAACCACTTGCACACCACAGAATTATTTGTGACATACAAGTAAGAACGAGACATTTTCTTTAAACTAAAAATATTTTTAGGTATGTTTGCCAAGAAAAGAATAGACTGTTTGAGCTTACTCCCAGCGCGTTATTTACTTTTAGGAAGTGAAATCTCAAAAATAAGTATCCTCACTG
The DNA here is from genome assembly GCA_024610705.1 of Tetragnatha versicolor. Classification (NCBI taxonomy): domain Eukaryota; kingdom Metazoa; phylum Arthropoda; class Arachnida; order Araneae; family Tetragnathidae; genus Tetragnatha; species Tetragnatha versicolor. The sequence goes on along the minus strand of JANDEH010000050.1, from coordinate 314,383 downwards.
ACTGACTAGGAAAAAAACAGACGCGGTGGACTTCTTTAAAAAAGATTTCAGTCAGCACAGAGTGAACACTGGATAACGTGCTTCCATCATTAAGGCTTACAAGCTTGTTATGTTTTTTATAACATCCCTGCCCTTAATTTTCAACTGAAAAAGAGAGAATTAATGAATATAGAGAGATTATAAGAGATGTAAGAGAAAAACGTTGAATGAGAGATAATAAGACTGATAAGGATTAAGTCTGAAAAAAATAAAGCAAGTGCGCAAGAGGGAGAGGAAACATAAAAATTGAAGAGTGAAAAAGTGTATAAGAGACAATGAGAAAGAAAATAAGAAAGAGAAGAGAAACGACGAAATAGACGAGAAAGAATTAAAAAGAGAATGAGAGATCGTGAAAAAAATGAAGAAAAAAGAGAAACCCTAAAGGGTTTCTGGGAAGCAGTTTCGATAAATCAATTATAGGAGTACATCACTACATAGCCTGAAACTTACACTCTCTCCCGAGGGGGGAAATGATTAATAAAAGACGAGAACGATTAATAAAAATACGACACTTTCTCACACAAACAAAGCCAAAATACAACCTCGATATACTTCCAAAATAATCAACACCCTTCGAGCAGAAAAAAATAATAAAACAAGACAAAATGCCCTAAATTCTAAGGTAGCTCTTTGCCATGACCCAAGCCTGGCCTAGCCTATCTCTGAGGGCCACGGTCATTGATGATAATAACAACTGGGGGGGGGGGGAAAAGGTGAGTTGTCCCCCTCCTTCTTGTCCGCACGGACGCGTAACGAAATGGAGGTCGGAAAAATTGATGGACAGAATTTCGGGGCCTTGAAACTTAAAATAAAAAATGCTTGGTAAAAAAACGCCAATCAAGCGATTTTTTTTCTTCAGAGGTGGTCATCTGATAGTTGTTGCCATTGATGCACAATAATATAATAAGCGCACGTGCGTTTCTTAGTATCGCCATCGATGCTTATTTCTTCTTGAAGGAGGTTGTGAAACGTCTTTTTTCTTCTCTATGATTGATCCAATTTTAAGGAGGTCTGAATTCCGTCGATGTCTTTTAGATCCTACTTGAGTAGAGTTTTCGTTGAAGCTGGAGCAAGATGATGTTATAAACACATCAGGTGAATTGAAACGCTGTCTATCGATAACTTTGGTAGTGGAGATAAGTTTGATGATGGTTGAAATTAGACATAAACACAATTTTAAATTTATTTATTAAAACAACCTTCTGGTAAATTTATGAACTAATATTTTAATGCTAATAAGAGTAAAAACAGTTGAGAAAACAATTAATTTAAGGAATGGTGTTCCTTTATAAAAGTATTTTATCCAAAATGCTTCACAATATCTAAATATCAACCATTTTCCAGAAAAACCACAAGTATCCTTTTTAATGGTTATTTCTCAAGGCAGTCCATTTACTTAATTGGAACAAGGACCATTTGGGGTTATTATTGTGAGCACTTCATGCATAATAATTTAATACAAACTTCAGCATGCAACTGCTACTAACCAAGCAGAAGAGAAACCTAAAGGCAAAATAAACTATGTTGTAATTATTCCCCAACTTACTCAATTTTAGGATTAAAATGGGAAGTACCAAAGAAGAAATGAGTTATCATAAAACTCGAGTCCTTCAAAAGGTACATCGACTATCTAATAGATTAGTTAAGAAGTACTCAACCATATAACTGGACAGTAGTCCAGGTATTGACCAGTCGATGCGATCGAGACGTCATGGGGAAGGCGGTGGAAAATTTTCTATCGCTTTCATCATCGATTTAGAATATGGTCCTGCCATTGATTTTCAGTGCTATGACTTAGTAGAAACATCATCCTTTTTTGGGAATATATAGGGAAATTTTGACCAACCGTGGCAGTCACATCGCTCGAAGTCACTTCACATAAATCCGACCTTGCAGAGCTCGAATTGACTTCTGTAAGCTGACGATATACAATCAGCAAGTAACGAGTGCAGTTTGAGTGGTCAGCAATAAGCCATTTCCATCAAAAGATATAGACGACATTTTTTCATGGGAAAAAAATGGTCGAAGTTCAAGGTAAAAAGCCAACATCCCGACTGAGTAAAAGGAAGTTCAACAAGAGCAAACACATACAATTCTGCCTGTAACAATTCTTTTTTTGGGAGCGACACGAGAAGAGGAAAGATTCGGGAATCACCCAAGGGCACCATAGGCGTTGATTAAAACATGAACCAGATCCAACCTCATTTAAGAGAAGAGGAAAACCACCTCCGGAGCCGTTTTCTCACGGGTGCAAGGAACTGGTTGGGAAAAAATAGCCAACCATCACACGAAAACATCCTGCACCACGGGGAAAAGGGGGAAATTCCATGGACAAAAAAAATGAGGGGCCTTCTAGGGGCAAACCAGTTCTACAGTTTTGAAAATCCAGAGTGACTTACTACATTCGACGATTTTTTTTCACAATTCAGTTCTTCATGTGGACTATTTCTGGCTGGACCGCAATTTCGTGATTTTTTTTGTAAAAGAACGTAAAAACGAGTTGTTGCCCAATGTATGGGCCAACGACAAAAACAGTGTGGCAATATACTACTGCAGACGGAAAGACGCATTGAGGTCTCCCCGTTCATTTCAAGTAAAAGTTAATCTTCATCCAAAGGGGATTAAAACGTTACTTAAAATCTAGAGAGGATTGTTTCAAACTAACGGAAGAGAGAGGTCTCCTATGCATGCCTAGCCTATAGCCTGTTACTGAATTACACTTGAGGGCTTGTAACCAGGACTTCTCTATTTGAAAGAAGCTAGTACAGTTACAAAAAAATACTCATTTCAGAATAATAATTTTACTGATGGGTTATTTTGTCATTTGAATATGAATCGGTTCGAACTAAAAAATATAATAATTTATAAAATATGTGCATGCACACTTTTTCTCCAATAAGTAGTTCAGCGTATTTTAGAATGATCAATAAATTAACCTCAATTTATTCATGAACGTATTCATTTAAAATAAACGAATTTAAATACTTATGACCAACCACACGCAAGTAAGATCTTAATGTTGATTTTAAACGAGTTGTATGACACGTTGGTTGACGCTTGAGTTAATATTATGTTATATGAGGAGTCCCAAAAAATTTTTCGTTCGAATATTTGAATTATTAGCCAACTCGATATCCTTTTAATAACCGTGGAAATTTTTGTTTTGATGCTAGATATTACATATTTAAATTTTTAGATATACTACTACACCTTGAGAGACTTGATGCATGAACTAAGCATGATGCATAAAAATGAAAAAATCTGGACACATTTTAAGTGTTAAGAAGATTTTAGATAATGCCACTAATGTATGTAACGGTTGTGTGAAGGACAAACACATCAAGATGTGTATAAAAAATATCAGTAAAATAATGCATTTATGTAAGCTCTGACTTACATTAGTCACGAAAAAGCACGTAAAACATGAAATCAGGGATCCCCAATGGAAAAGATGATTATATCTGACAAGGCTTAACCTTGAGAATTAAATTCAACGAAAACTGCTCCTCTTCTGATAATAATGAAAAGTAATGCAGAGAAAATTTGACCCCATTATATTCTTAAATACCGTACTCTATCATCGGGTTAGCACGTCTTGAATATTAATATGAAGCGTTATGCGTCTTTTTTTTAAATAAAAAAACGCCTACGAATGGACACATGGGAGCGAGATCGGACAAGGACAATCCTCACATTGACAAGAACGTGTTGGGTTAAAATTTTCTTTTTTGGAATATGCTAATTTTTGTCTATCACAATGGCTGATATCTATTCACTATGCCGTTAATTGGAATTGATGAAATATGAATAGTAAAGAGCTACTGTTTAGGTTGGTTGGTTAGCAAATTGATAAGCTAAAGTAATTGCTGTGGTTATAAATAAGCTTAAAAGTTAAATAAATGAGAATCTTTTCTGAGGATTTACAATGTTTTGTTTGTAAAATTTTGCGCATGTGTTGCTATATTTGCGTCAAAATAAGGTAGAATTTTGAAATTTGCAAAATCAAAAGTTATTATTTAACGCATTTTTTTTAATAATTAATTTAATAATTAAGGAGGATTTATTTTTAAAGCCTATTAATTAAAGGAATGTTTATTATATCGATCAAAAACTTTTTTATATCATGTGTGCGAAACCAATGCTTTACAAATTATGTTTTTAAGGCTTGTTAATTTATGTATTAGATTCATCATAATGAATTTTAGGGATATATATATTATTAGGAAATAAAGAATGTCGGAAACAATATTTTAAGGTGACCACTGCTTAAAAAAATGTTTCCTTAAAAAAAATATTCTTCACACCTTAATGTTGGAAAATTTAAGGAGGAAAAAATATAGAATATTAATTGCATCAATTCATAAAATTCAATAAAAAATTGCATCAATATTGTCCAAAGGTTAGAATAATATTCACTCAAAATATTTTTTTCTGAAAACTAACCATTCACTATTTCAGCAACAAAATATCAAGGCTCGTGCCAAATTTTACTAAACGGGGAAAAAACCCAGGTCATCTAGAAAAAGAATGATACCACTCCATCATCACGGTTATGGCCAACACATTCGTCAATATCATGACTTAAAGTAAAAGTCGAATTCCAAGACAAACAAACAAAATCCAAGGCCAGAAAACGCTGTAAATTTTCCTAACATGTTGCTCCAGATTCGGAAAATATAGTCTTCCCTACACCTTTAAAGCAGCTTTATCTGCAGCGCTCGCCGATAAAGGCAGACTCCGTTATCAGGGAAAAGAACAGCATTTTAAAAAGTTGTAAAGCGTTAGTAAGGAATACCTGTTTTTTGCATAAATTATTCATATCTTATAATCTGAGCGACTGAAGATCTGATTCTTATCTGCTTGGATACGGAGAAAAGTCGGAGAGATCCGGATTTGGATAGGTTTTTACTAGCTCGGCACTTGCAGAGAGCTGATTTTGTATCCAAAGAGTTGTTTAATGAAATGTTGCTGCTACGTCTGAGGTTTGTGTTTAGCAATTGCGACTTCAGTGCTGTCTGATAAATTATTTACCATTTTTAAGTGGTAGGAGATTAATTCATGCAAAATAAATGTATTTAAAGGCCTATTAGATGATATAACTGATCACAATGCCTTAAACCAGTGTTGAAATTTTTTTTTAAAGTTTAAAACTTTTTTCTCTCTGCAAAACAAACTATTAATTAATTTGGTTAAAAAATAAAGGTACTATTAATTATAAAACATCCTTTCATAAATAGCTATCAATATATTATATTTTAAGTTATTTAATCATTACATGCTTTAAAAATAGTCACCAATCTAGCAGCCTGTTGTAACTTTTAACTCAAAAGTTACTATAGCCGGCTGTTTTAACTGGTTAAAAAATAATCAAACAACTAATTAGGATCTAGCTAGACCAATATTAATATTAAAATACTGTTGTTTTTTAAAACAAGAACTTGTGTGGTGTTCATTGAACTAATTATATTTGAATTTGAATGCAACGTGAAATTGGCAAGTTTTTACCACTTTAATGCATTATATTCAATGAATTACTATAAAAGAAAACATTAAGGGTGAAATTAGAAATACTAAAGTTAGTCATTTTTAAGCATGATTTTTTAAATGGGATAATTTCAGTTATAATTTTAAAAAGGGAATAGAAAAATAAAAATAAATGTAGAGTTGCAGTAAGCAATTAATTCATAGGAGAGAAAGAATTGAGAAGCAATGTTTCTTATGGAACGTTTTAAATGCGTTTAAAACAGATGTATGTTAAACAAGATGTTTTAAAACATAACCCCGTCTTGAATTAACTGATATTATCGTTGTGGTGTATGAAAATTATTCCACCAAGTCTGAAGTTTTTTTTCCCTTATTACAGCATGTCACAGAAAATGAGCAGCTGTTGTTAGAGTTGTTTTACAGTGATGACACATGTGGCGGGTTCGTTAACTCTCATTTCAAAAGTAGACATCTTTTCATTTAAACATTTGTGCAAGAAATCTATAGAAACAATGTATCACTGATGAAGAATGAACTCTATGGAAGAATGTAGTGAGTGTTTTAAACTGTGAGTGACAGTGTTATATAATAAAACAAATTGAAGCTGTGATGTAAGAATTTTCTGCTAAGTGATATCATAGCTGAAAATCAAATATCTATTTTCCATACATAAAAACTTAATAAATGCAAATCAGAGGGGTTTAAAAGCACAATCTTTGAAACCGACCAACTTTGAAGGATAAAATTTTTAAGTATTAAATTTATTGTATTTTTATTCTACTAGTATTTTATTTTTAGAATATCAAGTTAACAAATTAATGTGTTTAGAATTCGAAGAATTGGAATAATGCGTTGATGAGGATGAAAGAGTTTTAGTAATAATCAGTTATTTCTTTCAAAGAAATTTAAATTGAATTTAATGAAATTTAATTCAATCAATAATAGTTGTAAATAAATTGCAAATATTGACATTTAATGGCTTTATTTTAAAGAGTTTATTCGACATAAGATTTTTGCTGATAGATTAAAAAAAAATTAGATCGAAGAGATCAATAGATCTCTTATGAAAAGACATACTTATTGAAGTATACTTATAATACTTATCTTGTGGCTAAAAGAACCGTAAGAAAAAGTAGCGTACGAAAACATCTCCAAGGGAATATGCCTGAAGTCATGGACTGAAACCGCCAAGTCAATCATTCTTCCCCATAATTTGATAATATAATTATAGTAATTAAAATTGATTTGCAGGAAACGGGTTTGCAATCAGTCGTGACGAATACCTACACAAGCATTGTATTGTCAACCAACTTTGAGAAGCTTTGCAAAATATGTTGATGGGCACTAGGAGCGAATAGGAGGAAGGACTATAGGCCTGCAGCACCCCCTAAAGCAGTGGTCTCCAACCCCCGGTCCGTGGATCAAATGTTACCGGGCCGCGGGCCGACTATTTCCTTCAAAATGAATTTAAATTCCTAAGTTTATACTCCAAATTAATGAATGAAATGAATTATAAATTACTTTATATTTATCTTTTGGGTGTAACTGTATTTTATTTTGAAAGCATGTTTAAATACAGTTATATTAAAATTATTAAATCAAAATAATCTAGAATGTAAACAATCAACTCCCCCCCCAGCGGTCCGCGGTAAAATAATCCAACGTTGACCGGTCCGTGGTGGTAAAAAGGTTGGGGACCACTGCCCTAAAGTTACACCATTTTCTAGATTTTGATGAAAATTAGAATTGTTGGTATTTTGAATTCGATATCCTTATCATTAAAAAGGAAACAAAAAGAAATACGTTGAATTATTCATCACGAGTAAAACTTTCTCAAATGATTAGTTGATTAGAAAAAGTCGATTCAGTGAGTTTCTAAAGAGAAGTCCATTTAGAGTTAAAGGCACGACCTGGGCGCCCTTTTTTTCAATCGGTTTGACAACAATATTGAGAAACGTCGTTTTCTCAACCCTCAGCTTGAGAGCTTTCCTTTCGAAACGGGCTCGATGATGAACTTGACGCTCCTTCGGTGTTTCCCAATAGGGCGTGAACCTCAAAGGAGGCAATTAGTTACAGTAGAAAGTTACACGGTTTTACTTTTAGTGGCTACTTAAAAAGTGTTTGCTTTTAAAATAAGCAAAACAATGTAGCTAGGAACACTGAATTTTATGATTTCAATACTTCGTTAAACATAAAAAAGTTTTACTTCAGACCAATTAATTCATTTTATAATTGAAATTTTCATAATTATATAAGTTAGAAAAATATACAAATCCTTAATTTCGTAAATGCAAAAATAGTGACTGTAAAACACACACGTTATATGCGAAAAAAGAGGAGTTTTTTCTTTGTTTTAAAAGTTATTTTTGCGACCCCAAACCTTTTTTTTGTATGCAAAAATATTTTTTCCCATTATTTTAATAAATTTAGATTTCAAATAAAGAAAATTTAAACCAATTTTTCAAGTTTTCGTTGGTTTTCGCACTCGTATGATGTTAAATAATTTTTAAGTCCAAAAGAAAATACTTATAAAAAAGTGATTTGACTTGTTTTATGGGGTTTTTTTCGTAATTGGAGAAATTTGTCATTTACAGTTTCAGAAAAACACTGGTTCTAGATGCAGTTTTGAATGCAATGAAAATTTAACTTACAAAAGAGGTTTATTATTTTGGAACGAGGTTTGAAAATAGAAAACTAAAACAATTTGGCTCATAACGTATTTGCAACTTTAATAAGGAGATGGGGGTTTGGGGAACCTTTCTCTTACTCTCTTATACCTCCAAATACTTCATTGGTTTACATTTTTATGCTGTGGATGGAACGTACATAGTAACTCAACATTTTCCAACTTTAACCATATAAATATGACAAACTTCTACCCATATCCCTCCCTTCTTAACTTTAAAATTCCTCTTAAAGAACTTTTTTGTTTGGTCAATTATTATTTACTGCAAATGAATTAATTACGTTTGGCAAATAGTTGAAGCCTTTCAATTTTTAGAAGTGTTTTAAGATATTACACAGATAATTTTTCTGTAATCACACACGTTTTATCCTTGATGTCAAAAGCATAACACTCATTATTTGAACAGGTCACGGCAAACCTTCGCAGCAAATAAAAAAAAATAACCGTAATTGTATTTAATTGAGACCCTCCAGCCCCATTAAGACATTCAACTCATCATCAAGTCATACGTTACACGCAAAAAGCATAACAAAAGAAACGGTCAATACGGAAAAGAAGACACCATATTGACACAACAACAAAAAAGTGACACGCAATTCCAACAGTAGTGAAAGCACAACGCATAAATAACATGGTGTTTAAAACATCTCTCAGCCCTGGCCGCCCCACTGTTTCCATGGCATTCAACGGCAATCTCGGGCGCTGTAGGATTTTAAAGGCCGAATGAAATGAAAGAGAAGTTACAATGTCTACCAACGATTTTTTACGCGGCAGAAAAACACACGCGCACGAGAAATCGTTCTAATTAACCTATTTTGTTGTTATAACAGACATCCTTGTCCCCTTGTCCGGCGGCTGCGCAGAGAGAGTTTTACTCGTTCTAAAGATCGGGGCACACATGTTCGAAAACGTGCTCGCTCTTTCCCCGTTTAAATATTCGAATGGACTTCTTTTTACAATCGAAATTGTCTGTGGGAACGGATTTGCATTTAGAATTCGACGGGTATTGCGTAATTTCGTAATCCCCTATAACGGAAAATGTCTGGTGATGGTTTACTTTAAAATGTCTCTGAAAATGCTTGTGGTTTCCTTAAAGAGACATCCAATAAAGAAATATTTAGTTGTTTTTCCAAAGTGATAATTTTTGCTTTCTTTTATTTAAAAAATTTTATTATACCCAAAAACTTTAGGAGTACATATTTTTTGTAGCAGGTTCAATAATAAAATTCTATTGAAATATAATGTTTTTAGAATAAAATACTAGAATAGAGTGATTGAAAAAATAATACCCTGAAATTTTAATTGTAATAAGTTTTCATGAATGATACTTCGTGGAAATATTTGAAAACTGGAAACTTTAACTAGGAGACAAAATCTAAATTTTAAAATGTTCTTAATTTTACAACTTTCCTAAAATTGGGCAAGATGTATCAGAATGAGTTAAACCCTATTTTTGGAGATAAAATTTCCCAAATATTTTCAGGGGAAGAACCTTTGAACCCCCTTTTTTGTACTAGGAATTTAATAAATTACAATTTTTTTTACATTATAAGTTCATCAAGAGGCATATCCTATATCCTGCCTCAAATTTTTTTAAAAATCTACATTGAAATATATGCATAGGGGCCTAGGAATAATTTTTGGGTCCTTTCTTCCCCGGGTGTAAAAAATTAAGCTTTGGACCTAATAATGACTAAATTTTTCAGGATATTTAGGCCTCACACGAAATTAATATTACTGAGATTCCTGGTTTTGGAGATACTAGAAATCTTTTAAAAAAAGTAAGAATAAACAAATTTGGGTACAAAACCAAAAACTTTCTGCAAACAAAATTTTCTTCAAATTAAGCACCCTCTTTTCTATAAATTTTGACTTGAGACATAACCACACTGTTCACCTAAATATTGTGACAATGTTTCTCGAGCAACAACAGTAGGAGAATACACATATTGTCCAAGATCTACATATATTGTTCAAGTATTAGTATAAAAAGTCCTTTTAAATTTAAACAGATAAATAATAATTTCCAAATAAATAGCTAACTCATAGCTTCCCAATAGTTAAAATTTAAATTCCATAAATTAAATTTTAAAAAAATGTTGCCAAAAAAAAGATGTTATGAAGTTTTGAAAAAAAAAAGATATTTTAAAATATCTTTTACAAATAACAACAATACAATATATGTATAGAATGGATGAATAACTAAATATAATAATGTTAAAATATGTACATTATGATTTGAGTTGTTCAGATCAGAAGGATGACGAATCAAAATATGATTCTGTATTACTTGTTTTATTAATCGACACCCTGGGTCTAGTGAAATTAATTAGTAGAACAAAATACTCATATTTTGCACAACTACAAGTTTAATTTAGCACACCTAATGCAACACTTATTACTATATTCAAGAAGATATAAATCATCTGCACCAGAGAAGATAGATAATAAGTAAGAAAACAAAGTTTAAATTTTGCTTCAACTATAGGAGAATAATAAAATTTTAAAGCAAATTATTAGAACTAAAAAGAAAAAAATATTTGTTTTGTTGATTTAAAATTTTAAATCTTCATTTTAAGATCATAACCTTACCATCAGCTTTGTGGAAATATTACTGAGGAGTGCATTATTGAAAAAAACCCGAGATTATACCATTATGTATCTTAAGAAAAATACTTTGGAACTCAAACCTATTTTCAACAGATGTTTTGATATAATCAAACTTAAAGAATTTGTTTTGATGTAAAATTATTACTAATACAGTAAAGCTCTGTTTAACATCTTTCAAGGGACACACATAAAACGACGCAAATGAAAAGACGTATAATTGAAAACATCTCCGATTCTATGGTTTCCAATGCTTTTGATGCAGAATTACGTAAAACAATAAATTTAAGCTTCTCTTAAAGGAAAAATTACTTCAAAGCAGTTTTTAAACTGAAAATAGTAATTAAATTTTAAAATACTACTATTAAACTCTTTAACATAAAAGTTAAACAAACCATATCTTTATAGTTTACTCAAAATATTTATATTATTTTTCATATATTGAGTATTACTATATGGCACATCCTAAACACTATATATCGGATTACATTGCATTGCATATGAATATCAAATCTTCAATTAATTACACTGTTTTGAAAAAATCCTTCATTAAGGCAGTGGGAAACGACGTATAACCAATATTGTGCATCGAATAACCGAAGAATTTCTGCATTAAAATGAATAGGAATGAATTGGGACTTTGCGAATATAAACGAGAAACATATAAACGGGGCTTTACTTGAAATATAATAATAAAAATTAATGCTTCAAATTGAAAATAGTATATTCATGAACCATATAAAATCTACGGATATTCAGCATTAGCAGGAATATATTTCAAAAACATAAAATGGTGCAACTTTCTATTAAATTATTCATTCGTATAATTTTAATATAGCATTTATTCTCCCTTTTTTAAGCCTCTAAAGATTCATGCAAAATTAAGAGAGTTTAAGGTTCTTAAAAAAATGCATTTCCACTCTTAACAATTTTTCTCTGTAACACTCCTTTTTTGTTTGAAACTATAATATTTTCAACAGAATTTTTTGCATTAAGTACTCATGAAGGGCCCTTTGAAATAATTATCCCCTTTAAAAAAGAAACTTAAGTATAGTTACGGGCTTGACTGGATAACTTGCGAACGTTTTTCTTGGGTCCCCTTCTGAATTTTAATGTGATGGGCGACCATGCATAGGTTGTCTACTTTAAAAATTTAAATTAGTTCTAAAATATAGTTTTTAAAAAGTAATAGGAGAATAAAACTTACATAGCTCCATGATATCAACTCGTTGCACGACTCATCAGTGACTAATTTCCATAATTTTGTCAGAAAAGCCGGCACATGTGTGGTTGTTCCATATTCAAGTGTGCGCATGATTAATTCAATCGGAAAATATTTTTAAAAGAAGATAAATAATTATACTTTCTTCAGAACAAAACATAAGATAATACAGTTTATCACAGTTCAGAAAAATTCCACAGTGTTGTTTAAAAGCTTGATTTGAGAGTCACATGGAAAAAATGTTATAAGCCCACATTCACTTTCAAGAACAGTGTTCGTTTAAGCTTCGCTCAACAAGTTTTGGTATCCTATTATAAACATTACGCAATACTTCTTCCTCCAAAACTCGTCTTCTTCTGTGTGGTTTCCTTTCATTTAATTTGTTCATTCGTTCTTTAATCTTTAAATTATCTTTATTTCATTTAAAAAATTACAAACAAATAAATATTTCTGCGATATTTTAAAATTAAAACAATTCAATTGAGATAATTTTATTTTAAAAATCATAAATAATTTCAAAGATGATAAACTGTGAGAATAACTGGTTTAACCGTGGGTATTAAAAACATCAACAAACGTACTGCTGAGAAGTGTTTGCCATGTGGTGTTGAGTTTTTCTTTTTAAAATTGTAGATTTTGATATCAATTTATCATTTTGCGAAGGTTGTATAGTTAAGTAGTTTGAGAGAAATCGTTGTGTTAATATCGGTGTCTTGTTTCTTCCTTTTCAAAATGAAAGTCAAAAAGACTACCGGTAAAACTGAAGAAGTCAAGAAAGAAGAGGCTTCGGATAGTGATTCCAGTGTTTATTCTGATTTAGAAGAAGACAATGAATCAGATTCTTCGGAAGAAAGTGATGAAGTAAGTAATTTTTAACTTTTAATACATTTTCAAACGAGAACCATCAATTTGCTATCAATACCCAAGTACTATGCCATTAAGATTCTTTTGAAATCTTTCATTTGTTGCTTGAATGGTATTTTTTAACTCAAAATATTTTTTCCAACCATAACAAAAAAAGAAAAGGGGAATAACCTTGGATAAACCCCTGTTCCTGTTGGTAATACAAATTTTAATACCCTATTAATTTGGCTTTATCATTTAGTGTAAGCAGTTATCCTGTCTTTAAATAAATCAGTACTTATTATACCACCAACTGTTCAGAAGCCTTTAAATTCAGCATCACAGCTGCACAACATTCAATAGACTTTGATAACGTCTTCTAATTCAGTGGCACAGTTGACGGGATAATACGTAAGAATGAAAAACTCTTGGTTCTAAACACATATTTGATATTTTGATGAGTATTTAGGCGAAGCTTTGGTAATGGTCCTTGATAGCTATTACTTTCTATATAGCAGTCATAACAGAGAACCTTTACCAAAGCTTTTCCATAATTTATGCACTCTATAAAATAAAGTTACCAATTTTTTTACCTTTTTATTGGTTATATATGGGTTATGTTAACTTATTATTTTAACATCAGCTTAAAAAGTTTTCAAATTTATAAATATTGCATATACCTATACACAGTGCTCGATTTCAGCCGGAATGGCGTTCTGGAACCTTTTTTTCGATTAAAAAATTAATATTTTATTTCAGGGGTCTCCTATAACTACAGGCCGCGAAAACCTTTCTATATGAACGAAAAAAGTCCTAAAATGAATAAAACCTCTGTGTTTAGGGTCAAATTTCCAAAATTTTTCGGGGGGAGGACCCCCAGACCCCCTTTTTGTATTTTGAACTATATTAAAAAAGAACATTAAACCTGTAAGCATGCGTAAAAAGGGTTCAGAGGGAATTTCGAGTTTCTTCCCCCCCCCTGTACAAAAATTTAACTTGGGGCCTGATAATGGTTTGATTTAATTTTCTTAAATGATATTTGGGCCCCTCTCGAAATAAATTTCTACATACTCCACTATGATCCAAGATGTGTTAAAAACAATTTTCTGTTGTTACTATTTAAAACTTATTTTCAACCAGGGTTGGCCGGTTTAAACCATTTGGTTTAAACCATTGGTTTAAACCATGGTTTTTTTACCATGGTTTTTTTACCAAAAAAACCACTTGGTTTTTTTGGTTTTTTTAGAAATTATAAAATATTTTCAGGATTTTTTAAAGAAAGTGTTATTAAGTATAATCTTTTGCACAAAATTAAAAGGTCATCATTGACATTTAAAGGTGATTAAAAATCAGAAATCTTTTAATTTAATGGTTTTAATTATTGAATTCTCTGTCTCTCTAAACTTAACCTTAAATGCTTAAGTTAAACTTATTATATTTTGCAAGAGATAGTTCATTTATTAATTTCCTTTAAAATGAAGCATTATTTCAAAGAGTAACTAAACATACACAAAAGTTATCTGTTTTTCACTGATAAAATATGGCTTGGATTTTAATTAATTAATAAAACCAATTTGTCTTATTTGTCAGTCATAAAAACCAGTTGGTTTTTTTAGTAAATTAATAAAAACCGTTGATTTCTTTAATGATAAAAACTAAAAACCAGTTGGTTTGTTTATAAACAGATAAAAACCAGTTGGGTTTTTTTACTAAATTAATAAAAACCGTTAATTTCCTTAATCTGATTAATTATCTCAATCATTTATCCAATTTCAATTAACATTAGTTGCTTACATTTCCCTTTTATTTATTAAAAAAGTTAAATTTTCTCTTTCTAAAGAAATTTCTTAAGTTCATAAATAATCCACATAATTAATTTGATTATTTTACCATTTAATAATTAATCAAATTAATTATCTTTATCAATTATCCAATTTCAATTAACATTAGTTGTTTACATTTCACTTTTACTTCTCATTTAAAAAATAAAATTTTCTCTTTCTAAAGAAATTTCTTAAGTTCATAAATTAATCATATATAATTAAGATAAATAATTTGATTATTTCAACCATTTATCCAAGATAAATTAACACTGATTTTTATTCACTACAATAATATTAGATATTCAAATTGGAATATTTTAGAAACAAAAATTATTTTTAAAACAAATTAATTTAATTTTAATTAATTAATTGAAATATACAAATCATTTATCAATTATAAACAACCCCTGAAATAAATGTCTCATTTACAACTCAATTTCAAACATCAATGCTAAAATAACTTATTCTGATGAAAAAATTCTAAAAAAAACTTGGTTTAAACCAAAAAAACCTGGTTTAAACCAAAAAAACCAAATAAACCCGGTTTTTTTGGTTTTTTTAAAAAAACCCGGTTTTTTGCCAACCCTGTTTTCAACGATTCACTTGTGCATATTTTAAATTTAAAAAAATTTTAAATGCATTTTTATCTTTTTGCAAATAACTATTTTTGCTAACTATATTTGCAAATGATAATTTTGTGATTTAATATTAAGGTTATTACTTAATTGTGTTCTTTTAAAACATAATTGTGAACCCCAATTTGAACTACCCACACAATCCGCTCCTGGTGTTGATTCTTTTTTTATTTGAACCAGATTTGCCAGATTGCTGGTCAAATTTGCCAAAAAAATTAAAGACTTAAACTACGCATTATATTCCTTAAACTGGCAAAATATACAACACTATTGATTCATTGGTGATAAACCGTACCTCCTTCTAAAAGAGGCGCCCTATTGGGAAAAAAAGTACTTAAAAAAGGTGTTTTAACAAAAAAGGGCTTAAATAGTTCGTCTTTTTTAATAATTAATTTAGAAAATTCTTCCTAATCTAGTATACAGCACATTTGAATTTATTTTTTAAATTTAAATATAAGTGCTTAAGTTTTTGTATTTAAAAGTATTCGCTCTTTTTCAGTTTTGAGACCAATAATTTTACCTCTCCGGTACCTCTTTTTTTAGAAATCGAGCCCTGCCTATACATAGTCAGGGATATTTTTAACACCTCTGATCGGACCTGGAAAAAGTTATAACCTTCCCCCACCCGAACCTAATCAAATTTACCCAAACCTTATGTATTGCTCCAATGGAGCTGGCATGGGCTTCCCTCGAATCAGGTTCGTAGGTTCGGGCACTTTTTCCCGGTCCGCCTCTGAGAGCGTATTTCACCCATTGCTTTTAAAAACTAACTCTACGAAAACACACTTTTAAAAATTAGCCAGGCGTATTTTCACACTTTGAGTTTTTAACAAAAGTTTTTCTTTTAAAAAATGCATAGCACCCCACTGAAATTGAAGAATATTTTTTCTACTTTTTATTATTATATCAAAATAATTTATAATGTTTAATATTTTTACTAATACTTTACAGATGCTATGATTGTTAGAAACCAAAATAGCATCCTTATTTTTTTCTATTTAATTTTTATCCATTAAATAAAAGAAAGTGTTTTTTCAAAAAAATTTTATCCGTGTATGAAGTTTATGCTTTTTCTTTATCCCCCCCATAAATGAATTTCACGCCTCTTAATAAATTCAAGGAGTAGTTTTACTCCTCCAAAAAATCCCAAGAATAACACTGCATAGATTGATTGCAATATTGTAGAAATGCAGCAAATTACTCAAATTTGATGCATTTTCTTTATATTTTGTAGCTGTGATTGAATTTTTTGTCTTTTTTTTGTAGGAATCTGGGCAGGATTTCTCAGAAGAAGAGCAGCCAATAAGAAAGAAAAGAACTCATGACGAGGGAGAAGAACACCCAGAGTTCATTTCCCATGATTTTGTAAGCTTTAAATTACATTTTTAAATTTGAAGTTGAAACCTTTCTCTACCATTCACAGTTAAAGCTTTCATCAACAGAGCCTCGATTTTAGGAGATTCCACTTTAACTTAACTTTTAAATATATATATAGAATCCAGTTGAGTTTTTTTTTAAAAAAAGGTTATACAAAGATGACAGGATGAGTGCTGCAGAAAAATTAATTAAACGATGATCTCCACTCTCATCATGAGGATATTTCTTTGTAATTGACTGCTCCTCTTCTGATGAATCCTTCACTGATTCCTACAAAAATTTTCAAATCGGTTAAAAAAAATTTCATGATTAAAAACTACCATATTACTTACCAATTCTTAAAAGTAATTCAAAGAAACATTCACACTAATACAAAAACATTTTTTAAAAAAATATTTTTTTAATTATCTGGACAGCTTTAATTGTATGTGGTGCATCTATAAAAGTTTTGTATTTGTTAAATATACATTTATTAAACCTAACAAATTTATATTATTTACAGAATTTTTGCTTCAAATCAGTATTTAGATTGGATCCAAATCAGTCTTTGCCCACTCGAATAATCAGGATGTTAATGTAGTTGTTATAGGGAGACTTGCCCTTTTACTTCTATTTGTAATAATGATTATGTGTGTACTATGTATACTGATTGAAAAATGACAAAGTTTATGATTCAATAAATAATATGTATGCCAAATTTTAAAAAAGTGTAATAAATGTATCTTATGCAATTAATAATTATTTTCTAAATATTCCTATTTTAGGACCTTTTTAATACTAAAACTAAAGAAAATGGTGATGAGGAGAAAGAAACCCAGCCATCAGAATCTGTTAACAAAGCTCCTTTGGTAGATGAATATGAACATGACACATCTGATGAAGAGGTTTGTTTCAGGATTAAATATTATTGATATTTAAATAATTTATTAAAATATTTGCATTCATTTAAAATTTATATTTTACTGAAGAATGGTTCTTATGTATTATCCCATTGTCGACCATTCAGAGACCAACGGCACAGTGAATTAGGTTTGGTAATGCTCTTTGCATTTAGTGGCACGGTCGATGGTTTAATACATATTACATAATGAGTACCAAAATAACTTTTTGCTAACATTAGGTAAATATTTTTAATCATTTAGCTGTGTGTTTTGAACTCTGTTGATTTAGAAAGGATTTTTCCTACTTTCATTTTGTAAACCGGTTTGTATAATGTGGTTGCTGAACTTTTTGAATTTTCAAAGCACTTGCCATTAAATGTAGCTGAATAAAATAATTAATTTCTAACTAAACTTATACAATAAGTGTAATTTATTCCTTTTTATTAACTTTTTGCCTTTTTTAATTTATTTTACCAGGTGGGAGAAAACCTGTTAAACATTTTAATACGAACCCTGTGTTTTCTAAATCTCGTTTCTTAACCTTAGATATGCATCAGTGTCTTCATGTCTTGTATATCAATGAACTGCCAGTATAAAAGTACTATCAATATCTCAGAGTCGAGCCATTTGGTTGATTGAATCAATGCAACTCTTTTTACAGGATATAAGAAATACAGTTGGGAATATACCTCTGAAATGGTATGACGACTTTCCTCACATTGGGTATGACATTCATGGAAAAAAGATAATGAAACCAGCCACGTTTGATGAAATAGATGAATTTTTGAGCAAAACGGATGATCCTAACTACTGGTACGTTCTTTGCAACATTATTGTAGTAATGATTTTGCTTTTGTAGACAGCATGGTTTTGATTTTTTTAACATATTGTTGGCTTACAAGCGAAAGGCACTAAGTCACTTTTGGTGAATCTTTTGAAAGTGGTAGAGTATCGCCAACAAATAAGCGAGGCCTTGGATCATTCCCCCAATCTTCCAACCTGTAAGGTGATCAATTGGCATGGCACAAAAGAAAGTGATTGTCTATTGCCAAATTTGGCAAAACCTTGTACAAAGTATTTGAGCCAGAAGTGACTTAAAGCAGGCATGAGATTCTTCCGAATTTTTTCGGAAGTTCCGAATTTTCCGATTTTTTTTTAGAATTTTCGGACTTTTTCCGAATTTTCCGTTTTTTTTTAGAATTTTCAGACTTTTTTTACATTTGGAAAATTAAGCGTTTCTAAATGTTACTTTTTTTACACCCTCAAAAAATTTTAGGAATATAGCAAGATTTATGCATAAAATGCATCAACAGCTTTAATTAATGTGAATGAGATTGAGAAGTGATCTTTTTTCCCTAGCTGATATAAACTTAAGCATGTGTTTCAGCGGATATACGAAAAAACCGTTCAATGCAAAAACCGTTCAATAAAAAACAAACAAATTTTTTACATGTGTAAAGCTATGAATTTTTTTGTTTTTTGAACGGTTTTCGTCTGAACGGTTTTTGTTTTGAACTGTTTTTTCGCGACACCGTTTCAGCTGGTTTCAGCACCTTTTTTTCTTTTATTGGAACTCAAGGAGAGTTGGAGTGTTTATTATGACAGTTATTACTATTTATTTCTTCAAGATTTCGCTTGCATTCGGATGGAATTATTTATTGCTAAAACAGAAAACATGTATGTGTTTAAGTGTCTAGTTGAAATGGAGATGGAAATAGATATTTTTTAAAAATATATATTCAGAATTTAAGATGCTTAAACGATTTCGGTGCGGTAAAAGTAGCTGCGTGCTTTGCGGGTCTTAAGTGAAAGAAGATATAAATAGGTTTTGTTCTAAATAATTTTATTTATCTTCATGAATAAGTTACTTGTGATAAATATCTCCTCATTTTACGACATTTTCCTCAGTTTTATGCATCTTGGGTGTATGGAATTGTTAATTTTTAAGCATTATTTGTTTTTAAAAATTTTCAAAGAAAATAGTGGGATAGCAGTACAATTTTTTCAGCATTTACTTTGAATGTGTTATGCTGATCATATGGTAAAAATTAGGTATTTTAGACCACAATTTTAATTTCTACGATTTTTTACTGATGTTCATCATCTTAGACCAGGGGTCGGCAACCTGCGGCTCGCGAGCCGCATGCGGCTCTTTCGATGTAAAGTTGCGGCTCTCCAGTTCCATACGAAAAAATTTATAATTTATTATCAAACCCTTAAAAAATCCCCCAAAAACTTGTTTTTGGTGTTTGAAACACCGAAAATGTGGTTAAACTTTTCGTGACATTTCGGTTGCAACTAATTTGAACCACGTTTGTGGTGAAAGGTTGAAATTTTTTTAACAGTTAATTTTTCCTTGAAAATTCTGCCACTAAAAAAATGAGAGGTGATCTTTGGGTGCAATCCAAAAAGGCCTAAAAATGAGCTACAAAGCTATTTTGAAGAAGAAATTTCCAAAAAATTTTCTGGGGGAGGACCCCCAGATCCTCCAATTTTTCTAGGAATTTACTTTGTTTACAAAATTTTGAACTTAATTCACAAAAATTAATCTACAATGTGTATGTAAGTCATCTAAAACTTGATGTAAAAAGTACCCGAACCCGAAAGGAGGTACCTCAGAAAAAATGTGTGAAAATATGCTCCCCAACTAAAATAAAAAACACAATAAGCATATACTATAACATTGAAACAAAACAATTTAGTGGCTCTTTAAAAACTGGGAAATTTTTTAAATTGTAACTTTTGGCTCTTCCGTTTCAAAAGGTTGCCGACCCCTGTCTTAGACGCAAGTAGGTGCCAAGTATTACGATTTGACCGTAATATTTACGGATTCGATAGAAAATTACGGTGTTACGGACATCGATTAAAAATTACGGATTAAATGAAGTCTCCAAAATTTCTGCGCTTTTAAAATCTATTTGCTTCCTTTTTCTCCATGCAAAGTACGATTTTTCATGGTTTCGTCAACTCGTAGCCTGTATGACAACCTGGGGAAACTTTAATATCGTTTCCATCAATGTTGAGTGGAATTTGGGCCTGCTATTGGTCTATGGTTTTGTTTGAGGGAGGTCGGATTGTTGAACCTTTCTTCCAGGCATGAGTTTCTTCCGCAGAAAATCGAGACGTCCCGCTTTTCCATTGTTTCGCGGCCCGCGAACTAATTGTAATTCAGATTTTACTTTTCCGGATTATTTTCAAGAAAAATCACGAGTTTTCGCGGAAAATCGTGAAAGTTTCGTTTTTGTTTAATTCGCGGAGTGTACCGCTTTTGCCGCGATGCTTTCGTGTAAGGCCGCGGACGTCAGGTTTAAGTCGGCTTCTTCTCGCGTTGTTATTGCGATGTAGAAAAAAAAACTTGACCGTGGTTCGAAGCCAACAAGTCTGGTGTTACTAAATCGTACAACAGCTCTGGTTACGGAAAGCTTTTTTTGAAACTTGGCAAAAACTTTTTTCGGAAGTGCCCCCGGCCCGTGGGAGCAGCTCGATAGGGGCCGCCCGTCGCGAAAGGAATAAAGAGAGGCAAAGCCCTCACTTAAAAAATTTTGATGGTGTTCCAAAATAAGCTAAAACCTTGATTTTTAGGATCAAATTTTCAAAATTTTTCTGGGGAGACCCCCAGACCCCCTTTTGGTACATGGATCTTTATTATACCCAATTTTTCGTATTATTGTCATTTATATGCCAAAAATCAAACTAAAAATTTATTTAAAAGATACATTGAACCCAATAAAACTAAAAGGAGGGTTTTTTTCACAAAATTTCGTTCCCGCAGTTTTTCCGAATTTTTGCTTTTTTGTCAATCTCATCCCTGTTAAAGCCTTTTGCTTGTAAGCCAACAATATCTAGTGTATTTAGAGGGATATAAATGCCTGTACTTTAAATGAAGGGAACAGTACATACTAGAGTAGTTACATGACAAAGTTGGAAAAAAATATATAATAGAGATAAAAGTAATATAACCAACCAGGTCATGTATACTTTAGTTACATCTAAAAAAATACAAAACTGCATAGCAACAATTAACTTTTATTAAGAATGCTAAAAAAAACTTGAAGCATTTTCCTTAAACTTGGTACGTATATTTCCTAACTACTAATTTCTATAGATAAATAATTTTTTTCTATTATACAGGCGAACTGTGAAAAACAGGATGACTGGTGAAAAGGTTGTACTTACTGATGAAGATTTAGAAATTATTCAAAGAATTCAATCCGGAAAGTACCCAACATCATCTGTTCAGTATGAGGTTAGAAAGTGTACAGTCTTTAATTTTTTCTGTGTAATTTCAACATTAAACTTGACAAAATTCTTAATTCTATCAGCTTACTTTTAGTTTGATTAGATTAGAAATATTGCATTATTGTGTTTCTTATGTAGACAAAAAATTCAAATCTTGTATTTTTTCTATTTTAAATTTTTTGAGTTTGGGGATTATTTCATGTGCATAATCAAATGTGTAAAAGAACACAACTCAAATATTTATTTTTATATTTTTACTAAATTAGAAAAATATTTTGTTTCTGAATTTATATGTTATAAAACTTGGTTTTTGCGTGTTGTTGCGTCGGTCGACCATCAGTTTCAGGCGCACAGTTAATGAGCTTTGGCTGTGCATGTTTGTTTCCAGCAGCATGGTCAATTGGATAATTTGGAAGTACCAAAAGTTTTGAATTTGAATGAATTTAAAATGATTTCAGTACTTTGTTAGTCAAATATCTTTTTAACATCCTAAACTGATATTTTTTTACTAGCCATTTGAAGATTTCTTCACTTATGAGGAAATGGAGCATCCTGTCACCAACCATCCACCTCAAAAAAGAAGCTTCATACCTTCTAAAATAGAAAAAGAAAAGGTAATTTTTATGTTTAAAGCTATGTATGATTTATTTTATAGTAGAGTAAAGGAAACTGATTCAAATCTTATAATCAAGTTTAGGTGCCCTAAATTCTGAACAAAGCAATTTATTGTATTTATGTTCTTAACATTTTGAACTTATAGCTGTTATTGTTTTCTGTACACACAAATAATTTTAATGTATGTTTTATAGGTTTCCAAACTTGTGCACGCTATCAAAATGGGATGGATTAAGCCAAGAATTAAGAAAGATGACTCAGTTCAGTTTTATATGCTTTGGGATAAAGAGGTAAGAGTACATCTATTTTGTAATAGTTTACTTTTGTTTAGTGCTAGACCAAATTTTTCATTTTCATTCCTTAGATTTTTTACATTTCAAAGTAGTATGAATATTTTGTGTTAACAATCATTGGTTTGTTTGTGATCGTGTCCATCTTTGATGGGAAGGTGGCTTAGAGCAGGCATGAGATTCTTTCGATTTTTGTCTGATTTTCGGATTTTTCAAACTAAAAATTAATTAAAAAGATACATTGAACCTATGAAACTAATGCAAGTTTTTTTCACAAAATGTCGTTCACCCTAACAACCTGGTGACTCCTTTGTGACTGTTAGATTGAAGTCATGAGGGTGAACACAAAGTCACTGGGAAGTCAATGTGAGAGATAAACGTTGAGAATTCAAAAAAAAATATTTGTGATCACTGATAGGTCCTATTTCAGTCACTGAGATACTTGTGAAAAGTGCCACCCTCAGTGATGTTATAGTGACATCACATGGTGAATTGTGTTGTTTGGGGAATATTTCTATTTGGGAGTTGTGAGAAGTAAAAGTATCAACTCTCACATTTTCATACTCCCAGCTACCCTTCCAAGTTGTCGGCTATAAGCTGTCTTACTTATATAAAGTTTAAACAGTTTTATAATATCATATTATCTCTTGATGTATTATTTTTCTCTAATTTTAGGAACCTGAATCAAAACGAATTCAAAATTATATTCCTGCTCCCAAAAGGAAACTACCTGGGCATGAAGAGTCATACAACCCTCCCCCTGAATATCTCTTGACTAAGGAAGAGGTAAATTTTTAGAACATTAGTCTTGACATATCTCCATCTTTAACTAATCTAACATCAAACATTAATATCTTTTCAGAACATTAACTAATTTAGATTATTTTTAAGTACTTATTCTGCTTTCAATAGTTTATGCCAAATTTAATTGTATATAACATTTTACTTGATACGAACCACAAATCAAATAATTATTGATTATGGTTACTTTAAAATAATAAATTGCAGTTATTTTCAAATTTTTTAGGGTTTTTGAAAGGGTAATTGTTGATGTAGACTTTGTAAAAAACCTTAAAAGCAGTGCCCCATTAATAAATACTCTTCATCCACTCCCTATTTGATACATTGATGTGATGTTTATTAGTTGTATTTAATTGCATTTCTAACAAAATAATTAATTTTTTCGTGTTCACAGGAAGAAAAGTGGAAGGAAACTGAACCAGAGATGAGAAAAATAGATTTCATACCCCAGAAATTTTCATCTCTACGAAAAGTTCCTGCATATTCACTGTTCATTAATGAGGCATTCAACAGATGTCTTGATCTTTACCTTTGTCCCAGGCAAAGGAAGATGCGAGTGAGTCTTACTTCTTGGATTGTTTTCTGTAGAATTCATATAATGTTTATAAAGCATAACGGAAAATATTTTTTATTTCAGGTTAACGTGGATCCTAATGAGTTGTTACCCGAACTTCCTAAGCCTAAAGATTTGCAGCCATTCCCATCAGTC
The DNA here is from genome assembly GCA_024610705.1 of Tetragnatha versicolor. NCBI lineage: Eukaryota > Metazoa > Arthropoda > Arachnida > Araneae > Tetragnathidae > Tetragnatha > Tetragnatha versicolor. Next base: position 290,132 of record JANDEH010000050.1, on the reverse strand, counting down.
TTGGCAATTGTAAGTTCAGCTTTTGGGTTTTATTTTAAATGTGATTTTAATGCTATTATGCTTGTTAAAATTATTTTGCGTTTGGAACCTATTGTTACCTATTGTTTTATTACCAGGTATATAAGGGCCACAAAGGATTGGTAAGATCTATCTCTGTTGAACCTAGTGGACAATTTTTTGCATCTGGTAAGTACTTTAAATTCTGTTTTGAATGGGAATAATACAGTAAAGCACCGTTTATACATTTCTCGTTTATACTACTTTTCCATTTATACAGCTTGTTCACCAAGTCCCAATTCATTCCTATTAATTTTAATTCAAAAATGCTTTGTTTATACCATGGAGGTAGGAGTAGAAGAAGGAGAGGAAGCGTCGTATCTCGCTCACGGGGAGAAATGAAGTAACTGAAAGCCAGCTGCCGCCATGCGTCTGCTACCAAAAGAGCGAGTTTTAACATTGAGGCTTACGGGGAGCATACAGATTTTTAATTTTTTTCGATTTAAGAAATAAAAATTTTGCTTCGGCTCTTTACAATTTTAAAAGCTCCATATATTGAGCGTGTTTCTAGTGATATAGTTATTTTTTTTCACCCAATAAATAGTATAAAAAGGTTTAAAATACAAGTCACAGAGCATTGCCCATTGATATCTAACGCTTTTTTCGAAATCCTAGCTGAGCACATGCATTTTAAAGCCTAAAGTAATCGAAATTAATTTAAGTGCGTACCACATAGAATATAAAATCCTAATTTAAAAAAAGGCATGAAATCGGAGGAGCGCGTAATGCACATAATAATAATGCATGAAAACGGATTATTAATGGATTTTAATTTTATATTTTTCAAATTGAGAACGCCAAAAAATTATGTTATTGTTAATTAAATGTAATGCTAGAAAAATTTTCAAACAAACCTACGTAAATAACTTCTTCCTGAAAAATTTTGAAATTTTATAAAGTGTCAAAAATTAAGCATTTCCCTTTTTTATCTTGATTGAAAATGATCATTTTATTTACGTTAAACATTAAATAAACTTGGAAATTAATTTAATGTTTTCCTTATTTTGAAGAATTTTTTTTCTTTATTTACTGGCATTACTTGTTTCTTTTGAAAATTTCTTTTATTTACTGACATCTTGAATCATATTTTGCCAATGCATAAAAACATGTATAATTATAGTAACGCATAAGCTATCAAATTTTATAGTTACATTTTTCCGTAAGCTACCAAGCTTCCATAATTCGAAATAAATTTGGGAATTAATAGTACAACATATCATTCAAATATGCTCTGCTTTGATTCTAAGAAAAAAACATTGGATTCTAAAAATTAAAAAAGAATGTAAAGGAGAGACCTAAATCGAATGTTTATAAGCGGTCACATGATGTCCAGGTGCAATGCTTTTGCAGATGTCTTAGCCTTGAAATATCTATGCTTGAGATATTGATGTAGCAGTTTAAAGTTAGTTTTGTGACCTGCGTAATTTACCAAGCGTTATAGATACAAGTTCATCCAAAATACTAAGCGTTTTACCCTAACAAATATATTTTCCACCACTTATTTTAACCCTTTTTTCAACAAAGAATGAACTTGGTTGAATACTTGAAAGAGAATACTTGGTTGTTGACTATAGTAAATACGTTTACGGGTAATTTTAAATTGTTCAGTAACTATCGTAATTATTGCTCAATTAACTAATTGGATATTTCCATTTCCATGGAAATTTTACCACCCATGCTAAGTTTTATAGTTCTATCTCATTTGGAAGTTTCTAAAATGTTACGTTCTGAAATACAAAATAGGTGTTAAAAATTGGCAAAAAATTTCATTTATTATCATAATTTTTTTATAACTGATGGATTTCCTTTAAGAATTAAGCATTGATAGGTCTAGTACACTCTCTTATGAGTTTTTGCGACCTTAGATCGTTTAAAAGTGCCCGAAAATTGAATTAAAGGGATATTTAAAAATATTCGCGCAAAATGCTTTAAAATGTTCGGAAGCTTAATTAATAGCTGGATCTATGATCGTTAAACACATCTGAACACAACTCAAAAGTGAAAATTCGTTTAAAATATCATGCGGCGTAAAGATTTAATGAAGAATTTACATAGGAATCTACGGGCGACGAGCGCTTTTGGTAGCACCAATGTGGCCGACCGGTTACAGTGAAAGCTTCACTCAGACTTCGACGTTTCCCCTCCTTCTCTCACTCGTACCTCCATGGTTTATACAATGCGAATATCGGTTATACTTTGTTTTCCACCGTCATAATGTCCGATTTTTTCAAAAAATTTAATAAGTTGAAGATTTGATATTCATATACAGTGCAATGTATTTGGATGTGGTGTTTAGGTTGTGAAATATACAGTATCAGATTCCGTATCCGGCGTCCCGATAACCGGAGTGTTCCGAAAACCGGCGGTTTTTCCAAAATTAAAATTTTTTTTCAAAGTTCCAAATCCTAAGTTAAGTTCCATGCTCCGAAAGGATCCAGTGAGTTCCGACCGATGTACTCCGATGTTAGTGTCCTCAGTCCGCTGACCCTCCCAATTCCGCGACCCGCTCTCGCCCCCCAGTTGGAGATCCGCGGAGACCAGAACGCAAACGGACGATTGTTTCTTATCAGTGAAAGGGAAGGAAAAAGACCAATTAGATGCGTATTTTCTACGGGGCGGGGTGTAATGCAGTTCTAAGAATATTCTGGTTGAAAGAAGAATTTCACTTCGGCTTTTCAGAACGGGAAATGTTCGGGAGGGGGATGCCAGGGGCCGCGCGAGGTTGTTTATTTTGCTCTCCTCGCCCTACCCTGCAGAATCGTGTGTATCTGCAGTTATGTTAGTAAACGGACGCAGTCTTTCTGAGCTTTTTTTGGGAATTGTTTCGAAAACCGGATTTTCCCGTAAACCGGACTGATGCCGGTCCCGAGCGAGCCGGATACAGGGTCCTATACTGTAGTATGTGAAGATATAAAAAATAAAATAAGTATATAAGATATATTAATAGGTATGGTTTATTTCATTTTTGTCGAATTTTTTAATATTTTGAAATTTAATTATTATTTTTAGTTTAAAAACTATTGTGAAGTATTTTTTCCTTTAGAAAAACGTCAAATTTATTGTATATACGTAAATCTGCATTAGGAGCATTAAAAACCTAGCAATCAAAGATGTTTTTGTTTTACGTCAATCCCTTGGAAGGGGTGCTTTACTGTATATTTATGTATTTGTCGTCAACACATGGTTTGATTATGGAGGAACTAATATTTTAAAATTAATATAAGTATAAAAAATATTTTTCTGAAATGTGGAATATTATTTATTTTCCAGGGTGTTTAAATTTTGGATAGCTTTTTTCAGCTATGACTATATGTTGTATTGTTAATAGATGTTGAAAAGCATTAAAACATAAATTACAGTATTTAAGTATTATTAATGATTTCAATGCAAATTTTCTTGTTTAGTTTTTTAGTCATTATTAAATTAGAAAGATAATTTTTATTCAAAAAGGCTTAGTAGCATTAACTTTGCATCTTAGAATGGTTAGCAAGATTATCTTTTGTTGGCAAGAATCTGTCATAATGTCGCTGATCTGTTTAACAATTTTACCCCTTTCTATAGCATCTGATGATGAAACAATCAAGATTTGGGAAATTCTCACTGGAAGATGTATGCGTACTATCAGTCTCGGTGGCCCCATTAAACAAGTGGCATGGTGTCCCAGTGAAGCTCTGAGCCTTCTTCTTGCATCTGTGTAAGTGTCTGAAATTAAATGTTTATTAGTGTTTTGTATGAAACCCTATTGGTATGGGCCTAAGTTGTCCATTTCCTCCAACTTGGTTTGACTAGCAATGAATGCATATTCATATAATGTAGAGTAATAATTGATTTATAACCATAGATTACTGAAGTTACTGAATCTTAAAAAAACACTTGTGAATCACCAGGGGTAATCCCATTCTAGTGACTTATAAGTTGCAATTTGCTATTTATACAGCAAATATAATTTGCTTAAAAATATAATAGAATATGTGGAAAACACTCGCAAAAAAAGTAGACACTAAGAAAATGAAAAACAATAAATCACAATTATTGTTTTTCATAAAAATAAGAAAAGGAAAAAAACATATTTAAAAAATAAATAAAAAACAAGTTGGTATAAAAGTCTGGTTTACAGTTACTTCATTTTAAATCTAAAAATAACATTCTATGATGTCTAATTTAATAATAAAATTAAAAAGGCAGACGGCTACAAATTATCAGTGTTTTATTATGTTATGCAGACCTGCCAACTCTCAGGTTTTTGGCTGGAGTCTCCGGTTTTTTCGCTAAAACTCCAGCCTCCGGCTTTTCTTGTGTTTCCTCTGTTTTTTTTTCCTTTTGCCCCAAGTTGATATTGAAAGAAACATTTTTTCCATAAGAAATGTTAATTTCAATCAGATCTTCTGTTGGCAGACAAAACCTAGAAAGTTTGGTAACACTGAGAGCAAACCAAAAAGAGCCTTGTTTCCAAAAAGTATTTAGTGAAAAATTCTTAAGAAATGTAAAGTCTGCAACCTCTGCATCTTTTAAATAATCTTTTTTAACAGGATTTCAATAAATACATATTTTTTGCTAAACGTGTTTGTATTAAATGTATTTTTTAAGATGCATTTTTTGTATATTGATATTTGTATGTTTTTCATACATCAAAATATAATCTTAAGTACAGTTTTCTTTGCCGTTTTGTCGATAAAAATATCTCAGGTTTTTTGAAGTTAACAAGTTGGCAGGTCTGGTTATGCATTGTAAAGTCTCAATAATTTAAGTGAATGAAACTGGGACCTACCTGGAATTCTTAAAAATAAAATTAATGAAATTCTATAAATAGAAGTTTGCATTTATTTAATGAATTCCATGAGTTTGTTTATCCAATTTTTGATAGTTCCCAATAGTTTCAATAGTTATTTAAAAATAAAGCATATTTTTGTATATTTAAACCAAAATGTACTTATACTTAACAGGTTAATCACACCTGAAAATTATCATCTGAAGCTTAACTGATTCTTTTCACTAGCTTTTTTACTTTTTTTTACCAGAACAATCCATACTCTACTAGTATAGAAAATATTTACCATTTCAGTTTATTGGAACAAAAATTAAATCTTCCCTAAATTTTTTCTAATTATTATTATTGTACTATTTATATATTTTGAAAGTGTATGAAAGGGTTTTTAATTTTTAAACAATTTTTTCTAGGGGAGAAAAGTTGTACGTCATAAATGCCCTGGTTGGGGATAAAGTTGTGGTTTCTAACACTGACAGAGTGTTAGAAACCTTTCCAGAAAATGTTGACAACAAAGGTATCTTCACCAATATATTTTTGAAAAAAAACCACAATTTATGTCACCTATTAATATAAGATTTATTTAACATATATTTCCAAATATTAGCCCATCTATATACGAGTCTGAAGTATGGTTTTCTTCCAAAAAAAATCCTTAAATAAATTCAAAACTTGTATTTTAGACAATATAAAATAGATGATCTTTTGATGACTAATGTATTAGCCATAGTATTTTACCCTTAGGGATGTATTTAATCTTTCTTTGTGTTAGTATTTTTTTCTTTATCTTTCACCTCACAAACAATGTACTTTAACTAATTGATTGAGTGAGATATTTGAAATTTCCTCAGCTGAACAATGCATGCTACTTAAGTGAGATTGGCTAATCTGAATATAATTCAACCTTCAATTTAGTATAGGAATATACTGTAGGACCTCGTTAAAATGACCAGTATTTAGTGTACCGATTATTTTCCAATAGAAATGATATTATTTTCAATTTTTACAATGGCCTAAACATACTAGTTTTTCTTTGATAGTAACTACCATTTCAGTCAGAATTCGTAAAATAGGCTTATAAATAAGTTGAAACAGATAAAAATGGGCCAGAGGAAAATTTATGAGTAACCCTTATTATACTCCAAATGATCGTGCTCTAAATGATTCAGTATTTTCGCATTGGTTCTTCAATTTATTTTTTCAGTGGTCACTTGGTCATTACCTAATGAAGAGCAAAAGGCAGTCGGTGTGAGACTGATAATGACCCACGCCAAAGAGTTAAAGCAGGTAGTATGGCATGCCAAGGGAGATTATTTTGCTACTTTGATATTGAATGCTGGATACAAATCCATTTCCATTCACCAACTTTCAAAGTTCAGGTCTCAGGTAAGAAATTTCTTAAGATCTCTTCTTTTAGAAGTGAAGGTGTTTCATAGTTTCATATTTTTTTTCAAGAATTAATATTTTTACGAGTCATTTTAATATTGTCCTGTAGAGGAGAAATGAAATTTTATTTAATTATTTTGTTGATTAAATTAATTAGTTTACTAATCAGCCCAAAAAATGTCTGCTTGCTAATATCCTTTGAGAAGTATCCAAGAGCTTCTACAGGGGTCTCTGTTAAGAAGAAATTTGGGTCCGTTTTCGGACCCTTCATGAGATGTTTCATTGTGCAAACGGACCTTTCACTAAGTTTTTTACCTTAAAAACGGACCCTTCACAAAGTATTTTGGTCTTTAAATGGGCACTATTTTTCACAGTACTGAAAATTTGTGAGCTTATTTTCACAAAAACAGGATCCTGGCTGAAAAGAACTATTTTAACACTAACTAAAATTCACAAAATTATGAGTATATTTTCACAATTTTTACAAAAACGGACCCTTCACAAAAAGTCTGGAATGACCCCTGTTTTAAGAATAGCAGGAAAAAATTAAATTATACCCTACAATCCAGCTGCATGCTGAAAATCAAACTTATAGTTCTGGAATATAAATATCTAAACCGCTATTTACTCTGAAAGAGTAGACCTGTTTACATATTGTCAGCATATGTCTCAAACTAATCAACTATCAAGAGTGGACCTAATATTAATTATAGCAGTTTGGGTTGGGAATTTTTGCCTAACTGCGATATTCTCTTATTTTGACAATATCATCTATAGTGTCTCTACAATATCGTCCTTATTGACAATATACATCACATTATATAATTGATAATATACATCATAATTGACAATATTGTCTCTTATTTTATTACAGGTTCCATTCCAAAAACTGCAAGGAAATATACAGTGCATCTTGTTCCATCCTTTGCGACCCTTTTTCTTTGTTGCCACTCAGAAACATGTTAAAATGTTTAATCTACTAAAGCAAGAGACGTCTAAATTGTTAATGGGAAATTGCAAGTGGATATCTTCTATTGCAGCTCATCCTCAAGGTAACATTTTCCATTCAATTGTTTTAACTATAAATGTTTTGAAAGGTTGTGTAATTAATTGCCTAAAATTACCTTTATTTCTACCAAGTAATTGGTTGAAATTTTTTATAGTAACATGATTGTTGAGAAAAACTATAAGTACTGTGAAACTTCAATCACTCTAACACCTTTAATGTTGTGAATAATTTGTAATTTTCTCTTGGTCCTACCTTGATTTTCCTATTCAGTCAATGATAAAAAGTCATAGATAAATCTGAAGATTTTTCCCCTTAAACTTTCAAACTATAGTGATTTTTTTACCTTTTGCAAGATCTTTACTTTTTATTATTATTTCTTGAAAAATTAAAATAAAAATTGTTTCTGTTTGGTACATCTATTTGCTAATTTGTGTTTAAATATTCTAAAATAGGAGACAATGTCATCATTGGAAGTTATGACAGCAGGCTTAGTTGGTTTGATTTGGAACTGTCAACAAAGCCTTACAAGACTTTGAGGTGAGAAAAACTTAATTTTATTACTGCTGGTGTTACTTTAAATTCTCTAAGTTATATTATTTTAAATATTTTGCCTCATTTTAATTTTTCAGACATCATTCTAAAGCTATTAGGCAAGTAGGTTTCCACAAGAGATACCCCTTGTTTGCTTCAACTTCTGATGATGGTTCTGTAATTATTTGCCATGGCATGGTGTATAGGTGAGTTTGATATTAGTCTACTCAGATTAAACTATCAAAAACTAAATTGCATTTGCCTGATAGTCATGGCAAATGTTTGAATGTGTGTACTAAACTATCAGAGATTGTCTTTGATGCATTCAGGTTAATGTTTGTGTGAAACTTTTTGCTATTGTTGTACAACTTCTAACTCAATTCTGATTAACCATGTCTACACTACGTGTAATTTGAGAGAATATGCACATCTAAGTCATTCAGTTTTCCCACTTTCCACACCACACATTTCCCCTCTTCCTTACTGTGGTTTCGTCAAATCATAATTACTTTTTTATGCCTCACCAAGCCAGTACTTAAGAAACATTTTCATTTCAAGTGAAAAAACTTACTCATTGATGTTGAGTTCCCAAGCTAAAATTTTGCAAACTGCCTTAGCCGATGTTTAAAAATAAGAGTGTTTATATTGTTTGGACTAAAGCAAAGAAGTTCAAAACTTTACTTTGATACTATTATAATTTCAAGGAGTATAACTAATAGCATCTTGTAAATCATGTTTTGTTTCTTCATCCCTTGGTTCTCACATGATGTCTTATAGGAAAACAATTTAAAACTAGTATACTTCCAGTTTTCATTTATCTTGATATGGTTTAATAAAAGTATTATGATTTTCTTCTCTTTCAGTGATCTGCTTCAAAATCCTCTCATAATTCCTGTTAAAGTTTTGAAAGGACAAGGTTTGAGTTTGGACTGTTGTTTTCATCCCCAAAGGCCTTGGATATTTGCTTCTTCCGATGATACTATCAAACTGTTTTCATAAAAGTAAAAATGTGGAATATTTTGTAAATAAAACTTTTATGCAAAAAGAATCTTTTAATTTCCTGATTGCAGCTGAAAGAAGTTAGAATACAGTAGAAACTTCATTATCTGTTGCCTTTTGTCAAGTATGCAGAAGAAGTTTTTGTTTGATTAGTACACCTAGTACATTACATTTTCTAATTTGTAGTCAGTTTTATAAAATGAATTAGAATTAAATAGAAACAATAATCAATTTATAAAGCTGGTGTGCTAATAAGAAAATATTCAAGCTTCAACTGTATTTAAATTTTTTAAAACTAAATAGTGCAGTTGAAAAATTTGTTTGCAGTGAGAACTGCAAATACATGTGGCAAAAATTAGTATCTAATTTAAATTTCTAAAACATTTAGTGGACTTATTTAGAAATAATTTAATTTCCTAATACTGGTATTTTTAAACTACACCCCTGAATCCTGACAGAAAAGTGCAGTACAGCTTGTTAAAGTTATTTTTATTTAGTTTCCTTTAACATTAAATAAATCATTCAATTTTGTTCTTGATTTCATGATTTGTACTAATATTTTTGTTCACAACGTAAAAATGTTAATAGGTTAACAAAAGTATCTGATATGAAATAGTCAAGTGTCTGTATTTAATAAATTTTAATTTCTGTCATAGGAATTCAAATATGCTATTTGGAGAATTGTACTTTTTGTACCATAATGTGAATGCAAGTTTCTATGTAAAAACTGATAAAAAATAACAATACTAAAAATTAATTTTCAAACTCACACATATTATATGTTTTAGATATGCTTACAAGCATTATTTAAACGAATAAATAATAAAAATCTGTTAAAAATAATCCAAATAATCTGTAAAATGTGCATTTTTTGTTCTCTACTTGAAGATTTGTTACATAAAAATACAAAATGGTATTAAGATAGAACCCATACTAAGATCTCTATCTACAACTGTTCTGAAATTAAAATGAAATCCTTGTAGGTCAAATTCCCTGGGATATTTGTGGGATAGGATCCCCAACCGCCCCCCAGTAAAATTATGAAATCTATTATGTACCTATGCCTTTCTTTGAAAATTATGCGACTCTCAAGGAGTGGTCCTCTTTGGATTAACCTAAATATCAAAATGAGTTAAATCACTACTTGAGGGGCAAATTTCCAAAAAATTTTATTCAATAACACGTTTTGTTGTGTTTATGTAATTTTTGTGAGGTTTGGATAACGACAGAGTATCACCTCTGGTTCACAGGTGCGTGATAGAGCAATGTAGTTTAGTTTTTGAAACCAGAAAAGGTTCACAAATTTTTCAGTTTTATATCTGTAGGTTTTGCAGTTTTTTAGCTAAATAAAACACATTCTGACAGAAACGTAAAAATATTGCGAACTTTTTCTTTTTTAAGGCCTAAAGTGGTATTTTCATTTGCCAATATTTCCTCAAGTATCGAAGATATTTTCGTGAAATTTTTTCCACGCCTTTTTATATTGCCAACAAAACTCTCACTGAAGTTTCCATTGTATCTCCTTTAGTTTTGAATTATTTTTTTACCTTTCTTATTTCGCCACTTGGGGAATCACAGGTTTGGATCACTAAAATGTACTGCCGATCTCTATCATTTCAATCATTTATAGTTCCTCGTGGCGCCCTCATATCCATCCAACTTTTGAATCGTTTTGGACCCTCTGTTAGGATTGTTCTCTGTGGTTCCGATCGGATCGTATTGTGCGTACGGGAAAACAGCATGTCGGAAATTTAAGATTCCAAATTATCCCTTTTTCATTGATGTTTCTAAATTAAAAATAAATTATTGGGGAGCATTTTTCTGTGATTCCTTAATAAAAAAAGATAAATATAATACTTATTTTAAGACTTGTTATGTATTACGAAAAAGTAGATCATTGTAAGCTTCCGCATAAACAAATAAACATGAATTACACTGGGGAACAGCAATTTCGTTGACTTAGAACTGTAACTTGTTTTTGAATCACTTTTAGCGCCCGAGTCCAAAAGTATCTAAAGTTTTTGTCTATCACGTCAACTTTTTAAGATACAGGGTACCCCCAACATGTGCATAAAAAGCAAAATGAATGACTGAACTCGATTTTCAGGGTAAAAAACCATTACTTTAGTCTTTAAATTACTCGCTAGTGGACAAGAAAGGCTACAGTTTCTAAAATAGGAAAATTTGTAGCAAATGGATAGGTTAAAGGGGTAATTACCCCCCAAAAATACACAAAAAACGTAAAAAATGATAGAGGTGATTTTACAATATTTTTTTCGCAATTCCTCTTTAAAAGGTCTTAACCCTTCCCCCAAGGACCAAAATTTAATGAAAGTAGGCAGCAATGATTTTTACTGAAAGTGGTTGACAGTGGCGGATTTCCAAATGTGCCGCCTATTAGTGCGGCAGCTTAGCACAAAAATCTGGCAATTCTGGTTACCAGCATGAAACTTGGCACACTTGTTCTTTATGATATAAGGGTCTAAAAACCACCGGGACCCTAGCTGGGGGACCCTCCGATAAGGAGGAATTCAAGATGGCGTCCAAGATGGCGCCGACATCAAATTTGGTCTATTTTTGGATTATTAATGTCGATTTTGAGGTTTTGAGCTAATCAGATTTTAAAAACAATCATTATGAAGCTTTTATTGTCAATCTAACACATTTTTTATCCATCTGGGAAACGAAAATCCAAGATGGCGGCCGAAATTAGAGTATTCGGTTATAACCGATATTTTGGACAATTATTATGTTTTAACTAGTCCAATTCTGTAAAAATATGTAAAGGAATATAAAAATACATATTTCTGTAAAGTTGGGTACATGTCAGTTTACAAAGGAATTCAAGATGGCGTCCAATATGGCGCCAAAAATCAAATTGGTCAATTGGCGCGTTATTAAAGTTGATTCTTAGGTTTTCGACTATGCTGATTTCAAAATTAATCATATACAAACTCTAAAACCTTTCTTTTCAAAGTTATTTGCGTTTTTACTGGTCTGGTAAGAAGAAAGTTAAAAGGAAAATCAAAATTTTAATAGTCCGTTTACGGCCGTTTCATAGTTAAGTTTTACGTTTTAATCCATGGTGAATCTTTTAAATATCTAGAAATTAGGGCATATATAAGGGAGGGGCTCTAAAGAGGCCTGCTCCCCCAAATATGTGGGTTAAGTGCACCCTCGGGAATTAAAACCCTGATTTCTTAGTCCCCCTAGGATTAAGTTAATACCCTGATTTTAGGATCAAATTTCCCAAAATTTTCTTGGGGAGGACCCCCATAGACCGCCCTTTGGTTACTTAGAACTCTATTATTCACATTGTTTTTATATTACGTTCATAAATATAAGAAGCTACATTGAGCTTATTTAATATACTACATGGGATGGGCTAAGTATGATTTTGGGTGTCCTCTTTCCTTGTGCAAAAATCTAGCTTGAGGCTTGATAAGAACTAAACTTCAGAATTATTTTGGCCCCTCCAGCAATAAATTTCCTACTCCGCTTCTAGAAATACTGAAAACTTTTAAGACCGCTGTAAAAGATTATAAAAGACTGACCGTTATAAAAGATTTTGGAAAAGATGCACTCCCCATATAGTTCCGATACTCCTAAAAATACATAGTATAACTTTATTATGGACCCGCCCAGTCAGACAATATTTTCTGAACCTGGGACGCCATATAAAAAATGATTATTCATTTGTTTTTCTGAAAATTCGTTTTAAAGAAGCTTGAAAAGGACACATGTAACTCTCCTACTAGCCGCATCGGGCCTCAAATTTGCCAAATGCTTTTCTTTTATCATCTAATAAAAAAGAATGTATTTCTAACTATGGGTGGATTCAAGAAGAAAATCTCATAGTGTAAGCCAGAGGCTTGAAGGTAGTCTATCCCTGATAGCATTAAGAATATTTTTTTCCATTAAAAAAAGGAATTTCCTAAAAAAGTTGAAAGGTTAATGCTCCCTCATGGGACCCTCTGTGAATCCACCCATTGTTTGTTATGCACAAAAAAACCTTTTACAAGCAATATGCTTATACGTGTTAACCCATCTGATATCTTTAAAACGTTACCTATTGCATTGAGGAAAAATAATTGTATAGGTATACAATAATTATTTTCTTATTAAATTCATTATGATATTGGATTCTTATATCAAATTATGAATATCTAAATTTCTCTGTACAAGTCCTCTAAACCTTTTTAGATGTACAAAAATTTCGAGAATCATATCATTATTTCCTTCATAGCACTTCTCCCTAAACCTTACCAATATGGAGAATGTCTTGGACAACATGTAAGCCTCCTATTATACAACTAATTTGGCTTTTTTCCAGTTTATGTTGTTGTGGCTTCTCGAAATCTTGCAGGGCTAGATCAGGTTCATTAAGTCAAACACCCTTATGAAGTCCAGCACTAACATTGCAGAAATGATTCAGCTTTCGTAGATATTGAATTCCAAGTTTATTAAAATAATTACTAAACTTGTGTTATGTATAATCACTTAACATAATTACTAACATTATAAAACAGTAATTTCATAAGACTTTAACTTCGAAATAATCCTATATAGGGGAATACTTGAAATCTCTTTGGTAGTTCATGAAAATTCACACATGATTGCGATCAGACGCGGATCCAAGGGAAGAAGCACTCTGGACAGTGGCCCCCCTTGGACCCAAAGATTCTCAAAATTAGTTTAAACCATACTTCCAATATGTAAAATTTAAAAAAGAAAAATTTGCGGGAGGACTCCCATACCCCCTACACTACTCTTTTAGTATGACCCAAAAGGTTTCAAAATGAATCAAAATACTATATATTTAAGGACCAAGTCTCAAACATTTTCCTTGGGGAAGACTCAAACCCCCTCCACCTTCGTCTATTTATAAACTCCTTTTTTCTGAGAAAATTCAGCCGCTTAAATTTGACTGCATTTGCAGTCAATCCTCCCAAGTCAGTTTCACTTGGGTTTTATGCTAATTAAGCGCCTAAGCTGATCAAAAATAAGTTATATAGGGTCTAATTCCCAAAAATTTTCTGGGGGGGGCAAATATCCCCTAAAATAATGCTACATTGTCTACAAAATGTTTACATTCTTCAAAGATACTATGCAATGATAGTTTATGATACATATTGTTTCCCTGGATTTTATTTTTGATAAAATAGGTATGGGGCGGAACAAAATACCACAAGGGATCTTAAGTGATACTTTTTAGAAAAACTCCAACATTTTGTTTATTTGGGTCTAAAGGTAAAGGTGAAAGGCCCTTGGGGCCCTGCTGGATCCGCGCCTGATTGCGATTGCTTCTTTTCGTTTAAGACACCGAGGTATATAACTTTAAGGGGGTAAGCTTTTATTATTTCTAGATATTTTTAAGATTCACCATGGATTAAAACGTAAATCTATTTTTAAGATTCACTATGGATTAAAACGTGAAACGGCCTATTAAAATTATGATTTTCCTTTTAAATTTCTTCTTACTAAAAACGCAAATAACTTTGAAAAGAAAGATTTTAGAGTTTTTATATGATTAATTTTGAAATCAGCATAGTCGAAAACCTAAGAATCAACTTTAATAACGCGCAAATTGACCAACTTGATTTTTGGCGCCATATATTGGACGCCATCTTGAATTCCTTTGTAAACTGACATGTACCCAACTTTACGGAAGTAGGTATTTTTATATTCCTTTACATATTTTTACAGAATTGGACTAGTTAAAACATAATAATTGTCCAAAATATCGGTTATAACCGAATACTCTAATTTCGGCCGCCATCTTGGATTTTCGTTTCCCAGATCGATAAAAAATGTGTTAGATTGACAAAAAGAGCTTCATAATGATTGTTTTTAAAATCTGCTTAGCTGAAAACCTCAAAATCGACATAAATAATCCAAAAATAAACCAAATTTGATGTCGGCGCCATCTTGGACGCCATCTTGAATTCCTCCTTATCGGAGGGTCCCTCAGCTAGGGTCCCGGTGGTTTTTAGACCCTTATATCATAAAGAACAAGTGTGCCAAGTTTCATGCTGGTAACCAGAATTGCCATATTTTTGTGTTTTCTTGTGCTAAGCGTCCGCACTACTATAGGCTGAACCAAAATTTGCCGCCTATATGCTATACATCTAACATCTTACAAAACTTAACAGGGGTGTCATATCAGTTTTTGGTTGGGGGGGGGTCATATAAGGAGGGTTGGTACATGCCGTGGCCGTGACAGGACTTTTGGTTTCTTATTTTTTTTTTGGGGGGGTGCGGTCTAACTGAACGTCTTCTTAAGGTCACGAGTATATTTATACCTGAAGTGTTATATCACTTAAATGTAATGTTTTACACGAAATATTACAATTTTACAATGTAAGCTCGAAGTAAAAATGGGCGGTCTGGGGTACCCCCCAGAAAACTTTTGAAAACTTGCTTCTTAAAGAAGTGTTTCAGCTCACAGTTTGAGACCCTTGCACAGGGCCGTAACTAGACTTTTTTCGGGGGGGGGGGGTTGGCAAGAAATTTTCTTGAAACTTTATTTCGAATTTGTTGATGACTAGGTAAGAAGACAGCGGCGGATCTGGTAATGGGGGGGGGGTCTGAAAATTTTCAATATTAAAATCGTCTTCCAATACCATAGAAGGGGGGTCTGGGGGTCCTCCCCCAGAAAATTTTTTGAAATTTAAGTATAAGAAGCAGATTTTCAACTCGTTTTGGCGCACCTAATCCGGATTTGGGATATACATTTTCAAGAATTTAATTTACATTTTGGTGGGATTTTTGTATTTAGATGAACTTTTTTAAGGAAAGTGGTAAATCATAGGGTTCAAAATTCCAAAGGGGGGTCTGGGGGCCTCCCCCAGAAAATTTCTGGAAATTTGACCCTAAAAACAGGATTTTGACTCGTTTTAGAATCGCTTTTCCCTTTTTTACACCCCCGGAGTTCCCACTTCCACTCCTTCTCAAAGTCAGTTTTATTACTTTTGGGTAGGGGGCTAAAGTCCCCTAGCCCCCCTTGATCCGCTAGTGTGATGAGTAGAACTCACGGCCCCTTTTATGATTTCACTCATTTTTAGACTAACCCGAAGAGGACCACTCCTTGTAAGTCCAATATTTTCAAGGAACGACTGTTATAATAGATTTCAAAACTTCAAGGGGGATTGGGGGTTCTCCTTAAGAAAAATTTTGAATATTAAGAGTATTATGCATTTTAAGGCTAATATTTAAGGAAAAACAGTAAGTAAAAAATTGATGTCAAAATTTCGGGGGGGGGTTGAACCCCCAAACCTCCCCTTTGGATACGGCCCTGCCCTTACAGTTCCTTGAAAACCACAGAATTTTCTGGGGGAAGACCTTTTAAAGAGGAATTGCGAAAAAAATAAAAGGAAAAATATTGTAAAATCACCTCTATCATTTTTAATGTTTTTGTGTATTTTTGGGGGGTAATTACCCCTTACCATTTGCTACAAATTTTCATATTTTAGAAACTGTAGCCTTTCTTGTCCTGTAGCGTGCAATTTGCAGACTAAATTAATGTTTTTTTTTACCCTGAAAATCGAGTTCAAAGTTATTCATTTTGCTTTTTATGCACATTTTGGGGGTACCCTGTATCTTAAAAAGTTGACGTGGTAGAAGAAAACTATAAACAGTTTTATAATCAGTGTGCCCATTGAAATCTAAAACAGCAAAAAAAATTGAACTCAACAGATATTATGTTAAAAATTGTTCCCCAGTGTTATAGATCCCAAAACATAGGTGTATAACAGTAAAGAAGCCTAGAGGTCATTCGCCTCTTGAATTTAATTGGTACAAAACAGTTTCTACTATACCGCGGAAATTTCTAAATAACCATTACTAATTAACAACCTGATAACAATAGTTAATGCCTGAAAAGTTAGCTCGCAGAAAGTTATACTCCCTAATGAATGATCAAGATCTTATTTTTCATGAACACCAACTTTCTCGGTATCATCTTGTTAATAAACAGTTCCCTCTTTTAGTAAGAATGGTCATCAATACTCCCTTTGGATTGCTGCCAGAGACCATTGCTGTTATTCCCACTCGTGTAATTATTGTGTCGTCTTGCTTTCTTGAGCACCTGATCTCGGTGACATTTTATAAATGATGGCATTCCGATGGAAGGCAACACCCCTTTGTGGAAAGTTTCGAATGGAATTTTTGTTTGGCTACAGGATGTCGGTCGGCGAATATTTAACTTGGATTGGAGTTATTTAAATAAAGGTTACAATGGCAAATACAGACCTCTTTTGGCGGGAATTGCAATCTGTGGCAAGTCTTGAGGCTGTGAAATTGTTAGTGACGGTTAGATTGTGTATGTTTGAAGAGGGCATAGGTGTTAATTGTAAATTTTTTTACACAGCTTTATGACCTTTCTAAATTAATCATTTTTGTTCCTGGGGTATTGAGTTTTGTTATATTTGCTTCAGTTTATTTCATTTAAATACTAGTATTATTTAGAATATTTCCAGCCTTGATTTTAATAATAAAAATTTTCGACATTTATTGATATTTTGTTATTGGCTAATATCTTCAAAATGTTTTGCTCTTAGTGGTTTAACACCCTATATTTATACTTATGCACCATTTGTTCTTTGGTTTATAAAGTTAAAATTGCCCTCTAGATTTTTATGAGAAGAGGAGTTTGAAGTTAATACACAAATCTAATAAAAATATCATAAACTTTATCAGTAAAATGTACATTAAAAATGGCAGCACAATAGATGAAAATGCTTTCACCCATACACAATCCATTTCGAAAAAAACACTTAAGCATAATCGATATTATCTTCACACGTAACAAATTGATTGGTTTAAACTCTTTCCTGTCATTACAAATAAAATTCAGAATTAAAATAGCAAAGGTATAAATCCTTTTACGATTTTAATTAAGTTCTGCTGAAAAACGAAAAATACCTACTTGAGATTAGGGCGACAGGATTTCTCTTTAGGACAAAACAAATTTAGCAAACAGCACTCTCTGATTCCCATATAATCCTTCCAATATTGATGAGTTGCAGAACTCTGATTTTTAGTCCATTTTCGTATGATTGATGATAGAAGATGTTCTATATATAAAAGTAGATAATTTATAAACTATCTTAACTATTAGTTTTTGGAGAGCAGGAAGGAAGCACACACACGGGTAATTAAATATTTCGAAATAAATTTTTTCATTGAATTGATGCCTGGACTTTGTTTAGAACAACCCAAACGTACTACACATGTTTAAAACTTAACATTATTTAGACTAAAACACTTTTAATTTTTGTTAACATGCTTGAATATCATTCCATTTAAAAACGGTTTGAATTTTTGGTGAGCAGGAAGGAAGCACACACACACGAGTAATTAAATATCAACAAAGTTAAGGTATACTTCGCGCGCGCGAAATAAATTTTTTCATCGAATTAATGCCTGGAATTTGTTTAGAACAACCCAAACGTATTACACATGTTTAAAATTTAACATTATTTAGACTAAAACCTTTATTATTACTGTTGACACCTTACGTGACATGTTTACTGTAGAATATTTTGACCATTATAAGTTTCTGCAGGGTTTAGTGTTAGGGAGGGAGTTCAAGTTAGGAAAAACATTTTTTGAAACTGTTACTTTTATCTTCTAATATAGTATATTTAGAATGATAAAAAAAATTTTACAAAGAAAGAGATGTTCACGTTTATTTCGTGTTTATTTATATTGGAAGATAAAAACTGGGTTTAAAATTTATGAATCTGATACGTTTTGATTTTTATATATCCACAAATAATCTCCAAATGTACGTATATTATATTCTAACACCCAAATATTAACATAAAACCCATATACATTCCACTACGAAACAACGAATAACATAGAATAACATTACATAGTCTCACAAACAACATTACAGTAACAATTACACTAACGAAACATACGTTCTCAGTGTTGTAAGAACAATCCCCTTAATTGATTACAAGTCAACAAATATGTCTTCTGCTTTTCTTTTACTTGGAACAAAGGACCCAAACGTTCATTCTCGGCGATTAGATCAAAGGAATATGTGTCCATTAACAGTTCGAAGTATTTCACAAGATCCCCCTTTTTACTACTAGTACTACTATTGGTAAAAGAACACAGCCCACCCACTGTTGCTCGAAAAAGGAAAGCTTTTACAGCGAAGGCTATCTCTGGAAACAAGGATGGCAGTAAAGTAAACATCGATGGGGCGATGTTCCATTATTACCTTGTTTAGGCGATTTCTTATTTACTCTTTCATTAGAAGAGAGATTCGGGTAAATAGGAAACGACGGCTCCGTAATCAGGGAAGGGAGACACGCTGTAAAAATTCTTTTCGCTATAAAACGGCTGTAAACCGATTGTTTTATCGTAATGGTAAGGGTTAAGTGAGGTTTGTTGATGTATGTAGGAGTTTTGGGTAGTTTTTTTCTTGAATAAAAAGAGGGTTTACGTTTTTGGATAAACCTTGTGTCAAGACCATATCCAAGTGGAGGGGTTAGAAGTCCCCCCAAAAATTTTTATGCTGTTTTTTTTACTTAAAATTATGTTAAATTGCTCTTTATTTTATTTTTTAATTCTGATGATTTTTCTTAAATTATTGCGAGGAGAGATTCCCTGCTATTGTAACCCAAAAGGTCTCAAAATGAGCCAAAACACTACTTTTAAGAGTAAAAATTAAAAATTTTCTAGGGGAGGACTCTCGAAATTATGCTTTTGTATTCATTTCAAATTTAAACCAGAAAAAATACAGGAGGAGGTGTTTTGCAGTAATAAAATATTTTAAATTTCCATGATACTGTTATTTATTCTAACTTTATTTGAATAAAGAACAGCTTTTGGATAACTATTATAGAACTTAAAAATATACAGCTGAATCTTTTAAACTGCTGTGGAGATTAACTGCAACCAACTGCTGTGGTTGTCTTTAAAAAATTTTATTATTTGAAAAATTTTTTTTACATTTTTTGCTAATATACATAATAAAAAAGAAAATATACATAAGTAAAAGTTAAAATCCATTAGTTTTGCATAATGGCTGAGGTAAAGTTAAGTATTTTAAAGCTTAGTTTTTTAAAGTTAGATATTCCAATTAATTATTTGACCTGATGAACGAGTTCTTTTTACCTTCTGGGAATGTCAGGTATGATCCCTGCCCTGCGATCCGAGATAACCGATCGTTAACACTCTATAAAATTGACAAATAATGTTTTTAAAAACTAGTGACAGGCACAGAATAAAATACGATATTATCAGTTTAAAACTAATCCGTATTTTTGATATCCTCTTATAAATAAAGTGAAAGTCCCCCTTTCCCTGGATCGATCTTAGAGAGACGAAAGAAAGTGTTTATCCCGTATGGAGCGAAAAATATTTATTTATAACTTAACCAGCGAACGCGAAAAAGCTTTTGTCTCTCGGACTAGTGGCTAGATTATTTGACTCTCGTGGATTGGCAACGCAAGGTGGACGACGGCTCTCCCATCTGGCGGAAGGTAATAGCAACATTTAAGTGGTTTCTCTGGGTCTTTCTCTTGTGTCCTTCTATATTCTGGTTTTGGTGGGCAGCCGAAAGGTTTTGGAAATTGGAGGATCATTGAAAGCAAAAAAAAGGTTTTTGGTATAGATTGAAAAACAGGTGAGACTTTTCAGATTTTAAAGGGGATGAGCCGCATGTGAAGAATTGTTGAAATACGGATAGTTAAGAAATAATAATTGATTAAAAACACTAAAGGATGTTTATGACAACATGATATGAAAATATTCTATAAGATAAGCAGAAAAACGATAATTTGGTTTTCTTATAAACAATTTAAAACTTATATTCTAAAATACGAAAATGCATAGGTTCAATATCAACTTTTCAGCTTTGCGCCCCCTTCTTTTTTTAGTAGGAAGAGAGAGAAAATTTAAACAAAACTAATTGAAAAATTAAAGTTTTTTACTGCCTCAACCATGAATGAACCTCTTTGGGAACGAAAAAGATGAGATGTAGATGATAGAAGAAAGAGGATGAGAGACAATATAGGGAGGGATTGAATGGATGAAGAATACAAGATGAAGGATAGAGATTAAGAGCGAGGATTTTAAGGGAAGAAGAATTAGAGAATAATACAGAGAGTAAGGAAGAGAGTATAAGAGGTATATTGCGAGATTCAATGAGAAAGAATAAATGGATAGGAAAGAATTAGAAATAGATTGAATGAAACAGAATAAGAGATGAAGAGAAATAAGAGATGAAGGTCAATGAGAGAAATAATCAGGTAAAAAGGAATGGAGTATGGGAGAGAATATTATCTATATTAATTGAAACAGAATAAGAGATGAAAAGAGTATAAGAGCAAATATAAGAGAGATATTTAATACAAGATGAAGTATGAGAGAGAATACAAAAGTGAAGGGAAGAGAAAAAGAGAGGGAAGAGAAAAAGAATATGGGAGATACTGGATTGGAATGAATAAGAGAATACAGTAAAAAATAAGATAAATAAGAGAATAAAAGATGGAATTTAAAGAGACTAAGAGGGATTGAATAAAAAAGAATAAGAAGAGAGTGAATGGAGAAAAAACTGAATAGGGGAAATGCAGGGAAAGAGAGCAGAGCGCTGACCCTAGTACCAAAACCTGTCCTCTTGCTGTCCTAGCGATCCATCAACTCCCCCATCAAAAAGACGGTCTAAGCGACTATCCGGCATTTCATATAAAGAAATCCGCGTCTCATTTCACACAACAAATTGAAATCGAAACGAGATTTACTAGTACTCTCTCCCCTTCTTTCACCATCAGAAGGCCCCGGCTTAAACGCATACGGTAAATATTTCGGGATTTGACGTCTTATCCGCCAGAGTCCCTTTCCCGATTTCCTATCCCCCTTTTTTTTACTCCGAGACTCGGAAGGCTAATATAGAGCTTTGAAAATAGTTTCCTAAGCTTCCGCACACACATATAGGAAGGGCATATATATATACGTCGCAAAAGGAAAAAAATCGTATATATATATTTTTTGCTTCTTTCTACCTACGCTACGGTCTTATTGTGTGTGGATCTGGCTGCGTGAAATCACGGAGTTTCGGGATTGAATATGGAGTTCTAAATCTCTGGAGGGGTTGGTTCAATGGGGGAGTGATACACATTTGGGCGTAATGTGGAAGATGTATGTTTTCTCGTCCCTTTTTTACCTGGAGAGGGGTAGGTTCCGGGAATATACCTAAGAATGTGGGTTGTTCTTTTGGTTTGTTTTGACGACTCTGGGATATCGAGGGTAGCAATGCTGTGGTTGATATTATTTCAAAATATTTACGCTATCGTTACCTTATTTGCATAGTTGTATTCTCTCCGTTCTCAAGTATTTTCAGGTTAAAGGGACTTTCCTATGCACCTTGCTTAATGTATTTTTTCATTTGTAGGTATTTGCTGTGCATCGTGTAAATTTAATGTGATATTGATGCAAACAAATCTTAAAAACCAGAATGAGTGACATGACAGTAAGGTTATGAATTCTCGTTTTTCATTTCAAAGTTTCATGTTAAACAAGGAACAGTATTTCTAACCTAAAAATCAGAACGTATTTTTTAATTCCCTAAAACTATTACCGAAGGTTTTCTCAAAAAGTAACACAATTTTACACCGAAAATCCCGTTGTTTTATTTATTTATACTAAAATGTAACACATAATTTAAATAATTTTTTATTACATTTTACTTAATAGTAAAGCAATCTAAAATAAAAAACACAATTATTTAAAGTTTTAGCAAACTTTTAAGGATAACTTAACTTTTATAACTCCTGATATTTTAAATAATATTTTAGTAATCAGTATGGACTATTAAAGCGTCAACATGGCTCTTAAAGAATTATTTTTAATTTTTAGTAGTGTTTACAAACAAAATCCTACCCGTAGCCGAGAAACTGGTGAGTTGTTCGTTAACACAGAACACAAGCATAATATCTGAACACTTTCTAAAAAAGTATTTGATTATTGTCGTGTTTTATGAAAAATTCTCATTTTAAACAAAGAAGTTAATATCCTCAATGATTTCTAATGTACTTACTTTCCAGAACTACTTTCTCAATTCCCTTAACTTCAGTTCCAAAAGTAATCTTAAAAATTTATCTTTGAGAAAGGCATCAAAACTTTTAAACCGTTGTATAAGAAATTTTTACACAAATCAACCACCAACCACCTGTTAATTTTTATTCGTTAATTCAATTTACATTCAAACTTTAAGGTGACTTAAGATCGCTTGATGCAGGTATAAAGTTACTTTTTTATTGCTATGATTGATTTCTCATTACCAACACTTTCAAGTATAATTTTTTTTTGTACCGAGGAAGGCAGAAGGTTGAAGAATTACCTCTCCTTAATGTGAAAATAGCAAGATTAATTTTCAGAAAACTCTTTTCAACTTTATCAATTAAGGGGATAATTAGTTTAAAGTGAAAAACTCTGCTTGAAATTTATTCAAAACCTTTTATCATTAGATTGTTTCAAAGGTTGTGTAAATAAAAATGACAAGATTTCTTGTGAGGCAATGCAGTTTAAAGAACGCAAATCCAGAGTTGTATTTGATTAAACGCTTCTTATTGTAGCACTAAAATGCAATTATTTCCAAACTTTATAAAAAAATAAATTAATATTAAAGAGTTGACTTAAAACCGTTATAAATTAATAACTATCTCTTTCTCTAAAACTCTATTTTTCTTAAAATTCTAAATATTTTTCTTCACTATCTGTTATTTAAATTCCGTCTGAAGAATATTTGTCTACCTATATGTTTTCTTTTAAATTGTTCATTAAAAAAGTTTTTGAAAACTTTCATGTAAATAAAATTCACGATTCTATTTAATTATTAAAATTATACATAAGCAGTCTGTAGTAAATAAATTCAACGGCTTACTATTAAAAAATGCGCATTTGACATTTAAAAAAACATTTGATTGGAAATTAAATTACATATTTAAATTTTTTAACTACGCATATTTACTTTTATATTCTTCTAAGTGAAAATCTTATTTTTTTTGTTTTATATAATATTCCATTTACAAAATATCTAACATCCTACAAAAAACACATGCAAACTACTAAAATTCATTGAACTCAGATATTTCGCTACAACTGCAAACTTAATTTAGAAACGTATTGTATGAATGTTGTTTGAGAAGTATGTTTGAAACGTATGTTTGAATCAACACATTTTTAATTAGTAGTTTTAAGTTCTTGATTCTTTAAAAAGGGGTAGAAACCTTTTCATTCCATTATTAACTTTATTCCTATAATTCTATTATCTGTCATTCTATTTGAATTAAATAGTTCTTAAATTATATTTATTTCATAAATTTTTATTTTGTTCCATTACATGTACTAGTTCTTTAATCAAATATTTATTTCATTGGTTATAAATTTCTTTTGAAGAAAGTGATAGAAACATTTGTATTAGTATTTTTTAATAATAATAATAATAATAATAATAATAATAATAATAATAATAATAATAATAATAATAATAATAATAATAATAATAATAATAATAATAATAATAATAATAATAATAATAATAATAATAATAATAATAATAATAATAATAATAATAATAATAATAATAATAATAATAATAATAATAATAATAATAATAATAATAATAATAATAATAATAATAATAATAATAATAATAATAATAATAATAATAATAATAATAATAATAATAATAATAATAATAATAATAATAATAATAATAATAATAATAATAATAATAATAATAATAATAATAATAATAATAATAATAATAATAACAATAACAATAACAACAACAACAACAACAACAACAACAACAACAACAATAACAATAACAATAATAATAATAATAATAATAATAATAATAATAATAATAATAATTTATTAACAATAATTTATTAACAATAAATAATAATAATATACAAACACATAAAAGAAAAGAAAAAGAAAAAATACATATATTGTTAACTAAGGGGCCAACGGCTTTTCCAAGTGAAAACATTTGGTTTGTTCAATACATATATGCTAAAAGAGAAAAAAATTTATAAAAAGAAATATTTATAAACCAAATAAGAAACCAAACCACAAATAAACACACATAAATATACATTTTCAAGATAATTAATAAAATTAAATGGCAAAAGACAGACACAAATATAAAATAATCCCTTTTTTGGCTCTGTATAACATAACATAACAGACCGATCTCTCCCTTTTTTTCATTACACAAAAAAATTAACTTGGTGGAAAATCAGGACTATACAATATAAATTTAAAAAAATTTTCTTAAAAAATATCTTGTTTATATTTGAGGTTAAATAATATGGGAGTTGATTATAAAGAAATGGACCTTGATACAAAAAACTCTAGTGCATTATTTCATTTATTTCCTTATGTGGTTTAGGAATTTTTAATAAAGGCGTTTTTCTCAAATTATATCACAAGTAATATATCACATATTACTTGAATATGTTATAAAATCTAATTAAAGTTCCATAAGACTTCGTTAAATACATTTTGGGAAACTCCTCAGATGTTTTTTTATAATTCCTTAAATGAATTAGGTGGGGCTATTGATTTTTATGAAATCCTACCTTTTACTCGAAGTGTCGCATATACAGGGTGTCCACTTAATTCTAAGTTAAGAATTCCCTGAGTTTTCCAGGTTTTCCAGGAAATTTTTTTTTTGATTTTCCAGGTTCGGTCAAACTAAAGCTTTAAGGCGTTTCTTTTTTTTTAAATTTTTGGTAATAAGATGGAACTTTTATTTTCCTTTTATTCATACCATATATTAAATAAACTTGATAAAAATAACTGAAAAAATAGTATCTTCTTTAGATTAGTATTAATTGGTTGAATAATACATTAATTTTAAAGTTTTTTTTAGACATTTAATTTACAGATGTTTTACTCATTGAGAAAACTAAACCGTTTTCTTTTTCTCTAGAAAAGCTTCGACCAATTCTGAGACTGATCAAGAGCTCAAAAGGTAAAAGGAATACAAGATTTGAAAAATGACTATACAATACACTGGCTAGAATGGGTGTTGATCCAGGTTTAGTTTTTGGGGGTGCATTTTAAATTATTGAAATTATTTAATGAAAACTGAAGTCAGATTATATTTGATCTTCAAATTATTCTGAAAAACCAAAATTGACAAATGTTTAATTGATAATTAGGAGCCTTCAGTAAAAATTAACTTTAAAAGGATAATGCTCAAAAAGTATCAAATTATTCAGAAATTTAACTCAGAAAAATTAAAGCTTCAATTTTAAGTAAAAGATACCTTGTAAAGAAATTTCATTATTTATTTTCATAAATAATCTGAAAATCCTATCAGGTTATATTTTTTGGAGGAAAAAACTACCTATCACACACACACTCACAACCATACTATAACTATAAAATTATTAAATTTAAATTAAGACTTAAGCAGAGCAATTCAAGTTTTCCAATAAAGTTTCTTTCAATTTTTCTACTTAAAATAATTTTACTTTGAGCACCAATAAAATAAGACTTCATAAGCAAATCTTTGACTTAAGAATATCACTCCATGAAAAAGCTCAAGGTCGTTTTCCACAATACACCAAATGCGAGAAGCCGACTTTATCGACGATTACGCCCCGTAAAACAGGCTTCTCCTCATCTTTAGGCTGCATGGTAAGAACAGCATGAACACGGCTTTCTTCCAATAAAAGTAGTTTTTCCGTAATATAGTAAACGAACGAGGAGAAGGCGCCTTTACAGGTCGAGTCGCGTGAACGTATCGCCGTGCCGCGCCGATGCGCGTGCGAGCTAGGATGCCGTTGATTTGACTAAATACCGGAGATGGTAACTCCACAATGTAAAAAAACGCTGGAAAACGTTACGCATCGTACAAAATCACATTTTCCAGAATATTTTTGGAATTCCCTGAGTATTCCAGGTTTTCCAGGGCATTTTCGAATTCCCTGAGTATTACATGTTTTCCCGGTTTCCAGGGTTAGCGGACACCTTGGATATATTATTTGGTTTGAATATGAATATAATATTTATTTTTATATAGTACACTCTCTTTACTTCAAACACGAATTTATAAAACTAAAATAATAAACGATGAAAAACTTATTTGCCCTTAATTTGGTTGTGATTCCAAAATTAAATGAATTTATGGAGGAATAAATAAGATTTACGTTGAAATTTCAATTGAAGAGGAAGTTATACCATTTAAATACAACCGGAGACGTGAAACTAAGGTATGGGGAGAAACCTTTGTATTGGTTTCCTTAAAATGGAGGATTTATAAAAAACCAATAACAGTTCTTTTGTCCTTATCAATAGCCTAAGAATCCCAACTTGCGCTGTAAAAGATATTCCTAGAGTAAACTGTGGAAAAAATAGTGTGTTAGAACGTCTCTGGGGAGTACTTATAAGAAATCTACAAAAAATAACAAGAGATATAGTAGTCTAGACAGCAGCCATTTAGAAATTATTTGATGAAACTTACTTTAAAGAAAAAAACATTAAGGACAATTATTTGAGTAGTGTAATTTTGGTCATGGCTTTTACATTCTTTGAATTTCTCTCTGCCTTAAAACTGAGCAATAAAGGGGAATTTAACGCTAAGAGAAATTGAAATGAAAGTAAACAGTAACGTCAGTAAAAGAAGTATTGCAAATATAAAATAGGGTTCACGGAATACACAGAATAGTTTAGAAAACAGAGTTTTCTTTGCCCTAGCTCTCTCTCTTTCTTTCTCTCTCTCTCTCTGTCTGTCTGTAAAATAGATAAATCATCTATGCAGTATCTAAAATAAATGGCAAACATTACAGGTGAGACTGATTCCTTGTCTGTATTTTTTTAGATTTAAAGCACGCATACGTAAATTTATATATTTTATATTGTTTTTCTTTAACTACTCAATACTATAAAACACTGCTGAAAAATCTTTCTAATTAAATTTTACTGATTGAAATTTAGAGGCTATTAATTCTTTATACAATTAAGTTTATTCTTAAGTTCTTAATACAATTATTCTAGAACAATAAAGTATAGAACTTTGTTAAACGACCTCTGATGGGACTAACAATTTTGGTCGTTTTAACAAATGGACGATATATCGAATAAAATTAACACTTTTTAAAAACAATCCGTACTTTTCATACCAGTCGTTGTAATGCAGGGGTTGTTCTAAAGAGGTTCTACTGCAACTTAAAATCATATTATAATACCTGATTCAGTATCACAGTAAAATACCTACTATAAATATGTTAATGAACTGAGTTCAATATTTAAAAAAACTGGACTATTACTTAGTAAGGGGCCATTCATTAATTACGTAAGGATGATTTTGGCAATTTTCGACCCCCCCCCTACCCCCATGTAAGAGTACGTAAGAATTTTCAAACCCCACCCTCCCTATTCTTACGTAAGATTCCATTTCGTTTTGAAAATAATAAAATGTTGGAATAAAAAGTTGAAACCAAATTTAATAAAGATCTCTCTCTTTTTTGCTTTTGTTTCGACTTTTGACAACTTGAAGATGGATTCAACAGTTTTATTTTTTATCTTAATTTCATGCTACTCCAATAAAAAAGATACATCTGATATACCTTCATTTTTAAAAAGAAATTAAAGCTTCGCTGATATACCGAGATCGTCAGTATTTAAGTTTTTTTGGGGTTATTCAAAAGTAATTTGATTAGAATAATTGTAATTTGTTTACATTAACTTGGAAAAATCTTACGTAAGAATGGGTTTGACCCCCACCCCCCAAGTAAGGGTATGTAGATATTTTTCCAACCCCTCCCCCTCGGGACCCTTACGTAATTAATGAAAGGCCCCTAATATCCAACTGCAAAATTTCTTGAATATCGAAAACACATTAATGACACCTTATCTATGCAATTAAAACATGCAATAAAACTAAAAATTGTAATTGCTTATTTTTAAAAATTTCTAATAAAAACATAAGTTGTAGTCATAGTTGCAATGTTGTTTTATGTATTTCTTTTCAAGATAGTATGTATTTATTTTTCATTCATTTCTTAATGGCCAATTTCATATTTATTCTTTAGTACTACAAAAACCGTAATGAATGTTCGTACACATTATTTCTTTTCTCAAAACCATCAGAAACTGTGAGTCTAGTATATCATACAAACCCGGATACAAACCCGGATTTCAGACACCTCTGGATTATGGAAATTGTACCGCACATATATAAAAATAATACTAATCAAAAACTATTTCCTTATTCAAAATAGTTTGATTTGGCCATATTTCTCATACTTATAACCATCTGCAGTACACAGAAAATAAACCTTCTCTAAAGACAGAAAACAGAGATGGTCAGTTTGCCGAGGGAAAAAACACAGCCTTGATTACATTAGAGATATCTCAGAACCATAAGATCCCTATAAGAGGCATAAATGGGGTGTCTAATACTCAGTCATCGCATGTGTTTGCTTATCCCACAGTCTCTTTGCGCAACTAAATACGTAAGATAATATTTGGAATATCGTCTTATACAGTAAGATATAGTATACCTGATCACATCTATTGCTTGCTAAACCTCTATCTCATTTGAATAATCCAATTGAACTACTTTTAAACACATTTCTGAATTATAACTAATTTTGAAAATAATTATTATTATGTAACCTAAGCTGAAATTTTAAATTAAATATAATATTTTTACTTTGGTAATTTTTCTGCTAGTTATTCCCTTATTTAAAGTTGGTTACAGCACGGCTTACTAGATACTACTACAGGCTGACCGAGTTTTGAATTATTTAAAACTTTTGACAACTTTTCCCGCTAGGATCGCCACATATCGGGTCTATAACGTCCTAACCAATAGGATAAGCACACTGACAAATCAGGAAAAACAAAGGAATGTTTTCAAGACGTAACTGCTGACTGATGGAAATTAAGCCATTAAGCCCCGCCTTCAACTCTGGATTTGCTTTGCTAGATGTTAACTATAGCCATCTACATTTTTAAAGATTTCCGCATCTAGGTCACCTAGTAAGCCGTGGTTTCAGTAAGGAAAAATTTGAAGAAAAACTAAGGTAAAAAAATTATACTTTTTACCCTTTTAAACTATTGTCTCATTTTGAAACTCTTTGAGTCACTACACCCGAAGAGAAGAAGCTTGGGGATTTTTTTTGCACAGAATAACATAAACTATTTAGTGAAATTATCTCTCTATTCTAAAAAAAAGTTTTTGGTGAACAGTTTCCAGAGAAAGGCTTTTTAATTACTGATCCGTATAACATATATTTGGTATCAAACTGTCCGGATTCTTTTGAGGATGTGCAAAGTGCCTTTAGAATTTCTAAAAAAAATCTCAATTTTAAAATATTTCCATGTTTTTAGATTTCGGATAAGGTCGCAGTTACAAAGCAAGAAACTATGAATTTTAAAACAATTGAAAACATATTTCACTGGTTTTTTTAATATTCAAATAGATTTAAACGAAGTGTATATTTGGACGGCCAAAACGGCCAGTGGCGCATGCGCTGTAGGTCTCGTGATGACGTAGCAGTCTCGGCGCTTAGTGATGGAACCAATGGTACGCCTAGCCGTGGAAGTTATAGTAGAGTTTAGTTGAAAAATAGCCGTGCAAATATACAGTGCCTAGATTAAATAATCATCTTTCTATTTATAACACGAATTTAAAAAATATATTTTGTGTTATTTTTAACAATATTTATATTTTTGTTGTTCAAAGGGTTTAATTGTTGTTCAAACGGTTTTCATTATATTTTAAACTTATATATAATTAATTTATTTTTTATTTTTTAAATAACAAATTAATATTTTTATATTTATCTTTGTAGTTGTGGCAACCTAATCATTACTATATTTACAATAAAATATACACTCGCTTTCGGAAATTTTGAATTTTGCATTTATTTTTTATATCCTTTTGCAAGTATGTTTTTTAAGGTAGTAAAATGTAACTCTTTATTTCATAATGACAAAACGCAAACAACTAAATAACACGGGTGAATGTTTTAGATATAAGGATGAAAATGTTGGAAGTCTTGACATTCGGTGTCGTTGCTATGAAAATGACACAACTTCGAAGTTTGTTTCTCATGAAGATAAAATTCTAAATTTTCGCGATGTTTAAGATAATTACTACATTTTTAACAGTCAATCATTACAAATTTTAAGAAAGTTAAATTTATTCCTGAGATATTTCAATGCTTCCCTTTATGTATCTGTGAAAAAACATTACCTTAGGGAAATGGGTAAAAGAATGTTTACATTGCTTTGTTGTTAATTTTCTTGGGGTTCAATTCCGTTATAGTTCCCGCTAAATATCGCCAATCTCTTTCGAACGCTCAATATTCAAATGTAAACCAATTTTTCTAATTTTTTAATGATAAACTGAATAGTTATAGATCTAATTAAACACTTTAATCTATGAATTTGAAACAATTTAGCAATATTTATACTTTATAGTGTCCAAAAGAGATGTGATATTTAGCGGGAACTATAACGGAATTCAACCCCAAGAAAATTAACAACAGAGCAACAAACATTTTTTTACCCATTTCTCTAAGGTAATGTGTTTTTCACAGATACATTAAGGGAAGCACTGAAACATTAAGGGAAGGTTCATATTTAGCGGGAACTATATATGAACCTTTCTTGGAATTATAAAGCGATCCGCCAATTCATGTTACCATAAAGGAAATGATAAAATTCCACCACTGAATAAATATTCGCCATTTTTGAAAGAATACCACGGAGAAGTACTACCCCTATGTTAAGAATGTTTTATAAAGTGAGTAAGTACAGTGAGCTGGGTTTTGTGGGGAATTGTGAAGCGGTCCAAAAGTTACTGCGTCAGCAGTTAACAGGGGTTGGCGAGCGATAGCGAGCAGGGGGCGGTAGCCCCCTAGTTAAACAAAACGAAAAGTAATACCTGTGTCTCTTAGATATTCCCCTTTGAAATTAATAAAAATTTGAAATGAAAGACAATTTCATGACAACAATCTACTTTATGCTAATTTCATAAATAGGGAATACAACACTTCTGGAAATTCAAGATTGCGACAATTGGAGATCATTGATGGGGTTATAAAACGCATTTCTTCAAATTATCGTTTTAGTTTTTTAAAATTAATTTTCAAAAACTACGCTCGTTATACTCTGTTCATTTAGAATTAGCGCTTGAGAAATAGTGCTTTCCCCCACGCTAGAAGCGTAACCATAGTTACGCTCTTCGAGCAGCCAATAGTAAGCCTTCTTCGTCACTTTGACGTGGATAGTTGCTATGGTTACCGATCGGTGGTGGGGAAGGAAATATTTGCAAGCGCCAGTTCAAAATGAATAGAGTATAGAATCGGAGGTGTGGCCTACGTGATGTCACCTCTGCTTTCACCGAATTTTCCAACCAATCAATACTTTCAATGGAAAGGACCAATGCCGAATACGCTTACGTACAAGTGTGTCGTGCCGATGAAGATAGAAGTGATGTCACGCTCCAAACCAAGAACCCTTCTGCGCATTTGTAGTTTTTAATTAAAAAAAATTAACTAATGATCAGATTTCGAAAAAAAAAATTAATATTTTTTAAAGAAGCTCTATCGAAATAGATTAAATTTAAAAAAAAATCGTTGTATTCCCCATTTCAATTATTGGAATTAAATAATATCAGTATTTTTCTCTTAAAAATATTTTGAGACTTACTTAGAAAGAGATAACATCAGATTCTTAGGAAAAGGAATTTCGAAACTTTTTAGACTTGAAATCTTTAAGTATATTTTTCAGAAACAAGTTTAATGCCATAATCTCTTGTAAATCCTGTAAAGTATATCCTTTTCTTCTTAGTACCACTTACTTTTTCCGAGAAATTTCAAAAGAGTTCTCAACTAGACTTGGAGTGTTTATCAGTGACCAACATAAACATTGGGAAAGAAATACACACTTATATAGATCAATACCTTAAGTATTTGAACTTTTGAATTGTGCTCGAAATACAGTTTTCTGTTTATTAATCTCATCATCAATTCAAGTAAAAGGAGAAAGTAATTCATATTAGAACTGTCATTTTTGTCTGATTATTTTGGAACATTTTTATTGAGTTCTTCTTTAAAGCATGTTATACAACAAACAACATTAATTTAATCGTGGGCGAATTGTAACCAAAATATTTTTCACTCTTTCTTTAATATAACCTTTTAAAATATTATCGACTTTTCTCAGTTGCGGCTAGTCCATTGAAGCACAAGAGTACATGAACCTTCTAGGAAAACGTAGAATTAAGTTAAAAAAGTAAATTAAAAATGTTTTCCAACTTCATCCATTCAGAGATTTTATTTCTATCTATACCCTCCTCCTGGTCAGTAAGATAAAAATCATTCTAAGAAATGCTTAAACGTTTAATATGTAAATGATTTTTTCGTGTTTCCTTGATCACATTGACCGACCAATTCAATTAGAGAAGAAACCCGGAGATTTGAGTCTACGTCTCACCTGTATAGTATAATTTACAATCGCACAACTTTCAATGTTCTGGTTGTTTTCTTTATAGTGACCAACATAATTCCTGATCGTTTATTTTTTTCCAGCGCTGTGAATATCATGCTAAAACATATTTATTCAAGTTGTTTTTTATTTATAAAACTACTGATATTTTTCGGTTAACTTTTTATTTTCTGTGTAAAGAAGAGAAAAATGACTAATGTATTTTTGATTAGTGATATAAAGTTAATTTTTGTAGTTTCTTTATATTGCGTATGAATCACCTATTAACAAACCACCGAGCTATTCCTATCTTTCACCAAATTGACAAACCGCAAAATCACCCATCAAACTTTTCCCGCCAAAACTCAACAGCTTTCAAACGATCGAAAACCTATTTACCGTTGCCACCACCCACATAATTTTCAACCCTTTTATTCCCTGCCAGACATTACCCCACCTTCCCCTCACCAACTATTAAAACACCAACCCCCGAGTTAATGTTCTACCCTTTGTCTCTGGAACACATATTTCCATTAGCGGGAAAAGTCCTCTCCATTGTCTCTCGCTAAGTTCTCGGGCTCTCATTAGCCCAGTTGTTAAGAGATGATCTTCTGCCTAGCGCCACCTTGACACTGGACGATTATTATTTTATTAATGGCGGTGAGATCTTTTTGATAGTTTCTCTCGTTGTCTTCTTCTTCTGGGATGGCTCTTTTTTTTGTGGGGTTTTGTCCGGGTTCAACTGCTTGGAAAGGGTTTTGGGTTGTTAAGGGCCTTTCTTGGTGAGTGTGTTAACTAGAGGTATTGTGGGAAGTTGATTGGTTGAAGAGAGAAGAGTTAAATGTTGGACAGCGGGGATTTGGAAGGTTTTTAGGGGAAGGTTCTCGCGAGTATAGAATTGCTAGAATGATAGAGAAAAGATTCAAAGTACTAATATAATTAGTTTTGGAAGATAAAATGCGAGAATTTATCTTCAGTAATCGTTCAGTATAATACATTAATATTTATTGAGGTTTTGAAATAGATGAGTTCAAACGGAACGACAACATAAGGGTGATTCTCTAGAATTGTGAAAAATTGCGGTCCAGGGGTCGAAAATCCATGTATTGTCCTAAAATTAATTTTTTCCAACATTCTGATAAATAGCCTTATGATAAGTATGGATTTGGTTTGATTATTGTTTTATGGCGCATGAATCAATTTTGATCATGATGCGCCATGATACGTATGGAACATAGGTATAACAATTTTTGAAAGAAAAAATTAAGGAATTAAAAAAACCTGAAAGCTAAAAATTTCATCATTTTGGCTCTTCCCACTACTGCCATTTGCTCAAAAAGGAATTTTAGTGTACTAAAAACATATTTACCCCCGATTTTTTACCTAATATATAGTATAATATAATATAATAAATAATAATATATATCTAATATTATAATAATATAATAAATCATATAGTACTATATGTTATTAATCATTATAGTATATGTATTTGTAGAAGAACTATTTTTGAATTTTTTAAATAACATTTTCGAATTGAAACATGGTTCAACCAGTACGGATTTTCAAGATTTTTATTTCGAATTTCTCAGATACCCCCCTCATGTTGTTACAAATACTAAAACATTATTACCTGCAAATTTTCAGGTCTCTAGGAAAATTTTTGATTTGACCGATTAGAGGGGATTTAATTCAACTTTTCAACATGATAAAACATGATATTCATGATAAAACAAGGGGACACAAAGGGACTAGATTTCAATACGAGTAATTGAACGAGGGGTCACAGATTTAAATTGAACAAGGCAAATTTTAATCGGGATTGTAGGAAGTATTATTTTTTAACAGGGTAGTGGACAGATGGAATGGGTTATCTGAAACGATTATCAACTCAAGTGGGGTAAACGAATTCTTGTTCCAATCATAATTCTATATTATGTTGATTGTGGTGGGGGCTCAAATTTGAACGAGAAAAGACGTGATTTTCGACGAAATTTGAGCTCACAAAAAACGCAATATACAGGGTGTATCTGAAATGGTGCAACAAACTTTCAGGGATGATAGTAGACACCTAGACGAATCAGAATCACCTAGGATTTGGGGGTCCCAGACCAAATCCCAGGGAGTTAAAAATGGAGTGACACCCCAAAAAATTATTGAAAATTCAATTTGTAGAAGAACTCCTATTAGTAAAAATTTAATTATGGTCTGAAAAATTGTGGTTTAATATGATCTTTAAAATTATCTCAAAAGTCTTCACTTTAAAGTTTTTTTATTATGAAAAAAGAAAAAAAAACCCACAAAAAAATGTGAAAACTCTACCAAAACCTTATTTTTTATTTCGAAATCCTTTCTTTTGATTTGATAATCTAAAAAAGCATAGTTGAAAATCCACAAGTCCAAAGTTTCACGTAAATACAATCAATATTAAACGCTTGAGATCCTGTTAAAGTTTGTTTTTTGCGTGCGCAAACAGTTTTCTAGAGCTGTTTCCAGAACAGCCGTTTGCGCACGCAAAAAACAAACTTTAACAGGATCTGAAGCGTTTAATATTGATTGTATGTAAGTGAAACTTTGGACTTAGGGGGTTTTCAACTATGCTCTTTCAGATTATCAAATCAAAAGAAAGGATTTCGAAATACAAAATAAGGTTTTGGCAGAGTTTTCACATTTTTTTGTGGTTTTTTATCTTTTTTCATAATAAAACAAATCTTAAAGTGAATTCTTTTGAGATAATTTTAAAGTTCATATTAAACCACAATTTTTGAGACCATAATTAAACTTTTACCAATAGTAGTTCTTCTTCCAATTGAATTTTTCAATAATTTTTTTGGGGTGTCACTCCATTTTTAACTCCCTGGGATTTGGTCTGGGACCTCCAAATCCTAGGTGATTCTGACTCGTCTAGGTGTCTACTATCATCCCTGAAAGTTTGTTGCACCATTTCAGATACACCCTGTAGATATTTGGGATGTTATTCAAGTTTTGTTGGGTAGCATACACCATATAGGATCCATAGCTCGAGTGAAGACATTCGTCGTGCGATTAGAGTAGGAATGAGGGGCGAAAAACCAATTTTCGACCTATTTGGCTGGCGCGCTCCATAGGATAACATGGGGAACCTTCAGGGCCAATGATATTATCCAAAAATTCTGAAAAAAAAATCACAGGTACTCTTTACCACCTTAAACAACTTTTCCACACTAATGCATCATCATAAGTAGTAATATTTGGACTTCACAAAAATTGAGATAAAAACTTTCCGATTGTCTTATTTGTACCCCTTAACTTCTTAATTTTTAACCCACCATT
This sequence comes from Tetragnatha versicolor, assembly GCA_024610705.1. Classification (NCBI taxonomy): domain Eukaryota; kingdom Metazoa; phylum Arthropoda; class Arachnida; order Araneae; family Tetragnathidae; genus Tetragnatha; species Tetragnatha versicolor. The sequence goes on along the minus strand of JANDEH010000050.1, from coordinate 253,593 downwards.
CATATGAATGTCAACGACCCTTCCAAACTGCAAAGGCATCGGCGAGGAATTAATAAGCACAATCCCAACGACAAAAATCCTAATTGTCTCCGAAATTCCTGATTCGGGGGGAACTGATATTTGATAAACGTTACTTACTTCCTCGTTTTCGCAAGTGGGGTGGGGGGGAAGGTGAGGAAGGATCGTTACTTCCAAAAGATCGTCTCGGGGGAGAAGAAAATCAATTTCCGATCCCCTCGCTATCATTAGAAGGGAGTAGAAATTTTTTTCCCAGGGTATATTCAGAACAAAACTGTTTTTGAAACAGGCGACTCTGGACTAGGTTATGAGTTATTACCTTGCTTGGAGTCATTTATCAGTTTACCTGTTATGCCTTGCAGTGTTTTGATGTTGGCGAGTTTTTAAAGAGAGGGCAGAAGAGTAGATACTAGTTTTTTTATGTAAGGATTTCCAGTGGAAGCTTTTAGATATGGAGGAAGGATATATGAATTAGAGATTATCTACGTGTGTAAGTCATTTCTTAAGGCTCAGGTAGTTTGTTATTTGATCCATTGGATCCTTTCTAGATTCACTGAGTTATGTTTCTTAGTTTTAGTTGAGCTTAGTTTTGTTTCTCTTTGGTATTTTGAAGCACCTCTTGACAGTTGGACTTATTTATCTTTCAATACAAATCACTCACTTCTTTTGAAAATTGGGAAATCAATCGCACATTAATGGTTAGAAGATTAGATAAATAATTGCAGAAAATTTCTGGAAGATATGTATTGTAAAAATTTAAATAGAATTAACTCAGAGGGCCAAAATTTAAAATCTCTTAAAATCATACAATATTAATAATAACTTTTATAAAAAAATTTTGTGAAGTTCCATATGCGAGGAATTGGAAGATTAAAATTGCTTCATTTGAAAATATCATAAGCTGAAATTGAGACATAAAAAGCAGTTCTTGACGACGATTTTTAATATAGCCTTTGTGACTTCTTTAAGGTGTTGCACACAGTTAGCATGTAAATAAAATTTATATATAATATAATAGATATGGAAAGTTATATAAAAGAAAAATACTATTTTTCTATTAAAACACCTGAATTTCTTTTCAAGTAAAAAGGACAAAACGAAAATTTTCTTTTCAGTCTGAACATAAATTCGTAGAAATGACAAATTGATCATATCCTCATCACCCATTCTCATTTATCCGTTACTCCATAATTCACATTCTTCAAAACAACCAAACCTCTAATAAACTACTCCTAGCCCCAGCCCGATTTTACTCGTTCAACACCCCTTTTACTCAAAAGGAAACCTCGAAAGCAAATTTCCCAAATCACCTCCAAGGCGAAGCATGTTACTACACCAGTCTGAATCGAGGCGAGCTAGAAGGCCTAACGTCCTGGAAAGAACACCTTCAAAAGAATCCAATCAATTTCCCCAGCGCGCTCCCCAAGATTTGATCAAAATTTCCCCCATTTTAATCCTGGAGAAGATCTTGAACTAGTAGATTCGCAGCAGCGCTTTAATACCTGAGGTAAGGGGTGCCAAAGAGAAAAGGCCGGTGCCAAGTGTTCATTTATTTATTTATTAATCTCCTCAACTCCTTGGATGTTAAGAGCTAATTTCGCGGGAGAGGAGGGGGTTCAGAACCCCATGCAATATTCAAATTCCTATCAGAAGTTGATGACATGGGAGAGTTTTCGGTTTCCATTGGATCGAATTGACTCGCTTTTCAACGAGCCCAAACTAGAAGTTATGAGAATTGCTGTTGGGGTATCTCTGCCGGGCGCTGCGCTGTAGGGAATGGGATAGGAGAATTCTCTGTTTGGTAGGGTCAAGAATTTATGTCCGTTAGTTAATTTGGAGTCGTTTGTCACATTTGTTTCTGGGCAACCGGGATGGAATTATTTTTATGATTGGTTTGTGTTACAAGGTTTATTTGTGAGGTCTTTCTATTTAGGTAGATATCTTTCTCTATTAGCGTGTTCAAATAATATTTTAAATATCGTACCTTTTTAAAATATTTATTTTTGCAGCTTTTGAATTTTCTCAATAAGGAAGTTGCATGTGTCAGATTTTCAAAAACAAACTAGTGTTCCGTATGGTTTTTTGTATGGTAAAATGAAATATCTAGTCAGTTTTTCAAAAAAAATGTACAGGTAATTAAATATTTTAATTTAAAAGTCTAGAAAAAAAACACGTGACTGAAAACGTTTATTGTTTAAACTATAAGATGACGTCAACAATAATACCATCAACTCCATTGCTTTACAACAATGTTTAGTATAAGATGACGTCACATCCAAACTCTTGGCGTTTTCGCGCGCTTTTAAAAAGGGGATTTTTGTTAATTTTTTTGGCAATCAAACAATTTCTCGATCGGCCTCAAATTTTGGGTAGTTACTTATTTTTGCTAGATGAATTGATTAAAAAATTAAAAAAAATCATGCAACTTCCTCATTGTTTAATAATAATGCAGCAACAAGAATAGGTAATTTACATCGAAGAACGTTTTAAAAAAACTATAATCCCTTTTTAAAGTAAGTTAAAAAAACTGTAAGTTTTCAAACACTGCTGTACACTGTAAGTTATCAAAATTTGGAAAAAGGGATGTTGGGTTAGAAAGTGCCGCACCGAAAACTAAACAGTAGAACTTATTTAGTGCTCCAGGAAGTTCTTTCATGTCTTACAGTGTTATACTCCATGTAAATAGAATAGGCGGTTTGTTACCATGGCAACGCAATAGAAATACAATGGGGAAGGACTAGTAGTGAGCCGCCGATTCAAATTACACAGACATAGACAACGCTATTTTCAACTAATATTTTACTAGTGAACACGAAAAACCCAGAATAAATATCCGCCTTCCTAAAAATCTTATATGAATGACATATTAGTAAAAACCTAACAAAAGTAGGAGTACAAGTGTACAAGTTAATAAAAAATATTTCGTAGAAATAATTATAAATTTTAGGTCATAATAACTACAATGTATGAAACAAAAAATATTATAAGTTAATAACATTAAAATTAATTGTTGCAACTTAGTTCTTTACATTATTAATTTGATTATAAAGGTGCTATAATATCTGATGTAAACCTGATAATAACCTAATTTCAATACAATTTCATTCATTAAATGCATCTTCTAATCGATTTAAATGAAAAGTTCATCATTAAAAAAACAATTGAAGAATTCTCATTAACATAAATTTAGTTCTCTTGCAACGTTTTAAAAGTGCTAATAACTACTTTCACAAATCGCATATCGTAGTATGAATAAATTTATTCAGTTTCTTTTCACTAGCTTTGATGCAGTTCTTTACAAAAACTTAGATATCACCCTGAAACTAATCATGGTGAAAATTAATTCATTCCCTTGTAACGCACGGGTGATCCACAACAACAACTCCCAAAGTGTTCTTGCACCGGACTTGCACTTGTTAGCCATGTCACCTGACACTCCCTTTCTCTCTTGTTCAATATCTCCCCTTGTGTTCAACACCAGCTTCTCCAACAAGCCTTTATCCAGACAAGACGGTTTCCTTAATTAAAATCTAACAACAAGTCGACGGAAGCGCTGCTATCAGTTAGATAAAAGATTCTTGCCACCGGTGGCGCTACTAGTCCTCACCCCTTTTTAGTACCCGCTCTGTGTGCTTTCCAACCGGCGACAGCAGAACAGGAGTTCCTTTTGAAATGCAAATGCGGAATATTCGTTTCGTTTTAGGAAAAGGGGTTTTCTTTTTCCCCTTCCCTTGTTGTCTTCTTCTCGCCCCGCGAGTTGTTTATGTCGAGTTAAGATGTCTTTGTTTCGGAAACAATTTTGTTGGGAATCTTCAGTCCCGTGTTTGGTTGTCAAGTTTGCTAGGAAACTGATGATTTTGTGCTTTTCGGTTTCCGCTCGCCGTTCATTAATGGAAGTTGATTAAGGGATTTAGTTTCTGTATTCGAGTCGGAGATTAAACTAAAAAAATCTTTTTATCTTTTTCCACTTGCGTTGAAGTGAATGGGAGATTGAGGAATAATTTTAACTTTTTTCCTCCGATTGGATTTGGCTATTTGGCCTGATTTTGTGATATCTGGGAACAAAGGAAGGAAGTCAAAGTCAAAATAAAGTAAAGAGAGTGCTCTCAATAGCCTTTGATTGTTTTGTAGAGTTTGACAAGAATTTTAAGGGAATCAAACATTTCTTTGACTTTTGTGTTACGTCTTCTAAAAAAACCTTTTTATTTTCAGAGCTGATAAAGTCACACAGTGAATTAAATACAGTAAACTCCCGTTAGTACGCCGTTCAAGGGGATTTGTGAAAACGTCGTAATAAGCGGTACGACGCTATATGCGGAATTTCGGCGAAATACCTAAAACCCGTAATACCTAATCTTACCTAGAAACCCTTTTAAAGCGGGATTTTATCATTAAAATAGAAAAAAGGCTTAATCATAAAAATGATAAAAGGCCTATTGGTACCAGGGACCGGAGAAAAACGTCGTAATATGCGGGAAGTCGCACTAAGCAGGGGCGTACTAACGAGAGTTTACTGTATTACTTAATATTAAATTACTTTTAAGGGGACTAAATAAAAATATATATTATATCCCCACATCGGCGGCCACATATATGGTGTGATAAATGGGGTCATATGGAGGGGTGTGCTGCCCATTTCGCCCAGAATTTAACTTCCATCCCCCCTTTCTTCTTTGTATTTCTTCTCTATGGGGATATTTGTGGGCGAAATGTCCATGGAATCGACTATCCTAGAATCGATGCGATAAAAACTAATCTTGTTAAGAATCGATTCTCAGCAATGAATCTAATTCTGGTTGCGTTTAAACTGCTTTCGAACGCGGAACACGCTCTCGAATTAGCGGGATTTTTATTCTACTTTGAGAACAACTCCTTCAAATGAACCTAATTAATTTTTTGGGTTGTTCTGATCAGAATTCTGCTCTTGGCAATTTTTTGAAAGCACCATTTTTATAATGGGGAAAACAAATATCGAGCTGTGATAAAGTTATTTTTAAAAGAAGGGATATGACCAAATAAAATTAATTTTTTAAGTTCATAAATGTGTAAAGTGGTTCTTTACCTTTGTTTTCTCAGTGAAAAAATTAACCTTGAAGCTTTAACTTGGTTGTGAGAGCGTTTATAAAGAACCATATAAAAACATTAAAAAAAAGCCACCATACAGGAAATCATCGAAAAGTTCCCTGTATAGTGTATAATTTTTTAATATTGACAAATGAAGGTGGGGGACATTTCTAATAGTCTAGGGATATCAAAGAAACGCGTAAGTTATTTTTTGCACAATTAATTGTACGTGAAAACACTGTGCACAAGATTATTACATTTTAGAACAGTTTGGCTTTTTTGAGGATTTTTAGCACTTTTAAGGGATTGAATATAGATCTATTTTATCCCCACATTGGCGGTCATATATGATGTGATATTTGGGGTCTTATGGAGGATTATATTGAATATCAAAATCCCGATATTCGAATTTTGATGTGTTTCGATATATCGACTTTTAAGGCCCCGGATTTATCTATGCTATCGGAATCTATTACAACCTCACATCGGCGACAACATATTTTGTGATGTATGTGGTCGTATTGAGTCATGTCGAATATCAGAATTCTGATATTCGAATATCGAGATATGGTTTTGTTGACTTTGGGGGGGCCAGAATCAAAATATTCTACATCACCTTAAAATATAAAGTGACTTTTAAGGGACTGAATATAATCTATTTTATCCCCTCATTGTCGGTCATATATGGTGTGATATTTGGGATCATATGGAGGATTATATTGAATATCAAAATCCTGATATTTGAATTTTGATGTGTTTCGATATATCGACTTTTAAGGTCCCAGATTAAAATTTTTTTACATCCCCGTTTAATTTTAAATTACTTTTAGGGGTAAGAATAAAAATCTATTAAAACCCACATCGTCGGCATCATATTTTGTGATGTATGTGGTCATATTGAATCATGTCGAATATTCTGATATTCGAATATCGAGCAATGGTTTTGTTGACTTTGGGGTGCCAGAATAAAAATATTCTACATCACCTTAAAATATTAAGTGACTTTTAAGGGACTGAATATAAATCTATTTTATCCCCTCGTTGGCGGTCATATATTGTGTGGTATTTGGGGTCACATGGAGGATTATATTGAATATCAAAATCCTGATATTCGAATTTGGATGTGTTTCGTTATATCGACTTTTAAGGCCTCGGATTTAAAACTTTTTACATCACCGTTTAATTTTAAATTACTTTTAGGGGAAAGAAAAAAATCTATTACAACCTCACAACGGCGGCAACATATTTTGTGATGTATGTGGTCATATTGAGTCATGTCGAATATCAGAATTCTGATATTCGAATATCGAGATATGGTTTTGCAGACTTTGGGGCGCCACGCCAGAATAAAAATATTCTACATCACCTTAAAATATTAAGTGACTTTTAAGGGACTGAATATAAATCTATTTTATTCCCTCATTGGCGGTCATATATATGGTGTGATATTTGTGGTCATATGGAGGATTATATTGAATATCAAAATCCCGACATTCGAATTTTGATGTGTTTCGATATATCGACTTTTAAAGCCCCGGATTTAAAATTGTTTACATCACCGTTTAATTTTAAATTACTTTTAGGGGGAAGAATAAAAATCTATTACAACCCCACATCGGCGACAACATATTTTGTGATGTATATGGTCTCGTATTGAGTCATGTCGAATATCAGAATTCTGATATTCGAATATCGAGATATCGTTTTGTTGACTTTGGGGGCCAGAATCAAAATATTCTACATCACCTAAAAATTTTAAGTGACTTTTAAGGGACTGAATATAAATCTATTTTATCCCCTCATTGCTGGTCATATATGGTGTGATATTTGGGGTCATATGGAGGATTATATTGAATATCAAAATCCTGATATTCGAATTTTGTTGTGTTTCGATATATCGACTTTTAAGGCTCCGGATTTAAAATTTTTCACATCACCGTTCAATTTTAAATTATTTTTAGGGGGAAGAATAAAAATATATTACAACCCCATACCGGCGGCAACATATTTTGTGATGTATGTGGTCATATTGAGTCATGTCGAATATCAGAAATCTGATATTCGAATATTGAGATATGGTTTTGTTGACTTTTGGGGGCCAGAATCGAAATTTTCTATATCACCTTAAAATATTAAATGACTTTTAAGGGACTGACTATAAATCCATTTTATCCCCACATTAGCGGTTATATATGGTGTGATATTTGGGTCATATGGAGGATTATATTGAATATCAAAATCCTGATATTCGAATTTTGATGTGTTTCGATATATCGACTTTTAAGGCCCCGGATTTAAAAATTTTTATATTAGTGTATAATTTTAAATAACTTTTAAGGGGCCTGAATAAAAATCTATTACTTCCTCACAGCGGTTATAATATATGGTGTTTATATTAGGGCAGGGATGGCGAACCTATGGCACGCGTGCCACTGGGTGGCACGCGACCGGTATTTCGGTGGCACGCGATATTCACTAAAAATGACACAAAAAAACTTTAGTACTAAACCAGATCCCCAAAACTTTTTAGCTAGCTGAAATTCAAAACATTTTCGGAGGAGGACACCCGAACCCCCACTCACCTCTTGGATGCCGTTGGGCCGTTCAAATATTACGTAACAACCTTTTCTTGGTCATTGTGGACTCCCTCCTCCCCTTTTGTCAGGAAGGTAAGCAAATCCCAACCGCCCTTATAATAGTTACGTAAGGAAACTGACATTAAGTCGTTAGAAAACAAAATCATGGATGCAAAAGGAGCCTGATTATTTTACGCAAAAGGGGGCATATAAGGGGGGGGCGAAGGGGCCCTGTCCCCCTCCGAAATTAGGACAAAGTTAAGCAAACAAGTTCAAAACAAGTTAAAACCCAGTTTCTTCGGGTAAAATTTTGAAACATTTTTCGGGGAGTGCCCCCAAACCCCCCTTTTCTACTTCAAACTTTTTTATAACACTCATGAAAATCAAAATCCTACCTAAAAATGTCCGAAATTCGGACTTAGATGCACCAAAAACTTGTTCAAAACCCTGTTTTTAGGGTCAAATTTCCAAAAATTATCTGGGGTGGACCCCCAGACCCCCTTTACTTGGAACTTCATAATCAACATTTTTTCTTAGATTAAATTCTAGAAAATGCAAATTCTACCAAAAATGTATTAAAAATCTGCATTAAACCTATTAAAGATGCATGGGAGGGACTGAGGAATAATTTTTGGCCCCTCCCGAAATAAATTTCTATATACACCACATACTTTACGGCCCACCACTCACCACTTGAGCACTTTAAGTTATAAACTCCTGTTCTAAACTATCTACCCTCAAATAAGGATTTCATTTTCCAAGGGTTTAAATATAATTTATTAAAAAATATAACAAGTGGCACACTTGACACCTGAAAATCATAAACCGTAATATAAATGGCACACTGATCGAAAAAGGTTCGCCATCCCTGTATTAGGGCATGTGGAGGGTCATCTTGAATATCAGTATTCTGATATTCGAACATCGTTGTGTTTCAATACTTTGGCTTTTAAGGGCCCGGAATAAAAATTTTTTACATCACCATATAATATTTAGTGACTTGAAAGGGGAATAAATAAAAATCTATTACATATCCACATCGTTATCCACATATCGTGTGATACATGGGATCATACATGTGTCATAACGAATATCAGTATTCTGATATTCGAACATTGATGTTTCAAAATGTCGACTTTAAAGGGCCCAGGCCCCAGAGTCAAAATTTTTTACATCAATGTATAATATTAAATGACTTTTAAAGGGAGTGAATAAAAATCTATTACTTCCTCACAGCGGTTATAATATTAAGTGGAGTATTATGTCATATGGAAGGTCATCTTGAATATCAGTATTCTGATATTCGAACATCGATGTGTTTCGATAGATTGGCTTTTAAGGGCCCGGAATAAAAGTTTTTTTACATCACCGTATAATATTTAGTGACTTGAAAGGGGGCTAAATAAAAATATATAATACCCACACCGTTATCCACATATGGTGTGGTAAATGGGGTCATAAATGTGTCAAAACGAATATCAGTATTGATATTCGAACATTAATGTTTCAATATGTCGACTTTTAAGGGCTCAGAGTAAAAATTTTTTACATCACTGTATAATATTAAATGACTTTTAAGGGCCCGGAATCAAAATCATTTATGGTAGCGACATTTATTTTTATTATTATTATCTCTCTATTCTAAAAAAAGTTTTTGTAAATGGTTTCCAGAGAAAGGCTTTTTAATTACAATTCCGTATAACATGTTTTTGGTATCAAACTGTTCGGATTCTTTTGAGGATGTGCAAAGTGCCTTTAGAATTTCTAAAAAAATTCTCAATTCTAAGATATTTCCATTTTTCTGGATTACGGATAAGGTTGCAGTTAACAGCAAGAAACTGTCGTACAATTTATTATACCTCCAATCACAATGACCAACCGACGCTATTCATTAATGATGAAAATAATTCCTTTCACGCTTTAAAAATGCGCTTCAAAATATGTACTTTTTAAATAAAATATTTTTAAAAGACTGATAAGAGTTCACACACCAAAATTAATTGTTTGTAAACATTGAGTGCAATGTAGATTTTGTCTCTTAATATTTTTAATAGCTTAAATCGTATTGTTTAAAAAGTCTGTTTCAAAACTAAAACTTGAATGATAAAACACTAGATATTTTGACGAGTTACTAGGTACTATATTAAATTTAACAGATTCATTGCTGAACGTTTTTGTAAATATTGAATAACAATAGCACGAACAGACTTGATGGATATTTTGAAGGAAAACGTGTTGATTAAATTATTGATAATTTAACCAATAAATATTCTAACTTTTAAGAGAGTGTGCTTCTGGAAAGTTGGTTGACGTTTTTTCTTTTTCGGCGCAAGTTTAGAACTGCTGATGCGCCAAGTTTTTAGCGATAAAAATCAGTATATAGTAACCCCAACTAATGTTAAATGAATTAAGTGGCTTCTAAATATGGCGCCAAATAGCCAAAACTCGCCAACCATCAGCAGTTCTAAACTTGCGCCGTTTTTTCTACTAATTGTTATAACGAATGTTTTATAAATAAATAATTTTAGTGAGCAGGGTTTTGTGGGGATTGCGAAGCGATCCGAAAGGCCCTGCGTCAGCAGTTAACGGGGGTTGGCGAGCGATAGCGAGCAGGGGGCGGTAGCTCCCTAGTTATTTTAAGTTATTGTATTGTTGTGCCAACACCTTTTTGTATCTTATTTTTCTTATGAATTTGGCAACTCTTTAAGCCAGTCTTCTCATAGATATTGCACTGACATTGTGGCGAAAGCCATCACTCCAAGTCGAGTCGTTTGTGGGCACAGAAGAGTAAGTAAAAAGCCATGCTTGGTTTAACAAAAACTTAACGTTTATTAAAACTCAACACAACATTTAAAAAGTTAGTAAAATACAAAAGGTAAAGGTGCGTGTGTGCGGTAGTGCTGGTATACATATCTGCTGCTATTTATAATTACATTTCTATAACGATTAAGATGAAAATATACAAGTTAAAATCTGCATGTGATAAAGGTTTAAAAGTTCTATGGTAAAAAGGTTAAAAGTTCGATTAAAGGTAAGAGTTCTTTTCACTGCAAGGTAAAGAGTTCGATGCCCACAACATAAATGTAAATAAATATCAATGTAAATATATGCACCTAGTTCCTATTGATGCCCAACCATCAACGCTAAACTGGTGACTTTTGGACGTGATAAATACAAGGATGCCGAACGATTTTTAAGTGGACTGAATAAAAATATATTAAATCCCCACATCGGCGGTCACATATGGTGTGATATATGGGGTCATATGGAGGGTCATAATGAACATCTGTATTCTGATATTCGAACATCGATGTTTCAGTTTATCGACTTTTAAGTAACTGGAATATTTTGTAGCAAAGTAATGTAAGTTAAAGGGGCATTGAGAAGTAATTATAAGTAAGAGCAGAAGAAAGCAAGAGACACTGAACTGAAGTGAAAATTAAAAGCATATCGAGGAGGATTGAAAAAAACGTTTAATAGAGAGTGCCGAGAAAAGTTGTAAATGGAAAATAAGAAGAAAAAGATAACGTGGGGAAAAGTTAGAAAAATGAGATCGGGGGAAAGAAATCAAAATATAGCACTGAAGAAAAGAAACAAAAGAAAGATAGAGAGGGATGCGTAAAAATAAATATAGGGAGATAGGAAATAGAAAAAACCCTATTATCCTATAGACTGCAACGTTACTTGACCCTAACTGAGGGCGAACAAAGTAGTTATTATCAGCACGGTGTCTGAATTTTGAATGAAATCAAAAAATTAGATTCAGAAATATGATTAGTTTGTTAAAAGTATGTTTTAAAGTGTCTATTATAACGATTTGCGTTCTGAAACTGCTCCTAGCAACCCCACTTAGTTTTTTCTTCCGCCTAGTGGTGTCATACGGTCAAGAAATACTGCACACTGTTGGAAAAAATTTTTCTGGTGTTCCATAAACCAGTATGAATTACACTGGATCCAGTATAATTTATACTGGATCCAGTAAATTTGATACTGGTTTATGGAACACCAGAAAAATTTTTCCGATAGGGCAGTCAAGTTGAGAAACCTTTTATAAACAAAAAAAATGGCTATTAAATTTTGGCAATTATATCAGAATTCTCTCTATTGAAAGTAGTGTGGTTGTTAATATTAATCATGGAGATGAAGAGATATAATGAATGAAGGATAAAAGCGAAGAAAAAGGGGGAAAACCTCACAAGAGAATATGATTACAGGAACACATGTTTACACATGTATAGAAAAAGAGGGTGTGGGAAAAACAGAAAAGAATAAGTGGGATAGAGAACAAGTAGAGAATTAAAGATAAAAACAGAAGTTCCTCTGCCAAAAAAAATAGAATTTATTTAAAATCCCGTTAATGATCAAGATTTACTCTGTACAAAAAAAAGTAAAATTCCATTACCAAGAATAACTTGAGTTGTGAATCATACAACTGTTGAACAATAGAGAATCGCCGAACAGCCAATCTCTCACAGGTAATTATCGAACTACTCATTCACTGAAGCGGTTGTATTCATTACGAACCGCACAAACCGTCAGCATATTATAAGCCTGCTCATCTCCCTTCCCACACCTGTTTTTTGTTCCACCTCCACATGCTTTATAATGAGGTCCCATGAGGACGGTGATAACTCTGTCATCTGGACATTGTCGGTGGAAGGATAAGACCATTAATAAAGCGGGGGTCGGGTCGTAGAGGCCCGTGTTGCTGGTGGATGTGTTGATGAATTGCTCTTTTGCTTTTTAGTTGTAGCTGTTGTAGCTATTGAATGATGAGTTGCAGGTGGGGGGTTGATGCATATCGTTTGGTCAGAGGGAGATGATTTTTTCCGGTGGGGTGACAAGGTGTTTAAAAATAGATTTTGGTTTGGTAACTTTTTCTTGTAAAAAAGTGTTATCGGTATTATCTCTTTCATACATTTTGATTTTTTCCTGTAAGTTGCTCGTAAAATTGTTTACGTTTTCTATTCATTATACTGTGATCATTTTTTACGGATTTGATAAAGGGGCTTTGTAGGATGACAAGAATAATGATACTTAATGCCTCGGAGGAATCCAAAAACTTATTTCTTTCCTATTATATGGATGTTTTATTAAAGGATTAAAAAGGCTGTGGTTAATTTTAACAGTCCGGAAAAAAAGACGATAAATGACTTTCTAGTTCACATTTCTTAGTACAACTACCCTTAATTCTATTACGATGTTCGTTCCGCAAAATGCTTGGTTATTTTTGGAGAAAAAGCATTTCGTCAAGAAGTTGCCATGGCCCCCGGCTTCTTAAAATTTACTAAGGCTGTAACATGATAAGTGGGAACACAACTTATCTTATTCACGTATTATAATAATAATTCATAAAAATGCAGTTCTCCTGGCCCTGAAGGGGCCTCATACCGTTAACTGGAGTTGAAGACCTAGTTTTTGCTTCCTAGGTGACACAAGTCCATTGCTGTTTCATGTATGTAAGTTACCTGGGTGAGTGCAGTTAGTTATCCAAGAGCTTTAGTTACATTGATAGATATATATTGAGAGTTACTTTTAGTTATATTGAGAGATATACATTGAGAGTTACTTTTAGTTACACTGAGATATATTTTTGTCTTTATGCATTTTGTATTGGATACCTTTCATTCAGTTTAGTCAACCGTATCCCAGAGTAGGATGGCTTTTGGCCTACTCTTGTTATTTGCTAAGGAAATGTCATAGTTTGCTGCTTCCCTAATTGTTTCATTTGGGTGAGAATCTAGTTTACTGAAGAATTTCTGGGCAAGGGAGGTGGCAAAACTTCTGTGTCTAGCCGACTATAACTGAAAAAGTGGTGACCATTGATTAGTCCTCCACCTCTCTTGCGTTACCATATGGAATATATGGTGGATAGAGGTACTGCTAAACCAACGATAGTAAAAGGGTCAGGTGATTTTGACAACGCTGGAACTAGTATTTCGGAGGGGAGACAGGTGGAAGTTGAGGGGCAGTTGATAGAAAGAGGAAGAGACATTTGCTTGTATATAGAAGCAAGACCCCAACCATCATCGGTTACCAAACTATTGGCCGTGCAAAGTCTGTAAAATCACGTGACCCTTTTACTATCGTTGTCTGAACAGCCGCTTAACCAGAAAGCATTCTTGTGCTATGCAAACACACTGCTTAGTCAACGATAGTAAAAGGGTCTCGTGATTTTTACAGGCGTTGTAGGGCCGATTATACCCGACTTGTATGAAATACAATCTCCATATTGATATTAACCAAGTAGCGGAACCGTTTAATATGAATATGGAGATTTTATTTCAATCAAGTCGAGTACTATAGGCCGTGCAGCGTCTGTAAAAATCACGTGACCCTTTTACTATCGTTGGTTAAGCACTACATGAAGAGTTTCTTCCTGTCTGCAGAAGGCACCTATTGGTAATGCCTAAAACGGGATAATTCACTTCCCTACTGTTCAAAACCAGAACTGCGGAACTGGATGGTTAGAGATAAGGCCTCACCTTAATATATCGACGGAAGACAGAGGAATGCATTTATTTTAAAATACACTCAAAGCCACATGGTCTAAAGCAGTGGTTCCCAACAGGTGGTCCGCGGACCACTGGTGGTCCGTGAGACCTTCAGAGGTGGTCCGTGAGAAGATTTTTAAGCTTATCCAAAAAATGTGAAGAAATTTAAAAAAATTAGTTTTCCTTATCACACATTCCAGGAAATAGTAAAAACACCACAGATGCAAAAATATAAGTAAAAAATCATGCGTCTCATAAATTCTCATCAATAAAAAATTTTAAGTTCTCTTTCTCTCCTATGAATTATTTGTTTCTTTCTCTTATTTTCCACAACTTTATTCAACAGTAGTTTATTACAGAGTAGAAACGAAATGTGATGATTTGGAAAAGTATTGCATCAAATTAATTAAAACTGAGAGGCGTCGGGGTGGGGCAAATAAAGAATTGAATGATCGGACTTATAGTACTTGGTTTGATGCGAAGCGAAGCCTGGAAGTGTTGAAAGATAATACTACTTCAAACTGGGATGCTATGGTCAGACAGAGGGTTTCCAAGAAATGGTGGTATGAATAGAGGAAATATGTGAAACACAAAAGAAATAGGTTTGTTCGAAGATATGAGAAAAATTTATTGCCGAATATGCGAAAGTTTTTGAACACATATATTATTTTCTATTTTAATCGCTCCTTTGAAATAATTATTGACTTTCAACGCGGTTTCTTTTGCAGTGGCGGCTCGTCCATAGGGGCTGCGGGGCTGCAGCACCCCCAACCAAAATTTCCCGAAATTCCAATTTTTATTTGCTTTACAATATTTAAAAAATTATCTATTTCCCCCTTTAATCTTTGTCCTTTATAATCCTTTTTCAATTAATAATTCTCTGCTATGCCGTCCCGCCAACAGATTTCTTTCCGGGTCGATCAGCCCCCGCAGATATACCAATCGGGGTATAAATAATGTGACCATTTATTTTTTGACTCAAAACGGGACATTGGTTTTTTAGGTTAATTTACAGGTAGTCAATAAAAAATCACTTTTTAAAAGTTATTTATTCAGAAAAAGTCAGTTAGCTTAAAAGTTGAGAATTAAAAAATATATAGATCCGAAACGTTTAGTTATATTTACAGACTTGCCAACTCTCCGGATTTTGGCGAGAGACTCCGGATTTTAGCTTTCTCCCACCCTCCAGATTTTCTCCAAAAATCTCCCGCTTTCTCGGTTTTCTCCCTCTTTTCTTCGGAATTCTTCGTTTAACGAAATTCTGCCCCAACCTGCAGAGGCAAGGGATCGAAAGTTACGTCAGTTAAGTAGAGAGCATTCCAAGTCTTTAGAAGTTTTTTTAAAATGAAACGAAAGTACTTCAATATATATTCCTATTAAGATTAGTGCAATGGAAGAAAGTAAGGTGCTTCAGTAAAAGCCACTGAGCTATAGACACAAAGTTTGTGTCTATAGCTCAGTGGTAAAAGCAGGTACCAATGTCCTGGAAATCGGGGAAAATAGCGAATTTTCTCGAAAGTTTCGGTTTTTTTTCCGAGTTTTCTGTTCTTCCTGCGACTTTCTTGGACTACCGCGGGTGCCGCTTCAAGTTGGCTTCTTCTCGAGTCATTATTGCGATGTTGAAAAAACAACTTTAACATGGTCAGAAGTCCACAAGTTATTATTTTTACACCTTTATTTTTTAAATAACTAAATAAAAAAATTTAAATAGTTAAATTTTTATTTGGACCCCATGGGAATGTATTATCTTTTTATAATTGGTTTGCAAAGGGCTGTACGTTGATAAAAATTTCTCCTGATTTCTTGGGAAAATCTCCTGATTTTTGACTTTCAGAGGTTGGCAAGTCTGTATTTATATTTATCAGAGGAAAAAATTTGCTTTAATATAGCTGGGGATGATTTTAAGTCCGAATGAAACTCTTGGCACGTTTTTTTATATTCAGCTTAACTATCAACATCGCCTTTAGAGCTGAAATTTGTAACTGGGTCTTCTCAGATGGCCACAATTTGTTCATCATAGAAAATACTCTTTCTACTGGAGCATTTGTAGCAGGCAAACATACAATACAAAGTTTTGACAGCCACGTTTTTGTGACCTTTTTTGTATACAACTTCAAAGCCATGGTAGACCTAAGATATTATCACAAAATAATTTTTATGACTGAAACAACTTCTGAACAATGCGTAAAATAAGTCAGAATTTATCCTGATTTTCTAACTCTAACACAACCGGAGCTGATGGTTTAAAAAACTTTTTCAAAAGTGATCCGATTCACCCCGCTGATCCGATTCACCCCGTTTTACGGTATTTCTTAAAATACATTTATAATTTTGTAAATTAGCAATATTACAAATCATCCCGGTATCCCAGGCGCCTCTTTCCTATCCCAGTGTGTTCCCGGTAATCTTATCCCGGTGGTCACGGTAATTTTTCTAATCCCGGCGTTCCCGGTAATTTTCCTATCTCAGTGTTTACGGTAATTTTTATATTCCGGTATTCTGGGTGTCTTTATGGTAAATTTCCTATCCCAGTGTTCTCGGTAATTTTTATAACCCGGTAATTTTTCCATCCCGATGTTCTCGCTAATTTTCCAATCCCGGTGTTCTTGTCACTTTTTACAATCCCGATGTTCCTGATAATGTTTAATATCTTGGTGCCTTTATAAAATAACCAATTTGTAACCATAGTAAAAAGTCTGGGAAATTAGTAAGTCTAGTGAACACCTAATGGTCAGACAGAGGGTTTCCAAGAAATGGTGGTATGAATAGAGGAAATATGTGAAACACAAAAGAAATAGGTTTGTTCGAAGATATGAGAAAAATTTATTGCCGAATATGCGAAAGTTTTTGAACACATATATTATTTTCTATTTTAATCGCTCCTTTGAAATAATTATTGACTTTCAACGCGGTTTCTTTTGCAGTGGCGGCTCGTCCATAGGGGCTGCGGGGCTGCAGCACCCCCAACCAAAATTTCCCGAAATTCCAATTTTTATTTGCTTTACAATATTTAAAAAATTATCTATTTCCCCCTTTAATCTTTGTCCTTTATAATCCTTTTTCAATTAATAATTCTCTGCTATGCCGTCCCGCCAACAGATTTCTTTCCGGGTCGATCAGCCCCCGCAGATATACCAATCGGGGTATAAATAATGTGACCATTTATTTTTTGACTCAAAACGGGACATTGGTTTTTTAGGTTAATTTACAGGTAGTCAATAAAAAATCACTTTTTAAAAGTTATTTATTCAGAAAAAGTCAGTTAGCTTAAAAGTTGAGAATTAAAAAATATATAGATCCGAAACGTTTAGTTATATTTACAGACTTGCCAACTCTCCGGATTTTGGCGAGAGACTCCGGATTTTAGCTTTCTCCCACCCTCCAGATTTTCTCCAAAAATCTCCCGCTTTCTCGGTTTTCTCCCTCTTTTCTTCGGAATTCTTCGTTTAACGAAATTCTGCCCCAACCTGCAGAGGCAAGGGATCGAAAGTTACGTCAGTTAAGTAGAGAGCATTCCAAGTCTTTAGAAGTTTTTTTAAAATGAAACGAAAGTACTTCAATATATATTCCTATTAAGATTAGTGCAATGGAAGAAAGTAAGGTGCTTCAGTAAAAGCCACTGAGCTATAGACACAAAGTTTGTGTCTATAGCTCAGTGGTAAAAGCAGGTACCAATGTCCTGGAAATCGGGGAAAATAGCGAATTTTCTCGAAAGTTTCGGTTTTTTTTCCGAGTTTTCTGTTCTTCCTGCGACTTTCTTGGACTACCGCGGGTGCCGCTTCAAGTTGGCTTCTTCTCGAGTCATTATTGCGATGTTGAAAAAACAACTTTAACATGGTCAGAAGTCCACAAGTTATTATTTTTACACCTTTATTTTTTAAATAACTAAATAAAAAAATTTAAATAGTTAAATTTTTATTTGGACCCCATGGGAATGTATTATCTTTTTATAATTGGTTTGCAAAGGGCTGTACGTTGATAAAAATTTCTCCTGATTTCTTGGGAAAATCTCCTGATTTTTGACTTTCAGAGGTTGGCAAGTCTGTATTTATATTTATCAGAGGAAAAAATTTGCTTTAATATAGCTGGGGATGATTTTAAGTCCGAATGAAACTCTTGGCACGTTTTTTTATATTCAGCTTAACTATCAACATCGCCTTTAGAGCTGAAATTTGTAACTGGGTCTTCTCAGATGGCCACAATTTGTTCATCATAGAAAATACTCTTTCTACTGGAGCATTTGTAGCAGGCAAACATACAATATATTCAATTAAAATAGAAAAGTTTTCATGCTGAAGATTGTTGGCTTGAAAGTGTTTGAATACTTCCACCCAACGAGTTGTCGTGGAAACATTTAGATTATTCCATTTGGTTACTTTCTGCGATGTAATGTAGTTACAAATTAACGAAAATTCGTCAAAAACTTCTGCATCTTTATTATTACAGTCAATATATTCCTTTTCAATTAATAATTCCTTTCAATTCCTTTTCAAATTTCAATTAATTCGCGCGGTTTCAGAAAACGGGACAATTTTGCGTCCCAGAGTTCATTTCGGGGACACCGGGACTCGTAACTCTAAAAAGGGACGGCCCCGTTCAAAACGGGACGTCTGGTCACGTTAGGTATAAAGCACTAGCTCTATCATATCAAATGAAAATATCAAGAATTTAGCATGCGAATCTGTTAGGAGAAAAGGGGCTGCTTTTCAGGGTGATGTCCTGTTTCATCGCTTCCTGTTTCATCTCCTTGTCAAATATTCTCCTGTTTCATCGCCTCGATAATTTACGACTGTTTCTTAGTGCTGTTTCGTCTCTTCCTTCAAATTTGGCGCAATAAATACAGTTTGGCTTCAAAAAAATGTTCCGCTCCTAAAAAGCTGCATTCGGTTCTCTTTTAAATATCAAACGTAACATTTAAAAATTTAAAGAGTCTCGTTTGTCCTTCCCTGCATTCATTTGCCCTAACATGTATTTTCCAAGTGACCAGTAGTGTGGGTCATTTTCATACGGCGAAAAAAAATTTTTACAAATTCTATCGGGCACAGCAAGAATATGGTGTCAAATGGTCTCAAACTAACATGTGTAAAATATTATACCATTATAATAACTCTTTTTGCCTCCGGATTGGCCTCAAATAGAACAAAAATATGTAATTTTTCAAATTTTTTAAAAATTATATTAATTAAATTTTTGGTCGATTACATGTAAAAGCTCAGAAATAAGGGTCTTTAAAAGCGATTTTAATCACATTAGTCACCTTAATGCATTACCAATACAAAAACAACTGCCAAAGTGGCAATGTAATATGCTATCATATTAACAATAGCCATAGAATAAGAGGCTCTTTTTTGCCAACAAACAGTGGATTGTCAGTGGTACATATTTTGGTACATATTTTAAATATTGGTAGTTCAGATACATTTTCCCTCAAGTTTGGTCAGTACAAAGCGGTATTTTTAATTTTTAGAAGTAGAAATAGCTATATTTTTCATAAAAATGCCGCGCTTTCAAAATTCACCGGACAGTTATTTCACTGGCTGGTCTTGGGATCCAAACATGATCGCAAAAATATGTTGAAACAATTGTCGAATGGATAGTTCGTTCATAGGCAATATCATTTATAATTCGCTCAGTCATGATTTACCTAATTTTTTGCTATAGCAGTAGACTGAAATCCAGGCCCATGAAATTATACTTCTTTGAGGATTGACTCAAAATAGCGTATTAGCATTCCCTTATCCGTGCATAAAAGTTAAAATATAGCAAACTAGCTGTTATACCCGGCCTTGCACGGGTGGGGTGAATAAATTAATTTTTTAAATACCGTAAAACGGGGTGAATCGGATCAATTTTGAAGTTTGAACTGCTGCCAAAAGTTTAATAAAAATATTTTTGAATGCTTTGAAAACAATATTTCGAGTCCCAATTAATACTTTAAGAACCCGTTGAAAAAATTCAATTATCTTGAATGGTTTATTTTATATAAATTTTTAAGTGCCGTGATCCGATTCACCCTCAATGCGGGGTGAATCGGATCACTGCCAGTTTTTGTGGAAAAAACGCAATTTTTAAGTCATAAAGTGATACAGGATCCTGAAATTAGCCTTCAAATAGTCTAATAAGGTAAAATGAATACATTTTACTAAATAATGAACATTTTTTAAAAAAATATAAGGTTTTCAGAAAAGTTATGATACTTTTTACCAAAGTTTCATGTTTGAAAATTTGTTTTGAAAAACTGGTAATAGGTGGAGATTTCAAACGAAGGTTATTTTGGTTTACGTATATCTAAGATTATAATGTTTGGTTTTGGAAGTTCTGGTATTATTATTTCTTTTCAAAATGGTGGTTAGAAAAGAAGACCGCAAACGACGATTTTCGTAATTTTTTTTCGGCCGCTTTAAAAACTGTGAAGAATGCATTATTCATGGCTAATAAAGGTTTTGCTGTATATTTACAATGTTTAAATTAAGATGTCAAAGATTTGAGATGATTTGATAAGTTTAAGATAGCAAATTGTGGCTGTGAAACTGCATATAACTGGCAATTTTCCATTGTTCTTTAACACTTCACTCGCTCCGTTGAGCAGCTGGTGTATGAAATAAAATCAAGACAGATGTTTTTCTGAAATAAATTAATTATTAAAGCATTGAAAGTTTTCCATAAAATTATTGTTTTATCTGTTTCCAGTTTCGAACAATAAGTGTTGCTTTTTTTAGTGTTTTCATTTGTAGAAAACAATCGTTTCGTTCGCTTTACCGTAAGTTTAGCGAGTAGTGCAATTCTCAGAAGCTAAAAAAAATGCGCTCTTAAATATCGCACTGATTTCTGCACCTATATTTAAAGGTAATTTAATATACGGCATATTAATAAACAGCTGGGTCTATATGTACATTTTCTTGTTGATTTTGATGTCGTTTTAGTAAAAATTTCTTTCGAATGACCAAATACTGAGAGAGGTTTTTAACAATAGATTTTATGTTTGAGATCAAAATTTCCCATCTAAAACTTATCGGTTAACCTTAAACCTTTGACACATTAATGTAAACATACAGCAAAACTTTTATTAGCCATGAATCATGCATTCTTTCCAGTTTTTGAAGCGGCCAAAAAAATTTAACTAAAATCGTCATTTGATGTCTTCTTTTCTAAGCACCATTTTGAAAAGAAATAATACCAAACCATAACCAAATAATAAAGAAATAATACCAAACCATAATAACTACCAAAACCATACATTATATTCTTAAATACACATAAACCCAAATCCCTTTTGTTTGAAATCTCCAACTATCACCAGTTTTTCAAAAAAAATTTTCAAACACGCATTTTTATGACTGATCCGATTCACCCCGCATCAGTAGTCGGAATGGACTTGTTTTACTAAAAAATTCAGCAAAAATCGGGATTACAATTTATTTAAAATTTGACTGCAAAGAAACCTTTGGAAGATTCGGGACCACACGGGGGATACCAAAAATTGAAAAAAAAAAGTTATTTTTTTGGTTCAATAAGCAAAGTTTTGACAGCCACGTTTTTGTGACCTTTTTTGTATACAACTTCAAAGCCATGGTAGACCTAAGATATTATCACAAAATAATTTTTATGACTGAAACAACTTCTGAACAATGCGTAAAATAAGTCAGAATTTATCCTGATTTTCTAACTCTAACACAACCGGAGCTGATGGTTTAAAAAACTTTTTCAAAAGTGATCCGATTCACCCCGCTGATCCGATTCACCCCGTTTTACGGTATTTCTTAAAATACATTTATAATTTTGTAAATTAGCAATATTACAAATCATCCCGGTATCCCAGGCGCCTCTTTCCTATCCCAGTGTGTTCCCGGTAATCTTATCCCGGTGGTCACGGTAATTTTTCTAATCCCGGCGTTCCCGGTAATTTTCCTATCTCAGTGTTTACGGTAATTTTTATATTCCGGTATTCTGGGTGTCTTTATGGTAAATTTCCTATCCCAGTGTTCTCGGTAATTTTTATAACCCGGTAATTTTTCCATCCCGATGTTCTCGCTAATTTTCCAATCCCGGTGTTCTTGTCACTTTTTACAATCCCGATGTTCCTGATAATGTTTAATATCTTGGTGCCTTTATAAAATAACCAATTTGTAACCATAGTAAAAAGTCTGGGAAATTAGTAAGTCTAGTGAACAAATTAACAAATTTAAAACCAGTGTTTAAAACTAAACTAAAAGATCTAGTAAATGAAAAAGTCTAGTTATCTGTCTCATTTGAAACAATGTTTTATTTTTAACTCGTTGTATGACTGGTAAAACAGGTTTTCAAACACGGAAAAATAAGTGAAAAGAAGCAGGAAAAACGGGAAAAAAAGAAGGAAGGACTGATTTTCTCTTTATAAATTATAGCCCATGTCCTATTCTGATGTATCAGCTACATTATGGTAGAATTTCATTAAAATCCATTCAGTAGTTTTTGCGTGAAAGAGTAACAAACATCCAGACAAACATTCACAATTATAATAGTAGTAGGATTTAACTGTTTAAGATAGTTACAAGTAAGTTTTGAAAAGTAATGTAGCTTATTTAAAAACTTAGGGGATAATACTGCGCTTTATGCTGAAAACGGGGAACTACCGCTCTTCTTAAGAAAATGTTTCAAAATTTGACTCTTAAAATGTGGTTTTAATTTATTTTTGGACCAGACCCGTAGCTACGGGGTGGCCAGGGGGGGGCTGAGCCCCCCTAGCATCTTCATTTGCCCCCCCCCTAGAAAATTTTCACAAATTCTATCCACCAGCACTGCCACGGGGGTAGTCAGGGGGGTCGGGAGGGGCAGCTTCCTCCTTCTAAAACACGAGTTATTTCCTTAAGTAAAACCCTTTCCTTAAGTTTAAGGTAAAACCCAGGTTTTTAGGGTCAAATTTTTATGGGGGAGGACCCCCAGACCCCCCTTTGATACTTGTATCCCCATTATTACAAAAAAAACTGTTTTTATATTAATATAAGAACAGATCACAGGAATTAATAAAATTCTCTTAGACGAAAATTAACCAAAAATGTATAACAAACCACATTTTTTGGGCCCTACCCAAATAAACTTCTATATACCCTAGCTATGACAGAAAAGGGAGGTTAGGTTGATACTGTTTGATACCCTTTATAAAATTATGCATATTTTAAGATTAACAAGAAGGGGTCCACCTCGATTTTCAGTGCAGTTCTTCTATACTTTAACCCTAAGGATCTAAAAATGGGTCAAAACAGTACTTTAAGCTTCAAATTTATAAACTTCAAAAAAAGAAAACATAAGATAACAGAAAATGTAAAACTAGAAAAATTTAGGACCCAACTCCTCCCGAAACAAAAGTCTTATAACAGCTCCTAAGACTATAAGACTACTATAAGACTGAGGGTCTTGTGGGTTTTGTCCCCCCTAGTCAAACAGTTGAACGTAATGCCTATGATACCTCCTGAAAACTGAAAACCCCTTGCCCCCCCCTGAAAAAGTGGGCGCCCCACCAAAGGGAAATTCCTGGCTACGGGCCTGTTTTGTACATTATACTCATATATGGGGGCACTTGGGATGGAATATTCCTAATATGCCCAAGAAATTTCAAGGAAAACCGCAACTTTTAAACTATTATCCAAATGTTTTCCTTCGGGTTGAAATCTACACTGTAAAAAATAATCCAGTAAAAAAAAACAGAAATTTTTTGGCAGCAAAAGTTGCCAGAAAAGTTTTGTAAGCAGAAAAATCCTGTAAACAGAAAAAAACTGTAACCTACAGGTAAATGCTGTAAAAAGAAACTTTCTGTCAAGTGAGCTACATATTTTTTCTGTTGCCTCACAGTAATTTTCTGCTTGTGCGCATGCGTGTCGACTTATTTAAGCTGTTTTTTTTAATTTTAATAAATCAATAACCGGGGATAGAACCCACGACCTACCGCATGCTAAGCACGCACGCTACCGCTGCTCCAACGAGGATTCAGTAAAAGTAGAAATTATCCGAAGATGTTCTTTCTTTCTCCACGAACTGAAACTTTCTGTTTAAGTACAGATAAGCTAAAAAACTAGAAAAAAGCTGTTTTTTTTTTACATAAAATAAATAGAAGTGCGGTGGGAATGTTACATGACAGAATATACCTGTAAACATGAAGTCATTTTTATTGAAACTTTCTGTTTTTCTACAGTTTTTTTTACAGTGTATAACACTAAAAAGGTACCCACCTTCTGACATATCCATTTTTATTAAAAATTTAATGTTTTTAACATCCTACTCAACCGGCAATAAGAGTTTTGCACATTTTTATGATTCCAGCAAGAAATTTTTGATTGACAGTTCTAACCATTGAGATATTTCAAAATATGTTGTATTACAACTCAAGTATTTCAACTCTGGTTTCATTTATAATTATTTTATAGTCTTCAATGATGATTTTTATACCATAGTGGACATTTACATTCCTGACGGATTCGTAAAATCGAGGTAAAAGCTTGATTTTCCATTTTTACATGGAAAATTTGTCCATTTTTACATGAAATTACATGAATTTACATGAATTTTTGAATGATGAATTACATGAATTACATGAATTTTTACATGAATTTTTATTTGTCCATTTTTACATGAAATTACTATATTAATCGAAACTTTGAGGCCAATCCGGAGGCAAAATTAGTTATTATAATTGAATAATATTTTACACACGTCAGTTTGAGACCATTGGGCACCATATTCTTGCTGTGCCCCTGGGAACATTTTTTTAACCCACCCTAGTGACCGGTGGTCGCGGAAAGCATAATATTAAGGATAATTGCAACAATTCCATTGTATCAGATAATGATAATATACCAAATCTAACTCTATCTATTCTAAATTTATGAAATACAAAAATATTTTTAAAAATATGTTTTTATAATGTACTCTACTAAAAAGTACAAACTAATTTTTATAAATCCTTGTAAGACGAAAAACGTGGATATTTTGAAGCACCCTTCTAGGGAAGTAAATTTATGTTGGTCAGCCGGTGCAAAGCGGTTGCGTTATCGAATGGCAGCTAATTGAAAATCGAATTTTCGGCCTTTTTTATAAATTGTGGAATAACAACCAAACGATGATATTTTCGAATTAACACCTATTTAAATGTTTTGTTACTGAATAAATTGCTTACATTCAAAGCCAAAGTTTTTTTGTGTAGCTCAATTAGTTGTTAAGGTATTTAACTTCAAAGTTCTTAAATTTTTCAACTTTTTCTCTTTGTCCAACAATGAAATTTTCTCAAAACGCATTGTTGTAACAGAAAAAATTGGAATTTTAAAGTCGTATATTCTAAAAACTACTCAACCAATCAAAGTAAACTTGGGCTTTAAATGTAGGTCATATATTCAATAAAAACATGTATTACATTTATGGTCGAAAATCCTACCGTTTGGTTTAAATTGAACCAAGAAAATTGAAAAAATTCCAAATTGAGCAAGCATACATTGCTCCAAACAATTTAGCTCATTGAGCGGTGCACTTTGGATGCAGTCCAAAAATTCCATAAAATGAGCTAAAATCATTTTTATACTTAAAAAATTAAAAAACTTATTTATTTAAAAAATCTATTTGATAGAGGTATTTCTTTGAAGAAGAAAATAACAAGCTGAAAGTGTTCGCATAATTATATTAGGAAAAGCCGGAAAACTTAGATGTATATCAGGGAAATTTTAAAACTACAGTCAGGGAAATTTGTTCCTCAGATTCTGTAGCCACCTTGTACTTTTTAAGGTCAAATTTTAAAAATTTCTGGTGGAGGACCCCAGACCCCTTTATTCTTGGGGCTAGATATTAATGCCTAAACATTGAAATTAAACACAGTAAAAGTTTTTAGTACTAAAGGTTTAAGTTTCAAAGGGGGTCTGGCGGTCAGAAAATTTATGGAAATTTGACCCTAAGAACAGGGTTTTAAACTGTTTTTAGTACATGTAAACCCAATTTTAGGCATACATTTATAGGTAGAATTTTGATTTTAATCAACTTATTATTAAAAAAAAAGTCAATAATAAAGGTTGAAATACTAAAGGGGGTCTGGGGGTCCACCCCAGAAAAATTTTGAAAATTTGATCCTATCAAACTGGGTTTTAACTAACTAAAAGTAAAGTAAAAGTTAATTACTCGGAACTTAGGGGGGCTACGCCCATGTCTGAAATGTAATTAAAGATGGTTTGGAATAATATATGGGGCAAAACCTCACTGGAACAAAAATCGCGTCAGCCCATTCAAAGGCTTAGTAGTAATCTCTTTTCCACCTTGCAATTAAGAGGGAATGAATAAAGGCACTGTAAAAAAACTAATTATTTTTTACGATCTGGCTCAAATCATCGTAAAACTTTTGGTTGACACACCATCAATATTAATTTTGATACAAGTTTAATAGTTCATTGATTTAATTAGGGGCCGTTCAAATATTACGTAAGCACTTTTTCGGTCATTTTTAACCCCCCCTCCCCCCTTGTCAGCAAAGATAAGCAAACCTCAACCCCCCCACCATAATTACGTAAGACACTCCCGGACCCCCCCCCCGAAATTTTGACATCCCCATAAGTATAAGTACTGTTTTTTTCCTTGAAAATTAAGTAACTCGTACAAGGAGCTGTCCTTTTTGGGTGTAACCCTAAGGGTTCTAAAATAAGTCTAAACACTACTTTTCGGCGATACAATTTCAAAATGTTAGGGTGGTCCATCTCCAGAAAAAAGTGCTTACGTCAGAATTCCTAATTCAATTTTTTGATACATTTATTTTGGGTTGAATTTTGAAAGTATTTATGCGAGAAACAAGAGATTTTCGAAAATGCACCATCTTACGTAAGCATCACTCATCATATCCCCCCTCCCCCCTTGTCAGCAAAAATAAGCAAAGAACAACCCCCCCCTCCCCCCTTAGGTGCTTACGTAATATTTGAACGGCCCCTTACTAATAAATTAATTAGTTATATTGGAAAAAAACTAGTTAATGTTTATAGATTATGTTAGCCCCCCACTTGCTCAGGTTCTAGATCCGCCTCTGAGTAAAATAATGCATTCACTATGTATTTAGGAACTAACCCAGTTTTCCATTTAAATTCATTAATTAATCAGTAAACACTTTAAAAAGAAAAACTGATGGATGATAATTTTAGTACAGGGTGTCCCAAAAAAGACTGACACATTTAAAAAAATCAATAACTAATAATTTGAAAACATAGGTAAACATACGCGGATTGTTGCATCCTACACCTAAGACTCCCTGAAGTAGGACGTAACAAACCGCGTATTTTTATCTTTTTAGTTTTCGAGTTATTCGTTGTTGATTTTTAAATTATGTCAGTCATTTTTGGGACACCCTGTAGGATATCATGGGAAATGAAGATGTTAAGTGAAAGTTTTTTCCTTTAAATTTTTATTGAATAGGTACTAACTAAAATCATATTAGTTATTCTTGTGTAAATTATAATTTTTGTATGGATTAATAAAATCTATGTCTATAATATATTAAATAACTGGTGTTTCTACTGAATGATGAAAGTACATTGAAATAGAATTGATCGAAAACTTTTATATAATAATTAATATTATAGTGTTTATTACAAACTATCCTGTCCGTTATCAAGCACATCAAAGTAATTGACTTCGCTTATGAAATAAAATATATTTATAGAGAAAACAATCATTTATTCATAAATTGAACACATTAGTTGGAATCAAGACAAAATAATCTTAAGAATTTAAAGAAATTTAATATCTTTCTTAATAACCAGCTTAAAAAATTAAAGTGCGTTACTCAGATTCTCATAATTTGAATTGTAATGGACCTGACAGGAAACCCCACATGACATACATAATAATAAAGATTTGCATATTTTGAAAACACATAAAATTAATGGAAATCTAAATTATAGGGAAAAGCGGGGATGAATGGGACAAATTTCACATTTTTGCTAATATTGAAAAAAAAAATATTTTTTTCAATTTTGTAACAAGTTTAAAACCAATAATTGAACTCTTGGTTACATTATAAATGCGTGTATTCAATCAGTTACCCATTATTTAAACTCCAAGAAAAGTTTTTATGAATGCATGTGGGGATGAAAGGGACAAAATGGAGAAGAATGGGACATTTTAAAAAGTTCAGAAATTTACAAAATAACTTAAATATTGCACAACATTTAGCTTTCTAAAGGAACAACACACTTCTATTTTACAAAGAAATAATTGAAAAGAATTTTTATAAATGCTACTTGCTTTTTACGGATTTATACTTATAGGAGTGGAAATAGATAATTTTTGATGCCTGGACCCCAACCCCCAAAGCCATTCCTCTCCTGCGATTACATATTCCTGCCATTATGAAGGAACTTTTCATAAAAATTGAGCCTAAAAACCTAACTTGTTTGAATAATTTGTTTAACCATAACATATTTGAGATGAAAGTTGCAAGTATTTGCTCATTAAGACTTGGCATATTCACACATTAGTTTGGAACATAAAACACAAGATTAAACATAGATTTTTGCACCCTATTTTAGTTACTTTATCAGAAATTACTTAAATGAGTTGCTATTGATGGAAAGTTTTGAAACCAGGAAATGACGTGGTAATTGAACTGTCCCATTCATCCCCACAACTCCTGACATCCTCATACCCACTTATTTTTAAAACAGTCAAATTAGACTAGGAAAATATCAATGGATTTTCTACATTTAATTTGTAAACTATACTAATATAAGTACTCTTTCTACACACAGTAAAATTTTTAGCTTTAGTTTAATGATTTTTTTAACAAATAATCATAGAAGTAAAACAACAAAAGTTACTTTTGGTGTGGGAAAACACATTTAGTAGTTCAGTTTACACAAAAATAGAAGCTGATGTTAATAAACACAATTTGTTGAATAGGCTAGGTACTACTATCTGATGGCTGAAATAACAAAAACTTAAAATGAAATTAAGGCATAAAAAATTGAGCTGTCCCATTCATCCCCACTCTCCCCTACTATTTATTCTTTGAGTCAAAATAGGGAAAGGAAAAAATGGAAATTTTTAAAACTTCATATGGTAGCCTAGTTTTTTGATACATGCAAGAATAGTGATTTTTCCACTAGCATACTCTTCAACACTCTTTTTTATAGCTTCGTCAGTACTGCGGTAACGCTTTAACCTTTTCTGGGTCGGGATATTTAGCTCAGCTTTGGCCCTTACTAAATCATAGTAAGCAGCATCTTCTTTTAAGCGAAGAATAACTTCGAATATGTTCGGATGACTTTTGCCGAAGGTTTTATTCACTTTGCTATGCCAGCCTTCAAGAGCATTTGTTGTTCGATGCCTCTCTCCATAACAACTCCACATTAAGCCTACTGTCGGGTTTTCCAACCATTGCTCCACCATGTAATCACAAAATTTTCTTATCGCATCTGTGGATGGTGCATTTTCCATAATGGCAAGCCATCCCTCATCTAAGGAATCCGGTGGTATATGTGCTAGAGCAGAACATTGCCTAATAAGACTTTATTTCTACATTTTCCCGGTATTCCGTGACGAGGCCAAGAGATTGAACCTTTCTCAATAAACTTTGATTAAAATGGAAATTGCATCCCTTGATTTCAACTGAAGGGAGGCAGCTAGCTATGGCACAGATAACTGCCACCTCAAAATCAACTTTAAATTTCTTTGGTGACCAAAGAGGTACCTTCTGTTTCAAAATATTGAAGAAATTTTCATAGGTTGCTTGGGTTTTATTTGGCAATAATGCATAAATGCAAGGCACAATGGCTGTATGATCTTGGTTGCTGCCAATGTCTACGTGCAGGCTATAAACTTGAGCAAACTGTTTAGGACAGCTCTTGAATGTCCCATCCCCGAAAACTTCCTCGGCATTTTCAAAGCATTTTATGGCCTTTTCCGAACCAAATATTAAGATTCGATCTCCGGCCAATTTGGTATCTGCCAACAAAAAACCATCGGTGAATTTTCTTGCCAGAACAACATCCATTATACTTGTTGACGAAGATGAATTATCTCCCAAAGCCTTTTTGCGACGACAGTACATGGCTGTTTTAATGGAGGACAGATTCGGGACTTTTACCACCAAGTCTAAACCTTGATCAAAAGCTGGCGAAAATATTTCCTTGTGTATTTTCGGAATGGGAGTTAATTCTGTATGACATCTTTTCAACCCATCCTGCTTCATCTTTTCTATGGCAATTTTCGCGTCATCAGGTGCACATGAATGGTCTTGCTCTTTAAGTACAACATTTTCTTCAGAATTTGTCACCAAACTTCCTTGGCAAAGCCTGGAGCGGCACACCCATCGTTTGTGACCATTTTGATACTCTCTATTTAACCAAAAAGATCTTCCTTGAAAAATTAGGGCTCTTTGCCCACGTTTTGTCACTACGAAATCCATCTCAAAATCATAAATGGCGAAGCTAGTCATGAGATTATATATAAATAATCTGGCAAATCGCCAGAAATTTTTAAAGCTTTATTTAGCATCGGAAACGGTTGAGTCTATTTTAAAAACGAAACTGGTTTGAAGTTATATATTTTAATAATTTTAGTAGGATATTCAAAAAAAAAACTGAAGCTTAACTAGCAATATTTCACCTTTTTAGCAGTTTTATGCCAATTATGGTAAACTAAACACCCAGGGGATCAAACAGGAATAACCAAAAATGCTTTTAACCCTAAAGGGATGAAACAGACCAATTTTTGACAAGGCGACGAAACAGGAAGCGATGAAACAGGACTAAACCCTTTTCAGCAGCCCCGACCAAAAGAATAATAGCTTTTTCTCTTGGAAAAAATGAACGATTTCTACTACTAATAAATCACATTCGCTTTTTAACTTTTCTCACTCCAATGTTGTTTTAATTTTTTATTTATAGCTCCTTTTTTACTTTTCAACAGAGAGAGAACAAAATATTTTCTGATGTTTCGGCAAGTCAATAAAAATTTATGTGTTCTGTTTCGTAGCCAAGTTTTTATTTCTTTTATAATGAATAAATTGAATTCGAAAGGGGACTTCCATAAATTACGTGAGGTGAAAAAGGGGGGGAGGGGTTTGGAAAAATCTCACCAAGGGGAGAGGGGGGTCGATTAAAATCTCACGTCAACTTTTTAAGTTAGAAATTATACGATTTTCTTTCTTTTTTAAGTATGAGAAAGGAATATATGAGAAGGAAGGAGAAAAATTATTTTTAAAGGTTGTAGGTAAATCTCACGTGTGGGGAGGGGGCGTCCAGCCAAATCTCACCAAGGGGGGAGGGGGTCCAGATTTTGGAAAAAACACCTCACGTAATTTATGCATGTCCCCAAATGTTGATTTTAGTTTCATTTTCTTTTGAGATACTAAATGGAATAGACTTTATCTTTGAATCTTCATATTCGTAATAATCAGCTAAATATAGGTAAGTGGCAGTTTTTGAATGCTTTATTAAGTGTGAAATCGAAATTTTATATTGTTCCCATCTTTTCTATTTGATTTTTTCCACGTTTTAGTTTAAAAAGTGAAGCATGGCATTACCCCATATTACTGTCAGTGAAGACTTTGAATCAGGTTTACTAATACTTTGTACTTATCAAATCTGATTAAGGCATCTTTAAACCATTTCTAAAGGTTTTTTTAGAGATTTTTTGGCATTATATCACTTAAAATACGTTGCCAACTTGGTACAGTCGGAGCAGCACCCCTTATAATTTTACCTTCGAGCCGCCACTGTTCTTTTGGGAGAACATCTGTAAGCCTCACCCGCCTCGCCTGTAGAATTTCATCTGCCACAACTCCCAGTCACATGTCCAGTTTTCTTTTTTCTGATCAACACAGTTCCTGGTTATCCTATTTGTCCTGCAGTTTAATTTCAAGCTAAGTACTTTCTTTCAAATTTACATCTGTTACTAAATTTACATTTGTTTTACTATTGTTTTTTAAACCTGGAACTTGTGGGTAGGTGTGAACCCTTCCAGGGTTAATAGATCCATGAGAGGACACTGGAATTGATTAAAACCAACACCATTTCTACTCATCAGAACAATTTTTGTCATTTGTAAAGTATTATCATCTTCTTCTTTCGTGAGAGCTTGATAAAAATGATTAAATGTCTTATAAATAGTATATTTTTAAATAATTAGATATAAAATTAATGTAATGCTAATTTTTCTTTTAAGTTTAATAGATAATTTGGTTTCCTAAGTTTCATTTAGAAACATTGTAAGACTCGGTTTCCCTTACTTCAGAAAAAAGTGACCTCTATGAGAAATGAATGCACTGAAAAAAGTTAAAATTTTGAAGATACAATTAGTACGGATAGAGATGGTCCGCAGAGGTTCAAATTTAAGTGAAGTGGTCCGCAGACATATTTGAGTTGGGAACCACTGGTCTAAAGTGAAACAGTGGAATGGAACGGCCATGGAAAGGAAAACCGTAGAGGTATTAAAAAAGAGGGGTTTTGCAGGGCAATCCTCAGTGACCAAAAGCTGTGGGTGGAAAGGAAAAATTTATAACATGGAAAGTCCCAAAGGCGGGTGGATTTCTTATTTTTTTCTAATTTTCCTTTTTCTTTATCTTTTTTTGACCATCTTTATCTTTCTTTTTCCACTCAAAATAGCTGTCAGAAAAGGGGACAGGCCATTTTCTACTTGAGAGAAAACAATGGTAATCATGAAGTGAAAAGTATTTACTTATTTGAGTTGGTTTTTTTTAATTTGCGATGATTTCCAGATACCTGGTTATTAAGGAATCACCTTTTACTGTAATTACATTTTGTGGGAAATTTCTATTAAAAACATTAAAATTTTGTAATTTTAACCCTCTAATTGTATATAAGGCAATTTCGATTAGTTTAAAAATCAATATGTATTAAAGAAATAATTGTTATTTATTCATTAACCGGCTACATGAAAGGCGCAGGTTTCCATTTTTATGACGGGAACAACGCATATAAAATTATAGACGATTATAAAAGAGAAAGGTATAAAGCAGTGTTTCCCAACGTGGGGCGCACGCCCCACCGGGGGGCAATATCCTTTTCTAGGGGGGCAATTTGTCCAATTGTCTAGGGCAGTGGTCGGCAACCTGCGGCTCGCGAGCCACATGCGGCTCTTTTGATGTAAAGTTGCGGCTCTTCAGTTCCATACGAAAAAAAATTTTAATATATTTTCAAATCCCCTAAAATGTTAGAAAATTTATTTTTAAGAACCTAATCAAATCAATGTGACTCAAAAGGAGCAGTGTAACCCAAAGTTCTCAAGATGAGAACTTTCCAAACAATTTCTGGGGGAGAACCCCCAAATACCCCTCAAAATTTGGAACATAATATGTGTACTGTTTTTCCATGAAAATTCTGTGACGTATGAGAAGTTATTCTTATATGGTCTATTGTAGAAATTCTAAAAAAATGAATTAAACTTCCAAAATTTTTCTAGGATCCCCCTACTCACCTCGAAATTTGTCTGTTCATATTTTTCCTTGAAAATTTTGTTACTTAAATAATGAGCGGTGCTTTTAGGGTGCAATCCAAAAAGGCCTAAAAATGAGCTAAAATGCTATTTTGAAGGGGAAATTTCCAAAATTTTTTCTGGGGGAGGACCCCCCTGACCCTCCAATTTGCTTGATATTCACGTGTTTACAAAATTTTGAAATAAAGTTCACTAAAATAAATTTACAATGTGTATGTAAGTCATCTAAATCTTGATGTAAAAAAGTACTCAGATGAGGTACCTCAGAAAAAATGTTGGGGGTCAACCTCTTCAACAAAAATCACCTGCCTATTCCCAATCTAAAATCAAGTAAGCAAATAGTACTATAAAATTGAAACAAAAAAATCAGTGGCTCTTTAAAAACTGGGAAATTTTGTAAGTTGCAACTTTTGGCTCTTCCGTTTCAAAAGGTTGCCGACCCCTGGTCTAGGGGGACAATCCAGGGGGAAAATTAAAAAAAAACTTTTTAAAAAGAAGTTTATAAAAATCTGTTCCTATTATCCTGTCTGAGAATGTATATCTGATAAAGTAAAGATATCTTTCGAATTTGAAACTTTTGTACAGTATACCATTACATTATTTTAAGGTAAATCGTTAACTATTTTAATGAATCAGATTATAACAAATAAGCATTGTTTTGAGAATTTTCGTCGAATTTTTTTTATTTAATTTATTGTAAGGGAAAAGCAGGAATGTTTTTACTGAATTTGAGTATAAAATTCTGGGAACTTCGTCGAGTGTATAATAGGGTGGTCACAAGTTACATGGGGAAAAATTTTTTTCAACTTTTTTTAGGTCTTACCCCCCTAAAATGTGCCAATAGGCTAAAAAATGAGATTGGCCAAGTTTCAGCTCAATCCGATAATATTAACCCGTGCCTCATCGAGGTCAAAGTTCAGAAAAACAGCGATTTTTTACAAAAAATAGTAGTTTTGGCCCCATAGAACTGGAACCGTTTGTCCCAGAAATCTGTTTAGGGTGTCATTTGATAGGAAATTTCATACACTTTAACTCTGAAGTTACGGAATTTTATTTGCTAAAACGGATGGGGCGTTATTTAGCATTTTCATAGTAAAGGTCCGTGAAAAAGCGACTTCATTGCTAGAAACCTAGAACATTGCAATGTCACAAAAAACTTTATCCTCCAGGCTTTTCTATTACTTTTGATCCCAATAGATAGTAAATGAGTTTTTAAACCCCTAAGGGAATTCTAGGGTATAATTTCAAACCCCCTAGTGTTTGAAAAAAAGGAAAATATATATAATTTTTTTTAAATTTTTAAACACGCATTTTGGGACTGAGAATGTGATAAAGTTGGTCCAAATACATTACTAAGAGCTTAATTAGATAGAATACCAATGGTATAGGGCCTGAACCTTTCCCTATAACCCCTATAATCTAAGCGAAAGGAGCGCGACTGCGAGGTTTTGCCAAACAAAGGCTTTAATGCCCATTAAAGTTATAAACAGAGCCAAATTACAAAATTTTCACAAAAACATCTAGAGACATGTCATTTGGTGTCAGAAATGACGTTTGAGATTATATATATATATGGGTAAAAATATAATTATAGCGTCCTTCCGACTCTAAATGTTAAAAAATCCTATTTCTACCTAAGTTACATGTTTTCAGCTAAAAGTGATCTTAGAAAAATGTATAAATTTATTTATTTTAATATACCACAAAATTCCTTTGCCTATCATTCAAGGAAAATAACCTTTTTGAAAGGTATGCTATAGTAAATGATTTCAAAAATTTTCTTTCTGTGTACTACACATGGTGAGAAGGAAGAAAATTTTACCAAGTAATTTTTAAAAAATAGTTTTAAACGTTTTTGGATAATTAAAATGATTTTCTATAAATTGGGTTTATTCAACTTTAGGTTTAGGACAGTAACTTGGTTGCCCTTAAAAAAAATCCAGTGAAAACTACAGAGAATACACTGTTGGAGTGTCTTTAAGTATATTTTTCCGAGAAATCTTGTTTATGGTTTTTTTACAAAAATTAATTATGAGAATCATAAAACATTTACTGTGAAATCAAAAATATTTTTTAATATTTCATTAACTTACATGATATTTTGTCTCCTTTCACACAGGTGTAAACACAATTGACGAATAAAGAAAAAAATAATAAGTAATTAGATCATAGATCAAACATATAATGAAACATTATTATACTTTTCAAGAAAATAGTTTTCCTTGAACGATAGGCAAATGAATTTCGAGGCACATTAAAATCAATTTATACATTTTTCTAACTTTTAGCTGAAAACATGTAACTTAGGATAGGATATAGGTAGAAATAGGATTTTTTTAACATTTAGAGTCGGAAGGACGCTATTATTATAATTTTACCCACATATATAATCTCAAACATCATTTCTGACACCAAATGACATATCTCTAGAGGTTTTTTTGAAAATTTTGTAATTTAGCTTTGTTTATCACTTTAATGGGCATTAAAACCTTTGTTTAGCAAAACCTCGCAGTCGCGCTTCTTTCGCTTAGATAATAGGGGTTAAAGGGAAAGGTTCAGGCCCTATACCATTGGTATTCTATCTAATTAAGCTCTTAATAATGTATTTGGACCAACTTTATCACATTCTCAGTCCCAAAATGCGTGTTTAAAAATTAAAAAAAAAAATTATATATATTTTCCTTTTTTCAAACACTAGGGGGTTTGAAATTATACCCTAGAATTCCCTTAGGGGGTTTAAAAACTCATTTTCTATCTATTGGGACCAAACGGAATATAAAAATCCCGGAGGATAAAATTTTTTGTGACATTGCAATGTTCTAGTTTTCTAGCAATGAAGTCGCTTTTTCACGGACTTTTACTATGAAAATGCTAAATAGCCCCTTATCCGTTTTAGCAAATAAAATTCCGTAACTTCAGAGATAAAGTGTATGAAATTTCCTATCAAATGACACCCTAACCAGATTTCTGGGAAAAACGGTTCCAGTTTTATGGGGTGAAAACTACGATTTTTTGTTAAAAATCGCTGTTTTTCTGAACTTTGACCTCGATGAGGCACGGGTTCATATTATCGGATTGAGCTGAAACTTGGCCAATCTCATTTTTTAGCCTATTGGCACATTTTAGGGGGGTAAGACCTAAGAATTTCGAAAGTTGATTTTTTGTAACCACCCTAGTGTATAAGCGAAAAATAAATAAAACGTAAATAAGTCGTAAATGAAGTTGTTGAAAATAGCTGTTAGATTTTATTTTACGCAGTTGGTTTCTTGAATGATTTTATCTAGGGTCATTGGGAATCAAGGGTAAATGGAAACAAGCCCTAGTATTACTGTGTAGGGCTTGGCGGGCCGAAGTGGCATGGAACTTGATAGTTTCCATTCTTACGAAATGGAAAGTATTACCGCATTTTCTGATCTCTAGCAGAAAGTTCTATGATAACAAAAGCAAATTATGTCCAATTTTTCTGATAATCAAAGTTAGCGCCCTTCATTCAAGAGTTGCTGGTTACTACAGATTTCGCAGCTATACTTTCATTGTTAGTAATTATATTGTTGTTCTTTAGTTTAATTAATAAAATCTGTTGTTTTTTGCTCAACACTTTTACTACCGTTTGTAAGACTGTTTTCAATTACCCCTGAGATTTTTACCTCAGAAGTTTGCAAACTTCTTTTTTCCAACTTTTTATGAGTATTGGACCCATTTTGATTGAAAGAAATTTATTAACATCTTAGAAAACGAGTTTAATTAACTTCTTTGAAGATTTAAATTTATGAATATTTTATTTATTTTATTCATATAATATCCATTTACCACTTACCCCACCAAGCCCTAGGCGTAAAAGATGTAAAAACTTTAATACACGAAATGACGACGCTCATTGCCCAGGGATCAAAAGCACAATGATCAGTCTTCGTATACTACCTCTATGGTGGAAAACCATTAGGATTCCCTTTTTCAACCTTTTGGTTCTTCCTCCCTGCAGCATATTTATTGGGTCGCAAAATGTGTATCTTTTCTAGAATATTTCTCGGGGAGCCTCTCCCTCCTTTAACAAATACTTTTTTTATATAAATGTTTGTTTTGATTTTTAGAAAAGAAGGTATCGTTGGAGTCAGCTATTTGGCGTCTTGATTTCTCAGGCTGCCGTTGGCAGTTGTCATGCTGTGTTGAAATGTGCGATAAGGTGGGTCGATGTATCAGGGAAAGTGTTGCGATAGGAAAGAGACGTGTCATGAAATTTGAGATTGCTCGGTGGGTATATTCAGCTTTTCTGGTGCATATGTCGGAGGAATCCCACGTTATATTCACATCGCCCATAAATTTAAAAGTGAGAACGCTTAGGTCTTCACTTGTGCTTATCATTTCGATGATTTAAAGTGAATATTGAAAACAGTTTGTAATAAAATTTAGTGAATTTTCTACTAAACTAAAATAAATTTATATTATTTCCAATAGAAAATTTCTCCAATTTAAATTATGCAAAAGAGTGTCAAATTTTTGTTTAAAATATAGGAACAGAAAAGTAAAAGCTGTCTCCACCTGTTGGCTTAGGTAATCACGGTGTATTTTTTATGACCTTTATTAGCTTCTTTCAGTGGCGGCTCGTGAGTTTATTAACAGGGTGTTCACACCCTTTGTATGAATTACACAAGATCAAGAAAGAGAAGGGATGTTGGACGAATACATAAAACTTGTTTTAGTATTAAGAAAACTTGTTTTAGAACAAATTTATTTATTTCAGGAGAGTTATTTTAAGTTTCCTAAATTTTTCACTGCATGCATTTTTATTTTTTTTAAATATACGTATAATGGAAATAAGCAAAACTTATGATAAAGAAGGCCTTTATTTTTTATAATACCCCTAACCTATAACATAAAACCTCAAAAACAACTTTTATGCAGGATGTCCACTAGGGTGGTCCAAAAAAACTTTTTTGAAGCCAGCCCAAACGTCGCCCCCTAGTTTTTTTACATTTACCAATAGTATCATCCTCCTTTAATTTTAGCTTTCTACTCCTATTTTTAGGGGGTGCTCAATGACCCTTCTTTTTGACACTTTAAAAATTTTATGGATTTGCTTTTGGACTTCCCGTGCTTAAAAAACAATTTTTTTTTCGTAAAGCCTGATGTTTCTAAGCGTCAATATGTCTTATTATATTGTATTTAGTTTAATTTTTATATTTTTCAAAATTTTTATCTGGATCCGAAAAAATGCGTTAAAATCATCTGTGTTAAAATCCTGTTTTTCAGTGCGT
Source organism: Tetragnatha versicolor (assembly GCA_024610705.1). NCBI lineage: Eukaryota > Metazoa > Arthropoda > Arachnida > Araneae > Tetragnathidae > Tetragnatha > Tetragnatha versicolor. Next base: position 214,734 of record JANDEH010000050.1, on the reverse strand, counting down.
TATAACAGCAAAACTATTCTTTGAAAAATAAAAGTTGAATGGTGCATTTTGTAGGGAATTTTGTTTACTTTAACTTTGTAATTCAAGTAATTTTTGACAAACTAATATTTTTTGAAATATACGAAAAAATCCGAAGATAAAGTGAAAATTTTGCAATTTTTTCTCATATTTTTGCGTTTTTTGATATGAAGCTGACCTTCCACGTGAAAGTGAACTAAATATTCGGAATCAGCACCTCAAAAAACATATAAAACCGTCGAAGAAAATAACTTAAAAAATTTTTTTTTGAAGCAACTGCTTGTCATAGGACTATATTACTATTTTGAGCTTTTATTGAATTTTTGTTACTTTTTAAAACAAATTGCATATTTTTTAACCAAAATCATATATTTTGACCCTTAAAGCATAATATTTGACCCCCAAAAATGTCTTTCTATTATTAAAAGAACCGAAAATAGGCCCGCTGGCGGCCATTTTGTTTTTGACCGGAAGTCCCAAACGGCACTTCCGCCAGAGTGATTCTGGTCGATTTGGGATTCAGCATGTTTTAAACTATATTTCCACCAATTTTGGTGCCTCTTGCACAATCTGAACAATTATTCCCTTTAACAGCCCTGCTATTGTTGCTTCCTAGTCAACAAAACTCTAACTCGTCAATATTGTTTCTTAACTTTCATACTTAAAAAATGATGCTTTTAACTATTTTATTTTTAATTTATTATCATATATTAAGTGTATAAATAAAGTAGGTGTCAAAATAATTTATCTTTTACTTATTTTTTAGCCAATTTAGCCAAAATTTCGAAAAAAAACCTAAAAAGTGCAGTTTTTTAGGGCCATTGAGCACCCTCCTAAAACTGAAGTAGGAAGTTGAAACTTTGCCAGAATAATACTATAGGTAGATGTAAAAAAAAGAGGGGGCGACGTTGTGTCTAGGACGAAGTTTAGTTTTTCCCATAGGAATGTGGACCACCCTAATGTCCACTCGTCTAGCCTTTTTTGAAGCAAACAAATTTTTGACACTTTCATTAAAATCATACATAATACCTAATCATAATTTTTTTAATTGGGAGCATGACATGAACACTGGGTCTATCTTCTCATAGTGCTTGTTACATATGCTTAATCGAACAATTGATTGTGAAAAATACAGGTGATGTGTAATTTTCAAGATCTGTAATTTTACTCCAACGTCACTTTAAAAAAATAACCAATAACAAAAGAATTAACTATTACAAATTAGCTGACGTGAAAAGTTTAATGATACTTTCAAAAGGTTCTTATCTTTTTTCCAATCCGGGAAAAAATCTAGACCACACACAAAAACAAGCTTATCCTCAAAACCGTAGGCCTCGGCACACAAAATCTGTGCGCACGGGGATCTCCAATGTGTTGCCGTAAGCCCAAATGTTCTCCGGCGAAAAGTCGAGGTTTCTTCCGACTCATTCAGTTTCTTCGCTCACACGTGCTAATAAGGAAAGAAAAATAAGAGTAGTATTCTCTTTATTTGATAAACACAAAACTTTCGCGTTTCCGGCTATAATTTTTTTGCTGACAGGTGAAAGGGGGGGTAGAAACTTGATTCTGAGTATGAAACAGAAATTGAGAATGATTTATGTATTGTTTTCTTTTGATATTTTTGAATCTTTATATTTGGGTTTATTTCTACTTTTTCACTGGGTGTTCACGTGCTCCTGTGCTCCTATGGACGAGCCGCCACTGGCTTCTTACTTTCTCCTTTTGAATTCTTCTAAATAAAAATGTCTCAATAAGAGTTATTTAAACGATTAAAAACACCTGTTAAACAAATACCAATTTTATCAGAATCAAAGTTAAATGTTTTTAATTTTTAACTATAAAACTCAATCATACCATTTCTGACTGATAAATAGTAGCTCAGCAAGCTATAAAGGACTTAAAAACTTTATTTAAAGACAAAATGAAAATTTTATACCAGAGTTTCCTGTTCCAAAATCGATAAGAGATAACAGAATGGATCTGTAGTTTAAAATTAAACTTTTTCGATATGAAATTGTGTTGTTATTTACATCAGTGTACCTACTACTCATACTTGGCTCAATAGCTTTTTCTGAATTTATTTTTTCTTAGATACCTCGAATAAATGGAAATTCACCCATGAACTGAGTACACATTTTAATACTTGGTAAAATTTAATACAGAAACATATTATATACGCATGTTTTCTAACAAACCAGTATTCGAAACTAAGAATAGAACCCCAACCGAATCAAATCGAACAGTGCCTCATCCGTCAAGAACAGACCAGGAAACATCAATGTCTGAACCAAACTCTTAGCCCGAACAATAAATTAACGTGGGTTTCTCTGCATTATTTTCTTCTTCGGCAGGAAAGCTCCTTCGAGATCAGTAGGCCGTGAAATTGCAAAATATGCGTCACGGAATTAATTTTCTTTGCAGCAACAATCTCGCTGTATGCTACTGTATAAAATAATTATTCATCTGGTTGTGTTCTTCGTGGAGACTGTCTTAAAGAGGTGGTTATAATATGAGCTGAGGAATTTTATTAAAAGGATGGGCTGATACAATAGTTTCCTACAATATAAGAGCTGCGTTTTGTAAAGGTTAACAGCAATATCTCTTATATTCAGAGGATCATAAGAGAGACTATAGTATATTTCTCTAGTTTTGGATTAAGTAGATAAGCACCAGTTAAAAAACCGGTTTTTCAGGTTCAAATTTACAAAAAGATCTGTGCATCTCGCTGCCCCCCCACAGGCCCGAGTTCTGTTTACGGGTTGGCCAATTCAGACTCGTCCTTTCTACAGAGCCTGTATACGAGAGAGAGGCGATAACTCGGTATAGCGTGCTGATTGGTCAACAGCGTTTTCTGTTCACTGCAGGCGGAGTTAGGTTTCCCTCCATAGGATTAGCATGGGAGCGAGACAAGCGGCATGATACAGTTTGGACAGAATTGGAGATTTAGACAGTTTTAACTGCGCGCAAGGATGCGCAGAGACGCTTTTAAGCGAGTTTTCGCCTCTCTCTCGTATACAGGCCCTCTAGTCCTTTCATCCCTCCCGGTTTGATAAAACAAAGACCAAGTTGTACTCTGTTCATTAAGAATAGGCGGTTGAGACGTAATGTATTAGAAACAGTTACTAATGTAATAATGTTAAAATACTGTAAAAGAATCGGTCACTGAAGTTGCGTGATACACGTTATTAGCCGTTATTAAGCGTTTTGATCCTGTTTCAGCCGCCTGTTATAAATGAACAGACTATGACTTGTGGGGAAACAAGGGTCTTTGCTTCAACTAACTATGTCTTTCAGTCATACGTTATGTAACAGCTCTGTTCATGGCTATACTGGGGTTAGAAAGTCTTACCTCAAACTAGGTACTCCCTCAAGTATCCCCCTTATTTTTTTCAGAGGGAAGATCCCTAGATCCCCTTTTGTACTTCGATTTCCGTATCATCCACACATTTTGTTTTTCTGTAAAACGACATTTTTAACCTATTGGGAATGAATTGAGGGAGGGAGGTTTTGGGTGGTCCTATTCACCTTCACAAGAGCAAAATTATAGCAGGATGCAGGCCTGACAATGGTGTATGGATATTTAGGCCCTCCCCGAAAAATTCTTTAAACAAACTGTTAATACACTGCCAATACATATTACCTTACATCTCGGTCTCCAACGTCGACTATAATATAGGGCCATTCCACCGGCACGTGTGTGACATTTTCACGCTATTTTAGAAAATATCACTGAAAATTTATATGAAATTATAAAAATAACTGTTAGTGTTTTTTATTATGATGTTAGTGAACATGCAGGCAAATTTTAGTGGTCAAAGTTTTACGATAAGACAGTTACATAATTAATAATTAAAGTCGCGTTACGTGTGTGACTCGTTCATATAAATTTTCAGTGATAATGTCACACGTAACGGTGGAATGGCCCTATAATGAAAACGGCAACGCAATGTTTTTGGAAGTGTCTTTTTAACAATAATAAAAAAACTTTTTTTAACTTCTAAGGTTAAGGTAAAAATTTTGAGTTTTTCTAGATCATAACCTTACTCAGTCAGTGTTTTTTGAGCTTTTCCCAGATTTCTAGCCTTTTCAGTCTTCATTGAGTTTTTTTTCTTTTTCACATTGAATGCTGATGGTTTTCTGTTAATAAATGACTGCCATACGGGTTTTTTCTCATATGTTTTAAGGATGTCTAAATATGTTGAGTAAAAAATTTTTAGAAATATATTAAATAATAATTTAAGAACAAATATCTTCGAATTTCAACTATAAATTTAACATCATTATTAGTTCGTTCATTTCTTATAAGAAATTCAAATGCCAGAATTTCCCTGCCAATGTATTTAATATTAATAATTCCATAAGTGAAAATCCTTACGTAGGTATATTATAAGATCTGGTAACGTAACAAAAAATTTATTTGATACTTTACATACATAGGGTTTTGAAGACTCTCCTGAAGATAGCTAAGCGTCAAACAGCAAAATATGCGTCCCAAAATTAATTTTTCTTGCAGCAAAAATCTTGCTGTAGATGCTAATTATTCATTCAGTTGCTCTTCAAGGAGACTGACCAAAGAGGTGATTATTACACCATGAGCTGAGGAATTTTATTAAACGGCTGAGCAGTTTACAAGCGCTTTGTAAACAATAGTTGCCTGGAATATCTGAGCTGGGAATTATAATAGAGGGTAATAGCAGGTTTTGGGAGATACTTCTCGATGCTTAAGGTGCGTTAATGATTTCATTTCCGAGCTCATCTTATGGGTAGGTGATGTTTTGGTAGGTGGAAGTTTCCTTGAATGTATAAGCTACAAACCTTCTCTTGTGTGTAGGGATTAGAGTCATCATTATTAATGTGGTGACTGGTGATACATTATTTGAAGCTAAAGCGAGCGTAGTTAGAAACAAAGTCATTAAATAGTGGGATTAGATGTTACAATGTAAAGGGTTTTCTTCTTCTTGCAGCATAACCTTGTCATCTCGAACTTTGAAAACTCAAAAACCTTTATGCATCTCGGAATAAATATATCTTTTTTTCGAAATAAATCACTTTTTAATTTTATATTTTGAGTAACCTGTTTATCTCGAAAACTCGAATTTATTTTTGGGTCCCTTCGATTTTGCGATATCAAATGCGATAAATGTTGGGTTTGAGGTTTTCTTGATGGGCAAAAGATGATTGGTTGATGGTTGGGAAAGTTTGACGGCGGTTTCTGCTTAGCGCTCTTACCAGTTACCATTTACCATTTTTTCTTTTTCTTTTTAATCTGATGATCTTTCCGAAAATTCTATTAGGACTTTAAAGTATTTTTTGGCTTTCTTCTTCGAAGGATGTAAGTTAAAGAAAAAAGGTCTGATTTGTAAATCGATCCTTTCTTTTTTCCTAGTTTTTTTCTCAAGGTTATGTTTTAGTACAAATATTCACGAAATTCCTTTAAAAAAACATTTCACCAGGTTAATTTAACTTCCGGAATGTCTGCTTCTCCAATTCATTTCTCCATCTCAAAATGACGTCTTGCCTCACTGATAAATTTCATTTCAAAACATCTTAAATTTACAACGAAATTTAAGACAAAAACATTAATATATATTTATTCGAAATATATTTATTATACAAATTCGAAACATTATTTACTTTTATTTAAGATTTTAAATGAGCTGTTCTGTTTGTCAACTAGTAATCGGAGAGCAGACATTCCGGAAGTTGATTTTAAACTGGGTGAAATGATTTGTTTGTTTTTTAGGAATTTCGTGAATATACAGGATATTTCATCAATATCGTCCAAACTCTATACAGACATATAACTTGCATGGAATACTTAAATGTCTAAAGTTTTATTTATTTAAATAAATAGTATGATATATCCAGTGCACAGAGTATAGAGCTTACAGAGATTCCAAACGGCAGTTTTCCTCTTTAGGTACCCAGATTATAATTAATTTCACAAGCAGCCAATCAAATCAAATCAAATCAAATATCAAATCAAATTTATTACAAAAAGAAAAACATAATATAATATAATACAATCACAAATACAAATACAATTTAACAAGTTTAATACATACAAAAGAGAGAGATAGAGAAAAAAAAGGAGATAATGTCTATCCCAAAGGAGCTACTGCTCGTCCATGGGTAAATCGAATATCAATATTATAGCAATTAACAAAAAAGAAAAAAAAATAGTGGAAGAATATGTGCCAGAATTTTCTTTTTTATGTATGTAAAAACAATAAAAAACTAAAAATGGCTTGGCTGGCAATTTATATATATATATATATATATATATATATATATATATATATATATATATATATATCAGTTCACACTATTTCTTTAATATATATATATATATATATATATATATATATATATATATATATATATATATATATATATATATATATATATATATATATATATATATATATATATATATATATATATATTAAAGAAATAGTGTGAACTGATAGACTAAGTCAGGGGTTCCCAACCTTTTTGCACCTGCGTACCACTTGACTTTTTGAGAAATTTTGTCGTACCACCAGGCCTAAATATTTTAATAAACGTATAATATTTACTCTTCTAAAAGTGTTCAAAGGCTTTTTGAATCAAATTCCTGAGAAAACTTCATATTTAATGGTTAGATATTTGTTTATTTATTTATAACTTGCTTGTAATAAAGGAGAAAAAGATGAAAATGGTATTTTTTTACAGTTTTATTTATTATACCCATAGGTCTAAAAACCTACAAATAAAAAATTAGTACAAACTCAGCAAAATATACTTTTATAGTCTTTAATGCGAAATTTGTTGTTGTTTGCCTGTGATTAAAATATCAACGTTAGGAGTAATGGAACTTATCTTCACTCTTAAGTCCTCTTAAACACTTACTCTGCTTCTATGTTTAATTTTTATGTACAAGAGTTCAGAAAATCCACTCTCACACAAGTAACTCGTAACAAATGGCATCAAAAGTAGCAGAGCTTGCCGGAAGATCAAAGAGTACTCGGTTTTTACATCCGATCCAGAAGTTAATTTTAAGATTTCTCTTTAAAATATCTTTCATGGAACTATCTTCTGTAAAATCGAAAAAAACTTTCTTTTAGTGCTTTGACTCACGCGCGTACCACCTGAAACGTTCCCGCGTACCACCAGTGGTACGCGTACCACCGGTTGGGAACCCCTGGACTAAGTGAAAACCTGACAATTTTAAAAGAGGGGTTCAACGTTATCTTGGTCAAGAATAAAATCAATACAAAGTTTTTTAAAAAATCTTATATTGGATTCTGTTTGAATTTGGCTTGGTAATTTATTAAAAAAAGTAACCAAAAGATATTGAAAATGTTTTTTATATATTTCTTTACGAGGGGTAGGTACTAAGAAATAATTTTGTCTGCGGAGGTTATATGAATTGTTAAGCCGCGTTTACACCTAAGTTGACAACTAAAAGTTGTCAACTTTTGTTGAAAACATTGTTTGTAGAAACTTAAAGTTGTCAACTAAAAGTTGCTCTTCTCAAATGTATAGCAACAAGTGGAAGACGCAATAATTGCTGCGGCTGCCTGTGTTATCATAGCCAACCACTGTACGAGAGGTCCCCGAAGATATTGGGTGAGACCCTCGTTGAAGGCTAGGGATGGGTACAGCTCCCGCAAAAAAAAAACGTTACAGTGGGGTTTGCGGGTGAACCACTTGGGTTAGGAAAACAAAAGAGGTGTTATTTTTCATTGTTTAAAGTATTCTTTAATCAATAAAATTTTCGAGTCCTCAGGGGGTCGTCTTCATATTAAACGAAACACTAACTTTTTTTTTCAATGGGGACTAGGGTGTCCCTTAAAATCGAAGGTCGGGGAAACTTTTGCTCCACCCCCCAATTTTTTTCCTTTTGGTAACCTAAGACTGTGTGCAAAATTTTAAATCGATTAGATAATATTAACCCGTGCCCCAAACGGCCTAAAGTTTGAAAAATTTGACTTTTTTCTAATTTTTTTGAAAATTTTCAAAAATATGTTTAAAAAATCCGTTTCCGAATAACAGGGCTCTACCACATTTTAACAATAATATTTGACCGTTTTTCATTACTAGTTAGGTCAAAATGCCCAGTTTGTAACTTAGTCATCAATTAGAAAATCATCAAATTTGTTCATTTTATACTAAGAATAGAAGAATCAAAAAAAGCAGTGGTAAACGACTTAAAACCACAAAATTCCATGGCTAAACACCATTTGTAAACCATATTGATGTGGATATAAATTTTCTGGAGCTCAAATTAATTATTGGTTGCTTAATTACAGACGCCATATTGGATTGCATTAAAACTAAAAAAAATCTGGAAAAAGGTATGGGCATGTTTGATATCGGTTAATAGGTCTTTGGTGTTTCTAAACTCAATTAAGACTAATGAAATTATCTTGGACAACTTTTAAAGCTCTTAACGCAATTTAAGAGCCATCATATCTCGTAATACAAGTGCAAACCATGTTTTCAAGACTATAGAAATGGTAATAAATTCTAAACACATAAAACTGGCTAGAGAAATTCTGGAAACAAGTTAAAAAAACAGACTCCAGTGTGTCCACGAGTATTTAATTCGTAAGTTAGCTGAAAAGCTGAAGTTAATACAAGATTAACACGCTCTTATAATTGAGTTAACCTATCAGACGGTAAGCAATTAACCCAGGTTTATGGAGACTGTTCTTCTATTTTATCATAATTTTATTCGTCAAAGTAAAAAATACCTTCAATTGAACAAATTAGTCATTAAAATCTAAGACACTTATATTTTCTATTTATAAGTATCATAAATATTATCAACAGTTTCCTAAAATCATTCTTTCTTTAATGTCTTTTTGTGAGTCAGCTATTCTTCGCTCTGTAAGTTTCCTATCTCTACATTCTCACAAAGAAGGATCTGACATTTAAAACAATTTAATTCCATAAACAATTTTTATGAAAAATTTACTCGAAACGTTAGTACTTCCTCGAGGACGTTTAGGTTTACTGATGAAAGGTTGACAGTGCGAAGAAAAACTAAGGGTAAAGTAGAAGAGTTATTAAAATTGTAGTTGATATTTTAACTTTCTTACAGCCACGGACAAAATAACAGTGTTTAATTGTTTTAATGACACTAATAAATTGAAAGACTGGTATTTTTATGTTAATGTATAAAATTATGATGAAGAGCAGTCTCTATAAACATGGTTAATCGCTTACCTTCTGAGAGTATAACTAAATTATTATGAAGAGTGGGTTAATTTTGTATCAACTTCAGCTTTTCAGTTAACTTATGGAATAAAATACTCGTGGACACACTGGAGTCTGTTTTTTAACTTGTTTCTAGAATTTCTCTTGCCAGTTTTATGTGCTTAGAATTTATTACCATATCTATAGTCCTGAAAACAGGGTTTGCACTTGTATTAGGGGATATGATGGCCCTTAAATTGCGTTAAGATTGGTAAGATAAGGTAAAAAGTTGTCCAAGATAATTTTATTAGTCTTAATTGATTTTAGAAACCTCAAACACCCATTACCCGATATCAAACATGCCCATACCTTTTTCCAGAATTTTTTTAAGTTTTAATGCAATCCAATATGGCGTCAATAATTAAGCATTCCATTATTTATTTGAGCTCCAGAAAATTTATATCCACATCAATATGGTCTACAAATGGTGTTAAGCCATGGAATTTCGAGGTTTTAAGTCGTTTACCACTACCTTTTGATTCTTCTATTCTTAGTATAAAATGGACAAATTTGATGATTTTCTGATTGATGACTAGGTGACAAACTGGGCATTTTGGCCTAACTAGTAATGAAAAACGGTCAAATATGATTGTTTAAATGTGTTAGAGCCCTATTATTCGGAAACGGATTTTTTAAACATATTTTTAAAAGTTTTCAAAAAAATTAGAAAAAAGTCAAAATTTTCTAACTTTAGGCCGTTTGGGGCACGTGTTAATATTATCTGATTGATTTAAGATTTTGCACACAGTCTTAGGGTACCAAATGGAAAAAAATTGGGGGGTGGAGCAAAAGTTTCCCTGAATTTTTGAAAAAACGCCCAAATAAGGGACACCCTAATGGGGACCCCCTAATATTATGAGATTTTCTGAAAGGCCATCCCTCAAAACCCCTAAATACCCAGTTTCATCCAGATTGATTCACAATTAAAAATGTTTTTTAAAAATAAAATTTTAAATTTTAAAATCGGGAAATATTTTTATGGTAATCGATTCAGGTAGTAATTTTATGAAGTTTTTTGCTTTCAAAAAGGAACCCTGTTTTTTCTTCCTAAAATGAGGCTTGAACTATGTTTCTATCATAAATAGAACTGGAGTTACAATAATTTGTTGACGGCTACTTTGGTATATCAAGCATATTTTCAACATTCAAGAGAACATTTATATCGTTTTCAAGAGAAGTAGAAAGAAGAATGGACAAAAATTAGCGCCAAGTATTATGACGCTATTTTCAATTACATACTTAAAATTTTGAATTTTTCCCAAAGGGAATCAAAAGTTTCTAGAAAAGAAATGCTGCTTTTAAATGAAAACTTATTTTTTTATTTTTAAATAAAATTTTCAATATCTCTATTCAGGAATGAAATGCGACGCCACGCCCGGGGCGCGTGGAGGGGGAACAGTTTTCCCACTAGTTTCCAACAAGTTGCTAGCGCAAAGCGCAGAACAACAAATCTTCCACTTTTAGTTGTCAACTTTCTTTGATCTTTACTTTACCGACACTCCGCGGAAAACTAAAATTTAGTGGAAAACTTGTCTCTCCACTAGTGGAAGACAGAAAAAGTTGCTGTATTTTGTAAAAAAAGCAACAAATTGCCGCAACTTGTGGAAAACTTAGTGGTGATCTTTACCGACACTTCGCGCAAAGCTAAAATTTAGTGGAAAACTTGTCTCTCCACAAGTGGAAGACGGAAAAAGTTGCTGTATTTTGTAAAAAAAGCAACAAATTGCCGCAACTTGTGGAAAACTTAGTGGAAAACTTTGGTGTAAACGCGGCTTTAGAGTTTAATGTTGCCCATGTGGGGAATTTCTTTAAAAAGAGTAGACTATTTAGTATAAATAATTGGCGCACTTTTAAAAGATAATTATTCTCAGGAAAGTAACGTAGAAATTTCTTTTGCAAGTTAATTAATGGTAAAACGTTGGATATGTATTCTCCGCCCCAGATTATTATACCATATTGTAATCGAGATTGAACCCAAGCAAAATATAGTTTTAGAAGCAAATCCGAATCAAAAAAATTTTTTAAGTGATAGAATTTGAATAAAATATATCTTAATTTACTACAGATTGAGTTAATATGATCTTTAAATTTCCAGTTTTTATTAAATAGGATGCCTAAATATTTTAATGATGAGGAGTAATTAAGGATATGATTATCACAAGATTTAATTTTACAATCACAAAAGTATAATTTAAGCTTAGTTTCATCATTAGATCTTAAAGAAAACATAATATAACTTGTTTTATTTACATTTACCTTTAGCTCATTGCTTGAAAACCAATTGTAAATTATTTCCAAATCTTGATTAATCATATTTTGTAAAAGGTCGTAAGAACGAGCTGAATATAATATTATTGTATCATCCGCGAATGTAATTACTTTACCCAACAGATTCAACTTACAAAAATCGTTGATATAAATGTTAAACAAAAGAGGTCCAAGTTTGGAGCCTTGAGGTACTCCTTTTTTAGAGGGGATGAACGGACTGCAAAGGGTATCCATTTTAACTCTTTGTTTGCGATTTAAAATGTACGATCGGAACCATTCCAGACAGTTACCCCGAATGCCTGCAGCATATAATTTATAAAGAAGGATCTCATAATTTACGCTATCAAAAGCTTTGCTGATATCTAAAGATATTGCCGCAGTTTTTAAATTATCATTAAGATTGTTAGTGATAAAAGAGGAAAACTCTATAAGAGCATTTGTAGTACTTAAGTTATCCCGGAATCCAAATTGATTATTTGCAAAGAAGTTGTTTTTGTTCAAAAAATTTTTTACCCTTGTAGATACCACTTCTTCCAATATTTTTGAGAAAACAGGTAATAAGGAGATAGGGCGGTAATTTGTGAAAACATCGGGACTTCCAGACTTTAAAATGGGTACAATAGTAGAATATTTCAGAGATTCAATAAATTTACCTTCTTTTATAGACTGATTTAAAACAGATTGTATGAAATGACAATGATATTTGCCAACTATTTTGAAAACCTTAGAATTTAAGTTGTCATATCCGCTTGTATTAGTATTTTTTAGTTTTGCAATAATACCCTGAGTTTCAGTTTCTGAAACATCATCTATAAAAGCTATAGAACTTACAGAATGCAAGACGAAATCCCGATATTTATCACTTTGTTTCATGATGTTACATCCAATATTAGAAAAAAATTCATTAAAGGAGTTTACATCCGACTGAGAAAACTGGATAGAAGATGATTGTCTCGAATCACTACCCAAAATATTATTAACAAGCTTCCATTCTCTTCTAGAATTACCCGAGCACTTTTCAAACTCTTTTTTATAGTAGCTAACGCGGGCTTCTTTCAGTAATTTCTTTAGAAGTCTACATGATTTTGAGTAGTTGAAACTGGCAGTATTATCATGGGGATTTCTTCTTTTTATTTTATACAGTCTTTCTTTTTTATTTATTTCTTTTAAAATTTCGGGAGTTATCCATTTGTTCTTAAGCTTTGGATTATTATTATTAATTGTGTTGGTACAAGATAGAACACATTTACTTAGTTTTTCAATGAAATTGTTGTATTTTTCTTCTAAATTTTCATTTTCGCAATCAAATACTGTGGATTGAATTACTCTATCAAGTTTAGCAAAGTTAATTACTTTATGAACGGGGATTTTATTACTGACAGTGATTTTATTATTCTGGGAACAAAAAGACAAAACCATAAAAATAGGATAGTGATCTGTTAGAGAGCTAAGGCATCTGCAACAGTTTATAGAAAAATTACCTGAATATTTTACATTAAAATGGTCAATGCAAGAGGAGGAACTAACAGTTTCTCGAGTAGGGATATGAATAATACTTTCATAGCCGTTTGCATACAACAGGTTTAAATAGTTATCACAGATACTGTGGTCTAACAAGTTAATATTTAGATCTCCACCTATGATCGAATTATTATTAAACCTTGGAAATAAGGTACTAAACTCATCCAAAAAATAATCAATAGTAAAAGAGTGAAAGCGATAGATACCAATTATATTAAGATTAATATCCGGATTATATATAACTATAACATTTGCAGAATTTAAATCGGGAACATGAGAAAGCGAAATGCGAAAGTGATTCCTGATTGGATATGGAAGTTCTATCAAGCGGCATTTAAATTTCATCGGTGTTGTTTTTCCCCTCCAGTTCGGATTTAGATTTGAGTGACAGCTTCATTCGACGAATGACAGAATTAGAAGGAATAACGTGGTATTCAAGGGGGCAGGTCCGTTTGGCCTAAAGTTTGTCTATGGGAAAAGCTCTGTTAAAAAAGTTGCCATTATAGCGTCTATGGAGATGAATCCTCTGTTAAGCTCCATACTCTGTGATCCAGTGTATGAAACAAATCCTTATTACTTCATTTTGCGGCGTGCGCATGCATGCTTTTATGCATCTTAGTCTTCAAAAATATGCAAATATTTTTGTACTTGTTTTTCCCACATTTTTTTGTGTTAACTGAAAATGTATTTTCTGTTGCAATTTTCAGGAAAAGTTTGGATCTTATAAAGACTCGATTCTTTCTTATTTATTTTGAACTTCCTACAGCAAGGAAAATCTGGATGTGTTATGTTTGGATGGTCAAGAGGTCATAATGAAACACCCTGTATTTGGAGCAACAAAAACATGGATGGTGTTTTTTCCTTGCAAGTTCAAGCGTTTATTTGATGTGTGCAATTCAAATGAATATTTCAAAACACACCCACATTTATGAATAATTTACAAAAACCATTTTACTCCAGTATTTTAAAAAATTATCTATGTTTTAAGACCTTTCTGACTCAGAAACTGAAATCTCGGAAATATCTAATACACTCCGTGAAGAAATTTCATTGCCAAAAGCAAGCCATTACTTCCCAAAACAGCCCGAAAATACACGAAAATAAAACTGTTACGCTTTTTCAACTCCTAAATCTCAACTCAGAAGATAGTAAAAGATACAGATCACCCCATAAAAGGCGTCAGAAGAATCCCTCCCAAGATTATCAAAAGATCCCCTCCGCCCTTTTTGACTCTCCGAGTCTGAGAAAGCTAACACTTATCCAATAGGGTGGGCCGAAAAAACCTTTTATTTTTTTTCGAAGTTTTAATAGCGCGGAAAAGTTGCGAATTATATAGACAAAGAAAAGGAAAAAACAAATTTCAAAATCGGTTAATATCTTCCGATCGCGCAAAGGCCCCAAAGTTTGAAAAAATATGAAAAAACTTGATTTTTGCGATTATTTTTTTTTAAAAATCAAAGATTAAACTATCAAATATTGTTCATGATTTTTTTATGTGAAACTAATATAGTTATAGACATAATCGTTCAGATTCCATTCTTCTATCACTTTTTTTTTCGTTAGATATAATTTTTTTAATGTTCATACAAATTTTGTAAAGTTGTTTTTCCTGCATTATTAAACAGCTAATAACTCTAGAACTATACAACTTAAAAACTTGAAATCAGTCCCATTTTGTTCGTAAATTTTTTGTCTTTGATATGGTGTGCATCATGATCATCATTTTCAAAAAGTTTTTTTTTTAAATTTGAAAAAAGTGAAAAAAAATTAATGAAAAATTTTTTTTTAAATTTATTTTTGAAAAAATATTAATAGTCTTTTAACTCTTAAAATGAACATAACTACCCAATTTCAAGTTGAAAATAAAATTTAATCATGTATAAAAAATAAAAATAACCGTAATTTAGTCAAATCCCTAAACATTCCCTAAAATTATACACCAAGAGCGATTCACTCATGGAAAATTTATCAAATCACTTGAGGGTGTTCAAAATGTAAAACATGTAAAAAATGTCACATAAATTTCAGAAAATAAGACAATTAACAGATTCGGTTCAAAATCTTACAGTGCTAGTTCCCAACTCTAAGTTAATTCAATTTGCATGAATTTTAGATGAATATTCCTTAGAAATGTGTTTATATCCAATTTTTTTATGTTCTGAAGTTTTAAATTTACTTTGATTTAACTTGTTAAAAGTAAAAACAATTAGATATAAACATAATTCTTAGAAATTTTCAGGAGAAATGCATGCAAACTTATTTAAATATGAAAAAACTTGATTTTTGCGTTTATTTTTTTAATTTGATGTTTTCGTAACGTAATAGTTTGCAACGTGTTCTAATAGAGCCTAAAAACATTGTGTTTTAATTTGGTTTAGATCAGTTAATATAATCCGATCGCGCATAAGCCCCAAAATTTGCCAAAATATTGAAAATTTCACATTTTCATATTTAGTTAAGTTAATTCAATTTGCATGCATTTCTCCTGAAAATTCTAAGAATTATGTTTATATCTAATTGTTTTTACTTTTAACAAGTCAAATCAAAGAAAATTAAAAGTTTTAGAACATAAAAAATTGGATATAAACACATTTCTAAGGAATATTCAGGTAAAATTCATGCAAATTGAATTAACTTACAGCTGTATTCTACTCAATTGAGTTAATCGCGTGGTAAGTGAAACCCTATGAGACTGTGTTTCAGAGTGTGTTGAAAATCGGTATTCTACTGCCTATGACAGTGGTCGGCAACCTGCGGCTCGCGAGCCACATGCGGCTCTTTTGATGTAAAGTTGCGGCTCTTCAGTTCCATACGAAAAAAAATTTTAATATATTTTCAAATCCCCTAAAATGTTAGAAAATTTATTTTTAAGAACCTAATCAAATCAATGTGACTCAAAAGGAGCAGTGTAACCCAAAGTTCTCAAGATGAGAACTTTCCAAACAATTTCTGGGGGAGAACCCCCAAATACCCCTCAAAATTTGGAACATAATATGTGTACTGTTTTTCCATGAAAATTCTGTGACGTATGAGAAGTTATTCTTATATGGTCTATTGTAGAAATTCTAAAAAAATGAATTAAACTTCCAAAATTTTTCTAGGATCCCCCTACTCACCTCGAAATTTGTCTGTTCATATTTTTCCTTGAAAATTTTGTTACTTAAATAATGAGCGGTGCTTTTAGGGTGCAATCCAAAAAGGCCTAAAAATGAGCTAAAATGCTATTTTGAAGGGGAAATTTCCAAAATTTTTTCTGGGGGAGGACCCCCCTGACCCTCCAATTTGCTTGATATTCACGTGTTTACAAAATTTTGAAATAAAGTTCACTAAAATAAATTTACAATGTGTATGTAAGTCATCTAAATCTTGATGTAAAAAAGTACTCAGATGAGGTACCTCAGAAAAAATGTTGGGGGTCAACCTCTTCAACAAAAATCACCTGCCTATTCCCAATCTAAAATCAAGTAAGCAAATAGTACTATAAAATTGAAACAAAAAAATCAGTGGCTCTTTAAAAACTGGGAAATTTTGTAAGTTGCAACTTTTGGCTCTTCCGTTTCAAAAGGTTGCCGACCCCTGGCCTATGATGAGATTACTCAATCTTGGACAAACTCAGTCTTGGTAGCCATTTTGTCCGTCCTAACAGAAATAACTAATCTGACTATTATAAGGTAGTTTCAATAATTAAAATATATTTCATGGACCTAAAAACTCTTCAAACAATACAAAAAACTGATTAAACTACCTACATTATTGGTTAAAAATGAAAATATCATTTACTTTATTGTGCTGCCATCTATAAATCAAAATGCTAAATGAAATCACTTCAGGTTGTTGTAACTCCAGCAGACTATTTTAAGTACATTAATGTAACCTTTAATCTTGTAAAAACACTTTTTTACAATGAAAGAAAAATATTCCAGCATAACAAGTACCCAATGACGAATATTTTAATGAATAAAATATTAATCCACAATCGTAGTAATAGATTTAAGATGGCGGCGAACTGTAGGCTGTGCGCCTGTTTACAGTGCAGGTATACCTACGCAAAGAAAACATAGTTCCTTTGCAAAATAAAGATGTCGTTTCATCTAGATGTTGAATATTAATTTCTAAGAGCTCTTTTTGATGTACAAGAGCTATTGATATGAAAATAATGTACTTATTTCATGAAAAGGCATTGTAAACTTTGTCCGAGAACACTGTTATTCAACTTACCGGCCAAATTTACCGGATTACAATTAACCCCGAATAAACGTGGTTTTAGGAGGAGTAGAATACGAAAAAGTCCCAAAAACAGGGTAAATCGCATGAGAATGAGTTACGACGTTTGTGTAGAATACAGCCGTTAGAGTTGGGAACTAGCACTGTAAGATTTTGAACCGAATCTGTTAATTGTCTTATTTTCTGAAATTTATGTGACATTTTTTACATGTTTTTTTAAGTCATATGAACACCCTCAAGTGATTTGATAAATTTTCCATGAGTGAATCGCTCTTGGGGTATAATTTTAGGGAATGTTTAGGGATTTGACTAAATTACGGTTATTTTTATTTTTTTTATACATGATTAAATTTTATTTTCAACTTGAAATTGGGTAGTTATGTTCATTTTAAGAGTTCAAAGACTATTAATATTTTTTCAAAAAAAAAATTAAAAAAAAATTTTTTTTTATAATTTTTTTTTCACTTTTTCAAATTAAAAAAACTTTTTGAAAATGATGATCATGATGCACACCAAATCAAAGAAAAAAAATTTACGAACAAAATGGGACTGATTTCAAGTTTTTAAGTTGTATAGTTCTAGAGTTATTAGCTGTTTAAAAATGCAAGAAAAACAACTTTACAAAATTTGTATGAACATTAAAAAAATTATATCTAACGAAAAAGAAGTGATAGAAGAATGGAATCTGAACGATTATGTCTATAACTATATTAGTTTCACATAAAAAAATCATGAACAATATTTGATAGTTTAATTTTTGATTTAAAAAAAAAATAATCGCAAAAATCAAATTTTTTCATATTTTTTCAAACTTTGGGGCCTTTGCGCGATCG
This sequence comes from Tetragnatha versicolor, assembly GCA_024610705.1. Taxonomy (NCBI): domain Eukaryota; kingdom Metazoa; phylum Arthropoda; class Arachnida; order Araneae; family Tetragnathidae; genus Tetragnatha; species Tetragnatha versicolor. The sequence goes on along the minus strand of JANDEH010000050.1, from coordinate 196,627 downwards.
GAAGATATTAACCGATTTTGAAAAATTTTTTTTCCTTTTCTTTGTCTACATAATTCGTAACTTTTCCGCGCTATTAAAACTTCAAAAAAAAATAAAAGGTTTTTTCGGCCCACCCTATTATCCAATCAATATTCCTCGCAACATCCAAATAGGTTTCGACTCAAGGATCTCTAGGTTTCGGTAGTTTTGGTTATTGAAAAATGACTCAAACATTCACTATTTTTTCGGAGAGCGCTTCTTGTTGTTTCTAAAGCCCTGGAAGAAGCTACGTTACTTTGCTATCCAGGGCTTTAGTTGTTTCCAGCTCTGTTAATTCATCACCATGATTTAAGAGATTCCCCTAATGGAAAACGCGCTTTTCTCTCGTGTAGGCCTCTATCTCAATTGCATTTATTTAAGGAGCCGAGCTCTGTTGTACCTAGTGAGTCGACGATCGATTTGTTAGACATATTAAACGGGTGGAAGAAAGTCACAGATGCAATCTCCGGAACTGTTAGGCCAGACGTCTGGAATTCGGCGGCAACATAATAGGTGAGGAATAGCTCCTTTTATTGGAATAGAATACTACAATGCTACGTCATTCTATGGGATAGGTAGATACCCCCTCCCAGAAGCAGAACTGATGTTTGTTGATCAGTGTTTGATGGGATGTTATGCCAACTGGAATCTGTTTCATGCATAGGTGAATAGGTTCAGTTCGTGTAGAAGCAATGTTCTTTTACTTTATATATGAAGAAGCATGTTAAAGTTCACTAAAACTTAAAGGTTCAGAGTAAAAGTAATTCCTTCACAAATATTTTCTTTTTTGTTTAAAAAAAAGAACGTCTCTGCGTTTTTATAATGATAAATGGTATACCAAAATCCTTCTCTTCAACCCCCTTGCAGTATTGTATATTAATCTAAAATGTTCCACATTCACAAAGTTAAGTTGGTTTCAAGATAAGGTTTACGGGCATTATTTACTGACACTTAACCAGTGGTTAACCAGCAGCTAAGGATAGAAAATGAGCTTTTTGTTAACCTTATTGGTGCAATCCTTCGTTAACCGATGGTTAACCACTGTTTTAGAAGCAGTGAAAAAGGAGGCCATTAAAGAGAATACGTTTAACCAATTTAAGAAAAAAAATCCACAATTATCAGTGTATGATAAGTTATATCCAATTATAATAGGAAAATTTGAAAAATAACAATTTTTACTTCCTTACTTTTATCAAGATACCTTTTAAATTCCTTCTTTATTAGAGCTATCGATTATTTCGGCAATCAGGTAACAAGAAAGACAACTTTACTTTTCAAACAATTTAAGGGTGTTTTTTTACTTTTTTGCGTTCCAGAGTCTTATTTAGTTGGAATGTTTTAATTTGTTAGTTACTTAAAACATCAACTATTAGCATTGTGGAATAAAAATCCGAGTAAGAACTTGGGTTCAAGTTTTTTCATGTTATTGCTATCCAAGATATTTTTCCCTTGACAAAATATCACTGAGAGAAAGGAATTTTGATGACTTATCAGTAATGTTAAGGTATCACAACACATGGATACCTACATCAATCTTCAAGTCATTCCAGTCACTCATTTCTACCTAAGTCCATTCATAATTGAAACCCGAAAATAGTCGAGAAATTCAGAACGCCTAAGTAGCATGAAACTCGGTCAAATTTTTTTTCGTGTCCACACTAGCGAACAACATTCTTCGCATCAATTTAATGCCAAGAACAGATTAATATAAAAGTCTAAAATAAAAACGGCCTTGACAGCTTCTTTGATTTCAATCCGAAACTCCGATTTTTTCTTGCTCAAGAAATCTTTTAATAAGCTACCGCTACCGCTTCTTAATAATAATTCCGGGGCCCAACAATATTTTTAGGAACGTCACAGTGGAAACTGGAGAACAAGAACGGGAGAAAAAAGCTAGGGAGGCTACGGAGGTGACAATTTTGTGACAATGCCAAAATAACCTCCTGTGCGCTGTAATAACTCCCGCGATTGTAGTTGAGGAAAAAGTGTGGTTGGTGAAAAAAATGGAGGGGAGATAAAATGAATATTTTTGCAATTATTCGGTTGTGCACACGAGGCTGGCTTAATTTAACCTCGACGCAGAAGAGTAAAAGAAATGGTTATTGTTGAGGGTGTAATCTGGTTTTGAGGGTTTCTGTCTTTTGTTTTGGTCATCGCTTAGAGAAGTTGGTGATGGAGATGTTTTGGATAGGATTGTCGCATATTTGCCACGGACAGACAAGAAGTTTACTAGAACAACTTAAAAGATTAGTTTTATTATATTTGTGGAATTTTGCAGTTTATAAGAATTCCCTGAATTATCCAGAATATTTTAAGTTAATTAATTGATTAAATTGGCCATTTTATACTTTCCTAATTATATTTAAAAAGTACTTCCTGAATGGTGGAAATTTGGGTAAGCTAGAAAAATGTGAAAGTACCGAAAACAATACCGATAGGTGTTCAGTTAAAAGAATGTTCTCAATGATTGAAATTGCTAATAAATAATGTTCAATAATAGATTTCAAATCACAATACTATTTAATAAAAACTAGATAATATCTTGTTACACATAATTACAATAACACATACATTATAATAATATTAATATAATTATAATATCTTCTAATCTGGTTATTGAAAAAATTAAATATTGCAAAAAGTTTAGGCTAAGTTTAATTTAATTCAGATTTTTCGGAAATAATAAAGCATTATTTTTAGTGATGATGCATATTCAAGTGTCAAATATAAAAGTAGCTTAAAAAGTTTTTCAGATACTTTTACTTTCTTTTTCTTAAAATAAGCATTTAAGTAAAAAACAAACCGCTTTCTAAGAGCAAATCAGAGTAAATAAAATGAACTAAACCCTAAAGAACAAGATATTTTTGCTTTACATGCTATCAAAATGTTTTTGTCGACTTTAAACAGCTAAATGAATACTTATATGAATAGCTTCATTTAAAATAGTTACACTTTGATTATAAATACTTTCAAATTTATAATAATTATCTTCATACTGTTTTTTGACCTGTTAAGAGAGCATTTAATTTGTGGTGATTATTCAAAACTTGAAATTATTAAATACCTTCCAAGGTTGATGTAATGAAAAGTATTTCGGTTTCAAAAAACAATAGCTTTAGCGGGAGATATCATAACAGTAAAATTAATTGTGTAAAAATAAATTCTATTAAATTTTTTCATCCTCTAAAAATTTTTCCATCCTCTAAAAGTTTTTCCTTAATTTAAAAGTGTTATCTTCAGCAAAAAGAAGAAGATTTTCCATTAATACTCAATTTGAGGAAATGAAAAATAATTCAATTTTAGTAATAATAATTTTTTATTCAATCTATAATAAGATTAAATATTCTAAAATATTGTAAGTTCGATAACCATGCAATAATACAAATATTGGAAAAATGCGTACAGATGGTTTTATAACAAGTAAAGTTGAAGTTTCACAATTGAAGTTGAAGTTTCACAATTGAAATATTGATTTTTCTTTACAATGCAGCAATAATTCTTTATCTTAATTAATTTTATCTTATTAATTTTTTTTGAGGAATAATGCAGTAATCTACCACACAATGGCATTTATATTATCTACCTAGAATCTTTGATTTAAATTTAATGAGAAACTTCTAAAACACAAGTTTTTTGTGGATAATTTAAATTGCCTTTAATAGGAAATATGCTTTATAACGCTTATAAGGGGTAGGATAGTACCTTAACAACTCTTTTCTTACGTAAAATTTGAGGAAAAACACCCTACTTTGTAAATAAATAAATTAATTTTGAATTAAAATACCGTATTTGTTTGATCCCATTATCTACTGACGGTTCTTACGATAGTCCCACCAACTTTAAAATTACCTAGAATAGCCATCCTTACGAATATACTCACTATACTTTGCAGGAAAACTCTTCTAGTTTTCCTCTTTCAGGATAAAAGGGTTCCAGGATTCTGTGATGAGTATTTTTAGCGATAAAAGCGAATAGATTCAAAACTGAAGTAGTGCTTTCAGCTGCCATGTTGATTGTATTCCCATGATTGTCATTTTTGTTCCCTCAAAAGTAGTTAAAGTCAAAAGGAAAGTGTATTATATTTTTTACGACTTTTAAAACTTGGATGAAAAGCCTTTTTTTGTATTTTGAGAATATTTTAGCCCTCAGTGGTACTGACGGTACTCAAAAGTATAAATTTAATTAATTAGCTCAAGCGGATTAAATTTCTTAAATATGAATATTTTATTTATGTTGTAATTTTGTAATCAGTGACTCAAAAATAATATTTGCACGAAGAAAAATTGCAGAAAATCATAATCCATCAGTAGATAAAGAGGGCTAAAGTAACAACGTCTTGTCTCATACCAGCTACGGAATATTAAGTTCGTTTTTCTTGTGAACTGTTTTTTGTGTGTACGCATTGTTGATCAATAAAATTCACGTTGTTGTTACTTATACACTTCACCTAATGATAATGTTTTTATACACTTGACCAAATGTAAGAAAACCTTTTGTAGACAAGGAAGTTAGATTACTGAACCCAAAAAAATCCCATCAAAATCACAAAACCATATTTTCATTTCAATAGTGTTTCAATAATGTGTTTCCTTACTTCCATGTCTTCCGAGACCTAGAAACAATTAACCCTTGAGCTGACTTCAGAAATTAATGCATTCACCACCACGATAATTTATAAATAAAATGAGTAATAAGAACTAATTATATTAAAACCTAGTTTCCCCTAATGTTGCAGAGAAGTATAAAGTTTTAAGAATAAAAAGACGCTTATAATTGAATTAATTAAATGCCCTACCCATATGGAAACATTTTGTAATTCTACCAAGAAAAGTATCTTGTGCTAGTCTGTCTTTTATCTTTTTATTTATTTTTCTATGTTATCGTTTTCAAACATTTAACAAATTCCTCATGTTTACCAAGTCATAATTTAAATCAACCGTATCTAGCCAGTGTCGTGTAAATATTTATTTATACAGTCAGTCCAAAATAAATCCAAACAACGGTCACCCTAAGCTCCTGACCAGTTTTGGAAAATGGGGGAGTTTATAGGTGTTCACCCAAACGGTATTCTGCCATCGGATTTTAATGTAATTTGTTTTGGAGCAATATTCAAAGAATGTAAATGTCAGCTGATCATTTATATTTTGAAAAAAAGCTTATATTGCCTTTGAAACGCATATATAGCCAGGCTGAAGTGGCTACCAGTAGAAAAGGATATATCTTTAAATAATTTGATACGCTATTCAAAAGGTTGGTATTACATCCCTGTACTGGCATTAGCTATAATTAGAAAAAAATTTTTTGACCAAAAAGTTAAAACAAATGAAGAATTTTATAATAATAAAACTAAGTATAGGTTTAAAGAAATTGAAGATGTTGAAAAATTAGTTTTTGCTGATGATTGGTTAATGAATATTAATATTTAGTACCAGAGTTCTCTGTTACTGAATAAATAGCCAGAGTCACCATTTTACAATAGAAAAACTTTAAAATCAGTAAAAAATATTAAAGCTTTCCTATTGCCGGCGAAGATAAAAATTAAATTATTATTTATTAATTAAAGCAAAAAAACAAACGGTTTTAGATTATCTAGTTTATAAGTTATGATACCGGCGTCCGTTACCAAAAGTGGAGAAAGTAAAAGAATTTGTGAGAAAATCGGGAAAAAAAGAAAACTCGTTTTTAAGTTATGGAGTTTTCGTTGTATCACCACCAAAATTTTTACTAGAAATTCAGGACCCTAATTAGAATGCAGAACAATTATCGAAAAAAATATCAGTATACATTTACAAAGAAAAAAATGGTGGCCCCTTTTCATACTTATGAATCTTTGTCAACAGAAAAATAAATTCTTAAAAATCACTCCAAACAACAATTAAATTATGCATTTCTGCTTAGTTCATTGGGAAAAAAAGAAAAATAGTAAAACATTAACTATATAAAAAAGTAAAAACATTTTCAAATTAAAAACAAATTTCATTTTTGCTTTACAGCACAAAGAATAAGAAAAGAAAGACAAATTAACTTATATTTCAAATTTAATCAAAATACCATAAATAGACATCGATTTCCCCAATTTTTAGTGACTACATCTAGTCTTTAGTGCCCAATACAAGGGGCTATGTGTATACATGACATTTATTTTTACCTCTTACTCCCACTCGTGTAGAGCTAAACTTGGGGATTTTTTCGAGCACAAAAAGTCAATATTTGCATGTCACTCATACATCGTTAAAAACAAAATCACGTTTTTTCCACCTCTACCCTAAAACAATTTCTCAAAACTGCGTATTTTAGTTGAACTCAGACTCTCCCACCCCATGTCATCGAAGGGCAGATACTACAGACAAATAAAAAACAAGCGAACCAACACAATCCGAGCGTCACCCCTTTCTCGACACCCTCGGCTTAAATTAAAACGCAGTACGCACTCACCTCAACTCGAAAGGAAAAAAAAGGTATCAATGGAGAGGGGGGTTGGTTATTTTGGACCAAGTATAAGAGGATACGCCTTGTAAAGAAGCTCCAGTTAAAGAAAGAAACTGACAGGCCTCAAATGAAATTCCTGGCCAGTTGCCTTTTCTTTTGAGTTCGCCATTATTATTATTATGTAAAAAAGTCGTCGGAGGAAACCGGTGTTTTGATTGTGGGGGGGAGGGCTTTGACTCGGAGAGAAATTAGCTCTGGGTGTATTGTCAGCTGCGAGCACACAAAGGGGGGTTGAGGAAGGTTTGTTACTTTTCTAACCGTAGAGAGAGATAGAAGAGGGAGCTTCGATGTTGCACCTCTGAGGTAAAAAGCATTTTGTGATATGGAGCGTCCCAAAGACAACTGAATTTTGAAACTATCTCTTCTCTATATCTGTATATCTTTCTTTCTTTCTCTTCCTTCTCTCGGACTAAGGAACCGACAGTTTTCTACATTTCAGAAAACAATGAAGAATCATGCAGTGAAGAAACATTTTTTTTATCTAAGTTGGTGTTTTTTGTTTGGGAGGATTTTTACATACCGGAGTTTTAGAAGGGACGATTTCCAACTAAAATATCGTTATTGGGGGAGTTGATAGAAAATAATGGGTACCAATACATATGGTGTAACCATCCACTTTTTAATTAGTAGTATTTTTGGTTAGATTACATAATTAAGCTTCAACAATGATGTATCACATTATCAAGAAATCTACTACTATAATTATCAACTAGTTTCAGTGAGAATCCATCTAACCCAAATCCAGCTTATTAGGGAGTGGTAAGCTGAAAATAATGGGTACCAAGACATATGGTGTAACCATCCACTTTTTAATTAGTAGTATTTTTGGTTAGATTACATAATTAAGCTTCAACAATGATGTATCACATTATCAAGAAATCTATTACTATAATTATCAACTAGTTTCAGTGAGAATCCATCTAACCCAAATCCAGCTTATTAGGGAGTGGTAAGCTGAACATCTCAGTACAATAAAACTCAAAATACTTTATGTTTTGAAATTAAAGGTATTCTAATTTAATGTGATCCATTTTCGCCTAGTTTTAACTGAAACAGATTGTCTCTGTAAGTGGTACAATTTCTCTGTAGTCTGTGATCACAGATTCCTTATCAATATACCAACATAGTTTTCCTACACAAATTCCAGGGATTTTCTGGTAGTTAAATCAGCAAGTTACGGAATTTTAACGCACATATTCACTTCTTGACCAGTTACACCAGCATCTATGGGAGAAAAATGGTATTTTCACCGAAACTGATTGGCGGAATCCTTTAATAAGACAATTTGAGTGGGCACTGCTGTTTTCCTGCATGGCTTTGTAGCAAAGTGTGAAAATATCATATTGTAAACGAAATTGTCAAATATCCTATCACAGCTTTTATTTAAAAACGAACGTTCTAGGTCTAGGGTCATAGAAGTAGGGACTACCCTTAGGTAAGTGACCTTGCAGAATACATTGAGTTAACTTTAAACTCATCGCGGTTAACGCGGTAAAATAAGGAAGTTAAAAGATCAATTTAAAAAATAAAGGAGCAAAAACCGCAATGAGAGTATTGTTGCTAATGCTAGGAAAAACTCAATGAAAAAAATTCCATGAAAATATCCAGAATATCTGAGGAAATATTGGCGTGTGAAAAAACGCTTTTACAGGCTTCAAAAAAATCGCAGGTGAGAAAGTTTTAAAAATTTTGTCTTTTATTCAACTAAAAAACACATAATAACACTGAAAAACTTGCAAATTTTTCACTTTTGAGGCCTGAAAAAGAGATATTTTCGCAAGCTCACTTCAAAGCTCACAAGCCTCATCAAATGTTCACGATATTTCATTAAATTTTTAGTAAGTTTTTCATATAGTTGACAACAGCACTGAGGTTTTTGCTCTACCTCCTTTAGTTTTTTAATATTTTTTTCATTTCCCCGCTAAGAGCGCTGTATATAATCTCAATGAATTCTCCAGGGTTACAGGGGAGGTCACTTACCTTACTCCCATTGGACTATAGGAGACGTTGATTCCAAATAAAAGCCAATAAAGGACTTAAAAAACCTGTGAAATGAATATCAAATATCTGACTGAACAATATGGTGTCCCTTATTTGGACGTTTTTTCAAAAATTCAGGGAAACTTTTGCTCCACCCCCCAATTTTTTTCCATTTGGTAGCCTAAGACTGTGTGAAAAATCTAAAATCGATCAGATAATATTAACACGTGCCCCAAACGGCCTAAAGTTAGAAAATTTTGACTTTTTTCTAATTTTTTTGAAAATTTTTAAAAATATGTTTAAAAAATCCGTTTCCGAATAATAGGGCTCTAACACATTTAAACAATCATATTTGACCGTTTTTCATTACTTGTTAGGCCAAAATGCCCAGTTTGTAACCTAGTCATCTATCAGAAAATCATCAAATTTGTCCATTTTATACTAAGAATAGAAGAATCAAAAAGCAGTGGTAAACGACTTAAAACCGCAAAATTCCATGGCTAAACACCATTTGTAGACCATATTGATGTGGATATAAATTTTCTGGAGCTAAAATTAATTATTGGTTGCTTAATTACAGACGCCATATTGGATTGCATTAAAACTGAAAAAAAATCTGGAAAAAAGGTATGGGCATGTTTGGTATCGGGTAATGGGTGTTTTAGGTTTCTAAAATCAATTAAGACTAATAAAATTATCTTGGACAATTTTTCAAAGCTCTTTACACAATTTAAGGGCCAGCATATCTCCTAATACAAGTGCAAACCTGTTTTCAGAACTATAGATATGGTAATAAATTCTAAACACATAAAACTGACAAGAGAAATTCTGGAAACAAGTTAAAAAACAGACTCCAGTGTGTCCACGAGTATTTTATCAATAAGTTAATTGAAAAGCTGAAGTTGATACAAAATTAACCCACTCTTCATAATAATTCAGTTATACTCTCAGAAGGTAAGCAATTAACCATGTTTATAAAGACTGTTCTTCTATTTTATCATAATTTTATACAGTAACATGCAAAATACTAGCCTTTCAATTTATTAGTGTCGTTAAAACAATTAAACACTGTTATTTTGTCCGTGGCTGTAAGAAAGTTTAAATATCACCTACAATTTTAATAACTCTTCTACTTTACCCTTAGTTTTTTTCGCACTGTCAAAATCTTTCATCAGTCATCAACCTCGAGGAAGTACTAACCTTTCGAGTAAATTTTTCGTAAAAATTGTTTATGGAATTAAATTATTTTAAAGTGTCAGAGCCTTCTTTGTGAGAATGTAGAGGTAGGAAACTTATAGAGCGAAGAATAGCTGACTCACAAAAAGACTTAAAAGAAAGAATGATTTTAAGAAACTGTTGATAATATTTATGATACTTAAATAGAAAATCTAAGTGTCTTAGATTTTAATGACTAATTTGTTCAATTGCAGGTATTTTTTACTTTGACGAATAAAATTGTGATAAAATAGAAGAACAGTCTCTATAAACCTGGGTTAATTGCTTACCGTCTGATAGGTAAACTCAATTATACACTGTAAAAAATAATCCTGCAAAAAAACAGAAAATTTCTGGCAGCAAAAGTTGCCAGAAAAAATCTGTAGGTTGAAAAATCCTGTAAACAGAAAAAAGCTGTAACCTACAGGTAAATGCTGTAAAAAGGAACTTTCTGTCAAGTGGACTACAGATTTTTCTGTTGCCTCTCAGTAATTTTCTGCTTGTGCGCATGCACTTATTTTAGTAGAGTTTTTTTAATTTTAATTAATTGATATCCGGGGATAGAACCCACGACCTACCGCATGCTAAGCACGCACGCTACCACTGAACCAAAGAAGATTCTGTATAATGTTGCCAATAGCTGTATTGGTTTTCGATGCAGTAAGTTTCTGTTTAAGCACAGATAAGCTAAAAAACTAGGTAAAAGCTGTTATTTTACATAAAATAAATAGAAGTGCGGTGGGAATGTTACATGACAGAATATCTCTGTAAACATAAAGTCACTGTTATTGAAATTTCTGTTTTTCTACAGTTTTTTTTTACAGTGTATAGAGCGGGTTATTCTTGTATTAACTTCAGCTTTTTAGCTAACTTACGAAATAAATACTCGTGGACACACTGGAGTCTGTTTTTTAATTTGTTTCCAGAATTTATCTTGCCAGTTTTATGTGTTTAGAATTTATTACCATATCTATAGTTCTGAAAACATGGTTTGTACTTGTATTAGGAGATATGCTGGCCCTTATAATTGCGTAAAGAGCTTTAAAAAGTTGTCTAAGATAATTTATTAGTCTTAATTGAGTTTAGAAACCTCAAAGACCTATTAACCGATATCAAACACATGTCCATACCTTTTTTCCAGTTTTTTTTAGTTTTAATGCAATTCAATATGGCGTCTGTAATTAAGCAACCAATAATTAATTTTAGTTCTAGAAAATTTATATCCACATCAATATGGTCTACAAATGGTGTTTAACCATGGAATTTTGCGGTTTTAAGTCGTTTACCACTGCCTTTTGATTCTTCTATTCTTAGTATAAAATGGACAAATTTGATGATTTTCTGATAGATGACTAGGTTACAAACTGGGCATTTTGGCCTAACTAGTAATGAAAAACGGTCAAATATGATTGTTTAAATGTGTTAGAGCCCTATTATTCGGAAACGGATTTTTTAAACATATTTTTAAAAATTTTCAAAAAAATTAGAAAAAAGTCAAAATTTTCTAACTTTAGGCCGTTTGGGGCACGTGTTAATATTATCTGATCGATTTAAGATTTTGCACACAGTCTTAGGATACCAAAAGGAAAAAAATTGGGGGGTGGAGCAAAAGTTTCCCCGACCTTCGATTTTAAGGGACACCCTACTGAACAATTCTGTACGAAATGGCCATGCCAATTACAATGAGATCATCAGGTGTTCAAAGCCCTTTCTTTGTATAGTACCTCTAAGATTCTCCTCTGTCGCATGGAGGAAGTGCGTTCGAGTTGTTTGGCTCCGTGTGGGGTTTTGTGTTGTGTCTGTGGGGTGATGGATTCACTTTTAATGCGTTCCGTCACTTTTAATTACTCACGGAAGGTGAGTGGCATTGCTGAAACTATATAACTTTGATGAAGAATAGTTTGGATTTGGATAAAGTAATAACACTTAAATGAGAGAAATTTATTTTTAATATTTAAGAAGTTACTTGTGATTAAAATAATTTGTCAGATCGCGAGTTGAATCGACGGTTTTAATAAAAGAATGAAGACCAAAATGTGCTAAATGACTTTTTTGGGCCCTAATTTAGTGCCCAAGTCTGGTCCTACTAGTGAATATTATTAAAGAAATAGTATCTATATCCCCAATAAGGGATAAAACTAGGGAACGATTTTTATGCATTTCTTTTAAAAGGGAAGAAAACTTTAGCTTTATTATGCCAAGGATAGACTGGATTGATCACTGTGTTATATCCTTTTATATACTTACGAATATAAGGATCCCTTTAATATAATATAATATAAAGGATAAGTTATCCTTATATACTTAGCCTTTTTATAATTCACATTTGCGATACACGTAAACTTAACGAAAATATAGTTTATTTTTAATTTATTTTTGACTATTAGGACGCCCGTTAAGCTCTAAAATTGCTAAAACACTCAAACACCTCTGTGGGCCTACAAAAGAAATAGTTTTGAAAAAATAGTTTTTGAGCACTTCTCAGTGCTCGTATAGACCGTAAGGTCTTCTACCATACCAAGCTTTGAGAAAGTATATTTTTCTGTGTGTTGATGAGGGATTTAGGGGTATGTAAGCTCTTTTATTATTATAGATTTTAAGCAATAGTATCAACTATACTTTTCCAAAACGATGAACTTAAAAAACGTCTTCCAGGATTACCTCTACGAATCTGGCAACAACCTAGTTTCCACTAAAATAGTTTTTTTCTACGTAGGAAAGTATAAAGCTTTTTCAATACTTAGAAATATCGTGTTACATAACTCCTCTAAAAATAAATCTGCGGATTTTGTTTTAAATTGAATACATGCATTAAAAAAGGAACATTTCAATAACAGCTCACTCTTGAAAATGTTCAAGATTAAAATCGGGTTTCATTCTTATAACCAAACATAATTGAATTCACATAAAAAATTTATCAAGAGTGTTGACATTCAGCCCTAAACGTAATTCTAGTTCTCCTTGACGGCGACGCTTAAAAGAATCTTGTTTTTCATCGAAGGATTTTTGAACTCGGAATTCTTTTTCTAATCGCAGAACAATCCTCCATTGGAAAACGCCGCCATTTTTTATTTGTCATACTCTCAGACTCAAACGACAAGTCATGGCGGGCAAAAAATAAGTATCTTCCGAGGCTTGCCAAGCCACTCTTGCATCATTAGAGAGAACGGGGCACCAAAAATTTTTCTATTCTTGTCGACCGCATCTGCAAAATGATTAATTTCAGAGCCGTCTTAAAAAACAAAAGCGCCAAAACCCCAAAAAGAATGAAACTACAAATAGAATAACACGAACAGACATTTTTGATGGCAACAGAGAAAAAAATTCCGTTTGCGAAATAAGTTGCTCTATTATTAAGGCGCTGGTCTTTAATAAGGAGTACCAGATCTTTAATGTTATTTTAATGCGATTGTGTTATTTTTCCCCTTCGCCTTTTTGCGTTTTGTTAATTGTTGGGGGGCTCCTTTATTATTAGTTTCTCGTTATAATAATATAAGAAATCGCTCAGGAGTTCTGAACAATCTGGGAGTTCGGTCGTTTTTCAAATGTTTGGTTTTTCCTGCTGTTTCGAGTGATTTGTGGAAAATTTCTTAAATGCTGCGTGTATGTTTTTTTTAATGAAGTTCCCATCTGTTGGTGTTGAGGACATTTTGTTGAATTGTGACTAAATTAATATTGAAATAATCAGTTACAGACACTTTAAAAGAACAGAAAATTTGAAAAAAAATATTTAACAAGTGCTTCAAACAATAATCCTTTGAAGTTTCCTTTGGCTATAACTTCATTTTAAAAATAATTTATAAATTAATTTATATAAATAATAATCATTCTCCACGCTTATTTATTAGAAGATGCTATCATTATGAATACTTTGACATAATTGGCTTTTTTATGGTGGTGTATTTAAGATAAATTAAATAGAGAGAAGAAGGTGTGTTACTTTCTAAAAAAATGATGTAGTTTTTAAAATACTACTTCTAAAATACTTATTAAATGTTAACTCAAATTTCTTTGCTAAAAAGAATATTCCCGTTCATTCATGGAACTGTTTTGTATTACAGCGAGGCTTCCTTTTTTAAATAAAACATAATTTAAACTTTTAAAATATTCATGAAATCAATTTTACATTTTGTTAATGTTAATTGAATGGTAAATTGTTTTAGTTCATACCTTTATTTCTTAAATTCTTTTTGGCAACAGCTGGTTGCTAGTGCGTTGACGCTTGTTTTGCTTCTCCGCTAGATTTTATATTTTTTCGATAATTTAACAACTTATACTGCAATTTTGAACTTTTTATGTGTTAATTTTCAAGCTGGAGTGAAGTTATTGTTAATAATCTTAGCTTCACAATTTAAAAGATGTCGTCAAGCTGTATTGCGTGCACAGATCCGATTGTTGAAATCCGTGAATCAATTAAATGCTCAACCTGTAAGTCAACTTTCCATCACTTGTGTTCAGGTTTTAGTGAGAAAAATTTCAGGAAACTTTCTGAGGATAAAAAACTGAGTTGGAGATGTGTGGCTTGCGTCAACGAAACCAAACCAAAGACAAGAAGTGTATCTACCGTTGATCTCACCAGTGATCTGGAACCTCTTAAACTGTCCCACAATCAATATACTGAACTGAAAAACCTTATTACACAAAACTTTGATCAGTTGAACCACTCCATAGAATTTAACAGTTCTATCATCCAAGACCTAAAAAATTCAATAATCAGTCTTCAAACCTCAAATAAAGACCTTCAGAAAAAATGTAACCAAGTTGAAGCTGAAAATACAGAGTTAAAGCAGGAACTCAAGGAGCTGAAATCTGATATCATAGAATTAAAACAGTACTCAAGACGAACTAACATCGAGATTGCCGGTCTTCCGGAATCGGAAAATGAAGATATGCCTAAAATCCTGTCAAAGATTGATGAACTATCAGACACTAATATATTGGACAATCTGACAACTGCGCACAGAGTTCCATCTTTTAAAAAGGATTATCCTAAACCCATAATTGTCCAGGTAAAAACAAAGCAAATCAGAGATGAAATATTAAAGAAATTGAAAAGCCGAAGATTAACTACAAGAGAAATAAACAGTCGACTAACAGACATGCCAATTTATGTTAGTGAACATTTAACACCTGAATTAAAAACACTTTTCTATCATGCACGAAACTACAAGAAAGAAAATAATTACAAGTTCTGCTGGACCCGCGATGGTAAAATTTTTATAAGAAAAGACGAGACATCCAGAATTTTAAGAATTAAATCAATAGATGATCTTAATGTTCAACCACCAACAAATTGATTTTGATCCGATTGTTGATTGTAAAACAATTGATAATCTGGATGATCTCGAAAAATTCTTAACCATCAATTCATCAATATGTAAGTGTATCTTTTTACATCTGAACATAAGAAGTTTACGTGCCAACTTTGATTGCTTTATTTCTCTAATTTCAAATTACATTGATTCTTTTTCTGTTCTAATTTTGTCTGAAATTTGGATTTATGAGAATGAAATTAATTTTTACTCAATTGACGGGTTTGATTCCTATTTTTGTTGCAGAAATAACAACAGATCTGGTGGTATTGTAGTATATACCAAAAAAAGTCTAAATTTTTCTAATCTATCATTAAGTTTTATATCTGCTGAAGCTATTTTAGTACATTGTAAACTATTGAATCTCACTATTTTATCTATTTATCGATCCCATGAATATACAATAGACTATTTTAATTCCGAATTAAAAACTATACTGTCGAATATAAAAGACTCAAATGTAATTATCATGGGTGATCTAAATATCGACATTTTCATAGATAACTATATCACTCATGAATACTTAAATTGTTTATCTGAATTTGGTTTTCATAACTTTATCAATAAGCCTACTAGAATTAGAGCAAGTGCTACGTGCATTGATCACATTTTTGTTAAAACAAATAAATATTTAGTTTCATCAGGAATTTATACTACAGACATCACTGATCATTATATTACTTTATGCAGATTAGATAATATGGAAAAAGAAATACCCAAACCTGATTATGATGTACCCAAATTGACCATAAATTTTAAGAAACTTTATGAATATTTAAACACATACAAGTATGAGTGGAAAGAACAGGACTCTCTTGATCAGCAATATCAATCTTTCGTTTTTAAACTAACTAACATTAAAAATAATTTCAAAAACCCAATCAGATTGTTAAAAAAGCCTAAAAGTAATTGGATAACAAATAGTATTTTGATTTTAATTCGTAGAAAAGAAAAGTTGTTTAGGAAGATAAAAAGGTATCCTAGTGATATTATTTATACAACTGCCTATCGAAGTGTAGTTGCCGAATTAAAACAAACAATAAAATCTGCTAAATCAGACTACTTTAAAGACAAATTTTTGAATTGTAACTCTGCTAAGCAAAAATGGGATCTTGTAAACTACATAATTGGTAAACAAATTAAGCCTAGTACCTTACCCGATTGTTTCAATAACCCTTGCTCGGTTATGCAATTTAATAATTTCTTTAATAGTGTAAACCAAAATTACTTAAATCAGGACATAACTAGACTTGAACCTTATATGTTTCCAAACATTAACTCTTTTATATAAATTGATGAAAACTTCCACGACCTGAAGAGTAATTTAATTCATCAAACACGGCCATCTATCCCGGAAAATGAAATAAATTAAATTAACTCTTTTGTTTATTTTGAATACAGTAACTCTGAAATGTTAAATTTGATTAATGCCTTCACTAAGTTAGACAGCTATGATTATGATGGGATAAATGTAAAACTAATAAAAATATTGGTAAATCATAATATTTCTTTTATCACTAGTTTTGTAAATACCTCAATCATCAAAGCTGAATTTCCCCAATCACTGAAAAAAGCTACCATAACCCCTATCTTCAAGTCTGGTGATAAATCCTCCTTTTCAAATTATAGACCTATTTCAATTCTTCCCACCTTTGGTAAAATTATTGAAAAATCCCTTTCAAACAGAATGTACGATTATTTACATAAAATTAAATTTTTTGCGGACAATCAATATGGCTTCATTAAAGGGCGAAATACAGAAAGTGCACTTTTGCAATTTTCAAAATTCATCTACAAGAGTATAGACAGTAATAAAAAAACAGTAGCGATCTTCCTGGATATATCAAAGGCATTTGATAATGTCAATCATAATTTATTAATAAAAAATTAGATTTTGCTGGTTTTCGTGGAAATATTCTTAATTGGTTCAAAGAATATTTATCAAATAGGGAACAGCGTGTTAAAATTCAAAACAATTTCAGTAATTTTATTATTTCAAACCGTGGCGTTCCTCAAGGCTCAATTTTAGGTCCTTTGTTATTTCTTATTTTTATAAATGATTTGTGTAAACTACAGTTATATGGTAAAATGATAACATATGCCGATGATTCTGTCTTGTTATATTCATGCTCTGATATTAATACACTTCTGCTACAAATAGAATCTGATCTGACTGTAATAAGAAAATGGTTTACTGCAAATGATTTATGCCTAAATTTAAATAAAACAAAATATATTTATTTCAACTTAATACAGTCTGAAACAAATCTTAATATTAAATTTCATTCTTCTAATTGCAATAAAAATAATTCTAACTGTCAGTGCCTCGTTCTGAAATCCGTCTCTACAATTAAATACTTAGGTTTACATATTGACTCTAACTTAAAGTGGAAAACTCATGTAAATGAACTAAGTAAAAAATTACGTTTTATGTTAGTTAAATTTCACCACTTAAAAAATAAAATCGATGCAAATTTTTTAAAAACACTTTATTATTCTTGGTTCTACTCATTGTTAAATTATGGCATTGTTATTTGGGGAGGTGATTATAAATATAATTTACTACCACTAATTTCGATCCAGAACAAGTGTTTCAAAATTTTAAACCCCTATCATTCACATGCTTATAGTTTTAGAAATTTGAACTTACTACCTTTTAAGCATGACTTCTTATTCCGTGTAGTTCTTTTTTTGTACCGAAACAAATCAATGTGTGAATTAAAATTAAATGTATCTCAAAGAAGACCTAATGAAATTTATAAAATTCCTCATTTTTCTAAAGAAATATTTCGGAAGCATTTCTTCTTTTTAGGACCTAAAATCTATAACCATGTGCCTTCTCATCTTCAAAATATAAAGACATATTCAACATTTAAACGTGAACTTTTTAATTTCATCATAAATTTGGACGACATAGATCGTTATTTTCAGATTTAAAACGAAGCAACTAAAACTAAAATAACCAGACTTTTGCCAACTCTGTCTATTATTAAATCTATGTTATTTGCTTTTCATTTTTTATTCAATTTTCTAATTTAAAATTATGCCTTCAATTATTTAATTTTTAATTTAATTTAATTTTTTTTTATGTACGACTGTAATTTTGTAACCTTGTTTTCAATTTTTTATATTTTTTGTTTGTTTTTAGTTCCTATTGCTTTTCAGTGTGTGTATGTTTTTATATATATTTATCTTAAACTTTTACTTAATGAAAATAAATTTATGTATTACATTATATTCAAGTTTATCTGTCACCTGAACGGGACAAAGTCCCCTTGGTGACAAATATGTTACCTTTTTCTGTACATATGTTAAGTGGTAATAAAGCTTATGTTATTATTAAAAAAAAAATTGTTGAAAGAATATGAATATATAAGTATTCAAAAGTGAGGGTATGCACTTTTTGCAGTAAAAATTGTTTTCTAATATATTTCAAATAAGTACATGGAAAAAATTAATTGGAAGTTCGGTTTTCGAATCCAAACATTTATTCGATCTGGTTTAAGGAATCAGAAATTTTTTGTTCATACAATATTGAGTTGTCAAAAAAAGTTACAAAAGTAACCCATAGCTTGATAAAAAAAATCTGCAATAGAATACTTTTCATTTTCTATAAAAGAAATACAAATTTATATTTTATTACTGTACCCTAAATATTAAAATATATAGGTTTATTTATTGATGCTAATCTGAAATGGAAAACACAAATCATCTACCAATTATCTCTATCCAAAACACAATTTTTAAAATTCTAAATCCTTTTTAAACCTATCCAAATAATTTTAGAACCTTTCCATTTCCAGAACTTTTAGAACTTCCATTTCTTTACTCAATGCACAACAAAAATATTTATGTAACTTAGGGAAAAGAATTTACAATACTAGATCAACTGAAACTGATCAGATTCCTAAATTTTCCAAAGATATATTTTCTAAAAGTTTTTATATATACTATCTTGCACCTAAATTATAAAACTGTTTGCCTATAAATTTAATTACTATTAATAAATAGGCACTGTCTAAATCCACGAAAGTAACAACTCAACTTTAACGAATTTCACTAATACTTTAGCATTGGTCGACTTTCATAGATTTAGACACTTCGCAATAAATAAAAAATACACCACTTTTAAAATAAATTTATTTAACTTCATAATTAATATCGACGACCCGGATTTATATTTTTCCCTCAATTGAAGCAAACTATTTCTAATCACATTTTCGCAGCTTATTGCCATTATTTATTTATCAATTTCTTAAGTTCTTTTAATTTCTTTTTCATATTTGATTGAATTGATAAAAATTTCTTTCCCAATTTTCCCCTTGGCGTCAATTTCCTTTGTGTCTCTCTACAGGGTGATTCAGAAATAATCATCAATAATTGGGGGATTGGGGGGGAGGTAGAGGGGCCCTAGACAAGCATATTTCGAATAGGGATGGTGGGGCGCAGCCTTACAGTTAAAGAGCTAGGACCTAATGTAGTGCGAGCGCGTTTCAAAAGGTCGTTTTTAGAAGGCCCGTGTGACGAAACAAAACAAAATAAAATGAAAAATCTATTGCATGAGGTAAGGAAGTATCCCTACTACTTACACCATGAATTCGATAGAATTTGAACCACTTTCTAAACCGTGGAGTGAGTTTCAAAAGTGCAATATTAATCTTTTTGTCAAAAAATGGAGTTCCCTTAATGGTATTTAGAAAAATGATGATCGGGGAAGGAATTTTCAGTGATCGTAACATTGATCATTGAAACTGTTTGATCATTGAAAATTCCTTCCCCTATCATCATTTTTTTAAATACCATTAAGGGAACTCCATTGTTTGACTAAGAGATTAATATTGCACGTTTTAAAACTCACCCTACGGTTCAGCAAGTGGTCTAATTTCTATCACATTGAGGATTTAAGTAGTACGGATACTCTTGTACCTCATGCAATAATGTTTTTCATTTTATTATATTTTGTTTCGTCACACGGGCCTTCTAAAAACGGCCTTTTGAAAAGCGCTCCCACTACATTAGGTCCTAGCTCTTTAACTGTAAGGCTGCGCCCCACCATCCCTATTCGAAATATGCTTGTCTAGGGCCCCTCTACGTCCCCCCAAATTATTGATGATTATTTCTGAATCACCCTTATATTAAAAAAAAGTTACTGTCACTAAAGCCCTAGATCAGGTATGGGCAACCTTTTCGAATCCGCGGGCCGGATTCAATGATTATAATGACGTGGAGGGCCATAGAGTAGATAATAGGTAATATTTTTTAAAGTAAAAAATGAGTAGTTTTATTATATATACTAATATACTTACGAAGTTTAATACTAAAGTTAAAATTTAATCTGGACGAAAACAATATATTGATTACATACAATAATTATAAAGAAGTTACATTAATCTGGACTAGAATAATATTATATGCAATAATTATAAAGTTAGTTACATTAATCTGAGCTAAAATAATATCTTAATTACATACAATAATAATAATGTTTAAGTTACATTAATATGAGCTAAAAATAATATTCAGAGGAGGACAAATTAACTTTAGAAGCATTGTGAAAGGCAGAGAATGAATATAGTCCGTATGGTAGAGCCGGAAAAAGCCGGATTTTTTTGGATGAGAACCGGCTTCTGATCCCGAATTGCTATGATGACAACGGCTGGGATTCGGTTACAAGCTTTTTCTCTACTGCCAAGTTAGGGTGAAACGGGAGGGGAATTTAAACCGTCGTGAAGTAACAACTCTCCTACGCTTATAGACGCCTCCCAAGAACGAAATATAGTTGTACAACACGTTTTAACTGCTAAAATTAAGTTATTTTTTGGGAAAGTTCTGTCCCTCTTTCGCTCTTGTTGACGAAAACCAGAGTGATTTTTTGGTACAATTTTTAAAATCTTCCGCGGGCCGGATAAAATGACGAGGCGGGCCGGATCCGGCCCGCGGGCCGTAGGTTGCCCATCGTTGCCCTAGATCCTCTACCTTAAGTAGCGACATCACGCTCAATCGGCCGCCATTGTGGGGAGAACTCGCTACTAGTCTGGATAGTCTTGCTTATCGTCACTAGTAGTGAGTTCTCCCTACAATGGCGGCCGATTGAGCGTGATGTCGCTACTTAAGGTAGAGGATCTAGGGCTTTAACTGTCACCGCTGCCGCCGCTGTTTCAGAAAATTTTATTTTTGAACTCTTTGAACTCTCATATCGCAAAAACTACTTGATAGAAATTCATGAAATTTGAAATGTTTGTAAAGGAATATTTGGGGCACATTCTCGAACAAAAAGCTAACTGATGTGATAATTAGTACTGGGGTATTTTTAAGGTCAAAGTTGAAGTTTTTCTTTTTTCGCCGCGTAATCCAGTTCAGCAAAATCTATTAGCAGCAGAACTATGATTTTTTTGCAGCCTAATACTCTGAAGTATGAAGATGTGCACTACGTCGCCCCTTTTTCGAATTTCGAATTTGGTTTAGAGTAATTAATTTTTTAATTTTCGAAATTTTTGACACCTTTTCGTTTTTTTCTATCTAAAATGAAAACTAATCACGGTATCAATATGATTTTTTTAAACACTTATATTATTATTTTTTAGAAAGAGATTGCCGTTTTGTTCTTTAAAAAATTCAAATTAGTTTTGGAGTAATTAAGCATCAAAGTTTCATTTTTTTTCATAGTTTTAGTAGGTCTTTATCAGACGTGTTTAATGTTTTTAAATTTTATATTTGCCTGTTCACTAGATTGTCGCGAGCACGGATATTTAAATCTAAAGTTTTGAGGTGCACATTTTTGCTCTAAGTTTGCTAGCGATATAGTATAGACTTGTTTAATAATATTTTAAAGATACTTCGATATTTTTTGAAATACTAGAGAAATAAATAATTTAGCTTTTTTGAGTGTTATTTGTGCCAATGAAAGGAAGAGGATTTTCGACAACTTGTCTCTGCTAAGCTTTTGACAACTTTTTCTCTGCTAAAGATCGATTGCAGATATTACAGATCGCGAATCGATCTGTAAAGAGCTGCATAGCAGTTACGGGGGTTGGTAAGCGTAAGCGAGCAGGGGGCGGTAGCCCCCTATCCATTAAATTATTGATCATTTAAAAAGGAATATTTCAGTAATAGTTTTATTTTGATATTTTTGTGGTAATGATCCTAATTAAGTTATAGAAAAGTTTGAGAGATAAGAAGTTTCGATATTAAATGATCATGAACTACACTCTGTTCATTTAGTATTAGCGCCTGAGACGTAGGCTAGGGATACTTGATCCCCACTTTGGTTTTTAATTGTTTTCTCAGCTGCAAATCATCACTTTTCAGGAATTTTTGGCATGAACATTGGTAACACTATCCTCTACCCAAAAGACAAAAAAATTACTAGAAAGTAAACAGATACTTTTAGTAAAATTAGTTTTTAACTTTTTTATAAAGGGATCAAGTATCCCAACACCTTAGGGATACATAATCCCTTCGTGGGGGATACTTGATCCCACTCAGAAATTACGTTATTATTCATCATACAAGCAATTTACCTATATATTTCGTTTACTAAATATTATTTTTAAAAATAACCATAATTTTAATTCATTTTAGGAATTAATAACAATACAAACATAAAATTTTACACAAATAGTAAGTAGTTTTATTAATGGAGCTAAAACTACAACGAATAATGCAAATACTTTAGAATAAAAATTATAAAATCTTATTTACTTCTTCTAACAATAATTGTATTTGTTGAAAATAAAAGTGGAGGTGTATGCAGGTAAAAGCATTACTTGGAAAAAAAGAAATCTTAGCAAATGTTTTCAAAATCAGAAAAGTCAAACACAAACATTAGAGTTGATGCAGTTCTTAAAGTTCCACTCATCCTAACTGGAAGAGGCAACTTAACACAATCATTTTCCTCTACAACACTTTTGTCCTTTATTTCAGAAAAAATAAATTGGTTGAGATACCTTTTCTTTTTAAGAAGTTGATTTCGAATTCTGAAAATCCAACTTTACGTTCTACTTGACCAACATAATGGGAAACCCTCCTTTTTGTGGCAAATCTTACTAAAACAAAATCATTTTTATTTAAAGAAGGATCATCTACTTCAGCTTGTTCAACCTCATCATGTAAGATGTAAGAAGGATAGAAGTAAGAAGAAGTAAGGGGATACTTGATCCTGGGATCATGTACAGGGCCGCCCATAGGGGGCAGCAACCCCGACAAATGTCGGAGGGCCCGGAGCTTTAAGGGGCCCGGGCCCACGAGTTCCACTTTGTTTTTTTAGTCAAAGTCTGTACTAGATGTTTTTTTTATTTTCCAAATAAAAATTGAACTCGCTGAATTTATATCATTTAGCATATTCAGTTCCCGAAACGGACGGGCCCGTCAAAAGTGGTCGGTCTCTTTTTCAGAAGTTTCATCTCCAATCAAATTCTGAAACATGAGATAACACAACCCCTTCCCAACGTGACCACTTCCCGCACACTGGAAAAAGCTACCAATATTTCTTGCTATGGCATTTTATGCACTAAAATGAGTTAAAACTCTGTTATTTTAAGGTGAAATTTTGAAAAACTTTCTGGGGGAGAACCCCCAGACCCCCTTGGTACTTGTAACTCTATTATTACAACCTTATTTTATATTAAGTTCGTCAAAACGCGGAAATTCTACCATAAAACCTATATCCGAAATTCGGATAAGGCGTATCAAAACGAGTTGAAAAAGAGGGTTTTTTTACTTTAATTTCCAAAAATTTTCTGGGGGAGGACCTCCAGTCCCCCCTTTTAGTAGTTGGAGCAGGATAACTCCACTACCCTTTCCATATTAAAATCAAAAAGAAGATTCAATTGGACTTTGGAAATTCTTAGCCCTCCCCCAAATCCTGGATCCGCCCCTGCAGGCAGAATTTAATGAAATTCGGTTTACAGGGGTTTTCGAGGGTGCTCTCTCCAAATCTGTAATAATAAATCAAGTTTTCAGTAGAATAACGTAGTTATAAATGCTACTCCTTCGCCGGCAAACATTGTCCTCTAGCGGACTTGGGTTCCTATGAAAATCTTGTTGGTCATGGCATGACAGACATGCATGTTAATTTTTTACTCGACCTTTTGAGATATCCTGTATATTTTACTTAAGGGATACTTTGTGAAATGTAAATTCCTTATTATACTTCAAAAAATTAAAAAGTTAGGGGGCCCGTGAAAAAATTTTGTCGGGGGGCCCGGTAGAGTTATGGGCGGCCCTGATCATGTATCCCTCGAAAGAACGGGATCAAGTATCCCTGATATGCGATTCATACAAAACATACATTTTTAATAGTAAATAATCAAAGGATGTTCACTAATGAAATAACTTAATTGTTAAAGACAGCCTATACTTTGAAATTACACTTAGTTTAAGTTTTTAAGTTGCATATTACAGACAATACACAAAATAACATACTTACCTAGAAAAAAGTTTTCCATGCAAGATTCAAGCAATCACTTCTTGCGCTGAAATAAAATGACTGAAAAAGATGTAGTGTTGCCAGTTTTTGTGTAAAAGTATAACTTAAAAATTGTTGCCAGATTTCAAAGATCTGACATTTTATTTTAGTGCATTTTTTGGCTAGGGATCATGTATCCCTAGGGATCAAGTATCCCTAGTCTACCCTAATGTATTAGAAGCATTTATTCTAATTATCGTCGAAAAAATTTTCTTCTGCAATGACTAGTCAGCCTAAGCAGAAGTAGTTAAAATACTGTAGAAACAATCGGTCACTGAAGTTGTCTGATGAGCGTTATTAAGCATTGTCGAGCGTTTTTGATCCTGTTTCAGGCGCCTATTCTAAATAAACAGACAAGTTCCAGGTTGTACTGGATAGTTGAGATGAAACAAGCGAGCTCTGCTCACTAAGATCGCGAAGCGATCTTCAAAGAACTGCGAAGCAGTTCCGGGGGTTGGTGAGCGATAGCGAGCAGGGGGCAGGGCCCCCTAGTCTTGTAAAAAAAACTTTGGTGTGGTAAATATAAATTTATTGTATTATTATTATTACTTATTAAGAAAAGTTATTTAAATAAAATTAAGCTCTCTCATAATCCATTTTAATAAAAGTTAAATTAAAAAAAATAGATATAGAAATGACAGTTGTAATTTTAAAGTGTACAGTTTTATCTTTTTTTTTATTTACATAAATGGATATTGGAAAATTTGAAGGTATTTTCTTCCTCTTGGCGTATCATATATTTTTCGGTATTCATTTTAATACTTTAACACTTTGTTAATACAGTAAAAATTATATTTATATTAATGTTTAATTTAATAATTTCAAAATTTAGACGTAAATTTATATATAAATTTACAAATTATTGTTTTTTACACCTTAAGTTATCCCTCCTATATTTAACGACACAAAATACCAACAATTTGATTTTATAATTTAAAAATGAGGATATATTTCATTCTTAAGTAAGTTTATTTTTGATTTATTAAAATATTTTAAAATTAATAAATTTGTATTAAATTTTAACTATTTTTTGCTAAAAATAATATTAAAAAACGTTTCCTTATAAAGAAGTAAATAACACAAACATTTTAAATTTCTATACAGTTTTATTACAAATCCATTTAACGTAACACAGTTATTACAACAAAGTACAACAATATTCCCGTTCATTCATGGAACTGTTTTGTATTACAGCATGACTTCCCTCTTTTAGTAAAACATAATTTTAACTTTTAAAATTTATAAATAATTTTAAAAATTCATGAAATTAGTTTAACATGTTGTGAATGTAAATTGAATGGCACAAACTGTTTTAGTTCACACCTCTATTTGTAAAATTATTGGAAGACTATGAATATATTAAAAAGTGAGGGTATGTATTTTTTGAAGTAAAAATTGTTTTACAAAATATTTCGAACAAATATAATGTGAAAAAGTAATAATAGTTAGATAGTTTGTTTTACGAATCCAAACGTTTGTATTTGGGTTGAAGGAATCAGAAATGTTTATCTCATATATTGAGTTATGAATAAACATAAGTTAACAGTAAACCATAGACCTATAAAAAATCTACAATAGAATACTTATAATTTTCTAAAAAATAAAAGATTGCAACTTTTTATTTTTTTTCTGTAACAGACTAAATACACACCCGAAACACCCAAAAGAAATCTGCTTGGAACTTAACAGTGCACGTTCGTTAGAATAAAATTGTATCTGTCCAACAATTATAATTAATGCTTGATAATTTTTAAAAGGATTCAAATAAAATTTACATTCGTAACAAAACAATATCCTGAACAAAATTATGTATTTTTAATCTTAACATGGGACTACAAAATGCTCATACACTTCGCTATGCCTTTCGATATTAAAATCGATATGTCAAGGAAGGTTTTTTAAATCGAAAATCGTTACTAAGCCTACTATATTTGATTCCATAGGATATCACAGAGTTCCACGTCCGTGTATTGGCACGCCTGCGTGCATCTACGAAAATAACTTGTCACTTTGAATTTTTACTCACTGCTGTAACCTAGTACAAAACGAGAATTCAAGATCCCACTTAGCTGAAATAGTCTAAATTTACATCTTTGTGTACAAATTCTAAAATTGCTGCATTTGATAATATAAATTTGAAGTTTTAGTATTGTTTATGAAGTCTTTAGTGAAAAAGTTTTTAAAAACAAAATTATAAACTTGCTTTTGCTATTTTGCCAACCTTTTTTGGTCCAATTTATGTTTTGCTAATTCAATGCTTTTCTATAAAATTGTATTTATAAAAAATTAATTTCCTTAAAACATTTCAAACTGTTTTTATCTCATTAAAAGCTTTAAAGTAGTAGTAAGATATAATTTAACTACTTTCGCCAATTATTCGTTATGAAACTATAGTCAAAACTTAACAATACGTTTTAATAAATGGTTTACTTTTTGATAATGTGATTTCCCTTTTTCTTAAAAAAACATTTTATGAGAAGAACACTTAATAAACTCTATCCTACAGGGTGTATCAGAAATCATGCTATAATCTATTAAGGGGTGTAGACTACCCTATGATAATCCAGATAATCCAGCCAAATCTATAATTATTGTCTCATTTATTTTTTAGTAGTCTACACCCCACAAAGTTTGACATCATTCTGATACACCCTGTATTTCTTTCCACCATGAGCTTCATATCTTCACTTATTAACACAAGAACTCTGACAAATAAATACTATCCGTTATAAATGCAGTTATATCCAGTAATCTTTGTCGTAGGTTTCTTTTAGACTTTCTTGGCAGCTTCGTTATAACTCAACTTGGCTCAGGTCCACTATTTTTCCCACCCTTTCTTTATTACGAACTTTCAATGGAAGCGCAGAATAGGATTTATCCCTTTTTTTCTTAATATGAAAGCCGATCCATACCTTGCACCCTTTGAATTGACATGTACACACGAGAAACAATCTATACAGGTTATTAAATAGTTTTAACATACATTCGCGAGAAAAAAATGCAGACTTCGCAGGATCAGTTTCTACAAAAGTCGTTCTTCGAAAAATTATATCGATATTTTGAATCGTTTCTTTGTACTATTAGATAAAATATTAGTACAACATGTTTTTCTTTGAATTGTACTCGTACTTTTACAAAAATGACAAAATCTGTCAAAATTTTGTTACATACTTTTACTTACTTTATTAGCTTATTATGAGTTGAATTACAAATAATAATTGATGCAGAAACATGAGTAATTGAATAACTATAAGTTCCTTTAACTTTAACTCTCAGCCCCGACCGCCCTAAATTCTCCATAGGATTCAATAGAAATCTTCAGCGGCTTAGGACTGAAATGGTTAAAAACTTTTCCTGTTTATTGAAAATTAAAAAAAAGTTATGATATGGGTCATTTTCACCATACGCTTACATTTTAGAATAAATTTTTTTTTCAAAATTCATAATTTCGTAATAATATTAATATAGGAGTTTTTATATATGTTTCAAGTATATGGAACAGCAGTTGGTCATACACTTTTGCCCATAGTTTAGTGTTTTAAATATTATAACTCTGGTAAATTATTTATTTTAATATATAAATTACAATATTTTATCTCTTTATACAATATTTACAATTATTTCTCTTTAAATGAAATATGCAAGGCCTTTTTTTAATGAAATTAACGATAAATCAAGCGAGAAATGTCAAATCCTTCGTAAAAAGGGAAAGTTGTTGATACTACTTTCAAAATCAATGACATAATAGTAACGGGAGTTGACATTTTTAATAAAATGACAGAATAAAACATACATGCATGGTTGGAAACTGAAATAAATATCCATATATCCTATTTATATCAATAAATAACTATATTTCTGGGGGTTAAAATTTCCAAAAAAGTTTATTTAATATTAAAAATTACTCAAAAATTACCGTAACGGGAGTTGACATTAATAAAATACCCTACCTTGACGACAGATAATTTCTTTGAAAACACGATAGTTTTCGAGCCGAAGAATAAAAACACGGTTTAAATATATTCTAAAGTAAACAAACAATCGTTTGGAATGTGTTTCTACATCTTTAAAGCATAATTGTTATTATATTTTTTAAAATTAATTCGCCTGTAACGGGAGTTGACATTAAGTGAGGGACAAAATATTTTATTGATTTGTAAAAATATTAAATTCAAAAAATTAATTTTTACAATTATAATAACCTTTTAATAGTTCATAATTTGCATAATTTTAAAGCTTTTCTTATTAATTAAAAGCTAGAAATATTTCATTTAGTCTACTTTACCTAAATCAAAGTTTAAACAGAAATTTTAATAATGATTAATTGTTTAATTTTCATGTTTTACCTTCGGGACAGCAAATGTAAGCAAATTTTGAAAATGACCCATATATTTCTTTTGAACAACTTAATATTCTCATAATTCATAATTCATTCTCATATATCATAATTAAAATAAAACTTAATTGTATGGTATATAGAGGTACAAATTTAAAATTAGTTTGTTAGAAAGTTGAATGCACCAGTGAAGGGGCCAGATCATCCGACTGGCCTCTACCTCATACTTTTGCTCCTAGGCCGTGCATTCATAGTCTCGCTCACCAAATCAATAGTTTCCTCAAGCCAGGAAGATGTTCTGGTCAGGTTAAGGTATTGCCCGTAAAAATATATATTGGAAATTGGATTTTTATCTCTAATAAGATACCGATTCAAAATATCAAACACATTATGTTATGAGATCGATCCAAAGAAACATCAGATCAATTCAAAAATAATCGTCCGCATAGCATCGAATACCGGGAAGAACCATCATCACACGCCATTGTCATTCGATCACACATCATCTAATCCAGGGGTTTCCAACTTGCAAGTACCCGAGGGCCGTAATCGATAATAATACAATTTTAGTGGTAGGCTGCTGTGTACTTAATCAGGATATTTTTGGGGGGAGGGAGAGGGGATTTTAATTTGAAACTTTTGTCTCAATGAAAGAAATTTTTGAGAACTTAAGAGGATGAATTTAACCTATTCATACCATATTTGATCCTTCATTTGAACCACATCGTTCCTCAAATTGATCTAGCCAGTTTTCAGCTTAGCCTTAAGATGTTATGAAAAGTGTCCTCTATCGGTCAGTATTGGAATCTTTTTTTTAAACCCTCCGAAATTTCCATTGCTTCAAGGGATACTTTACAGCAGAGGTGCCGAACTGGGACTCCTTCATAGTTTCTGACTCCCTGGCGAAAGTTTGGGACTCCCACGGGAGTCAAATCCGAAGTTATCCGAACTAGCGCGAGTGAGGTCGGCTCTTTCCGTAGGTTGAACGAATTGCACATTCTCGCCAAGATCACGGCGATAGCCGATAAGCCGTTTGCCCGACAGTGTTTGAAATAGGAGCGGGCTAATATTTTTGGTTTGGGTTGGTTCTCGACAGCTGCTTTCATTTTGCTTGACCACTGGTCAATATTACTCTGGCTAACAATCAACATAAAATTAATTTTTGAGTTGCTAATTGATATTTTGTATTCCCAATTGTTATAACATGTGTTTTTGGTTTGGGTTGGTTCTCGAAAGCTGCTTTCATGTTGCTTGACCACTGGTCAATATTACTCTTTATGGCTAAAAATCAATATAAAATTAATTTTTGAGTTGCTAATTGATATTTTGTATTCCTAATTGTTATAACAAGTGTTTTTGGTTTGGGTTGGTTCTCGAAAGCTGCTTTCATGTGGCTTGACCACTGGTCAATATTACTCTGTATGGCTAAAAATCAATATAAAATTAATTTTTGAGTTGCTAATTGATATTTTGTATTCCCAATTGTTATAACATGCGTTTTTGGTAAGGGGTTGGTTCTCGAAAGCTGCTTTCATGTTGCTTGACCACTGGTCAATATTACTCTGTATGGCTAAAAATCGTTATAAAATTAATTTTGGAGTTGCTAATTGATATTTTGTATTCCCAATCGTTATAACATGTGTTTTTGGTTCCGGATGACCGTTGGTCAATTCGATTAACTTTTTGCTACCTTAATGCTTTGGCACTGAAGTAGGTCATGTTGGGTCTCAAACCAAACGCCTTGGATCGTATAACATTTTGGTCTTGACCACTGGTCAACATCCCCTTTTTCCTCACTACTAATAGCTTTTCTGACTTTCTTTTTCATGTTTTTTTTCGGAATCCTTGACCTTTGGTCATTCCCCTTTGACCACTAAAAATTTTTGTATTTTTGAACTTTTTGCTTTTTTCCCTCTGCTTAAATTAACTATAGGGACTCCTTGATAAAGTAAGTTGTACTAATTATATTTCATGTTGTTTAACCACTGGTCAAGTTAACTCTATATGGCTTAAAATCACTGTAAAATAAATGTTGGAGTTTTTAATATTCCCTATTGTTATAACATGTCTTTTTGGTTCCATCCGATTATTGGTCGACCTGGTCATCGTTTTGTTGCTCCTATGCTTTGGCACTGAAGTAGGTCATGTTGGGTCTCAAACCGAACGCCTTGAAACGTATCGTATAACATTTTGGTCTTGACAACTGATGTTATTATTATTACTACTCCTACTATTTCAAAATGCCTACTTTGAAATTTCGGATTTCTTAGCAATGTCACAGCTGTAGTTTGTACTGTTTTTACTGTAGTTTATCTGTTGAGAATTTTAAAGTAGAGTCAGCATTTTATGGCTGGCTTACTAAAATTGTATTAAATCCTTGTGATCTATAAAATGTAAAAAAAAACCCAGTCGTCAGGTCTTTTCTAGATCTGAGACATTTAGTGATTGATAAAAAAAAGGATTAAGATCAATACTTCAAACTTCAATCGAATTTTCAAACGATCATCCATTTACCCCTTAAAAGCAAGAAACACTGAACCAAAGCAATCATCAAACCTCGCTTAATCTTGCCTGCAAACTTCAGTGATGTAACATTTTCAAACGGCAGATGGGATTGGGAAATCAAGACAAGCGATAGATACATGTTAACAAACTTTGCCGATCGCAATAAAAATTAACGTGCAGTATTCATGTATGATTATGTTTCATCTGTACAAATTTTAGATATTTTTCAACTAAAAACATAAAAGTAGTGACCCTATCCCTCTTGATTGGGACGGATCAAGGGGGGTGGAGGGGGCAATCGTCCCACCTTTTGCTCTGACACAAGGTACGGCTCCCGCAAAAAATAAAATAAACCCTTTTTTTGCGGGAGCTGTACAAAGTTTTATACACCAAAATGAGTTAAAAATAAAACCTTGTTATTTTAAGGTATTTTAAAAACAAAAACTTTCTGAGGGCAGGACCCCCAGACCCCCTTTGCAATTGTATCTCTATTATAACATCTTCAATCGTCAAAACGCAAAAATTCTACCATGAAATCTTTATAATTCGGTTAAGGCGTATCAAAACGAGTTGAATAAGTGAGTTTATTTTGCTTCTAAAAAAAAAATTTAAAAAAAAGACCGCACCCCCGTTGAAAAGTTTCTTAATTGGAATTGGTGCCTGCCTCTTGATACTAATGATTTGCTAATATCAACAGCCACGGTTATCGAGGAAAAATCAGACCTAAACATTCCGCCGGTTTTGTAAACAAACGCCACGAATAAGATAAATAACAGATGCTACGGAAACTAAAATAATTACCGCCTTTCAAATAGAAAAAAATACTATTACGAGGCGCGCGCCAGCTCGTTTGATTCGGTAGCGTTCGGAAAGCTCAAACCCATCCGAGAGAATGACTGGCTGTGTTGCCACCGGCGTTGCCACCGCGTTGGCTCCGACGGGAGTCCCAGTCCGGCACGCCTGCTTTACAGACAAAAAACTAGTCCCAGTCCTTGGTTCTCGGGTGGTCAAGATGAACTCAGCCCTTCATCCCTCTGGGGTCAATGAATGAGTTCTAAACTCACTTTGGGAATCCATTGAGTTGTCCTCCAATGAGCTAGTCTCTAGACTTGGACACAAGCTTAGTAAATTAGCACCCAAGTCCAAAGACTGCAGAAACTGAGATGGCCACCAGCTGATGGGCTAATTGACCTGGTCTAAAATTGATATTTTTTTAATGTCATGCTGCAAGTTGTTTTACCAGAATGCTTCACGAGTCTCAAGAAGACACCCAAGTCCCTCGGGCTGCCAGTTGGAAACCCCTGTTCTACCCGATTGTCTTCTCTTATCACACAAGCTCAATTCACCCACACGGACTACATACACTCGATTATGTTGTCTCATTGATTAAGTCCATTGTTAAAAACGTCTCTGTGGTCTGTCTTCGCAAAAAAAATACAAATCTGACGATAGCAAACCTCGGCTACAGCATCATCAACGTTCTGGCTACCACAACCAACACTGGGAGGAGCCAATGAAGACAAGTCCACCGATGCGACTGGCCGGCGTTAGTGTGCGGGGAGGGGCACTCGATGAGCTGCCGCTGGAAGGCGTGTCGGCGACGTCGCTCGCAACTGTCACGCTGCGGCCCGATGCACGCTGCGTACGCCATGGCGTGTGGGATGTACGTCTGCTCGAGTACGCCGCGGAAGAGGTGCGACATGGGGCCGTGGGCGTACACGGGCACGTCTTCGCCCCCGTGGGTGTCCCAGCGGCGGGGTACCGCGCTTTGCTGGACGTAGTTCTTGTCCTCTGGAAAAGGAAGCGGTGGTTAGGGTCTTGTGTATGGAGTTTGGGCCACAGAGTACCAGAACAGAGAGTCTATGAGCAAAGTCGATAATAGAAACAAAACATTGGGTATATGCCCCAGAGAAAAATCCTAACAGAGGGTTGTCAAATGCCATCGTATGATAGAAGGCAGCACTGCAAATCTCTATGATTGACAAAAGCGTAGGCTGTACAATTTAGAAATCACTGCAGTGATTGGCTGCACTGTAAAAAATAATCCTGCAAAAAAACAGAAAATTTCTGGCAGCAAAAGTTGCCAGAAAAAATCTGTAGGTTGAAAAATCCTGTAAACAGAAAAAAGCTGTAACCTACAGGTAAATGCTGTAAAAAGGAACTTTCTGTCAAGTGGGCTACAGATTTTTCTGTTGCCTCTCAGTAATTTTCTGCTTGTGCGCATGCACTTATTTTAGTAGAGTTTTATTAATTTTAATTAATTGATATCCGGGGATAGATCCCGCGACCTACCGCATGCTAAGCACGCACGCTACCACTGAACCAAAGAAGATTCAGTATAACGTTGCCAATAGCTGTATTGGTTTTCAATGCAGTAAGTTTTTGTTTAAGTACAGATAAGCTAAAAAACTAGGTAAAAGCTGTTATTTTACATAAAATAAATAGAAGTGCGGTGGGAATGTTACATGACAGAATATCTCTGTAAACATAAAGTCACTGTTATTGAAATTTCTGTTTTTCTACAGTTTTATTTTACAGTGTGTGACGTGTTCATTCAATATGTCACTCTCAAAGGGGTATTAGAGGATTCGACGATTGATAATCTATTTCTTCGTCTCGAAAATATGAAGGAAAAAAAGATAATGATAGTCATGATCCAAGGGATACAAATTATGAGATCAATGTAGAAGAGGAAAGGATCGATGAGATTAGAGAGATAAAGAGGATAAGTACGTTAAGAGAGATAAAGGTGAGATCAAAAGAGGATGAAAGATACCAAGAGGATGAGAGGAATAAAGAAGATGAGAAAAAGATAATTATATCCATGAATGATCCAAAGGATAAAAGGATGAGATCAATGGTCAATCAATATAGAAGATGAAGTGATCAATGAGATAAGAGAGATAAAGATGATAAGTGCGTTAAGAGGGATAAAGATGATCAAACGAGTATAAAAGAGACTAAAAGGAGGAGATGGATAAAGAAGATGTGAAGAAAAAGATGATATCCATTATCCAAGGGATAAAAAGAATGAGGTCAATGCAAGGAGGACGAAGTCAAAGTAAGAAAATGAAGGGATCAATGAGATTAGAGAGATAAAGAGAATAAGTGGTTAAGAGGGATAAAGATGATCAAACATGGATAAAAGGATCATGATCAAAGGGATATAGAGGATGAGGCTAATGTAAAGGATGAAATGATTAAAGAGATTAAAGATATAGAGTGGATGAGGACATTCAGAGGACGAGAGCTATAATGATGAGGAGGAGAGATGAAGAAGATAATAGGAAAAATAGTTGGAATTCAGGGATATGGATTATCTAAAAATGGGATAAAAAGAGGAACAAGGGTTGATAGATGGATGAAAAATATGAGAGATGCAGATGAGAGGGATTACGAGTATAAGAGGGGCATGAAGAGAGATTAAGAGGATGAGAGCGATGAAGAAGATGGTGAATGAGTAAAATTCACAGAGTAGATATGGAGACGAAGACAAGAAGGAGGCAGGGAGAAAAAACGTGTTTGTTTGGAGTGAAATGTTGACTTAATAACTATTTTTGTTGCTTAATGAAGTTCAAAACTATTGCAATTGCAATACAGAGTTTCAATTTTTTTTATTGAATTTTGGTTCAAGTTCTTTTCTGGTCCTTCATATAATGATCAACTGAAAACTAAGTAAAAATCTATTATATTTTAAGACAAATGTGGCAGTTAACCGCAGTAAATTTACTTTAAATACGGATATACTTGATTTTCGCCCAAAACCCTTAGTTGCACAAATCAAATACCTCTAATATTTCATATTAAAATAAGATACGCAAAGCTTTTGATTAAATCTATTTTGTACCTACCTG
Source organism: Tetragnatha versicolor (assembly GCA_024610705.1). Classification (NCBI taxonomy): domain Eukaryota; kingdom Metazoa; phylum Arthropoda; class Arachnida; order Araneae; family Tetragnathidae; genus Tetragnatha; species Tetragnatha versicolor. The sequence continues at coordinate 161,452 of JANDEH010000050.1, read as the reverse complement.
TATTCATTCCAGTCAAATTTTCCCTTCCAGTGGGAAAGTTATGGTTGTAGCCCGGCCCATTGGCGTACAAAAGAGTTGTGTAAGGCATGCTGTCGACATCCGACGTCTTGTCATCCAATCCTTAGAAAAGAAAAACGAGTAAGTTTTATATATTTAATACGTACATCCTGGGTTTGAAATTGATAATCATCATCTAAAATCAAAGAAACTATTAAAGCCTTATCAAAATTTTCATCTGGTTTTTGGTTGGTATTTCTTCTTATCCTTCTCCTTATTCAATTTTCTTAATACGTTTTAACAAAATTTATACGATCAACGATAATGATTACTTTTCAATTAATACTTTATTTTTCATCAGGATAATAATAATATAAAAAATTAACAGTTTTCTTATCCCAATCTTTAATTAATCGTTATCATTATTAAATTACAAAAAATATTGTTGTTGTGGTTGTCTTATGCCACTTGGAAAATCCAAGCTCCACCACAAAGACAAAAAATGTCAATCAGTGTGAAGTAATTCAAAATAATCAAATAGATAACATACAATCGATTATACTTTTAATAACTAAAACATGCCATAATTTTTAAAATAATTTATCAATGATATATTTTGTAGGAAATCTTGCTTATCAATTCAAACTTAAACCCTGCTAATATTTTCCATCTACTTCAAAATGCAACCCTATATCCCATATCCTGTAGTAACTTATATCATCTTACTGCTGATATTATTAAAATTCTGATTTCAAGTACAGCACATTGGCATTACCCACGAAGAAGATTTTCAGTTCGCTCCAATTAAGCACCATCGTTTGTTATCGCGACTGGCCTATTGGTAGAGCAGGAGTAGACATTCTAACGACCATCCGGGGACCATTCCTTTGTTCAAAAGAACGAGGGGAATAGATTCTAATGGCCCCCGCATTCCGATAGGGGTTATTTATGTCATCCATTCGAATTCACGTACACGACAGCTGCATATATTTGCAAACCCCACTCGGTAAGATTCCTAAAGACCAATCAGAGCTACCTGGAATCCCATATAAGGAATTAATGTGACCAATCAGAGCTCTAGCCCACATGTTATTGAGTGGGATGCGTAAGAGCTAATAGAGAGCCGTGAATTGTATTGGAAAATAAGCATTCGTGGAATGTCGCCTGGTTATAAATATGTGAGGGGATATGGAGTTTAAATATTTTAATCAATGGTGGGGGTTCTGGTCCTTTGAGATTTGGTTGAAATGAAAATATCCTTTGTTCGAATCAATTTGCAGTGGGTATTACGACTTGAGAATATTAAAGACGGAATTTGATGTATTGGGAATATATTTCTTGATACTGGTTTTAAAATTCCTCGTGTGTCTTTTAGAGAGTTGCAACGAATTAATATGCGTTTCATGGTCTAATGAAGTTAAACTCGAGTTTCTGATTGCATGCATTACCTTTTTGTCTCTTTTGTTTTATTAAAACAATGGATAAAGGGATACTTTTAACATAAATTATTCCTATACTTCCTAAGAAAGTTTATTAATACATAACCATGAGCAATTTATTACAGGAGCTTTAGCTTGCACAGCAACTGTATTAAGTGCAAGTTGAAGGAATTAGAAATTCGTAGTAAAAGAGGTAGCATAAAAAAGGGGTTTCTAGGGCACAAAATTTTCTTTCCTATTGTTCCCTCCAGTGGTTTCAATGAGGAAGTTACATGATTTTTTAAATTTTTTTAGTCGATTCTTCTTACAAAAATAAGCAACTACCGAAAATTTGAGGCTGATCAAGAAATTTTTTGATTGCCAAAAAAATTAAAAAAATCCCCTTTTTAAAAGCGCGCGAAAACGCCAAGAGTTTGGATGTGACGTCATCTTACAATAGGCATTGTTGAAAAGCAATGGAGTTGATAGTATTATTGTTGGCGCCATCCTACAGTTTAAACAATAAACGTTTTCAGTCACGTGTTTTTTTCTCGACATTTAAATTAAAATATTTGATTACCTGTACATTTTTTTGAAAAACTGACTAGATATTTCATTTTACCATACAAAAACCATACGGAATTTTTGTTTGTTTTTGAAAATATGACACATGCAACTTCCTTATTGGAATCTGGTCGTAAATCGCCAAAGACCTGAATTCCCGAACTTTGCAGAACGGAGATAACAGTGTTGGTAATGACAATTTATAAAAAGGAATTTCTCTTACCTAAGATGGGGTTGCCTCTCTTGGGGTAACCTCCGAATGCAAACACGTGCGAGTGGTCCGAAGTGACGACCATCAGAGTGTCGTCGGGTTTCGTCATCTCCAGTGCCACCATCACTGCGTCTTCTAAGGCCAGAGTGTCCACTAGGGCTCGGTGGGCGTTGTTGAAGTGGTGGGAATGGTCAATTCGGCCCCCTGAAAGTATGTGTCAAGCATCGGTGTTACACACCTTTGTTTTAAATAACTTCTGCACAGACATGGCTATAAGAAAGAATTCGGTATTTTGTTGGTGTATAACTCCTTACACTCCAAACTTAATCATTCTTCGACTTAGACAGCTCATCTTCTCCCCTTTTGGGACTACTGGGCCACAGCCAAAGTCAACAAATAAACAAGTTAAAATGTGAAAAATATACTCCAGGCGAGAAAAACTATATATTGCACAAAAAATTCCTAAAGACAGCAGACACCGTTAACCAGTACTGATCATAACCGACTATTCTTCCTAATAAAACTAGTGGACGGTTAAAAAGAAGCTAAAATTACCTTCAACCATGAGGAAGTAGCCCCTGGGGTTCTTCCTCAAGATTTCTATCGCTTTTCTGGTCATCTCCGCAAGAGAAGGCTCCCCGTCTGGTCCCTTGTCTCTGTCCACTTCGTAAGCCATGTGTCCGTGGTTGAATAACCCTGTGTAAAGAATTTAGATGATTTTTTTATCATATAAAGCATGGTGATAGTAGAAGTCAATTGGTGGGATTTCTTGTACAGAAATAAAGTGTTAGTGGTGTGTAAGAAGGTAAATATGGTAAAAACTACTGCACCCTTGATTAATATATAATATATATTAATCAATCCTAAATATCCTGATACAATCCGTCATATTATGACGGATTGTATCAGGGATGGTTCATTATCCCTCTAATTACAAATGAGACTAAATTACGAAACTGGCTATGTGGGGATTTAAAATTATTGTTGAGGAGAGTTACAAACATTACTATGAGAATTAATTTACTTAAAGTTCTATATAAAACGCTGTAGAGAGGGATTTCAGGTTTTGCCAACGTTGGAGCAAAGAAGAGCGATTGCTACATGGGTGCATGGGTTTTCTTTTCTTACAAGATTTGGTTAAAAAATACCAAAAAATTTTTTTCTTACGTCATACTTGAATCATGAGAACATTAAAAAACTATTTTATCTGAACTCAATTGCATATGATATCGTAACCACCACGCCAAAAACAAGAATATTTAATTAATTACGGGATCAAGTCTAGAAGTTGGTTCAGTCGTCAAGCGGAGTAGTAGCGCCAATGTGGGCTTACGTATCAAAGTGAAGTTGGCGACAAAAATTCGCCAAGAGGCGCCAACTCGAACCCACTTCTAGAATTTTACCTAATTACGAATGCAGGTTCGCGTTTTTGGCGTGGTGGTAACGATATAATAAATAAGACTTTATTTAGTTCCTATTTGGTCCAATGGACTCATATTCCTATTTGGTCCCTATAAGGTTTATACTTCTCTAACAACCAGTGACTGTATAGTGACTCCTTTGTTACGGTTAGATTGGAGTCATAAGTGTGAAGGTGAAGTCACTGGGAAGTCGATGTGACGATGTCTGTAATTCTAGACCAAAATATGTGATCATTTTTTGATTTCACTGTGATCTTGCTAAGGGTCGTGCCACGCTAGCGTCTGGAAGAAGTCAAAGCCATAAAAAAGTCGTTAAGATTATTGTCAAGATTGAGCCTCAACTCCATGCTTTTCCCCTATCTTGACAATAATCTTAAAGACTTTTTTATTGCTTTGGCTTCTTTGAGACGCTATAGTGGGGCACGACCCTATGTAGGTACATTTGTGACAGGTCACACAAGGACTTCCGTGGGACGATGCAAAGTTGTAACTCAATAATAAACTAGACTGCAACGTTACTTGACCCTGGATGAGAGTAAACAAAGAAAGTAGTTCCCAGCACGGTGTCCGAATTTTGAGTGAAATTAAAAACTTCAATATAGAAATATGATTGGTTTGTTAAACCCATGCATTATAGTATCGTTTTATCACGATTCGCATACTGAAACTCCTCCTAGCAACCCAACAGGCTTTCTGTTTACTCAGTCTTTTCTTCTACGTAGTGACGTCAAAGAGTCAAGAGACATTGCAGTCTAGTTTATTCACTGTGTGACTTCCAAGTTCACTCGTATTTCGGTCACTGAGAAACGACAAGTATGACCTTTAGTGACAAGTGACATAACCGCGAAATTTATGCTGTTAGGGTTAGTAGAGATTGCTCCTGTAACTCAATAGGAGTCAGGGCGGTACTCACCAAGCAAGTAGTCTGTCTTGGCGGGGTCCACCTTGTCGAAGTCCTCCTTGCGGTAGACGTAGTCGTAGTCGAGGTCCCGGGTCTTCTTGTCACGCAGCCACTCGTCGATGAGGTTGCGACCGTCCTCCCGTCGACCCATGTCCGTCTGCATCTTGGGGTCGTTCTCCTTCTTGGGCAGGAAGTGGCGCCTCCCTCCCCCTAGGACCACCTGTTGAGACATTTCTCATGTTACTTGATGACAGGTTGTCTTAAAGAGTGGTTAGAAAACTTCATATCGCTCTGGCGTCATCGGATAACCGGATCTTTGATTTCTGGAATCTACTTCATGAAATATTTGTGTGAGTTCATGCCAGCAAACGGCGCCAATGACTGATAAGAACCCAGTGCATACCATAGCGAGCATGGAAAGATTCAGGTTTGACTACTGGGGGTTACCAGGATTTTAAAACATCACCAGCAGAAGAAACTTTGATGTTATTGAAAATATTTAAGGATTATATACTTTTTGGACATAAGGTTACGCATTAAAGCATTTAAAAACTTCGAAATTACGGGTTTTTTTAGAAATTACGTTCAGGTGTCATTTTACATCAGTGACATTGCGTGGAGTTAAAGCCCTGGGAGAGAGCTCACTCCATCCAGGGCTTTACGTGGAGTAGCACTTCACTATCTTTCATGTTATCAAAATAAAAACCAATTTAATTACTGAGTGAAATAAAACCACACTTGCTGAATTGAATGTGAGCTGAGAGTAGAGCTAGTAAAGTTTTCAAATTTCTCTCAATGGTGGCATTAGAGTAAATAAAAAATCCATATTGTTCTTTTAGTGATCCTTTGGAACAGACGCTGTTTTTATAACAGCTCATTAAAATGCAATTCTATCGGTAATTCTTTAAAACCTGCTTGAAATGAATTTCACACTTTTGTATTGTATATTACCCAAATCAAAGATACGAGGTTATCCAATAGTGCCAGCGATGCTGGTCTGCTTTACCATGACCAACAATGTAGTATTTGGATAGTTGGTTGTGGCATTTGGCCTTTAATTCCAAACAGTTTGCTCTCGGCATCGGAGATACACTGGACGATACTAAATTACAACCCCAACTTTCTAGCTACCAAATTGGGGAAAAAGACAGAGCTACCGAGAGTCATCCCTGACTCACCAATTAGGTAGCTAGAAAGTGTGGCATGATCTTATGTGAATCGGTATCGTCACTGACAGGAATGGTTGTAATTTAGTATAGATTAATACTGAATAATAAGAAAGGATAACTCATAACCAAAAGGAAAGTATTACAAGAAAAACTCCAAAAAAACGTGCCAAATTTTTAAAATATTCCATATTTTGGCTTACCGAATGAAAGATCCATTACCGTACTACGAGCAAATTGAAACATAACTGCAAATCACTGACATCACCTCATCGGTGTTATAATCTACAGGTAGTAATGACTCCACGCAAAACCCCCCAAAAAACCCCAAAGCGATCTTAAGAAACATTCTTATTACTAACCAAAGATATATTAACGGAGTCATATTAGTTTCACATCGAGAAATAATGGGGTTGGAAAATCAATAAGAGCTCTTCCAACGTCGTCTTTAACGATCTTCCATTTTCTTCCTTGGGATAATAAATAACGTCCGGTAGTATAATGTGATACTTTTGCGGCTTAATTAGTGGAAAGGTAATAGTAAGATTTTTTTCGTGAGTGTTGAAAGGCGATATCTAGAATATTTTCTTTTAAATTAAGTGCCTGTCGTTTCTCAAAGTTTTGGGGTTTGCATGTTTTGTAGTTATTTGTAAAATTTTGTTAACTAACTGCTGATGTGTATTGAGTTTATTTGTGTACGATGTTTACTTTCAAAGCAAGTTATAGGTGAGTGATTACAATAGACAGTCTTTTTAAGGGGCTTCTAGGTAATATAGTTCGACTATAGGTAATTTAGTTCTAGGTTTGAATAGTTCAAAAAAATCTCATTAGATGTAAACAATTAATAATAATTTTTAACATGTTTCCCTAAAGGTTGTTACTTTGTATAAGTGAAATTATATATTTAAGGCGATAAATTACAAAATAAAGATACAATAGTACCTATACTTTTTTAAGCATTCTAAAGAATTCTAAGCATTCTAAAGAATGCATTGCACAAAACATGTTTGTATCTATTAATAAACATTTATCATAAAGGTTTTGTAATTAATGTAAAATTTGTTTTAATTTACTGCGGATAAATTGAGTTGTATTTTGTAGCAGTGTGTTGAATTATTCAATTTCAGTTGTTCAGTTTCAATTATTCAGTTGAGTTATTTCAATTGACTGTATTTTTACGAATTTCTTATTGGGGATGTTATAATTTTTCGTGAAAAACCCCCTGAGTTATAAACTAATATTGTAAGTGACCTAATAACTATTATAAGTAACTATTATATAACCCCCCTGAGTTATACAATAACTTTTATTTGGGTGGTTTTCTCTACTTTATTGTATACTTTGTATTAATGAAGAAGATAATTTAAAATATAAATTAAAAATGAATGGCATTTATCAATGAAATTTATCTCTTTGCCCACCTCCACTCTGGGCATTATTAATAATGCCCAATTACTCACTTTGCCCGTAACATATAATATATGTTACAAAAACAAAATTTTATAAACAAAATTTTGTTTCGCGCCGAAACAAAATTTTTTCGGCCCGCGCCCAAACGGCCACGCTGAATCGTCCCATTCCGATTCACGATATAGTATATTATATACCACTGTGTTGATAAGAATTTTCCCTCCCCTTCTGTTGGCTTTATAAGGTAGATTATAAATCAAAATGTCAAATCCTAAAAATTTTCATTAAAATTAAATATAAAGTATTTACAATTTGAATCCACACTCCACACATACTGCAGTTATTCCTACACATCCACACTTCCCCACTCCAATACCCACCCACTCATATAAAATTTCAATCAAAAATCTAATTAAGTAATAATCACTCACAAATTCTCCACAAAAATTTATCGATTCAAAAACGTCTTTTTACAGACATGACTCGAGGGAATGTAAAAGACAAATAACTCAAGCACATATATGACACGAAATTCTTCTTTTTAAACACTGATCCCTCCCCCTTTTGTACATTCTGCGAATATACTTTATCTATTTTTAAGTCTGAGTAAGAAGAGCAAAGAAAATTCTGTCGTATACTAGGAATGTAATTTAATTAAACGTCAAGAGTATACGATAAAAACGGATTATTGAATATTCTAATTAGAAAACTGGCTCATTAAAATGACTAAAGAAAAATAAAATAATGTTCGATTGATACGCTTGTGTAAGAAATTTCCTTCGATTAAATTGTTATGTTAGAATATAATAGTTCTTTTTAAATTTAAAATTAGTTAACAGACTATAGGCTGTTTTTCTTCTTCAACTAAATATTTTAAAGGTGTAAGAGAGACTGTTGTACCTACAGGCACTTAGTTTAAAAGTTAAGAAATAAGCAGGTATTGGAATTGGTGGTCTATATTGAATGTAAACATGCTATATAGTATTTGCTTAAGTTAAATCATCTCTCTGAATTCAAATTGTTAGTAAATACAACGAATTTACTACTTTTAGTGTATCACTTCATTAGTATTTTTCTTCTCCTTTAATGATATGATTAAATGGGATATTCGTGGATTACAAGTTTTAACTTCTAATGAGAATATCGTATGAAAGGAGAATTTCACCAATTTATAGCTGGTTAAGCGGACAATAAGTGTAAACTCACAACTCTCAAGCGTAACCTCCAACCGGGGACCGGTTTCGTCCTTGTTAGGACTCATCAGCACGGTATAAGAAGGTAACACATGATTCTACTTGCGATACCTTCCTATACTATATCACGGTTGGAGGCTTGAGAGTTGTGAGTTTACACGAGAATATCGTATATTTCTTCAACTTTTTACAAAATTTGTAATATACTATTAACAAATATCTGAGCAGCAAAATAATAAAAACTGAATCAGAAATTAGATATGATTTTTTGAATCCTGTATTCATTCCCAAATAAAAGTTTCTTAACCTGTAAATTTATACTTATAGTATTATTTTTAACGTGATACAGTAAGTCATTAGAATCAGGAGCTTTTATTTAACTAAGCAGCCAGCATTCAATTTAACAAACTCATAAAATACTAAAAAATTCTAAAAATGGAATTTAATATTTAAAATTTTGAGTACATTTTTTATTTAACAGACTCTTTTTACAAAGTGATGGATTTTAAGATCATAGATATTACGAACTTAAGTAGCGTATTACCTAAGTTTGGAAAACGAGGTCTTTAAAATTCTAGTCTGTTAAATAGGAATTGAAATCATCACTTGGTCAATGGGGATCAATTCGGAACCAGCTTACACTTTGTAAAAAAGGGGTTTGTTAATACGAGCATCGACAGTTTAGATTTCCCTTTAACATACTGGGTGTTTCAAAGGTCCGCTTTATGGCTTTTATTTGGAACCAACGTATCATGTCAGGGTCATGGAAGTAATGTCTACCCCTAGGTAAAGGACCATGGTGGCCTATAGTGTTGGAATAAAAAGGTTTTAAAACTTAATTATAAAAAACTAAAGGAGATAGAACCAAAACTTCAACACGAATATTGTTGCCAATACTATAAAAAACCCAGTGATGAAAAAAATTTCGTGAAAATATCGTTAATATTTGCGGAGATATTAGCAAGTTAAAATAGCACTTTTTCAGGCCTCAAAAAAGAAAAAGGTTTTCATTGTTATTATGTAGTTTTGTGTTTTTTTAGTTCGATGAAAGACAAAATTTAATAAAAAAAACCTGAATATTTTCTGGAGTAAAGATATCGAAACTGATGATTTCCATAGCAACTTTCTTGTCTAATGATAGTTATTTTTGAGAGTTGCGGACCAATACTCATCATTTTACATGCTTTCAAATCTGAAAAATAACACTAACAGCCCTAGTATGCAGCGTTTTTCAGCACCAACCGAAACAGAGGAAATTACTCACATTGATGTTCCTTCCGGGATCGTTCTCGACCAGCTGCCGCGCGATGTCCTTACACGAAGAGCGGGCTTCCTCGGGGATCTTGTCGTCGCTCTCCCAGTACCGGCTGGCCGAGTGGCCGTACATGGCCGCCGGGGTGGCGTGAGTCACGCGGGTCGTCGTCACCAGCCCGGTCGACTTACCTGAGGAAAAATTAATAATCTAGTTAATCCATTTAGTTAATAAACAAACATTCACAGAAATAGATGAATCCATGAAATGCCTGGGGAATTGTATCTTCTTTGCGTTTCCCAACGAGCGCTTGAGAACCAAGGCTCACACAACCCCATTTTACATTAAGGGTACGTTCATTACATAAGCATGTTTTTGGTCATTTTGGAACCCCTCCTTGTCAGAAAAGATTAGCAAACCTCAACCCCTCTTCATAATTACGTAAGAAAACCGACCAACCGTCTGTACAAACTGTTTAGCAGTGCCTAGATTCCAGAAATTCGTAATATGCTTCACGAACACTTAACCCGTTAAAGTTTTCCTTGTTTAGTAAAAATGCTCAAATTTTCACCCCTGGTTAAGTTATTTTTTAGGTAAAATTTATTTTTTGTCGAATTTCGAAATTGTTTATGCAAGAAACAAGGGATTTTTGAAAATTCAATGTTATTAAGATCTTCCGTAAGCATCACTCAAACCCCTCTCCCCCGTTGTCAGGATAAATAAGAAAAGAGCAAACCACCCTCTTAGATGCTTACGTAATATTTGAACGGCCCCAAAACAAACATTTAAAGAAACTAGCCAATGGGGAATGCTGATGTTTCTCCTGTCATTGATCTATGAAATGCCTGTGAATAATGCCTTTGTGATACCTATGGTTCGCTTGTGATTTGTGAACCAAGGTGAGGTAGCGTCATACAAGCATTTGCTCATACAACCCCGTTTAAATTAACGATATTGCAGAGAAGATTTAGTAAAACTATATAACCTAATTATTATTCAATATCACAATAAACCATTCAAAAATAAAATAATGCCCCCTCTCTGTTTCGGTCAGGCCGATTTTCTCAAAACTTTTTCCTTTTAAGAAAGTAGAATCTATTACAGACGGTTCTCCCACACTTCCAAAATTGAATGAACAAAATATTATCAAAGTAAACGAATATCTTCAACTCATCATATTCAGTCAACACCATATCAAAGAATATCAATTTAATCCCATTTTTACGACACTGAGCAAACAACCGGGTTTAGAGCAACAATCCCCTCTCAGCTAAATCTCTCCTCTCAATTTTCTACATCTTTTCTCTGAAAGAACTCCATTCCTTCCAAGAAAGAGGGCCCAAGCAATTAAAATCACCTCCTGTCCGCAAATCAAATTAATTTTGCATTGATTGCCATCTCAAATCGACAATCCAATTAACGCCCAATCGAGCAATATTCGCATTAATTAGGAATGGCTGACTTCCGACGGAATGAGTAATGGCTTTTGAGTGCTCTCTTATTCTGTTTCTTGATTTCAACGCGCGATACCAGCGACGCGTTTGATGGAGCGGCGTGTTATTCTTTTCAGGCGGTTGATGTAAAGATCGTGTATGGAGTTGGGTGAAGGTAGAGAAAGATGGATGGAGCTCAGATTGCGGATTCGTTACGTATTCGTTAACCGAAGAAGGCAGATACACAGTCGTAATTGAGTGCTTTTGTTTCAAGTTGAAGGGAATATGACATAGATTTTGTATACAACGGCAACACACTGTCTATAGAGTTTTCCTCAACGTATGATGGTGAAGGCGTTAAGGATAGTTTCCATTTTCGCGTTTGGTTGCGGTGATATAGCAGGGCCATTGAGCGTATCCCTAAATTAGAAAGATTAAAGAACGTCATTTTCCGTCTAGAATTGCAAGCAACTGCAAAACTGGAAACAGTCCTTTACAGTCTAGCGATTAGTGCAGAAGCATTAATGAACTTAAATTGCACTCCCCATAAAAAAAGAAGTGACAGAAATGAGATTAAGTTTAAGGATCTGTTTACCATTATATAGTACACCCCGCTTTTAGTGATGAGTCACACAATGTGACAATTTTAATGAGGGAAAATTCATAATATGTGACATAACACTGAAAAAGTTGTTCCTTCACTGCTAGTAGTGTTTTTGTTGAACGAGTGATGCTTCACAACAGATTTTACACTCGAAATTTACTCCTGACCACACAAACTTGTGGAACGAATTAAGACTGCTAAAAGAGCCTCCACTGTTTTTATAAATCACTATTTATTTGTTCTACTCAATTCAGAGCTAGCTATGTTCATTAATTTGCTGCCTACAGTAAATAGAAAGAACTCAATATCCTTTAATTAAAATGTTGTTCTTTTATAGAAATACGGATTAAGTATTAATTAGATTTTTCGGTATTATTTTTATGAAAAGCTACTTATGTTACATAATTAAGTTATAAGTTATTAATTAGTAATTAAAATAATGTATAAGTTTAGTGTCTTAATAATCCTTCATATCTCATCAATGGAAACTGGAGTAAATCTTTTCTTGATAAATGAAAGGTATAATATAAAAGTACCTATTCCAAACATAGAAAGGAAAATATGATATGTTAGTCAATTCTTTCTCTTTGTTTAAGAAATCTAAAAATAACTCTGTCCCATTAATAAACAATTACAAAGAATGGCATCTCTGAATTAAAAATTGACTTGATATTTTCATTGATATTCTCATTTTTGGTAAGATTCTGTGAAATTTCACCAGACTCTCCTGATTTTGAGATACATTATGAATTGATGTTCCCTTATAACCCGGTTAAACCCTCCCCTGTTCTGTTTACACAATAATCGAATTATCATTATTGACAACACCAAGTCAGAAATTTCCCAACTAAAAGAGACTTTCACAAAATGACAGTAACGATTGGTCACTACTGCTATTTCAAACCCTCCAGGGCCATCCGACACTGTGAAAAGACATTTGACAGGGACGGAGTTTAAATTAAGGACACCACTGTTAATTAAAACTCTCTCGAGCTTCTCTTCAGAACTCGATATTTGAAATTCGAATACATTTCGAACGTTTCGAAGAATAATCCATTAGTTACACTCATTAAAGTAACCCTATATTCCTTATAGATCCTTACTTTGAGGCTAAATAATAACAATAATGGGACAGACTGACCAAAGAATAGTATTTGTCTAAGTATTTAATGAACAATACTCGATCATGGGGGAATCCCAAGTGATTTAGAGTCATTAATTTCTCCCCCATTGTGAGCAGAAGTTTTTAACCATTAATCTTTTGGAAGAGTACCGTGTCTCCATGAAGTTAAAAGCTTTGAATATTGATATCTTGCAAGTTTACGATGCGGAAGATATTGAGTATTAAATTCTCAATCCCAAGATTGTTCATTAGTATGTTGTGGGAAGTATTAATAGGGGGTGATTATAAGGAAAATTATGCTTCTTAGTGGAATAATATACTATATATTTATGGATTAAAATTGATTAGGAATTTGGTATTTTTGTGGTTCAGCTGTGCTTTGAATTTGTAGGCAAAATATTTTATAAAACCTGCCTAATACTTTATTAAGTACATTTGTAAATGCAATGTAATTTCTCAAATGAGGTCTAGCTAAAATTTTTACGCTTGAAGAACTTTAAACAGTTTTCACTCATAACTATTTGAATATCTAGGTATTTAAATTGTGCTGGAGCATTTTTCTTCCTTATTTTTCGAAATAGTGTAAAACTCAACCTACGTCTTATTAAATCATGATACCAGAATTTGAGCATTTTGTACTTATATTACAAGAGAGGTGGGATCTCTAGTAGCATAACAAAATATCTCTCTCTACCAAAACAGCTTCTAATGAGTAAAATTTTAACACAGCTAGCAATGCACTTTTAAAATAGAGGTAAATTATAAAATTTTCTTAATAAAAAATTAAGGAAATTAAGCCAATCTTTTTATTTTCATTTAAGCCAAGTTGGTTTGAAACTCAATTTGAAGTCCAATAAAGATAAAGAAATATTGTGTGCAAACTAAATGTAATGTAGAAACAACGTATAAATAATTTTAGTTGTAAGTTTAGTGAGTAGTAGTAGTAAGTTTATTTAATAAATAGTTTTAAGCTAAGTAAGATAAAGTTTAAGTAGGCATACCGCGATGTTTCAGAGATACTAGAATCGGCTATATCTCCGAGCACTGTGTGGCTCATGCTTTCTTGCTTCACAAAAGAGATCCCAGTATCTCCGAAACAGCTGTACGCCTGCTTTACTTTACTTTTATTTGTGTAATATATACATTGTTTCCACATTACATGGAAGTTCAATGTTTCAAAAATTGATTATCACTTTCACTCATGACGTCATCATACAAATTTGGTTCCAGATCCACAATCTTTAGATATACACGTTAAAATGTTTCACACAAAAAAGCTTCTTTAATAAGGAGAGTTAGTGTAATAGACCCCAAAAACATGCTTATGAATATAATAAATAATCGATTTGAACACTATTAACAAGCAAATTTCTATAATATGTGGCCCCAAAACTGATACTTCTTCATCAGGAGAACTAAACTCACCTTCTGCCTGCGCCCAGTCAGCCAGGCAAGGCACCCTGGACTGGAAACTGGATTGGCACTTGTCGTAGCGTCCGTTGTCGTCCAGTCCCACCGTCTCGAAGCGACCTTTCACACCGCACAGAAGTGCCGTCGCGCACGCCCCTGAGTCGCCCACTTGGCTGTCCGTGTTGTATGTCTGAAAGAAATAACACAATTGAATCAGTTTGAGAAAGGTAATTAGTCCAAAGAATGGAAAATTGACTTTTTATTCTCAACAAAATCTCTAAGCTTCGCTCTGATCCTCATAAATGGGAAGTTGAAAATAAACTGAATAAACATTGAAAAATAACACTGCCTCCCTTAAGATTATTAACCTCCTGAATTTAACAAAATCTATTTCCATCAATTACGAGCAAAGTGATCAATCGAGCATTATTCAATAATACCTGGAGAGAGGAGGACAATGTGATAAATTCAATGGCATTTATCAATGAGTATCACTTTTCTCGAAATACGGGGGTATTAATAAAAATGCCCGGATTTATCACATTGCCTGTAACACCCATTCGTTGTATTGTTTTACTTAATTTGAAATTTAATTTAACTTGTCTTTATTTTTTGTTCTTTGTGCAGTAAACCAAACAAATACAAAATAATTTTAATCTTAATGTTTTTAATTTAAAAGGGAGTTTAACTTCTTTTATCTATGAATGTTAAATTCCAATGATATTATTTTACCTGTTTTTATTTGGAGGGCTCAGAATTAAATGGACCAAGTCCACTTTTTGTCATTTTTGAGTTAGCAACGCTATAACATGCACCAACTATGTAAAATTTCAGTGCAATAATGAACCAAGTCCTAGTTCTGATAATATCCGCTTGGCAGCAGCAAGTTCTATTGCGTTAACAAATAATTTTCCTATGAAGTTTTAACTTTAAACGTCTGTAGCTCAAAAGTAGCTTAAGTGGACTTGGTTCACTTCTATTCTGAACCCTCCATTTATTAAAACAAACAAAAAAACCCGTGTACCACGTGGCGCTTTAAACTGATTTAAGGATTCAGTTTCATAATTTTTCATTAACACCTAGTTTCATAAATTTATCTTAATCTTTCTATTTCTCCCTTTTCTGCCGGGAAACTGATGAGATCTTTTCTTTTATAGTTAGAAGCCAGATTATAAGCAAACTTCTTTATAGGATAATTGAAGGTTATAAACTAAAACCTTTTAAATTTCAAACATAGAAAATTTCACAAATAGCCTTTCTCATCCATATCCTGTATGCAATGAACTTAACGTAATTTTCTAATAAGTAAAAATTGTAAACTCTAATTAATAAAGAGGATCAGGAATCATCAGGTCAAACTTCTAGAATGATATGCATATCCATATTATGAATGAAAATTTAAGGAAGGTTCTATAGTAAATAAATAAGATATTCCAAACAAATTAATTAAATCATCTAGCTTGCAATTCGAATACTTTTAAGTTATAAGAGAACCTAAATCAATAATGAATTTCCTGGAATCAATTTTCAACATCGAATACTCATTAAACCTTCTTGGAATTGGTATAAATATCTATTTTCAATTAATTACTCATTAAAGGCAATTTTATATGTAGTACAAACTAACTCTAACGTATGTTCTCAATTTTAAAGTTGTATAAATTAGAATCCTTCATAAAAACGTTTTAAGCTTAGATTAGCAGGTTTAATATCAAATTATTGAATTTATTTCTTTTGAACACCCTATAAAAATTGCTTTTATACTGAGTGCAGATGATAGCTTTTAATATGATTTATAAATGATAAAAAGTTAATAGAATGTCATCATGATGCCTCATTAAATTCTCATCTTCCATTAAATTTTCTTTTATGTACCAAGAATTAAGTTGTACCATATGGTGGCATCATTTACTCGTTCGAAAATGTAAAAACCTTTAGCTTGAAAAAGGGGCCATTCTTCAAAAATTTCCATTCAAGGCACAATTTTTTTTAACATCTGTCTTCTTAACCTGTTTGATATCACAGCAGGTTTCATATAACTTTCAATACTTCATTTAATATTTTTTATTGAATTAAAAGGATCAAATTAATTAAAATCATTTCCTCAATAGATTTCATTCCAAGAAAACTTAAATTTTTATTTTCTATCAGCAACTTAATCTGTTTGAAATGTTGACATTTAAGAAATTTCCTTTCAAAAAAGACTTTTAAAAAGAAAATTTAGATATTTTGCGTAATGATGTCAAAATAAGTTTTAAAGTTACTTCGCACTTTTTAATTGTATTAAGGATATTTATTATTTAATAATGGTTCATAAGAAAATGTGGTAATCGATCTCATTAAAATAAAACTAGCTAAATAAAAAACATTAAATTACATCTTATGGGTGTCAATGGTTGTGTTCAAACCTTTTATCGAACAATTAAGTTTCGTTTTGTTAACTAGGTAGTATAATATAAACGTAGTGGCGAAGCCTTTGTAACATTTAGAAAGAGGAAATTCATTGAATTTAGTGGAGATTAGAGTAGTTCTGTTCTATGATAAAAATGGGAATGTTCTACCTTTTAAAAGGATTTTTTTCTTTGACGTTTGCAACACAAAATATTGTAAAAGTTTATTTTAACTAAAAATTCACCAATCAATTCATGAAATTTTCGGATTTACGACAAGAGATATTGTGTTTAGTCTTAAGTTTCAAGAACCGTTTTTTTAAGACAAAAGTAATCTATATGCCCACTTGAGCGGCATCTATCTAAATAAATCTACATATATAATATAAAATATTATCTTGATGATTTTTAATTAAATTAACTTTTATTTACTTAAATTTAATTGCAATTACATTAGCGAATTGCAATTGGTTACTTAGTAACAATTTAATTGTTTCAACCCTGTTTTTTTTCAACCTTTCTCAAAAGAAATCGTGTAAAAATATCGTTCTATAGCGTCTGCTCTCCATTTCATCAAATAAACGGATTCTGTAAACATGTAAGCAATACGGGAACTTGATCTTTGCCCCTTAAGCGTAATGACACAATGTAAACTTTGACTCGCTTAGTTCGCACTCTAGGTTGTTATCATATAATAGCACAGTGGGGAAATAGACAATAGACATCGTACCTTGGAGAGGGCGACGTACTCGAACTTGTCGAAGGCGAGCTCGCTCTCCTCACCCGTCTGCCCCTTGCGCTGACCCCGCAGGATACGCGAGGTGGTGACGGTGGTCATGCCCATGCCGTCCCCGATGAACAGGATCAGGTTCTTGGCCACGTTGTAGTTGCGGTCGTCGTCGAGGTTGCGCATCATCTGAGATTTCGCCTGCTGGTACCAGTACCAACGGTCTGGAACAATAATAAAATTCTATGGATCAATTATAGAAAATGGATGTTTGTTAACCCTTTCAGTCCTAAACCGCCAGAAATTTCTGTTGAATCCAATGGATAATTTGGAGCGGCCAGGAATGATAAGGCTAAAATCTAATTTAAAAGGATAAAATACTTCAAACCTAAACGAATTTAAATTGCGTGGATAAGAAGCCCAGTGTTATAAGTGATGATGTATGATGATGTTATCATAAAGCCATCATATAGTCAACTTTTATTTTTTATTCCTTTCATGCTACTTCTCTACTATGTTATTTATTTATTTATCTTTTTTTACCTAAATTTTTTTTTGCCTTAATATCAAACACTACTATTCTCCTCTCGGAAAACTTAGGAAATCCCGATCCTTGGCGTTCGGCTCGTTGGAGAAGCTCATTTGATTGGTTTTTATCTTTCCAGCTGGATGATGCCGTCGCTCACGAACCAATCAAATAAGCTTCCCCAACGATCCGAACGCCAAGGATCGGGATTCCCAAAGTTTGCCAAACGGAAATGGTAGAGAGTGTTTAATATTAAGCAGACAAATTGTTATCAGTGACGATGTGTGATAGATATATATCACACATAAAATATTTAAATTTTATTTCTATTTTTTATTCCTTTTATGCTACTTCTCTACTATTCATTTATTTTTCCACCTTTTTACCGAAATTGCGCTAATTTGAATTTTTTCTGCTTTTGTTTTGCCTTTTTCCCAAGTGTGTTGTGTCTGTGTTGGTATAATTTATGTTAAATTGTGTTCTGTGTGATAAGTTAATTATTCGAGTTGTAGGAATTACAAATACGCTTTTCCAGCCGAAAAATTCAGCATATTTGCCCAAAAACTAAAACTTTAGGTTGGAAGCAACTTCTGTAGAAAAACTGCAGAATCTCATGCTGAAAAGCTTCAAAGCCCTGTTGCTACAAACATACTGCAGACTTTTTGAAACTTTTTGAATACATTTTTTAAAGCAATTTCACAGATTTTTTTTGGTTGAGTAGAAACATAATTTAACACAGTTTTAGGGTTTTGACATTCTTTACTATTATTATGTACAAACTTTTTCCCCCTCTAGCTTCTTTTTCCTTTCCAGGACCCTCCGACCACTAGGCTAGAAACAACAACAACAAACTTTTTAAACCTAAGGAAAGGCGAATTTTCCTATTTTAAATTTATTAAACTATTTTAAAAAGTTTCTCGAAAACTAACGTACATAAATCCTAAATTACAAACGGATTCTACGACTAACTCTACTATCTTTGTCATTTAAACCTTCACTTTTCCTAAAAAGTAGCATTTTCAACAACTGTTACAAAACAAATAAATTATTCTCCCTTTATTAACAGTGGCATTTCAACTCTTAAACAAGAAAAATCAAGAAAACAGCTTTGAATGAACACAATCGAGAGAAGAATAAATCCGCAAGAGATAGAGAAAGTCTACTTTAATTATAGATTAAGTTCCTCCTTTCTACGAAAGAGATAAAAAGAAACTACAACCGATGTCATCAAACAAAACAAGGAGATAGAAAAAAAATCCGATAGAGAGCATTACTTCTTGATGCCACAAAACAGAAACCAAAAAAGAGGTACTATAAGAATTAAAAGTCGTCGGCGATGAAAGTTCTTTGAACGTGTCTCCTACAAAATAAACTGTAAGTACAGCAACTCAAAAAGGATTAAGCAGCGAAAAACAAATCGTATACTCTGGAGATATAATAGTTTTCTTCTAGAACGTTTTGAGGAATATTTTAGTGGCAACATTTTTTTTCTGGGGAAAAGGATCACGAGAAATGTGTTACTCGATAAAAGCAAGTAACTGCCACTGTGCGTGATGAGAAAATAAAATAGTCCCAAGGATTTTGAAGGTGTGAGAGTTTTTCGACGGAATAAACGAAGAATCGAGTTAAAAATAAAGTTGCGGGATATAGGGATTATATGTATCGGAAGTTTGCATCAAATTCAAATCTTATTCAATAAATATTTGGGTATTTAAAAATGTGGTACACTTCTGAAAGAAACTAAATGTTAAGGACTAAGGGGACTCGGAACCAAAAAAAGTTATTATTTTATTTTTGAGTTTTTTTTATTAGTTTTTGGTGCCAAATTATCTGTTACCATCAGAGATGATATTTTTAACGCCTCTGAGAGCGTATTTCACGCATTGAAAATCGTAAATACTCTTTTAAAAATAACCCAGGCGTATTTCACTCCTCATTAATGAATTTCACGCCTCCTAAAAAAGTCAAGGAGTATTTTTACTCCTCCAAAAAAATCCTAAGAATAACACTGGCATGTAATGGAATATTAAACACAAAAAGTTAAAAAAATATTATTTTTAATATTAAAAAAATTTCAAAAAAATTCACTAAATTTCGAAACGCTACTCCTCCTTCACTTTTCCCTTTTTTTACTAGCTTTTTTCATTTTTATGTTAAATATGTTCTGTAGTATAATTCTATGTGGGGGATTTTGGATAATAGTTTTTGAGAAAAAAACTTTTCGGTGATTCCCATTTAAAAACGTGAAAATTCTATGATTTTTACCCTATTTTGCATGATAAAAAAATTCTAGACCAAAATCATTAAATTTCGGAACATACCTATTCGGATAATATTACCCTATTGAATATAAATACCAAGTTTCATAACATTTGGTTCAGTAGAAAAAAAAACCTTAGGGTTTTAAGTGCTAAAAAAGTAGTTTTGAGAAATATTTATTAAAAAAATATG
The DNA here is from genome assembly GCA_024610705.1 of Tetragnatha versicolor. Taxonomy (NCBI): domain Eukaryota; kingdom Metazoa; phylum Arthropoda; class Arachnida; order Araneae; family Tetragnathidae; genus Tetragnatha; species Tetragnatha versicolor. The sequence goes on along the minus strand of JANDEH010000050.1, from coordinate 141,255 downwards.
TGTTAACTATGCTCAATAAACATTGCAAATTTGTTATCCTTAGAATTCGCGAATCACTATGAAATTTGCTGAATCATTTTATGAGTAAAACATCGATTTGAGAGCAAAATCCTAAACTTGATAATTTGACCGATTTGGAGGTACTGAGTCCCCTTAAAAGTGCTGAAAACTTATTTTGATGAGTTGAAATGAAAAATAATCTTTTCTTACAGCAGGATCTCCACTAAGAGAAGAGTGAAAATAAGAAATAAAAATGCGATCATAGGTAAGTTTTGAATTTTTGTTGGGATTTTACAATTTTAGATTCATGATTAGTTTTCTAAAGTGTGTAAAGGGAATTTAATTTATTATTTAAAATTGAATTGATAGAAATATAAAAAAATTATATAATTATAAACCATAACACATCAATTAATTTGTTTCTGCATTTATCCATTACCTACAATAAATTTATAAGTGATTCCAAAATATAATTTTATAATTTTTTCCTCCTCAATTTTCTATGATATGAAACATATAATATTTAAACAAAATTGGACCTTGGCTAATTCGCAAAATTTTTCCACACCCATATCTTAATTTTGCTGAAACATGCATTGAATTCTGTGATTTATTTGTAAAAAAAGGTTTTGATGCCTTAAAATGAGTTTGTAAAACAACATAAAAGAATTTCAATTTCTGAAAAAAGGGGGAATAGGTAGAAAAAAGATTTTCGAATCCTTAAAATAAGTAGGTTCTTAAAAACTCTTAAAATTTGAAAGAACACACACATGTTAGGGATTCCAAAGTTAGTTTTAATTTTTAAAAATCCATAAAGATAAAATGATATCATTAAAAATGATGATTGAATTTCTTAAAATAAAAAATCATGAAAAAAAGCATATCCATAAAAAATTATGGTAAAATATTTTTCTCCTAATGATGCATTACTTTAAAACCCATCACTATTTTAAAAACACATCTCTAAAGGCAAAACAGCTAATAGCTAATCATAAATAGAAATCAAAATAATATGCAAATTCGTCTTGTGGCTTCTAATTTTATGCATTTTTATTGTTCAAATGAATAAGAAAACCTAACTTGTTCAGGGGAAATTACAAAAACCTGTAAAAACAAATTAATGCCTTCATTAAATAGAAACAGTCGATTTATTTTAATTCTTATTAGATAAACAAAAAATGTAAAAAAAACCATATTTGTTGTTTTTATCCTTTTACTGTGAACTTAAAGTGAACACTAAGTAAAACATAAAAACAGTAAGTGATTATCTTGGATAAGTATAAAAGCTTGAGACAGTTATAGTTGCAATAAGTATTTTTTTCCTTTAAATTATGATTGGAGTTACGTTTAAAGTTTTAAATTTTTATTATGATTTTTATTTACCTCGACATATAAAGTGTTCAAAACATGCCTACTCTTTAGGCCAGGGGTTCCCAACCTTTTTGCACCTGCGTACCACTTGACTTTTTGAGAAATTTTGGCGTACCACCAGTACCTTCTAAAAGTTTTCAAAGGCTTTTTGAATTAAATTCCTGAGAAAACTTCATATTTAAAGGTTAGATATTTGTTTATTTATAACATGCTTATAAAAAAGGAGAAATATTAAGATGAAAATGGTATTAATTTACAGTTTTATTTATTATACCCCATAGGTCTAAAAACAAACAAATATATCGCTTTCACTCACGCGTACCACCTGAAACGTTCCCGCGTACCACCAGTGGTACGCGTACCACCGGTTGGAAACCCCTGCTTTAGGCATTCGGAGAGTTGTTTTTATAGATTTTAAAGGAATTTAATAAAAATTGGATTTTATATTTTAACAAGAAATAGACAAGTTCTACTAAAGGAGCGAGCAACGTTTTAATAAATTTTTAAATTAATTTTATTAGAGATAAATTATATCTTTGAAATTGAATAAACGCTACTCATGTTGATTGAAAAAAGTACTCTTAAATGGTAAATTTTTATAGCAATTTACAATAGTTTTTTTTCTATTTTTTTTTATTTTGAATAATTTTAAACTTTTAAATTGGAACAGCAACAAAATTAGTCTTTCTTTTTAAAAAATGAAAAGGGTTGATGTTAAAGTTAAGTAAAACATTTTAATTAATTCATTTTAGTAATGTTTCTTAGATTTTATAGAACAATATTTTTTTAAATGAATCCTAAACGTAAAGTTAGAACCTCAAAGTTCAAATGAATAGAAAGATCTAGAGTAAAATTTAGGATATTTTCTTTGGGGGTAGTAAAACTTAAAATACATTCCTGATATTTTACGGTCGTATTCACCACCACAGAGTATAGATCTTAACAGAGTGTTCATCTTCATAGACGCTAATGGCAACTTTTTTAACAAGGCTTTTCCCATAGACAAACGTCTGGCCAAACGGACCTGCCTCCTTTAATACCTCGTCATTCCTGCTAATTCGGTCATTCGCCCACTGAAGCTGTCACTCAAATTCAAATCGGAAAAACAACACCGATGAAATTTAAATGCCGCTTGCCATATCCAATCAGGAACCACTTTATTATTTTCACGCATTTATTTTTTTCTGATTGGCTGCTAGTGAACTGAATTATATAATCGGCGAGCTGAATTAAATTAATTACCTAAGGAGGAAAACTGCCGTTTGGCATCTCTGTTAAGCTCTATACTCTGTGTTCACCCAAGACCCTCTATATAAAGGCCTCCCAACTCGGCCGTGCAACGTCATAACTTTCACTCATCTTTGAAGTCACTCCATAGACTTAACATGGCAATTTTCACTCACGTTTGACGTCATCGTCTGGAGTTGGGTGGCCATGTATATAGAGGGTCTTGGTTCACCGCTAACCTAACCAAAGGTTAACCTTGAATCAAAACTATTGGTAGTTGAAAAATGGAACCAAGTATTGTTCTTGTAAATGTTAACCTTGAATATAGTGTATACCGTATAGTGTGTGTTTTATTGTTATAAATACATAAAAAGCTTGGACTATTTTCAATATTGATTAGGTTTTCGAAGTGTTACATGATAAAAATCTAATTTTAAAGTTTCCAATTGATACATGTATTTAAATTCCATTCACAAAAGAGTGTAACACGTTTTGTCAGTTTCTGATGTAATTTGGGGTGCAAATTGAATAAATTTCCAAAACACAGTCTCTCATGTCTGTATTCGAAACTGCTTTAAGATTCGATTCACGATAGATCGATGCTAAGACACTCGAGTTTTCGAGCAGAAAAAAAAAGAATCAAATAACAAGAAGATCGAGTATTTCCTGCATTTTCCTCTCTCGCGCACACCAGCAGTTTCTTCTTCCTAAATAAAAAATTCCACAAAAAATATAATAAATGGAGGATGGAGCGAGCAAGTCAAAAACCGAGAACAGATAAATAAAAGAACAAACACGAACTCTTGTTATTCTAAAGGAGTATCACACCAGCGAAGTGTCTTAATGGAAACATTATGCAGTAGAAAACTTCAAAAATCCTTTCGTCTTATCGTCTGACTATTTTGTTTCGCGCCATTTTGTTCTTCCAAATTTCTGTTCTTTAAAAAAATAGTGTTCTCGTATTCTCCAAAAACGTAATGCGGCAGCAGAGTCAACTGAAGTGAAGAAGCGCATTGTTTATTGTTGCCGAAATGTATCGACTTGCATTCGATATTCCCTGGAATCAGGTTTTCGGGGAATTTTCGGGGAGTCGCAGGGGAATTTATGACTTCTGTGCTTTCGACGGAATTGCCCTGTTAAGTGTATGAATAGTAATGAATCGTAAAAGGTAAGTCCAGACGCGTTTGTCTTCTTACTTTAAATAAGCTTTGTCCGTGTATCTTTTGTGAAAGGTTTTCAGAAGGTACAAATTATGTGTATAGAAATGTAGCAAAATGTTTCAATCTTTGTTTTGTTCGGCGAATAAATCCTTCTGATGGGGTTTACCATATTTTTTTAGGATTATTCTTCTTAAGGATATTCTTCCTTTTATTTTTGGCTATTTTCTTTTTTTGCAATTATGCTTTATGGTATACTTATTTGTTTATTTTTTAGTTCTTCCTGTAATATTTAAAAAATATTTTTCGAGTAGTTTATATATTTTGTTATAAAGCTACATGTTTTGTGAAAGGAAAGGATCTATCTCTTACTCTCTCACTCTATATTTTTTTCTATAATTATTTTTTTAAATGTTAAAATGTTTTAACATCACAATTTTTTGCTTTCAATTTTAGAAACTACCTAGAGGTAGTAATAAAATTAAATATTTCATAGAATATTATAATTAATAACAGTAATATTGGAAAGTAATTTTTGTTTATACGATGCTTTGTGAACGACAAATCAGTTCTTGGGTTTTGACCTCTTTGAAAATCTTGTTTGCAATGACATGATTGACCTGCATGTTAAGTTCGTCACCAACCTTTTGAGACGCTCTGTATATTATAAGCAATGCTGATTTATTAATAAAATTCAATAAAATTATCCATTTAAGGGGGTTATCCCAAATAGTAACGTAATGAATAATATTATATACGTTCCCTCTGAATGCCATCATTATTTGTATGCAGAAACTATTTGCAAAGACGGTTTTTATAAGAACAGCAGTTGAAGTGAGATGGTTCAAATATCCTGAATGAAATATCCTCCCGCATCCCGCACCTCTCATTCACAACGTTCTTACAAACATATCCCTTTTAGGATGTTTCAAGTACCCTCAAAAACCATCTCTGAACAACTGAACATATATTTAACCTTCGGAAATTCCATAAAAAAGACCCAACATTCTCCAAAAACCCAGTCTCACACCCCCAAAACATCCCCATTCACTCCAAACCTTGGTATCACGTCCCACAAAATAAATCGGCAAAAATCGGAAAGGAAATAGGTCCCGAGAAAACGATGCCGGGCATAAAGCTGTCACGACCGCCCCATCAAAAAGAACATCTATCAGGGATCGGGAATTGCCCCTGCCCCCTTAACATTTACCCTCGCATTCCCTTCTTCTTGTAAGTAGTAAGTTTGTTTGCTTTCTAATCGGAAGTCATTCCAACGGGTCGCAGTAATTTATTGCTTTTTTGCCCATAAGACCCTTTAGGGGCAAGACGTACCCTTTGAATACTCCCCGGCTCCCCGCCCCAAATTTTCCTCTCGATTTAAGGAAATCTCGGGCGCTCCAGGTTAGAAGAGGCGAGCTTTAGCTATTAAGGAAACGGGAAGTTACAAAGGGAAGAGGGTCGCATCTTATGTCAAGTGATCTTGAACGGGATCGAATTCATGGGAATTAATCGAGTTTTGTTGAGGAATCGATCCAGTTTGGTCATTATGATGCTTTGTTTATCGGATAGGGATTCGTCTTGGGTGAAATGTCTCTGCCCTTTTGAAGTTTGGCCTTTGATGCATGAGTGGAGTGCGGGGTAACTCCAGGAGTTTAAACTCGGGTTAGGATACTTTGCTTCATGTGAGGTTCTGGAGAGGTAACTTTCTTCTGTTTTATTTGTCGGGGTTAAATTCTTCTTATAGGCTATTGAACTACAACTACTTTTATGCAGTTTAACTTCGAAATAGTTTAAATTGAACAGCACTGTATAGTTTCACAGAAAAGCTAGTCAAACGTATAAGAAACGGGAAAACTTTCATTCTAATGTGAACCACATAGATATTTAAAAAAACGATGGATTGTGCTTTTAAAACGGGGTAAGTATTAATTTAGGGTTTGATGTCATTTTTGAGAGATTATACGGCCGTTTACAGTTTAATAAGCATTTTTATTATTGATTTTGTCACAGTTTTTCAGCAATTTGTATATGGGTTATAAATTCACTCTTTTACTTTTCTCTATTATCAAACTTTTCTTATTTATCAAGTATTACCAATTCGATAAAATATTAATATTAATTTATTAATTGAAAATTATTCAAAATTTACCTTAGGTATTGAAAGAAATTATATTTCTTCTATAAATTCCTTTTCCTTAAAATTCTAAATCTGTATGTTGAATTTTTGAATTTCTACATCTTATTAATTTTTATACGACATGCCTTTAGAAATAAAAACTTAGTGTCTAGAAATTTTTGGTGGGATTTAAAAAAATTAAGGACTATTTACAAATAGATGCGTGTGTTGAGTTGTGCTACATTATATGTGAAGATAGGCGATTTTTAAATGCACTTAAATATGAAAAATGGATCCAAAATCCTTTTTTCATTCACAAGGGTTCAGCATAGGGCTACTAAAATGGTCAAGGGTATATCCAGTTTAAGTTATGAGGGAAGATTAAAGAAGCTAAATATGTTCACTCTAGAGAAAAGAAGGATTAGAGGGGATTTGATTCAACTTTTTAAAATGGTAAAGCAAGGGGACACAGAGGGACTAGATTTCAATACGGGTAATAGAACAAGGGGTCACAAATTCAAATTGAATAAAGGAAAATTTAAGACGGATTGTAGGAAGCATTATTTTTTTAATAGGGTAGTGGATAGATGGAATGCGATGCCTGAAACAATTGTAAATTCAAGTGGGGTAAACGAGTTCAAGAGGAAAATTGACAGATACTGGGATTCCAGTAGTGTGGGTTAAAAAGACTGGACCAACCTTGCTGGGCTTACGCCTGTAGTTGGTCGACTTAATTTGTATTTGTATTTGTATTTGTAAAAGAGTGTAACACGTGTTTTTTGTGGATTGTTCCATTTATAAGGAATTAAAACAAATTGGATGCATCTATGTATCAAACTCGTTTGTGTACACAGGGCGTTTCAAATTCCTGTTTCTAGGCTTTTATTTGGAATCAACGTCTCATAGGGTCAAGGAAGTAAGGTAAAAGATCTGGGTAAATGACCATGAAGAATCCATAAGAAATATTTACAGCATCCTAACTTTTCTATTTCGCTGCTATAGGCGATGTAAGTCGTCTCAATAGATTCTCCATGGTCATTAACATAGGAGTACACTTTACTTCACCGACCCTATCAGATGTTAGTTCCAAATTAAAGGCGTGAAACTGACTTTTAAAACACCCTGTATAGTACTAATCACGTCCAACACGAACGTTTCAAATCTCAAAACGTCTAATTTGAAACAACCAACTCTACCACATCCACAATTTACTACCACATACACGCAATTAGCGAAGACTATTTACCATCCAATATACAGCTTCTCAACCAGCCATAGAGGTATAGAGGCATTGCTGTTTTATGGAGAATCAATAGCTCCGAGAAATGGATGTAGTATTTCTTATCCCGAATCCGCAGGGGTCGCGAGGTATCGTATGTTCCGAGGCAGCTGCGATTGTCGTAGCCTGTACGATTTCTCGGGTTGCCTTGTGATTTATGAAATTAGTTATTGATCAAACGTTGCATTTGTCGTTTGAGTCAAACAACGAATCTTTATGATAAATTTTATAAAGTTTATTTAAAACATTACTCGTAAAAAACCGCATCATTCCCAATAACCTATCTATTTAAAAACACTACTTAAGGAAACAAGCTTTAAAGTATAATTCGTTGGAACTTTGGATATGATGAACTTCGTCGTGCCGATAACCTATGCTTCGGAAGGAAAAAAATTTCCTCCACGTCATTAAATATTCCTCTAATGTTAATTACCATTCTTAAGTCGACGGCTTTTCACAAAACCATTGTTTAAACAAATTTTTCTTGTCTATAAATGAATTTTTCCACCATAAGTAGCAATTTTGGGAGGTGGTGATATTTTGATCTTAGAAAGAAAGAGCTTGTGACTTTTAAATATATGAATAGGGCACGAAAAAAGTAAGGCGTGCTTTCAAAAATTAGCAGATGCTTTATACTTAACGTTTCACCTTAATTCGTTACTTAGTAACTAAAACATTATTTTAGATTTAACTGGCAACAATCTGAAAATGAAGAGACTGACGGCTTTTTATGTATTGGAAAAATTAATTCAGAAACCCCATCAAAAAAAGTTGTCAGGCCCCTAATACTATGCTGAACTTTTAGGAAAATTTTTAATGCGTAAGACAGATTAAAGTTTAAGCTCGAAGTTTTGGAAAATTTAATGTTTTAAAAAATTTTATGTCCATTTAAATATTACTTTTGTTTTTCCAATAGATTTTATTTGCTTCTGTATTAAAAATAAAATGAAAGCTGAATTTACATTTACTATAAAATATCTACTATTAAACTATATAACATAATTCGTAATTTTTTTACTTTTCTAGGATCTTCTTGTTATTTCAAAACTTTTTATCTCGAAATTTTTTACCCGTCCTTTCAACTTCGTTACATCGAGAGGAGTAGATTATTTATTTGTAGTAAATAACTTATCTTTCAATCGTGACATTTATTTTTGGAAAAAATCCCTAGCTGAAAGACTTTTTAATTCATACTCTTTTATAGTTTTTTTATATATAGATGATAATAAAAATTTTAATAAAAATCATTGAATAATCTTAAACATCCATTTCAACGAGTTTTATGCTATTGATTCTAAAACTATCTACATCTAATTCTATCAACTTAAAATATTATGAATTTTGTAAGGTAATTTAGATTATTTCAAGATATAATGAAACTAAATTATTTAAATAATTAGTTAATAATAAATAAAGATTTTGTATTTTTAAGAGAGTAAGATGGAAAATAATGATACGGTCTAATACAATAAAAATATGTTAGCGTCCTAATTCAATTAATCAAGCACAAACACATACCTAATTTTTATGAAAGTTTTAAGATCTGATAATTACTTATCATTAAAAACAATTTGGAAGAACATATATTTTTAATATTTTGTCTGAAGTAATTATTTTGTTTTTTACATTATTTAAAACCTAATCATGTTTAAAATACATTCCCGTTAAACTGAAAAAAGATGTATATTAGTTTTCTCTATTTCTTGGTTTCTTGTGCCTAATTTCATGCTGTATGTGTTTAGTAGGAAAAATAATAATTTATAGCTTTACTTAAGTTTTGCTTTTAAAGAGCTTCGCATTTTTAGATTAATAGATATAATTAACTATTTTCCTAATTTTTCTCCGAACCGGTTAGTGTATAATTATTGCTTTCCTAAACACGTTTTTTTAATCTCTTTCTAAACACCCTAAACAAAACATATCAAAACTAACTACCCAAACGCAATACATCGCATTAGGACCACCCAAATCATAACTAGTATTCGGAAACAATTTCATCCACAGAAACCAAGAATACAAATAAAAACACTCTACAAAACTTTAACCCCGCAATCATTTTACCAAAAGCCGTCCATTAAAGAGCCACATAATAATGAATGTCGTTTGCTACTTCGCCTTAATGACAGCACAACGGGAAAAAACAGGGGGAGGAGGATTTTAGAATCTCTTAATGCTTCGAAAGGGTTCCAATAAGAAGAAACGCACTTTATTTTCGTTAATATTACCCATTGATGACGCCATTATTTTAACAACCAAAAGTTGGGCAGTAAGGGACCCCCGCGTAAAACAAATTCGGAGAAATGGAACATCTTTAAAATAAATGACGCGGGAATCTTTTTTATTCTTTTCCTACCCCCCTGCGGAAACTTTTACAGATGTTCCCCATTGAACTGGTTCATTCAACAATAGTATTTTATTTCCTTCCTTTTTTAAAAGAGCGTTCGGGTTTTTCTTTCTGCTTAACATAAGGGTCATACACTTAGATCCCTTTTATTCCCTCTATTATTTTTTTGTTGTTTTCCTTTCGGTTGAATGGAATAAATATCATCTTTTGTTCTCTTAAGAAGAAGACCGAAATAAGGTAGGTATCAGAGTCGATGTGTGCGTGCTTTCTTCATCAAAAACCTTTTTGTCGGCTTCTTGTTTGAAAACGTTCTTTTATTACGAGTTATTTCGAAACCTTTTTTTTCTTCTCAGATTGTGATGGAGAGAGGAAAACTTTTCTCCTCTCCACTCCATTGAGCTTTTGGTATTGATTTATAAATATCCAGGCATCATTTAAAATGGCTTCCGTGTGGGGTTTGCTGTTGATGAATATGGGAATAAATCAGCTATTTGGGGGGAAAAGTAATTGGAACATGTATTTGAATAATTGAAGGTTTTCAGTAAGTGTGTCTGTGTTTTTATGAAAATGACTTTTTTTGCGGTAGCTCTTAGACTCCAGTTATTGAACTTTGACTTATGACTGACTCTGTCACTCTAAATAAATTATCTATAAATTAATAATAATTAATAATTGATTCATCATGTAAAGTCTACTCCGCTTAATGTGTTTGCTTTTGGCCGAGATCAAACTGATAGAAATATTCGATTGATAATAATAAGCGATTCTTTAATAATTGTTGCAAATAGTGCAATTAGATTTTATTGCCTTAAAATCAAACTTAGCCCCAATACAGTATATATAAAGTACTTAAAATGATTTTATAGCAAGTACGAGTATTTTCCATATTAAAATTAATTTAGAAAAATTTAAGGGGTCATAGGACTCTTAACAAGAAAAGCAGTGAAAACACAACTTTACAAATTTTTAAAATTAAATATATCCTAAACTAAATTCTATAAAGTTGTTCTGTTTTCACATTTAGAAAGAACTACTCTTCATGAATATGAATAATATTTTTAAAACTAAATATATTTTTTAAATAATATGAAATAGACTATCGAAAAAAGCATGTTTGATAGCGGTTTTTCATACACCATGAGCTTGCGCGCATGATTGATTCCAAACAGTTCAATATTAGTGAATTATTTTCGCATACAATTAAAGTAGATGATTGTTGTTATATATTCCAGCAGCATTTAACTATTTTAGAGAATATTTAATATTTTTAAAATGACATAGTTTTAGCTATTCAAATATGGGCATAATTTTCAGACTTTTATCATGATTAAAATATACAAAATGATTGAAAATGGATGAAAATGTTGGTGGATATTAAAGATAATAATGAAATTAATAAATCCTGGAAGTTTCATACTTATATATACATTAGTTAAAAAATGATCATGCGCGCAAGCTGAAAAAAACACATTCTGAGAAAAATGACTTTAAAGTTGCGTTTGTTTACAATTAGGGGGCTTTGTTTACATACATTTTTGGCTATAACTTTATAAATAATTGGAATTTTTTTATGGGGTTTGTTTTAAATAAAGCAGAACGGTATACAGAATAACATATTTATTTTTTGAAGATTTTAGAGTCCTATGGCCCCTTAAGAGCAGTATTCCCAAATGTAGTTGTTGTTGTCGTGTCCTTGGAGATCAGATGAAGTGGTGTTTTTGAATGAGTTCTCCATAAGAAAAAGGGGTGCCAGAGATCCCAAAGGGTTGGACAAAAATTCCCAAATCACTTCTCTTTATATTCATATCATAAAAAAGGTTATGTTTACAATAACTTTGCAACTATTTCATGGGATAATATTTTTATCTATGTAATTAAAGATCATTTGTTTAACTTGACATGATTCCAAAAAACTTGTTTTGTCTGAGGAACAACGATTAAAAAAACTATGTAAATAAATTCGAAAGTCTTCAATCTCTTAACGTTGTTCCACTTTTTTTTTTAATTACAAAGTGAAGAAGATACGAGTGTATCACCTGGGATTGTATAACAATCCATGTAGGTGAACAAATATTTACAAGGAATTACATTTACACAATAAATTACAAAAAAAAAATATATATATAAACATAAATATTATAAGCAAAAATGAACATTACATGAAAACAAAACGAAAAGAGTATAAATACTATACAATATCAAACAGGAAATTAGTAGCGGCAAACAGGGTGTCATAAATTATGGCTTATTATCTGTCGTAAAGTAAGTAGTTGTGCAAAAAAAATATGAATGGGATATAATTATACTAATAACTCAAGATCAAACAAAAAAGTGTTCAATGTCCCCAATAGAAAACAAAAAGTCTTTTAATTTCTTTTTAAATGCATGTTTGGTTAGACTATTTTGAATTTCTAAAGGTAGTAAATTAAAGAACTTAGGGGCTAGATAAAAGAAATTTTTACAAAATATAGTTTTTTTAGGTTTAGGTACAGTATATACAGCATTAGGTCTTCGGGGATTTATTATGTTTCGCTTTCTGCAGATATCGGAATTTAAGTAGAGATAGAGACTTGTTTTAAAGTAAAAGAGGTAGCGAATAGGTAAAATATTCAATAATTTGAAATTATTAATATTAATGGAATGCACTTGAGATGATAACAATCTTATAAATCTTTCCTGGAGTTTACATATTCTTTTTAAATTTATCTGATAGTCTCCACCCCATATTATTAGACCGTAGTTAATTCTAGATTGAACCCAAGAGTGATAAAGAGTTATAAGGAATTTGCTGCTTACTTTTGGCCTTAAATGATAAAAATTTAGCATTATATGTCTTAATTTATCGGCAATATACTTGGTATGGGATTTCCACTTTAAGTTGCAGTCAATATGAAGTCCAAGATATTTTATTGTTGACACTTTATCAATTGATTTACAATTACAATCATCATAATTATTACAGTGATTATTAACATGATATTTAACGGAAAGCTGAATTTGGTTATTTTGTTTTAAGTTAAAAATCATGTATTTTGTTTTGTCGACGTTTAATCTCAGACAGTTATCAGAAAACCATTTACTAATTTTAACTAAGTCTAAATTCATCTTTTGGTTCAAATCTTCAGTAGAATTGACAGAATATAAAAGAACTGTATCATCGGCAAAACTTATGATTTTACCGTGTAAATTAAGGTTACATAAATCATTTATAAATATTAAAAACAGCAACGGACCTAAAGTTGAACCTTGGAAAACTCCATAATTGATTGGAAGGCATTTACTTAAGGTGTTGTTAATTTTAACAATTTGTATACGGTTTGATAAGTAGGATTTTAAAAAATTGTAGAAGTGACCTCTGATTCCCGTTGATGACAGTTTATATAATAAAATACCATGATTCACCGAGTCAAACGCCTTAGATATATCTAAATAAAGAGCAGCAGTTATTTTACTAGAATTTATACTATTATGAATAAAATCTGTAAACTCCAGTAGAGCTTTTTCAGTATTTGATTTAGGTAGAAAGCCGTATTGATTTTTTGAGAAAAAATTTGAACTTTCCAAGAACGAAATTAATCTATCCTTAATTAATTGTTCAAATATTTTAGAAATCAGAGGCAGGACAGAGATAGGTCTATAGTTTGAGAAATCATTTCTGTTTCCCTTTTTAAAAATGGGTGTTATTATTGAGGTCTTTAATGACTTTGGGAAAATACTTTCATTTACTAAGCTGTTTAATAGACTAGTGAGAATATTTATATGAGAAAATGATAGAATTTTGAGAATTTTCGCATCTATTCCGTCTGATCCTGGGCTTTTCTGGGGATTTAGATTACGAATGCAATTTAAGACTTCTGCATCATCTATCTCTAGCCACACAAATGAATTTAGATTTGTCTTTAAATGTTCTTTAAAATTTTCATTGGAGTTTGGGATATTGTTGATTGAGGAAAAGTATGAGTTCAAATCATTTGCTAAATAAAGTTCGTCTGTATGATCAGGCAGGGTTTGATTTTTAATGCTATTATCTAGAATGTTATTGATTAGTTTCCACTGCTTACGGTTTGAGTCACAATCATTAAATTTACTTTCATAAAATAATTTTTTGGCAGATCTGATTTTTTGTTTTAGTACTTTAACTGTTGTTTTATAGGCTATTTTGAAAAAATTATCACCTGGGTAACGTAAGGTTTTTTTATATAGTGCTTGTTTGGACCCGATTATGCTATATATTTCTTAGTTAAACCATTTGTTTTTGTCAAATCTGGAGTTACTTTTAGGAACAAAGCTGAAGCTATGCTTAATTGCACACAATTTAGTATGAAAATCTGAGAAAGATGATGCAGCATTAGATTTCAGTGTTTCATGATGTTTTAATTAAAAATATTACCTTGATATTTGTTTGTTAATTGATATTTGTTTCTTTATTTTTAATAATAAGGAAAATGTTTTCTTGTTTTTTTACTATCTATTTAACCCTAAAAAATTTTTTCATCCTACTACTATTATAATTGTGAATGTTTGTCTGGATGTTTGTTACTCTTTCACGCAAAAACTACTGAATGAATTTTAATGAAATTTTACTATAATGTAGCTTATACATCAGAATAACACATAGGCTATAATTTGTAAAGAGAAAATCAGTCCTTCATTCTTTTTTCCCCATTCTTCATGCTTTTTTCACTTATTTTTCCGTGTTTGAAAACCTGTTTTACCAGTCATACAACGAGTTAAAAATAAAACATTGTTTCAAATGAGACAGATCACTAGACTTTTTCATTTACTAGATCTTTTATTTTAGGTTTAAACACTGGTTTTAAATTTGTTAAAATGTTCACTAGACTTACTAATTTACTAGACTTTTTATTATGGTTTCAAATTTGTTATTTTATAAAGGCACCAAGATATTAAACATTATCAGGAACATCGGGATTGTAAAAAGTGACAATAACACCGGGATTGGAAAATTAGCGAGAACATCGGGATGGAAAAAATTACCGGGTTATAAAAATTACCGAGAACACTTTGATAGGAAATTTACCATAAAGACACCGGGAATACCGGAATATAAAAATTACCGTAAACACTGAGATAGGAAAATTACCGGGACCGCCAGGATTAGAAAAATTACCGTGACCACCGGGATAAGATTACCGGGAACACTGGGATAGGAAAGAGGTGCCTGGGATACCGGGATGATTTGTAATATTGCTAATTTACAAAATTATAAATGTATTTTAAGAAATATTTAAAAAAATAAATTTATAAACTCCCCCCCGTGCAAGGCCGGGTATAACAGCTAGTATTGAATATTTTTGAGTTTCAAGTAATGAAACTTTGCCAACAAAATAAAATTATCCTTAAAAAATCATTTATTAAGCGCTATCAAAACAGACAATAATTGCGGTGCTTGCGGCAATAATACGCTAACTCCAACAGTTTAACATGTTACGCAAACTCTTTAATTGCGGAATTTTAGAATTTAGCCGACGCTATCAGAATGTATCAAGCAACTGAAAAATTGTCAACACAATCAGAATCATTTAAGAAAATAGTAAATGAGTTTCATCAAATTACGCAGCTTTGCCTACACAATCAAAATATATTACTATAAGAAAAGTAAGCTTTAAACAAAATGCCGAAACTTTGCCAACATTATTAGAATATAATTTAAGCAAAATGCTAAATAATAATCTTTAGAAAACGCACGAATTAAAACAGTAGGACAGCAAACTGCATTCATCAAAGACAATTACCCCCGTTTAACTTCTTCAATCTCAAGAATCCTTCACCCCCTTTCATCCATAACGCAGACAAAGCACGGGGTAAAGCAGCAAAAACAACCAACCTTGAACGGTGGCTTCACCGCTAAACAACAAGTTCAGGCAGTGAAAACCTCTCCCTTGAAAAAACGTGTCTCGCAATCTTAAGCGTTAAATATACTTCGGGACATTTTTTATTCTCTTTTATCTTACACCGTCGTAACTTTTGTTTTAATGCTTCTCTATCTCCTTCTGAATTACGGTTCCAGTTAAGAGGGAGTGAGAAAAACAAAAGTAAATAAGAGGTTTCGCGCCATCATTTCTTTAATGGGAAGATGTATAATTTAATTCGACCCATTACACGGACAGATTTTTTCCTTAAAGTTGACCTATTTGTAATTGGTTTGTTGGTTTTATCCAAAAAATTATAGCGTATTTTGGAGAGTATTAATACGATTTTTAAGTTTCTTCGGATAACTATTACGCAATTAAGTATAGTTGTTTTGAGGTTTAGTTGAAAACTTTCCGGACCTTTTCTGATGCGCAATTTTAGTTTGTAGTTCAAAAGTTTGATTGAAGATTTATTAAATAAATCGGAAGTAAAAAGAAATTACGATTCCATTACCATTCAATTAGTTTATGTTTATTCATTTAAGTTTGTCGAGGGAAACAAGTATTGATATTAGAAAAAACTGGAAAAACCAAACCTTGCTCCAAGAAAGACTTAACAACGGTCAAAACTACCATTAAAGTACAGATTATATCCCTTAAAAACTATTCAAATTAAATAAGATTCCGGTTTGACAAGTTTTTAATTTCAAAACGCTTTTTGTAAACTACTATCATAATAATAATTGTTCCCAATATTGCATCATTAATGGGATATATAAAGAAAAACAGGTATGTTTTTAACTCCGAACCACTTTTAAAAAAATATTGTCATGGTTATATATTTTTGAATTTAACTTTACTAATGTAGAGTGTACAAAAAATGTACTTTCAGGACGCGATTAAATTATATTTTTACAAGATTTTGTGTACATACTTCCTTTTTTTAGATACCAATTTAAAATGGTTTTTCTAAATTTATTTCTGTAGCAATCAAGTAATTATCGTTTATTTTACTTTTAAATTTGAAGCATAAGCTGATTAAAATATTGTTTAAGGATTTCTAAATTATTTTGTAACATAATGTTCATAAAGTGAGTGTAAATACCTACTTTAAAATACACAAATTAAATTTTTTTCATAGAAATACCTTATTGAAAAAAGCTGTCCCTTCGATGCGTTTTGATTTTAATATTAAATTATAGTTCTATTTTTTCAAATCCTACATAACTTTAAAACCTTATACATCTGCGGGGAAAAATTGCTTGTTTGCTTTGCATTGCATGCTTTGTTTCTCAAAAAAGTTTTCTGCTTTGATAATTTATGTTCAACATACATTCAATAAACAGGTTCAACATACATCATTTCTGAAGCATTGCAAATATTTATATTAAAATGGCTAAAACTTTATAATCAAGATTTTCATTAAATTTGATCAAAGCTTCTAAATTTTCATATTTTGGTTCGTATAATAAATATTATCTTCTTGGAGTTTGATAGGCTTCAGTTTGAAACCAGGTTGCCATAAGACGGGATAGGTAATTCTTTTTAGATGCTGTAAGGGCGTCCGTTGAAAAATGTGTGCTACTCGAAATAGTAGTATTAGTAAAAATTCAAATTTATTTTACTTGTAAGGTATTCGGTTTTATAATTCAATCTGTCCTAATTAAGGGGACATGGTACCTTTTTTTGACAAAATTTCGAAAAAAATTTTATTGATTTAAACTAATCTATATGCATTTGTCTATCATCCTACAAAATTTAGAAACTTTTTATCGAAAATTTTCCAAGTTATGGCTAGTTTTATGTTTGATCGTATTCACTTCTCTATGGATATTGGAAACTTCAAGTCCGCTTTTCTCAGAACCATGTTTTCGTCGTTTAAAATGCTAAGGCTTTTTATCTATTGCTCCAAATATCTTGAAACTTTTTCTGGTTATTGTTGGAAGTGGGTTTAACAAAAGCTAGTATGGAGTTTTGGATATTCATGGTAGATTTTTTAAAAAAAATTACTGAATTTTGATTTTCAGCATTTTTAGGGTTTTTTTGAAAGTGATGAAAGAAAAACAATATTTTTATTTAATTCAAATAGTACAAACCCTTAATCGATACTAGCTTTTATTGTACATAGATTGAGATACTTAAATACAAAATTTTTATGACTGTAAGTCAATTATTGTAGGAGGAGTAGCATTTTAAAAACACCTCTAAAATTTTAAGTTTAAAAAAAACTCATAAATTTTCAATTTTTTAGTATTTTCAACTTGAAATGCATCTAATGTAAGGCAAATACATATATTACCAGCAAAAAGTATCAAATAACAATGAATATAAAGATTTTAGCCAAAAAGGTACCATGTCCAGTTCATTTTTTTCAACTCTATAAAATGCTTGGAATGAGTTCCATTTTTAATAACTTTCTGTTTACTGTATTCTAAATAGGATTTTATAGATACAGTAAAACTTGAGTTCTACAATACAAATATCATCTATTCAATTTCTCATTTTAAACACGATTACGAGTCAATTTGATACATCATCCTTTGATTTTTTTACTGTAAACATTGTATACACACCTATTTTATTTTGTATATTTCAAATATTGCAGTTATCGTACTATTTACTGAGATACAGAATTTAAGTTTTTTACTTGCTTATTTAAATACCTCCTTAATAGTTGATTACAATGAAATATATTATTTAAAATCTGAATTTAATATTTTAACACATAATTAAATTTTTTAAAATTTTTGAATTTAAGAGGGGAAAATGCGTATAATCTCTTTTGCTCTTATTGATTATTGTAACTTCTATGTGATTCATTTTTAATAAAAAGAAATCACACACACACAAAACAAGGCTGAACAAGGGTTAGAGAGTTAAAATAAAAACTGGACGGAATAAAACGGGTTTTTTCATTTCTGTAATATTACTAACTCAGTTTCTCAGGGTTGGTCGTTACAAATCACATATATGATGATATTTTATCCGATAAACAAAATCAACATTTTCAAGCTAAAACTTCCGTAAATACATATATTTGAAAAGCAGTTTTGACATACGCTTTTTTTCAGATATAATTATTTCTATCAAAAATTATTTCTAATTAAATTATCACAAATATTTTTATTCTTCTTTACTGGATGCTAAAATTATCATCTAAAAAATAAAAGATTAACTAACTATTGATATTTGGAAACATTGAAATCTTCTCAAAATTATTAGTAAATATGCTGTAAATAGTTAATATTTAATTAAAGATGCTCTTAATTAGTAATAATTTATTGACACTAGTATTCACTCCTAAAGGGGCCCACAGACGAGCAACTTGGTCGTCAACCTGGTCATCAATTTGCGAAATTTACAACCAAGTTGGCTGTCTGTGGGGAAGTTGATGATTTAATTACAGATTGATGATCTGATCGTCAACTTGGTGGGTGGAGCTTAATCGGAACATATTATTAGGAAAATAACAAAAACTAAGCATTAAAAGGCTAAGCGCGCACTAGAGACTTCTGTCTCGGCGACTTAAAACACTAGTCACTCTAGAGCAATGCATTTCTATGAGGAAATTCTTGGCCTAGTGATCTTGGTCTCGTCGCCATGTGCGCGCACTCTAGCTTCTTGCAATAGCCAGGGAAGCAATTTTGTCTTTGTCGCCGAGACAAAAGTCTCTAGTGCGCGCTTAGCCTTAAAATTATAAAAATATAATTTTAGCACGAGAAAATAATTAAATAAAATATAATTTTGCATTTAAAATCCTACTACGCCTACTACTATTATAATTGTGAATGTTTGTCTGTATGTTTGTTACTCTTTCACGCAAAAACTACTGAATGGATTTTAATGGAATTTTACAATAATGTAGCTTATACATCAGAATAACACATTAGGCTATAATTTTTAAAGAGAAAATCAGTCCTTCATTCTTTTTTCCCCATTTTTCCTGCTTTTTTTCACTTATTTTTCCGTTTTTGAAAACCTGTTTTACCAGTCATGCAAGCCAATAATAGGAAACTTTAGTACCAGTGTTGTAGTTACCAGGCAATTTTTTTAACTACTGTGTGTGTGTTTGTTACTCTTTCACGCAAAAACTACTGAATGGATTTTAATGAAATTTTACAATAATGTAGCTTATACATCAGAATAAGACATAGGTTATAATTTATAAAGAGAAAATAAGTCCTCCATTCTTTTTTTTCCCATTTTTCCTGCTTTTTCACTTATTTTTCCGTGTTTGAAAACCTGTTTTACCAGTCATGCAAGCCAATAATAGAAAACTTTAGTACCAGCGTTGTAGTTACTAGGCAATTTTATTAATCTAAACTACAGCTTAAAAGCTCGGAAGATTTATTAAATGTTATGGAAACCGGCTGTGAAAACTTCTCTTTGTTAATTTTATTAATCTCTATATAAATAAAAACGTTTGTGGCTGTGTGTGTATGTGTGTTCCGCATCTCCTTTTAAACCACACTGAAGGTGTGGGCATTTCCTCCATTGCAAGATTTTTTTCCTTTGAAATAAATATATTTACTGAAAAATATAATTTTTTTCATGGAAAATGAGTTTAAAATAAAACATTGTTTCGAATGAGACAGATAACTAGACTTTTTCATTTACTAGATCTTTTATTTTAGTTTTAAATTCGTTAATTTGTTCACTATACTTATTAATTTACTAGACTTTTTATTACCATAAATTTAACATAAAGGCACCGGGAATACCGGAATATAAAAATTACCAGAAACACCGAGATAGGAAAATTACCGGGAACGCCGGGATTAGAAAAATTGCCGGAATCACCGGGATAGGAAAAATTACCGAGAACACCGAGATTAGAAAATTACCGAGAACACCGGGATAGGAAAGAGGCGCCTGGGATACCGGGAGGATTTGTGATATTGCTAATTTACAAAATTATAAAGTATATTAAGAAAACTTTTAAAAAATAAATTTATACACCCCACCCGTGCAAGGCCGGGTATAACAGCTAGTACCAAAATATATTAATTTGTTACAATCTGGTTAATTTTTTCTCATTGTTTCCATTTTGGTTGTCAACCAGATTGGCGATCCGTGTAAAATCATCAACCCAGATTGATGACAAAGTTGCTCGTCTGTAGGCCCCTTTAGAAGCATCTTTTTTCTCGTTTACCGATATTTTGATACATATATAATATAAATATAATGACATACTTCCCTACCTTTTCATTTCTCAAAAGAGTAAAGATACTAGTTAATCAACTAAAAGTAAATGAAGCTCCATTACAGCTCCCATAGATCAACGCGAAGTAAAAACCCCCTTATACCTTCGTCGCTAAAAACCAGTCTGGACGGAAAGTCAGAGAAATGCTTTTGATGTATCCTTTTTCTCCACTGGGAGAGAGCTAACGTGTTTTGAATCAAAAGCTCGTTAAGAGATGAAAGTGGAGAGAAAAGGAGATGACGACGATGATAATAATAAAAACCACCCTCGTGAAAAGCTTGAACGGCGAATTAATTTAATATACGACGGGGTAATCACGAGGAGGAATGTTATCGAATGGGTGACTCTGGGCTTTTGTTGAGAGGGGTGGAAGTGGAACCTTAATTACTCTTATTTTGGGAAGGGAAGGCGTAAAAAGAAGCTCCAGGGATAGGGGAGGGAAAACTTGGGGGGGGGGCTTGGATTTTATATAGTTTATGTTATGTGCTTTGTGTTAGCAATATTAGCTAACGTGTTCAGGTTTTATGATAAGGAAATGTGGTTGTTTCGTTAACAGAGCGGAAAAATTTCGACTTTTCAGTAAATTAAATTGATCCTAAAATTACTTTTTATCTGTTTAAACAGCAGTAAATATTGAAGTTAAGAAAGAAAATTATTTTTCCGTCATAACATCTATTGAAAGTGTTTCATTTCCACTAAAATTTTATTAATGTGAAAACCATGTAAAAATACCGGTGTACTACTATTCGGAGCCAAAAATAAAATGAAAGTAATTAGAACTCTTTCATAATCCTTCTAATAATTAGAAAAAAAATTGTTTCGTGCCGAAACGGCCGCGCCGAATCGTCCCATTCCTTAAAAATACGTATGAACAAATTTACTTTTGATCGCATTAAAAAACTACTAGGGGGCAAAAAAAATTCACTAAGAGGAAACTTCCCCAGAAACCCTTCCAGCTTTTAGTAGGCGTAGAAACTTAGATATAATCATTATTCGTTTATCAATCTATTACTTAGTCAAAGCAAGTAGTCAATTTCGGTAGCTGTTTTCCGTTAGGATGGTATTTATGTATTTTCAAAATATAAACTGACATATTTATACCACACTATTTTATGTCTGTTTCAAGAAATATACTAGGCACCAGTCAAAGGTCAGGCAGTTTGTTTCACACATAAATTTAGCATTTTACAGGAACAAACTTCAAATCACACTTTTACATTCATTAAACCCAAGATAAACACCCCAAATGTCCCGTGGGAATATTTAGAGGTCAGTGTCTGGTTACACAATTCTGAAACAAAAACTGACTTCACCTTTCACTTAAAAAGCCATTTATTTCCTCCTCATCTTAATCATATCTCCCTTATTCTCTGCTCAGATAACACGAATAAAAACACCGTTTCTCAGTATAGTAAATGATACAAAATACTCACTATCACTGTGACACATCGTATAGAATTTTCTTTATTCCTATCTGATGGGCATCACTAACAGTTTACTTTGATCAATTATTAACAAGGAAAGTAGATTGCTACAGTTTCCGTACGGGATTGTAGATAAGTATTTCCGTTGAGACTAGTGTGTGTGTGTTGCATTGACAACTTGACGAAATCTTTTAAAACAATTTATCTTAAATTGGGAGGAGAATGGACATTTACCTTCTGTTTCTCGGCAGGAACTGCACAAGACTAAACGTTTCTTGACAATGGCGAAACGAGCTGAAAGCAATCGAAGGAAGCCTGAGAAATATCCGAATGCCGAGTGAAATTAGTGTATATTTTACTTAGAAATAAATGGTTAGTTTGTTAAATCCGTGCATTTATTGCGTTTTTGGGGTATAATTTTCGTGAATTATTAAGTTTTTTTGATTTTGTGGCGTAGTAGGTACACTTAATTAGAATTGAACGCGCCAGAGAATAAGAGCTCACAGACGATATGTTAACTCGGTGTGACGTCGTTGTCAAGAAAGGTTGTAATCTAGTATAGTGATTACGAGGTAAAGTAGTAAATAAGTGAGAACTTTATAGATACCTGTACAAAATAAAATCTGAGAGGATTAAAAATTTAAAAAAATTAAATTAAATTGGAAACATTTTTTTGCAAATATTGATAGTTGCAATTGTGTTCGACAAGGAAATATGTAATAGCTATACTAGACAGAAACGTTAGTTGACTCTACGACGGCACTAAAGTACAATGTATTTCCCATCGCGGTGTCTAATTTTCGAGTGAAACGAAGAACGGCAATTTTAAAATACGATTTCTGCTAAACCAACGATAGTAAAAGGGTCACGTGATTTTGACAACGCTGGAACTAGTATTTCGGAAGGGAGACAGGTGGAAGTTGAGGGGCAGTTGATCGAAAGAGGAAGAGACATTTGCTTGTATGTAGAAGCAAGACCCCAACTATCACCGGTTACCCAACTATCGGCTGTGCAAAGTCTTTAAAAATCACGTGACCCTTTTACTATTGTTGGATGAGCAGTATTTCGCTAAACTCTTGTCTATGCAGTGTCTTTTTTATCAAGATTCGCGTATCGAAATCCTCCTAGCAACCCAACAGGCTTTGTGTTAACCCACTTTCTTCCATCCGCGTAGTGACGTACTGGGTTCAGGAAACGTTGCTATTGAGAATAAGTTTATAGGTTTTTTTAAAATGCAAATGCCCGAAAAATCTATAAATTGAATAGAAATATTTAGACCCATGAAATAGACTTGACATCATAAACTTCAATAAAACTACAATGTAAATTAAGTATGTTTTTAACACACTATATTTACAATGCTATGAATAAGCAATCGGTATTTCAGACAGATTTTTTGGCCCGTGAAAAGTTATGAACACAAAATTTGGATCTTATCGCATTTGAAGTTCACAGCTGCATTTACAAACACTTAATCCAATCCACAAAATTACCACGTACAAATCAATAAAGATAGAGCCACCGACATAAAATTCAAAAACCAATTTAAAGCGATGACGAAAATCAAACCGATCCGTTTACGGCGTTATTAAGAACTTGTGGAAAAACCATTAATCACGATACCCCACCCATTTCCAAGAGGGACCAATTTCGGGGCTCGAGCAACCCCTTCCTGATTACCTTTTTACACCTCAACACTGGGTCGTTAAATTCCTTCCACTCCCCCTTTCTCGTTCGGAACAAAGGACCGGGCTTTTATATCGTTTGGCAAATAAAATGGAAGCCTTTTGTGCGGAACGAAAACCGCTCGAATTCCGTCACTCCCCTCTTCTTTGAGAAGGGGGTGTTCTTTTTGTATTTACTGTTGCCGAACGGTGACATTCCTCACGTATTGGGTGTAAAATGGAGGCGTGTTATACGCGTTCAGAGTTCTTGATAGTTAGACGTGATCCATCCGAGAGTGAGAGAGAGCGTCATGGTGGGATTTTACTCGAAGAGTGAACTTAGGACATACAGCTGGGTGTCATTGGATAACCACATCTTTAATTCGGAGAATATACAGTACAAGACTGCACGATTCCTGTTCTCGCCAAACAGATTTTCAAGAATAAGGAAGTTGCATGGGTCAGATTTTTTTCAAAAACAAAGAAGTGTTCCGTATGGTTTTTTGTATGGTAAATTGAAATATCTATTCTATTTTTCAAAAAAAATTACAGGTAATTAAATATTTTAAATTAAAAGTCGAGAAAAAAACACGTGACTGAAAACGTCCATTGTTTAAAAAGTAACGATGACGTCAACAATCATACCATCAACTCCATTGCTTTCCCACAATGTTAATGGTACGATGACGTCACATCCCTAACTCTTGGCGTTTTAAAAAGGGGATTTTTGTTAATTTTTTTGGCAATCAAAAAATTTCTCGATCGGCCTCAAATTTTGGTTAGTTGCTTATTTTTGCAAGAAGAATCGATAAAAAAAATTTCAAAAATCATACAACTTCCTCATTGCATTTTGATCAGCTGATAATGAAAACCTATGGCGCTAAATCCTATAAACCTGGAGGAGTGCTAACTCCTTATACTTTAACATTATGAAAATCTAGCCGTTTATTGTGCCTGTGATTCGCCGTCGCGTATAGGGTTACAAATTTGGTCAAAAGGGCAAAACATTAATGCTTAAACAAGGTAAGCGTTTATTAATTAATAATAATTCCCTAAAAAATCATAATATTTCAGATATAATACAAAAAATAAAATATTCGTAATTATATATTTCTTGAAACATCAATTAACTCTGTTGTTGTTTTTTATTGTTTTTTTAATTATAAATATATCGTTCTATAGCTTTTGCGCTTCATCAAATAAATAACTGTATTAAGTTGGTTTTCTGTTAACATGCAAGCAATAAGGGGAATTTGAACTTTGGACCCCTATAAGGTCCCTTTTTGAAGATCACTTAGTTGGAAATCTCGGATCTAAAACATTGACGGTCCCTATTTCTTTTCATTTTTCTTAGGGAGAGAGAAAGAGAGAGTGAAGGTAGTAGCGAATGAGAATGGGTAAGAAAGAGAATAATATAAAAATCCCCTCGTATATAGGACTTTCCATGTTAGCGAATTTCTTTCAACCTGTTTTTGGCACGGGTTTACCACACCAACGTCCTGCCTTTTCGTAATACCTCTACGCAGAGGACTAAGATCTCTTTTAAGACGGTTTCTTTCGCTGCGAAAGGCGGTTTTATGGAGGAGGGTTTTATAATCTCATAGGGGTCATTGGTTGTAAGTGGTGAAGAGTAAAGCTGTGATCGTCTTTATGGTGGACTTAGCATGCAATAGTCGGTTTATTTCGTGAAGGAGATGGGTGATCTTTCGTTGGAGGGGTTTGGCTGTAACAGTAAACTAAAAGATGACGTTGAGGTTTCTATATTTGAATGGTCTCTTAACTCTATTTTCATAACACTATTTTGTTCTTTATTGCAAATATCTTGAAGATTTATTAGTTTGTTTATGTTAGAGTAAACAGAAGTGGATGCACCTGCTTTTGTTCATAAAATTTATGTGTGTAACTATGAATAGTACTTATTTCCTAAGATTTTTTTTGTAATTTAAAAATGTATTGGAGAGGAAACTTTATCAAGTATAAGTGCGAATAATATTGGACTACATAGTATTTACTACGAAAACTACCTAATTTACATGTTAAAACCACTGTGTAAAAAATTAAAAGGAAATTAGATTCAAGCATTATTTTATATTTAAAAACTAGTTAAGCAAGTTTTTTTAATGATTAAAGTGCAGTTAATTACATGAAAGGAATGGAAAAGAAAAATAGAAAATCTAAACATAAGCTTATAGAGAAATGTTACAGGGAAGTTTTTTTTCGTGTTCCATAATGAATTTTATAAGTACATCTGAACGCAGAAATTCTTTACTTTATTTTTATCTATAAACTATTTAAATAAAAACTAAACTGAAAAGTCAATAGTTAATTCCGATATTTTTTATAGGTAACAGCTTCAATGCATCGTAGCATCTAATTTTAAGTAAGTTTAAAATTTTTCAAGTAGATGCATAGTTTCAAAAATATTTAAACCGCCGCCACTTCAATCACTGAGAAAAAACAACCATTTTCTAATTACCCATTAGCAACCTCAATATTACTAAAACCTATAACAATCATTAAGATTCGCCCACACAAAAAAATCCAGAAAACGCATCTTTGGTAATTAATAATTACCAATTAATAACCGCCGACACTACCGCGAGTGGCGAAATGGCTGAGAGGTAGGAAAAAACATCCAAGGAGAAAGAATCGATCTTCAGACAACATCGAGTGTTTTAATTGGCATGAATTTTTAATCATCTCCGCAAAAAAGTTGGTTGCGATGTTTAAAAAAGAAGGAATAATGAATCTAAGTTCCAATTAGCGAGACATTTTGTTATCTATAAGGAATAATTAGCAGTTATAAAATACATTTTTAATAAAGACATGACATGGAGATTAAGTTTTTCACAGTTCTGTTGGCTTTCTTAGGGGCCTGAAGCTGTGTTCAGGGGTAAAAAGCTTTATAAAGGGTCTCTTGAAAAGGCTTGGAGAAGTTGAATTTGGATCTTTTGATTTTGAAATAAAAAAGGGAAGTAAATTTAATTCGAAAAATAATAAGTGATGTTGAAGTGTGCTTTTGTATGTTGGAAAAAAAAAATTAGGGAATAAATTAATTTGTTAATTTACAAATAAACTCGTCTACTAAACTCGTTACAACAAACGTGTCTTTAGTTTCTGCTAGCTAACAAAGTTTGATTGACCACCCTTGAACAAACCATATAAGGAAATTAATATTTTTATTTTATTTAGGACTAGATACAGCTAAAAATTTTTAAAAATGACATTTTCCTCAAAATTACTTTTTCCCATCTGTAGTTTCGAATTTCTATAAGTTCATTCCTAAGATAATAATATTTTCTTATAGTTGTGAAACTTTGAATTAAACAAATTTACCAAGCGATAAGAAATTGTTTAAATTTAGCGTTATGGTTCAGAATTAAAATAATTGAAAAATAACATCTAATTATTTATTAATATTAGAGTCTAAACACGTAATAATTATATTGGTTTGAAATTAGAATGTAGTCTAATGTTCTGAATAACTATAGGATAGCTGTCGTAAAGTTTTTAAATTTTTTTTCCATACTTAACTATCCGTGTATTTATGCCCCTTTTAACATGTTTCTATTACTTTTTCTATAAGTAAGAATTTATTGATAATTTCATACAGCAAAATAAATTTTTAAATTCTCATTATTTAACTTTTACTATCTCACTGTTCATACTTGTGAAAAATGTTACACTTTTTTTGTTAAACCATTCGAAAACTAATAAAACTCTTTTAACAAAGTGGTAGAGAAAAACACATTTAAAATGGAATAATATTTATTTTAAACGATAATAGCTGAACAAACGATGTCATGATCGTCCCTTTTTTCCAAAGTTGAAAGGAACTGAACAAAAACTATTTGAATGATAGGATCACTTTGTGTGCCAGACCTATCGGTGCAAAAAAATATTTGAAAGGGTTTTTTCATCCTTTTAACTGTGTCTACTTAAGCAGTGTTTGTGTTATAAACTGTCCAACTAGGTAGTACGTACTTACTGGTTTTGACTTCTTTTACAGTGATATAGTTCCTTATAGATTTTTATTTATTGAAGAATACATAGATAGATCGTATTGAGAGAAAAAGTAATATAATACTTAAAGGATGGGTCATTCCATGTGAAATCCACACGGCACTCAACCTGACCCTCTTAGATTTTAATGAAACTTTCAGGCAGTGTTCCCTCCTATGATATAAATGAGAAAATGTTTATATTATTTAACTTTATTTATTAAAAATTTTTGAAAAAGGGAAGAAAATGCAATCTTTCGCACTTTAATGTATTATAACTCCAATTATATTTGTCCGAGAAAAATCTTTAACCCCTTGTTTTAAAGATAATTTTAAAGTTTGACTATTTCCATGAAACAAATTAACTTTCATGATTTTTTAAATAAGAAAGTTTTTAAAAAACAATGTTCGTACATGAAAGGAGAATTTCACCATTTATTGCTGGTTAAGCGGACAATAGATAAAACTCACAACTCTCAAGCGTCACCTCCAACCGTGGACCGGTTTCGTCCTTGTTAGGACTCATCAGCACGGTATAGGATGGTAACGCAAGAGAGAGGAGGGCAAGTACTAGTCTAGCCGACTATAACCGACTATAACTCAGATGGTATCTTGCGTTACCATCCTATACCGTGCTGATGAGTCCTAACAAGGACGAAACCGGTCCACGGTTGGAGGTGAAGCTTGAGAGTTGTGAGTTTTACCTAATGTTCGTATCCTTCAATTTCTTTGAAAATTATGCATATATTTATCAACGTTATAAATTATGAAATCTGAAATTTACAGAATGGGACCGCCACGGGATCAGGAGTTTTAGCAAAAAGATTTGTTTTGGAAGTACTATTTCGGCTGTTAGAGTGACCAAACATGGCGCAGAACCCGGTATTTGGACACTTTAACTAAAAAAGTGGTGAGTAAAAGTGATTAAAAACAACTATTTTCATTGTAACTCCTGATCCCGTGGTGGTCCCATTCTGTAAATTTCAGATATCATGAGTTATAACATTACTAAATATACAGGGTGTTTCAAAATTGCGTTGCACGGCTTTTATTCGGAACCCACGCCTCCTATTGTCATGGAAGTAAGGTCTACCCCTAGGTAAATGAGCCTGGAGAATGCACTGAAATGACTTATAGCACCCCTAGCGGCGAAGTTAAAAAGTTAAAAAATTAATTTAAAAACTAAAACAGATAGAGCAAAAATCTCAGTGAGAGTATTGTTGCCAACATCATGAAGAACTCACTGGAAAAAAATTCATGAAAATATCTTGAATATTCGCCGAGTTATTAGCATGTGAAAATAGCACTTTTTCAGGGGTCAAAAAAGAAAAAGTTCGCATATTTGCAATTTTTTAAATTTTTTGATTAAATATTGTGTTCTTTCAACTAAAAAAACAAAACTACACAATAACACTGAAAAATTTGGCAACATGCGAATTTTTTATTTTTTGACCCCTGAAAAAGTGCTATTTTCACATGCTAATATCTCCGCGAATATTCAAGATATTTTGATCAAATTCTTTTCAGTGAGTTCTTCTTGACGTTGGAATAATACTATCACTGAGGTTTTTGTTCTATCTCCTTTAGTTTTTAAAATAATTTTTTAAACTTTTTAATTTCGCCGCTAGGGGCGCTGTAAGTCCTCTCAATGGATTCTCCAGGCTCACTTACCTAGGGGTAGACTGAACTTCCATGACCCTAGGAGGTGTTGGTTTCGAATAAAAGCCGTGCAACGCAATTTTGAAACACCCTGTATATATAATTTTCAAAGAAATTGAAGGATACCAACATTGTTTTTTAAAAGCTTTTTTATTTAAAAAACCATGATAGTAAATTTATTTCGTGGAATCATATTAAAGCTTTTAAAATTATCTTTAAAACGAGGGGTGAAAGATTTTTCCCCGACAAACTGGAGTTATAATACATTAAAGTGCGAAAAATTGTATTTCTTCCTTTTTTCAAAAAATTTTAATAAAAAAAATACTGATAAAATTGAATAATAAAAAAATTTTCTCATTTATATCATAGAAGAGACAATTCCTGAAATTTTTGTTAAAATCGGAAAGGGTCAGGTTGATAATTGAGAATTTTTGGTTGATTCCACCCCTATGTAAAAACCACAGTGAAACGAGTTAATGCTTTTACTACCCCGTTAGTTATTATCTTAAATTAGTGTTTAATAAATCCTTGAATAGAGTATGCAACGACTAAATATGTTATACTTGGTAAGGTTTTGTATTTTTCATCTGATATAAAGGAGTATGTTTTAAAAGAACAAGGATAAAATATAATTAGAACTGAAGTTTATATGTCTATTATGTAACTGGATTATTTTTATTCTGTAACTCACAAATAACTTCTTTAGGTGAAAAAAGGAAATGCAATGAATAAGATAAAAAAAGGAATTTAAATTTTAAAAACAAATCAGTTTATTTTACAAAATTATTTTTATGGGATAAAATGATTATATCTTTAGGTTAAGTCTGTTTTTAATCAAATAAACATAACTAAACTTTCAAGTCAAACAGCATTTTTTTAATCGTTCAAATGTATTTTGATCATTTAAAAAAATTCATCACTGCACAAGTAAATGCTTTAAAAATAATACACAATAAATTCCTAACCAATAATAAAACTCGTAAGTTTATTTTTTAATTGTGTTTTTAACACCGCAGATTTCTTTCTATCTCTTTTTCGCCATCTTAAAAAGTGATTTTTTTTCTATTTTCTCTTTCCCTAAAGTAAAGAGTACCCAAAGAACTAAATCTTCACCCATGGGATCATTAAGCATCCATGTCACTTTAGAAATTCGTCTGCCAGTTATAATTACGAAAATTCCAGGGAACTTTCGAATTTTGCGGGGAGAATGTTCTCTACTTTCCTGGAACCAATGAAAAATCGACAGCAAAATATCCACCAATGCGAAATTAAATTAAAGAACTGCGCTGATGCAATAAAGAGAAATAAAAACCGAATAAATAATGTACGAATTTCTGACTTCGATCGGAAATCTGGCAATTGCCCGATAAAGTTTCCAATTTGAATGGCAAAGTAAATATTTAACGAAATGTTACTTGAAATGTGGAAATTCTTTTCGTTTATAACTTCATATATTTTTGTTCCCGCCTTTTATTAAGTGGCAGACGTTAATGTATTCGGAGGGCGTCAAGATTTTCGCCCGATTTTTTCTCTTTGGACGTTGGCAACACGCTAGGAATTCCTGACTCGACACAAAAAGTTGTCGTAAAAAATAAAAAGTTCTCTGCTAAAAAGGAGCGATTTTGAAATACGAAGTCCTTTAGTGAAATGTTTTTATAAAAAGTTAAGTAGAGGAGTGAGAGTCGGATTTTTTCTGGAATTTCTTCCGAAGTCAGAAAAAATCGAGCTTATAAAATTCCATTTAGGCTCGAAATATTTTTTTCCTCCATTCGCTTTTCAGAGTATAATTTGAATCTAGTGGAATAATTTTTTGATTCAGCTTTATTTTTGGAAACTGAGATAGCGTGGAAACATTATGCGGTATTTGGTTTTTAGTCCACTTGATCCATAAAAAACTGCTGATGTTATACTTAATGGAACAAATTTCCTTTTTTTACATTAATTACTTCTATTTACGATGGATATTTTTTTCTATATGCGTGAGTAATATATTTTATATATCTTGGTATCCGAGTCTAAAAAAATCTAACAGACATACTTAGCGAAGGGAATGAAGTAGAACAAAAATAATATGTCGGTTGGATAACTGCCCTTTTTCTTTGTTTTTACTTTTCACATGCATGTTGATAATGTACTCATCAATTTTATAACTATTTAAATTTAACATTAATTTATCGTAATAGCAGAGGATTAACCTGGTTTTTTTCTAGTTTAATTTGCATTTAATAAAACAATAAAGATAAAAAGCGGTGAAGGTAATAATTATCATTACGGTATTCAATTTCTGCGTTTATTTATAGATTGCTTAATAATTATTCTATGCATCATACCTTTTTATCAAATAAATTTCGAAAAGACATTCTTTATGAATACATTTTTAGTTTTAAAATAACAAGTTCACGTTTAATTCAACAATATTCCAATCTCTCATTTGAGTTCTTAGCTAATTTGAAAACAAATAAGTACAGTGGAAATTTAACTTACCCAACCACTTATTGGAACATTTTTAAAAATGCCAATGCCATCATAATTGTGATAAACGAGCCAAAAGTTATCTTATGAGAAAACAGCTTGAAATTTTAACTTTTGATAGTTCTTCCGTAGGGACGAATAAAAATTTTATTATGGTTGTAAAACCTTAACGGTATTTCTCATATTTCATTAATACTAAAGTAAATACCCCTCAAACAACTTTGAACTTGATAAAATTCCCACAACACTATTACTAATTTTTGCTTTTAAGAAAATAATAATAATAATAATCAGTTATTCCATCAAAACTTAATAATAACCATAGATATCTTAAAAAGTGATCATGATTTATGAAGGTCTACTTAAAGAATTTACCACACACAAAACCCAAAAATAAGCAAAACCGACTTATAAAGCTATAATTCACAAGTTAAAATTTAACTAATTTATCATACAATTTAGTATAAAAATAATAATCTGATTCGAACTTTTTCACACAACAATATTCAAAAACCTTCAACAGCAATTTAAAATGAAATCGACCAGAAAGCCTAAACTGTCTCCATTTAGGCTAAGTACTTCGCCCAAACAAAAAAATTTCACTATCCCCCAATAATTCCAAAAAGAATAAATCGCTCGGAAAACCTAACCACAGTAAAAATATCCCCTTTCTGCACACCTCATAACCATAAATCTCTTCATCTGACAACTGGGAGTCCAAATCCTCAGTCTGTTAAGAGAGTGGTTTGTCAAAAAAGCTGTCAAGGATGATGGATTGCCCTCTGGTTTCATTTCTAATGCCGCCATCTTTTTTTTATTTTTCCCTGTGGGGATTTACGGAGGGAATCTTCGCTCATTTTTACCTCGGAGTAACTTAATCAAATTACCTGTGAGAACTGAGCTAGTTCACATCCATGTTTGGCCGTTTACGTCGTGGTAGCTCATTTCACAGGGTATACACCCGGAAAATTTAGTGCTTTTTCTTCTCTTTATTGGATTGATTGGATTGAAAACTACAGAAATAATTTAAAAAGATACACTATAATAAAATTGTATCTTACTTTTAAAAATTTGGTTCACCGAAATCATAAAGCTTTGTGATGATTTTCATATATCGCACCCTTGCAATAAAAGTGCCACAACTCAAAAAACTATGTTTTCCAGGAATTGCAAAAAACTGACTAGGCACATTTTAGTATTTTTGAATTTGTCAATACGAAGAACGATACATCTCAAACTATGATCGTTAGCTATTGTTCTAGTAGTTCATACTTTAACGACGGCTGGACGACTACTCAAGATGTGGCATTTCAGTAGAAGGAATCATAGTCATCTTGATTACAACAAAACGCCACAACTTCCATCTAGCGGCTGATTTTTCAATGCAATTTCTGGCTCTTTTGAAGATTGGTAGAGATGTGAAAACTACGCCTAATGGCGATCATAACTCAAAAATTAAAATTTTTGAGTTGTGGCACTTTTGTAGCAAGGGTGCGATATGGCTAAAAAAGTATTTAAATTTTAGTTTGGTTATTTTAGGATATTTTTATTCTAATATATTTTTCAAGTCTAATTAGAATTACACATCTTAGGTCATTATCTTATTACATTACATCCTAGGTCATGTTACGAACAGAATACAGTCAAATCAATGACCAATTTTTTGAAATACCAATGTTCAAGTATACATATAAGAGTTCGGCCTTTTACACATTAGCTTATTATAAATTATAATTAAAATCAACAAATTAGAAAAATAAAATATTTCTTTACCTTGTAAAGTACCTTTCATCTTATGAAGTACTTTATGCTTAGAAGCAGGATTTTAATTAGGATGTTACAATGGAGATATTTACAATTCCAGATACTCCCCCTTCTAAAGTAAAGAGCTAAACATGGAACTAAACTATCTACTATTTCTAATGCGGTCATTTTCTTTCTTTTTCCCTATGGGAATTTACTAATGGAATCTTCACTCATTTTTACCGCGGGGTGACTTAATCAAATTACCTGAGCTCATTTTCTCTTCAGGTGCGGATCGTTCCGACGGTTCAGTTGAGTTGACAGTTAAAGGAGCGTTTTAAAGGGGTTGGGGGGAATTCAATCGATGGCGGATTGATGGCGGCCGATTTGGGAACACGGGCGAGTTGATGTAATTGATGCTTGTTCTAATCAAGGCTCCTCTGTGGCCTACAATGGAACATGGGGAGTCAGGATAAAGACCGAGTAATGTTTAATTGGGGCCGAAAAAATATGTTGAGTGTTAGAAAAATTCGAGTGTCTGTTTATTTAAGAAGTAATCTTTTTAATGTTAATTAAAATTGTGATTGTTCGAATTTTCGCAATGATAGGGAGGTTATAAAATAACTTACCTACTTTAATATATCTAATAAAGACGAAACTACTGATAAAAAATCTGAAACTTTAAAGGGGGCGTTTTTGAAGGTATGGGAATTTTTTAAACAAAAAATTAGTAAATCAGTTAAATTTTTCCCTTGTATTTCGAACCGTCACCGGAAGTCTAGAAGGTAAGTGTTTTTTAAAACTTAGAAAAGAATGGTTAAAAAAAGAAATTGTTACTATCCCTTTTTCTCAATCAAATAAGGAAGTTGCATGATTTTTTTTCATTTTTTTAATCGATTCCTCATGCAAAAATAAGCAACTACCCAAAATTTGAGGCCGATCGAGAAATTTTTTGATAGCAAAAAAAATTAACAAATCCTCTTTTTCAAAGCGCGCAAAAACGCTAAGAGTTTGGGATGTGTCGTCATCGTGCGTTTTAAACATTTAACGTTTTCAGTCACGTGTTTTTTTCTCGACTTTTAAATTAAAATATTTAATTACCTGTACATTTTTTTTAAATTGACTAGATATTTCATTTTGCCATACAAAAAACCATACGGAACACTTGAATGTTTATGAAAATCTGACACATGCGTGATTTTTTAGGGATAGTTTCTGATTCGATGGTTTGAATAAACATTTACTTTTTAGACTGATGGTGACGGTCCGAACTCTAAATAACAAATTTACATAAAGAGCCACCTATGAAGGGGACAAAAACACTATTTTTTTTGTTTGAAAAAATTCCCCATCCCTTCAAAACACCTCTTTAAAATTTTATATTTTACTTTAATTTTGATGAATTTATTCTATATATAGAGATTTAAAAGAGCACTTCAAGGAGAAAATTAAAACTCTTTTAAATGCTTGGTAAACTTAGGTATGTTTTTAAAGATTTTAAGTAACTTTATCCACTAATTATATTTTAATAAAACTTAAGTTTCTAGATTCCTTCGATGAATAATATTTCAATACGAGTTTAAAAATTCGAGACAGCATTGAAAATCAAGAAAGAGGGAGTCATTTTTACAGAATATTCAATAGGGGAAAATCCCCCCTAGAAGATCTCATGAACAATTACTTAAAAAGCCCTTTAATCTAATTCCCTCATTCATTTAATAAAATGATAATTACAAAGTGAATCAGTTTAAAGCGGCAATTAATGTGGGACTTTAAATACGTCTTCAGTAGTTAAATAAAAGAGAAAAAACATAAGATTTCCCATTCTACACCCCATTTCAATGACGTAAGAAAGAGAAATTAAAGCTTTTGAACGTTCGTAACTGCGACCGAGTTAAATGTTCAAAATAATGGTATATAGAGCTGGCTTAAAGGTGTGAAATGGGCATTTACAACGTAAATGGGGTTTTAGAATAAATTTAGTGATAATTTAATTAGATTTCTAAGTAATTTAATGTTCTGATTATGTTTATTAAAACTAAATGCTTCCAATTCAATCTTTACAACTTTCAAAGAGCTATCTATATTCAATATAATGTATAACTTAACGATAAAATTAAATAATTTTATATTTCTCTCTATATTAAAAAAAATAACAGTCGCCGCCGCTGTTACAGAAAATGTTATTTTTAAACACTTTGAACTATCAGTACGCAAAAACTATTTGAAGGAATATTATGAAATTTTGACCATTGGTAGACAAATGCATGATGGTCATTTCAGTTTCAAAACCTAATTAATTAGATAGTTAGTTCTGGAGTTTTTTAATGTCAAAGTCGAAAATTATTTTTTTCTGCTGCGAGTTTACCCCCAGCAAATTTTTTACAGCAGAAACATGATTTTTTGCAGACACATACTCTTAAGTATGAAGTTTAGCACCTCGTCGCCCTTTTTTCGAATTTCGAATTATTTTTGGAGCAATTAAATTCTAATATTTCGAAATTGTTTTCCCTTTTTCGTTTTTTCGTTATAATAGAAAAACTAACCACAGTAGAACTATGATATTTTAAACACAAATACAATTATTTTTTATAGAAAGATTGGCGTTTCTTTTTTTTAAATTCGAATTAGTTTTAGAATTATTAAGATACAAAGTTTAAATTTTTTCTTCTCTTTCTGGTCGTTCACTAGACGAACAGGCAATGATTTTTATGAGTCTGATTTCTTATTCCCGACGATTCACTAGATGCATAGGTGCACTTTATAAATTTAAAAGTTTTTTAATGGCATGTTTTTTTCTCTCTAAGATGGTTAATGATAATTAGTAGACTTGCTGGATATTTTTTGAAAACATTTCGATTAAATTATTGGTAAGCTAAAAGGAATATTTTAGTAACATATTTATTTTTGTAGTTAGAGAGATAAATAGTTTTGATATTAAATTATCATTAACTAAGCAGACAAGTTCCAGGTTTTACTGGTAATTACATGGTAATTGAGATGAAACGAGCAAGCTCTGCTCGCTAAGATCACGAAGCGATCTTCAAAGAACTGCGAAGCAGTTCCGGGGGTTGGTGAGCGATAGCGAGCAGGGGGCAGAGCCCCCTAGTTCCTGAAACAATAGAATCTGTTATCCTTGGTATTTAGTAGTATGTTTGCATGGTGCACTTGCTTGTTTGTTCTTAAGAAGAAAGCTGATTTTAGGAAGTATAAATTTCAAAAAATAGATACGTAATGCGTAATGTTAAAAATAATTCAAAGGGTTTGACATAATTCAATGTAGTAAAATTTTTTAATGAAACTAAATTAAGTTTGAATTATTTTGGGTGTGTTTTCATTATTCTATGCGCGAGCAACGTTTTAAACACTGCCATCCCAAGAAATATGAAACTCAGTTTCGCTATCGTTTATAACCTTGAACTTGCATCAGTATATACTTAAATTTCAAATCCTTTCCAAATCTGCTGATACATTATCACTAATACTTAAAATATTACTAATCTTCTTAACCTATATTCCTACCGCCTTAAATTTCATGTAATTCTTCTAATTTGAATTTCCTGCATAAATTCTCGTTAAAAAGAACCCCAGAGTATGAATTATAAGTAGAAATAATCCCTTTTAAAATTTATATTTCAATTTATATAGAATTTTCATTAAAATGCTAAAATATGTTTTAGCCCGTGTTAATAATA
Organism: Tetragnatha versicolor; assembly: GCA_024610705.1. Lineage (NCBI taxonomy): Eukaryota > Metazoa > Arthropoda > Arachnida > Araneae > Tetragnathidae > Tetragnatha > Tetragnatha versicolor. Next base: position 104,027 of record JANDEH010000050.1, on the reverse strand, counting down.
GGGCATGTATAAAATTATCCAAATCCCAAATACCTAATTTAAATATTGAACAATTTAGAGATTTGACCACAAATATTTCAGCCATTATATGAAGTGTTCTGACTTCAAGCTAAAGCCCTAATATTTAAAATTCAACAACTATGTCGATTTTTTAAATAGATATATTACTTCTAAAAATATATAAATTTTTTTGGAGAATTACATTTGGAAACACTCAGCTTTATTTCCAAGAATCACGATCAATAACTTATTTTAGAGGCTGCGTTTACTCTTAAAAATAGAGCCAAGCCCCATTTGTGGCGAACAGATGTTGCCGCAAAGCATAAAGAAAATAGATGACGTATCCCTTCTTCACAGTTGTGGCTGATAGCCCCAATTGTTGCTGACAGGTGACTTGGATTTGGTTTTAGAATGTTGCTTTTGCAATGCAAATGGATTTTCAAAAAGCTCATAACTCCGAGCATTTTCTTTCTCCGTTCATAGAAAAGGAGGATATATGTAGCTTCTTTTACATCAGGGAAAATATCGAGTTCAATGGATCTCAAGGAGTTTATTATGATGCAGGGATGGGTTTGACCCAGAATCAATAAGAATTTAGTGTTTTTGTTGGGAATCTTTATTTTGGATCTACAGATGGGATTTTCTTTGAAAATGGAAGATTTCTTTGTTATGCTGTAGAAAATCTAAAATGCATCCGAGCATCTTTCTATGAATATTAGCATGAAGGATTCAAATGAAAATATTAAAGTTCGGGATTACATACTTTAAATTCATTCATTTCGGAGAAACCTAATGCACTTGATAATTTAGTTTTGATTTAATAATGAACTGGTATTACATAAATATGTTATCAGTTTAATTCATTTAAAATCTTAACGAAATTTAAGTTATTGGAATAATTGAGTAACGAAACAGCCTTTTTAGCAATAATAGCAAGCGGTTTGAACATTTTCAATAAATTTACTTGCAGTTTGTATATGATTTATAAATAACTACACAAGGTATAGTCAAAATTAAAAATGCCAAAATAAACTAAGGCTAGATAATTTTAAAAAGCTTAAAAATAATAAAATTTCACAAGCTTGAAAGATTAAGGAATACTTGTTCATATAGATTCATATATTAGCACAAGCATTCCACTCTTAACAAAAACAGTTACAGTATATAGTATATATTGCTCGATTGATCGAGCAATATATACTATATTGCTCCATATTGTTTGGATTTTTTCTGCTTTTTTATTACATGAATTTGTAGTTAGGAATTGGTTCTTTTGTAGGGTTATCTTTTTGGGGTGAATATTTTGAAAGAATTGTAGCTGTTTTTGTTAAGAGTGGAATGCTTGTGCTAATAAACTAAAAATAAGGAAATTTTTATTACTTCAAAGGAATAAGAGATATTTTTACTGATACATTCATATTAGCTTAAAGTATTGCATTGCTAATGATAATAAGAATAATACTTCCTTCCCGAAAAACTCTCCCCGTAAAAAAACAAAATCTCCTTCTATACGAACTGGTAACAAAATCTAAAAGAGAGCATTCCTAAAAATAAGGATCCTCCCCACAGACTTTCTACCGGACGGTCCGGGAGGAACCGGACTTAGGAACGGTATCTTTCGCAAGGATTATGCCCTGGAGAGAGGAGAGCTGATCCTGTTATATAATAAATTTTCATTACATTGGATTTGGGAAGTACCGAGTGTCTGTTCTCTTTTGTCGTCAGCCAGAGGGGGGAGAGTGGGGAGATAGCTGTGCGGGGGGTTTATAGGTGTGGGGTGGCACTAGAGTTGTGGATTTTCTGAAAATTTTTTAAAACGAAAAGTTTTGTGAAATTTTACATGAATTAATAAGGAAAATACCACATAACATTTTTAAGATCACATGAGACGCACATGAAAACTAGAGTAATTACATAAGGGTGATTCCACGGGTAACTGACTGACATTTTTTAAGAAAAACGCTTAGTATTTTGTGATTATCTTCCCAAAAATAAATTATAAAAAATACTTTCCACCCAGTTTATTGCTTTCTTGTTAGCTTAATCTAATGGCACAATTAAATTTTCAAAATATGTTTTTATTGATTTTTTTTTTAAATTTTAAACAACAAGGTAACTGACTGACATCAAAAACAAAATGCTGAACACAATAAATGAACACTTCTTATGAAAAATGGTTTTGATTGTTTTATTAACATTCTATTGTGATTAATTTGTGTGTGAGAAAAAGATTAGTGCTTTTAAAAAGTTTCTAAAAGTATTTCGATCTAAATCTAAGAACATTTTCAGATTCTAAGCTCTATTTTACTTTTTAGATTACATTATCGATCGTAACCATTTTTTAAACGAATTCATAATATTATTTGTAGTGCATGAATCAGTGGTACTCCTTTGTATTTTATATTATTTAGTTTGGTAAGTTTTTTTAATGTTTCTCTTGTAAAGTAACTATTTCAATGAAGGATTGGTTTTGGGTTGTTCACTCTTAAAACGATTGTATCAAAATTGAGTAAAAAGTACTCAAAAAGGCCCCGATCAAAAAAGTACTCAAATTTGAATACATGAATATACTCATTCTGAAATGTGCATACTCAAAAATGAAACATCGTGAGCTCATTTTTGAGTTCAAGCTCAAGATGTTTCATTTTTGAGTATGCACATTTTCAGAAATGAGTATATTCATGTATTCAAATTTGAGTACTTATTGGATCGGAGCCTTTTTGAGTACTTTTTACTCAATTTTGATGCAATCGTTTTAAGAGTGTTTCTTTAGGTAGTGTTTTAAACTGTTATGTTAGTAAGCAGATTTAATATATAATATATTTAGAAGCATGAATTTTTATACCTGTAAAAAAGAGTGACAATCAATTGTTTCACAATACAGGGTACTTGTAAAAACAACAACTTAATTTACTACCCTATTGTTGGACTACTTGAATAAGGAAAACAGGTATCATTGTATTCTCGAACTCCCTGTTTGAAGGTTAAAATATGTGGGCCAATCTTAAATTAAAGTAACCTTTATGCAAGCATCTTTGTTTTGTTACAAAATAACATAGATTCAATTTCCGATTTAATTCAAACAGGTACTATTCACGACCCGAATAAAAGATACCTAAGAACTCGAGATTTCCTATCTAAATAACAGCAATTCTCCCTACTTCCGAGAAATTACTCTATACATTCTATCCCATCTACTCTAGAACACACACGCGTGCCTTATTTAATATGCAAAACGGAACCTCGGTAGGAAAAAAACTGCCCAATTCCGAACGCTCAGCTTCAATCCTTTACATCCTAATGCGCCCGAGACCCTGTTCGAATCTGAAAGAAAATTCTGGGCGGCCAGGAGTGAAAGGTTTAATCTTTGCGAATCCATTTTAGATAAGGAAAGGGCCCTGAAGGAGCAAAAAAGAAGTGGGCGAGAAAGAACAACTCTGAAGATTTTCGAAAACAAAGGGAAAAAATCTCTCATAGAGAACAGGGGGAAATGACTTTTACACGCGAGTGTGACGCGTCGCAAGCGACAGTTTTGACGCTATCGGCCTGACAACATGTCACGGCATGAAGTCGAAATGACTTTTATTTACATCGGAGTGAGGAATTCGCAATGCGATGTTTTTTTTTCTTTCGATAGAAGGAATAAGTTAGCGGATTTTTCTCTGCAAAGATGGTAGTAGTGAGTAACAACAATGAGAAAGGTGTTACTAGTCTATGCAGATTACTCTGAGGGTATTTTGCATATAAAGATGGAATGAGTGGAGAACAAGAAAAGATGGCGTTTGATGGGGAAGAGGGTGACGTTTTCTTGGAAGTCGAGGGATTTTCAGTCGTGACGTGTGACGTGCTGTTGGGGACGTATTCCATATAGTTGTTCTTATGGAAGTCTGATAGATTTATTATCTGGGGAGTAGGGGTACTAAATGTCAGATTTCAAGATGTAAATGACTTTGGTTTACAGTAGGTACAGTAAAGCGTTAATACATACGTCAATATAGCTGGCAACGAAAACGCAGACAAACTGGCAAAGGAGGCTAGAAATCTCAACAGTAGCAACCACATCAATGTTACCTTATGGGATGCAAATGCCGTGGGTAAGTTCAAACTAAAAGAGCAGCAGATTAAAATAAAACACCAGCTCTGTAACATCAATAGGGAACGCCTTTTACAAAGACTGCTGTTAGACAAAGTAAAGGACATCACCGGGGAATGAGAATCGACAGAGAAGGGGGTAGAACTTATAATATATATTATTGAGTTATATGAAAATCAAATATTATAATCTGCAATTTATCAAATTATTTTGTTTATATCTTACAGTAAACGGTACACTCTCTGAAAACAATTCAAGCTTTAGAGAAGATTTGGACTCAAATGAAAGAGAAGTTTACTAATGTAAGTTATATATTATGATATTTGTAACAAAAAAGCGCTATTTCAGGTTAATGATATACGTCTTTAGTCATAAATGGTCGTGAATTAAAAATTAATATTGTATCATAATTTGTTGTAAGTTCTGTTAGGTACTTTGAAAAGGTCTATAATACGTTTGATAATCTCCAAAAGTTAAAAAGTTTGTATATAATTAAATATGTTCAATTATACAGGGTGTTCCGAAAGTCCGTTTCATGGCTTTTATTTGGAACCAACGTCTCTTAGCGTCGTGGAAGTAAGATCTCCCCCTAGGTTATCTCCCTTGAGAATCCATTGAGGGGACTTATAGCAACCCTAGAGGCGAAATAAGAAAGTTAAAGAAATTAATTAAAAAACTAAAGAAGAGAGAGCAAAAACTTCAATAAAAATGTTGTTGCCAATGTTATGAAAAATAACTTTAAAAAAACTTCATGAAAATATCGTATATTCGCGTTAATATTAGCATGTGAAAATGGAACTTTTTCAGGCCTTAAAAAATAAAAAGTTTTCAAATTTAAAAGTTTTTTTTAGCGTGAATGAAAAAATTATAAAAACTTACACATCTGGGAACTTTTTTCTTTTTGAGGCCTGAAAAAGGGCTATTTTCATGTGCTATTAACGATGTTTTCGTGAAAGTTGTGTCAGTGAGTTCTTAATAACGTTGGCAACGATACTATCAGTGAAGTTTTTGCTCTATATCTCCTTTTTTAAAATAATTTTTAAATAATTTTCGCAGCTAAGGGCGTAGTAAGTAATTTTAATGGATTCTCCAGGGTCACTTACCTAGGGGTAAACCTTACTTCCATGACCCTTGGAGACGCGTTGGTTGCAAATAAAAGCCGTGAAACGGACTTTTGAAGCACCCTGTATGTGTTGCAATTCAGTTTACAAAAGTATACTACATACAACTTCTTTAACCCTATATAACCATTAACTTAAAAACTAGTAAGATTTTTTTTAACAAAAAATTTCTCTTCTCTAAAGATTTGAGTGTTTTAAAGCTATACCGCAGTTAAAGCTTATATTTTACTTGGCCCGAGGTTTCTTTAATTTTTAACATCAGATTATGATAAATGAAAACTAACATAAGAAAATTTTGTCTAAATGAAGTGAATTCAAAACGATTAAAATACTACACGGGACCTTAAAACGTGTAAATTACCCTGAAAAGAAGAAAGAGATATCTCTTCAAAAATTTAATAAATTCTCACTTTTATTCTGTTACATTAACCCAAAGTATTTAATTCTGAAAACGAAATCAATCTGCCGTTTATTGTTCTTTTCAATTTATGTCTATTACAAAAACACACGACTTTTGTAATTAAAAGAAATTAATCTTCCCACAAACAAAAAATCTTTTAAATTCTAAAGTAATTATCTCTTTTGGAATTCAGTTTTAATCGGTTGTCACGGTACCAAAAAATATTCAACAAATATTTTTTTCCTTCTAAAAAGAATTAAGAGTAAATTAATAAGAAAATGTATCTTAAGAAGAAAACTAATTATTCTAACTCGCTTTTTCAATTAAGGAAGCTAAAAAGTATCTATGTAGGTGATTAAATCAATTAGATTTTTGCCGAAAGTTTAATTTAATTTAAAGTTAAGCATCTGGAGAAATTTTATAATGCTATTTGGATGTGTTGATTTTAAGGGTAGTATCTTGTTTTCACCTTGTGAATCATATTTAAATTCTGAAATAACATAACTCTGGAAAAAGTGGATAGTAGCAAATATTCAGATTTTTTGTTAATTCGAAACACGCTTTCATGCAAGACACTGGGATTGTATCATTCTTTTAACTTTTAAAGTAATTTATTTTTAAAAATAGGTAGGTGGTTATTGTTATTCACAATATACAAGGGATATGAGTGTTATAAAAACACTATATAGAGATTTAAAAGCAACATATTTTATGTGTATTGTTTTTAAAGTATACCATGAAATGGTACTTTGGCCCAAATGGAGGGTTTTTTTTCAAATTAAAAGCAAATAATAATAGTTAGCAGATCACTTTGTCAAATAGGTTTTGATTATTTTCAACATGTTCGACTTTAATGTTAACCGCTTTGAAAGCGTAGATTTATGTTTTAAGTATTTTTTTTAATTTTGGGCCAATTTCCCTGATTTGGGGGACCCTCAAAAAACCCTCACCCGGCCCTCAAAAAACAAAAAATTAAGGCGTTGAGTTACATTTTGCCAATGCTATACTGTTTAGATGAGTAGATAAGTTACCTATCAATAATAGTAATCTATTTCAAGTTCATTTCAAGTTTAATTCATCAGAAAATCAAGAAAAAAACATACTTTCTTATACAAAACTGGTTTCATTTTAGAGTTTCAGAAATATTTTTTTGTAAGGAAAAGACATAGATGAATAGTAAACAGCATATTAGAAACTTAAAAAAAAGATATTTCTTCGCCTTCAGGCGCCTATTTTAAATGAACAGACTATAGTTATAGTTATAATGTTTAGTGTTAAGAATTTCTCATCCATATTTGACAACTTGTTCTTTAAATTCAATGAGGGTTTCATTTATTTCAGCAGATACCATTGGACCAAATCGTGGGCGAAATTTACCTCAACGAAATAAAAACTAGTTTATAGTTGAGCCACAAAGCGAAAAAAATATTGACATTCAAAATAGTTAGAGGACTTTATGATGGAGAAATATGACCTAGCAGTTTGGAATCATATTATATTTATCGCCTTTCCAAAGAAAAGTTGTAAGGTGAACAAAAACCGAAATTTGGATGCTACTCCAGTCCTAGTGATCGTATTTTAGGATATCAAAAGACCTATTTGTAGATGCTTTAACAACAATTCTCCCCATTCGCCCTAGCATTGAATAAGTGATGATAATCACATTTTTTTAATATTCGGCCTTGTTCTGAACGTTCAATTTTAGATATCACAAAATATTAAACAATTATTTTTTTTTAATATTTTATATTAATTTTAATGTAAAATTAACATAAAACATTTTGTAATAGACATCAATATCGATGAGAGGCGAATACGAACACGTTATATACATGCTCTTGCTCATATTAAAGATATATTAAAATCGAAATATTGAAAGATTATTTAAAAACTCCTGGTAATTTAATCAATGTCTTTGTTGTTTATAACTTATGAGATATTGATGTAGCCCCATAGCCCCCTTCTCCGTATTTCGACCTTGACACGTGTATACTATCTTTCAGATAGTTTCTTTAATAAATACCCTTAAAATTTCTTTAACATTTTCATTAACAAATCTTTAATAGATCCTTTCAATTTGGCTTTTTTCTTGTTTTCACTGAATTAACTATAATACTAATTATAAACCCTTTTTGCAGTTAGTTTGGTTCAATATACTTGTTTAAAAAGTTTTACAGCATTTAAAATTTAAGTACTCAGATAGTAAATTTTTCTACTATTTTTCTTTGTTAATGGTTAGTTGGAAATAAACGAATTTCCTTTTTCTAGTTAATACCAAATATACCTGTAATTTCGTATCCATTTTATTCATTTGTTTAATTAGATTTACCTGAACCGCTTAGGATAAAGCAAATAAAATGAGATCAAAGCATAAAAAGTTAATTTTGTTTTAATCGCAATCCTCCAATATTTTTTTTAAATAAAATTCTCAATTTATATCAATTTTGATTTATAAAATATCTCTTAGTATAAGATACAGACTTCCAATTAAATAGTTTATAAACAAAAATGTATAAATTTTTTAGATCTTTTCATTCAATTTGCTTTTCGTATTAAATTTAAATGAATAGATGCGTTTTTAGTACCCCTCTAAATATGTAAAATCTTGAATAAATTATTAGTTTTATTTACTTTTATCAATTTAAATACTTATGTTTGAAACTTTTTGTCGTTACATTATCGTTGAACTTATAATTAAGATGTTTCCATTATTCTGAGAAAAGGTTTAGGCATGCAGTTTCTTGAGAAAGACTATTGAAATTGGTAGTTTTTATGCTCCATTTCAATGGTGGAACCCTACACGTGAAATTATACTCGTAGTTTAAAATCGGCTTAATAATTAAGTTAATTTAAATTTTAGATTCGGCTTTTCAATAACCTTTATGAGCTTCAACTTATAAAATCTGCTTTTCAACTAAAATGTTCCCAGACAGCCACCCACTTATGTAAAGGATCTCACCGAAAAAATCGTTATGAAAATTTTATTTTTACACAACATTAAAAATCGTATTTTTACGTATTCCTTTAAGTGATTTTTTTCATATTAAGACTACAGAAGTGTTTTTTAAAGGTTACAGTGTGATTACTAAAGATAATAACGTTTTACAACCCTTTTAAAGTAATGCACATTTTCAACATGTCAAATCAAAACGTTCTATGTTACCTGAATGAAATTATTTAGCTTTTCATGATGAAGTAAAATATATTCGTAAAACAGAAAATTCAAGTAGCAAATTAATTTTTAGCTTTAAATTCGGATTAAACCTAATTTGATATTTTAACGAGTTATATCATTTCTTATATTTATTTGGTATAATAAGAATATTTGATAATCATAATTATGATAAATGATCCTACTATGCTGCTATTAGTAGTTTTATTAATTTCGTATTCTTTCAGATCCTATAATTTTTCAATAATTAATTCATAAAGCCTTTGATGTTTATAATAAATACTCAAAATATAATTCTCACAAAAGAATATGTTGTAAAACCATTATTTATTTAATGAAATGCAAAATATTTAATTCTGGAATAACTTTTGTATTAAAAATAATGTGGTAATTTTTCAGTAAGGTGTTATGGCGTTGCTACATTTTTAATCTAATGTTGTGTACTATAATTTCCATCATTTTTCTTAATGTAACCTATAAAAATGTATGACCCATGAAGTTTATATTAACTTTTTATGATCATGAAACAAAAAGATCCCATTCATTAAATAAATACAACCAGTCGTCTGATGCGCTGGACATCATGCCACTTAGAATATCTTATCGAATCTCGAGTGATCTCAAGATGGTGCTATGTGATCCCACCTTCTGATTCATGACCAAATGATACTTAAATAACGCTTAAAAGGCATTTATAATCTCCTACTTACAGATTTAGACAACGTACTTGTGTTCTCTTTTTTTTTATTTCACCAAATCTTAAGACAACACTCATCCCATCTAAAATGTTTTATTTCTCATATCTATAATTCACTAGAAATATTTTACCCAAAACAGCAAATACCGATTTTTACTTACATTACCTATGTACTGAAATTGGGTATCGGGCGGCTTAGTGAGTTTACGTGGTGCTCACTACGCAATCAGCCTGCACGCTGAACCGGTCGCTGGGTTCGATTCTCGGCCTCACCCGGGGTGTATTCGTCTATTTGTCTGGATTCTTGACAAAGGTTTATAAGCGGATCCTTGAGAGATCAAGCACACAAACTAGAAAATATATGTCACCAAACCCAATCCAATATGCTGAAATTATTACATACATTTGCGAAATAATTCAGTTAAATGTATGTGTTTATACATTCTCAGATTCAATTTATTCCTACATTCAGTAGTACTTCATTCCAAAGGGAATGAATCCTTTTTCCATGAAACAAGTTATATATAGTTATATAAAACATAGGTAAATTATATAGTTGTTTTTGTTACTAATGTTTAAAACAATATTTTGGCATGATAATACGTACAATTTTGGCATGATAGGGAAAAGTGGGTAAGAGTGCACAGTCGGGTACAAGTACGCAGTGTTTTTTCCCTGTTTGTAACAGTATACAGGGGAGTAAGTGTACTTTTTTCTTACGTTCAGTAAATGTTTGAAAAAAGTTCTAGCTTTTTTTTAATTCTTTATTTTATAACCCGAAATAATTTTTTGCGTCATCTCTTATACCCTCCTTTTCTCTAAAACGTACAAGAAATTTTATAATAAAAATTAAATGGTTCACATCAGTAGGTAGTAGTAATTGAATACAAAATTTTGATTGACTATCGAACAATACTGATAAGAAAATATACTTTATTTTTATTTTATATTTTTGCCTTGGTATTTGGTTAAAAAGTGAACATTTTTATTTTTAACTCAGCTTCCAAAATAGTTATAACTACCGCTGTGGGCTTGTAGTAATTATAAGTATTTTTTCACAAACATCCCTTTTATTGTTCAATTTTTTTAAAGTTTATTGAACTTTTCAAATTCTTAATGAGTGCATTTGTTGAATAACCACCTTAGAAAAACCGCTTTACTTTTTGTAGATTATCTTATAAAGTTCTTCGTAAACTCTAGGAAAATAAATCATAATTAAAGTAGAATCCTGTTGAAACAAGCAAAATAATCCAGAAAACTTCATAAATCCTCACAACACGCAAAAAAGTTTTACTTTAATTAATGTATAAAAATCCTTATAAGTTATCAAAGCACCGCCTCCTCGCCAAATATTTTCATTTTAAGAGGATAATGAAATTAAAGGTTTCATACTCATACATTTCACTGTAACTGCAACCTCATAAAATTTACATAACGGTAAAAGTGTAATTAAGCAGTGGGCATAGCTGAGAAAAAAATAAAGAAAAACAAAATGTCAAAAACCTTGCAGTAAAAAGAATTTATATATAAAAAACATAATCAAACCCCTCCAAGACAGAAAGAAAAATGTCTCGGATGTTTCTCCTTTTTTAAAAGATATTCCTCTTGTTCTCATCATTTTGACTTAAATACTTCATAACCATGAAGGCATGTGGTCTGGGACCTTACTTAGAAAAAAACATCTGAGAATTCATTAACATTATTTTAATGGCGGTACAAAGCTAGCTTGTCTTCGTGGCGGTTAGGCTTAATAAAGAGCGGTAAAAAAATTCCCCGAAAAAACGCAGATATTGCCACATGGAACTAGAGTAATTGGTACTTTCTAATTAACAAGAATTGTTAGCGGCGTTGTAAGAAGATAAAAGAAGGGAGGGACATTAGGAAAACATGATATGCATTAGTTCAGCCCAGACGAGAAAAAATTTGGAAAAAAATTTTTTAAGTTTCTTAGGATCTTTTTTTACGAATACCAGAGTGTAATCTAATTAAAGATAGTTTCGAGTTTTTTCCCTTAGACGATGATACGATTAACTGATATTTTAACGATGTAAATCAAAGTATGAATTTTGTTTGAGGTAAAAAAATTAAATTACCTTAACAAAGGAGAATGATGGCTAGGATCATGTTTCTCAAATATTGCTGATGTCTGCTGTTCGTGTTTTTAAATTTGTAAGGGAATTCTCATTTACACCAAAATATTTTCACCTTGAGTGATTATTTGCTACTTCAAAGAATGCCCCTTTGGTCTGAGTTTAACATAATTTAAAGTTAGTTATTCGAAATGTTTTTCAGTGTGCGATAAAAGCAAACACTTCAAAGAGTTGAAAGTATTTCTTCTTAATCCAACTAACTTGATTAACATATTATGATTTCAATACTGTTTTTGATTGCCCTTTTCTGTAGGAGAAGATGCAAACATATTTTGTGTTCGTAAAATTATGTTTACCCAAATGTTATAATGGTAAAAATATTTTAAATATTTTAGTTTGTTAACTCTAAATTTTATGAACCCCTTCTCAAAGTTTCTTGAAATAACTTTTTCTGATCAATATTTAAAGAGAAATTGTCCATGAAAAATGGAATTTAAATTGTTGCTATGGCACAGAAATAAAAATATTAATCATTCTTTGTTTTTAAGAAATATTTCTTTTTTCTTCCATGCCTGTTAAGTAAAAGATATTTTAAATTGTATTTTATACAAAACTTAATAGAACCCAAACGAAATACACTTTGCAATCGTCGCTTAAAATGCAACATCTGCCACCTAACGTTTCACTATTGGTCAGTTTTTATTTCAAAAAGCACTTAAGGGTTTAATTAGCCAAAGTTTTGGGTCTCTAAAAAGGATCAAGGCGTCAATTGACATGTAGCAAAACGTTTCGATCATAGCACATATTACGTCATCAGTAGCGACAAAATATTGATGAAAAATTTTTAAACAATGTTAATCAAGTAAACCTTGGAAGGGTCTCTAGGAGGTGTGTCTTCCGTCTTAAAAATTTGAAATTTTCTCCTCAAAATAGAGTTTAGCTAATTTTGAGACCTTTAAGATTACACCTAAATATCATCATTCATTGTAAGTGGCAAAATTTTCAAAGAAATATTTTAGATATTTTCTTTTAAAAGGAGTGTTTTAAGTCATTTTGAGACACTTTATGGTACACCGGAAGAGGACCACCTCTTGTAAGTCTCGAATTTCAAAGGAAAAACATAACATAATAGATTTAAGGTCCTCCCCCAAAAAAATTTGATATTTTTACCCTTAGAACAAATGATTTGAATCATTTTCAGACTTCGGTTACACCATGCCCTTGTAATTCACAAAATATTCAAGGAAAAAACAGCATAAAAATTGCTTTCCAAATTTTGGAAATACGGGGATGTCTTGTCTACGTTTACTTGCTTATAGTCTAGCTAGAAACCGAAAACTACTCGCACTACTGCGGGTCTCGCAGGTAACTCCTTTTTGAGTAATCCGGAATCCAAACATCAAACGATTTGACATAATACCTTACTCCCTCTCACCCAGAACGCTCCCAAAAGTGATTGACAACTTCCCCTCAATCGTCTGGAACCACTTCACCATATTGGCCTTACTCACTTTGGAACTCTTGGTCTCAGTGCTCTTGGTGGAGAGACCCTGTCTCTAAACCACGAGCGTTGGTATATCTCGTCGAAGATGTGTGACGTAAGAGATAGTTGAACGTGGGTTTGCAGTAATGGCGGAGGTTGTGACGCTTATTTCAGGCAAATGTCATACGTGGATATAGAGAGCGGGATTCTCTGGGGGTGTAAGGAGATGTGTATGGAATAGTTCAAAAGTAGTAGGAGTATACTGTGCAGTGCTTCCCTGAACTTCATTTCTAGCATAATGCATAAGTGATAGAAAGTGTGAAATATTCTAGAATGTTTACCAAACTTTATTTGGATGAAAGTTTCATTGTAGGAAGAATCTATGAACATAAATTGAAGCAGATTGTGATTACCATTAAAATGTATTTTTCTTAAATGTAAAGTCATCCATGATAGTTTCAGTACAATATTTTAAGTAGTCAATTCATGGTTCCCCCCCCCCAATTTTTACAGCATACTCCCTGATGAGTTGATTGAAATCTGTATAGTATTTCGTAGGGTTTTTAATTAAAATTTATAATGTGATTGTCACCGTATCTTGACCAATATGGAACATTTAACAAAGGTAAGATTGAATAGAGGGGGGTTATTTATGAAATATCGACACATGATTTTAAAACTTTCATTTTTTAATTATCCTTCCACTTTTACATCGAACATTATACCTCTTTATCTCTTCCATAACAAACAACTACTTCGTTTCGAAAAGCATTTCACCTCCTTCTAAATACCCACAATCTCCTCTTCAAACAAATCACACAATTTTCACAACACTGAAAAACCATTACCCAGCCTCTCTCCAAACATCATCAAGTGGCTATTACAAGTCTGAATTACGAGTCCCCCAACCCAATAGAACAGTAGATGTAATAGGAGAAGATATAGTTTAGTATGGCATCCTTCCGTGGTCCAAAGTATGGATGACTAAAAGAAATTCCTTGACATGGGAAATTTTGAAAAGTATTGATTTCACTTCCAGAAAAAGGAACAGACATGAGAGAAAACAATGTATATTGTTTTCAGTAAGAAAAACATTACAATGGTTAGTTTGAGATAATTTTACACACAGATAATAATAATACACGTTTTAATTAAGGAACGACTTTAAACTTAAATTTTTTGTTAAGGGGCGTTATGTGTTAAATTTCATATTAATTTAACCATTTCGGATGGATCTTGGTTTCTTGAAAGGCTTTGGTTTAAAGAGTAGGTGTGAAAATCTCATGAAGAGCAATTTCGGCGCCAGACTTTCGCACTGAATTTTGTGTTTAGGGCATTGAAAAGAACGTTATCATTAAGGGCTCTTAAATACGGGAAACGCAGATGCTTGCTTTCCTGCTTCACTTACGAACATACGTTAATAAGAGGCTAATCGTCGTTTATCTAGGTGTGCAATGTTTGCAAGGGACGTCACAATGTCATTCGGTATTATGAAATTTGTTATAATTACATTGATTGTTATAAAGGCAGCCTCTTATGAAACTAATCTAAGAGAACTCTCAAGCTTCTTAAATAAAAGAAAGTTTCTCTCGTTTATCAGTAAAGATAAAACAGAGAATTCCTCAAAGTACAGAAATTAACTGGCAAAAGTGCTGACGGTTATTTTAAGAAAGTTTTTTAAAGAGTACCTTGTTATTTGCGGCTTCTTATTTGTACTCTCAATTTACAAAGATGCCCTTACGAGGGAAGCGGATATTTAAAGCTCTCCCTCCGCACTTCACCTATACGAACAAAACCATCCCCCATTACCGAGTGTGACAGGTTTAATATCAACAGAGGGGATGCTTTATTACAGGCCCGCTGCTGAAGACATAAAAAGGAGCAGCGTTGTTTTTGGCGTGCGGCGTTATCGCAGCCTTTGTAACGACGGACGAAAATTGGCTGACCGATTGCGGATGGGGTCAGGGGAAGGAAGATCGGGAATAAGATATACTTATGGCGCCGATCAGGGTTTTTGGAGTTTATTGTTTTTTATCGAGTCGACCTCTGTTGGAGTTTAATAATAGTAGTAGGTAGGCGTTGAGATGTTTTTGTGATACTTTGGGTGTGCATTTTCGTTTTTTAACTGGTAGGTAGACATAGGAGTCAATTTTACTAGTTACTTCAATTTGTGGGATATAAAATCCTTTTTGAAATCAATGCAGAAGTTATAGAATACTATCGATAAATAGAGATAAATCTTATTTAATGGATTATTAATAATCAATAATAATTTTGACTTTTCTACTTATCCCCGTATCTCTATACTTCTTAAAATCTTTTAAGTTACTTACATTTCAAGTTACCTTAAACTAACGATAATATGACGACTTACCCATGTAAAAATTATAAGCTAACCATTTTTTACAAATAAATAAAAAAGCGTTCATTATAAACAAGAAGTAAAAAATATCGTAAGTATTTGACTCTCAGTTATAACTAAAATTTAGACATGGTTAAAAGGAGTAGAAAATGTTCTTCTAAAGGTACCTTAGAACAGAAAGATACAAGTTAATTTTTTACCAAGATAATAATAAATGAATTAATTCAATCAAATAAACAAACTCAAATATGGAAAAATAGAAAAAGCATCAAAAACATTAGCCTTATACACCAAAATATCCCCAACATCTTAATATTATTTTTAATTGTTTTAAATAATTAGTAATCCGATCATGAGAAAACACATCGAAATCAACTTGAAGTGAATGCAAATATACAATTTTATAATATTCATTTATTTTCTCAAATTCATAAAGATTTAAGTTTTAAATAGCATTCTATTTTTATAACGATTTTTAAAACGTATTTAGGTTGTTTTTGCATAGCCTAATTCTTCCAGGTTTTATTTGCTTAAAACACACAATTCGTTAACGTTCATGATTTTTAATGTCGTGTAGATTTACTTAAAAAATACCAAAACATCCATTTCAACTGACGTGTGAACATTTATGTTAGCTAACCTAAAAAGTAACTTTGATGTACACCCTTTTTATGTAGAAATAAATATTTTTATAAATCAGAAGTTATTAGAGTTGAATAGTTAAGCCATATCTTCCATTCAACGAAAAGGTCTTGGTTATCTTCTTCCCCCATTTTCAGAGAACCTATATCAAACCATTTTATCATTAAAATATTTTTTAATTTCATAAATTCCTAAAAACTATTCAAAAAAGGCAATTTTTTAACGTTGGATACTGAGAAACGTTGGATTCACAAAATTTCCTTACTTGGAAATAGTATTTCTCCTTCCTTTGCAATGCTTCTGTATTTGAAAAATATATTTTTAAGGTTAATTTGATTAATATATGTAAGAAGTATTAAAACGAAAAATCACAAAGCAAATAAAATGTTTGTAAGGAAACTAAAAGTGAAATTATTCAATACTTCAATACATGCTTTTTAAAAAATTAGTAGCATAATACGCATCTCTCAAAATTTCATGCGAATTTTTTTCAACCTTAGGGGAATAGATAAGAGGTTAACATATACCCCTAAGCGAAAAAAAACTTAGTAAACTACTTAAGTTAATTAAACTTACATTGCTTTAATTTGATAGTTAATACGTAAATGATGCAAATGTTCTTTTCAGAAATTATTTCTTGGAAAATAATGCATTGATGCTTTAAAGTGTAATCTTAAAAATGCCCTCAAATCTAATTGAGAATCCACCCAAGACAAAGTGGAAAAAAACCTTAAATGACGATAAACTAGTAATAATCATCTTAAACATGCATACTTCGCATATCCCCTATTGAGTTGTTATCATTAAAACACTTAAGTAATAGTTACTTCAAAAGAAAATAGTACGAGTGGTTTATAAATTGAATTAGTTGGTATGGGGTCATTCATTAATCACGTAAGGGTCCAGAGGGGGAGGGGGTTGGAAAAATCTTTACATACCCTTACTTGGGGGATAGGGGTCAAACCCTTTCTTACGTAAGATTTTCCAAGTTAATGTAAACAAACTAATCGTAAAGATTATTTAAAAACTTACTTTTAAATCTCTACTGATAAATATTATTCCAAAGACTAGAGATAATAATATAATGGTAATATGTAGTTGACAGCAAAAATATTACTTATCTGTTGAAAAATAAAAATCTTTGATTTACGTCAAACTGAGAGTTTTATTTTAACTGATCCTTTTCTAACATTTTATTATTTTAAAAAAAGAAATGGAATCTTACGTAAGAATAGGGGGAGGGGTTTGAAAAATCTTACGTACACTTACATGGGGATAGGGGGGTCAAAATTTCCAAAATCATCCTTACGTTATTAATGAATGGTGGCCCCTATGTATTTACAAACTCAAGTATATCTCTCTTAAACACTTAAAATAGAATAAGTTTAAACTCATACTTTGGATACAAAAAAGTTTTATTAAAGTTTATTATCTAAAAGAACTCAACGATGCTTTGGGGTCTTTTAAAATTACTTACACTTATGTGTTATGCAATTTATTCTCCATTTTTATAATAGTTCTGATCTCTAGAAGAACTTAAATGATAAATGCTGATACTTGCAAAAGTGTGTGATACTGTGTAACAAAACATTTATAAAATAAGTATAATACCTAACCTTTATTTATAGCTCATTTGTACTTATTCCATATTTTTATAGTTTTTGCATATGAGAAACCAAAAAGAAATAAATGTAGTTTTCTTTTACTAACCGCTTATTTGATTTTGAAAATAATCCAGATTTTTACACAGTTTAAACGAATTAAAATACGTATTATGGTGTTCTAACAATTGTGTACAATTTACAAATTATATATAATTTGAACTAAACAGAAATTAAGCTTCTCAAAAACATCTTAAAACCTTTAATAAAGGCTTTTAAAATATCCCACTTTACACAAAATTAAACACCTCAAATACATCGATTAACCTAACCATCATCTCCACTTTAAACATTCCCTTTAAAGCCATCAGTGTAAACAAGACACAATTAAGATTACATTGTTCTCGAAAAAACATTTTTTACAGCCTTCAAAACTCGAAAGAAACTGTTTTGAATAAGACTATTTTCGGAAACTAGTAAACAATGAAAGCCCGAGACATTCACCATAAACATAAAAGTAATGAAAAATTGGAGTCTTTCTCGATCTTTGAAAAAGGAAATAAATGCTGCACAGAAAAAACATAAAAACGCTTCCTTAGAACAAAGCTTTTCAGGCTTCGTTTCCTAGAAAGAGTGGTGGTAATTTATAAAGTGTATAATTAATCGTTTCCTCTGTTACCCTACTTAAAGATAATTCTATGCTGAGGTGTTATGGCTAATAATATAGTTTGAGGATGGGGTTAAATTTGGTTATTTTAACCTTGAAAAGGTTGGATGTTTTTTTAGTGCACTTCTTTCGAGCAAATTAAACTTAAAACCTGAAGCTTTCATTAAAGGATTTGTCGTTTTTATCAAGAACTCTTTCATATATACCTAAGAGCAGTGGCGGATCCAGGGGTGGCACTCTGGAAAGTGCCTCCCCTTGGAGACCCAAAAAGGTTCTCAAAAGGAGTAAAAACCTAACTTTAACAGGTCTAATTTCAAAATTTTTTCTGGGAGAGTACCCCATACCCCCAATGGTACCACAAGGGGATCTTGTCTGGAAAAGTGCTCCCCCTTGGAGCCGTGCTGGATCCGCGCCTGCCTAAAAGGTATATAACATACTGCTGAACCAACGATAGTAAAAGGGTCACGTGAGACAGCGCTGGTACTAGTATTTCGGAGGGGAGACAGGTGGAAGTTGAGGGGCAGAGTATTGAAAGAGGAAGAGACATTTGCTTGTATATAGAAGCAAGACCCCCAACTATCACCAGTTACCCAACTATCGGCCGTGCAGAGTCTGTAAAAATTACGTGACCCTTTTACTATCGTTGGCTGATCAGTATCAAACTGTTTGATTTAAAGTTTTGAAGTTCTTTTTAATTGCAAAAATTATTGCACCATTTATTAGGGTGTATAAACTTGTGATGACCATTTTAGGTACTTAATCTATAGATGGTTCCATAACATAAATTATTAAGTTCAATTTAAGGGTAAATGTATTTATAGGTAAAAAAGTAATTTTGAATAACTATTATAAGTATCACTTTTGACAAAGTTTTTCCTGGTTTTTTGTAGAGAAAGATTACACTATTTCCTTCAGATAAGTGGTTTTTAATTTGTGTCCGCTGACCGAAAATGGCTTACGAAATCATTTTAATTGGTCCCTGAATGGGTATAAATAAAAGTGAAACAAAAGGCATTCAGGACAAAAATTTTCAAATCAAAGAGAAAATCAAAAGCAGATAGGGATGTTGAGAAGCAATAAGCTACTAAATTATCTTCAAATGTAAATACAGTTTAGTCTTGAGTTTTTGTACCTTCGAGGCATTCTGTTTCCTTTAAAACGCACGATATTTTGTAAAGTACTTTAAAAAACGAAATTAATAATTAATTGTATACCGCAAATGCAAAATTAATTTCCCACTTCAAAACCATATAATAACGCTCCTGTTTTTATTGTGTCTTGTCAAACACATTTCAGAAAAGTCAACAAATCGAGAAAATATGTAAAATATTCAAAACTTCACATACACGCGAAGACAAAAGAATGCGGCATACGTCGTAACAAATCAAAATCAAACCTCCCCAGACGCTAAAAAAAAGTCTCAATATAATAAATCCGTCCTCTTCCCAACCCCCTTTTAAGAAAAAGTTTCAACCAGAAGCATGGCTATTAGTTACAACCCGGTAGGGAAAGAAAAATTCCCTACTCAGCCGACGAGAGATGCCAAACACACGGCTCTAGGTCCCTCGGCCTGTCATCGAGAAGACAAGAAAGATACGGAGATGTTTAAACTTAGAGGCAATAGGAGAAGGGAGAAGTTTGGAATTGAACCCCCGTGGCCATAAGATGTGAGTAGCGGAAAGAAATACAAAACATGGAAGGTTCCATGAACGGGTGTATTTTGGAGTTTTCTAATTTTCTCCGTCTTTTTCCTCTTTTCCTTCATTCTCTTTTTTACTTTTTGACTATGTTCTTTTTCTCTCTATGTCTATTTTCTTGCTTTCTCATTCTCTCTTTTCACTTTCCCTCTCTATTTTCTGTCCCACTTTTTTCTTTATCTTTTTCCCTTTCTTTCTCTCTCAATCTCTCTTTCACACTTTCTTCCATATTATTTCTCTCGGGGAAATGACGAAAAAGGAAATTGACAACTGATATTTTTAAGTGAACAAAAAAGTTATAGATCTTATTTGTGATTATTTTTAAATAGTGCTGTTTTTAAAGAAACGACTTCTAGTTGTAATTTCACGTTGTTATGGCGAGAAATAAGCATTCTTGATAAAGAATGCTTAAATTTAGAGCCCTCTTAGTTAGAATCGAATCGTTGCCGATTTGTTTAAACTAGTATTTATGGGAAAAAAAGAAAAAAAGTTATTCCAGGTAGAAAATTTATTTGGCCCAGGATCATTGATTAGTGATGTAACAAGACAAGATTGGTCAATATTGGGAATAGGGATGAACATCTGATATTTTGGGACACTTTTTTTAATTTTAAATATTATTATTTGAATGTATTTTCTTGCTCTTTTTGCAATTCCAGATTGGATCCTTTTGACAAAGGTCAACATTTAGATAACGATGTTGTTTCGTGTTTTCTTGCTTCCTCGTTTAATAGCTTTTGATATGCTTGTATGTAAAAATCTCAAGACGCCAAAAGTATTCATAGCCAAACCTGATCTTTAAATATCAAATGCTTAAGGATTACAACTTACTTCTGAGGATTACAACAGAAGCAGATACCCTAAGCTCCCTCATCGTATACTTCATCTACGGGTTTAAAACGTTTCCCTAAACTTTCCCCATAAACCTCCGGCCTGCGGTGGACGAATTTGTTTACGTTATCCGCAGATAACGAATCAGCGATACGGCATCGACAGGCGGTTTTTTCCCTACTCTCGACGGGGAATCTTTTTCTTTCGCCGGCGTTTTTTCCTTGGCGGGAGTAATAATAGATTTTAAAAGAGCATTACGCCTAAATATTATCACATTTCTGTCATCGTTTTGGAAAGTGGAGGAAGCTCTTGTCGCGGTAGGGAACGTTTTCCATATGGGAGGGATTTTTTTAACGTTGGGGGTTAAGGATCGGTGATTTTAAACAAGCGTGTTGGATTGCTAAACAAAAGGGAATCTCATGGGTTTGAAACATTGTTTTGGTTTTGAGATATATCCGTCCGTTTGGAATGGATTTCTCTGAGGAAGCTGTGTGTGATAAAGGTTTCGCATATATATTCCCGAAAGAGATAAAGATTTATGTGGTTAAGTTTGGTAGAACGTGTCTGGAGTTGCATTAACTGTTTTCGTCTTCCTAATATAGGAAAAGAAGACGAAGCGACTTTTTAATAGTCAGCAAATGTCTCCATCCAATCAACAAGAACAAGAACAAGTCTTCCTAATTAAAAACACAAAACAATCAATCATTTCAATTTTTATTACTTACATGCATATTAAACATATACGATCAGGCAAGAATGTTAGATAATCTTTAAATAATAATTAATACTTATTGTGACAATAAGTAGGCTTAAAAATATTATTAAAAAGATTACTCTAACTCAGTATTTCAAAATGGATAGTGTAAGTACCTTTTCCTATGCTTAAACATTTTATAAACCTCGAAATTTATTATGAAACCCATTAAAATAAGACATTTTCATGCCTAGGCTATTATAAAAGACAACATTAACTATTTGATTTTTGACATGATGCATTAAAGTAAAACCCACAAGAGACATCTTCATAGCATTTTATTAAACTAAACTATTTAATCTCTGAGTTACATCACAAGAATTTTAAGCCACGAAGAGTAAATAGATTTGTGCAAAGCCTGACACTGTGAAGCCCTGTATGCATTGTAAATAACACATCTTTAATTTCTTTTTTTAGATAATTACTCTTAGTATCAGGCGTGTAAATTTTATTGATTAGCATTCAAGCTCCGAACAAATAAAATTATATAATTATCTAAGATTGTGATAATCATATGGTTACAATTAATATTAGATTTATGGCTCGGCCAGATAATAAGGAAGTTGCATGAGTCATATTTTCAAAAACAAACAAGTGTTCTGTATGGTTTTTTGTATGGTAAAATGAAATATCAAGTCAATTTTTCAAAAAATGTACAGGTAATTAAATATTTTAATTTAAAAGTCGAGAAAAAAACACGTGACGGAAAACGTTCATTGTTTAAAAAGTAATGATGATATCAACAATCATACCATCAACTCCATTGCTTTCCAACAATGTTTATCGTACGATGACGTCACATCCCAAACTCTTGGCGTTTTCGCGAGCTTTTAAAAAGTGGATTTTTGTTAATTTTTTTGGCAATCAAAAAATTTCTCGATCAGCCTCAAATTTTGGGTAGTTGCTTATTTTTGCAAGAGGAATCGATTAAAAGAATTTTAAAAAATCATGCAACTTCCTCATTACCTTTTATGAAAAAAATTAGTAACTTTATGTTATGAAAAAATAATACAAGAACCTTCCGTACTTTTTACTGATATGTGAAAACATTTTAAATGAAAGTGTTAATTTCAAAGGAAAAAATTATTCTAGTTTCTCAAGTCTGATAAATTTTCAGCATTTCAATTATATTAAATATAAATTTATTTTGATCATTAAAAATCAATTGCTATTGAAAGGTAGCGTAACATTAAAAAGAGATAAAAAAAATTAAACCTAGAATATATTTCCTTCTTATAATTTTCTAATTTCTTATCATTTATTTATTAGGTTTGAAGTTTTCTTTCTACATTTAATCTTTTTTTCCCATTTATTTACTTTCAAATATCACCATCACTATAAAATAGCTTTTAAATTCAAAATTAATTATATACCCTTACCATTTCCCAAATTACAAATTGATTGAATTTTTCTTCCCCATTGTTATTCCAATTAAATTAATCTTAAAAACAACACTTATCGTTAACTTCTCAAGAAAATCAACAAGAATCATTACATCGCTACTGGGCTATTCCATATGAACAGGGACATGATCAAGAAAAATGAAAAAATAAAATAATAAAATTTTCTAATTATTTTAGGAAATAATTATGCAGTATTGATCTAATTGTGTTTTGCATTGCTTAAATTTTGTGTAAAATTATTTTTATCGGAATGTCAGCATTTAAAGTCAATATTTAGAAATATTTGTTTTAAAGGGTTAATTTGTTAATGAAAAATGTATAGTTTATTTAGAAAATTTAAAATAAATTAATTAGTTTTTACTACTTTTTTGTTAAATATACTCATAAACTTTATAGTAAAAATGAAATAAAGTGTTTAAATCAATTTAATTATATTTATATTCATGAATAACTGAACGCTTTTACACATGTAGCGTGAGTTACGAAGTACTGTAGCGTGAGTTACGATTTTATTAAGCATTCCCAGTAAAACTGCTTGCTATTTTAGAATAAAGGAAGTATATTCAAACACCTGACAAGCATATAGAATTATTGAAACACTATTTAAGCAGAAAAACAAATTTGAATTTTATACTCATAAATCCATGTCTTTTTCTTGTAGAGTGAGTTACGACTCTATTTTAATTAACATTTAAAAAACTAAAATTCTTAAAAGATTCGCAATACTTATTTTAAATTATTAACATAAATTTCAATATGTATGATTTTTTTAGAAAGAAAATAATAGTTATTTCTACATTAAAAAATTATTTGAAATTGCAATTTTGAAAAAAATGTAGCGTGAGTTACGGTGGAATTGCCCTACTACAGTTTATTATTGTTTTCGCCTTTTCTCCTTCCAAATATCTTTTTTACTTTAATTTCTATCATATTTTAATGGTATTTAAATAATATATCAAAATTAGTACCTATTATATTTAATTCAGGGATTTAGTGAAAAGCATGAATGAAGCTGCGCAAGTCCTATTTAGAATTTGTTTTATAGAAAATGTATTATGTGAACATGCGTCAAGGGCAAAATCTGGGAAATGGGTCTATGGGGATGCATGCTTAATTGAGGGTGTTTAATTAAATTTCCAGGATTTCAATTTTAAACACTTTACTTTAATTTTTTTAAAGTAAATAAAGGCATTTCTGAAGTTATATGTGGTAAAAATTACTTTGAAAAGTTAAGGGGATACTAAGTATTTGGTATCTCTTCTCCCCAATATGACAAAATAACAAAATAAGAGCAAAAATTCACCCCTATCTGCGGTGTGAATCGGAACACCGCTTTAATTAACAAAAGAGGGAATAATTTTTTCAAAAAAATTTTTTCTCAAAATTAAAAGAACAAAACAAGACTTTATATTACAATAAAGAATGAACCAACAAAATATTTCATTACTTAATTTTACGTTGAAGGTTGAAAATACTTCCGATTCACCCCGTTTCACGGCATTCTAAACATTACCAAATTACTATTGAAATTGCATTTTTCACCACCATTGATATGACTCAATGAACAAAAATCCCAAACAAGAAAATCCACAAAATCCCCACAGACAAAATAAACACGAATCGCTTTATTAACCACCCGGAAAACACTCGAACAAAATGCCCTCAACCACCCCATTCAATCTATTCCAAAAAACCCATTTTCCGATCGAACTTCTACCCCAACCCCCTCTAATTCCACCCCCCCCCCTCGAAAACGCTTTCTCCCCTTCAACATACGACGCGCGCCTTTTGAAGAGAGAGAAATGAAAAAAAAATCTTGGGATGAAAAGTGATAAGATGGATATGATGAGAGCTCGGCGATCAAATCACTCTGCATCGAATGTGATAAGGGGAAGAGCTCTTTTATCATTTATTCATGCGGAGATTTGACAAGGAGGGAAGGTTTGATCTTTCGAATTGGTCTATCTGGTCGTAATTTAATGGTTTGGACGGGTGATTTTTTTTCTTTAAGATGCGAGGGTGGATTGTTTAAAGAAAATCCATTGAGTAAATTGAAGTGATGAAAGAGGTTTGTTTTGGTAGATTAAAAAGGACGGTGGTCGTCTTTTTTGAGTAAGTTATACTCTGGAGAAGAAAATTGGAGATCAAACGATTTCTCATTATTTTATTGAGAGAAAACATTTAGGTGATGGTTTTTAGGAATGAAAATAACCCACTTTACGTCGATATTTGCTTTAAAATTAAAATGTTAATTTGTAGGTGTCTCTCTTGGTTTAAATTAAGTGCAATAAAATTAAGTATGCAAAGACGAAATTTTCAGAACTTTTATTAAAGAAAGAAAAAAGCTTCACATATAAAGAACCAGAAAATTACTAGCTATTTAAAAATATTTTATTTTAAGTACCCCCATTTCATATTTTACCATTTCTTTGTATTTCTTTGTGTTTGTATTAACACTTAAGCCTAATTAATTCCCCTGATGTCAAACGTATTCAAATTATGCTATTATTACTCATAATTATGACTAAAGTTGTGCTATATAAGTGTGTTTGCTATAAGGTATGCTAAAAGGAAACCAAAATCTATGCTCTATTATATCGGATCATACAAACTATTCACTTAATAATAGATTTTTACACATAAAGTATTAAATATTTTAGTTAAATTCTTTTAATTCGAAAACCCTTCCAAAGTAAAATCAACTACAATCTCTTTTTGAGTTTGTTATACAATTATAGAAGTTACAATGTAGTTTCGATATAATAAGGAAGTTGCATGTGTCAGATTTTCAAAAACAAACAAGTGTTCCGTATGGTTTTTTGTACGGTTAAATGAAATATCTAGTCAATTTTTCAAAAAAATGTACAGGTAATTAAATATTTTAATTTAAAAGTCGAGAAAAAAACACGTGACTGAAAACGCTTATTGTTTAAAGATGTCAACAATCATACCATCAACTCCATTGCTTTCCAACAATGTTTATCCTATGATGACGTCAACATACGATGATCCCAAACTCTTGGCGTTTTCGCGCGCTTTTTAAAAGTGGATTTTTGTTAATTTTTTTGGCAATCAAAAAATTTCTCGATCGGCCTCAAATTTTGGGTAGTTGCTTATTTTTGCAAGAAGAATCGATTAAAAAAATTTTAAAAAATCATGCAACTTCCTCATTGTGAATATTGTAAGTAACGTTTAAAACAATAATAACTTAAAGCTTTGAAAGATATAAATTTAGAAGTATATTGTTTAAAAATGTTCTAGTTTAAGATGCTTTTGAAATAACACAACTTTAAATTCGGGAGAAATTTTTTTCACATTCACAACTATAACTATTCATATAAACATTTATTTTTCAAGTATAACCACCATATTCTACTAAAAACTGTAAAAAGTACATTGCATTCTCTAAAAAAATATTCCGTACTCCTTTAAACGTTTGAAAAAAATAAAGTTTGATTTTTTAAATTACATAAAGCTTTCTCAAAAACCCTTCCGTCCCCTTTTAACAAAAAACATGTTTATAGACAGCATCTCGCAAACATTACCCCCAGGAAAACCCGGCCACTATTTCTCCCTTAAAAGAGGCAACTCGGGGAACGAAAAAGTACCTCACGCACCGGGGCAAAAAAGACGTTAGGTTAAATAAAAAACTATCGCTGTGCACCGAAAAGAAAAATATAGATGTTGTCCAGGTTTCAATGGCAGCTTATATATCACGAGAGACCATAAATTCTAAGATCGTTCACATTAGCTACCATCTTTTCCAAAAATCCGTCTTTTATGTGAAGTTAAAATAATCCCTACAACTATCCTTACAGGTTGGTGTGTGGGGATTATTTCATTTTTCCCGTTATATCTGTTTAATGTTAGGATTCATCGGGTAATGTAAATTGTGAAATGAAATAAAATGAAACTGGATTGAAATGTCTGAAACGGACGTTCTGTTAGTTATAATAGGGTAACCTGTTTTAACGCATAATTACTCAAAATACGTATGGGAAAACTTTTTATTAACGTAAATAATAAATTATATTTCAAATATAGACGTAATACTTTTTAGTAATTTTATAGGTAATAAAATAGTAGGTAATAAAAATAGACGTAGTAATTTTTATACAACATAATACTTACGTTTTTAAGTCCATTAAACTCACCGTTTTTCCCGTGTGTTAACAAAGTGTTCTAACTTCCTTTTTTTTGTACTAGAACCGATTTTTAACTTAAATATTCTGCATCTTATGCTTAAATTCTGCTTTTAAAATTATTTTTTAGGGTCCTCAATTTAATTTGCTTTATTTATGTAAAATGACCTAAATTTTTTAAAATCAAGTCAAAATATTTTCGACTATCGACTTTTGAAACCTTTCATACATAATATTACGTGTTTTTAAATCCCAATAAAAATAATGATTTTTTAATACTCAAATATTTTGGATGGATTAAACAAACTTTTTCATGTAGGGGAGAGTGGGGATACTTGAATTACTTTTAATATTTTTATTTTTTACATAATGTGTTAAAACTGATTTACCGCAAAAAGGTGAAATTGTGTTTGAAAGTTTGATAATCTTTAACCAAAAATAAGTGATAAATAAATATGATTTGATAATTTAACAGCTTATTAAATTGAAAATGTTGCATCAGTTGTCAAATACGAATGATATTATTTAAACTTTACAACAGCAGTTTTTTAAAAAAGGCTATAGAAGAAAACACATATGAAAAAGAGAAATAAAAAGTAAATAACCTTTTATTTTAAAGTACATTACCTTTTTATTGCCATGTTATTAGAACAAGAAGTTATCTAATGGATTTAAGTGATTTAAGTATCCCCACCAGCACCATTTTAAAACGCTTTTACTAAATAATAAATGCATGCATATTTTATCTTTTATGAGCTTAAATTCAAAACGAATCTGATATTATTATAATTAATTCTATCTATGGTGTTCTAGCTTAAAGATTACAAAAAATATATAAAAACAAAATTCTAAATATTTACATCAGCTGGATTGAAATAAACTATTGGTATGAGATTTTTATTACAATGTGCAAACTTATAAATGAAAAATTATCATACAGTGGAGAAATAGGGGTGGTTCAAGTATCCCAACTCAGAAATAAAACGTAGTTGGTAAACTTGGCATACTTATTCGCTTCACTAAGTATTATGTATTCACTTAACCTAAAGCACTACTCATTTAGATAGTTTTAAAAAATGAGAAAATTAGCTCATATATTTAACTATCTAAATGAGCTTACCATGAGAAAACTTTATCACTTTAAAAATCTTTCCCTCTCATTTAAAACTAATCTTGAAAAAACTTGAAATGCATGCTAACTAATTGTTTAAAAATAATAGTAATAATAAGAGTAAATATTTGCTAACGTGCCAATTATTTTGAGAGAAAAGTTTGTTATAAGTTTTCTAATTAAAAAAACCAGTTTACCATATTTTTTCTACATGACATCTAGATTGATCATTACGAGGCAAACTTTATTTTAAATTGCATACATTTATCATCGTTTTTATACAGTAGTAGAAGATTCTAGGTTGTAAAATAGAAAGTACTTCAAGGGTTAGTGAAAATAATTTCCTTAGTTTACAAAAAAAGTTATATTCTTTACTTATTTTGTAGTCTTGTGAACTAATGACATTTTTATAACTGAACCAGGAATGTAGTATTAATGTTTGTACAAACTGGATCAAAAATGGGAAGGTATTCATTTTTAATTGCCTGAGATAAATTATTTTAAAATGTTGTAAAAATTTTATTCATGCTTTTTAGACTTCTTATTTCCTAAAACCATGTGTTCTCATAAAATTGTTTACTTTTAAGTGCATGATTACATAGTTTGATGTAATTTTTTTCAGTAAATTATATTGAGATACCGTTATTTTTAAGTCTATTAAGTTATTATTTAGCTATTTTGTAAAAATTATTCACATTTTTCTGTATGTTGTTTGTAGTTATTTTATTCAACCTTCTGATAATTAAATTCTACAATTAATAGATGCGTTATTTAGAACATATCGTTAAAAAAACCTCAATCACTCTTATCTTTATTCAACTCAACAACAGAAAACAACTTGAAATTTAAAAAAGGCAAACTGAACTCTCTCTCTTTCCCCACAATCTCACTTAATTTCCCTCCTTTCCTTCACAACTACAACCAAATCACAGCCTTAATTCACTCTAATTAATTAGATTTACATCTCGATACCCCTTAAGCTATCTCGACCAATCCCTTCTATTCAGCGCATAAACTAGCAATCGAAAAAAATCACAGGATCCAGTCCCGTCCTTAAACGCCGAGGGCAAATCCAAGAAGAACATGCTTTCAGGCTGTCGAGACCGATTTGTGTGTCTTGAAGAACCCTTTTTTGTCGTCGACAGCCCCCAGAAAAGACTTTTGATCTCGGGGATCTCAAGAATAAACGAAAATGAATTAGAAGTGTTTTTGAAGACTGTATTTCGGAACGCTTATTGGAAGTGAAGAGGCAAAGTCGGGTTTAAACGGTTTTTGAGAATGGAGGTTGGCTTTTTCTGTGAATGTGCTTTTAGGCGGAAGTAGCTGTTTTTTATAGTTTGTTCTTGAAGAGTTTTAGAAAATGGCTTCTGCTTTTGTGAATTGCAATGAGAGTTACACTTCTAATTAAAGAATCTTTTGAAAATTTAGTTGTGTGAATTGAAGTTAATAGTATGAATGTTTATAATATAATGTAGTATTACATTTTATAGCTAACCTATTTTATAGTTGTAAATAATTTTTCTTTGATATAATGCATAAAAGAATCTGAAATATTAGTTAAGCTGTTTATTTAATGGCTCTGCATCTAAGAGGAATTAGGACCCGGTATCCCAGACGCCTTTTTCCTATCCCGGTGTTCCCGATAATTTTTCATATCCCGGTGTTCCCGGTAATTTTTCATATCCCGATGTTCTCGGTAATTTTCCTATCCCGATGTTCCCGATAATTTTCCTATCCCGATGATCGAGGTAATTTTTATGTCCTTGTAATCCCGGTACTTTTTTCCTATCCCTATGTTCCCGGTAATTTTTCTTTTCCCGGTGTTCTCGGCAATTTTTCCTAGTAAATTAATGAGTCTAGTGAACAAAAATCTTGAAACAGTAATAAAAGCTCTAGTAAATATAAAGTCTAGTGAACCGCTTCATTTGAAAAAATGTTTTATTTTTAAGTCGTTTTCCATGAAAAAAAATTTACACTTTTCCATAAATATTTAAATTTTAAAGGAAAAAATCTTGAAATAAAGGAAAATAACGTTTGAAAATAAATTATTTGAATTAATTTTGGTGTTTTTACAACTGATATTAGTTTTTAAATGGACAATTATCGAGTTTTTCCTGTTAAAATATTCAATTTTTGAAGGTTTTCATCTCGTTAACAATAGTGAGTTGAGCAGATCTACTCTGGTAGAGAAATGGAGAAATAAGCGTTTTCGGCTATAAATTCGCTAATTACTCGTAATTATTCGATTTTCGAGCTTGGAAAACTTGACAGTGATCGTCCTCGCCTCGAGATACGCCTATATATCGAATTTTGTCCACGCCTTCGGCGTGGCTTAGGAGGAGCGATGCGTCACATACCCACACACATACCCACAACCGTTTTTATATATTTATAGATTGTTCTCTCCTTTCAGCACATCTAAAACATTTTTAGAAGTAAACATGTACATGTGTACACATTTACATGTGTAGTACATGTGTTTCCTCATTTAGTACTATTTAGTACTGTATATGGAATTTCTCTTCCGTTTGTTTTTTTAACGAGATATAAAACTAAAATAGCTTTTGATGATAAATTGGAGAAGATAATTTTGTCAACAAAAATCAACAAATTTTGTCAACAAAATCCTTGAATTACGCAAGAATCTCTCTATTCTAAAAAAAAGTTTTTGGTGAACGGTTTCCAGAGAAAGGCTTTTTAATTACTGATCCGTATAACACATATTTGGTATCAAACTGTCCGGATTCTTTTGAGGATGTGCAAAGTGCCTTTAGAATTTCTAAAAAAAATCTCAATTTTAAAATATTTCCATTTTTTTAGATTACGAATAAGGTTGCAGTTATAAAGCAAGAAACTATGAATTTCAAAAAAAATTGAAAACATATTTCACTGGTTTTTAATATTCAAATAAATTAAATAATCATCTTTCTATTTATAACACGAATTTAAAACATATATTTTGGGTTATTTTTAACAATATTTATATTTCTGTTGTTTAAACGGTTTTAATTATATTTAAAACTTATGTATAAATAATTTATCTTTTATTTTTTAAATAACAAATTAATATTTTTACATTTATCTTTGTCGTTGTGGCAACCTAATCATTACCATATTTACAACAAAATATAAACTCGCTTTCGGAAATTTTGAACTTTTGCATTTATTTTTTACAATTACTATTATTATTTTTATATTCTTTTGCAAGTATGTTTTTTAAGGTAGTAAAATGTGACACCTTATTTCATAATGCCAAAACGCAAACAACTAGATAACACGGGGGACTGTTTTAGAAATTAAGATAAAAATCGAAAATGTTTGAAGTCTAAACATTCGTGTCATTGCTATGAAACTGACACAACTTCGACGTTTGTTTGTTCTCATGAAGATAAAATTCTAAATTTTCGTGATGTTTACGGTAATTACTACATTTTTCACAGCCAATCGATGAAAATAGTTACAAATTTTAAGAACGTTAAATTTATTCCTGAGATGTTTCAGTGCTTCTTAATGGATCTGTGAAAAAAACATTACCTTGGGGAAATTGTAAAGGAATGTTACATTGCTCTGTTGTTAATTTTCTTGGAATTATAAGGCGACCCGCCAATTAATGTTACCATAAAGAAACTGTTAAATTTCCGCTACTGAATGTATATCCACCATTTTCGAAAGAATACCCCGGAGAAGTACTAACCCTGTTTTAAGAATGTTTTATAAAGTGAGTAAGTGCAGTGAGCAGGCTGGTGAGGAATTGCGAAGCGGTTCAAACGTGTCTGCGTCAGCAGTTAACGGGGGTTGGCGAGCGATAGCTAGCAGGGGGCGGTAGCTCCCTAGTTGTTTTAAAAAACCAATTTTAAAATGTGAATAAACATAATGTGATCTCTAAAACAAATTTAAAACACAACAAAACTTATTCTTTAAATAAAGCATATCCCTGTAATTCAATCCCAAACATTCACAATTTATATATTATATTACATTATATATTTATCAGATTTCTCCTTCCCTAGCCATTGGCTGTTACACTCCCAATTTCCCTTTAAAAGTATCACAAGCAATGAACACTATTCCCGGGAAAAATACTCTCCTCTCCTCTTTAAAAAAATAACCGAAACTAACGGGGTAAAAGCAAAAATCATGATTGCAAGATCATCAAAAAATAAAAAAGATAGTATCATATTATTTTGAAATTTTATAGCAGGATGAAAAAGATAAACCGCATTATTTTTACAATCACAACACGTCCGCTCTGTCTGTAACCATTTTTCACTGTAGTCTTTTGAGGATCAATTTCTAACTGCTGTATTCGAGTTTCTTTATTATTTAACCGGTGTTTATGAGTTTATGTGTCCATTTTTTAAGGTAAATAATCCCTTATGCCCCCTAATTTATAGTAAGATAATTATTGAAAGAGAAAGCAGGTAAGTAGCATTGTCTCTAAAGTTTCTTGGATGAGTTTATACCTGTTTATCTCTCTATTGTAAAAAAAGTTTTTGTAAATGGTTTCCAGAGAAAGGCTTTTTAATTACTGATCCGTATAACATGTTTTTGGTATCAAACTGTTCGGATTCTTTTGAGGATGTGCAAAGTGCCTTTAGAATTTCTAAAAAAATTCTCAATTCTAAGATATTTCCATTTTTCTGGATTACGAATAAGGTTGCAGTTAACAGCAGGAAACTGTCGTACAATTTATTATACCTCCAATCACAATGACCAACCGACGCTACTCATTAACGATGAAAATAATTCCTTTCACGCTTTGAAAATGCACTTCAAAATATGTACTTTCTAAATAAAATATTTTTAAAAGACTGATAAGAGTTTTCCAGAAACTCACAGATCTACTATTCAAGTATAGAATTTCACACACCAAAATTAATTGTTTGTAAACATTGAGTGCAATGTAGATTTTGTCTCTTATCATTTTTAATAGCTTAAATAGTATTGTTTAAAAAGTCTGTTTTAAAACTAAAACTTGAATGATAAAACACTAGATATTTTGACGAGTTACTAGGTACTATATTAAATTTAACAGATTCATTGCAGAACGTTTTTGTAAATATTGAATAACAATAGCACGAGCAGACTTGATGGATATTTTCAAGGAAAACGTGTTGATTAAATTATTGATAATTTAACCAATAAATATTCTAACTTTTAAGAGAGTGTGCTTCAAGAAAGTTGGTTGAAGTTTTTTCTACTAATTGTTATAACGAATGTTTTATAGATAAATAATTTTAGTGAGCAGGGTTTTGTGGGGATTGCGAAGCGATCCGAAAGGCCCTGCGTCAGCAGTTAACGGGGGTTGGCGAGCGATAGCGAGCAGGGGGTGGTAGCTCCCTAGTACTTAAAAAAGCAATAAAAAGCATGCTGTTATGAAAACGAACGACCAGTTTATACTGATTATAAACTATGTATTACTTTGTGGAAAAAAATATGAATTATATAATTATTATGTTATTTAATTTTTGTGTAAAATTTAAATTTCTCTCTTATTTGGTTTTTTGTTTGATTGAAGCAACTTTATATATATGTTAGGCTCAAACCCCGAAATCGCTCACTGAGCGAAAAAAACGACCACTTCGCGGAGTGGCATTTGCAAAACGGCCACAACCCGAAATTCGGGTTGTGGTATTTTCAAAAACGCTCACTCCGCGATGTGGTATTTTCAAAATGCCAGAACGCGATGTGGCCGTTTTTCAATAGAACCACAACCCGAAATAGACTTTTGTAAAGATGGTTGGCGCTAATGTGAGAAGTTTGGCCAAATGAAACATTCCACAGACTTTCTTTGGCTGGTTTAGGATTTTATGATACCAGACCCATTTAATACGCCGTACCATTCTCCGAAAGGTTTTGCCGAAATTTAATTTATATGTATAGTCTAATTCAATTTGTTCTTTTAAGACTTTTGTACTTAATTTAGATTTATTAAAGGTTTTTTTTAATTTTTTCAGTTTTAAATTTGGAATTGTCCTTGAAATTTTCGGTTTAATTTCTATTTAATTAAATTTAAATTACATTTTTTATTATTGTCGCATTATTTTAAAAATTTAAAATCAATAAAACGCTCAATTTTGTGACATGTTTTCATCGTTTTTTCATTTATTATACAAATAAGTCCAAGCTGTGGCTTCTTTGGGATGTATTTGCAATTGTTTTTTTTTCTTTTAATTCTGTGTAAATTTTTGTTTTTGTTAATAAATTCATTGATTGATTGATTAAAAGTAAATTAAAAAGTATAATTGATTAATTGCTTGCATAAAAATTGAGGGAATAATTTTTAAACAAGAGTCAACTGGTAATACGTCAACAATTATTGTCAAAAATCGAAGTAATATTAATTAAATAATTATAAAAACAAATTTAATAATGACATACCACATTGGAAAATACCACATCGCGGAGTCAGCGTTTTTTAAAATACCACAACCCGAATTTCGGGTAGTGGCAATTTGCAAATCCCACTCCGTGATGTGAGCGTTTTTGAAAATACCACAACCCGAATTTCGGGTTGTGGCCGTTTTGCAAATGCCACTCCGCGAAGTGGTCGTTTTTTTCGCTCAGTGAGCGATTTCGGGGTTTGAGCTTAACATATATATGTTAGGCTCAAACCCCGAAATCGCTCACTGAGCGAAAAAAAGCGCTCACATCGCGGAGTGGCATTTGAAAATTGCCACAACCCGCAATTCGGGTTGTGGTATTTTCAAAAACGCTCACTCCGCGATGTGGTCATTTTTCTGCCAGAACGCGATGTGGCCGTTTTTCAATAGTGCCACAACCCGAAATAAGCTTTTTTAAAGATGGGATGCGCTAATGTGGGACGTTTGGTCAAATGAAACATTCCACAGACTTGCTTTGGCTGGTTTAGGGTTTTATGATACCAGGCCCATTTAATACGCCGTTGACAGACAGATTATCCGAAAGGTTTTGCGGTTTTGCCGAAACTTAATTTATATAGTCTAATTCAATTAGTTCTTTTAAGACTTATGTACTTAATTTAGATTTATTATAGGTTTTTTTTGGAAATTTTCAGTTTTTATTTGAAATTGTCCTTGAAATTTTTGGTTTAATTTCTATTTAATTAATTTAAATTACTTTTTTTATTATTTTTGCATTGTTTTAAAAATGTAAATTAATGAAACGCTCAATTTTGTGACATGTTTTCATCGTTTTATCATTTATTATACAAATAAGTCTTTTTTTAAAAATTAAGGTAAAAAATTTAAATTTATTAGGTAAAAAATTTAGGTCCCCTTTTGTTTTTAATCTTCATTAACGATCTGTGCAACCTTAAACTATATGGTAAATTGATAAGTTTCGCCGACGACACAGTTTTACTTTACTCAGAAAATTCAGTGGAAGACCTTAATTTTGTGATAAATGATGACCTTATAAAAATTCGTGACTGGTTTTTTCATAATGATTTAAATTTAAATGTTGATAAAACTAAGTATATGGTATTTTCCCTTACGCAAAACCAAGCAAATTATCTCTCTATAAAATATCATGAAAAATACTGCAATACTCATAGCAATTGCGCCTGTAAACCCTTAGATAACGTATCCTCAATAAAATACCTCGGACTGCACATAGACTCAAATTTGAAATGGAAATCCCATACAAAATATATATCAGACAAACTAAGGTATGTACTGTGTAACTTTTATTACCTAAAACAAAAGTTAAATAATAAATTACTAATCAATTTATATTATTCTTGGGTTCATTCACAACTTAATTACGGTTTAGTTGTGTGGGGAGGAGATTACATGATCAACTTAAAAAAGAATTGAGAGGCTGCAAAAGAGATTCCTGAGGTTTTTAAATAATGAAGCGCACTTACACACAAATAATATAAACTACTTCAATTCCTTAAATATACTTCCAATTCGCCATCTTTTTTATTTTAAAATTTGCCTCCATCTCTATCTAAACCCCAACATTTGTCAAAAACGCAATGTCGTAAACCTACGAAGACCAAACATATTATACTTTATTCCTAAACCTAATAAATCCATATTCTGTAAAAATTTTTGTTACATAGCCCCTAAGTGTTTTAATAGGTTACCTATACATATTCAAAATAGCCCTTCAAAACATTTATTCAAAAAGCAATTAAAGGAATATCTGTTTACTATTGAGGATATTGATGATTTCTTTTGTTCTGTTTAATGTATGATTTATAATTATTTTAAGCACTTTAACTCATCATTATGGCAAAAATATAATTTATTGGCGCCCTGTTTGCCACCATATCCATCTCATGTATGTGTTTCCTGTGTTTTTTTTTCTCCTAGTTTGTATTTTATATTTTTGTTATTCATAATTACAGTCACCTACATGGACCATGAGATCCCAGGTGACTATGTGAAATTGTAAATTTTCTTCTTTTTTTATTTCTAGTTCAATAAATAAATAATTAAAAAAAAAAAGTATAATTGATTAATTGCTTGCATAAAAAGTGAGGGAATAATTTTTAAACAAGAGTCAACTGGTAATACGTCAACAATTATTGTCAAAAATAGAAGTAATATTAATTAAATAGTTATTAAAACAAATTTAATAATTAAATACCACATTTTGAAAATACCACATCGCGGAGTGAGTGTTTTTAAAGACCACAACCCGAATTTCGGGTTGTGGCCGTTTTGCAAATGCCACTCAGCGAAATGGTCGTTTTTTTCGCACAGTGAGCGATTTCGGGGTTTGAGCCTAACATATGTTATCATTAGTTACAGTTAATTTTTTGTATAAAATATGGCAACCCTATAACCGTACTATAAGAGTATTTAATTATAGATTATTAAATGTGTTGCAGTTTAACAATCAAACAATATTTATTTTTTTCTTCGAAATATACGATTATGGACGTGTTGTTATTGTAAAAAGCGTACTTATATTATTTAATTTTTTTTTTGCATTCAGCGTTAAATTTATAATCATTATTGTAACATGAAATTTTATAATCATACTTTATATGCTTTTTGTGTTAGAAATTAAACTTGATTTTCTTCGTAAAAGAACTCCTTTGTCAGCAAAACACTAATAATACTTGTTTATTTAACTTATTTCATGGACGATACTTAATTAAAATTATGATATAATCAACTATAGTTTATTAGTACTGTTAGGTTTAGAATATTATATTCTATAATCCCACACAAAAAGTTGAAATTAAAATTCACCGATTCAAAGCTAATCTTCAACCTTTTCCAGATTAGTTTAGTATTCTGACTCCAAAAATGTTTACTAGCACTCCAATAATTGAATCACTTACGAAATGGAATGAAATTTTAAGTGCTGCCTTAAATTCATTTGCGTAAGAACCATCTGATCTTGAAAGGTCTGTGAGTTACACTGTAAAAAAAATCCTGCAAAAAAACAGAAAATTTCTGGCAGCAAAAGTTGCCAGAAAATTTCTGTAGGCCGAAAAATCCTGTAAACAGAAAAAAGCTGTTACCTACAGGTAAATGCTGTAAAAAGAAACTTTCTGTCAAGTGAGCTACAGATTTTTCTGTTGCCTCTCAATAATTTTCTGCTTGTGCGCATGCACTTATTTTACTAGAGTTTTTTCTAATTTTAATTGAGTTTTTTCTAATTTTAATTAATTAATATCCGGGGATAGAACCCACGACCTACCGCATGCTAAGCACTCACGCTACCACTGAACCAACGAAGATTCAGTATAATGTTGCCAATAGCTGTATTCGTTTTCGATGCAGTAAGCTTCTGTTTAAGTACAGATAAGCTAAAAAACTAGATAAAAGCTGTTATTTTACATAAAATAAGTAGAAGTGCGGTGGGAATGTTACATGACAGAATATCTCTGTAAACATAAAGTCATTGTTTTTGAAAATTTCTGTTTTTCTACAGTTTTTTTTACAGTGTAGTCTATAGAATGTCTGATACAACATCCCAAAAAGTTAGAGTAGGTTAGATAGTTCCTCACACAAAAGGCATAAATATGCAAATTTTTACAAAACTATAATTTAATCCCCCTAGAACAAGCTTCAACATAGAACTCAACTTTTTACTGTTGTGTGTGCTATGTTTGATTAGCATTTCTACCTGCATTTCCAAATTTCAATGGGATTTAATTCAAATATAAGCCTTTAGAACAGGCGGCAATAGAGGGATTGAGTTGTTACGCGGATACTTGAAAAACATTTTTAGTCTTCCTTCTCATGATAGTGCTTTTAAGCCGATTAGGGTTCTTTTCGAACTTTCTCTCGAATGCAAATTTTGAAGCGAAAAATGGAATACTGCGTTATGAATAATCAAAAATCGGTTTACTTTCATGCTGATAGGAAACAAAATGGACTATCGAGGAATATGTGAGTAGTTCCCTATTGTTTTTACATTTGGATTTCGGCATTTGAAAAACAGATACTTACGCTTTTGGATTTAGTTGGTTGTCATGGAAAAGCTTTCGAATCTTTTACCGTTAATTTATTTAAATTGGTTTTGAAAAGTTTCTGAATTGCTCTTTTCAAGCTCTTTTAGATGATTTTGAAGAATTTTAGCTGTGCATTATATATTTTTCATGGCCATAGGAATTGAGTTTATTGTTTTCACGTCTCGAACTATGTATGATATATAGTTTCTTCTTTTCTTTTCAAACTTTCCCAGTTCAATATTTAATTTGATTACTACCTTAACGCGCCACTTGACATAGTTTTACAAAATTTCGCTAATGCCAAATTTTATAAATCTTTTAACTTTTTTTTTTAATTACATGGATATAGTAGCTGAGTTAAAAGTATTGATTATGGGTTTGCGTTTACCATTCATGATTCTTATTGGATGGGAAAAGTGTTGATTGATTCAAAGTATTTTTACACACTTGCTTTTGTCTTACTATTGGACATCTAATCTTATAGGTTTATAAGAAAGTACAAATATTATAGTAATTGAAATATACATCTTATTAAACATAACATAAGTTTTAGAATACCTTTACTATAAGGGTATTTTTTCATGGAATTATCCTGGTGTGTATATTTTTGCGTGTTATAAAAATAATTCATTTGAAATTATAACATTCCAAAGTTTATATTTTTAAAAACATTTAAAAAGTAAACATGAAATTAGGAGTTAGACCTTCCTGTGGGAATGGAAATACAAGAAAATGTTTGAAATTTCAATTTTTTAAAAACTAGTAGTTTTTGATAAAAATAAATCAATCACTAAAATCAAGATAGTATTAAAACTTAATTTGTTTTAAATTTTTCTTTTAAAAATAAATTTTTATTTTTTTTTATATTTAATTATAACGCTAATTTTATAGCATCAAAAATTAGTAGTAATGTAAATATTTTCTTTTAAAAAATTTCACTCATAATCCTAAAAATGTGATTAAAATTACTTGCTCTCTGTAGAGAAATTTCAGCTTTTGTTGTTAATTCATTTGATGATGTTAGGGCTTTTACAGCATCATTTAAAAAGTTTCTAGAGATGTCTTTAAGTAAAAAATTTAAAATTTTCTTTTTAGAGTTCTATAACTTTCTATAAAAATGTTTAAACTATTATTTTGTTGTAGAAAGTAATTCAATTGTTACATAAGAATATTTAAAGAATGTTTTACATCTTGAAAAGTTATAATGAAACCTCAAAAATTATTTTTTAAAACAACTTTTATAAGTTTAACTTTTTCTCTTTTTAAAATTTTGTTCAGTAAATTAATTTACTTTTCTTCATAGGAAAATCATATGATAAAATGAGCGTATTGTTTCTGATATTCGTGTATTTTATTTCAACCCTTAAAATATATTTAACTTATACAGAATAAGAGGAGGTTTAAAATTTTAATAACCTGAGACCTTATTATCAACATATTTAACAGATCTTTTTAATACAAATTTGGGTAAATTCGGAGTTTATTCTGAAAGCAGTAGGTATGCATATTTTTTTTAAGAATTATGATCTCAAACAAAAATTGTATGAACCTACAATTGCAATATTTTAGATATCGACTTACCAATATATTGAAACCTCCATAAATTCAAAAGATTTTGTCATTTATTATCAGAATTCGGATAAATTTTCCTTTTTTGGTTTAAAGATTATATTAAAAGTTTAAATTAAGGTCACTTGGAAAAATTCAAAAGGACATAGGATATTAATTACTTTCTTCAAAAACAAACAGGCAACAAAAATGAACAGTTTTCAGAAGAGTTCTATTCAGTTGTTTCATAACTTAGTATGTAAAGAATCAATTTAACTTACTCAAAAACAGCTCAAACTTACTCAAAAGTAATTTTACATTCATTGTATAAAAACTTGTGTGTAAAATCAGTAGTTTGGATGAGTGATAGAATTAATGATTAAACCTTAAGTGCATACTAATGTTTTAAAATCGTCCCCTCAACAAAAACTCACACTGTTAACTTACGGCTGTACTTCCATCAATAACAAAAAAAATTAATTTACACATATTATGCGTGCTTGCAACAAAAAATGTACTATTACTTCCACTCACCTTGAGCAGCACTCAGGTAAAAAGTACCTAACGTCATCGCAGCAACAAAGAAACACGTGCGGATCTCCATCTCGTATAAACTTCAACTCAACTCTCTTTTCCTACATGAATGAATCCACAGTCAGAAGAAAAACAAACAATCCAACACCAACTTTCCCCGACTGTCAATGCGGCAAAATGCCTCCTTTTAATGGAGCATCATTCATTCACACAAATGTATTTTTCTTCCGCAGGTAACTGTATTCGTATCCGCGCCGCTCTGGATCTAGTTATGAAAGAACCGCGGAAGACAGCCCGGCCAATATGTATCGTTCTTTTGAGATTGCACCGCCAGCTTTGCTCGCCAACTCTTCGCCAAGACGCTCCCTCTTCTGTTTTAAACGGTGAGGATTTTTCATGGATGGTTGAATGAGAAGCAAGGGGTACAAGGGACAATAGGTGAAAGGTTTACTAAGCGTGGTGGATGTAATTGTGAATACCGGAAATTTGATTGAACATGCTTCTGAGGAGTTAAATATTTTATATACTTTGATTTATAACTCCTACCCAGTGTCAGCTCGTGAGTAGTTCAAATGGGAGTTAACAATTAGTAAGTAACAATATCACAATTAAAATAGAAGAGTGGGTGGAAGTTCATCCTGAATAAGACACAATTTGGAAAAAAGTTTTTCCTTTGGGTTATTATAAACATATTTTGACTCGTTTCCTTTTTATTGGGGGCTCACAAGCTCCTAAGGACGAGCCGGCACTGATTTCTTCTGAACTACATTTGGAATCTAGTGGAAAATTAAACTTCTCTTATCTAGTTCTAAGTTTTCCAATACTTATTAAAATTTCCAATACGCCTCGTATACAGAACTTATACTGCATTTCTGCTTGTATCACTCGGATTCTAACTAACTCATGTTATGTAGGGGAGGGTGGGGACGATTGTAACACGGGGCAACTGCAACACTTTGATTTCCTCAAAATGAGAGGCTGCCTGGGCGAAAAGGAGATGACAGTACTTTCAAGGCAGGTGAATTAAAGAATATCAGAAATATCCAAGGCTGACATTTGAGTTGAGGCTGGGGGGGGACACTTGAGGTGGGGTAATTGAGAAAAGAGTGTTTTTCGAACATCGAAGTAAATTTCTACTCTTGTGTAACTTTCTTTCTCCTGCACTGCAGGTATGAAGCACAACATCATTGATTTTATGTATTTTATGTGCATGTATCCTAGTTATATTCTGCTTAGTTTCAAGATGATAGTGTTGTTAGTTTCGTGGAAAACGAGGGTTGAATTAAAAATGGCGACGTGGGGTCGATTGTAACACTTCATCTAGGGATGATTGTAACATGCCA
The DNA here is from genome assembly GCA_024610705.1 of Tetragnatha versicolor. NCBI lineage: Eukaryota > Metazoa > Arthropoda > Arachnida > Araneae > Tetragnathidae > Tetragnatha > Tetragnatha versicolor. The sequence continues at coordinate 61,937 of JANDEH010000050.1, read as the reverse complement.
TAGGACCATTTTTAAAGCAAAAAATAGTTCCACGTTCATTGTACTATAGTTGAATTCATATATAAATACCCGAATTGCCCTGAATAATTGTTCACTATTATTTACTCATATTCATTCATTGTAATTTATAACTCATTATTTGAGTGGAAAGTTCATTATTGCCATTCTAGTCTATGTATTTAATTATTTTTAAAAAGAAGAGATGTATTGTTAATAAATCTATATGATCTTTTATTGATTTTTATGAATTTAAAATTATAAGTTTGTAGTGTGTTACAATTGACCCTTGAGGTGGGGTCGTTTGTAACGATTTTCGATTTTAGATGTTTTTTTACTATATTGCAATGCATGCCCACCGGACAGCTTTCATTACAAAATTGTAATTCGGATGTATCAACCTACTTTCATACCAATTTTCATAACTCTAACATAAAAAATGGCTTAGTTTGAGATCAAATAAAAATTTTTGTTACAATCGTCCCCACCCTCCCCTACATGTTTTACACAAATAAAGATGGTATACTTTTATGTAACAAATAAATTTGCTTTTGAATTTAATCGGTTGCTTTAGAAAAGATTTTTAAACTGTTATATAATTTTGGGCAATACACCCTCATTTTTTGAAAACATATAAAATTAATTTTCCAGTAAAAGAAATAGATATAAATTCAAAAATCGACATGAAAAGTTTTAAAAAAATCTATAGTTTGTCCAATATTATAAAATAAACATTGACTATCCCTTTTCCTTTGTTTATGATTAAATGACGTCAGATCTGTTTCGACGTTACTTTAAAGGGAAAACCAACAATCGCTTTGAGTTGTTAAGCAATGAGGAAGTTGCATATTTTTTTTAAATATCTTTAATCGATACTTCATGCAAAAATAAGCAATTACCCAAAATTTGAGTAATAGATAGAGATAATTTTTTGATTGCAAAAAAAATTAACAAAATCCCCTTTTTCAAAGCGCGCGAAAACACTAAGAGTTTGGGATGTGACATCATCGTACGGTGATCATTGTTGGAAAGCAACGGAGTTGATGGTATGATTGTTGACGTCATCGTACGTTTTAAACAATAAGCGTTTTCAGTCACGTGTTTTTTTCTCGACTTTTAAATTAAAATATTTAATTACTTGTACATTTTTTTAAAATTGACTTGATATTTCATTTTATCATACAAAAAACATACGGAACACTTGAATGTTTATGAAAATCGGACACATGCAACTTCCCTATTGAACCATTGTTTAAAATCAATGTTTAGGATTAAATGACGTCATATTTTGACATTTGACGTTTTTGCGACCATTCTGAAGGTCAAACTTTAGAATTAAATAAAAATAAATAATGAGGAAGTTGCATGATTTTTTTAATTTTTTTAATCGATTCCTCTCGCAAAACTAAGCAACTACCCAAAATTTGAGGCCGATCGAGAAATTTTTTTATTGCAAAAAAATTAACAAAATCCCCTTTTTAAAAGCTCGCGAAAACGCCAAGAGTTTGGATGTGACGTCATCTTTTAATAAACACATTGTTGTAAAGCAATGGAGTTGATGGTATTATTGTTGACGTCATCTTATAGTTTAAACAATAAACGTTTTCAGTCACGTGTTTTTTTCTCGACTTTTAAATTAAAATATTTAATTACCTGTACATTTTTTTTGAAAAACTGACTAGATATTTCATTTTACCATACAAAAAACCATACGGAACACTTGTTTGTTTTTGAAAATCTGACACATGCAACTTCCTTATTATCGTAACTAAAAAAATTTGCTCGTATATTTCTGTCTTGGATACTTGTCTATATATCGAATAAAAAATGAAACAAAAATACTGGGCTTGCCCATTCATTTATGTGTATGATTCCGAAAGTTTCTATGTTGAAAATTGTGCAAGGTGCTTTGCTTGATCTTTCTTTTCTTTTATTGAATCTGAGGTCCTTTTGAAGTAAAATTCAAAATTCAACGAAATTTTTCTTTCCCGAATTTAAATATGGGTTGTTTGGGAGAATGAGACGAAAGAAATGTTATTAATAAATCTATTTAACTTTATGCGTATTAGAACTCTAGATGAAAGAAATAATTTCATTTTAGGATGGCGATTATAATGTGGTGACTTTTTTTAGACTTCCATTTATAACAAAACATAATTTCTTAACTTGTTAATATAAACAAACTATGAAAATTTTAATCCTTGGCTTAGAGTGGTAATTAGTTTAATTAAAAGGACAAAAAGCTTCAAAAATAAACGAAAACATAAGAAACACTGTAATCTATTTTCATCTAAAATTAAATTATATCATAAAACCATTAATATTATTTATCAGAAAATCATTAATATTATAATCATTAATAGATTAGTGTTTGGTGTGTAGGTAGTATATAGTTGTAGTGTTAGTATTATGAAACTACTTTCTTTAAAAATTAAAATCATTACAGATTTAATTATTTTTAAATACGGAATCTTAAAAATAGAGTTGTTAGTTACACAATTATTAGCATTTAAAGTGTCTTTTTACTTAGGGTCACTTGGGGAAAGTGGGTCACCCCCTCAAACTTAATTATGTACAAGAAATTTCAAACTTACTCACATTTATTATGATACAGTTTGTCACACTGATGAGTTTTGCATATACAGGGTGATTCTGAAATGGACCGCCAAACTTTGAGGGGTGATAGTACTCATCAAGACGAATAAGAATTGATGCGGAAAGGGGGGTCGCAGTTACTCCGTTAAAGAGCTAGGTCCTAATGTAGTGCGAGCGCGTTTTAAAAGGCCGTTTTTAGAAGGCCCGTGTGACGAAACAAAACACAATAAAATGAAAAACATTATTGCATGAGGTACAGGAGTATCCGTACTACTTAAATCCTCAATGTGATATAAATTGAACCACTTTCTAAACCGCGGAGTTAGTTTCAAAAGTGCAATATTAATCTTTTAGTCAAAGAATCACATTCCTTAATGGTATTTAGAAAAATGATGATCGGGGAAGGAATTTTCAATGATCGTAACATGGATCATTGAAACTGTTTGATCATTGAAAATTCCTTCCCCGATCATCCTTTTTCTAAATACCATTAATGGAACTCCATTGTTTGACAAAGAGCACGTTTTAAAACTCACCCCACGGTTTAGAAAGTGGTCCAATTTCTATCACATTAAGGATTTAAGTAGTACGGATACTCCTGTACCTCATGCAATGATGTTTTTCATTTTATTATGTTTTGTTTCGTCACACGGGCCTTCTAAAAACGGCCTTTTAAAACGCGCTCGCACTACATTAGGACCTAGCTCTTTAACGGTGTAACTGCGACCCCCCTTTCCGCATCAATTCTTGTTCGTCTTGATGAGTACTATCACCCCTCAAAGTTTGGCGGTCCATTTCAGAATCACCCTGTATTTGATTTTTGATTCATTTATTTTTAAGATTATAGAAATAATTTAAAATAGATTCACAGAATGGATTTTTTTGGGAGAGTTCTAGATGTAATTTTCAAAAAAGTATTTCCAGCTAAGTTTTCATGATGTTTTGATATTTATTGAACTGTTGTGCAAAGTTTAACTTAAAGTACATATTGCAATACACAAGGATAAGGAAATAAAGATAAATTAACTTTATTTCCAAATTAAACTAAAAATAAATGTGCAATACTGGAAAAAAATCGACTCAGACCCTATATCTCCTGAACGGCTTGTGATATAAAGACAAATCAGGTATCATTTTTCATGATTTGAAGTATTCTTTTTCAAGTTCTTAGGGAGTCGTCTTCATATTAAGGTGGACACAAATTGGAGCCGAGCGGCGTAGCGAACAGCCACGAACACGCTCTGCGCAAGCGCCGCTCTTAGAGCCTCCGAGTTGCGCGTGCGCAGAGCGTGTTCGTGGCTGTTCGCCTTCGCCGCTCGGCTCCAATTTGTGTCCACCATTAAACGAAGCACCAACTTTCGTTTTTCCTATGGGTGACATCAAAGATTATTCCAGATTCTGAAAGAGCACCCTCTAAAACCCCCAAAACCAGTTTTCTTGTCATTTGGTCCCCAAATGTAGCCAGGAGTGGGGGTTGAATTTCGTCGAATTTACGTTGAAATCTCGTTTTTTACGTTGAATTAACGATTTTGATCCTGCGGGGTTGATGGTTGTATCTACAATGGGTTATTCAATTCAATGGGTTATATCTACCTTTAGGGGGAAATTATTTTCCCCCTCCTCCTCCCCCAACCTCTTTTCTCTTTCCACTCATGTTTAGAGCAAAGCTTGGAGATTGTTTGAGTCCAAAAAGTCAATTTTCCATTTTTTTTTAACTTTTTCCCCTTTTTCAAACTGGTGATTCATTTAATCTTATTATGATTTAAATTCAATTTAAACTTAAAATGAACTTTAAATGATGATATTGATATATTGATGTCTTCCAATCAAAACTTTTATATTATCACTTGAACATAAAAACTATACTTCATTTAAAGAATTTTCCAATTGCTTTACGGAAGCTTTGCCGAAACCTTTTTTACACTACTTTTTTAGACAATTCATTTGTAAACATGTTTAAATGAGATATTTATGTTGTCTAATTAGGCTATTCATATTATCACCTAAACTGATAAAAACAATACTTCATTTAAAGTTTTCGAAATGCCTTAAAGCTATTCCAAGCACTTTTCTTCTATATACGTATATTTCAAGACAGTTAATTTAGAAATGTGTTTCCATGGACATCTTTTATGATGCAGTAAATAATTTAACTTGTCTTTAGCTGTATGTTTTATACTTGTGAAACCCAAATTGCAATTCCATTTCCCATTAGGCGTAATTATCTCTGAAAACTGTTAAAAACATTCAGAAACTACTAAACTAATCGCATCTTAATTTATGTTCATGAGGATGTCCACGCATTAAAAAACGTAAAACATTTATCGAACACATATTTGTGTGTGAGTGAGTGAGAATTCATTCTAATATCCTTTCTCTGAGGACCTTTTCCTTTTTTTAATCTTTAACAGTTGTTTTGTGGCTTTGACTCAGGGACAGGTTTTTAAATTACCGAAAGCTTTTAGCGCAACAAAGATAACAAATAAATAATAGAGCTATTAAGGAACCCTATCTACTCCGAAACTTATTTGATTGAGCAGACAATTTTTAGGTTTTTATTCCACTTCATTTTTTGTATTCTTTTTTTATCGTGCGTCTCTCAAAAAACCTTCTTTCCGAGCGATTGGCCATTTATCACTGCATCCTTTAACTGCTAACCGTGATTGCTTGCCTGATAAGTTGGAACGAGTTCTTGACACGGTTACAGATCAAGCCACCGAAAAGGCGGGAATATTTAAGAGGAGAGCGAATTGCTGCCATTCTGAAAATCCTAATTCAATTCCGAAAGGAAAATGTTTATTTAAATTATCGTCTGTGCTTGCGCGATGGGAAATTTATATTTTTATGTGGAGTAAGGCTTCGTTTGATACCTACTAGTTTTAACAGGAATCTTCGAAATCTTAACCCAGTTTTTTGGATCAAATCTCCGAAAATTTTCTGGGGGAGGACCCCCGAACCCCCTTTAGTACTTGGTACCTTATTATTAAAAACTTTTTTTAAATAAGTTCATCAAAATTGAAATCCTACCTAAGAATATAGCCTGAAATTCGCACGAATTGTATCAAAACCAAGTTCAAATACTGTGGTGTGTTTTTTAGGGACAAATTTATCTAAAACTTTTCTGAGGATAACCACCCAGATACCTTTCTGTTCTTAAAACTGTATTATTATAAACTATTTTTTACATTAAGTTAATCAAAATGCAAATCTTACATAAAAATTTATATTCAAAATATTCTAACTAGGTGTATCAAAACTAATTAAAAACCTGTTTTTCTAGTTGAATTTCCAAAAATTTTCTGGGGGAGGACCCTCAGACCCCCTTTGGTAGGTAGAACTTAATTACTCATAACCTTTTTATATTAAGACGCAAATTCTACTTATAAATGTACTAAAGTACTTATAAAATGTACTAAAAAGCTGCTCAGACCTGTGAAATATGCATGGGGGGCTGAGAGATAATTTTTGTCTCCTCCCGAAATAAATTTCTATATAAGCCTTTGGAGTAATTGTAAAATTTATTTTAATTTATTTACTAATTTTAATTAATCTTAAACTCCAAACAAAAGTTTGGTTACGGCTTTTGGTGTTTAAAATGTTGGGGGTCCGCGATGTCTGGCTGCTACATTAAGGGGTCCGTGACGATAGAAAGTTTAAGAACCGCTGTATTCAAAAACCAAGGGAATAGGAAACTGCGAAAAAGAAGGTATTGAAAAATTATTTATAGTTCCTTATAAAGTTGTATTGTGAGTATAGCTCCTCAAATTTACCTTATAAATCTTATATTTCAGAGTTATGTATAACTGATTTGTGTATAAGCTAATTATATTGTAATAAACTAATAACAAATCAGTAGCATATATTAGGAGTAGTGTGAAAATGGGGGTTCTGCGACATTGCGAAGGTGCGCAGGGGGGCGTGGCCTATGACGTCATCAAAATGGGCGTGGCCTCGTGACGTCAGAGGGCGTGGCTAGTGACGTCACCGGAAGGGGGCGTGGTCATCTATTGTCTTAATTAACCTTAATTAATTAACCCTAATTAGTTAATTACACTTAATGAAATTGATTTATGACCCTAATTTACCTTAACCCTTTGAACACTAAATTGAGGACTTGTACTTTTTCGGGGTTTTTCGTTAACCCTTTGAACACTAAATTCAGGATTTGTACTTGTTCGAGGTTTTACCTTAACCCTTTGAGTACTGCTTGTGACGTCACATATTATCTCAATTACTGAATTACCCTAATTACTTAATTACCACTAATTAGCTAATTACCCCTAATTAGATGATTTAGGACCCTAATTAAGTGGGTGTGGTCTATGGCGTCATGGTTGAGTTGTTTACCTACTGCTGCTGACAATTTTAGTTTCGTTTTAGCGGAGTTGAGTTGTTTTTAAAGTTTAGTTTCTCTGGAATGGCAACGGTTGTTTTGTTTACATTTCGAACTTTAACTTTTTTCTGTTCACAGAAAATAGAGTCGCCATCTAGTGAGTGAATATGAAACTAATTATTGATTTGTATTTTCCAAAAATAGAGTTTTTAGCTGGATTCGAACTCGCAACGTGCTTAAAGTGATGGTAGAGCCCAATATAAATCCTTCGATTTACCCACTGGGCTACCACCACCTAACATTTCATTAGCTTTTTATCTAAACATGTCCATTTTTCGAGCTCATGTCTGCTAGAGTTGAGTTGTTTACATGCTGCTGCTGATTTTTAGTTTCGATTTATCGGAGTTGAGGTATAATTAAATACTCTATTAATTTAATTAATTATTTTAATTACGTAAACATCATTATTATAATTAATGAGTAAATTACACTTAATTAAAATTGATTTATTACCCTAATTTACCCTAACCCTTTGATGACTAATTTCGGAACATGTATTTTCAGACTATTTTTTAACCCTTTAGTCACTAATTTCCATAGCGATGCAGCAATAATTCTTTAACCCTTTGAATACTAAATTCGGAACATGTATTTTCAGACTATTTTTTAACCCTTTAGTCACTAATTTCCATAGCGATGCAGCAATAATTCTTTAACCCTTTGAATACTAAATTCGGAACATGTATTTTCAGACTATTTTTTAACCCTTTAGTCACTAATTTCCATAGCGATGCAGCAATAATTCTTTAACCCTTTGAATACTAAATTCGGAACATGTATTTTCAGACTATTTTTTAACCCTTTAGTCACTAATTTCCATAGCGATGCAGCAATAATTCTTTAACCCTTTGAATACTAAATTCGGTGGCGGTGGAGCGAAAGGGAGTTAAGACAATGTTTTTGGACTTGTAATTTTTTCCTTGTCTTCAAATAAAAGATAAAGAAAAAAAATGCTTCATTGAAAACGCGAAAACGGATAAAAAAGGTTTTAACAAAAAAATGCTAAATTTCCAGTTAACGTCTAAAAGTTACTAGCATCCAAGTTTTTTCATAAGCTTGAGAATATTGGCTTGAACTACAGTGAAACTCATACCACTTTAACATTCAAAGTCAAGGATATGGATGCAAACAAACAAGGCGATTTTGAGTTGAAATTGTCAATTGATGAATAAAAACATAATACAATTTTCCAATGAAATTTATTTTAACTTATAAAAATAACAATCTTTGACGAAATCACCCTACGACAAAGAGGACAAACATTTAAATTTTCCACACATTTTCTACAAGCAACAAGGTGTCCACAAGGTTGAAATACAACATTCATTTCTAGATTCATACATATTTTACATAAAAATGAATTTCTAACTGTAATTTTACATTTATTATTATCAAGGTGTGTATTTTTAGAGATTTCAATTCCAACACGATCTTTCCCTTTTTCTAACGAAACAGTAGTCTTTGAAACACTTATCTTTTCCACTACTTGCTTTTGAGACGTTTTACACACTCGATGGCAATAATTTTCCTTTCTTCTCACTATAAATTGAATATATTTACAATCAGAGAAAAACTTTCTATGCTCAACCAACGGATCATCATCATTCTCCCAATTTCCTAATAATCCACCACAAGTAAAACAAACAACTATATCGTCAACACCGGAATAATATAATCCAGACTCTGCCATTTCTTGAACATCGGGTTTATCTTCAGGCCAATCTTTAAAAGTCTCAAGACGTTTTTCAAAGTCCAACATATTAGGATGTTTTGAGGCAATATCGTTTAATTGTTCAGGTGTTTTAACTGGTTTAGACTTATCTTCTAGATGTACGATTGGTATGTTTTGAGAATCAGATATTAGAAATGAGCATTTCGGGGATTTTCTCATGTGCTCTCTTATCGGCTTTTGTCCTCTAACCCAGTCACGAATAATAACTCGACAAAATGCACACTGTACTTCATCTTCGAATTTCAAGTAAAAAAATCCAGCTGCTGCTAGGTCAGCTGATTTGATATACGATAGAGGCCAAACTTCAGAAAAAGAAATTATTCTATTAGCTTCATATCTCATTACTTCGCATATTTTTTCAACAGTTTCAGAATTGTTTAGTACATATTCTTTTCCATGAATGTCTGACATTTCATGTTTGAAATTATTCATCTTATCAAAGCTTCTATTCTCTTCGTTTAACGTGTACTAAACACTATTTATACCCTTTGGAAATAATAACGAGTATACAATCAATTTTACATATTTTATATGTTCATATAGAAGAGAAACTATATTAAAGTAAAAACTAAAACCGAACAGTTTTACAATAAAAAACTTAGTAACATAAGGAAATTAAAACTTTGTTTTAAATGAACTAGAAAATGAAATATTTTTGACAAGAAATAAAATTCTAAAACTAAAACTTTGCTAGAATAAAGATAAACACAGAAAAATATCTGAACTTTGCTAAAAATAAAGACCATTACAGAAAAATGACTAAGTAAGAACTTTGGAAACATTAAGGTAAAAACATAAAAACATAAAAAGGAAAAAAAACTTAGATACCGAAATATAACTAAAAAACGTTGTTTGAAATGAAGTAGAAAAACGAAAATTTTATAAGAAATGAAAGCTTATACATTATAAAACCAAAAACTGTTGAAAAAATTAAGACGAACACAGAAAAATAACTGAAAACTTTATCAAATAAAGAAGAAAACCTAAAAATGTTACAACTTGAAATCTTACACCTATGAAAACCTAGACAAAAGTTAAATACATCACAAGAAATAAACACCTAGATTAAAAACTTTGTAAAAAAAGGAGAAAAGAACCCCTCAAAATATTTCATGAACTTCAAACTTCAAACTTTTTAAGATCTATAAAAAAATGCTTAAACTTTGATAAAAATAGAGATAAAAACATAAAAATCTATTACAAGTTAAAATTCAGAAAATATATGACACTAAAAATTTTGTTAGAAAAGGAGAGGAAAAAAGTAAAAAACATTACGAGAAATGAAAATGTAACAACTTGGGAACTTAGACATAAAACTAAAAAAAAACTTATGAAGGGAAAACTTTAATGTATTACAAGAAATAAACACTACACTAAAAACTATGTTAAAATGGGAGAAAACCACCTAAAAATATTTCAAGAACTAAAACTTAGAAACTGTTGAAATAAAACTTTTATAAAAAATACAGATGAAAACACAAAATATTACAAAAGTTTAGACACTTTATGAAACTAAAAATTTTATTAGAAATGGAGAGGGAAAATGTAAAAATATTACGAGAGATGAAAACTTAGACACTTACTTCAAAAATTTTACGACTTGAAATCCTACACTTATGAAAACTTAGACAAAACTTAGACACTTGAATTTATAAAAACTTACGAAGGGAAAACTTAAATGCATTACAAGAAATAAACACCTAGATTAAAAACTTTGTAAAAAAAAAGGAGAAAATCACCTCAAAAATATCTCAACTACAAACTTAGAAACTGTTGAAATAAAACTTTGATAAAAATACAGATGTAAACATAAAAATTCAGAAACTTAAAATTTTGTTAGAATTGGAGAGGAAAATTTAGTCACTTGAAAATGTAACAACTTGGAAACTTAGACATGTAATAAATACAAAAAAAACTTATGAAGAGAAAACTTAAATATATTACAAGAAATAAACACTTAGACTAAAAACTTTGTTAAAAATGGGAGAAAACCACCCCAAAAAATATTTCCAGAACTAAAACTTAAAAATTGTTAAAATAAAACATTGTTTCAAAAATACGGATGGAAACACAAAAATATTACGCGAAGTAAAATTTAGACACTATACGAATCTAAAAATTTTGATAGATATTACAAGAAATGAAAATTTAGACACTTTCTTGAAAACTTACACTTATGAAAACTCAGACATGAAACTATAAAACTTAAGACGTGAAATCTTAAATATATCACAAGAAATAAACACCTAGACTAAAAACTTTGTTAAAAAAGGAAGAAAACCTTAAAGATTTTTAGATTTATTAAACTTAAAAACTAAAAAACTTAAAACTTTGTTAAAATACAGATGAAAACTTAATATTATGACAAGACACAAAATTCTTGAACATTATAAAGAAATTGAAAACTTTGTAAGAAATAAAACAGACGCTGAAAAATAATTAGGAACATATAAAAATGCAGTTAAAAAAAAACACAAAACTAATACAAGAAATATAAACTTACATTAAAAACTAAAATATTGTAAAGATATAAATACAAAATCCTAAAAATGTTTCAAGAAATATAAACTTAGAAACTATAAAACTAAAAACTTTATGAAAAGTAAAGGAGAAAGTACAAAAACATTACAAGAAAATAAAAATTTAGACACTATATGAAACCAAAAACTTAGAAGGAGTAAAAAATTTTAAAATATTACAAGAAATAAACACCTCTACTCTATAAACTAAAATATTTGCCAATAAATAAAAACAACCTAAAATGATCTCAAGAAATTTAAAGGTAGACACTATATAAAACAAAAACTTTGTCAGAAATGAAATGGAAACTTAAAAAATATAACAAGAAATACTCTATAAAGCTTAAAACTTTGATAAAATTTAAGAAAGCACACAAATATATTACAAGAAATAAAAAACTTACGGCATTATGGAAAACAACAAACACTTTTAGAAATGGGAAGAAAGAACATGAAAGTATTACTAGACTTAAAATCTGTAAATCTAAAAACCTGACAAATAATAAAAACCTAAAAATATATTAGGAAATATGAAACTGCTATCTTTTTAGAAGATTTAAAAAGACTAAAAATATTTTAAAAAAAATAATTTCCTTAACCCTATAAAACTAAAAACTTCATTAAAAAGATGAAAACCTAAACTCATTTCACCAAATATAAACTGAGACATTATATAATGCGAAAACTTTGGTAGAAAGGAAATGAGAAACGAAAAAAATATCACAAGAAAGGCATTAACTTCACAAGAAATGATTAAACATTATAAACTAAAAACTTTGTTAGAAATGAAAAGGAAAACGTAAAATATTACGAGAATTAAAAACTTAAACATCATTAAGCATGAAATTTTGTAAAAGACGACAACCTTAAAGTATCACAATAAAATGTAACTACAAACTTTGTTAAAAAATGAGATCTTAAAAATATTTCAAGACTTATAAACTTTTACACAATATAAAACAAAAAAACTGTTGAAAGTTAAATGGAAAGCGTTAAAATATTAGAGATAATGGAAAACGTTATAACAAGAAATAAAATTCTAAAACTAAAACTTTGCTAAAATAAAGGCCAATACAGAAAAATAACTAAGAACTTTGCTAGAATAAAGATAAACACAAAACAATATCTGAAAACTTTGCTAAAAATAAATACCATTACAGAAAAATACCTAAGTAAGATCTTTGATAAAATTAAGGTGGAAACATAAAAATATTGCAAGAACGTATATACAGAAAAATAACTAAAAAACTTTGTTTTAAATTAAGTAGAAAACGAAAAACTTTATAAGAAATGAAAACTTATTATTAAACCAAAAACTGCTGAAAAAAATTAGACAAACACAGAAAAATAACTAAAAAAGACGAAATCCTAAAAATATTACAGGCTAATTCCATGCAAAATTATCCTTCGAGTGATTAAAAAAATATTTTTTATTTTAGTTAAAACATTTTTTAATTGTTATAGGAATAACTGAATTTATTAGATTTTGCATAAATAACATTTTGAAATTAATTTTGTGGCAACAACAGAGATTCAAAATGATTGTTCTAAAGATGTGAAGTTATTTACATTTTTACACCATTTTCATCTTCTAATTTCAAAGGTAAGTGAAACTTTTTGAGTAATTTTGAGAATGTATTTTTAAAAAACAGCATTTAAATTACTTATTAAAATATTTATTTAGATTATTTTTCTAAATTTTTAATATTTATTGGGAAAATAAATTTACACATTTTACTGTAGAGTAAGTCACGCAAAATAAACAAAAGTTTCTTTTAATTTTCTGCACTAAGTCAGATCTTCAAAATTTTCAATATTTTCCTTCTTTATACTAAGGGCTATAAAACTACAATTTTTAATTTTTAAATGATAAACGTATTTATTGAATATTAAGCTTTTTTGTTCTGTAGAGTAAGTCACGACAATAACTCATCTTTGAATTTATTGAAATTATCAAATTAAAATGAGGCCAAATTTTAACTTTAGATGGTGAAAACCGCAGCTGAGAGAAAAAAAGAGCAAAGAGAAAGACTAAAAGCCAATGGAGATTATAAAAATTTTAAAGAAAAGGAATCAATGAAGCAAAAGGAAAGGCGGGGGAAAAATAAAAGATCCATGACTATTGAGCAAAAAGAAGTATTAAAAATAAAGAAGAGGGAACAAATGAGGAGATATAGAGATAAGAAAAAAGCAATAAAAGCTGTGAAGGATCTTCAGAATGATAATTTAAAACTAAATTCAGATTCACCACTCAAAGCATTCAAAAGTCCTGCTTCCTTTGGGAAGGCTCTATCTAGGGTGAAAAGAAACTTGCCAAAATGTCCAAATAAATCTAAAGCATTAGTGAAAAAATTAGCTTGTCAAATTATACCAGATATTGTACAATCAGCACCTAAAAGACACAAGATAAGTCAGTTTAGTGAAGAAATAACATCAAAAGTAAAAGAATTTTTTGAAAAAGATAGTATATCATACCAGGCACCTGGCACTAAAGATTATGTAATTATGAAAAATGAAAATGGTGAAAAATTAAAACTACAAAAGAAATATCTGTGTGTGACTCTAGGCGAAGCATATGAAATTTTCAAAACTGAAAATCCTGATGTGAAAATCGGTCGTTCAAAATTCTGCAAACTTCGTCCAATTCAAGTTTGTTTGAGGCATGAAACTCCATCAAATTTATGCCTTTGCATATACCACGAAAATATCAGACTTTTGGTAGAATCAATTTATATTTTACCAAGCAAAACATCTGACTTAGTGAGCTTAATTGTGTGTGATGATTGCAGTGAAGACTGTTTCTATCAAAAATGTGATGGATGCAGAAACTTAAGTAAGCTACATGATACCACTGCTATACTAACTGAGGAAGATTTAGATAAAGAAATAAAATTCTTTCAATGGGTAAGTGATGAAACAAAAAGTGTATCGCGGAAAAGAATATCGTCATCTTTAAAAGAAGGAATTGAAACACTGGAAAAGAAACTACCACAATTTTTACAACATGTTTATGTAAAACGTCAACAAGAACAGTTTTTGCAGCATATTAAGAACAATATACCTTCAAATACACTAATTTTACATTTTGATTTTAGCGAAAACTATAGTTTTGTTTCTCAAGATGAGATTCAATCTGCACATTGGGTGTCAACATCCTGCACATTATACACTGCAATGGCTTACTTTGTTTTAAATGGAATATCTCAATCTGTACCAATAGTTGTGGTATCTGATTATCTGCATCATGACAAATATGCAGTAGCTAAATTTAATGATATCATAATTAAAAAAATCCAAAACGAATTTCCTAACCTCATTATTTCGGAAGTTATATATCAATCAGATGGGACAGGACAGCATTTCAAGCAGAAGTTTTCAATTTGTTTGGCAATGCTGCAACCTCGAGATGTAGAGTGGCACTTTTCAGCCACAGGTCATGGCAAAGGGCCTATTGATGGCATTGGTGGGATTGTGAAACGCAGAATAAGAGAAGCCACACTTTCAAGAAAAATAGACCCTCGTTCGGCTGAGGATTTTTTTCATTCAGCGAAGACTATATTCAGAAATATAACGATACTGCACGTTACTGCAAGCGCAATCGTTGAAGAAAAGCCGTTAATTGACAAATTATGTGCACCATTTGGAAAATAAATCCTTCCAATCCCTGAGACTAGAAAAATGCATTGCTTTATGAAAATAAAGAATTATGAATTGAAAACAGCCAATATATCACTAAAACCAAAGCAGTTCTCAAAATTTAACTTTTTGACAGAGAGAAGAAGACACCAAAAAATCTGAAGACACTTTTTAAGCTGTCAGAACCTAATTTTGATCACATATGTAACTTTAGATTTACAAATTTTGATATTAAATATTTTCAAATGGGATAATTTTATTTATTTTTCATTGTGTAGTGTAAGTCACGATTCCACTGTAGTGTAAGTCACATAGAGTAAATAAAATTAAAGTTTTTTGAATGAACCAAAAATCTTGTGGATGACATTTTTTAAAAATTTAAACCTTGTAGCATAACTCCATGAAAACAAAATATAGCATTAATTCACCATTTGGAAGAAATCTTAAAATTAAAGAGATAACAAATTTGGACTTCTTTTCATGTAGTGTAAGTCACGCTATAACATTTCCAGTTGTAAACAAGTTAAATTATAGAAGTATTTAAAATTAAACAGATTCTAAAAATCATGTATACACATACAACTAATTTGGCATGTATAACATTTTTCAGCTAGCAAACATTTGTCTAAAATATATCATAAATGATCTATAAAATCTTCCGATGTAGTGTAAGTCACGCATGGAATTAGCCTACAATAAAAAACTTAGACACAGTATGAAACTAAAAACTTTGATAAAAATAAAATCTTTGAAACTGTAAAACTAAAAATTGTTGAAAAAATAAAGATGAACACAGAAAAGTATCTGAAAACTTTATAAAAATAGACTAAAACCTAAAAACATTAATTAACTGAAAACTAAAAAACTAAAAAATTAACTGAAAACTCCTTTTTAAAATATTACAATAAAAAATTTAGCCACAGTAAAATGAAACTTGAAACTGATAGAAATGAAAAAAATTACATTCATTTTACTGTGGCTAAATTTTTTATTGTAATATTTTAAAAAGGAGTTTTCAGTTAATTTTATGTTCATATTTATTTTTTTTCAACAATTTTTAGTTTTATGGTGTCTTTTAACTTTTTATTTCTAGTAATATTTTTCTGTATTCGTTTTATTGTTAACAAAGTTTTTGATTACTTTCCTGTGTATATATTTGTCTTTATTTTTTAACAAATATTTCAGTTTTATAGTTTCTAAGATTTTATTTTTATCAAAGTTTTTTAGTTTTGCAATGAATATTTTTATTTCTTGTAAATATTTTTCATTTTCTAGTTCATTTCAAACATAGTTTATAGTGTCATACTGTGCCTAAGTTTTTTTTATTGTAATGTTTTTAGGTTTTAGTCTATTTTTATAAAGTTTTCAGATACTTTTCTGTGTTCATCTTTATTTTTTCAACAATTTTTAGTTTTACAGTTTCAAAGATTTTATTTTTATCAAAGTTTTTAGTTTCATACTGTGTCTAAGTTTTTTATTGTAATATTTTTAGGATTTCGTCTTTTTTAGTTATTTTTCTGTGTTTGTCTAATTTTTTTCAGCAGTTTTTGGTTTAATAATAAGTTTTCATTTCTTATAAAGTTTTTCGTTTTCTACTTAATTTAAAACAAAGTTTTTTAGTTATTTTTCTGTATATACGTTCTTGCAATATTTTTATGTTTCCACCTTAATTTTATCAAAGATCTTACTTAGGTATTTTTCTGTAATGGTATTTATTTTTAGCAAAGTTTTCAGATATTGTTTTGTGTTTATCTTTATTCTAGCAAAGTTCTTAGTTATTTTTCTGTATTGGCCTTTATTTTAGCAAAGTTTTAGTTTTAGAATTTTATTTCTTGTTATAACGTTTTCCATTATCTCTAATATTTTAACGCTTTCCATTTAACTTTCAACAGTTTTTTTGTTTTATATTGTGTAAAAGTTTATAAGTCTTGAAATATTTTTAAGATCTCATTTTTTAACAAAGTTTGTAGTTACATTTTATTGTGATACTTTAAGGTTGTCGTCTTTTACAAAATTTCATGCTTAATGATGTTTAAGTTTTTAATTCTCGTAATATTTTACGTTTTCCTTTTCATTTCTAACAAAGTTTTTAGTTTATAATGTTTAATCATTTCTTGTGAAGTTAATGCCTTTCTTGTGATATTTTTTTCGTTTCTCATTTCCTTTCTACCAAAGTTTTCGCATTATATAATGTCTCAGTTTATATTTGGTGAAATGAGTTTAGGTTTTCATCTTTTTAATGAAGTTTTTAGTTTTATAGGGTTAAGGAAATTATTTTTTTTAAAATATTTTTAGTCTTTTTAAATCTTCTAAAAAGATAGCAGTTTCATATTTCCTAATATATTTTTAGGTTTTTATTATTTGTCAGGTTTTTAGATTTACAGATTTTAAGTCTAGTAATACTTTCATGTTCTTTCTTCCCATTTCTAAAAGTGTTTGTTGTTTTCCATAATGCCGTAAGTTTTTTATTTCTTGTAATATATTTGTGTGCTTTCTTAAATTTTATCAAAGTTTTAAGCTTTATAGAGTATTTCTTGTTATATTTTTTAAGTTTCCATTTCATTTCTGACAAAGTTTTTGTTTTATATAGTGTCTACCTTTAAATTTCTTGAGATCATTTTAGGTTGTTTTTATTTATTGGCAAATATTTTAGTTTATAGAGTAGAGGTGTTTATTTCTTGTAATATTTTAAAATTTTTTACTCCTTCTAAGTTTTTGGTTTCATATAGTGTCTAAATTTTTATTTTCTTGTAATGTTTTTGTACTTTCTCCTTTACTTTTCATAAAGTTTTTAGTTTTATAGTTTCTAAGTTTATATTTCTTGAAACATTTTTAGGATTTTGTATTTATATCTTTACAATATTTTAGTTTTTAATGTAAGTTTATATTTCTTGTATTAGTTTTGTGTTTTTTTTTAACTGCATTTTTATATGTTCCTAATTATTTTTCAGCGTCTGTTTTATTTCTTACAAAGTTTTCAATTTCTTTATAATGTTCAAGAATTTTGTGTCTTGTCATAATATTAAGTTTTCATCTGTATTTTAACAAAGTTTTAAGTTTTTTAGTTTTTAAGTTTAATAAATCTAAAAATCTTTAAGGTTTTCTTCCTTTTTTAACAAAGTTTTTAGTCTAGGTGTTTATTTCTTGTGATATATTTAAGATTTCACGTCTTAAGTTTTATAGTTTCATGTCTGAGTTTTCATAAGTGTAAGTTTTCAAGAAAGTGTCTAAATTTTCATTTCTTGTAATATCTATCAAAATTTTTAGATTCGTATAGTGTCTAAATTTTACTTCGCGTAATATTTTTGTGTTTCCATCCGTATTTTTGAAACAATGTTTTATTTTAACAATTTTTAAGTTTTAGTTCTGGAAATATTTTTTGGGGTGGTTTTCTCCCATTTTTAACAAAGTTTTTAGTCTAAGTGTTTATTTCTTGTAATATATTTAAGTTTTCTCTTCATAAGTTTTTTTTGTATTTATTACATGTCTAAGTTTCCAAGTTGTTACATTTTCAAGTGACTAAATTTTCCTCTCCAATTCTAACAAAATTTTAAGTTTCTGAATTTTTATGTTTACATCTGTATTTTTATCAAAGTTTTATTTCAACAGTTTCTAAGTTTGTAGTTGAGATATTTTTGAGGTGATTTTCTCCTTTTTTTTTACAAAGTTTTTAATCTAGGTGTTTATTTCTTGTAATGCATTTAAGTTTTCCCTTCGTAAGTTTTTATAAATTCAAGTGTCTAAGTTTTGTCTAAGTTTTCATAAGTGTAGGATTTCAAGTCGTAAAATTTTTGAAGTAAGTGTCTAAGTTTTCATCTCTCGTAATATTTTTACATTTTCCCTCTCCATTTCTAATAAAATTTTTAGTTTCATAAAGTGTCTAAACTTTTGTAATATTTTGTGTTTTCATCTGTATTTTTTATAAAAGTTTTATTTCAACAGTTTCTAAGTTTTAGTTCTTGAAATATTTTTAGGTGGTTTTCTCCCATTTTAACATAGTTTTTAGTGTAGTGTTTATTTCTTGTAATACATTAAAGTTTTCCCTTCATAAGTTTTTTTTTAGTTTTATGTCTAAGTTCCCAAGTTGTTACATTTTCATTTCTCGTAATGTTTTTTACTTTTTTCCTCTCCTTTTCTAACAAAATTTTTAGTGTCATATATTTTCTGAATTTTAACTTGTAATAGATTTTTATGTTTTTATCTCTATTTTTATCAAAGTTTAAGCATTTTTTTATAGATCTTAAAAAGTTTGAAGTTTGAAGTTCATGAAATATTTTGAGGGGTTCTTTTCTCCTTTTTTTACAAAGTTTTTAATCTAGGTGTTTATTTCTTGTGATGTATTTAACTTTTGTCTAGGTTTTCATAGGTGTAAGATTTCAAGTTGTAACATTTTTAGGTTTTCTTCTTTATTTGATAAAGTTTTCAGTTATTTTTCTGTGTTCGTCTTAATTTTTTCAACAGTTTTTGGTTTTATAATGTATAAGCTTTCATTTCTTATAAAATTTTCGTTTTTCTACTTCATTTCAAACAACGTTTTTTAGTTATATTTCGGTATCTAAGTTTTTTTTCCTTTTTATGTTTTTATGTTTTTACCTTAATGTTTCCAAAGTTCTTACTTAGTCATTTTTCTGTAATGGTCTTTATTTTTAGCAAAGTTCAGATATTTTTCTGTGTTTATCTTTATTCTAGCAAAGTTTTAGTTTTAGAATTTTATTTCTTGTCAAAAATATTTCATTTTCTAGTTCATTTAAAACAAAGTTTTAATTTCCTTATGTTACTAAGTTTTTTATTGTAAAACTGTTCGGTTTTAGTTTTTACTTTAATATAGTTTCTCTTCTATATGAACATATAAAATATGTAAAATTGATTGTATACTCGTTATTATTTCCAAAGGGTATAAATAGTGTTTAGTACACGTTAAACGAAGAGAATAGAAGCTTTGATAAGATGAATAATTTCAAACATGAAATGTCAGACATTCATGGAAAAGAATATGTACTAAACAATTCTGAAACTGTTGAAAAAATATGCGAAGTAATGAGATATGAAGCTAATAGAATAATTTCTTTTTCTGAAGTTTGGCCTCTATCGTATATCAAATCAGCTGACCTAGCAGCAGCTGGATTTTTTTACTTGAAATTCGAAGATGAAGTACAGTGTGCATTTTGTCGAGTTATTATTCGTGACTGGGTTAGAGGACAAAAGCCGATAAGAGAGCACATGAGAAAATCCCCGAAATGCTCATTTCTAATATCTGATTCTCAAAACATACCAATCGTACATCTAGAAGATAAGTCTAAACCAGTTAAAACACCTGAACAATTAAACGATATTGCCTCAAAACATCCTAATATGTTGGACTTTGAAAAACGTCTTGAGACTTTTAAAGATTGGCCTGAAGATAAACCCGATGTTCAAGAAATGGCAGAGTCTGGATTATATTATTCCGGTGTTGACGATATAGTTGTTTGTTTTACTTGTGGTGGATTATTAGGAAATTGGGAGAATGATGATGATCCGTTGGTTGAGCATAGAAAGTTTTTCTCTGATTGTAAATATATTCAATTTATAGTGAGAAGAAAGGAAAATTATTGCCATCGAGTGTGTAAAACGTCTCAAAAGCAAGTAGTGGAAAAGATAAGTGTTTCAAAGACTACTGTTTCGTTAGAAAAAGGGAAAGATCGTGTTGGAATTGAAATCTCTAAAAATACACACCTTGATAATAATAAATGTAAAATTACAGTTAGAAATTCATTTTTATGTAAAATATGTATGAATCTAGAAATGAATGTTGTATTTCAACCTTGTGGACACCTTGTTGCTTGTAGAAAATGTGTGGAAAATTTAAATGTTTGTCCTCTTTGTCGTAGGGTGATTTCGTCAAAGATTGTTATTTTTATAAGTTAAAATAAATTTCATTGGAAAATTGTATTATGTTTTTATTCATCAATTGACAATTTCAACTCAAAATCGCCTTGTTTGTTTGCATCCATATCCTTGACTTTGAATGTTAAAGTGGTATGAGTTTCACTGTAGTTCAAGCCAGTATTCTCAAGCTTATGAAAAAACTTGGATGCTAGTAACTTTTAGACGTTAACTGGAAATTTAGCATTTTTTTGTTAAAACCTTTTTTATCCGTTTTCGCGTTTTCAATGAAGCATTTTTTTTCTTTATCTTTTATTTGAAGACAAGGAAAAAATTACAAGTCCAAAAACATTGTCTTAACTCCCTTTCGCTCCACCGCCACCGAATTTAGTATTCAAAGGGTTAAAGAATTATTGCTGCATCGCTATGGAAATTAGTGACTAAAGGGTTAAAAAATAGTCTGAAAATACATGTTCCGAATTTAGTATTCAAAGGGTTAAAGAATTATTGCTGCATCGCTATGGAAATTAGTGACTAAAGGGTTAAAAAATAGTCTGAAAATACATGTTCCGAATTTAGTATTCAAAGGGTTAAAGAATTATTGCTGCATCGCTATGGAAATTAGTGACTAAAGGGTTAAAAAATAGTCTGAAAATACATGTTCCGAATTTAGTATTCAAAGGGTTAAAGAATTATTGCTGCATCGCTATGGAAATTAGTGACTAAAGGGTTAAAAAATAGTCTGAAAATACATGTTCCGAAATTAGTCATCAAAGGGTTAGGGTAAATTAGGGTAATAAATCAATTTTAATTAAGTGTAATTTACTCATTAATTATAATAATGATGTTTACGTAATTAAAATAATTAATTAAATTAATAGAGTATTTAATTATACCTCAACTCCGATAAATCGAAACTAAAAATCAGCAGCAGCATGTAAACAACTCAACTCTAGCAGACATGAGCTCGAAAAATGGACATGTTTAGATAAAAAGCTAATGAAATGTTAGGTGGTGGTAGCCCAGTGGGTAAATCGAAGGATTTATATTGGGCTCTACCATCACTTTAAGCACGTTGCGAGTTCGAATCCAGCTAAAAACTCTATTTTTGGAAAATACAAATCAATAATTAGTTTCATATTCACTCACTAGATGGCGACTCTATTTTCTGTGAACAGAAAAAAGTTAAAGTTCGAAATGTAAACAAAACAACCGTTGCCATTCCAGAGAAACTAAACTTTAAAAACAACTCAACTCCGCTAAAACGAAACTAAAATTGTCAGCAGCAGTAGGTAAACAACTCAACCATGACGCCATAGACCACACCCACTTAATTAGGGTCCTAAATCATCTAATTAGGGGTAATTAGCTAATTAGTGGTAATTAAGTAATTAGGGTAATTCAGTAATTGAGATAATATGTGACGTCACAAGCAGTACTCAAAGGGTTAAGGTAAAACCTCGAACAAGTACAAATCCTGAATTTAGTGTTCAAAGGGTTAACGAAAAACCCCGAAAAAGTACAAGTCCTCAATTTAGTGTTCAAAGGGTTAAGGTAAATTAGGGTCATAAATCAATTTCATTAAGTGTAATTAACTAATTAGGGTTAATTAATTAAGGTTAATTAAGACAATAGATGACCACGCCCCCTTCCGGTGACGTCACTAGCCACGCCCTCTGACGTCACGAGGCCACGCCCATTTTGATGACGTCATAGGCCACGCCCCCCTGCGCACCTTCGCAATGTCGCAGAACCCCCATTTTCACACTACTATTAGGTTCTAATATCTTTAGCTTAAAGGGGATGCTGTAGGATATTTTTCACATTTTGCTCTCTTTTATAGTTTTAAGTGAAATAATGTTATTGTAAGAAAAACTATATATTGAAATATGTACTACGCATACAGGGAATTTGTTTTACTTTCGCAAATTTATTAATCTCAATTTCTTTGTTCAAATCTTGGTTCAGTTCAGTGTATATTAAGTCACAGATTTTGAAGTAATTCAATAAACAGTTCTCTACCATTCCGTTTTCAATACTGAATAGTCGGCATCCAATATAAGAAATGATCACAGGAAACAAATTGCTTTCAGATTAAAACCCCGATCGTTTTTATCTTTTCAATTAGAAAATGTGCTCAGGCAATTTAAAATCAATCACGAAAATTCAGGGTCTAGATTTTCTCTCCTGGCAGCTTCATGAAAGATTACGATTAAAGTTGATTGAAATTTTGAGTAATGTTTGATCTTTTCTTCCGAGAATGTGTTCTAATTATTGGCGTTCTTGCGAAAATCCCCATTTTCTAAAAAGGCGTTTAGATAGAATTAAATTTAAATTTGGAAAAAAGGCGCCTTTGTCGGAAAGTAGTAAATTAAAATGTGAGGATGGTTAAGAAGATGAAGAAAACCTTTTTGTGTCATTATCACTAGCTCCTTTTGATTTTTATTTCTTTTTTGTGTGTTTATAGGAAATAATTAGCCAGGGAAATAAATTTATTTAGTCTTTAGAAAAAAGAATCAAAAATATCAAAAGATATAAAAAAGATTTTAATCTGAAAATCTATAAATTTAAATATCTTTAGTTAGTTTAAAATCTCATTATTATCATTTTCCTTTAAATATTTTCTTTTATAAAAATCTTAGATTCACTCTTTCATGGAAAGGTTTTGGGATTAATTTTAACAACTCTAGTTGCATATAATTAGGAAATATCTTAAACCCCCTACAATTAACAAGAAAAATTAATACCTTTTACAAAGCTTGCTTATCATATTTGTTTTTCTCAGGTACATTCTTTTCAGATTACTTTTTTAATAAAACACCATAGTTAGTTTTAGATATTTCCTTTAAAATTACCTTTTAATACATTATATAAAACATTATCCGGTGATTTTTTTCGTTCATATTTAATTGGTTAGTTTCTTCAAATAGTTTTGGTTGACTGATTATATTTTTAAGTTATAGTATATTATCACAATAGAGCTTAACTCTGGAAAATATTAATATAGGATTTAATTTTCATATCATTTGATAATATTTAGATTGAATTTACAAACTGTTTATTTCTATTTGTTTTCTGTGTTATGTCTATAACTGAAAAAAGTAATCAATATGCACACTTTGTACTTAATATTAGAATATAAACCTGAAAATTTATCTTCTATTTGTAAAAAAATTGTTTTTTTAATGTTAATTGCCTTCATATTTTTCACTCTTCAACTAAACTACGTACAGCATCTACGTGTACAATTTTTTCCCGATTTTCTTGACTTATTTTCTTTTCTTAAACTGACGATTTATGTTATCTAATATAAGAAGGAATTATTTAGAGATAGTTCATAAAAGACAATGTTTTCCATTTAAATAATCCACGTCTATAATTGTAAAAATGTTTGCAATAAATCTAATTTTTGAAAACTTTCAATTCTGTTCCTATTATGTAAATTTATTTTATTATTCTATCACGTAATATAAGTTTTAAGAAACCCTGAAATACGGTTTATAAAACTTATTGTGTCGTGAAAGAATTGAGATGACAAAAGACAAGAAAGTTAATTTATTAATTGTTTCCCACTTGAAAATATAAGTTCATGAAAAAACGTCACATAATTAAGTTTCGAAAGAGAGAAAGTTGTTTTTCTTGCAATAAAACAATACTCGCAGCAAATAGAGTTTTACAGATCTGGCCTGATGGATTCAATTAGCGAAATCGGTACTATATTATAGTCGTAGTGGTAAGTGTTGTTGAAACGACATGTTTTAAAATCATAGTGATGATTTGTGTCTTACTTGATGCTAAGTGCCGTATATGAATCATATGAACTGGATTTTATTGCAAGGATTTTAAGCATTGAAGGAGAAGATTTTATTACAGCATTAGGATAAACCTTGAGCTATACAGGGTGATTCAGAAATAATCATCAATAATTGGGGGGGAGGTAGAGGGGCCCTAGACAAGCATATTTCGAATAGGAATGGTGGGGCGCAGCCTTACCGTTAAAGGGCTAGGACCTAATGTAGTGCGAGCGCGTTTCAAAAAGCTGTTTTTATAATGCCCGTGTGACGAAACAAAACATAATAAAATGAAAAAATCTATTGCATGAGGTAAAGAAGTATCCCTACTACTTACACCATGAATTCGATAGACTTTGAACCACTTTCTAAACCGTGGAGTGAGTTTGAAAAGGGCAATATTAACCTTTTACTCAAAGAATGGTGTTCCCTTAATGGTATTTAGAAAAATGATGATCGGGGAAGGAATTTTCAATGATCGTAACATTGATCATTGAAACTGTTTGATCATTGAAAATTCCTTCCCCGATCATCATTTTTTTAAATACCATTAATGGAACTCCATTGTTTGACTAAGAGATTATTATTGCATGTTTTAAAACTCCCTCACGGTTTAGCAATTGGTCCAATTTCTATCACATTGAGGATTTAAGTAGTACGGATACTCCTGTACCTCATGCAATAATGTTTTTCTTTTTATTATGTTTTGTTTCGTCACACGGGCCTTCTAAAAACGGCCTTTTGAAACGAGCTCTCACTACATTAGGTCCTAGCTCTTAAACGGTAAGGCTGCGCCCCACCATCCCTATTCAAAATATGCTTGTCTAGAGCCCCTCTACCTCCCCCCCTATTATTGATGATTATTTCTGAATCACCCTGTATGTTCCCTTCTCGGAGTTTGGATCAAATGATTTCACGTGAAACTAAGACTAAGATCCAAGTCAGCTTATCATTTTTTTACTATGCGACCGTTTTGGTAAAAGTGCATATTTGCGTTGCAACAAAATAAAAACTTCCATACAATGTATAGAAACTTACCTGAGATAACTAACTTAAATGGTTTAGTAAATTATTTAATTTTTTAGCTTAATGTTATATTTTTATATGAATTATTTTTAAACATTTTGATATTATATTGATAATCTTACTATGAACATTTTGTTAAAACTAAAGAATAGAAAATAAGTATTTTGCAATTTTAAAGAATGTTATAGCAAAACACTTTATTTGAATGTATTGCTCTTAAGATTATGTCTTAGAGAAAAAACCAAAATTACAGAAAGTTTTAAACTTAACCACTCGAACTTTTTAGTCCATTACTTAACAAAGTATGCAGTAACTTTATTACATTAACTGTTTCATTCGATAATTTAACGTAAACCACCACTGTAATGATTGAAAAACACTTGTTTACCACTGTTTACTATTTTCCATTCACACTCCGAACACATCAGAGAAAAACAAAGACGAAACTCTTAGATTTACAAAGCAAATTTTTTTCCACAATGCAAAAGCCGTTTCAAAATCTTAAAACGCCTCTTAACTTTCACTTTTTTTTCTCCATTTTGAATGAACGCATTCAAAAGAATACCTTAACTATGATCATCTTTTTTCTCACAAACTTAACCAGAATTCTCAAAAGCAGGCCTTAGAGACAGGATGTACTCCCATCCTTTCCATTTACACTTAGTAATCCTCTTTATAAACACAACTTCAAAGAAAATCCCAAACAATGCTTCTTTTAAATACTTTTCTTTGGATGGCAGTTTCTCTTCCCTTATCGTCTAGTAAACAAGCCCTGATTTTTATTTCTTTCGGCCCAAGACTATTTATTGATCTCAGGTGGGATCGTAAAACCTCGGTATTGTTTTTTTTTCCAGTGAGCAATATGACAAAAGTGAAGTTTTATTATTTCTTAGATTTCTTCGTTTGTTTCTGCGGCCTTTATTCCCTTTTCAACACCTACGTGTTTTTATCAGTTTGTTTAGAAAGCTAAAGTAATTTTTAATTTCCTTTTTTGTTAAAAAAATATAGTTTGCATGTGGAATATGCAATAGGGTGGGTCATTTTCCTATGGCGAAAAAAAATTCCTACAAATTCTATCGGGCACAACAAGAAAAGGGTGCCAAATGGTCTCAAACTAACATGTGTAAAATATTATTAAATTATAATAACTCTTTTTGCCTCCGGATTGGCCTCAAATAGAACAAAAATATGTAATTTTTCATATTTTTAAAAAATTTTAAAAATTGAATTTGTTTGTCGATAACTTTTAAAGTTCACAAATAAGGGTCTTTAAAAGCAATTTTAATCACATTAGCTTCATGCATTATTAATACCAAAACAACTGCCAAAGTGGCAATATAATATGCTATCACATATTAACAAGATCCGTAGAATATGAATCTCTTTTTTGCCAACAAACAGTGGATTGTCAGTGGTATACATATTTTGAATATTGGTAGTTCATATACATTCTCCCTCAAGTTTGGTCAGTATAAAACGGTATTTTAATTTTTAAAAATAGAAATAGTTGTATTTTTCATAAATATGCCACGATTTCGAAATTCAGCGGACAGTTATTTCACTGGCTGCTCTTGGGATCCAAACATGATCGCAAAAATATGTTGAAAAAACTGCCGAATGGATTGTTTTTTCATAGGCAATATCAGTTATGATTCGCTCAGTCATGATTTACCTAATTTTTGCTATAACAATAGACTGAAACCCAGGCCCATGAAATTATACTTCTTTGAGGATTGACTCAAAATAGCTTCTTAGCATTCCCTTATGCGTTCATAAAAGTTAAAATATAGTAACTGTTAAGGATAATTACATGTAAGTTTTGAAAAATAATGTAGCTTATTTAAAAACTTAGCGGATAATACTGAGCTTTATGCTGAAAACGGGGATCTACCGCTCTTCTTAAGAAAATGATTCAAAATTTGATTCTTAAAATGTGGTTTTAATTTATTTTTGGACATTAGGGAATCATATGGGGACACTTGGGATGGATTATTCCTAATATGCCTATGAAATTTCAAGGAAAACCCCAACTTTTAAACTATTATCCAAATGTTTTCCTTGGGGTTGAAACCTATAACCCAAAAAAGGTAACCACCTTCTGACATATCCATTTTTATTAAAAATTTTATATGTTTTCACCATCCTACTCAACAATAAAGATTTCGCACATATTTATGATTCCAGCAATAAATGTTTATTGTCAGTTCTAACCATTGAGATATTTCAAAATATGTTGTATTACAACTCAAGTATTTCAACTCTGGTTTCATTTATAATTATATTATAGTCTTCAATGATTATTTTATACCATTGTGCACATTTATATTCATGACGGATTTGTGCAATCGAGGTAATAGCTTGATTTTCGTTCGTCCATTTTTACATGGAATTACAATATTAATTGAAACTTTGGGGTCAATCCGGAGGCAAAAATAGTAATTATAATCGAATAATATTTTACACATGTTAGTTTGAGACCATTTGGCACCCTTTTGTCGCTGTGCTCCAGGGAAAATCTGAAAAAAATATTTTTGACCCACCCTAATATACAATTTAACATTAATAGAATCTGTTTAGATATAGATGACTAAATCAACTGAAATACAAACAATAGAATACTGCAAATACTACCTGACAAAAACTACCACAATTTCCCAAATCCACATAAAACCCTTAGAATACAATAATCTTTAATTTATTTTTCACTTCCAGTTAAAAATGTTCAGATAGTTCATGTGCCTATATTGATAATTCAAAAGTCAAAAAGTAATCATCAGTAATAAACTAATCTAAGTAACAACATTTCTTAACTTGGAAGTTTTACTACGTGATTACTATATTTTTTAAGGAAATGTGAAAAATATAATGGTGACATTATATAGTCAAGGTGCAGTTCTGAAAATTTTTTGAGAAATCTTATGGAACTATACCAACAGTCCAAAGATCAAACACAGGCTTCAATAACAATCTCTAACCTTGAAAATGATACAAAATTATTAATTTTACACAGACCAAGAAAAACCTATTTGTTACCAAAAAATCAGTAGGATTTTTAAAACGTTTCAATTTCTTTGTCTCTTAAATTTATACTTTTTTTAGATTGGAGTGTGAATTTAAGTCATGCTCTTCCGAAACACTTAGGGATTATACTGTGATTGCCTTACTAATACCTTGTAGAATAACTTCTTTAAAGTTGTTCTACATTTTTAAGTCTTACAATTTTGAAAAAAATTATGATTCATTTACTCTTTACTTCTAACCTTGGTGTAATAATTATTAAATCTCATTGCATGGTTGCGCAAGTGTATTACAAAAATCTTTATTGACTTGACCTTGCAGTAAATAACAAAATTGTTTTATTTCACTATACAAGGCGATATTGCTTTCAAAAGAACGTTGATTCAAAATATCAGTTTATTCAAATAAGTTACACTTATACGATATTAATGACTTAACCTACCCTAATGTGGTTTTCTTTATGGCCGATTCGGCGCCGCGCCGGCCCGTTTCGGCGTGAAACAAAAAAGAATTTCTAATTTTTAGAAGTATTATGGAAGAGTTTTTTTACTTTCATTTTATTTCTGGCGACGAATAGTAGTAGACCGGAGTAAGCGAATTATTGCATCTTTTAAACAGCTATGAAGAATTTTAAAAAGGACGTGATAGCTTTTATATCTAGCATCTTATCTCAATTGTGTTACTTTGTTCGTTAAAATCAATTATTATGACTACATTTTACCGTTTGCATTACTGAGGGCAATTCTTGCTAAATGTATATGCAATACATATTATATACTATTATACTCCAAAGTTGTAATGTACTAAATGTATACTACAATGTTGTGAAGATAACAATAATTACAGAGCAATTAAAAGTTGCAGGATTTCGGCAAGTTGGTGCCAGCACATGAGTTACTAGCAAATCAAATGAGCCACACAAACCATTTTCTTTCTTGTTAGGAAGAAATACTTCTTAAGCCTATATTAACCGTGCAACAAACCAGAAGATACAGCATCGCTACTTACATCCCGAACCTAATTCCTTCAAACAACAATTAAAACGCATAACTTCAAAAAACAAAGCCACCCCGCAAACCGATAGCCAACCAATTTACAGCCGCTCGCGAAGCCAACTTTTTTTTAAGGGGGCCTCGGAGCGGAAATGTTGTCGACGCGATTCGGAACCTGTCCGCTCAAATAAATTGAGACTTCTCCCATGGACAAAAGACGCGTCGTCGTTAAAAATGGATCCCAAACATAGAGTCGCAAGAAATAGATGATGCATCGAAGCCTGTCAAGTTTATCTGCCACCCAAAACGCCTGTTTCTGAAGACTTGTGACAAGATATCTTGCATGGTTAGCGATTTTTGCGTTTTAAATAATTCAAAAGCCAAAACACCGATCATTCGCTTTGTTTCTCAGTTGAGACCATAGGCGATGCCCCCCCAACTTTTAGAGAGAAACTTCCTTTTTCATACGGGAAAATAATGTTTCCAAAGCTATCAGGGACGCGTATTAGCATTCTCCACTTTGATAGAACATATTATGTTAAATGTTTAGCGTTTTGGTCGGGATAATCAGTTGTTAGTCGTTCTCTTTTACGGCAGATGAAAAAAAAATATGATATATTTTTGTTCTATCAAAGTGGATAATTTTAATACGCATCAGGGACAGCTTGTCCCTCCATAGTTTTCAGTTTGCCCCCCCAGGTTCCACCACCTAAATCAGCCCATGGTTGAGACATTAAGAAATACCCAGAATGCCTGTTTCTGAGGGTTTATCGGGGAATGCCTTTAGTATTATTACAGTATTTTACCAGTTATCGAAAATAACAAAAAATAGAACTTGAGCCGTGAAAAACAAACTTTCTAATGTGATGTGCATACTGTTATATCTCTCCCTCTCCTATCACATCTCCTATTTATCTACCCTATCAATATAGGAAAGTATCTCACTACTCTCTCGCTATCTATATCTCTACTATCTTTCTATCAATGATTATCTATACTCTCTTTCTCTCTATCTATAATTCTCTCTACTATCTTTCTATCAATGATTATCTATACTCTCTTTCTCTCTATCTATAATTCTCTCTACTATCTTTCTATCAATGATTATCTATACTCTCTTTCTTTCTATCTATAATTCTCTCTACTATCTTTCTATCAATGATTATCTATACTCTCTTTCTCTCTATCTATAATTCTCTCTACTATCTTTCTATCAATTATTATCTATACTCTCTTTCTCTCTATCTATAATTCTCTCTACTATCTTTCTATCAATGATTATCTATACTCTCTTTCTCTCTATCTATAATTCTCTCTACTATCTTTCTATCAATGATTATCTATACTCTCTTTCTCTCTATCTATAATTCTCTCTACTATCTCTCTATGTCGAGATCTCTTTCTTTAACTCTCTGATCATCTCTTTTCTCTGACCCTCTCACACCCTTCCTCTCTATCTTTCTCTTCTTACTCACCCTTCCCTCACCACCATATACTATATCTCTCACTTTTACTCTCTATATTTCTCCCCTGCACTCGGTCTCTTCTCTCTTACCCTTTCCTTTTATGGCATTTCTATGGCCGAAGCACGGCGAAGGCGGTACAGATTACACTAGTCTCGCAGGGGTGACACTCAACGCTCACTCTATTTAACCTTTCCATTACGAAATCCCGGAGTGACATGAAAAATCCCTTGTTAGATTCTTCCACATCAATCGTGTTGTGTTTTTTGCCGCTTTCTGCCGCAATGGAGAGACAACCGTTGACGTAAAGCGTTTTCTTATTTGAATTCATCCGCTTTCACTTAAAAACCAAGGAATTTCGGAGAACGGTTATGGGTGGTGCCCGGAAACTATTCGATTTTGTGTCACGGTTTCGAGGAATTTTCGGAACGGGAGACAATTTGGTTTTGGGTCTGGACGTCAAAAGCTTCTTTGAAATGAGGGGGTTGTGTCTTTTAAAAGGGAAGAATAAACCTTTTTCGATTCCAGTGAAGCTTCTTTGTTGGAATTGAATGCAATAGCTTTTAAACTAAACCTCTTACAACATTGTTCTGTTTTGTGATCCCTGTGTAAAATTCAAACAGAATTATTGTTAATGCTGTTGAAGAAAAGTCTTGAATTATTCCATGAAATGGTGCATATTATATTAGAAACAAATATTCTCAGTTTAGTATTAAGTTTTTAACACACTCGTGTCCAAAAAATTCACGATAATTTAAATTTTGGGGAATAACGACACAAATCTTAGTTCAAATAATTTAATTTTGAGGGCCTCCAACAAACATTAGTCGAAATAACTCACAAGAGATCATAAAAAATACAGTTACCACCAATAAAGTATTCAAGATCCTAAATAACGAGTTAGGTATTACTTAATATCGTCTAACTATCATTCATAAAAATATTCCACGCACTTAAAGGAGTTCACGACTATCATATTCTTTACAAATAACGGGGAATTTTTTTTCTAAATGACTCTTGCATGAACGTTTCTATACTTAAGTGTGTTAAACTTCATTTTCAATGGATGGATTCCGTTCCCCCCTTAACTAAGTATAATTTGTTACCATACTGGGATGCTTGCGGACACGAGTTCCAGTGAAAATCGTGTTTTTCATGGCATGACATACATGTATGTTAAGTTCGGCACCAACCTTTTGAAACACCCTGTATTAGGAACGTAAAAAGCATGAACGTATCGTGTAATCCATATCTGAAAAATGCCTGTTTTATAAACCTATCTCAACCCCACTCAATTCTCCTCCCAGCTGAAACTTACAGCAATAAATCGCTTGTAAAAAGTATATAACGTAAATGTACCCTCTAAACCCCCATTACATAAACACCCAAGAGCGAATTTCCAATAAATAAACTCCACACTTACACCCAAAATGAAGTTTTTACTCTCTTTACATTCATCGGAATCTCAACATCCATTTAACAAGTACCAAAGTGGTTCAAGTCCCCCCACGATCAAAAACAAGCACTCCAAATCCGTTATATTAAAAAATATTTTAGAATCAAGAGTCCACTAAACCCAAACTTAAAAACTAATATCTCCTCATCGCAAGTGGAGTAAAGAGGATTTAAACTCCGGCCGTCGTAAAAAGTGTTTTGCCGGTATTAAAATTCTTCCGCCGCTGCGTCGACGCGTTTTGCATTTTCCTCCTAGGCCTAATTGAGCGTAAATGGAGAAGCGCCCGCCGCTTTGCTAGCAAATATTTACCCCGGCGGAGGTGGTGCCTTTTCCGCCCGTTTTGTTGTTTCTCTTACGCTCCCTGGTCGGTTGCAGTTGAGGAAGATGGTTGAAGGTGAAAGGAAAGTGTTGCAGTTAGGAGGCTAGAGATGTTTGCAGTACGTACACTGATAGTAATATGTAACACTGAATGTAACTAGAGAGCCTGTATGCGAAAGAGAGGCGACAACTCAGTATAGCGCGCGCAGATCGGTAAACAGGTTTTCTGTTCGCCACAGGTTTCCCTCCATAGGATTAGCGTGGGGCGGCATGATACAGTTTGGACAGAATTGGATGCGCAGAGACGCTTTTAAGCGAGTTGTCGTCTCTCTCTCGTATATAGGCTCTCTAAATGTAACTAAACACTAAAAACTGTTCGTAAAAAATAAACTATGCATTTTTTTATTGAAATAGGATTGGTTAAATATATTAAACAGTTTTATCATTTTCAGTTTCGATAAAATGCAATTATAAAATTAAAAATATTTTCCAGTACTTTTTAGGGTTAGCCGGACGCAAATCTCTCCAATCGGTCTATATTAAAACAAATAAAAAGCTCCCCGTGTACCACAATGTATCACACGGGACTTACAGAAGTAAGTAACTAAAATTTGACGAGATATCGGTCTATATTGGTAACGTTTTATTATTTACACATAAAATTGTAACAAAAATTTAAAAAAGCTGCTAGTTGAGATACGTAATAGTTTCGTAAGTTATCTCCTCTGGTTCCTGGAGTTTTCATGAAACAATTTAGTATCATTCCCAGGTTAATTCTTTTAAAGTTTATTTTAAGTCTTTCAATCAATGTAACAGGTAAATCTTTTTTATTTGAAAACCATCCATCATATGGAAATATTAGTTTTATGCTCAAATTCAAATACTTGCTTTAAAATAAGGATGTATCCCTTACAGAAGTGATTCTCATCGTGGGTGGATTACAAGTTTCATTTTGATTTGATCTAGTAATCTTTGGGTATGAAAAAAGTTTGAGAATCACTCTGAAATTTGTGTCTCTTAAATTATTTGTCACTTCCGACAAATGGTATGTAAGAGGATTTCAAGTTTCATTGATTTTGTAAATTATCTAGTGGTGCATAAATATATAAAGGTTGAGATTGACTGCTTTACAGAATATAACACTATTATATTTTGTATGTACTATATCAAAATTATAGAGCAAAAGTAAAAAAACGAAGAAGATAACTTTGAAATGGTGATTCTCCTCTAAATAAGAATAATCCCATGCAAAACACTTTTCCCGCCTTTTTTATTCATCTCCCTCACGTTCATATTCCCTCCGTTACAGTCTCAGTTGGATCGTTTAGGCGAGATCCTCATCCGCTAGCACAGCATTAATTTTCATTCTCTTCTATTAGAACATGTTGCTCGGGCCTTTATGACGTATTATTTTTAATTTACGGCTCTTGTTAGACTTGTTTACGACTACGGATTTTTGGCCTTCTTCGGTTTAGAAATTTTTTTTTCTGTTCTTCGAATCTGCCGGGAACTGTAAGAGATCCTTATCGCTTGTATTTTAAGGCCCTCTCCGTTGTTTTTGTTTTTTAACGGTAAGTGAAAAGTATTAAATTCGGTCATGCTTGTTTCCCATGTTGCTACCTCCATAAAATCTGATACCTCCATGGCGAGGGGTTTTAGGAGGAAAAGGGTATTAACATTCCGGAGATTGCTAATTGGTTAATTTTCGGTGCCGAGATAATCCTGGTTACTGAACTCGAAACCATTGCTGGGGAAGTCGCGTAATTTATTACTTTTAAATTAAATCCTCTTTGATGTAAGGACTGTGTTAATGGGAGTTTTGGTAATAACTTTCAGGAAAGGTGAGTCAAAAATTGAAGTTGTAGTTAGTTGAGAATTAACTCGTTATTGAATCTTTAAATTAAAATTTAACAGGAAAACATATGCATTTGCCATCGAATAGGTATTTTTTGATTATTTAAAAAAGATTCTGCACTGTTCATAAAACATTTTGATCAATGAAACCTAATTCCTAATTATTAACAACCTTTTAAATTTATGTTAATATGTTGCTATTTAAGAAAATCAAATTGTGTAGTTTTAATCTTAAGGCCTCCACAGACGATCAACTTGGTTTTAAACCCAGTTGTCAATTTGCGATGTTTTCAATCAAGTTGGCCGTCTGTGGGGAAGTTGATGGTTGAATTTCAGGTTGACGATTTGGTCATCAACTAGGTGGGCGGAGCTTAATCGGAACATGTTATCAAAGAAATAAAAAACCTAAGCATTAAAAATAAAAAATATTTAGCACGAGAGAAAAATTAAAAGATAATTTTGTATTTAAAGTGCGAAAATATTAATTTGTAACAATCTGATATAATTTTTGCTTCATTGTTTACATTTTGTTTGTCAACCAGGTGATCTGTGGGAAAATCATCACCCTGATGGTTGACGACCAAGTTGATTGTCTGTGGGGGACTTTAGAGTCTGTGTAAATAAAATAGAGTGTTTTCAGGTGACGACACACACACACGACCATAAATTTTCTTCCTTGCTGTAGGTCAAAACAGTCTGTTGCTAAGGCCATTGCTAGGTGCGAAGGTATCTGTTGCTGTCATGTGATAGCAAATGCTCCATTAGAAGCATTCCATGACCAGTTATTTTCTTTTAACTGTTTCCTGCTGTAAGTCAAACAATCTGTTGCTAAGGCCGTTGCTAGGTCCGAGTCATGTGATTGAAAATGCTCTATTGGCGGCTCACTACTAGTCGTTTCCCACTAGTCACAATGCTTTTCTATTGCATTGTCACGTTGCGTGGTTTCCATGGTGGCGAGCCTCCAATTTTATTTACACGCCCGGACATATTTTGTACTTAAAAACAAATGTCATTACACTATGACTCTAAAATATTTTTTGTTTTTTGCCTTCGAAGAAAGTTTAAAAAATTCTCGTTGTCACTTTTTTGTTACCGGACTTTTTTTCTCCTCCAACCAATTAGATTACTAAAAAAATAACCCCACGAAAAGAATACCATAAGTATGTTAAAAAGATGAAAATAATCTACTCTTAATTTTCTACGCGAAACTATTTTAATAGAACTGGCAAGAAAAATGTTCAACATAAAAACCTCGCTAGAGTGAAATTTATAATTAAAATTTCGGTCGACAAACACTTAACTTCTTTCATCCGATACTTTTTTTCATAAAATATTCGAATGAGATTCCGCGAATCCTTCAACTATTTTACCTTAGAAAGTACCTCTCTTCCAAAAACAATTCTAGGATTTTTCTCCCACTTTTCCCTCTCCTCCCGAAATCAGATAAGAAATCAGATTTAACCTGGGAAAAAGAGATGAAAAAAGAGAGGGTTTTTTATTTTTGCGAAATGCTAACATATTTCGACTCCTTTCATCTAGAAAAGAAACCCCACGCATTTTCACAAGAACGAAACAATTAGATTTTTGCGAACGAATTAAACTTATAAAGGCTTTAGCCATGAATCTCACTTTCCCAATCTTTTAGCAAAAGCGCTTGCCCCCGGGTAGAGATAATTCGGGGTTAAAATAAATAAAACAGTATACTTTCCAAACAAAAAAATTCTTTTTTTTAAGGAATAATTTCATTTTGGAGACTCGGAATAAACAAAAATTTAAGTTCGGTTATCTACAGAAAACCTAAGTTTTGGGAGTATTTTCTCTCTTATCTACCCCGAAACTCTGTTTAGCCTTTTACCCCTCTTGCCAAACTTATATTATTATTTATTTACTTGGCATTCTTACTTTCAAATTTTTCGCTCTCGGCTCATACCGGTAAGATAACAGTCTGCCGGGAGGTAATTTTTTCCCTGGAATTTTCCCTGGATACCCCTGAGGAAAAGCGTTTTTATATCTTTTGTGCTTTATTCCCGCAGTGCAGTTCGTGTACTAGGTTGATAAGGGTGCGCAGGTTTTCTCCCTCATTTTGGAAACCAACTTAAAGGAATCAGACTCTGGTGGTTGATAATGTTTCAAGACATTTTGCTTCACCAACAAATGATTTATTTCGAATAGTTGGATTTCTATGGGGATAATTTCTTGGGGTCTTTCATACATTTCCACTAACGAACCTAGTTTTAAAAATTTTGATTTAGGTGTAGAAAAAGTAATGCTCATACAATTTTCTGTTGTACATACATATTTTTTTATACAGGGTGTTTAAAAAATGCCGTTTACGGCTTTGATTTAGTTCCAACGTGATTTTTAGGGTCATGGTAGTAAGACCTATCCCTAGTTAACTGACCATGCAAAATCCGTTGAGATGGCTTACAGCACCCCTAAAGGCGAAGAAGGAAAATTAAAAAAAGAAATAATTAAAAATTGAAAGAGTTAGAAAGAAAAATTTAATGAGAAAACTGTTTTCAATATCATAAAAACCGTTTTATTAAACTATCCTAAATATTCGAGGAAATATTTGGAAGTGAAAAATTTTGAAGTGAAGTTTATTTAACGTTTTTTAATTTAAGTATGTCTTTATTTAACTAAAAACACTCAAAACTACATGATATAGTTTGAAAATAATATTTGATATAAAGAAAATATTATGTATGTACTTTATTTAATTAACTTGAAAATTCAAACCGCAAAGTAGTTTTATAGAACATTAAATCAGCTTTAAGACTTCCTACAGTTATTATAATTTTTAACGATTTTAACACGACGAAAAAAACTATCTTGTACTATTTTTAAGAAGAGTATCAAAAATTGCTGAATAGACAAGACGTTTTTTACATAGAAAGAGGAGACGTTTTGATAATAATTTTTTATTTTAAAATTTTTCAGACGTTAAAATCTGACATTAGATAAATCGAAATAATTCCGTGGCTCGTTTGTGTGATCCTGCATTTCCCACGGGTATATCCTATTTTACTGTTCTAGTATAAAATCGTCTTTTTATTTCAAGAAACTAAACCATATGAAATTATTTCGTGTCCAATAAATTTAACCTTTCGATTTCATATAATAATTTTAAATTTAAATGCCAGACAAGAGAAAACTTAATTGTAATAGGAATTGTCTTTTGTGTTTATTGCAAAATATATTGTATGAAATTTTAGGGTATTAGCTTCTTAGAATGACAGTGAAGTAAGTTGAATAAACTAGGTATAGATTAGGGAGTTTTTTAGATCGTTTTTTTGCTCCGTTTGACAGCTTCCCAAATAAAATATTAATTTAAATTTACCGTTAGAAGCAAGCCCAAGAATGCTTTCTCTATAGGAGAGAACCAACGGTTAAATATCACAAGGAATTACTCGAAACTAAGTAAGACCACCCTGTGGCACATATAGAAATTTATTTTGGGAGAGGCTCAAGTTTTCTCTAAAAATTCAAGCTCGATTTTTGCACCTGAAAAGAGTACTCCAAATTCTCCCCTCAGCCCCCGTGCATAATTAATAGGTTCATTGTATCTTTTGAAACACATTTTTAAGTAAGATTTGCACCTGGATGAACTAAATATCCTAAAAAAAGTTGTTAATAACAGAGTCCGAAGTACCAAAGGGGGGGTCTGGGGGTCCCCCAGAAAGTTTTTAGAAATTCGACTCGAATTGACATGTTTTTAATTCGTTGTGGTAAACTTAATCCGAATTTCGGGGGGTTCACTTAAAGCTTTTAATTCAAAACTTTCTTGCGGGCCACGGGTTGGCCACTCTTGTACTAAAGATACGATAACTCTAAAGAGTTTCAATTTATGCACAATCCCTGGCTTTGACTGATGAGATTAAAACATTCTTACCGTCTTCGGGGATAAAAACCACCAGTAAGAATACTAATAATACGTGTATTCTCGTAAGGGGTTTATGTGGATTTACCAACAGCCCATTATGAGACCGAAACACTATTTTCTGTGCAAGTCTTGTTCATGTCATCTTTTGGAGATGTTGTAGCTCCGAATCAATTTGACTAACCACAGGGATGTAAGGTTTATAAGGGTTATTTTGATAGTTAAGACGGGATCGTTTATTTACATGAATCTACTCAAAGGAATTATTATTTTTCGAAATGATTTTGTCAGGCGTACTTTTATGTCACACATTCGTTATTATACGTAAATAATTTTGCTGAATGGTTTATTACATAGTGGGGTGTTATGTGTGATGACTACTATGATTGTTTGAAGGGAATTTAGAAACGAATTTAATGTAATATATTGTGCTATTTTTATCATATAAGCATTGATTTTATGCATTAGATTTTATAAATTATTATTTGCATTTAAGAGTAGAAACCAACGCTTATTAAGAAATGTTAGTATCCAATGTAGTTAAATTGTAGATTGTTGAGTAATAAAATTAACGACACACTCAAAAAACAATCATAAAATAGAAAATTTATTTCAATACCCAGAATTCATGTGACTAAGAAATTACTAGCATCTTACTTGTCTTTTGTAGTTTATCAAAAATTTGAACCGCCAAGTTGTAAGGACTCCTTAAGATATCTGGAATTATTGATACAATTAGGTTTGAAAAATTTTTTTAGTTATTATTTAGTAGAGGTAGTGTTTAGCTTTGAATTCCCTTTGTAAAATAAAATTTCGGGAAAAAAATCTATCGCTCATCACACAACTTTAGTGACCTATTTTTTTACGGTATTTTAACTACTTCTGTTTAGGCTGCCTTATCATTGAACAAGAGAAATTTCTCGATCAAAATTACAATAGTAACTGTTTCTAATACATTACGTCTCAGCCGCCTAATCTAAATTAAAAGAGTGTAGTAAGAATAAGGTATGCTTATGCTTGGACAGAACCAGTTCTACAAAATAATTCATACGAACAGTTTCTCTTTCTTTAAATCCATCTTAAAACAAACCCCATTAAAACACTCAAAGAAACAACAGAGCAATCTTTTCTTCTCCAACAATTTAACATTTCCACCATTTTATCGCTAACGAGAACCGAAAAAAAGAAAAGCCGCAACATATATCACGAATCAGCCCCCAACCGTGAAATTTAATGCCCCAAAATCACAGCTATTAACTTTATGCGTTATCGAATTAATATCATATACGCCACTTCAAAAACCCTTCAATTCCGAAAAGCCATTTTCTACGTTCGAACAAAAACGGAGGGCGGTGAAACAGGGGGATTTTTTTATAAATTCATATGATAAGCACACCCCTCCCCCGCCTCTGGTCAACAGGTGGCTTCGAACTAAAAGCCCTTCTCCCCCCATCCGTAAAATTTCCAAGCTGGAATAGCATTTTTGTTTACGATCGCCCGAGTTGCCATGACGACGCTCCGGAGGCGGCAGCTGCGAATGATGGCGACATAAAGTCTAGTGCGCGCAACCGGAAATAGACGGAAGAAAACAATGCTAAAAAACAATGCCTTCCATTTGTTTTGATTTCTGAATTTCTCACCTCCCTCCCCCCCCCTTCGAAGGTGGGGAGCGTAGAGGTAATACACAGAGAGTTAGGTTTGAACTTCTGATCACATGTATTGAGTGTGGGTTTTACGTGCCTTTCGGACAACATTCAGGCCAATCGGATGAATAATGTCATGAAAACTTAAAATTTAGATGTATGCTCTTTAGCTAATCTGCAACGTTATTTGACCCTAGCAGAAAGCAAACAAAGAAGTAGTTCCCAGTGCAGTGTCTTAATTTTGAGTGAAATCAAGAAAATCAATTTATAAATATTATTAGTTTGTTACCCATGTGTGTGTACCAAAACTTCTCCTAGCACTCCAACAGGATTTCTGCTTACCCAGTTTTTCCTTCAACGTAGGGATAATATGGGGTCAAGAAACATGACATATACGATATATGATAGATGGAAATAGTGCGAGAGTAAAAGAAAAATGATCTGGAGAGTGAGATAGAGAGAATGAGGAAGATCGGAAGAGATAGAAAGAGTGAGAGATATAGAGAGAAAGAGGGTATAGGAAGAGAAAGAAAAGTGAAAGAGATAGAGAGATAGAGAGAGTGAGAGAGATAGAGAGGGAGATAAAAAAAATTAGAGAAAGAGAGAAAATATTTAAGCACTACAGAGTGAGAGATGTATGCAGAATAAGAGAGGGAGGAAAGTAAGAGAGACAAAGAGAAAGAGAGGGATAAAAATATGAGAGAAAGACTCTGGAATCTACCTTTCTATGGGAATTCTCATGTTACGCATTTTTTGGCCATGGGGTTGCGGTACTAATGCTCTCTCTCCTGCTATTGCCTCAGCGGTAGAGAGTGCGAAACGCGCGCCCATTTCGCATTCAAGTGCTCGGAATTCATCCATTCGTGTTTTCGCCTTCATCAGCAAGTGAGCTGTTTTATGCCCGATCCTCTTTTACGGCTCCCACCGACGCAAGAAATCTTATTTATTTCCGTCTCGGGTTATGGGTTTGACTGGAGCCATTCGGTTGTAGTTAAGGGACATTGACCGAAAAACGTCCAAGAAGCAGCGATTTAAACGTGGATTGTTAAGTTTGAATAAAATTTTTCATCGATATCGAATGGTTAACCTAAATAGCACTAGTGGGAAAAAATAAATATTTTTTGTTTGCTTCTTAAATACTTACTGTTTTGGAATAAGGAATATACTAGATAATAGAAAAAGAAAATTGACGATGGGGATTGTAATCCAGGGGCTGTTCAAATATTACCTATAAGCACCTAAGAGGGGGAGGGTACACTGTTAAAAAAAGTTCAACCTTTCACCACAATCTGGTTCAAATTAAACTGCAACCTATAGTTCGGTAACAGGTTTACCATGTTTTCGGTGCTTTCACTAGCGAAAGCACCGGATTTCACAGTAAAAGCACCGAAAACTTGGTGAAACCTTTTGCCGAACCTTTAAGGCTCATTCACACTGTTTCACTTTCACTGTTTATCGCAGTGACTCCTTCCTGTAAAAGACTAGTATACAGATTTTTCATTTTCACTTCTGATGAAAACGACATTCACACCCTTTCATTTTGGGTGTTTCCTCGATAATGAACAGTGAAAGTGAAACAGTGTGAATGGGCCTTTAATTGCAGCTAAATTTGAACCATGTTTGTGATGAAACATCCCAACTTTTCACCACAAATTGGTTAAAGGATGAACTGTTTTTTAACAGTGTATGAATGATTCTTACTTAAGATGCTGCATGCTACAAACTCTGAACTTCCAAAAATATCTTGTTTCTTGCACTATTAATTTCAATTTCATTTTAAAATTTTCATTTTGTACGAAAAAAAGAACAAAGCCGAGGGTCAGGCAGTTTTCTTAAGTAATTATGAAATGGGGTTGCGGTTTTCTTATCTTTACTGACAAGGGGGAGGGGGTCAAAATGACCAAAAAACCTCTCACCTACTCCCGGATTAGTGAAAAAATTATGAAACAAATTTAGTGTCAGGGTTACTTTTACTTGACAAAACTGAAGGTTATGTGTGTTTAATATTAACTGCAAAAAGAAACTTATTATTATTAATTATTATTAAATGATTGCTGTTTTACATACAAATATTGTAAGGTTTTTTACAAACATTTTCAAGTTATTTAGAATAGAAAGGTATTTTAAAGCAACATTTTAACAAAAAATTTTATTAAAACAATAGTTAACATGTTTTATCATAACCTGTTTGTTAAATAAAACAAAGGAAATGTCCAAGAAGTATTAAAATCTTTAAAATTTACAGGTTAGGTAGATTATTTTACAGAAGACTGTCAACCTGGTGAGGAAAATGTAAAAAAAAAATTATTATTATTATTTTAGAAGAATCTTTTCCTTTTCCAAGTGATATGTGGTCAATTCTTTGTCTTCTGGAAAAAGAAAAATTTTTAGAAATTCTGGAGGGTTAATTACGTCCTTGTTGCCAGTTATCATCTCTATAGATTAGTATCTTGTTATTACTCTAAAAATGGATCCTTGATTTGGTATACTTTCATGAATTATTTCATTAATGGATTGTTCTTAAGTTTTTCATCATAACAAGTAGCTTAACTAGTAGTGTGAAAATAAAGAGATAAGGGGAAAATTAAGAAGATTCACTCAATTCTTTATTGGGCTGTTCATTACGATTATTTTCCTCCGGAGAGATCTCGGATAATTGGAAAAGAGAATAAAAGTATTTATCTAAACTATTATTCTTGTTTCGTCTACTTTAACTAGAGCTTTCGTCCATCCTTTGCTCTTCCCTATCCTATCTAACTATTACTAAGCATATTTTCTCATACTTTAGTCTCAGGAGTCAGGCAATAATAGCTACACTTTATCTCATAATATTTTCACACCAGTGGGACGCAATAGACTTGAGTTAAATAGTATGTGAATGTGACAGCAATTATTTTTGACCATTAGATTATTTTTGGTAAGAATAGAAACAGGTTTTAGTTACCGTATAAGTATTTGAATAATATTATATAAATACAACTAATTTTTATGTTCTTGAAAAAATATATTGCATTGTAAGATATGCATAAAAAATTTGAGGTTTTTTTTCATTTAACATTAATTTTTACACATAAATGTATTAATTATTAATAATACATTTGTTTTTAATATTAATTTGTTTGGTGTAATATTAATTTTTACAACTTTTAAGGTAGCTGAAATACTTATATTTAAAGTTTTATGATGAACTCAATGCTATATATATTAAATATATTTCCTTTTTGTAAGGTTTCTTCCAAAATTAGTTATTATAATACCTAGATCTTCAATAAATAAATCTTGGTATGTTTATAGTTATTGATACC
Source organism: Tetragnatha versicolor (assembly GCA_024610705.1). Lineage (NCBI taxonomy): Eukaryota > Metazoa > Arthropoda > Arachnida > Araneae > Tetragnathidae > Tetragnatha > Tetragnatha versicolor. Next base: position 18,454 of record JANDEH010000050.1, on the reverse strand, counting down.
TAGAGTAGATATATTCTAAGAACATAGTTATCTACCAAATTGTTATCAATTTGGTAAAATGAAATTAACAAAGACTATATAATCTCAAAACCGATCCGATTTCATGATTGAAATTTATGAAACAAACATCTGGTGCTGCATTTTTCTTAACAAATAAAGTTATTACATATTAATAATCCAATCAAAAGTCGTCTTATTCCAGATTCCAAGCATTCAAATATGCATACAGGTGTCTACTATCCAGCAGCTCTTGAATAAAACAAAATTGAAAACAAATTGGCTTGTTTCAGAGGTGTTCATACCTAACCTTCTTTATAAATCACAAATTCAACAGCAAATCTACCCTTTTCAGAGAGAAACTCTTGTATCCATATTGCATACAAGCCTACTCAAACCACAGGCAACCATCAATCCACATAACACCGCACGTGCAATTCCTATGCAAGTCTGGCGAATACACGCCGAAACAACGGGCGCAAAAATAACCCTGCGTCTGGACCCAACAGCGTGGCTAGAAAGCTGATACCGAATTCCCCTTTGTCCAAGCCTTATGATGTTACCAAACACACACAAAAAACCTAAGAGAGATAGAAAGTATGGATGTTTCCTTCAGTTGCTCGATTTTCTCTTCTCTCCCCCTGGGTGTTTCGGCATTGCTGTCGAATATCATGGCGTGGATTTGCTCTTGAATAAAAGATTTTATTTGAAGCCGAGAGTGTAAGTGTTGAGGCAAAATATTTACAAGATGGCTTCAGATGATTCTTGCTCTCTTTTTTTTTTCGGTGAGTTGGTTTAGGAGAGATGTGTGCTTTGAATTGTGTATGGAGATCAGCACGCGTTTCTATGGGAAGTGCTTCCTGAAGTGTACTTGGAGTGATATTTATTGGTGTTCTTTTAAAGTAGATGTGTTTCTTGTTCATTTGTTAAAGAAAAGTTTTAAATAGAAATGTTGTACTATACAATTTTCCATGCATTCTCTCCGTTCTAAATGTACTACTTTCTCGATAGCTCGAATTTATTTCCGGGTCCTTTCAATTTCGAGGTATTGATTGAGATTACGCAAGCCTTCTGGGCATACAAATTATATTTTCCCATACGAATTATAATTCAAGATTGAATTAAAATTTTAATTGTTAAGCTTGGGATTATCTATCGAATTTATATCTATAAAGTGATAGAGTTCCAGTCTTAAGTATCTCTATCTCTTTATCTAGTTTAAATTAAAGTTGGTTTTTGAACTAAAGAAGCAAAAAATGCAAGTCACTTTAAAAACTATCAACATGTTTTTGAAGACTTTTTTATTGTTAATTTTATCCATAAATATTAATATTCACTTGAAAATTTTTTCAATTACTATAATGAAAAGCGTCATTTTCTTCTGCACAAAGTATTTTTTGTCGATATTTTTTTATAAAAAATGTCTTCCTTTTGAATGTTTTTAGGATCACATCTTTTGATGAAGTTTTTTGCATGCCGGAGAAAATAATATACGGGATAAAGAAGTAAGTTTTTTCTGCAACTTTCTCATGGAAACCCTAGAGTTTAGTTTTTTTCAAACACAATGACAGAGAAAGATGAGGTTAACCATAAGGTACATGCTATCTGGGTAAAATTGAAATAGCAAATTCTCCTATTTATGATTATTACAAATCTATCTCTTAAATTTTCTAGTAACTGTAGTTTGCAGTTGTTATGTATTATTCGTCCTTATTCTTGTATCAAACGAGCCCCACAACCTTCACATACCTTCCACATACAAAATCGAATTCTAGTGCACCATTCGAACCACTCACAATCAACCCCTCGGTCCTCGGTCATATCCCCCCTAAAAGCCTCCCCTCTCCCAAAGCCATCCTAAACGTCCGATATAACCGACACACAAAAAAAATAACTCAAACGATAATTTATTCCAGCGTTCTTTAATCACAGCAGATAGAACACAAACAGAAGCGCCTAATGTCATTACTCTTCATTTCCTGATCCTCATTTTCCCGGTATAATCGTTCTCTCCCGGAGTTATTTATCCCGGTTAAATGTGCGCCGTGTTGCCTTTCTCCAAAGCGAATTCCGCTGCCCAGGAGGGCTTCTTGAACAGCTCGTTTTGCGTCGTTAAGACATTGGCGTGGTGTGAATTCGAACTGGGTATATGGAAATGCGAAGTGCAAGAGTGCTGTGTCTTGTTTCAGAAAGGTTCGGTGTCGGGTATTTTCATGCGAGTGAAGAATTCTTGGAGTTAACTCGCGTATTTTGAAAAGATCATATAGTCTCTATCTTTATTTACTCCATTTCGCCTCTTCAGTTGTCCTCAATCCTGATAAGTGATAAAACAAGTTTAGAGACTGGTTGAAAGTAGTTTAAAGTCAACAAGAAACAATGAATGGATCTACATCTTTCTCTCTATCTATCCTCTCTTTATCTTTTTATATACTTATCTACCTATCTCTACTTCTCTCTTTCTATTCTTCTCTATATCTGTACCTTTCTTTTTCATACCTCTATCTCCATCTTTCTATCACTATTATTATTGCCTCCATCTCTATTCATCTTCCTATCTCTTTATTTATATTGCTAAATTAATCCATTCTAGAAGGCTATGATTAATCTCGTCTCCCTCTATCTCTTTTTATTTTTTTCAATTTATCTCTTTCCTATAAGTGTAAATATATCTAGCGGTATTAACACACTCTTTTCCTATCATTATATTTACTATCTATCTTTCCTTCATATCTATCTTTATTAATCTTTCTATTTCTCTATTTTACCACTCTCTATCTTTCTTTTTTTTCTTTGTATGTATCTCTCATTCTTCTTCTATTATCTTGTTCTTTATTACAATAGGTTCCTCTGAAGTTAAATGCAATGAAGTTTAGGCAGAAAGAAAGCAAGGTGTTTACATTACTAAAGTCGATATTACTTTAGTAACTTATTTTAAGAATTCAGCATGCCTAATAGTAGTTATGTTCTCTTAACTTTAAAGGTATTAAAACTAACCACGAAGAAGTCTTTAAATGAATACATGGTCTTTAATTGAATACTTTGAAATTAATTTAATTTATTAATCCAATAATTTAATTTATTAATCCAATAAAATCGTGATGAACATTTATCATATTAAATACTCAGGATATATCGTACATAAATTTTAATTTTTTTTCAAATAAAAATGTAGCAATTGGGTGTTTTGAATGCATGAGACAAATGTTTGTGTGGTAAGGAATTGGAGTTGTATTTTCTCGGCTAAACATTTCCCTTTTAAACAAAATAAATCAACATTTCATTTATACCTCCTTCTAGCAAACAATAAAAAACACATGTTTGGTATGGGAAGGAAAGGTAACTGCCTATCCCAAACTTTACAGATCACCAATGAGGTATTCTCACGTTTTGAGATTAAATTTTATTAAAATAGTAGATAAAAAACCATGAAGAATGACGTTTACATCAAGTATTTTCGAAGCCTAGTTTCTGAGATATAAATTTTTGAAATTTCGTTTTTTGTTTGGGCGCGAAAACACTTTCGAATCACAAATCATGCGCTGTGAGGTCAGATCCAATAGAAGCCCGTTTTCTGATAACGTGACTTTTCTGACGTTTTGGCAAAAATAAAATTGAATTTTAAATTATTTAAAACACATTTTTGAACTTAAAAATCAGAAATTTGAGAGTTTTAGACCATAATGTATAGAAAAAGTATAAAATCAAGCAAATCCCTCACTCATGCAAATACCTCATTGCTAAACAATTCCTTTCTCTCCGTTATTCCACAGTTCCCTTTTTTCTCCCACATATACTTCAACTGGCTGCCCCCGTTAAGGTCAACGCTATTGGAAAATCAACATTAGCACTACTTTCAATTCGACCTAATGGAATAATATTTACTTAGTAAGCGGTATTTACACTAGTGGGGCACTGACCTTCCTAGAGTAAGATGTTACAATGTGTTAAAACTTCCAATGTATCGGAGGGAATTTTTAGGTCGGAATATTTATGCTCTTTTCCTTTGGAAAACTTTTTTCAAAATCTTACTACATATTTGACGTCATGAGCTCACTCTCAGAATTTTTATCTTTTCAACTTAAGAACTTATATCCCTTTTTCACATTTAGAACTTGAGATCTAATATTGATTAGAATATTTTAGTTTTATGTTCTTACACTGTAAAAAATCTGGGTAAATGTAAAACTAATATTTGGTGCAAAGTTTTTAATTTCCCGAAACTTTGGTGTGTGAAAAATTGGTAGTATGATTGAAAAATACTTTTATGGTGCGATCGGTTGCACCAAATTTTGGTAAAATTCTCTTAACTGGGACCTTTGTTGAGTTTGTGTTTGTGTTCGCGCTCCGCAGTTTTGTTTTCGCATGCGTCACAAAGAAAAATAATTTTGTAACAAGTTTTAAGTTTTAAAGTTATTGAATCCCCGCTGGATCAGTGGTAGCGTGCTTGCTTAGCATGCGGCAGTTCATGGGTTCTATCCCCAGTGATTATTATTTTATTAAAATTTCCAAAAAACAGCAAAAATACACCATATTATGGTGCAACCTCTTCTGATTGTTGGTGCTAATGATAGCACTATAATATGGTAAAATTATGATCCATTTTTTGTAGCCAACAAATAAATGCCAGATTTTGGTGCAGCACGGCCCAAAATTTTGCACCCGCTGTTCTATAAAAACAAAAGAAATCCAATTAAAATATTTGGTGAATATTCGGCACTCGTATTCGCGCGCATGTGTGGACCCGGAGTTAAAATAAATCAAAGAATAACTTAAGAATAAAGAAGTGCTTAAAAATAATTAACAACTGAAAACTGAGAAAGATATTTGTTCTTCAAAAATTATCATATTTTTTTTATTTCAAGTGATTTTTCAGCATTTTTTCATTCATTCTTAAGGAAGAGAGGCTATACCTAAACCTGCATTATACTCATTCTTTTGAAATAAAAGCTGTCAAATTAATCGTAAGACTTTTTAAAAACAACGTATGATAATGCAAGAAAGATACAACAAAGTGAATAAAATTTGATATTAAGGTATCCTCCTACCCCTAAAATGACGATTTTCGAATTTTCCGTCGAAAATTTGGTTCTTTCATTTTCAAGTAGTTTAAACTTTTATCTTTCCAAAACTGTTTTCATTTTACTTGTAGGTGAATTAGAAAAGAAATTACAGCATTTTTAAAACAGATAGTCGTGTGCGATCGTATACAAATATAAACTTTGAAGCTAATTTTCTAAGAACTTAATTTTGCATAAAAACCCTGTACTATTTTCATGATTACTGCATAACTATCCAAGATATTCCCTCCACTTTTTGCAGTACATTAATCATACTGTTATTACTCAGATGGACTACAGATTTGTATGTAAGTTTTTTATTTTTATTGATGTTTTTTGTTAAATAATTGTAGAAATTTAAAATTTTTCACTTACCTTTACATTTTATGCTGTAAAACAATTACATTTCAAAATATGTCTTAGAAAATAGTCCATTCTAAAGATAAGTGTTATACGATACTTGTGTCCAAAGGAAATTTATATAGGGGTAATACTTTTTGTCAAGAGTGAGAGGGGTTTTATAAAAATTCACTTAAATTTTACACTAATTACCCCATATTTTAGAAAATAATGCAATTAATTTTGTTTTTATAGCATTAATCGATGTTTGATGTACATTTAAACTAAAAATTTAAAAAAATCAAGTAAAAATAATTTTTTAAATAAGTAAATTTTACTTATAAAAAGTTTACTTATTTGAAAAAAAATGGTCTCAAAGGTAGGCGGGTACCTTAAATATTTGGAATATCAAGAACAAGTTTTTCTAACCTTAAAGAATTATTTAACACCCATAATAGATATTTTAGATATTGTGGGAAAAAAATTATTGATTTAAGGGTTATTTTGGGCGGCGCATAATTGGTGAAAAAGTATTAATTTTACTGTTTTACTTAACAAATTTCTGTTTCTTTTTGAGCTATCATATTTAAAAGTTGTTAAACTCTATTCTTGAATTAAAATATTCAATTTAGATTTTAGACTGACAGTCTGTAAATAAAAAAAATATGTATCACTTCATAAAAACATTATTTTTGAAAACTCTGATTACATTTTCAAGAAGATTCCAAAGATTAATGGGTGAACGAAACCGCATTGAATTTGAATAGACAAACGATGGAATAAAAAGCATTTAGCGATTTCTTCGTCGAGAAATCATATTTCATAATTGGTTTTAACAATCTTTTAGAACACGCAATTTTCGAACGCCCTAAGCCGCGGAGATTTCTCGAATTCAAAATTGTTTTTCTCCTCTTTTTTTCTCGACCCTGAAGGAAAGATAATTTTTGTAACGAATTCAAGTAAAAACTAAACCTCAAGGCGAGACAGAAAAAAACAAAATTTTTTGTCTTCTCATTGTTGCCATTCAAATTATACTAAATTCTTTTTTAAAAAATTTTCCCTCTCCTTTATCCTTTCATCTCACTTTTCCTGTTAAAAGTGATTTCTTTGCCGAGCATAACTCAAATATTTTGATATCGTTGAAAATAAAGAGTGAAAATTTGTAGCTGAACAAAACAGAGAAAAAGTTAATACTTTCCAACGAAGCTTTATTTAGAAGAAAACTTTTTTGTTGACTGAGCAAAAAGGGTTGTTTTACTTATTCATAGTTATTTGATGCAAAAACTTACAAATAGTTGAATAAATAACTTTTTGTGTCTAGAGGGTTTATATAGATTATACTTTTAATACTTTCCCCCTTATAAACACAAATCCGTTAGTTTATTTTGCGGGTTTTTTTCTACTTCAGGTTAAAAGTTATACTTTAAGTACTTAAGTTAAAGTTAAACAAATTTAGAAAAAAAAATTGTTAATATTTGTTAATTAAAATATTCTAAATTTGGATTATGTTTTAAAAATAGGATATTGTTGATACCCATCATGAAATGCAGAATATGTGAATAATATTTGGCTTATAAACTACAGTCAGTCAATAAAATACTCGTACAACCAACAAATTTGCTCTTGTTCAAGTTAAACTACTTTTTTACCGCCCCTTTTTTCTACCTAAGAAAATGCTTGCTTTCGTTAAGCTGCTTTTGTTAAAGGAACCGGAAAAAAAATTTTAACTTGAACCTATAATGGATATTAATAGATTCTAACGTTTTCCTCAAAATAATTTTTAAATGAAGCAACAATTTATAGGCGAAAACTTACGTAAGGTTAAATAACTTTTAAAACCGATTCTAATTACTCCATATATATTGAAAATATAATCTTTCATATGACCGGGTACGTGAATTAACTTCAGGATTTGGTTGTGCTGTAAGGAAAATAGTTAAATTAAGTAACATCGTTAATAGTATGTAAAAGATATAACAAAAAGAGCGGTAATCCAGATGTAGTAATAAACAGAGGATGAAAAAAAATTTGTCTCTTCATTATTGCCATTTATTTCAAAAAGGACAATTAGACGCTTAAGAGGCTGAATTAAATCATTACTTTAATTAATAAGATTTAAATGTGTACATATACAAGCGAGTTTGTTAACAAATTTCAATTTGTTTATACAAATTGTTATACATTATGGATGTTAAACTTAACTAATTACTAAAATATAAATGGCAAACTGTGCAAATTAGGATAAAATTGAAAAACGACGTTTGATTTGCACATAATTTATTAAAAGATATTAAAACCATGGTTATTATATCTTTATTATAATTATGGTTTTATATTATGGCCAATTATGGTTTTAATATCTTTTAATAAATTATGTGCAAATCAAACGTCGTTTTTCAATTTTAACTAATTACTTTTTCATCTTAATGATTTTACCCTAACTTTTTCATCTTTGAACGATGAATTATATAGTAACACAGTTAAATGCTAAAACCTGTATTAATTTATTATTATAAATAATTGACATTAAACTGCTTAAAATAACGCAAATAGTTTTATTTTATGGTGGTTGAATCTGACAAGTTAGGAATTTTAGTCTCAAGATTTCCCTAACTTCGTATTCTCCCTGTAAATCTATGTATAACTCGTGGAATAATTAACTATATTGTGGATATAGTACACAACTCACTAAACATAACACCCCGTTTCTACTTGACAAAATTACATCACCCATCGTCCTCAAGTGAAGAAAACGCAAACATTCCACCCTTCACACTCAACAAACTTTATAGAAGTTATCGTTCTCACATAAAGTTAACGCGTTCGCAAAGCAAGAACTCCACTAGGAATAATTAGGACCGCTCTGTAGACACAAGTCTCCCCCCCTCCTCTCTGATTATACACCAGAAAGTGAATTTAACCCACAAACCATAGCTCATCTAAATACCGAAGAACCAGCAGTCGCCGTATTTAAAGATGCATTATCGGTATCCTCAACCAAGCCTGAAAGAAGTTCAACCATAGGTTCAACCCGTTGTTTGCCGGAAAGATTATAATACACCCTGGCCCTTTGATGGTGAATGGAACCGCCCGCCGCGGCAAGCGGAGCATAGAGGACTACCCGCCACCCCTATCCGGTAGCCCGTTACCTCTTAATTAGAGGGCCGTGGTATGTGGTTACATGGCGCAACCATCGTAATGTAGTGAAGGGCTATTTGAGGGTTTGCGGGCAATCAGAACGCACGGCTAGGGAAGGAGATTTGAGTTGGTTGGATCGTTTAGGTTACTGGCTGTTTAAAAAATGGCGGGATGTGCTCGGTTTGGTTTGATTGGAGTTGTTGCAGGGTTAAGTGGAGTGTATGTGGTTGTCTGGGTCTCATGTTCGTTAAAATTTGCGTATCTACTGGAGATAGGGAAACGGGGAATTACTTGCTAACTGGGCATATCATAAATCGGGGTGTTATAAAAGCGTCTTTATGAAATGTAGTGCTTTGTTTGTGCATATAAATTTAAAAGTATTTAGCATGGTTTATATTAATTAGTATTTCAGTGTGTCTGTATCGTGGGTTGTTAGAAACGCGTTTTTGTTATATTGTAGTAAAATGCTATGAAAAATTTAAAATTATTTAGTTGGATTATTATATTTATTAGTATATTAGTGGAAATTTCGTTATACAGGGTGATTCTGAAATGGACCGCCAAACTTTGAGGGGTGATAGTACTCATCAAGACGAACAAGAATTGGTATAGAAAGGGGGGTCGCAGTTACACCGTTAAAGAGCTAGGTCCTAATGTAGTGCGAGAGCGTTACAAAAGGACGTTTTGCCAAGGCCCGTTTAACGAAAAAACACATAATGAAATAAAAAAATTTATTGCATGAGGTACAGCAGTATCCGTATTACTTACATCATAAATTTGATAGAAATTGGACCACTTTCTAAACCGTGGGGTGAGTTTTAAAACGTGCTCTTAGTCAAACAATGGAGTTCCATTAATGGTATTTAGAAAAATGATGATCGGGGAAGGAATTTTCAATGATCAAACAGTTTCAATGATCCATGTTACGATCATTGAAAATTCCTTCCCCGATCATCATTTTTCTAAATACCATTAAGGAATGTGATTCTTTGACTAAAAGATTAATATTGCACTTTTGAAACTAACTCCGCGGTTTAGAAAGTGGTTCAATTTCTATCAAATTTATGATTTAAGTAGTACGGATACTGCTGTACCTCATGCAATAAATTTTTTCATTTCATTATGTTTTTTTTTCGTTAAACGGGCCTTGGCAAAACGTCCTTTTGTAACGCTCTCGCACTACATTAGGACCTAGCTCTTTAACGGTGTAACTGCGACCCCCCTTTCCGCATCAATTCTTGTTCATCTTGATGAGTACTATCACCCCTCAAAGTTTGGCGGTCCATTTCAGAATCACCCTGTATAGAAATATTTTCTAGAATTTATCTACTCAATATAGATTTCTTTGAGTGTTTGTAGTCTAGGTGTAACTTACATCCTTGGTCTTTTTTTTATTTTGACATGAGAGAAAGAGAGAATGATAGCGAAAATAATAGAAGTTATAGATAAATGAAAATAGAGAGTGAGAGAGTAAATTAGAAAAAGAGAGAGAAATGGAAATTGAGTGGGAGAGGAAAAATTGGAGAGAGTGATAACAATACTGAATTTGCTACAAAAATGAAATCTGAAATTTTCATAACTGACCCATTCTCTTTTTGTCATAATGAAGAAAATGAAACCTAGAATAATATATTATTAAATTAAAAACTTATTTAACAACCCTTTTAGCTCCTCGTACTATGATATGAGGCTTATAGATGTAAGTGGGCAAAGTACAAATGAGGAGCAAACAGTCAAACTGTGTTTTCTCCAAAAAAAATAAAAAATGAGTTACTGCTATTTTCATTATCTCCACATTAAACTGCACAAAATAATGCTATTATCTTCAACGAAAACAAGTTTTAACCTATTCTAAAACTACTTAGAAAATTAATGTTTCAATCAAAAAGTGTTTCCTCCAGAGCCTGTTTTCCGTCAAACAGTGATTCCTCCAGTCACAGCTGTTCTTACTCGTCACGTGACCCACTCATTTGTCAGCGTAAAGTTGTGATGTTAAAATATTGGTGGGGACTTTTTGATACGAAATCATCTAATGTTTATTTTAAAAATTTACATTGTATATCAGAAATATAAAGAATAGTTTTTGAGAAGAGTAGGATTAATTTTTTTCATTAAAATAGTGTTTTGTCCATGTTGGAAACATTCAAACCATGTTTCCTCCTATGTGTTCGATCAAAACGTGATTTCTCCAAATTTCAAATGTATTTTTTAACAATTAATTTTAAGTTTTTAGGTAAATTATGACTACAAATCTTCTCAGTTACTCGTAATAGAACTAAACAAACGATAATTAGGTTTTTAAATTAGTTATTTTTTAAGTTATTAGTGTTTTGTGTTTCCTGAAAATTTGTATCTGAAGGAGAAAGCATGGTTTGATTGTTTGCTCCTCTAATATAAAAGAAACTATCTAACTTCTTATAATTTTACAGAGACAAATATATCTATTCAGTTTAAACCCAGATAGCAATGTAAGTTTAAAAACTTTGTTGTTACCTTAAGGCGTAACCGATTTATGGTTTTATAAGGGTCTTAGACAACCTTGTGATAAGGTAAAAACAACCTGCGCTATTTAATACTTACTGTTAGCAAGTAACCTTACGTAAAAACTTAAAAAAAGGTTAGAAACTGACGTGAAGGATTTTGAGAAGGGTTTTTTTGTATTTTTTTCTTTAACTTTCTCATAAAAATTGGTTTTTCAACAAACCTTGTTTTGGGGAACCCAATGAAATTAGAAAGAGACGGTTAACCGTAAGGTTACAGAATCGAATTAGTTCGATGATCCAAACATATTTTTCAGTATTTTTCTTAAATTGTTTTATTTATGTTTATGTGTGCCTTTATTTGGTGCCTTTATTTTAATGTGTGTATTTCCTCATTTTTTTCATTGTTTGAAGACACTGTATTATTTTCTCCCTCTTATTTTTTAATACCTTGTATAGGGCAGTTTGCCCATTACGAGGAAGTATGTCCTTGTCCATGTCTACGTATATTTAGAGAGAGTGGAATGAAAATATATCCGCAAATTATATCAAAAACACGTTCTTATTATTTAAGATTAAGTAAATACTATTCAATGGTGAAAAAACACATTCTGCACAGTACATACTACTGAATTTTATCGTTTTACTTTGAACATTCATCAACATTGAAGATTGAAATAGAAACTTTTATTCTTTAAATTAAACTGCATAAAATAAGTTTTCCTCTTTCAACAACTTAAGCTACATTTCGACTGTATTTTTTAAATCAATTTCTTTTGGTTGTAGTTAATACAGTTCTTTCATAAAGGGAATCGAAATGCAATAGCTTTACTTCACCAAACTATTCAAATAACAATGAGAACAAAGGGTTTTTTTTACTTCCAAAGCTATTAAAACTTTTATCAGACATTTAACATCAACCTCATGGTTAATTTTTTAACGACCTAAAAGGAATTTTTCTTTTCCAATATTTAATTTCTATCCAATAGACTTCATAGACACTCATTAGACTGAATTCATAATTCAATCTATTCTGAACTCTTAATGAATTAGCAAAATTATTATTTGATTTCGATATTCAAGGCATCACACAATTTTCCTATCCTTCCAAAAACTAGTCATTTCATCTGAGAAAATTCAGCAATAGTTTATATTTTATTTCCTTAAAAAATTGAATTTCATTGCTTAACTATACCAAACTATTACATGAACAATGTGTTCGAAGGACTTCCTGACACCATTTCTCCTTAAAATTTAATATCAATCTCATGGACCAATTTTCAACAACCTAAAACGAAAAACATCTTAACTCGAAAAATCAATTTAAAATGTTCCTCTCAACTCTCTTCAAGAATGTGATTGGTGCTCAATAATTTTCTTAAAAGCTTGATTGATGATCATTGTTAACGGTTTTGATTGAGTGCAACACTCTCCTTAATGTACTCCCTGTATTAGAGTACTTTAAACCCAATTACAACTTACTTTTCTTAATGGAATGTGGCAATCAAGAAAGAAGTTCTACTCTGGGGAAAATGGCACAGGAAAGGATAGTTTTCTAAGTACTTTGGCGATATTAGATTTTCTTGTTAATAATTAAACATTGTTTCTCTTTAGATGTACCAGAACATTTATATCAATTTTAAACTTTTTGCACAAAATTAGTTGTTTAAAGTATCATGTGTTTAAAAAAATTTTTAAACAGTTCTTCTCAAAATATAAACAAGTTTTTTGGTCAGTTTTCATTTTAAAAATAAGTGAAAAGTATATTTTACTATTTATGTAGTATTGGTAATTACTACATAAAAGAGTATATTTTACACTACAACCCTGTAAAACGAGAAAGTCATACCTATTTCTTTCCTCAGATTATTTTAATAAAGCCACTATGTTTTTTAATGGGTTTAAGAGTTATTTTTAAGTTTATATCCTTTGTTTGCTAACCTTTCCTAAAAAATATTTTATAATTTACAAAATTTATTATAATTTATATTAATATTGCAATGATACTACTATTAATATTATAATATTAATTATAATTTACAAAAATTTATAAAATGATTAACAGATTTTTTAAAAATTTAAATAATGTTAATTGGAGTTTTAAAATCCTTTTAGGGCTTCTTAAAATGCACTTTTGTAAAATTCAAATACATTTTAAAATATCTTTAGTTTCAATTTTATTTTTATTTTTCGTTTTCTCTTAAAGTACGTATAAGTAAAAAAAATTTTGAACTTTGAAGTTGTTTATTCTGAATACCCTACTTCTGTTTTGATTACATAAATCCCATATATTTCTCCACAACAAAGGATTTTCTGCGTCTAATTCCATCCAAGCTTTAAACAATTTTATTGAATACAATATAAAGTCAATGACACCCTTGCCCCACTATGACAAATCAAAAGAAAAACAATAATATGATGAAATCCTTTTTAAGAGCGCCAAAGTCTTTAAGTAGAAAAATTTTAATTTCTATCAAATCGGGTATGTTACTCCCTCAATATAGTTTGAAATATTAAAAAAATGCCCTGATTCAATCATAACATTATTTCAAATCCCAACAAAACGTCCTTACCATCCTCAAACTTTCCAGACTATACACAAAAAACCCACCGCTGACAACTCCCGTCCCACGCGCTGTCACACTGTATATACAAGAAGCCAGAGAGGACATCACATTTCGACACGATCGGCCCGAGATAATTTCATCATACCCCGAACTTTCACAAATCTCTCTCTCCTCCCCGAAGACGATATGAAAAAATTCCAAGATGGCCGAATAAACAGTTTGCAATCTGATGAAGACTGACGGAACCCTGTTATTAGTTTAAGGCGCCCCGTAGCTCGAAAGATGTTTGACACGCGTCTAGAAGTTTTTGTGTTATCGTGTCGGTGGAGGGGCAAGAGGTAGTACCTGTCATCTGGAAAACGTACTTTGCTTTGCCGGACTGTCGTTTTGGATGGTATGAACCAGAAGGCCAGACGGGTTTTTTTATCGTTGAAGTGAAATCTCTGATTTGTGTGGAATTGAGTTTACGAGATTTGGTAGTAAGCATCTGTGGATTTGATTTAGTGTAAGAAAGTATTGCCAAAAAGTATTCCTTTGTTGGTTGTTTCAAAAATACCATTTGTAAATTTCTTTTATACTTGCCTTATCAACTCAAGTATGTTCCAGTAGGTCTTGAAAATATATTTTAATGTTCTTTTCAACAATCTAGATGCCTGGAATTTTTAATAAGGGTGTATGAAACAAATTAATTGAAATACAGTAAAATCCCGTTATAACGAACTTCTCGGGACCGTAAAATTTCTTCTTTGTAACGGAAATTTCGTTGTACACTGTAAAAAATAATCCTGCAAAAAAACAGAAAATTTCTGGCAGCAAAAGTTGCCAGAAAAAATCTGTAGGTTGAAAAATCCTGTAAACAGAAAAAAGCTGTAACCTACAGGTAAATGCTGTAAAAAGGAACTTTCTGTCAAGTGGGCTACAGATTTTTCTGTTGCCTCTCAGTAATTTTCTGCTTGTGCACATGCACTTATTTTAGTAGAGTTTTTTTAATTTTAATTAATTGATATCCGGGGATAGAACCAGCGACCTACCGCATGCTAAGCACGCACGCTACCACTGAACCAAAGAAGATTCAATATAACGTTGCCAATAGCTGTATTGGTTTTCAATGCAGTAAGTTTCTGTTTAAGTACAGATAAGCTAAAAAAATAGGTAAAAGCTGTTATTTTACTTAAAATAAATAGAAGTGCGGTGGGAATGTTACATGACAGAATATCTCTGTAAACATAAAGTCACTGTTATTGAAATTTCTGTTTTTCTACAGTTTTTTTTACAGTGTAACCGTACTATTGTTAATGCAAATGAAAACGATTGGGGACTTTCTGGACTTTCGTAGTAACGGGAATTTTCGTTGTACCGTTATTCTTTGTAACGGGATTTCACAGTAAATAATTGGCTTTTGAGATATTTTCCATACTTTTTATTCTAGATGTCTTACAAAATTTTTGAGCAGTATAAAAAATAATGCATAATTCATTTATAAAAAATATTATAAGCTCGTAAGTTTCGTGAAAATATATTCTAAATCTAAATAATAAAAGAAATTTTTTTCATAAGATGAAAAGAGCAATTTTGGATACTTTTAATATTTTCTTTCTATGGCATTTTAGCTAAATTCTCTTTTTCAGCTAATCTCTATATACTCTCTCATTTCTATTATTAGTTATTATCTAAACAACAAGTTGTGCAAACACAAATTCCAATTGCTCTCCAAAAATTCTCCAACTCTCCTCTCCAAAAATTCTTCGACTCGAAAAACCCCTCTCCACAAGTGCCATCAGACACTTGAAACTGCGTTCGTCTGCACGAGTCTCAGAAATTCCACCAAATTTAAAAAAAAAACACCTCCCCCTACAAAAGGGGTCAATCTTCATAAATTTAGGTGTCAGGAGCGAGAGCAGGAGAAAGAAGAAATTGTTCACCGAAATTCGAAGCCATTTTTCTCCTTTGAGAAGTTTTCAATGGTGAAAAATACCGCGCATATGTCCCTTAAAAGAGAAAGAGAAGCTCCCAAATTTAGAAATGGCCACAAATCATCCTGTGATGAATCGGTCCCGACCATCGAATCTTTTCTCTGAAATCCTGGATTTTTTTTCTTTCTTTATACCTGGAGCGTCTAGGATTGACTGGTCAAGGTTTCCACCACAAAAATGGGTAAATTTGTTACGGCAGAGTATTCGGTTCTAAAGTTTAGTTTATAGTTAACTTCAGCACCATTTGGTCCAAGATCAGGGATGAGATTGACCAAAAAGCAAAAAGTCTGAAAACGCGAGAACGATATTTGATTGATAATATGTATTTATAATTTATACACTCTTTGGATTTAGGCCTTGATTAAAAGCAATGATAAATCAGAAAAAACTAATAGTAAATGCCCAATGTTTTAAAAGACAAATTCAGAATCTATGGAATATGATGCCGAAAATTAGGACCTAGATAAAAGAAATAGATTGAATCGAATTTTTTAATCATTCTGTACAATTTGAGCTATTTATTAAAATTTACACTTTAATTACTCAAAAACCTTAGATTCCATGTTACAATTAAATTGCAAATTGAAATATACTTGAAAATTGTACAAAATGTTTTTTTTTTAAATTTTTGGATTCTAGTTTGTTTCGTTTCTTTGCATTTTCTGAGAACATTTACCATAGAAATGTATATTTTTTACACCCATCAGAGAGTATAGATTTCAACGAACAAAAAGCCCACCGACTTTTTTTAAAAAGCAGATATTTTGACGGGAGAATTTTCGATTGAAAATTAGGGTGTTTGTCGATATTACGTCAAAATAAGGTGAAGAAATAAATATTTTAAATAAAAAAATTACAGTGTGTTTGGGACATAAAAAGGTAAGTTTTCACCAAATTTCGTGAAAGAAAAATTTTTTTTGTAAAAGATAAAAATAAAAAACTCAAAACTTGGTTATTTGAATTTTTCACATAAATTTTGAGGTTATGTGAAAAAAGGGGAAGTACAAAAGTTGTAGATATTTTTTTTTTACCTACAACTTTGCCATTTAATGTTTTTCCATAGGACTTGTAGTTTTGCCCGAAATCGAGATAAACCGTTTTTTACCCTTAAAAAACTTCCCCCTTCCACCTCCCGATCTCAGATCGCCCGTAAATTATTTTTCCTTTCATTATATTCTCTTTCTTTTCCATTTGGTTTCATCGTTTCATCCTACCATTATTTTTTTTTAACTTTTTACCATTTTCAAAGGCTTCAGCCCTGGTCTATTAATGGTTCAATTCCGTAATTTGTCTCGTTAAATATAAGCTATCTATTTGGAGGCCAAATATTCAAAAATCGCCAAATTTTTATCGTGGTTATTAATATAACTGTTTTTTTGCCACTATTCTAGCGCACAGCACCAATAAATAATTTTTTTTTTTAACATATCATGTAGCAAAAACAAGTTTTACATGGAGTCTGAATTCTGACAACCAATTTATTAAACATGTTAAATACATTCTGTAATTTATGGGTTGTTCATACACCACCTAAATCTAAACGGCATCTTCAAACTGATTTTAGTCTTACAATACAAATTAAAAATAGAAAATATTACCATCTTTGGTCTTTTAAGTCAGTGTGGGCTCAAAAATTATACATTTAAGTTATTTTTATAGAATACTCTCCCCCTAGCAATTTCGCTAATTCCTTTACCCTCATTTTATTTAAATTTACTCCACTTGATAAAAAAGATCGAGCAATAAATATGACTAAAAGAATACAATACCAAAAATCAAAGCTGTTGCTCCTAAAAGGACGAAGCAAGCGTTTAAAAAGGCGTAAAATAATACTACGGGAGTCAAAACTTTTGCTGGCATCTCTTCAAATTCCCATTTTTATTGCTCCAAGTACTTTCCTTCAAATTATCTGTTGCCAGCCACCTAGCTTAATACGATTTCCTATTTTCTTTTTTGTGGCTGTCTTCTTATTTGTTGAGGTTTCTGGGTTTTTTCCTGTGAATCTCTAACTTGTTGTTCCAGCGTAGTGATAACAATAATATAGTGAATTGTGTGACACAGGAGAGGAGAGGGGTCACATAGGGGGCATATGTTATTTAACACTTAAAAACTGTGTTATACTAGAATGATAAAAAGTTTCTTCCAAGTGTTGATTTAAAAGAAATGAAATACTAGTTCCTATTTCTATAATTAGTTAAAGTTCAGTTATAATAGTATGGGCTCGAATATAAATTTGATATTTAATTCATATATAGTTATTAAAGTATTTGTGAAACTTTCAAAATTCAAAGAACATCATGGACGTAAAATGAACAAATCTCATTTTAGAAAAGTCATATATATATTTTACAAAGAGGCTCTCTTTGTGACGCATCACATATAGCAATTAGAGTTGAAACCGTGCTTATAACCCTCTTAAAATTACTGCTAATTATTTCCGATTACTGAGAAATAAAAAGACAAACTTTTTTCACTGGCCATTGCAACTGCCCATTATAATAAGTCTCAGCAAATCACCTATTTAGGATCCACAGTAGAATTAAAGTGAACCCTAAAAAAATCAACGATGATGGTTCAACTCTTTCCATTAAGTAATTAACGCAAATAATCATTTTTAATTGTTTCCCATTCGTCCGAGCAATCAAAAGGGAAATTTTTATATTTCCCGAGTTTGTTTAAATAATTTATAGGACTCCTTTTAAAGAACCTCTTTACAAACGCTCTCTCTAAAGGCCATTTTTCTTTTTTTCCGCACCAGTTCAAAATCATAAACTTCACGTCTTTCTTATACTAAGGACGTGTTCACATGCAGCGATTTAATCGATGTGATCGAAACGATCTTGGAGAAAACGGTCGAAAATTTCTTATCGCTTTCCTCATCGATTTAGAACAGAGATGGCCAA